>CM060399.1:196665050-197984435 GCA_030545235.1 Helianthus tuberosus
GGGCATTCATGTATATATCCTACTTTGGAAAGTAGTATGCCTTCACCTTTGTATTTTGAGCAATTTGTTTGCAGTGTATGGCAGGGCGAGCCTATGCCACCGTACACTCAGTCCAACACATCTTTTGTGGGGTGTGTTCAATTTCATGTGTTGTGCATTTTAGTTAAATGACTTTAAGTTGGCAAATTGGATTTAAATAATCTCAACTCACTGTTATTGGCCAATAATAATCCCAACTCATTTAATCACCAATAATAATCCGAACTATTCACTTTTGTTTGTAAAATACTCCCACGTTAAAAAACACTAACTAGGTTACAAAATTGCTGATGTGGCTTGACATGTGTGCACTGACGTGGCTGGTTAACATCTTACCTGTGTATATAATCATTATCAACCTTATTTGCACACACAATCGCACTCTCCATCAAAACCCTAATTCTACAAATTGGGCAAATTCAGTCCATCCCCAAACGAAAACATGAGCTCAAACTCTTCATCTCCTTCAATTCGTTCACAAAACCCCAAAATTTTTAGACTTTGCACCGGTCGTAATGTTTATTGTAACCATGAATTACTTGCAATTCGTAGGGTGGTTGGAAATCGAAGCTCAAGGCAAGGTGAAGAGTTTTACGGATGCCCTCTATGGCCTGTAAGTTATTGAACTGCACAATACCATCAGCAAACTTCTTTCCAGGCATCTAGTAATACATTTCAAAATCCTTGCTTTTGTAAGACCCACCTTCAATTACATAATCCATCAACTCAAAATAGGACATCTTGTCTACTTCAACTTCAAATATATAAGTTTCACCTCCTTCATAGGGCAATTTTGGCTTTTGTTTCAGCTTCCCACCATGCCACGCTTTTACGATCACTTTGTCATCCATCCTGATGGGTTTAGTAGTGGATTAGGATTGAATCACAGATAAACAAGAAGAATGCAGTAAAAAACAAACCTGATACAATGACTTGATCGTTTTCTCTCTCGATTGATTAGGGTTTAGGGGAATCATGATGGTTTGTGTGTTTATTTGGGGATAGATAGTTGTAATTTGGGGGTGAAAACCTTTATACACAGATGGCTTTAATGTTGGGTTTCTTTTATAATTAACCAGCCACGTCAGTGCACACATGTCAAGCCACATCAGCAATTTTTTAACCTAGTTAGTGTTTTTTAACGTGGGAGTATTTTACAAACAAAAGTGAATAGTTTGGATTATTATTGGTGATTAAATGAGTTGTGATTATTATTGGTCAATAACAGTGAGTTGGGATTATTTAAATTCAATTTGCCCTTTAAGTTTTTAATGTTTCATTTGAATTCTTTTTTAATCACTAAGGGTGTACGGTGTGGGACTCGGCAACGTGCGGCAAACCAGTTTGCCGATCGGCAAACACCGGCGCAGACATACTTTGCCGCTTCCAAGTTTGCCAAATCGGTGGTGTGATGCCGATGCGGTGAAGGGAGTGTTTATGTGGTGGGGTGGGGTTCATTCCTATCTCAACCAATCACACCTTTTTTTTAAATAGTTTACCACTTCACCAAGTGTCTGAACCATTGCCAACACTTTTCACCAAAGTTTAAACACTTTTGACTGATTGACATGGCGCGCTCTGATTGGTCGGTTTTTTGGTTCGCCACTCCAAAGTGTTTAACCACTCCCTACACCCTAACCCCTACTTCTAAAATTTGAGAAGGAAAGTTATGATAATTGCTCATTTATTATCATTATTTTTAAATTTAATTGTTGATTATTTGTGTAAGTAAACTAAAAGCTTTAATGGCAATTGTTTATTGCCTGTTGATGATTGAACTCTTTTGAATCCTTGAAGCATCTTTTTTCTTTTCAATACAAGTTACAACCATTAAGGCGTTAACCCATTGATTCAGAATTTCGAACAAACTACAAAGTACTACATTTCAATTTAGTGAGTTCTCATACTTTAATCTTTTTAGAGTAAACTGCAATTTTACCCCCATGAGGTTAGGGGTCATTGGCACTCTTCCCCCCCCCCCCCCCAAAGGAAATAATTGCAATTTTACCCGCCCACTGTTCACTGTTATGTCGCAACCTTACCCCCTAAGCTCAATTTTGTTGACTGATCTGTTGACTTGGTGGTGAAATGACTATTTTACCCTTTTATTTTACCCCCTGTGTTTTGTTTACTCTGTAATTTTACCCCCTGCCACCACTGCCACCGCCATTCACCACCACAACCACCACTGCCACCTCCAGCCACCACCCTCAACCACCACTGCCACCGCCATTCACCACCACAACCACCACTGCCATCTTCTTCCTCCCCCTCTCTCTAAAAAACCCACCACCCGCCTTCATCTTCAACAATCACCACCGTCATCTCCACACCCCAGCCACCAATCATACACATACATACAACCAAACCATTCATAATCACCACTGTAAGACAACAACCACCTCCGGTGCAACAACATCCATCTCTGCAAACACCAATCTGATTCAGAATCACATTGACGATTTGCACCAAAATAAAAAGACCTCTTGCTTTCTTTAAATTTGTGCAAAAAGATTTAATTTAAATCACCAGATCTATGAATTAAACCATCAAATCAAATCAGCCAACTTGAATTTTAAATGAAATAAATTTAATTTTGTAATTTCTACCAGAAATTGAGATGAATCACTGGTTGCAGGTTATCCAAACAATATTTGATAGTTTGTGCAATCACCTCAAGCATTCCACTTCTAAAAGCAAAACAAAAATTCATACAAATTTACAACATGATGAAGTGACTTGAAACATTAACCATCAAACAAAAATTCATACAGATTTACAACATGATGAGGTGGGTATTCATAAAATTGCAAAAAGATTCAATATTTAACCAAATAAAATCACCTGGTTTGTTGGACGAACTGGGTGTGTGAGAAAATGGAAAAAAAAAATTCAAGAATTCAATGCTATTGAGAGTTCAGATTCCTAACTTCCACAAAAACAATTTAAAAAACCCACTGATTTGTCGAACTATTCTGCTAACATACCCCAAACTTCAATATTTATTTACCATTTTTTATTCTTAGTCATAAAGATTTGTGTCATCCAGACATGAACATCACCAAGTGAAGTTCTTCAAATAATTCTGGATCGGTTAAACACTACACCACATAGAAGCAAGTTATACAAGTTGAAAACAAAAAAAATGCCCAGATGCTATTGACTGGACGGCAGTTTGTTGACAGAGTTTTGGACACTTTCTCTCCACCCACCTCCGACTTCCTGGACCTATTGAGATGAATCACTGGTTGTGGCGGGGGTGGTGATGATGGCGACGGTGATGGTTGTGGCGGCAATGGTGGTTGTGGCGGCAGTGGTGGTTGTGGCGGTTCAGATGGCGACGATGATGGTTGAAGATGATGATGATGGAGGTTCAGATCTAGATATAACAATAATAATTGCAGTTTACTCTATATATAATAAAAATAATAATAAAAATAAATATAGTGTAAGATTACCAAAATACCCTTACATATAATGGTCAAACTATTGTTGACTGAGCTTAGGGGGTAAGGTTGCGACATAACAGTGAACAGTGGGGGGTAAAATTGCAATTATTTCCTTAAGGGGGTAAGAGTGCCAATGACCCCTAACCTCAGGGGGTAAAATTGCAGTTTACTCATCTTTTTATTGTGTTCTTATGCCTAATTCATCTTTGTATGTATTTAATTAGAAAATATAAAATGGGTTTGTGTAATTTTTATGAATAACTTTTGGGGTTCTTTCAATTTATATCCAATAAGGGTTAGGGGTTTCTTGTTTGAATTTCAAGAAAAATCAGGGTTTTAGAGTGGATTAGAATGATTTATCGTTACAGTTTCTTTTTAAGGATTTATGATTTCTAGCCTTGTAAATGATTTAAATCTTGGTTTTCGTCCATCTTCGTGTATCAATTTGAAAAAAAAAAATTAATAATCTTACTATATCGGAATGCATCCAGTATCCACCACTTAGTGGAAAATACTGTATTGCCCCCTACCAGAAAAAAAATATGTATTTGCCACTGTTGATTTACTTTCTAAAAGTTAACGAAGTGATTATTCACATGTACTTCACTTACTAGCTAATTCAACATATTTCACTACTAATCAACTCAAACTAACATTCATCAACTATAGGCATATGTTTCACCATAAATTAACTTATACCTTTTAACTTACATATTTAAAACTCACATATTGACTAGACTTATTATTATTAAACTATAAAACGTATTTGGAATAACTCAAATGATAAGTTAGTCTACATCATCCTATTAGAATAACTGAAGACTCAAAACCAGTTGATCCGACCTGGTTAGAGCAGAGCTTCAGATGACCTAGCAAGAACCTGCAAGATCACAAGGAAACAAGCACACCGTTAGCCTCGTCACAGGGAGGGGGGCCTCTCTGTGACCAAGCTCGGGCGTGAAAATAAGTATTTGTGAGGAGGGAAATAGGTCAGGAAGAGAGAGAGGAGAGTTTAGAGAGAGAGAACAGCGATTGCCCCTTTTTGGAAGCCTAAGTGTGGTATTTATAGTCTTTGGGTATGCTGACGTGGCGAGTTAGTAAGGGTCGGACCAGTCACTGTCATGGCAGTTATGGCTGTAGGGCCCAGTTAGTTATGGCGTACCAGTGTATTTGATCGTTCCGTTTATAGCATGAGGTGCGATCCGATCTTGATGTGCTATAGCTCGGTTCTATGTTGGCAATGATTAGGTCCGACTAAGGACGTATCCTCATCAAGTCCCCCTAGTTCGTAGCGTTTCTTAGGTAAAAGCTTCGAACTATAACGGCGTAATTTTTGGCGGGCTGATCCCCTGATTTGTCGTTTTGTTGATTTTTTTTTAATTTTAAATTTTTGGGCGGTGACATTTGCTGGGTAACCGGCGGTTGCTTTATCTTTTCCTCTGACGTGACGTTTGATGCGCGTCAGTTATCATGACGTGTCGCCTTCTTATTGGCCACTGTGAGGCGGTGTATATCCTTATAAAAGGGGGTGAAAAAGTAACTTTTGTTTTCACTTTTTTACTTCATCTTCCCCATCCTTTCCTCTGAGACGAAGCTATTCATAAACAGGTTAGCACCTTTCTTTTTAGCATGGTGAACAAGAGCAATCTTTCTGGTTGTTTCAATATTTTGAATAGAAATGGTTTACAGTGGTACATAGATAAATGCGCAATTCCTCCGTCATTACACCCCGTTCTCCCCGAAAAGGATACGCCAATCTATCCTTTTCCTCCGGGGAAAATAGGGATTTATACACGTTTGTTCGACTACTGTAATTACCGTCTTCCTTTGACGAGGTTTCTGATCGACGTACTGTCGTTTCACGAGGTTCATATTTCTCAAATGAACCCCTTCGGCCTTGCCAAGGTGTGTCATTTTGAGTTGTCCTGTCGTGGTCTGGGATCCGACCCGGATTTGGATGTGTTCCGGGCTTTCTACAAGTTGAATCGGTCTGGTAGCTGGTACACCTTCGAGGTTAGGGACAAGAATTCTTGTTGTTACTCGTGGATTACTACCAGCTTAAAGGATCGGAAAGACCGCTTCTTCTGGGTTGATGACCGATGCATTCCGTCCGAGATGACATTGAGATTAAAAAGGTCGCGCCTCCCACCTCCTCTTCCTGAAGATTTTGAGTATAATAGAGGTCTATACGCGAATCTGATCAAGGAAGCAGGACGTGTTCAGAAGCTGCCGGAACACATTCTTGTCATGGGACGGATCAGCACGATGTGGAGTGAACCGGAGTGGTATCCCACCCTTCGGTGGAATAAAAGGGTTAGTTGTGTTTTTTTTTTTTAAACTTGCTACGGCGCTCCTTGCATTCATAGTTTGTTTTATTATGAGTCTTTCGGTTTTTTTTGTATGCACCGGACTACAGATATTACTTGTTGTTTGCTTTTTGTGCAGCTATGGGTTTAAAGGATACTTTGAGATTGAAATCTTTTGATTCCAAAGAGCTTGATGTAAGGGCCACCAAAACGCCAAAGGGAGACCCTCCATACCTGAGCGTCGTACAAGCGAACCTATATCCAATTTGGGAGCTGGTAGCTCCGGACGCCCAGGGGGGTTCGGCCGGCCAAGGAGGTTCGGCCGATCAAGGAGGTTCGGCCGATCAATGTGGTTCGGGCTCAGCTCCTGAAGCACAAATGTTAAATATTCCTCCGGTCCAGGGAGCGGCGGTAGCTGGTAGTGATAAAGGCAAAGGGACCAGCTCGATCGGAACGAAAGGGTCCGGCTCCAAGTTTGTTATTGAGGATGAAGGAGTACATGTTTCTGTAGAAGACGAAGGAGTTCATACCGAGGGGGGCGAAGAAGGCGATGATGGTGATGATGAAGAGCGCCCTCAAGTTAGTTTGAAGAGAAAACGGGCTACTTCTAAATCCGGTCCTAAAGTAAAACAGATGAAGACGAAGATGGATTTTAAAACCATCACCTTGGATGATGATGAAGAAGAGCAAGCCACCGACTTCTCTACTGTTGGGGGTTTGTTGGCGAATTTGGACGCCCATCTCCACGGTGGTCGTACCCCGAGGGATCATCCGGTCAATGTCTCAACGAGCCCATTATCTTTTGGGGAGCCATCTACAAAAAATTTTGCAAGCATTCCTATGCCCGAGCCCTTGTCCTTCAAGAAAATTGAACCATCTCCCTCCGGTAAGCCTACGACGGGGGTTGCTTCTAATGTGTCAAGGCCGAGCCCCAAACCAATTGATGGTGGGGACAGTGCCTCTTCTTCCCCTTTGTGGTTTAAAACTGAAGCTGCTTTCTTGTCCCGGGAGCTAGGTTCGGGCGACGTCGAGGATATGGATTCGGCTCGAGCTTTGGAGAAGTATATACCCGAGTGGTCGTTGGCGAATAAAGATAGAATTGTGGATGCCTTATCGGCAAAAATGGCTCTATTTCACCTGGGTACTCCGGCCGAACATTCTTATTACCGGAAGATGAGCGGCCCGGAGCTCGGAAATGCCCTAATGCTGAATCAAGCTCAGTCGAATTCTTTGGTGGTGGAGACGTATAAACGTTGGATTGAGTCGGAGTCAAACTGTTGCAGGCTTGAATGTGAAATTGCTAATTTGAAAATGAAGATAATGTCCGGTCGAAGACAAAACAGGAACTAGCTTCTCTCCGATCCCAAATTGAACGTTTGAAAGAGCAGGCCCTGGAGGCGAAAGAAGTTAATAAGTCTTCTCAAGCTTCGGTTGCGGCTGCTTATGAAGCTCGGGACAAAGCCTTCCAAGATTTGGAAGCTTTTAAGTTGAAATTCGCTGATCTGGAGAAGAAGTTATCTAGTGCAGAGAAGAAACATGCGGCTGAGCTGAAAGAAATACAAACATCTTATGATCAGCTATTGGCCGATTACCATCGTTTGATTGATGGTACGTTTGTAACTTGTTTTCTATTGCTTCCTTTTCCTACTTATTGAATCTTGTTTTTCTTCAGTTAAAGGTGAAATAGAGAGGGCTCGTGATAGGGCGATCGAGTTGCATAAAGCGACGATTGATGAAGCCAAAGAGATGTTGGTTCGTTGTGAAGGTGAAATGGTCGAGTCGTACGCCCAATTGTCGGAGCTCATGCTTACCAAGCAGTGGTTCTTGACAGATGGGGTTGCTTGGGTGGTTAAACTGGTTCATCAAAGCCCGGAGCTAGAGAAGGTGGTTTCCGATTTGGTGAACAGTGTAAATGCAGTTGGGGTGAACGAGGGTATTAAGCATGGCTTCGAGGCTGCCAAAGGTTCTGTTCGTTCTTTTGATGAAGGCCCTGGTTACGACGAAAGTGCTCAAGACGCACTGAACGCTGCAGTGAAAGCTTTTGATGATTTTCATATCTCCGTGCTTGATAAGGTTGCCGACTTGGTTGACAAACCTTTGTCTGTTATCAAGCAAAGGAGTGAACTTCCCATTGTAAAGGAAGATTATGAAGCTTGACGTTTGATTCTGTTGTCGTACGGCATTTTATTACCATATTTTTTGTTATGGCATGTAATTATACAGTTTAACTTCTTGCTCACAGTATCATATTACCGTAGTTTTATATGAAGTGACGTTTTCTAGTAAAGTTATTCGGGCCTGGCTACTTAGTTTTTAATTTGCGTCCAAATTTTTATTGTTCGACCAGGTTTTTTGTTCGGTCATCTTAGGTGACCGTATCATAAAAAAGAAGTTTCCCCATAAGTTAACTTCGTATATTTATCAGATTGTTTTACAATCGGATCGCATTAAATACGAATCATTTGCTTAATAGATTTAATCATTTTTGGAACTATTTAAGCCTTCTCGATCGGCGCGAGGCATGGGTCGAGGCCCGTTTGTGCACATTTATGACATTGTTCGAGCTTATACATATGCTATTCTTTATACTTATAAAAGTATAGATCGCTTTATTTATTGATTTGTTAATCGTAGGTCCGGGGAAAACCCTCCCGGTTACAAAGAAAATGGAAATTTGTTCGGGGCACTACCCTCCCGACTCATACAGAAATTGGAAATAAAATAAGAAATAGCGATCTTTTTTAGCCGTAGCAGGCTATTTACATGAAACATTTCTTTAGATGCACCCCGTTCCATGTCCGGGGTACGGGGGTTCCATCGATTTTTTCCAACACGTATGAGCCCTTTTCACTAGCTTCTTTGACTCGGTACGGTCCTTCCCATTTTGGGGTTAACTTTCCTGGAGCTTCCACGCGGCTTGCATCATTACTTCGGAGCACAAAATCTCCAACCTTGAATTTGTAAAGCTTGGCACGGGCGTTATAATACTTTTCGATCTTCTTTTTGTATCGGGCCTCTTTGATTGCCGCGATGTTCCGACGTTCTTCTAATAGGTCAAGGTTGGATCGTAGCTCATGTTCGTTTTCTTCCCAATTTTTGCATCTTTGGTTTGGGAGCCCGATTTCCGCGGGAATTACGGCCTCGGTACCATAAGTAAGACTGAACGGAGTTTCTCCGTTACTGGTCTTGTGCAATGTTCGGTGTGCCCATAAAACGTTCGGTAACTCGTCCGCCCAGCCTTTGCCTTCATAACCAAGTCTCCTCTTTATCCCATCAACGATCCGGTGGTTTATCTGTTCGACCTGCCCGTTCCCCTGGGGGTGGGCGACCGAGGAAAAGACTTGGTTAATTTTCAAGTTTTCACACCACCGTCTGAATGGGTTTTCCGCGAATTGCTTTGCATTGTCGCTTACGATGTAGAGTGGAAGACCGAAGCGGCATACGATTTGTTCCCAAAAGAACCTCGTTACATTATAGCCGGAGATGATTGTAAATGGTCTAGCTTCCACCCATTTAGTGAAATAATCCACTGTGACTAGCAAATATTGGGCGCTTCCGCTGGATCGTGGAAAAGGACCAACTATATCAACGCCCCACTTTTGGAAGGGCCATGCAGCGGTCACCGGAATCATTTCATTCTTTGCTCGGAGGCTCACTGGCGCGTGCTTTTGGCATTCGTCACATTGTTGGAGTTCTTTAACTGCACTCTCGTGCATCCCGGGCCAATAATATCCCGCATTTTTCACTTTTGTTACGATCATTTTCGGCCCGGCGTGAATACCGCAAATGCCATAATGTATTTCTCTGATGATATAACTGGCCTGCTCCTGATCAAGACATTTTAGTAGAGGTCCAAGAAAAGTCTTTCGGTACAATCCTCCTTCCTGCATCTGATATTGAAGCGAATTGATCTGGATCTTCCTTGCTTCTGCTTTATCAACTGGCAAGACATCGTGCACCAAGTAGTTGACTATGGGTGTCATCCATGTTTGCGTCGGAGCTTCTACTTGCATAACGTGAGGTGCCACAATTGACGGTGCGGTTAACACTTCTACCCTCACCTCTTTCGCAAGATGACTGAACGAAACGGACGCCAACTTGCTTAACGCGTCGGCCTTTTTGTTCTTGTTGCGGGGGACGTGTTCAACTTTACATGAATCGAACGATGCCATAATCTGCTTTACCTGCTCAAGGTATTCGATCATGTTGGCTTCCTTTGCCTCATACTCCCCGTTCACTTGATTTGTTACAAGTAACGAATCTACATGGGCTACAACATTTCTGGCTCCGACTTTTGTTGCCAGACGTAAGCCAGCTAGCAGGGCCTCGTATTCAGCTTCGTTGTTAGAGCTCTTGAATTCTAATCGTAGAGCGTACGTCATGTCCGTGCCATCTGGATCGGTGAGAATCAAGCCGGCTCCTGACCCTTCGGAGCTCGAAGCCCCGTCTGTATACAAAGACCAGGGTTTGACTGGAGCTTTCTCGATTTCTTCCATTTCTTTTTCCTCCGGCATCTCAACTAGAAAATCAGCTATCACCTGTCCTTTTAGCGGACCTTTGGTTCTGAAGGTGATATTGAACGCACCAAGCTCGATCGCCCATTTTGCCATGCGGCCTGAAACTTCGGGCCGTTGGAGAACATGTTGGATTCTTTGGTCCGTTCGTACCTCAATTGGATGAGCTTGGAAGTATCGGCGAAGTCTTCTTGAAGCGTGTACTAACGCCAAGGCTAGTTTTTCCAAGTTTGAGTATCTTGTTTCATAATCTTTTAATGTTCGGCTTACGTAGTAGATGGGGATTTGGGCTCCGGTTCTATGAGCAACTAGTACTGCACTGATAGCACCGGTTGACGCAGCTAGATAGACCGTTAGAACCTCATCCTTTTCTGGCACGGTGAGGGTCGGTAAAGTACCGAGATAAACTTTAAGTTCTTCGAAAGCTCGTGCAGCTTCTTCCGTCCATTTGAACTCCGATCTAAAGCTTTTTCTAAGCACGTCCATGAATGGGAGCGACCTGTCTGCTGCTTTCGACAAAAATCGATGGAGAGCAGCCAGTCGTCCATTTAAGGTCTGAATCTCTTTTACCGACGTTGGAGGCTTCATCGTAAGAACAGCATCGATCTTGTCTGGGTTGGCTCGCAGGCCTTTTGACCCGACCATGACTCCCAGGAACTTTCCTTCTTCTACTCCGAATGTACACTTCTTGGGGTTTAATTTCATGTTGATGCTTCGGAGTCGTGTGAATGTTTCCAGTATGTCTTTTAGCATGGCGGTTTCATCGTGACTTTTGATTACGATATCATCAACATATACCTCGACGTGTCGTTCGATCTGGTCTTTGAAGGCTTTGCTCATTAGACGCTGATACGTAGCACCAGCATTTTTCAGCCCAAAATGCATCTTGGTGAAGCAGTAAACTCCTTCGTTGGTGACAAAGGCTGTCTTATCCTCGTCTTCAACCGCCATTTGTATCTGGTGGTACCCTTTGTATGCGTCTAGAAAACACTTCAATCTGAACGTGGCGACGGAGTCAATCTTCTCATCGATCTCCGGTAATGGAAAACAATCTTTCGGGAACGCATCGTTTAGATAAGTGAAATCAATGCACATTCTCCACGAGTTATCCTTTTTTCGCACCATAACGGGATTCGATACCCATGTTTAATACCGGACTTTACATCTTTACACCCCGGCATCTAGGAGACTCTTTACATCTTTTGCAATTGCTTTGGCTCGGTCCGATGCCATATGTCTTTTTCTTTGTGCTATTGGTTTGATTGATTCTTTTATGTTCAAATGATGCTGTGCCATTGACCTTGGAACCCCTTGCATATCGGAGTGCTTCCATGCAAAGACATCGATCGAGTTGCTCAATAATTCCCATAGGAGCTTCTTGGTTCATTTTGGGAGTTGAGCGCCGATAGCTACTTGCTGTTCGGGGAAGTCCGTATTGATAGCCCAGAGCTCCGTAGGCACTTCGGACTTTTTGGAGCTCGTTTCCGCTGCGTGTCTTACTTCGGCTACGAACGAGGTTGCTTCGAAAGAATAGTGGCGACCCCGGCTTCGGTGGGGAATGTAATGGCACCGTGTATCGTCGAGCTAATCGCTCCAAGAGCTCGCAACCCGGGTCGTCCGAGTATTATGTTATGCGACGAATGAGTGCCAACAACCAGAAAAGTTAACTGGACGGTTCTGCTTTTGTCACCATCTTTGAATGTTGTCGGAAGGGTAATCTGTCCTATCGGACGAACCACCTCTCCCGAAAAACTGATTAGAGGGGTGGAGACTTCAATCAACCTCTTCTTTACTTGGGGGTTCAGCTGCTGGAAACACCGCAGATACATGATTTCAAAGGCGCTCCCTCCGTCCACATAGATTCGTCGGACCAGATGTCCGGCGATGACGACCGAAATTGTAATTGGTCCGTCTCGAGCATCGTCTGGATCGATCGGAGGGAAGTATGTTGGTTGGTGCATCCACGCTGCCATATGTTGGTTCGACCGCTTTACCCCTCTTGATTCGGTTGACCGGATCATATTGATTCCGGGCTCGGTGTTCGGATTATCGATTGCTGCTGCAGATTTCTTCCCATCTTTTACTTCTTTCACAAGATGAGAGAGTTTACCGGATCGTACGGCCTTTTCGATTTCTTGCTTCAGAGCCCAACATTCATCAATCGTATGGCCCTTGTCTCGGTGATATTCGCAATATTTCTTGAAGTGCTTATCCGAGGTAGGTCGCAGCTTCGACGGCGTAGGGAACCAGGTAGTTTTCGTACTAAGAATTTCACTTGGCGACTTTGTGAGCTCGGAGAAGGTGTTAAAACGCACGTTTCCGGTTTGGAAATTGCTTCGATCTGACTTCTGATACGGACCACAACTTCTATTCCAACTGTTGCCTCTATCTTTTGGTGGTGACGCGTTCCGTCTCCAAGATGTGGTTCGAGCCTTAGTATTTCTTGCTGTGGTTTCATTCGGTTGGCCGCAGGCACTCTTTCCCCGAACGAAGGCTCGAGCTCGCTCCATAAGTATCTCCATGGTTTTTGGGAGATCTTCGTGGAGTTTTTCCACAAGCTGGTTGTTCCGAACTCCGTGACAAAATCCAGAGACTCAGAGCTGATCAACCGCTCCACTTATCTGCATGCTTTCTCGATTGAAGCGATCGATAAAATCTTCTACGGACTCTCCGTCGCGGCGCTTTATATGGTGAACCTCGGTAATGTCTTTCTTGCAGTGTCGCTGCTGACATAAATTTTGCAGGAATATACGCCGGAAATCTTCGAAGTGATCTATCGACCCCTCTGGCAACCCATCAAACCAAACCCTTGCCGATCCGGTGAGAGTTTGGGCGAACATATGACACCAAGCCGGCATAGGCCACTGTTCGACCTTAGCCGCTCCGGCGAATGCGAACATGTGGTCGTCCGGATCGGACGTACCGTCGTAGAACTTCAGCGTAGGTGGCATCTTAAGCTTCGCTGGGAGTGGGGCATTGACGATCCGTAACGTAAACTTGGATTGGGAAGTCATAGACGTGGGGTGATATGGCATGATTAGCTCCTGATCTTGAGGGTTTAAACCCATAGATCCCTGGCGAAACAGGTCGTTTAGACCGTTATTCATTGGAGCACTCGTAATCGAGGAAAATTGTGTAACACGTGTTATGGGAGTGGAGATCATAGGACTTACCAGAGATCCGGAAGTGAAAGCTCCACCTGAGACGGGGTTACCCCCTGGATAGACATTGTTAAACAGGTTCGTTCGGAGGCTCTGCAACATCTCCTCTCGCTGTTGTTGCTGCTGTAACTGACGCAATAGATCAGCATTCCATAAAAGGAAGGCGTTGTCAAAATTAGGTAGCGGCGTGGCGACCGGAGCAGTAACAGACAGCGTGGTGATAGAGCTTCCGCCTACAGAATTTGCAGCTGGAGGAGCCAATGCTGATCCTATCGAAACCGCTGGGGCAGCAACTGCTGTTGATGCGATTGTAGAGGCGGCGTTTCCTTCCCATATGTCGTTGTAAGATGGGAAAGTGTTGGTGGAGACTACTGTCGTTGTAGATTCCATGACTTGGAACAAACAGAATTAGCAAAGTGAACTGAGTGAATTCGAGGGGATGGCGCCACTGAAGACTCAAAACCAGTTGATCCGACCTGGTTAGAGCAGAGCTTCAGATGACCTAGCAAGAACCTGCAAGATCACAAGGAAACAAGCACACCGTTAGCCTCGTCACAGGGAGGGGGGCCTCTCTGTGACCAAGCTCGGGCGTGAGAATAAGTATTTGTGAGGAGGAAAATAGGTCAGGAAGAGAGAGATGAGAGTTTAGAGAGAGAGAACAGCGATTGCCCCTTTTTGGAAGCCTAAGTGTGCTATTTATAGTCTTTGGGTATGCTGACGTGGCGAGTTAGTTAGGGTCGGACCAGACACTGTCATGGCAGTTATGGCTGTAGGGCCCAGTTAGTTATGGCGTACCAGTGTATTTGATCGTTCCGTTTATAGCATGAGGTGCGATCCGATCTTGATGTGCTATAGCTCGGTTCTATGTTGGCAATGATTCGGTCCGACTAAGGACGTATCCTCATCAATAACAAACTCATCAATTTGAGACTTTGAATTTGTTTTAGCATAGTTTCTCCAATAATCATCGTTTTTACATGTCAGTCACACGTTTTGATTTAAATAAACTCCAACAATGATTTTAGGTGGTTTTTATTAGTTATTGAGGATCAATACATTAATTTACCTAAAGTTTCCCTTAGGTCAAATGTGGTATAGCCAAATCTTCTATTACCGGTGAACCGATACTTCATGCACTACGGGATCTTACATTCCTTGTTCTTCTTCAAAGGCATACAATTATTTTTATTTAACGTAATATTTTTTTATTATTAACAACTACTTAAGTTTCAAAAAAAAAAAACAACTACTTATCATTTGTTTGTATATTACAACGTTAAATAGTGACGGATCTAGAATTTTTTTTCTAATGGGTTTCTTTTGATATATTATCACTAATTTTTTTACAAATCATACAAGGCTTTCACTAATTCTCACTATTTTTTTTTTCTAAATTAAATGGGTTCCTAGGAACCCACAAAATGTGCCTAAATCCGCCACTGAAGAAAAATACTCGAGGTGATGAAGAGGAAATGGTAGGCACGGGACGCAACAATGTGGTTGATGCAAAAGGAACATGAGAGAACGTTGTAATCATAACAAGAGGCTGAGCAGAAGCTTATCCAAGAACTAATCCTAACGACCATGTATTCTTGCATTTCTAAATATGGCTCCGTCAACAGTGTGGCCACACTCCCGTACTTAGCTAAATGGTTTCTTATTGTATTAACTATAAACATATTTTGTTATCTTTTTAGAACATCTAACTGACACACCCACACCCCCAAAATGTTACTCTAAAATTAACACCGTTTGTCGACTATGGACAAGAACCTTCAACCTCATAGGGAGAGATGTCTGTCTAACACTATGGTACCACTAGCACTAGGCTATAAGCTCTTTGGTACATATTTAGCATCTTATGACTTTTTTTTATTGTAGCAGGAATCTTTGAGAATTTGAATTTCTTTATATTACATTTTTTATCATGTTATTTAGATTAAAGAAGCCAACAACATATATTTAAGAGAAAAAAAATATCATTGACGTGCAAAACGTTCGGTAACCTACCGATTATAGCATCTGTGTGTGATTCTATAGTAACTTTCATCGTTAAACTCTCCACACAAATCGTGGTTTCCAATGAAGTAGTACCGATGGATTAACAACGATTTCCACTATCATAGACAGCCTTCGACAGGATACGTGCATCCCTAAAAGCCCTCTATCTTGTAGTGACACGATCACATACATAATTAATATTTAATTAACTGACAGACAAAGTACTGATGTTACGCGAGGAAAAGTGTCACACGACTATAGATCACTTAAAGGATGCATTGACGAAAATATTAGTGACTATAAAGTCTCATACGTGAGCAAAAGCAGATATACGACATTTATATCACATAATTATATAGTACATCACATAAGTACATATATTTCATTTCATAAAGTTAAAAAAAAAAATTAAACTAAACTAAACCCTTGAACGTTTTTATTTAAAAAAAAGTTTATTTTACAATAACTTTAGTATGCTATATATTATATGTAGTGTCATATATGCAAGTATATCTTCATATAAAACTCATTTGACCCTCTTTCCAAATCCATATCACAATCCTCCTCCTCCTCTCTAGCTTCTTTCAATCAACGCCACCGTGCACCACCGTCACACATGGAAGCCGACTGCGGATACTCACCGACTTCCAGCGGCGAAAAGCGAAAGAAGAGAGACGCAGACAAACCCTACAGAGGGATAAGGATGAGGAAGTGGGGCAAGTGGGTGGCTGAGATTCGTGAACCCAACAAACGCTCTCGTATCTGGCTCGGCTCCTACTCCTCCCCCATCGCCGCAGCCCGAGCCTACGACACCGCCGTGTTCTACCTCCGTGGCCCCTCCGCCCACCTCAACTTCCCTGACTCCATTGCAGACGATGGTTACCTTCTTGACCTGTCTTCTGATTCCATCAGGAAGAAAGCTACTGAAGTTGGAGCTAAAGTTGATGCTCTTCAAACCCGAAACGGTGGTTCGAACCACCACTCGCAGTCGTCGGAGTCTTTGGACCTTAACCAGTTTCCAAGCCCAGACTCTTCAGATGAAAATTAATTAAGGGTTTTTATCAATTGTTGATTTTGATTTTTAAAGAAAAACATATAGTTTTATAGGTTATAGATAGATAGAGGAAGGTAGAGATGCAGAATCCGAAGGGATTAATATTAAGGATTATACATGTTGTTGTTCATCATCGTCATCCAAAAGTTTATAAATATTTATGTTGCTATATATATGTTTTTTTTGTTATATGGTTGATTGATTAATCAACTAGGAGAAGATAATTAATGAAGAATTAAGATTATAGTTGTTCATCATCGTCATCCAAAAGTTTATAAATATTTATGTTGCTATAGGGTAAGGTTCTAGCGTGAACAACCTCCCAAGAGTGAATTGCGTGAACAAATCTTGACCGCTGATTAATATGATCTTGATTATTTAAAGGGGTGGCATGATTGTAATTAATAGGTTAGATTTTATTGTTTTATTAAAATTAAAAGGGTAGAAGTGTAATTATATTATTTTGCTTATTTAAAACTAGGAAAGAAAATTATTTTCAATAATAAGAGAGTAAATCCCGTAAATATGCCATGTATTATACATATGTGTACTATCGTGTTGGAATGTATAGAACAGTAGAACACAGCAGTACACATGTGTACTACGGAGCTAAGACAACAATGTTGCGGGTCACATGTGTACTATACCATGTATTATACACATGTGTACTATCGTGTTGGAATGTATAGAACACAGCAGTACACATGTGTACTACGGAGCTAAGAGTTATACACAATAAAAAAAGATGACTGAAAACTCTAGTTCAACCAAAAAAAGACTAAAACTATAATTCGAATCTTGCTACTAAGACCAAAAACAATGACAATATTAAAATAAGTTAAGATTATCCTAGCATATTTAAAATAAGTAATTGTTTTGTAAATGTCGAAAATTTTGGTAACTGGTGATGATTTAAATATGTTAGGATTTTGAAATTAATAACACAATAATGTAAATTCAATATTTATATAAAGTTACAATCTTACCCTTGTTAAATGTATATGGAATCAATGGTTCAGATCAGTTCACGCGGTTCACTCTTGGAAATTTGTTCACGTTTGAACCTAATCCTGTTGCTATATATATATATAGGGGAGGGTTCATTGGGGAACACTAAAAAAGTGGGGAACACTTTTAAAAATTATACTTAACATGTTAAAAAAATATTTTTCTAATTTTTTTTCGGCGCTTTTTCTTTTAAATACAAGTAGAAACATTTTTGATAAAAAAAATCAAAAACTAAAAATATAAAAAAATGTTTAAAAAACAGTTATATCTTATAGAATTAACTTAACATGTTAAAAATAATTTTTTTAAAATTTTTTTTCAGCGCTTTTCTTTATAAAAAGGAGGAGAATCTAGTCGAGTAAAAAAATATTTTTTCTAAAAAAAAAATTTTTAGCTTTTTTTTAATTGTTTTTTTTAATATTTTTAGTTTTTGAATTTTTTTATTAAAAATGCTTCTACAAGTATATAGAAGGAGAAGCGCCGAAAAAGATGTTTAAAAAATTAATTTTTAACATGTTAAGTTAAATTTTTAAGAGTGTTCCCCGGTTCCCCACTTTTTTAGTGTTCCCCGATGAACCTCACACTATATATATATATAGGGAGGGGCTCATGCGAGAACCACCCTTATTGTGAGAACCGCGAGAACCAATGTGAACACAACCTAAAATAGCTAAAAAAACCTAACCCCCACCCCCCTCCCCCAAAACCTAAACCCCCCCCCCCCCCCCCCCAAGCTAAAAAAACCTAAAAAAAACCTAAAAAAAACCTAACCCCACCCCCCCCCCCCCAAAACCTAAACCCCCCCCCCCCACCCCCCCCCCCAAGCTAAAATGCTAAAAACTAAACCCTCAAAAAACCTAAAAAAATCTAAAAAAAAAAAAAATCCAAAAATTTTTTTTTGATTTTTTTAATATTTTTTAGGTTAAAATCGCTACTTTTCGAAGCAAAAAAAAAATTTTTTTTTTTTTTTTTTAAAAAAAAAAATTTTAAAAATTTTTTTTTTTTTTTTGTTCGAAAAGTAGCGATTTTAACCTAAAAAATATTAAAAAAATCAAAAAAAAAAATTTGTGTTATTTTTAGGCATTTTTGGTGTGTTCACATTGGTTCTCGCGGTTCTCACAATAAGAGGTGGTTCTCGCATGATCTTCTCCCTATATATATATGGTTGATTGATTAATCGACTAGGAGAAGAAAAATAATGAAGAATTAAGATTATGGTTGTCGCTTTTTCATGGCTTATCGTTTGTTTTTGTTCCACTTATTACAAGGTTTTGTTAATTATCTTGGCGGATCACTAATAAGGTGACAGATCGACACACTCATGTTTATTGTTTATAATTGCTTTCTTACATATTAAATTGTTTGGATAATTAGTTTTCTTTTTTTGAGTTGGGGATATGTATTGGACACCTGAAAGATGCCTAATTTTTTTATTATTGTTATTATTAATAATATTGTTATTATTCTTAATTTTTTAAGGAAACTTATCAAGAAATGTCGGACCATGAATTAAGAAGGTATAAATAGTGATTAGAAAGTCGAGATCCGTGATATTTGGTAAGTTATAATCCTTACAATTGAAGTAGTGACAGGTGGATTTATTGTTTTTAGAGTAAACTGCCATTTTGGTCCCTGTGGTTTGGCCAGTTTTGCCATTTTAGTCTAAATCTCAAACTTTTTACATCTGGGTCCCTGTGGTTTGCATTTTGTTGCAATTTTTGTTCAAAATTCAAAAACCCTATTTTTTTTACTGTTGCAAACTCCTATTTTGTCCTTTAGTTCAGGGGCATTTTGGACATTTTGCTTTTCATTTAACATTCTCTTAATTAACATTTTCTTAATTAAAAAAGTAAATTAAATATTCTGCCTTTCATTCAGAACTCTCTTATATCTTTCTCTCTCTTAACTCTCTCTCTCCTCTATCTCTCTAAACACCACACCACTCTAGCTCCACCACCACCATAAACAACCCACTTTCCTCTCACCCACCACCACTCTAGCCACCGCTACCCGACCACAACAACCACCCGGACACCGCCATCCAACCCCAACCACACCGCCATCTAAAATTTCATGAATTCTTTTCATATTCATGGTAGAAGGCCCTTAAAATTTCAACTTCACAACCTCACGAGTATTCCATTTATGAGTCCACTAATTCCTGTGTAACTCCAGCTGCACCAACTCGAATCTCTTCAACTCGAATTCCGGTATCAGTACCTGTGCACCCATTATTTGAAACATGTTCATCATCTTCAAGATTTCCTTTTTGTACAGAAACCCCATCAGTACCTGTGCACCCACCATCTGTAAAAGAGAGAGAGAGGGGGGATGCAGGCGGGGTGGGGTGTGTGGGTGTATCGGCCGATGATCGGCGTCGCCGGCTCCGGTGACCGGTTAGCAGAGAGAAGGAGAAGGGAGTGAGGGTGTCGGCTATGTTTATTGCGAAAATGAGGGAAACCGCCACCACACAATTTGAAATATGTGTATCGGCTAGGTAGCAATGGATGGTTGTGGTGGTGGTGGTGGTGGATAGAGGTGGGAGATGGTGGTAGATGAAGGTTGAAATAATAATCTATGTGTAGATGAAAGTCAAAGTAATAAAACGGATTCAGCAGGAGAAAGAAGAAAAGGAGGGTGGGGGTGGGGGTTGGGGTGGGATGGGTAGTTGGCCAAGCAAAATGACCAAAATGCCCCTTCAGAAAAGGACAAAAGAACATGGTTTTTTTTTTAAATATGAGCTGACTTTGCTTTTGGATCAAAATGGCAACAAAATGCATGCCACAGGGACCCAGATGTAATAAGTTTGAGATTTAGACTAAAATAGCAAAACTGACCAAACCACAGGGACCAAAATGACAGTTTACTCTTGTTTTTATGTAGAATAACGTTGGATTAATATTTTACCTTTTTATGTCTAAAATTTGTTCAAAGTTAGATCATATCATCATGTCATCCATAATATTTGTTCCTACGTTAACTTTAAATATTGTTTATTTGAAATTTAATGTTAAACAAGTAATATATAATTAGTCTTCATAATTATCCATTAATTTTGAAATTCAGTATTATTTTTTATGCTAGCATTTTTAATATTAAAGTTTTATATTTATAGTAGGTTATTTATCTTTTCGGGTGAAGATACAATAGAAAGTTTATTTGGCTAAGAAGACTAGGAAGTGATCTTGACCATCCATTTAGTTAATCAAGGGCTAAGATTAAATGATGGAAATTGAAGAGAAAAAAAGAGACGTGTGAGTTTGTTTAGGGACATTCTAGTCAATCCAATGCAATAGTTTCTCTCTCCTCCAATTCCCCCTCATTTTTTAAACGTTAATAACTCTTTCATACGACATTATTTTTTTATAAAAATTGCACCAAAAAAACGAGCGTTTTTTTATCTTTAAAACGAGTATACTATTGCTATATTTAAAAAAAAAACTCAGTTGCGTAAAACGCAATAGAAAAACCCCCAGTTACGTAAAACGCAATGAAAAAAAACCTAAAAATGACATTTTTCTAAAACGCAATGCACCAAAAACACAAACAAATGTCTTATTTCTAAAACGCAATGGCCAGAAAACACTTAAAATGTCTGTTTTCTAAAACGCAATGCACCAAAAACACAAAGAAATGTCTTATTTGTAAAACGCAATGGCCAGAAAACACTTAAAAATGACTCATTCTAAAACGCAATTGCCTAAAAAACAAAAGAAAGTGTTCTCTGTAAAACGCAATAGACTGAAAACACCTAAAAAAGTGTTTTACCTAAAACGCAATGCACCAAAAACACTTCAAGAATGTGTTTTTCTAAAACGCAATGGCCAGAAAACACATAAAAATGTTTTAGTTCTAAAACGCAATTGCCTAAAAACACCAAAGAAAATGTTTTAGTTCAACCCCAGCCTGGGGCTCTGCCACTTGGACCCCGCTACCAGGGGCGCTGCCCCCGGACCCCCGCCAAAATCGTAAAACGCAATGACTAAATAAAAAACCCAGATCGTAAAAATGAAATTAAAGAATTTCTTACATGGATCGAAATGATTTCTTCAAAAATTGACGAATTTTGAATGATTGAAACACTTATCAGCGCTCGAATCGAACGGATCGAGTGATTATCTTCAAAATCACCGGAAAAAACGAGATTTTGTATGAAATTAAACTGGGTTTTCTTCAAAAAAGATGAAGAACACGTTGATCGGGTGTTTGAATCATTGATTGGTGATGAAAATCGCACTATAATGTAGTGATTATTAAGATAGAAAGTGAAGAAATGGTTGAAGATAGTGGGTTTTGAAAATGGTGGGTTTTGAAGTTACTGGGTTTTGAAAAGGAAGAAGAAAGTGTTGGATTGACTAAAAGGGTAAAGATCAAATAGGAAGTTTTTTTTCGCTAGGAAGGATAGGAAGCCATAGGATTATGACATGTGGCAAATTTTAAAATAAAGAAAAGGGTATTTTAGTCAATCCAACTCCTTCTTCTTCCTTTTTCAAAACCCAGTAAATTCAAAAACCCATCATTTTCAAAACCCACCATCTTCAACTATTTCTTCACTTTCTATCTCAATAATCACTACATTATAGTGCGATTTTCATCACAAATCAATGATTCAGAACCCGATCAACGTGTTCTTCAGCTTTTTTTTGAAGAAAACCCAGTTTAATTTCATAAAAAAATCTCGTTTTTTCCGGTGATTTTGGAGATAATCACTCGATTCGTTCGATTCGAGCGTTGATAAGTGTTTCTATCATTCAAATTTCGTCAATTGATGAAGAAATCGGCTTCGATCCATGTAAGAAATTCTTTAATTTCATTTTCATGATCTGGGTTTTTGATTTAGTCGTTGCGTTTTACGATCTTTGCGGGGTCCGGGGGCGGCAGCCCCCGGTAGCGGGGTCCCAGGGGCGGCAGGCCCTGGCGGGGTCCAAGGGGCAGAGCCCCTGGCTGGGGTCAGCTCGGAAATTTTTTTTTTCGATTAAATTGCTGTACTAAAAACGCATCAGAAAAATTAAATTTCCATAAATTGGCTCATTTCGAAGACAGTAATTCGTAGATAATTCAGACAGTTCACAGTGACAGACAGTTTTATGTGTCCATTGCGTTTTAGAAATAAGAGAGTTTTATGTGGTTTCTGGCTATTGCGTTTTAGAAAAAAAACACATTTTTAAGTGTTTTTAGTCATTGTGTTTTTAGGTAAAACACATTTTTTAGGTGTTTTCAGTCCATTGCGTTTTAGAATGAGTCATTTTTAAGTGTTTTCTGGCCATTGCGTTTTACATATAAGACATTTCTTTGTGTTTTTGGTGCATTGCGTTTTAGGTAAAACACTTTTTTATGTGTTTTCAGTCAATTGCGTTTTAGAAAACAGACATTTTAAGTGTATTCTGGCCATTGCGTTTTACAAATAAGTCATTTCTTTGTGTTTTTTGTGCATTGCGTTTTAGGTAAAACACATTTTTATGTGTTTTCTGGCCATTGCGTTTTACAAATAAGTCATTTCTTTGTGTTTTTTGTGCATTGCCTTTTAAAAAAATGTCATTTTTTAGGTTTTTTTTTTCATTGCGTTTTACGTAACTGGTGGTTTTTTTATTGCGTTTTACGCAACTGGGTTTTTAATTTTTTTTTTTTAATATAGCAATAGTATACTCGTTTTAAAGATAAAAAAACGCTCGTTTTTTTGGTGCAATTTTTATAAAAAAATAATGTCGTATGAAAGAGTTATTAACGTTTAAAAAATGGGGGGAATTGGAAGAGAGAGAAACTATTGGCTTGGATTGACTAGAATGCCCTTGAACAAACTCACGCGCCTCTTTTCTTCATTTCAATTTGCCTGATTTAATCTTAGCCCTTGATTAACTTAATGGACGGTCAAGATCACTTCCTATCCTTCCTAGCCAAATAAACTTCCTATTGTATCTCCACCCTTGACTAAAATACTATATTTCTTTATTTTAAATGTTGTCACATGTCCTAATACTATTGCTTCCTACACTTCCTAGCCAAAATAAACTTCCTATTTGATCATTTCCCTTATCTTTTAATATATATATTATTATAAATAGAAGATGTTTATAAATATTAAAGTTTTATATTTATAGGTAATTAATATTTTAATATATATTAAATGTATAAAGTATATACTCTTATTTATTAAGTTATCTTAGTTAAAGATGGATTAACGTACTAAAACAAATACATATAGGGGATGAATATCATGTAAATTCTTGTAATAATGATGATGTTGAATGCCAAAAACACCCTTTGCTCATGTTCTTATGTGATGTGCCCATCATTTGGTTGCACAATGTCCTTTATTTATTTTGGTATGTGTAACAATCACACTATATTTTCTGAACGGAATATTGATCACACTAGTAATAAGTGAATTAATACAAAAAAGATGTCATTTATCATGTATATAGACATATATTTTAAAGGCATGCTTATTTTAAGCTTTTATCACATTCCGCTTCATTTTGTTTTTGGCAATTTTGTAATCTTTTACAATCGAATATTGTTTTATCCTGTAATTGTCTTATAATATTTTTTTTACTTTTATTTTATCACAAATTTAACCATTAAATTACCACAAGAAAAGGTGCATTCATGTAATAAATATGTAGGATGATTAAGCGAATGCCCTTTTCAACTTCATAAGAAACTTATAATTAACAAAAATGAAATGTAGAATTGTAAAAAGCTGAACTAGGGATGTTTTAAATAATACAACAAAAAACTGTTGTCATCAAGCATAAAATACTTTTAATTTGGATTCCACTAACAAATTAATTATATATTTTCATCCAATCATTGATGACATATATTATTGTTTTACAACATAATATATCTATTTTCAATGAGCTATCTCCAAACTAGCGATAAAAGTATATTTTATTGTTAACTAAGTTTTAAAATGAGAAGAAAAATATATAATTCCTAAACATCTAATTCGAATAAGTTAAAAGAGATATTGAAATCGTGAGTTTAGTCATAAATAACAAAATGTATGCTCCCACTTGTTGATGTTTAAAAGGCAATTATTCCTCTTCATATCGGTTTATACAATTGAGAAAAAAAAAAAACACTAGTCATAAAAGTTCTAATATACGTTTCTAATAAGAACACTAAAAACTTTATTGAGAGATCGACATCTACGAATATCAAATATTTATAAAATACTGAAAAAATAAAATAACCTCTAATAGAAAAATTATGAATAAAAAGTTACGTTTCATGAAGCCCAAAAAAGCATTAACCCATTCTAAAAAGATGAATGCTTAGGGTGAAGGGAGTGGTTAAACAGGTGAAAGTGGCAAACTTTAAAATGGACCAATCAGAGAGTGCCACGTAAGAGAGGGTAAAAAGTTTAAACTTTGCTGAAAAGTGTTGGCAATGGTTTAGACACTTGAAAGTGGCAAACTTTTTTTTTTTGTTTTTTTTTTAAATTATATGTTAAATAAAAACAAATAAAACATTAAATTAATAAAAAAAACAATTACATTAAAATGAAACTTAAAAAAAAAAAACTTAAAATTCATAAAAATTACACGACACTAAAACAACGCAACCCCTAAAAAAATTAAAAATTACACTACTCTTCGTCAGAATCAACCAACAGGTGGGGCAAATATTGACTTGCGAGATGAACCGTGAGATCGTGTTTAAGTCTCCAATGCGTATCTTCATCCATTAGCTCGCCCAACACCCTATCATCAAACGCGGGCTCGACCGGAGGATCCCGAATGTGTACCGGTGCAATCGCGTTTCCGTCGTCTTTTAAAATCATGTTGTGTAAAATAATACACGTGTACACAACATTCCTAATTTTTTTAACCGTCTTTGCTCGCATCGGCCGATTCAAGACACCCCATTTTGACTTCAAAACCCCAAAAGCCCTTTCGACGTCTTTTCTTGCCGCCTCGTGTTGCCTTTTGAACATCTTTTCGTCTACTTCTTGAGGGTATGGGATCGATTTCACAAACACGGACCATTTTGGGTAGATTCCATCCACGAGCAAATAACCACGTTTGTAATAATGGTTGTTGACGTAAAATGGACATTTTGGCGCGGTTCCGTTTCGTTCCGTTAAGAATAACGGCGATTGTCCTAGCACATTGATATCGTTCTGCGAACCCGGTGGACCGCAAAAAGCATGCCAAATCCATAAATCTTGAGACGCCACTGCTTCGAGCATAACAGTCGGGTATCGGTGATCTCCTCTCATATACTGCCCTCGAAGCTCGGTGGGACACATTCGCCAGACGAAATGGGTGCAATCAAGGCTACCGAACATACCTGGAAGGTGATGTTGTTCTTCATGTGCGTCGTATAACAGTGACATGGCGTGGCTTGTTGGCCTACGTAAGAACTCCGAACCATATATTCTGCAAACCGTTTCGCAAAAATATTCTAGGCACTCGCAGGAAGTTCTAACGGCCATATGCAAGTACTCGTCTCCTTTGTCTGGAGGGTTACCGGTTGCGAGCTGTTTAATAGCTGATGTAACCTTTTGCAGCGGCGTAAAGCTCCTCCGACCTCGCGCATCGTAGGCCTCTTGAAAGTATGCGTCATTCGCTTCCATGGCGGTCACAATATTTAAAAACAACCGTTTCGACATACGGAACCTTTGGAGAAAAATTGCGTCGTATTTCGGGTCTTCGACAAAATAATCCGCCATGAGGGTCTCGTGCCCAACCTCCCGCTGACGTTCAATGTATCTCCTTTGGTTTGATGTACCGGTGTCTTGTAGTTCGGCTTCTTCGAGTAGATTTTGGAAAAAAAGAATGCTACCATCGGACGACTCGTCGCTACTATCGGGTGGAAACCACAACGGGAAATCATCGGACATTTTGCGTGACAATACTTGGGTTAGGGTTTTGTATTTTTTGGTTTGATTTTGGGTGATTTTGTACTATAAAATAGGATTAAAACGGGTTTGTTTTGAATATATAGGGTAAAAGTTGAAAATTTAATTTTTTTTTTTATTTTGAACGGCATTATAGCCGTTAGAGTTCCAACGGTCAACAACCCTTCACCTTTTGTCGATCGGTGATGCTTAGCCGAATTCACATGTTTGCCGCGCGGTTAAATGGGACGGCGCCGGTGTTGCCGATCGGCAAACCGGTTTGCCGCTTTGTTCACCGCACCACTCCCTTCACCCTAACTGAATATTTAAACCAACAATTCATAAAAAATTTTGAAAAGACATGCAGTTCCAAAAAAAAAAAACAAAACAAAAACAAAGTTATATCTTATAATACGTGTCAGTTAACAAATACGTACAATTTGAAAAGACATGCAGTTCAAAAAAAAACCAAAGTTACATCTTATAATACGTGTCAGTTAACAAATACGTACAATATCCATTGCATTATTTTACGAATACAATACATTATTTGGATAACAAATAATAAAAGTATTGGTCTTACATAAGAATGCTATATTTTTTACAGAAAATATAAGAAAAAAACTGTCACATTTTTTATGTTCAAGTTCAAAAGGTCACTCTATATTTTTTATATAAAAATACTTGATAAACTTTTTACTCGTTGAAAAAAAAGGACTTTCATAACTACTTGGAAATAAGTTTAGGAACTACTTTCACCTTTTATAAAATATAATTACAAAATATATAATAACGAGACTCTCGTTATTCGTAGGAAATATCATAGTACAATACCGTTTGCAGTAACTAAATAAAATGAATATAAAATATAATATATATACCAATCTTGATTCAAGCTGCATCTCTGGTGGGTCCTTCACGCGCACTTGATAGCATCTTAGACTCGAGTATTCATCATCTTGAGTCTTGAAAAATATTCCTTGTCTGCAACAAAGAACACACTAAAACGTTGACGATTTTGGTTGAGGCACGTGTTCAACACGCTTCCCTTAAAACAGATTTCACGCCTCTACCAAAGACGACGCGTCTGTCTCCAAGGGTACAACAGCCGAATCAGTCTGTACTGTCGAAGATGGCCACGTGCCCGAGGTTACACCGGATAATTGTAGTGTTTGAACTTATGGAACAAATAAAGATGTGACGGTGGTGAAATCGAATAGAGAAAACATATCTCTCTAAGTACTCAACACATGGGTCTTCAAGTTTTTTTCTTTTCAATAAATCTCAATATATTCATGTAATTTCTTGTATCTTCTCTTGTATTTTTCTAGATGTTCTACCTTCTCAAATGAGGCACATAGCCTATTATTATACAAGAGTTGAGGATGAATGAAAAGTCTCACTTAATTAGAGACTTAATTTGAGACATAAAGACTCAAATTAAAAGACATTAAAACTCTACTTAAGAGTTTAGTCTTTAATTAATCATATGAATAGTTTATTAATAATTATAATTTCATCAAATTATAATTCACCAAATTTCCAACAATCCCTCACATGAATGGAGATCGTTCAAAACACATAAAGTTTCCAATTGAACCTCGACAGTTGAGTTTTGCATACGATAGGTAGGTGTTACCCTTTGAACATTCGCTCATGAAATGCACTTAGCCCACTAGCTCTGAGTAGATCTCGATGTCTTTGAACTCGTCTGCCGTTTGTGTAGACGACAATACACTTCACACAAGACTATCCCTAGCCGGGTCATCTCCTCATAGTCGTGTCCAATAATGGTCGTGGAACATTTTTTCGGTTCTGCGAGAGCTCTAGGAATTGTGCCCTCAATTCCATTCGAAGCGACCACACTTCTCTCTAACATAGGTGATTCTCCTTAGGTCATTAAAAGCATTGTGGTTATCGTGATTTATCCAAATCATTTACCACATATTATGCTTAGCCTCACTCTTTGTCACTGGATATCATAGGAATAAACTAGGACGTATTTAAACACCCTTTTATACTTTGGGGGTATGTATAACCATATATACTAGCTTATGCATATCATTTATGCCCCCACAGTGACCACCTTTAGGCATATGAGTTAGTTGTCCTATTGAACTTAGATCTTGGGATCTCCAGTCAAATAAGTTAGGTGTCCTTCACATACCCTTTTTCCATGGGCTTCAGTCTCATTCCACAACTTGATCTCTAATAAACCCTCAGGTTGTTGGATCCATAACATTAACAAATAACTTTGCGTATTTGAGATCAGTTGTCATGATGTGTTCTTAACTAGTAAGTTAATTTTGCCTATTGTCAACTTCTAAGACTATAACCTCAGTGGCCATCTGAATCTGGTTATAATATGTGTCTTTCTAAGATACACGTATCATTCAAGGCAAACACATCTCTATTATACACTACGACCTTTGTGTCCTCCACTTAGTCATCTGTTTGCAATGTTAGATTGGATTACAAAATCCTTATTGCCAAAATTTTATGATACAAATGCAAGACACCCCCACATTTAAGTGTTATAGGATATCATCCAGATGGGGTAATGAAAACCATTTCTACATACCCTTATAGGATTGTTTCTAAATGGATCCTCCCCAACATTTCTTGCCATTTGATCAACATTTATGTAACTTCACTTATGACGACATTTATACACATATGATTGAACAAGATCAACCTCATTGTATCAGTGAATTCAACTCATATTGCATTAGCTTACATAAGCTTCCGAGCTGACCAAAGCAACACATGTCATTGTCATAAGTTTGTCACCAACTTAGAATAATTCTAATTTAACATCTAGAATAAGCCTAGACAATGAATTCTCCTCATTAGCTTTTCGAACAAACTCTTCAAAAGTTACATGTCTTTTCCTTATAATGAATGAAAAATTCTCCCTTAATTTTCTCTGTACACAAATTCTTTTTGTGTTCATACACAATTGAATGTTTAGAGTTAATTAGTCTCCGTCAAGACCCATAATTAACCAAGTACTAGTCCATGATGCTTTAGACTACAATACTTTAGCATGTGAACAGAAGATGCATCATTCTGTGTAACAACTCTCATCAAAAGTCATAATTATTAAATTAATTAATCTAAAAGGAAACCCTAATTGAGAGACCCAAGTGATTCTGAACAAACCCTGAAATTTTCAGAATTTTCAGAATCAGGATTAGGGCCCCTAAAACTCAAGGGGGGATAAACCCTAGTGGACGATTATCCACTTAATTCGTTGTCAAGTAACTGAAATTCGAGTATGTCAACTCAGCTAAGCTAGTCCCAGTCGTGGCTACCCTATAGCCTATTTTGATTCCATACGGACCGCAACACTATCAACCTTACGGCCCGTAAGCAGTCATACGGACCGCAACAATGATAAGCTTACGGTCCGTAAGCTAGTAAAATTTTACCTATAAATAGCAGGCTGTGGCATTCGAATTCTGAACATATTACGTCGAAAGAATTCCATTCATACACTGAGATACGAACTGTTATTCCGAAATTACACCCCCGGGTATCGAAATTCTGCTACAAAACAGGGTATTAGCACAATCGCTGCTACGATTCATTTATCCGACGATCAAGATATCCAATGAATGTTTAAGTGCCGCCCACATTAGGGTTATACTTTATCGTTCGTCATTAATTTGACGGATCATCGTTAATTCGATGGGTAAAGTATTATACTTTGTCGTTCGTTGTTAATTCAACGGATCATCGTTAATTCGATGGATAAAGTATTGCACTTTGTCATTTGTTGTGAGAATTTGATCTCGTAAATTATCGTAATTGCTGGATTGATTACTAACCCAGTTTTGTGTGCATTATTATATTAGGTTAACAAGGCTAAATCATAGATTAGACTCTGACCATATTAAATCAGCAATGTGAGTCATTCTCCTTTTCTCACAGTTTGTGAGTCATTCTCTCTTTTTATCAAATCTATTTGAAAAATCATGTTTATTTTCAAAGTTATAATTACGGGGATTAAGTCTTTGTAATCACCAAGTTACAGCCGGTATGTGGGGTTTTGTATACATTACTTGATAATCGTCACCATTGGGGCAGCCAATGGGGGATATGACCATAGTCACAGACACCATTGGACGAATGGGCCAATGGGTCGAGTGACAAATACCGTGGGTAGTTGGCTTGATATCAGAAACATTGTAATCGCTCTTAATACTGTAAATTATAACAAATGTGTCATTTTAGTAAATAGAATGATTCACTCAGTATTTCCCGCTGACAAAACCTTTTTCAAACATGTTTCAGGTGATCTGTTGTAATTCAGGAAAAGTGCTGGGGAGCATTTCAAGCTTAATGATAGTGGCTTAATATAAAATAAAGAAATGATTTTGTAATATCACGCTTTTATAGTAAAAACATACTATTGTAAATTATCGGGGTTTTATCCCGAATTGTGAAATAAAATAATCGGGGAAAAAATTTTAGCTTTAAACGATCCTGTTTCCGCTGTTAAACTCAATTAAATCAATACCGCAGTATTTCTGTCCCGCGGCTCCTGAAACGGGTCAAATCGGGTCATGGGCCGTGACATTCTGATTCTTCACAGCCCTAAGGATACATTAATATTACTTTGCAACACTCATCCCTTGTTAAGACAAAATAATGAGGCTTATTCATAATCCTAAAACATCGATATTTAGGAAGGTGTCACGGCCCCCGACTCAGTTTTATCCGGTCCAGAAACCGCGGGAAGATAAACTAGATGAGAAATGGGCAAATTTATATATGCTAGCCACAGTAGCAGAAAATATAAATCTCTAAAGATTAGCACTCTACCCTCACAATCTAGAAACCTTGTGTGATAAATAAAATTTAAAACCTAAATGTGTTTATCAGTTATCTTTGTAATCAACTAGTACACATTATGTAATAAATTACAAAAGTTATTGTAAATTTTAACTTAGTATTTTATGCATTTTGCATATATGCTACATCAGCATGAGTGGAATATCCGAAGCTTTTCAGAACCTTAATCTGTATCCCGTAACTATCGAAGCTTCCAAAGAATATACTAGCTACTATCCCGATGTTGAACAACCAGTAGAATTCAAGGTTCCACCTTTGAACAAGCCAAAACAAAAGAAAAGAACTTATGTAGGATGGAGGAAAATACGTAAGAAGAAGCCAGCTAAAAAACTGCCCAAAATAAACAATCCTTTGAAAAAGGGAAAAGAAATTATAACCGGAGAGAGTTCTAAACAACAGGAAATGGAAACTGGAGACAAAGAGGAGAATAAGGAGATAGAAATACAGATGGAGGAAATTACTAAAGAAGTAGTAATGGAAGTTGGGCAAGGGTCTATACCAGTTCAGAGAGAAATCGGAGAGAGTTCCAATCCAACCCAGGAAAGAACTTTTCAAGATGAGATAGATTTCCTGTTGGCAAGCTGTGAAACCATTCAGCCTGTCAACAATAATAATAATAATATTTTTAATTATTCTCTTGGAAACCAACTCCCTATGAATTGGGAACCAGCAATTCCAGATCCAATAGTCCACTCCCAACCCATAGGAATGGACGAATGGTGGACGAACGATTGGCAATTTCAAAATATTGTCAACGATCCTTACTCTTTTCTTCCACAATTCGATCCAGAACCATTACCTAATCCACCCATGAGCAATGAAAACATGGCTGAACTTCGCCACTTTGGCGAAGAGTTGTTTGATGCTGGAACTAGAATCAGGGAAATAGGGGGACAGATTGCTTGGAAGTACGACGAGAGGGAAATGCGTTTTTAAAACAACAAGTGACGAGAGATAGTACGATGATAAAATGGTAGTTGTATAATAGTACTAGTAAGTTAGTCTGTAAATAACCAATAAAACTCTGTATGATATCTGTGAGTAATGATGCATGCTATAATAGATATATATAAAATGAAATCGAAAGATCGATTATTTTGATTATATCTGTATTATACAATTTTCTGATTGTTTGTATATAATTGTTATTTATCAGATACTAATAAAATTTATATATATACATTATCAGATGGCAAACAGTGGTAATGAACCTATAAATGAAGTTAATCATTCTGAACCACATTCAAGAGATCAATATATGACTCGGCAAGATATCGAAAACATTGTTGCTCAAGGGATAGCCAATGCTATTCCAGCATTCGTTGCTGCTATAAAGAATCCGATTGAACCGCAACAGATTGTTCCTAGTAAACAGATTACTGAAGATAACTTCAGTAATAGTGTAAATGGAGGCAATAAGCATGATAATCATAATAAGGAACCACATCAAGCTCCATTACCCAAGAAAATGAAAACTGCAACGCCTGGTTGCACTTTCAAAGAATTCCTTGCTTGTAAACCCACTGAATTTGCAGGCAATGAAGGAGCAACTGCATCACTGCGTTGGTTAGAGAAAACCGAAGCAGTCATTGCAATAAGTAAATGTGGTAAAGATGACCAGGTCATGTATTCATCCAATCTGTTCAAAGAAGGAGCACTCGAGTGGTGGAATACTGTGTTACAATCAAAAGGAAGAGCAATAGCTTATGCTATGACTTGGGAAGAATTTAAGGGTTTGGTAGAAAGAAAATTCTGTCCTGAGTATGAGAAAGAACAGATGGCGAATAAATTTCTAAATCATCGGATGATGAGTGTGGATTGTCGCGGTTATACCTCGACATTCTTTGAATATGCAAGAGTGGTACCAACACTGGCTTCGCCAGAACCGGTACTTATTTCTCGCTATATTTGGGGGCTAATTAGCGAAATCCGCAATATTGTTAAAGCTGCGAGACCTCGCACAATTGATGATGCGGTAGAATTAGCCAATACTCTAACCGATGAATTGGTGCGCACAAGAGATGAAGATAGGAAAAAGGCACTAGCTCAGAAAATTACCCAAGGATTTCGTGTGGGTAATAATAACAGCTTCAAGAGAAAAGGAACAGGGCAATCTCCAGCTCCGTCATTCTGTAGGAAATGCAAAAAGAAGCATTATGGAAGATGCGATATTACTTGCAATTTTTGCAAAGCTGTAGGACATCGTGAAGAGAACTGCAAAAAGAAAACAGTAATCTGTTTTAATTGTGGAGAAGCAGGGCATTATAAAACAGAATGTCCTAAATTGGTCAAACCAGTAGATAACAAACCCAAGACGACCGAAGGAACTACTAAGAAGAATGCCAGGGCATTTCAACTGACCACTCAAGAAGCAGAACTTATTCCGGATGTGATAGCGGGTACGTTCTTAGTTCACAACGTATATGCAAAAGTATTATTTGACTCTGGTGCAAACCAAAGTTTTATAAATACTTCATTCTGTCAAGCTCTTAGTTTACCTTTAACCAATACTAGGCAGATTTTTACAGTTGAAACAGCAGACGGAAATTCAGTTAAAATAGATAAAGTGTTGCAAGAAGAAAACATAGAACTTTTAGGACATAAATTCTCTGCAAGACTATTGCCGATGAATTTAGCTGAATTTGATGTTGTATTAGGAATGGATTGGTTAGTAGCCAACCATGCTAGAATCCTTTGTGATCAGAATTCCATATAAATTCAATCACCTACCAGAGAAGTGATTAGGATTACAGGAGATAAACCACGTAAACCCATGAAGTTCATATCAATAATGAAAGTTGCTAATTATGAACGAAAACAAGGAATAGTGTATATGATTTCAGTAATCATTAGCACTAAGGGAAAAGATCTGAAGGAAATACCAGTAGTATCGGAATACTCTGATATTTTCCAGAAGATTTACCAGGATTACCTCCAGATAGGGAAGTAGAATTTAGGATTCATCTAATTCCAGGAACTACACCGATAGCCAAGGTACCTTATCGGTTAGCACCCACAGAAATGTTAGAATTGAAAAAGCAATTAGATGAATTACTAAGTAAATGATTCATACAACCTAGCTCATCCCCTTGGGGAGCGCCAGTGTTATTTGTGAAGAAAAAGGACGGTTCAATGAGAATGTGTATCGATTATAGGGAATTGAATAAGGTTACAATTAAGAATCGATATCCATTACCTAGGATTGATGATCTTTTTGATCAACTTCAGGGGGCTAGATATTTTTCTAAGATAGATTTACGCTCTGGATATCATCAACTGAAGGTACAAGAAGAAGACATACCTAAAACTGCTTTCAGAACTAGGTATGGTCATTACGAGTTTACAGTCATGCCCTTCGGGTTAACGAATGCACCTGCAGCATTCATGGACATGATGAATAGGATCTGTAAACCGTATTTGGATAAATTTGTAATTGTTTTCATAGACGATATACTTATTTATTCCAAAAGTCAGACAGAGCATTGTGAACATCTTCATGCACTCTTAACTTTGTTAAGAAAAGAAAAGTTGTACGCCAAATTCTCGAAATGCGAATTTTGGCTAAAGGAAGTGCAATTTTTAGGACACATGGTGAATCATGAAGGTATTCACGTAGATCCTGCTAAGATAGAGGCAATTACCAAATGGAAGGTTCCACAAACAGCAATGGAAATTAGAAGTTTTATAGGTTTAGCTGGGTATTATAGACGGTTTATTAAGGATTTTTCCAAGATAGCCGTACCATTAACTAAGTTAACCTGTAAAACCACTAAGTTTGAATGGGGACCTAAACAGGAAGAAGCCTTTAGGATTTTGAAACAGAAATTAACCAATGCACCAATCTTAGCTTTACCAGAAGGAACTGAAGATTTTGAAGTATATTGTGATGCTTCAAAATTAGGATATGGATGTGTGCTTATGCAACGCAAAAAGGTAATTGCGTACGCATCAAGGCAGTTGAAAAAGCACGAAGAGAATTATACGACTCATGATTTAGAGTTAGGAGCCGTAATTTTTGCCCTTAAGATTTGGAGACACTATCTTTACGGAAGTAAATTTACTGTCTACACCGACCACAAAAGTTTAAAATACATATTTGGGCAAAAAGAGTTAAACATGAGGCAAAGAAGATGGATGGAAATCTTAAGTGATTACGACTGTGATATTCAGTATCATGAAGGAAAGGCGAATGTAGTTGCAGATGCTTTAAGTCGTAAGTATTATGAGAAACAACGAAGGGTTCGTGCTCTCAGATTAAATCTACAAATAGATTTAATGGAACAATTAAAGAATGTTCAAACTACAGCAATCAAGGATGATGCTGAAGGAATGAAAGGACGAATCAAGGATTTAGAACAAGGAGTAGATGGAATTTGGAGATTCCATAAAAGTAGAATTTGGGTACCTAAGCAGGGAGACTTAAGACCTAAGATTTTAGAAGAAGCCCATAAATCTAGATACACTATGCACCCAGGAAACAATAAGATGTACCAAGATTTAAGGAAGAATTTCTGGTGGATAGGAATGAAAAAGGACATAGCCAGCTATGTTTCTAAATGTCTTACTTGTTCACAAGTTAAGACAGAACATCAGAAACCTTCAGGATTACTACAACAGTTAGAGATGCCAGTATGGAAATGGGAACTTATAACAATGGATTTTGTTACTAAGTTACCCAAAACCAGAAAAGGTAATGATGCGATTTGGGTAATTGTGGATCGATTAACCAAATCTGCTCACTTTCTACCTATGAAAGAAACCTTTAGCATGGAAAGACTGGCTAAATTATATGTAGATGAAGTTGTATCCTTACATGGAGTTCCACTCTCCATTGTTTCGGATAGAGATAGTCGTTTTACTTCCCATTTCTGGAAAAGTTTCCAGCAAGCTATGGGAACTCGACTAAACCTAAGCACTGCATATCATCCACAAACAGATGGACAAAGTGAAAGGACGATCCAAACTCTAGAAGACATGCTCCGAGCATGTGTAATAGACTTTGGTGGAAGTTGGGATGATCACTTACCATTAATTGAATTCTCCTATAACAATAGTTATCACTCAAGCATTGAAACTGCTCCATTCGAGGCACTGTATGGAAGAAAGTGCAGAACTCCCGTTTGTTGGGCAGAAATAGGAGAAAGTCAATTATCAGGACCTGAAATAGTGCAAGAAACAACTGATAAGATTACTCAAATCAAGGAAAGATTGAAGACGGCTCGAGATCGTCAGAAGAGTTATGCAGACAATAGAAGCAAGCCGCTAGAATTCCAAGTTGGAGACAAGGTATTATTGAAAGTTTCTCCTTGGAAAGGAGTAGTCAGATTCGGAAAGAAAGGAAAGCTAAGTCCAAGGTACGTAGGACCATTTTCAGTGATCCAACGTATAAGACCAGTAGCTTATCGTTTACAATTACCAAAAGAATTATCTGGAGTACATAATGTATTTCATGTATCCAATCTCAAGAAATGCTTATCAGATGAATCTCTGGTAGTACCTCTTCGAGATATAGAAGTAAACGAAAAGTTGAAATTTGTTGAGAAACCTCTTCAAATTGAGGATCGAAAGATCAAGTTTCTCAAACACAAACGACTAGTTTTAGTCAAAGTAAAGTGGGACTCAAAGAGGGGAGCTGAATACACTTGGGAACTGGAATCAGAAATGAAGAAAAAGTATCCACACTTATTCCAGTAAATCTCGAGGACGAGATTTTTCTTAAGGTGGGGAGAATGTAACAACTCTCATCAAAAGTCATAATTATTAAATTAATTAATCTAAAAGGAAACCCTAATTGAGAGACCCAAGTGATTCTGAACAAACCCTGAAATTTTCAGAATTTTCAGAATCAGGATTAGGGCCCCTAAAACTCAAGGGGGGATAAACCCTAGTGGACGATTATCCACTTAATTCGTTGTCAAGTAACTGAAATTCGAGTATGTCAACTCAGCTAAGCTAGTCCCAGTCGTGGCTACCCTATAGCCTATTTTGATTCCATACGGACCGCAACACTATCAACCTTACGGTCCGTAAGCAGTCATACGGACCGCAACAATGATAAGCTTACGGTCCGTAAGCTAGTAAAATTTTACCTATAAATAGCAGGCTGTGGCATTCGAATTCTGAACATATTACGTCGAAAGAATTCCATTCATACACTGAGATACGAACTGTTATTCCGAAATTACACCCCCGGGTATCGAAATTCTGCTACAAAACAGGGTATTAGCACAATCGCTGCTACGATTCATTTATCCGACGATCAAGATATCCAATGAATGTTTAAGTGCCGCCCACATTAGGGTTATACTTTATCGTTCGTCATTAATTTGACGGATCATCGTTAATTCGATGGGTAAAGTATTATACTTTGTCGTTCGTTGTTAATTCAACGGATCATCGTTAATTCGATGGATAAAGTATTGCACTTTGTCATTTGTTGTGAGAATTTGATCTCGTAAATTATCGTAATTGCTGGATTGATTACTAACCCAGTTTTGTGTGCATTATTATATTAGGTTAACAAGGCTAAATCATAGATTAGACTCTGACCATATTAAATCAGCAATGTGAGTCATTCTCCTTTTCTCACAGTTTGTGAGTCATTCTCTCTTTTTATCAAATCTATTTGAAAAATCATGTTTATTTTCAAAGTTATAATTACGGGGATTAAGTCTTTGTAATCACCAAGTTACAGCCGGTATGTGGGGTTTTGTATACATTACTTGATAATCGTCACCATTGGGGCAGCCAATGGGGGATATGACCATAGTCACAGACACCATTGGACGAATGGGCCAATGGGTCGAGTGACAAATACCGTGGGTAGTTGGCTTGATATCAGAAACATTGTAATCGCTCTTAATACTGTAAATTATAACAAATGTGTCATTTTAGTAAATAGAATGATTCACTCAGTATTTCCCGCTGACAAAACCTTTTTCAAACATGTTTCAGGTGATCTGTTGTAATTCAGGAAAAGTGCTGGGGAGCATTTCAAGCTTAATGATAGTGGCTTAATATAAAATAAAGAAATGATTTTGTAATATCACGCTTTTATAGTAAAAACATACTATTGTAAATTATCGGGGTTTTATCCCGAATTGTGAAATAAAATAATCGGGGAAAAAATTTTAGCTTTAAACGATCCTGTTTCCGCTGTTAAACTCAATTAAATCAATACCGCAGTATTTCTGTCCCGCGGCTCCTGAAACGGGTCAAATCGGGTCATGGGCCGTGACATTCTGATTCTTCACAGCCCTAAGGATACATTAATATTACTTTGCAACACTCATCCCTTGTTAAGACAAAATAATGAGGCTTATTCATAATCCTAAAACATCGATATTTAGGAAGGTGTCACGGCCCCCGACTCAGTTTTATCCGGTCCAGAAACCGCGGGAAGATAAACTAGATGAGAAATGGGCAAATTTATATATGCTAGCCACAGTAGCAGAAAATATAAATCTCTAAAGATTAGCACTCTACCCTCACAATCTAGAAACCTTGTGTGATAAATAAAATTTAAAACCTAAATGTGTTTATCAGTTATCTTTGTAATCAACTAGTACACATTATGTAATAAATTACAAAAGTTATTGTAAATTTTAACTTAGTATTTTATGCATTTTGCATATATGCTACATCAGCATGAGTGGAATATCCGAAGCTTTTCAGAACCTTAATCTGTATCCCGTAACTATCGAAGCTTCCAAAGAATATACTAGCTACTATCCCGATGTTGAACAACCAGTAGAATTCAAGGTTCCACCTTTGAACAAGCCAAAACAAAAGAAAAGAACTTATGTAGGATGGAGGAAAATACGTAAGAAGAAGCCAGCTAAAAAACTGCCCAAAATAAACAATCCTTTGAAAAAGGGAAAAGAAATTATAACCGGAGAGAGTTCTAAACAACAGGAAATGGAAACTGGAGACAAAGAGGAGAATAAGGAGATAGAAATACAGATGGAGGAAATTACTAAAGAAGTAGTAATGGAAGTTGGGCAAGGGTCTATACCAGTTCAGAGAGAAATCGGAGAGAGTTCCAATCCAACCCAGGAAAGAACTTTTCAAGATGAGATAGATTTCCTGTTGGCAAGCTGTGAAACCATTCAGCCTGTCAACAATAATAATAATAATATTTTTAATTATTCTCTTGGAAACCAACTCCCTATGAATTGGGAACCAGCAATTCCAGATCCAATAGTCCACTCCCAACCCATAGGAATGGACGAATGGTGGACGAACGATTGGCAATTTCAAAATATTGTCAACGATCCTTACTCTTTTCTTCCACAATTCGATCCAGAACCATTACCTAATCCACCCATGAGCAATGAAAACATGGCTGAACTTCGCCACTTTGGCGAAGAGTTGTTTGATGCTGGAACTAGAATCAGGGAAATAGGGGGACAGATTGCTTGGAAGTACGACGAGAGGGAAATGCGTTTTTAAAACAACAAGTGACGAGAGATAGTACGATGATAAAATGGTAGTTGTATAATAGTACTAGTAAGTTAGTCTGTAAATAACCAATAAAACTCTGTATGATATCTGTGAGTAATGATGCATGCTATGATAGATATATATAAAATGAAATCGAAAGATCGATTATTTTGATTATATCTGTATTATACAATTTTCTGATTGTTTGTATATAATTGTTATTTATCAGATACTAATAAAATTTATATATATACATTATCAGATGGCAAACAGTGGTAATGAACCTATAAATGAAGTTAATCATTCTGAACCACATTCAAGAGATCAATATATGACTCGGCAAGATATCGAAAACATTGTTGCTCAAGGGATAGCCAATGCTATTCCAGCATTCGTTGCTGCTATAAAGAATCCGATTGAACCGCAACAGATTGTTCCTAGTAAACAGATTACTGAAGATAACTTCAGTAATAGTGTAAATGGAGGCAATAAGCATGATAATCATAATAAGGAACCACATCAAGCTCCATTACCCAAGAAAATGAAAACTGCAACGCCTGGTTGCACTTTCAAAGAATTCCTTGCTTGTAAACCCACTGAATTTGCAGGCAATGAAGGAGCAACTGCATCACTGCGTTGGTTAGAGAAAACCGAAGCAGTCATTGCAATAAGTAAATGTGGTAAAGATGACCAGGTCATGTATTCATCCAATCTGTTCAAAGAAGGAGCACTCGAGTGGTGGAATACTGTGTTACAATCAAAAGGAAGAGCAATAGCTTATGCTATGACTTGGGAAGAATTTAAGGGTTTGGTAGAAAGAAAATTATGTCCTGAGTATGAGAAAGAACAGATGGCGAATAAATTTCTAAATCATCGGATGATGAGTGTGGATTGTCGCGGTTATACCTCGACATTCTTTGAATATGCAAGAGTGGTACCAACACTGGCTTCGCCAGAACCGGTACTTATTTCTCGCTATATTTGGGGGCTAATTAGCGAAATCCGCAATATTGTTAAAGCTGCGAGACCTCGCACAATTGATGATGCGGTAGAATTAGCCAATACTCTAACCGATGAATTGGTGCGCACAAGAGATGAAGATAGGAAAAAGGCACTAGCTCAGAAAATTACCCAAGGATTTCGTGTGGGTAATAATAACAGCTTCAAGAGAAAAGGAACAGGGCAATCTCCAGCTCCGTCATTCTGTAGGAAATGCAAAAAGAAGCATTATGGAAGATGCGATATTACTTGCAATTTTTGCAAAGCTGTAGGACATCGTGAAGAGAACTGCAAAAAGAAAACAGTAATCTGTTTTAATTGTGGAGAAGCAGGGCATTATAAAACAGAATGTCCTAAATTGGTCAAACCAGTAGATAACAAACCCAAGACGACCGAATGAACTACTAAGAAGAATGCCAGGGCATTTCAACTGACCACTCAAGAAGCAGAACTTATTCCGGATGTGATAGCGGGTACGTTCTTAGTTCACAACGTATGCAAAAGTATTATTTGGCTCTGGTGCAAACCAAAGTTTTATAAATACTTCATTCTGTCAAGCTCTTAGTTTACCTTTAACCAATACTAGGCAGATTTTTACAGTTGAAACAGCAGACGGAAATTCAGTTAAAATAGATAAAGTGTTGCAAGAAGAAAACATAGAACTTTTAGGACATAAATTCTCTGCAAGACTATTGCCGATGAATTTAGCTGAATTTGATGTTGTATTAGGAATGGATTGGTTAGTAGCCAACCATGCTAGAATCCTTTGTGATCAGAATTCCATAGAAATTCAATCACCTACCAGAGAAGTGATTAGGATTACAGGAGATAAACCACGTAAACCCATGAAGTTCATATCAGTAATGAAAGTTGCTAATTATGAACGAAAACAAGGAATAGTGTATATGATTTCAGTAATCATTCGCACTAAGGGAAAAGATCTGAAGGAAATACCAGTAGTATCGGAATACTCTGATATTTTCCAGAAGATTTACCAGGATTACCTCCAGATAGGGAAGTAGAATTTAGGATTCATCTAATTCCAGGAACTACACCGATAGCCAAGGTACCTTATCGGTTAGCACCCACAGAAATGTTAGAATTGAAAAAGCAATTAGATGAATTACTAAGTAAAGGATTCATACAACCTAGCTCATCCCCTTGGGGAGCGCCAGTGTTATTTGTGAAGAAAAAGGACGGTTCAATGAGAATGTGTATCGATTATAGGGAATTGAATAAGGTTACAATTAAGAATCGATATCCATTACCTAGGATTGATGATCTTTTTGATCAACTTCAGGGGGCTAGATATTTTTCTAAGATAGATTTACGCTCTGGATATCATCAACTGAAGGTACAAGAAGAAGACATACCTAAAACTGCTTTCAGAACTAGGTATGGTCATTACGAGTTTACAGTCATGCCCTTCGGGTTAACGAATGCACCTGCAGCATTCATGGACATGATGAATAGGATCTGTAAACCGTATTTGGATAAATTTGTAATTGTTTTCATAGACGATATACTTATTTATTCCAAAAGTCAGACAGAGCATTGTGAACATCTTCATGCACTCTTAACTTTGTTAAGAAAAGAAAAGTTGTACGCCAAATTCTCGAAATGCGAATTTTGGCTAAAGGAAGTGCAATTTTTAGGACACATGGTGAATCATGAAGGTATTCACGTAGATCCTGCTAAGATAGAGGCAATTACCAAATGGAAGGTTCCACAAACAGCAATGGAAATTAGAAGTTTTATAGGTTTAGCTGGGTATTATAGACGGTTTATTAAGGATTTTTCCAAGATAGCCGTACCATTAACTAAGTTAACCTGTAAAACCACTAAGTTTGAATGGGGACCTAAACAGGAAGAAGCCTTTAGGATTTTGAAACAGAAATTAACCAATGCACCAATCTTAGCTTTACCAGAAGGAACTGAAGATTTTGAAGTATATTGTGATGCTTCAAAATTAGGATATGGATGTGTGCTTATGCAACGCAAAAAGGTAATTGCGTACGCATCAAGGCAGTTGAAAAAGCACGAAGAGAATTATACGACTCATGATTTAGAGTTAGGAGCCGTAATTTTTGCCCTTAAGATTTGGAGACACTATCTTTACGGAAGTAAATTTACTGTCTACACCGACCACAAAAGTTTAAAATACATATTTGGGCAAAAAGAGTTAAACATGAGGCAAAGAAGATGGATGGAAATCTTAAGTGATTACGACTGTGATATTCAGTATCATGAAGGAAAGGCGAATGTAGTTGCAGATGCTTTAAGTCGTAAGTATTATGAGAAACAACGAAGGGTTCGTGCTCTCAGATTAAATCTACAAATAGATTTAATGGAACAATTAAAGAATGTTCAAACTACAGCAATCAAGGATGATGCTGAAGGAATGAAAGGACGAATCAAGGATTTAGAACAAGGAGTAGATGGAATTTGGAGATTCCATAAAAGTAGAATTTGGGTACCTAAGCAGGGAGACTTAAGACCTAAGATTTTAGAAGAAGCCCATAAATCTAGATACACTATGCACCCAGGAAACAATAAGATGTACCAAGATTTAAGGAAGAATTTCTGGTGGATAGGAATGAAAAAGGACATAGCCAGCTATGTTTCTAAATGTCTTACTTGTTCACAAGTTAAGACAGAACATCAGAAACCTTCAGGATTACTACAACAGTTAGAGATGCCAGTATGGAAATGGGAACTTATAACAATGGATTTTGTTACTAAGTTACCCAAAACCAGAAAAGGTAATGATGCGATTTGGGTAATTGTGGATCGATTAACCAAATCTGCTCACTTTCTACCTATGAAAGAAACCTTTAGCATGGAAAGACTGGCTAAATTATATGTAGATGAAGTTGTATCCTTACATGGAGTTCCACTCTCCATTGTTTCGGATAGAGATAGTCGTTTTACTTCCCATTTCTGGAAAAGTTTCCAGCAAGCTATGGGAACTCGACTAAACCTAAGCACTGCATATCATCCACAAACAGATGGACAAAGTGAAAGGACGATCCAAACTCTAGAAGACATGCTCCGAGCATGTGTAATAGACTTTGGTGGAAGTTGGGATGATCACTTACCATTAATTGAATTCTCCTATAACAATAGTTATCACTCAAGCATTGAAACTGCTCCATTCGAGGCACTGTATGGAAGAAAGTGCAGAACTCCCGTTTGTTGGGCAGAAATAGGAGAAAGTCAATTATCAGGACCTGAAATAGTGCAAGAAACAACTGATAAGATTACTCAAATCAAGGAAAGATTGAAGACGGCTCGAGATCGTCAGAAGAGTTATGCAGACAATAGAAGCAAGCCGCTAGAATTCCAAGTTGGAGACAAGGTATTATTGAAAGTTTCTCCTTGGAAAGGAGTAGTCAGATTCGGAAAGAAAGGAAAGCTAAGTCCAAGGTACGTAGGACCATTTTCAGTGATCCAACGTATAAGACCAGTAGCTTATCGTTTACAATTACCAAAAGAATTATCTGGAGTACATAATGTATTTCATGTATCCAATCTCAAGAAATGCTTATCAGATGAATCTCTGGTAGTACCTCTTCGAGATATAGAAGTAAACGAAAAGTTGAAATTTGTTGAGAAACCTCTTCAAATTGAGGATCGAAAGATCAAGTTTCTCAAACACAAACGACTAGTTTTAGTCAAAGTAAAGTGGGACTCAAAGAGGGGAGCTGAATACACTTGGGAACTGGAATCAGAAATGAAGAAAAAGTATCCACACTTATTCCAGTAAATCTCGAGGACGAGATTTTTCTTAAGGTGGGGAGAATGTAACAACTCTCATCAAAAGTCATAATTATTAAATTAATTAATCTAAAAGGAAACCCTAATTGAGAGACCCAAGTGATTCTGAACAAACCCTGAAATTTTCAGAATTTTCAGAATCAGGATTAGGGCCCCTAAAACTCAAGGGGGGATAAACCCTAGTGGACGATTATCCACTTAATTCGTTGTCAAGTAACTGAAATTCGAGTATGTCAACTCAGCTAAGCTAGTCCCAGTCGTGGCTACCCTATAGCCTATTTTGATTCCATACGGACCGCAACACTATCAACCTTACGGTCCGTAAGCAGTCATACGGACCGCAACAATGATAAGCTTACGGTCCGTAAGCTAGTAAAATTTTACCTATAAATAGCAGGCTGTGGCATTCGAATTCTGAACATATTACGTCGAAAGAATTCCATTCATACACTGAGATACGAACTGTTATTCCGAAATTACACCCCCGGGTATCGAAATTCTGCTACAAAACAGGGTATTAGCACAATCGCTGCTACGATTCATTTATCCGACGATCAAGATATCCAATGAATGTTTAAGTGCCGCCCACATTAGGGTTATACTTTATCGTTCGTCATTAATTTGACGGATCATCGTTAATTCGATGGGTAAAGTATTATACTTTGTCGTTCGTTGTTAATTCAACGGATCATCGTTAATTCGATGGATAAAGTATTGCACTTTGTCATTTGTTGTGAGAATTTGATCTCGTAAATTATCGCAATTGCTGGATTGATTACTAACCCAGTTTTGTGTGCATTATTATATTAGGTTAACAAGGCTAAATCATAGATTAGACTCTGACCATATTAAATCAGCAATGTGAGTCATTCTCCTTTTCTCACAGTTTGTGAGTCATTCTCTCTTTTTATCAAATCTATTTGAAAAATCATGTTTATTTTCAAAGTTATAATTACGGGGATTAAGTCTTTGTAATCACCAAGTTACAGCCGGTATGTGGGGTTTTGTATACATTACTTGATAATCGTCACCATTGGGGCAGCCAATGGGGGATATGACCATAGTCACAGACACCATTGGACGAATGGGTCAATGGGTCGAGTGACAAATACCGTGGGTAGTTGGCTTGATATCAGAAACATTGTAATCGCTCTTAATACTGTAAATTATAACAAATGTGTCATTTTAGTAAATAGAATGATTCACTCAGTATTTCCCGCTGACAAAACCTTTTTCAAACATGTTTCAGGTGATCTGTTGTAATTCAGGAAAAGTGCTGGGGAGCATTTCAAGCTTAATGATAGTGGCTTAATATAAAATAAAGAAATGATTTTGTAATATCACGCTTTTATAGTAAAAACATACTATTGTAAATTATCGGGGTTTTATCCCGAATTGTGAAATAAAATAATCGGGGAAAATTTTTTAGCTTTAAACGATCCTGTTTCCGCTGTTAAACTCAATTAAATCAATACCGCAGTATTTCTGTCCCGCGGCTCCTGAAACGGGTCAAATCGGGTCATGGGCCGTGACATTCTGATTCTTCACAGCCCTAAGGATACAATAATATTACTTTGCAACACTCATCCCTTGTTAAGACAAAATAATGAGACTTATTCATAATCCTAAAACATCGATATTTAGGAAGGTGTCACGGCCCCCGACTCAGTTTTATCCGGTCCAGAAACCGCGGGACAGAAACCCGTGGTATTTGTATTTAATTTGGCAGCGGAAATATTAACAGGATCGTTAATACTGAAAATGCCTAATTATTTTATTTCACAAATTGGGACAAACCCCATTATTTACAATAAATGAATTTCACGAGGAAATTCCCTGTTTTACAAAACATGTTTCTTTATTTTACTGAGCCACTTCCTCAAGCTTTTAGTGCTACGCGGCACTTTTCCTGTGTTACGGTAAATCACCTGAAACATGTCTAAAAAGATTTTATCAGCGGGGAAATACTGGCGAGTCACTCAATTTGTACAAAACGACATATTGTTATAATATACAGTATTAAGGGTGATTACATTGTTTTTATCAACCAATTACCCCAAATCAGTATTTGTCACTTGACAGTATCTGTGACTATGGTCAGATCACCCATTGGCTAACCCGTTGTCCAATGGTGACGGGTATCAAGTAATGTATACAAAACCACACATACCGGCAGTAATTGAAGATTACAAAGACTTAATCCCTGTAATTATAACTTTGAAACAAATAGGGTTTTGGAAACAATTTGGTAAAAAGAGAATGACTCACTTTGCAAATTTAGACGGGCAGAGTTTTGCCTACTGATTTTAGCCTGGTAACCTAGTTAAATAACAATGCACACGAAACTAGGTCAGTAACTTAATACAACATTTACGATAACTCACGAAATCAAAACCCTCATGACGAATGACAAAGTATAGCCCAAATACGGGCATCACTTAAACATCCATCGGATCGGTTTCAATCAATCGGACATTGTATCGTAGCAGTGATCGAGTTATTACCCTTTATCGTGGCAGCGTTTTCCTACTTTAGCCTTGATTTTCGAACATAAAATGTATGATTTTGATGGTTTTCTCGCACACAGATGAACTGCCCATGCCTAACCCATTTATAGCAGGTTTTTGGGTTTTACGATGCCCGCGTAAACCCTCACATACACCTTACGCGGCCCGCGAGGGCCACCTAGTCTACAACTAGGGCTACCGTGTCACGTGTAGGCCCGCCACGTGGCTGACACATGGCCTAAAGCGTGTCCTGGTCACCAGTTGCCCTGTCGTGGCCCGCGTAGGCCTTACCTTATGGCTTACGCGGCCCGCGTGAAGCCTAAAAATCTTGATTTCTTGGTTTTTCATGAGCACTAGGGTTTCAGTGGTCCGGGTTTCTACTTACGGGTCGTTTTTAGACATTTTTGTAGGTCCTTACATCCTCCCCTCCTTATTTAAAATCTCGTCCTTGAGATTTACTAAGTGAGGATACTTTCGCTTCATTTCCGATTCTAGCTCCCAGGTGTACTCAGGTCCTCTTTTTGAATCCCACTTGACCTTGACTAGTATCAATCTTTTGTGCTTGAGGAATTTAATCTTTTTGTCTTCTATTTGGAGTGGTTTTTCCACGAACTTCAACTTTTCATTTACCTCTATGTCTTGAAGAGGTACTACCAGGGATTCGTCAGACAAACACTTCTTGAGGTTAGATACATGAAACACGTCATGTACTCCAGCCAACTCTTCTGGTAATTATAGGCGATAAGCAACTGGTCCTATCCGTTGGGTAACCATAAACGGTCCTATATATCTTCGATTCAGCTTTCCTTTCTTACCGAATCGAACTACTCCTTTCTAAGGAGAAACTTTCAATAGTACCTTGTCTCCAACTTGAAATTCTAACGGCTTACGTCGATTGTCTGCATAACTTTTCTGGCGATCTCGAGCCGTCTTTAGTCTTTCCTTGATTTGAGTGATGTTGTCGGTGGTTTCTTGCACAATCTCGGGACCTGATAATTGACTTTCTCCTATTTCTGCCCAACAAACTGGAGTTCTACACTTCCGCCCATACATTGCTTCAAATTGGGCAGCTTCAATGCTTGTATGGTAACTATTGTTATAGGAGAATTCAATTAAAGGTAGGTGGTCATCCCAGTTTCCCCCAAAATCTATGACACACGCTCTAAGCATGTCTTCCAGGGTTTGGATTGTCCTTTCACTCTGTCCGTCTGTTTCGGGATGGTAAGCTATACTTAAATTTAATCGCGTCCCCATGGCTTCTTGGAAACTGGTCCAAAAATGCGAAGTGAAACGACTATCTCTATCTGATACAATAGAGTGGGACTCCATGTAAAGACACCACCTCGTCTATGTATAACTTTGCCAACCTTTCCATACTAAAGGTCTCTTTCATTGGCAGAAAGTGAGCTGATTTGGTTAATCGATCCACAATTACCCAAATTGCGCCGTTACCTTTTCTGGTTTTGGGTAACTTAGTAACAAAGTCCATTGTTATTAGTTCCCATTTCCATACAGGTATCTCTGGTTGTTGGAGTAATCCTGAAGGTTTCTGGTGTTCTGCCTTAACTTGTGAACAAGTTAGACACTTAGATACATATTTAGCTATGTCCTTTTTCATTCCTATCCACCAGAAATTATTTCTTAAATCTTGGTACATCTTATTATTTCCAGGGTGCATGGTATATCTAGATTTATGGGCTTCCTCTAAAATTTTGTTTCTTAAATTTCCTTGCTTAGGTACCCAAATCCTTTTCTTGTGGAATTTCCAAATTCCATCAGTCCCTTGTTCTAATTCTTTTATTCTTCCTTTCATTCCTTCAGTATCATCCTCAATTGCTGTTGCTTGAACGTTCTTCAGTTGTTCCATTAAATCTAACTGTAGATTTAATCTAAGAGCACTAACTCGCCTTTGCTTGTCATGATACTTACGACTTAGGGCATCTGCTACTACATTTGCCTTTCCTTCGTGATATTGGATATCACAGTCATAGTCACTTAAAATTTCCATCCATCTCCTCTGTTTCATATTTAATTCTTTTTGCCCGAATATATACCTTAAACTTTTATGATCTGTATAGACTGTAAACTTACTTCCATACAGATAGTGTCTCCAAATCTTAAGGGAAAAAATTATTGCTCCTAATTCTAAGTCGTGAGTCGTATAATTTTTTCATGCTTTTTCAATTGCCTTGAGGCATACGCAATTACCTTTTTGCGTTGCATCAGCACACATCCTAACCCTAGCTTAGAGGCGTCACAGTAAACTTTAAAATCTTTTGTTCCTTCTGGTAAGGCAAGAATTTGGGCGTTTGTTAACCTTTGCTTGAAAATCTTAAAAGCCTATTCTTGCCTAGGTCCCCATTCAAACTTAACTGTTTTACAGGTTAGCTTAGTTAATGGTACTGCTATCTTAGAGAAATCCTTAATGAAACGCCTATAGTACCCAGCTAATCCTAGAAAACTTCTAACTTCCGTAGCTGATTGCGGGACTTTCCATTTGGTGATCGCTTCTATCTTGGAGGGATCTACGTGAATACCTTCATGATTCACCATGTGACCTAAGAATTGCACTTCCTGTAGCCAAAATTCACACTTTGAGAATTTGGCGTAAAGCTTCTCTTTCCTTAACAGTGTTAAGAGTGCTCGTAGACGCTCACAATGCTCGTCCTGGCTTTTGGAATAAATAAGTATATCGTCGATGAAGACAATCACAAATTTATCCAAGTACGGCTTACAGATCCTATTCATCATGTCCATAAATGCTGCTGGAGCATTCGTTAATCCAAATGGCATGACTGTAAACTCGTAGTGACTCATACCTAGTTCTGAAAGCTGTTTTAGGTATGTCTTCCTTCTGTACCTTCAACTGATGATATCCTGAGCGCAAGTCTATCTTAGAAAAGTATCTAGCTCCTTGAAGTTGATCGAAAAGATCATCAATCCTAGGTAATGGGTATCGATTCTTAATGGTAACCTTATTTAATTCCCTATAATTGATACACATTCTCATTGAACCATCTTTCTTTTTCACAAACAGCACTAGAGCTCCCCAAGGGGATGAACTAAGTTGTATGAATTCTTTGCTTAATAATTCATCTAACTACTTTTTCAATTCTAACATTTCGGTGGGGGCTAACCGATAAGGTGCTTTAGCTATCGGTGTAGTCCCAGGAATTAGATGAATTCTAAATTCTACTTCCCTATCGGGTGGTAATCCAGGTAGTTCTTCTGGGAATATATCAGGGTATTCGGATACTACCGGTATTTCCTTAAGTTCCTTACTTTTAGTGTTGGTGCATACGTCTGTCGACTTTGTCTTGTATCGAGTCTTGTATTGTATTAGATAGATCAGGGCACGGAAATCGAGAAATATGTATGAAAGGCTATTTCGCACGAAATAGGAAGGCTATTTCGCACGAAATCACTATTTCGTGTGAAATGGTTTCATACGAAACCACCATGCCTATAAATTCCTGATGTGCCTTGTCATTTGTAACGATCTGATTCCGGCAACGAAGTGTTGCCGAAGTGTCTCCAGGCTGTAAAACGTTGTGTTTTCAATATAAAAGACAATTAAAGTGATTTCTTGTGTATTCCAGCTGAAATAACTCTGATATGTTTGTTTCCGCCTCTCATATTGGACGAGTTCTCTTCTGATCGACTCATTTGGGTCAGAAAACGATCCTACAAGTGGTATCAGAGCTCAGGAGGAAGAGTTCTTACCATTTCAGCTGCAAAATCTGATTTCTACATCTTCTTTTCAAAATTAAACTTGTTTTCACGGTCAAAATGACTTGAATTTCTCACATTATATGCGAAACTGTGTTTTAACAAAGCCTTGAGAGAATTGGACTTAAAATCGAACTAAAACCTGATCAATTTGACAAAAACATGGCCGAGATGATGACATCAGCAACATTTCGCACGAAATAGAAATTTGATTTCGCACGAAATCACTTAGTTTCATCTATTTCGCACGAAATAGTATATTGATTTCGCACGAAAACACTATTTCGTGTGAAATTACTTCAAAAGTTTCTTTTCGTACGAAAACAACATTCTCATTTCGTACGAAATCAGTTATTTCGCACGAAATCAGGTCATTTCGCACCAAAAGTGTATTTCGCTTGGCTATTTCGCATGAAACCATTTATTTCGTGTGAAAATCTTTATTTCTTGTGAACTCATTTCGTTTGAAGTTGTTTTGAACAGGTATTTCGTGTGAAGAAGTTGATTCCGCACCAAAGTTAATTTCGTGTGAAAAGTGTTTTCGTTTAAAACTCAAAGTTTGTGAAATTTTGTTACCGAATCATGGAAGAAGAATTTTATAATGCATTTGCTACTGCACCGAGTACTCCTACTTCTGTTACTCAGAACTTGAACATGGAAAATGAAACAGGCACCATGCAAAAACCACCAAAGCTCATGAAGATTGAGGAATATAAAGGATGGGAGGAGCGTTTCGAAAACTGGGTTCAAGCAAATTATTTGGATGCTTGGGAATGTGTTGAAACGAAATATATCAGACCATTGAATGATGATGAAGAGGAGATTGCTATTAAAGATCTAAGTGTTTATTATAGAAAGAAATACAAAAATGAAAAGATGATGATTAGTCTATTGCATCAAGCTGTTAAAGAAGATATCTTAGTTTTACTGCGACACAATGGGAGTGCGTATTCAATTTGGAAAGCATTAAAATCAAAGTTTGTAGGGAGCCAAGAGATGATTAAAAACAAAAAATCGCTTTTGAAAAAGGAATTCGATCTATTTCGTGGTTTGACAAATGAAAGCACCAAGCAGATCATAGAAAGATATTGCAATTTGATTGTTAATATGAAAAGGTTGAGCATCACAAAGGATAATGAAGATTTGATTGAAAAATTGGCTGATGCGTTGCCACATGAAGTTTGGGGCACATATCTTATGATGTTAAGAAACAAGAAAGGGTTTAGCAATCTAACACTGAGCAAATTTATTGAAAAACTTGAAGCTCAAGAGATGGAACAACGGAAGATCTCTAGAATGAAAGATTTTGATGGTGAACAAGACATTAGTCTATATTACAAAGGAGGTATCAGAGACAAAACCAATCTTTCACCAAAGATCGAAACTGCTTTCAATGCAAAAAGTTCATCTGGAGAGTCATCTCAAGGATCAAACAGCAAAACGGGATTTTCTTCATATCCATCATTTGATCCAAACTTTTCAGCAACTAAGAATGGAAAGATGTTACAATGCAACATTGCATTAAACTTTGAGAATGGCCAGAATTTCTCGGAAGAGATTGCAAAAGGTCACATGTCTTTGTTGGTGACTGTGTTAGAATCATATGAAAGTTTAGTTGCAGGAAGGATCGGAAATCCAATGTTGACTAAAGAGGATTACGATCAGATCGATGCTGAAGAGATGGAGTTAATGGATATTAAGTGGTGTTCGGCTAGTGTGTTGAGAAGAGCTGAGAAATTCAAACAGATCACAGGAAGAGATGATTTCCGTGATGCAAATGTTTCTACTTTAGGTTTTGATAAATCTAAAGTTACTTGTTTTCGTTACAGGGAAAAAGGGCATTTCAAGCGAGAGTGCACAAAGCGCAAAGCAAGTGGAGATCAAAATCCATTCAACAACAATGATTACTATCGAAAAGCGATTTATCATTAAGTTGCTCAACAACCACATCAACAACAGACACAAACTGCACATGCTAGGAAGGTGATTGAAGAGGAATCATCAAAGAAAGCATATTTGATGAACAAAATGATAAATCAAGATGATGAAAGACTTCCAGAAGGTTTCACTTGGGAAAACTTCAGTTGGGATGATTATGATCCTAACAAGAAGTCAAATCATAAAGCATTTGTTGCTCAAGTTGATGAAGATAGTGATAATGATGATTATTATGCAAAAAGAATGAAAGAGCATTTAAGAATGCTAGAAGAGAGTGACAGTGATGATGGAAAAGTTCGAGTGAAAAGGAAGAAAGTAAAAAAACCAGTTAGCAGTGATGATGAAGAAGTTCGTGTGATAAGGAAGAAAATAAAAGACGTTCCAGCTTTCACAGTTGACGCAGAAGCTGATGCACGAAAAATTCATGTGAAATGTGAAAACTGTGAAGCAGTAAAGAAGCAAAACAGTACTTTGATTCATAACATGAACAGATTGAAAGAATCCTACGATGTTTTGAACAAAGCCATGAATCAATACAATCAATCAAGCAGTGAACAAGCAACAGCTATGAAAACACTTCAAGGAGCATTCATGACAAAGCATAAAATTGTTAATAATTACATTGAAAAGTGTGCTTTGCTGGAACAGAAACTGGAAACCCAAAGGATTGAAACAGAAAGAGTAAATAGATTGTTAAAAAGTTACTCATGTACTTCTTATGATATTAACAGGATTTATCCAACCGTTGAAGGCATGAAGGCGTTTGACGAAGAGGAAGTATCTGAAGAAAAGAATTCTGAAAAGAAGAAGGATACTAAAGTGAAGATTTCTGGTAAGAAACAAGATGCCAGTTACAACAAGTGTCCACCCCCGCTTGAAAATGGATATTCTCCATGAAATTCAAATTCAGAAAGAGTCAAAAAGGCAACCAATTTACAGTGGGAGTCTGAGTCTTCAGAAAATTTGCCAGACAACATCGATGTCACTTTCACATCGTCTGACACTGATCATGAGTCTGAATTAATAAAGAAAGTGGTCGATCAGGTGTTGGATAACGATGAAACCGGGGAGTTAAAGTCGGAGTCAAACTCAGAGTCAAAGTCTGAAACGTCAAGTTAAACCGTCAAAAAGGAGAAACGGGTTTATAATAAAGAATTTTTGTTATCAAAATCTAATTTGAATGATGAAACATTCAAAATAGCATATACTTTGAATGATTCTGACAAATTATATTCTGATGAAGAATTTCCAATAAGAGGTGTTAAATCTGAAATAATCAAAAAGGTTTTCAAACTAACAGAAATTAATATTTCTGAAATAAAAAATGTAAATTTTGCTGAAAAACCTAAAAAATACACCTCAAGAGATCAACAACGGTTAAACAAGAAAAAGGGTTACAATTCTGGTTCTGGTTTTCAAAAGAAACCAAACCATAATGGTAATTTCAAAAGGAAAGGTCTTGGATTTATTCCACCAAAAAATCATAAAAATGAGAAAACTTATAAAACAAAAATTGTGTTTGTTGCAGGAATATCATCTGAAGAAGAAAAAGAGCAATTGTTCAGAAAGCAGACAAACAAAGAATTCCTTGCTAAAAAGCAAGAAGAAATGAAGAAAGAAGTTGCTCAGGAAAAAGAAACGAGAACCTGTTTTCAATGCAAAATAGTTGGCCATATTGCCAGAAATTGTCCTAAGGCAATACAAACAAAACAGGGAGTCTTTGAAAAATTGAAAGGAAAGATGGTTGAGAATGAACCACCAATCAAACAATTTAAAGTTTTCAAAAATTTTTGAGGTTGGTGAATGTTCAAAAAGTGTTTACAAAAGAAAGGTGAACCTTAACAACCAAAAGTGGGTTGTTAAGAATTCAGATAATAGTTCTGGCGATGAATTTGATTCCACAAAGTCAGATGAGCCACATGTTGTTTTAAAAGATGAAAAGTCAGTTCCGCCAATGGATGATGCAAATTTTCCACCATTGAGGGCTGAAAATTTTAAACAAAAAGTTGGAAAAATAGAGATCTCAAATCAATTTTTTTTCTGAAAAGAAAGATTTTGATGTTGAAGAGGCATTTAACCCCAAAGTGAAAAATATTTTTGGTAAAATGATTAACGGAAAGGTCAAAGGGGTAAAGGAATTTTATGAGAAGAAGATGAAAGGAAAGAAACTGAGTGTTGATAACTCGGAATCTCCCAAGGACCGTCAGGCTTGGGAGAATCAAGATAACTGAAAAACCTGACTTGCTGGAGCTCTTAGGTTGGTAAGCGTGGAGCAGGAATCGGCATCATTCTTGGTAAATTGTATTTGTAAAGTGTTGGAGTTATTCCTACAAGTGGTGAATCAGGAACATTAAGTTGTACTTGATTTCCTACTAGTGGTATTTGTGTTTGAACTTAAAACTGTTATATTTTTCAAGTGGTTAAAGAAGAACAAGGTGATGAATTGAACCCCTAACCTACAAATGGTTTGTGAAAATCAACAAAACTAATTTTCCGGAAAAACCATTTTGATTAAAACAAACTTAAGTGTTTTGAAATCTTAATGGGAAAATTGTTTGTTGTCAGTGAGAGTTTTGATTGTTTATGCTAAGTGGATGGCGAATTGAAGCAATTCACAACAGTTGCCATTTTCTTGTACAATTTGCTTTCAAATTTCTTTTTAATGATTTTGAATTTTAGGGGGAGTAAGAATTTCAGAAAATCCAAAAACATTTGAAAATTTGAAAAAGTAAAAAAAAAAACATGATAAAATCAAAAATGAGTTTTGTTGTGAATAAGAGGAAATGATAGTACATCAGTGGACTATCACAGCACGCTAAAGAATTGGAAAATTATATATGTGATAAACGGTCTCACTGATGATATGCCAGTAAGTTTTTACACATTTAGTAGACTGTGTCGAGATATAAACCTAAATTTCAAACTTACTTATCTCGTGGGGAACATCTCTATGATATATGGGTAACCCCCGAAATCTTGTTTGAAAGGTCCCTCTTTCTGAGATACTAGGTCTTTATGCTTAGTGATATCTGGGGTATTATCCCGGGACTTCTGATTTTGCAAAAGCAATGGCCTAGTCCCCGTATAATACTTTTCGCTTGCTTGAAATATAGCACCCCCCTCAGCATAAAAATGATGAAACATTGCAAAATGCTAATCATGTGCTGTTGAAGAAAAGATTCTCTAAAGGGAACACACCTAAAGTCGAAGCCATCATCTCTCTGATTTTGCGGAAGCAATAGCCTGAGCTCTCATGGCCCTCGCATTTAACCCTTTACAGATATCATCTAGCTATACTCACTTGTAAGACTGAATATTGGGATATGGATACGGGAGTATATTCTGAGGTGGGACATGCAAATAAGTTCAAGTGCTTAAAACATTAATCTCGTATCTCGAAACAGTTGAAATTTGTGTGAAAATTTAAGTGGATCAGTATACTGACAATCTAAGTGAATCGTTTAGAACTTAAAATGTTTAAAGCTTAACGGTGTTGGTGATGTGTCTAAAAAAAACTGATATGATCCTCTTACACAAACTCACAAAAATATTGTTTGTATATATTTCTTTATTGTTTTTCATTAAAATCAAAAATTCAAAAAGATTTTAGGAGTGTTTTAGCATAAATTTTGAAAATAAAAAAAGATTTTCGACAACTGATGTTAAAGAGCTGATTTTCAAAATTCTAAGTGCTAAACATTATGAACAGGTTTGGGAGAGTCTGTTTAAAATGAGAAAAATTTTGAATGTTTATTTACAAGTGGTCATCAAAAACTTTTAAATGTTAAATCATTATGAACGACACCTGCTAGTGATATAAAATTGACAAATCTTAAATTTGTGAAACTTATGTTTGAGGTAGAGATTGTGCAGGAACAAAGTTCGAGAAAAGCCAGGTTTCGATCATAGAACCTGTAAAAGTGTGAGCCAGGTCAAGATCCTGAATCAAGAATTCCAGACTGCGATCCCAGCTTATCAAAAGGGGGAGTCTAAAGTCGCTGATGCTGAACCAGGATAAGAGCCAGGATTTCGATTATGAGAAAAAGATTCAAGAGATCTGATCAAGAGAATTAGAAAGCTCAAAAGCCAGATTAATTTTCAAGAAGAAGATGTGAGAGAGAAGAGAAAGAGATTGAAGATACTTACAATGGAGAAACTTTGGAGAGAATGTGAAGACTGATAAAGACTGAAGGATTGACAACCGAAGACTCGACACCGAAGACTTCGTCAACATCCGAGGGGGAGTCTGTTGGTGCATACGTCTGTCGACTTTGTCTTGTATCGAGTCTTGTATTGTATTAGATAGATCGGGGCACGGAAATCGAGAAATATGTATGAAAGGCTATTTCGCACGAAATAGGTTCAGCTATTTCGTATGAAATAAAGTCTTGCTATTTCGCACGAAATCACTATTTCGTGTGAAATGGTTTCGTACGAAACCACCATGCCTATAAATACCAGATGTGCATTGTCATTTGTAACGATCTGATTCCGGCAACGAAGTGCTGCCGAAGTGTCTCCAGGTTGTAAAACGTTGTGTTTTCAATATAAAAGATAATTAAAGTGATTTCTTGTGTATTCCAGCTGAAATAACTCCGATATGTTTGTTTCCGCCTCTCAGATTGGACGAGTTCTCTTCTGCTCGACTCATTTGGGTCAGAAAACGATCCTACATTTAGTTTTAATAACTACATAAATCATATATACTATTCCTTGTTTTCTTGAATAGCTGGCCACTTTCATTACGGAAATGAATTTCATTGGCTTTCGTTGCTTATCTCCTGTAACCACAATTACTTCTCCTGTGGATGTATGAATTTCTATGGAATTCTTATCACAGAGGATTCGAGCATGGTTGGCTATTAACAATTCCATTCCTAACACAACATCGAATCCAGCTAAATTCATAGGTAACAGGTTTGCAGAAAATTTATGGCCTAATAGTTCTATTATTCCTCCTTGCAAAATCTTATTGATGTTAACAGAATTCCCATCTGTCGTTTCTACCGTAAAAACCTGTCTAAGTTTGGTTAAAGGTTGCTTAAGAGCTTGGCAGAATGAAGTATTTATGAAACTTTGGTTTGCACCAGAGTCAAATAATACTTTTGCGTAAACGTCATGAACTAGGAACGTACCAGCTATCACATCCGGAATCAGATCTGCTTCTTGGGTTGTCAGCTGGAAGGCTCTTGCGTTTTTCTTAATAGTCCTTTCAGCAGGTTTGGCCTTATTGTCAGCTGGTTTGACCAGCTTAGGACATTCTGGTCTAAAATGTCCAGCTTCGCCGCAGTTGTAGCAGATCTTTGTTTTCTTTCTGCACTCCTCCTATCGATGCCCCATAGCTTTGCAGAAGTTGCATGTTTTATTACACCTTCCAAAATGTTTGTTTTTACAATTCCAGCAGAATGGAGGGGTGGCAGATTGCCCAGTTCCCTTTCTTTTGAAATTATTACCCATACGAAATCCTTGGGTAATCTTTTGGGCTAATTCCTTTTTCCTGGTTTCTTCTCTCGTACGTACCAGCCCGTCGGTTAAGGTGTTGCCTAATTCCACCGCATCGTCAATTGTGCGGGGTCTCGCAGCCTTGACGATGTCACGAATTGTTGGTGCATAAGTCTGTCAACTTCGTCTTATATCGAGTTTTGTATTTGTTTAGATAGATCAGGGCACGCAAAACGAGAAATGTTGGTGTGAAGTCATTTCGCACGAAATAGCAAGAAGCTATTTCGTACGAAATGATCATAGCCATTTCGCACGATATAGTGTTTGCTCATTCCGTGCGAAATCACACCTCCTAAAAATACCTGATGTGTTGATTCATTTGTAACGATTCTGATTTCCGGTGCCGAACTGCTACCGACGTGTCAACTGACTGTAATCATTGTCAAATCAATATACAAGACTTTAAAAGTGATTCTATGTGTATATCAAGCTGATTCAACATCAATACGTTTGTTTCCGCCTCTCGTATTGATCGAGAACTCTTCTGAACGACTCGTTTGGTCATCAAAACGATCCTACAAGTGGTATCAAAGCTCAGTAGGAAGAGTTCTTGCCTAATCAGCTTGATTTCATCAAAATTTCCGACTTCTACACTTTCTTTTCAAAATTAAACAAGATTTAACGGTCAAAATGACTTGAATTTCACACATTATAAGCGAAACACTGTTTTAGTAAAGCCTTGATAGAATCAGACTTAAAATCGACCTAGAACTTGTTCATTTTTATCAAAAACTGATCGAAAAAGATGACATCAGCAGCATTTCACGTGAAATAGTTCATTTCGTTTGAATCAGGTCATTCATTTCTCACGAAATACACTTTGGAACCTTCATTTCGTACGAAATAGCTTATTTCATTTGAAATCACCATCATTTCGCACGAAAAGAACTGTTTGGATCTCATTTCGCACGAAAAGAGCATTTTGGATCTACATTTCGTACGAAATCACATCATTTCGTTTGAGAGTTACCCATTTCGTACGAAAAGGGTTATTTCACTTGAAATTCATTTCGCACCAAAAGTCTGTTTCGTTTGGGAATTCATTTTGTTTGAATTTCATTTTGTTTGAAAGTTGTGATTTGGTAAAAAAAATTACCGAATCATGGAAGAAGAGTTTTACAATGCGTTTGCTACACCAGTTGCTCCAATTACAGCTGCCGAAACACTGTTTATAGTGAGAATGAGACAAGAACTTATCAAAAACCGCCAAAGCTTATGTATATTGAAGATTTTAAAGGATGGCAAAATCGTTTTGAAAACTGGGTGCAAGCTTATAATTTTGACGCATGGTGTTCGTTAGATGTAGATTACGTTAAACCGAAAAATGAACGTGGAATTGAAAAAGCTTTCAGTGATTATTCAGATGGTGAGAAATTGAAATACACAAGTGAAAAAATGATGATTAGTCTTCTCCAACAATCCATAAAAGAAGATATTTTTGTGTTGCTTCAACATGACAATACTGCTAGATCTATTTGGTTGGCGTTGATTAACAAGTTTAAGGGAAGCGCTGATATGATAAAGAACAAACAAGCTTTACTAAAGAAATCATTTGATATGTTTGTAGCTCTTGAAGGTGAAACAACAAAAATGACTATTGATAGATATTGTCATCTTGTTCTGGAAATGGGAAGAATGGAAATAAAGAAAGACGACGATGAATGGGTTGATAAGCTAGTCGATGCGTTACCACAGAATAAATGGGGAACATATTTGCTGATCTTAAAACATATGAGAAAGTCTGAAAGTATGAATTTGGCGAAGTTCATTCAGAAGATTGAAGAACATGAATTGGATATTCAGAAAACTGCTATTATGAATAATCCAAATGCTCAACAAGATGTTAGTTTATACTACAGAGGAAACAAATTTGAAACTACTCTGAGTCCGAATATTAAAACTGCTTTTAGTGCTGATGGTTCTTCTGGAACAAAAGGTAGTACTGTAACTCAGAGTGGTGGATATTCATCATCATATTCAAGTTTTGATCCGAATTATACAACACCAAGTCCTCAACGACAGAATTCAACAAATCTGCAATGTAATGTTACATTGAATATTCAAAATGGTCAAAATCTCTCTCCAGAAATTGCTAAGCAACACATGGCATCACTGGTTACCATGTTAGAGTCTTATGAAAGTTTAGTTGCTGGAAGAATTGGAAATCCGATGCTCACCAAAGAGGATTATGATCAGATTGATGCTGAGGAACTTGAATTGATGGACATCAAGTGGTGTTTAGCCAGTGCTGTAAGAAGAGCAGAAAAATTCACACAAATCACTGGAAGAGATGATTTTCGTGAAATTGCTGCTTCTCCGATAGGGTTTGACAAATCAAAGGTTACTTGTTTTTGTTGCAAAGAAAAGGGGCATTTTAAACGAGAATGTAGAAATAAAGAAGCAACTGGAAGACAAGATTCATTTGGAAAGAACAATTATTATCAAAAATCAATTTTTCATCAGAATGATCAACAACCATCATCATCCCGTGCTATTGAAGACGGAAAGAAGAAAGCTTTTCTTGTGAATCAAGACGATGAAAAAGTGGCAGAGGGATTTAGCTGGGACAAATACATTCCAGCTGATTCAGGATTAGTTGCTCGAATCCTGGAAGAAGAAGAAGAAGTCAAATCTAAACCAAAAAGAATGAAGATTTTCAGATCATCAGAAAGTGATGAAGATACCGATGATGAGGAAGAGTACATTAATAATGCAGTTTCTATCTTTGGTGACATGTTGGTCTTATCACTGATACCTCCTTTGTAATATAAACCAATATCTTGTTCACCATCAAAATCTTTCATTCTTGAGATCTTCCGTTGTTCCATCTCTTGAGCTTCAATTTTTTCAATAAACTTACTCAGTGTTAAATTGCTAAAATCTTTTTTATTCCTTAACATCATAAGATATGTGCCCCAAATATCATGTGGCAACGCATCAGCCAACTTTTCAATCAATTCTTCATTATCTTTTGTGATGCTCAACCTCTTCATGTTTACTAACAGATTGCAATATCTTTCTATGATATGCTTAGTGTTTTCAGTTCTTAAACCACGAAATAGATCAAACTCTTTTTTCAAAAGTGATTTTTTGTTCTTGATCATCTCTTTACTTCCAACAAACTTTGATTTTAATGCTTTCCAAATTGAATACGCAGTTCCATTGTGTTGCAATAAAACCAAAATATCTTCTTTAACGGCTTGATGCAATAGACTCGTCATCATTTTTTCATCTTTGTATTTTTTTTTCTTCAGCACTTAGATTTTTAATTGCAATTACCTCTTGATCATCATTCACCGGTCTAACATATTTTGTTTCAACACATTCCCAAGCATCCAAGTAATTTGCTTGAACCCAATTTTTGAATCGTTCTTCCCATCCTTTATACTCCTCAATGTTCATGAGCTTTTGCTGTTTTTGCATGGTGCCCGTTTCATTTTCTAACATTGTGTTCTGAGCAATAGTAATCGGAGTAGCAAACGCGTTGTAAAACTCTTCTTCCATGATTCGGTTTTCAAAAATTTCATAACTTTTGACTTTTCAAACGAAATAACTCCTTCAAACGAAATACCCTTTGGAGCGAAATCAGCTTCAAACGAAATAACCTGCTTAACTGTTTCATACGAAATGACTGATTTCGTACGGAATGAGATAACTTTCACACGAAATAGATGATTTCGTACGGAATAACTATCTGATGAACACCTTTCAAGCGAAATAGCAGTTTCGTGCGAAACAAAACTACTGATTTCGTACGAAATGAAAATTGAACAAACTGATTCACACAAAATAGTGGTTTCGCGTGGAATAAAATCTGATTTCGTACGAAATGAAGGCAACGCTTAAACGAAATGATATCAACTTTCGTGCGAAATGACACTTTCGGACAGTTTTTGAACAATTTGATCAAGTTTTACTTTGAATTAAGGTCTGATTCTTTCTAGGGTTTGTTAAAACAGTTTTTCGCACAATATATTTCAAATTCAAGTCATTTTATCCGTGGAAACTTGTTAAATTTTGAAAAGAAGGTGTAGAAAACAGAAATTGCAGCTGAAATGGTAAGAACTCCTCTTCCTGGGCTCTGATACCACTTGTAGGATCGTTTTCACGACCGAAACGAGTCGTTCAGAAGAGTTCTTTTCAATACGAGTGGCGGAAACAAACGTATCAAAGTCGTTTCAGCTGAATTGCACAGAAAATCACTTTAAACTGTCTCTGTATTGATATCAAGTCGATTTACAATGCTGGAGACACTTCGGCAGAGCTTCGTTACCGGAATCAGAAGTCGTACAAATGAAATCACAAGACACCTATTTATAGGCCAACTATTTTGTATGAAACACCTTCACACGAAAACACATTTCGTACGAAATGACATTCTTCATTTCGTGCGGAATAGCTAAACTCATTTCGTGCGAAATGGTTTAGTCTATTTCGTGCGAAATAGCCTTTTATCACATTATCTCGAATATCGTGCCCTGATCTTTCTACACTATTACAAGACTCGATACAAGACGAAGTCGACAGACATATGCACCAACAAAGAGATTTAACTAAACTGTGGACCCCACCTGTATTATAAAAACAACTTAATGAAATTTCTTATAAACCCACAGTCCCGCGTCTTCCCTTCTTCTCCAACATATAACCGGCGACCAACCCCACCCCCTTCTTTTCTTCACCATTCCCCCCACCGTGAACTCAACAAACCATAAATCGCACACCCACGAACCATCTTCTTCCAACTAAAACCATTCCCTCTCCAAAACCTCACCCTCCTCGGCGACTCCTACCACCGCCGGTACACAATCACATGCTCATTACACACTCAGTTGGTCTGGTGGCACACCAGTGAGGTATCTTTAGTTGTTTAGATTTAGGTTGCAATTCCTCCTGAGATGTTGGAATGAGGGACTATTGGTGGAATTATTTTTGAATGGGTATGCGATTCGTGGGAACGAGGGGCGATTGGTTGGGTAGTGGTTGATTTGGTGGTGGCGGTGGGCCATGACGGTCTATGGTTGTGACAATTAGGTGTGACGGGGTGGGCAGAGGTGGGTGTTTCAGCCAACAAAGATGGAGGTTTGCGGTGGTTGTGGAAGGTGGTAAAAAGGTGGGGGCTTGCGGTGGTTGGGTGGTGAGGTGTGTTGGAGGTGAAAGGGGAGAGTGATTTGAGGTTTTTGATTGCCGAAGTGAAGGTAATGAAAGGCGGTGACGCGTGTCAGATGTGATTGGTTGTTTGCGGTGCTGAGAAGCTAACGAGTTGTGTTTAAATGGTGGCGAAGGTGGTGTATGGGTAGGAGGCTAGTTTCAGGTTGGTTGTCGGCCATGAAAAACATGACGGTGGTGGATTTGTGACGGGTTGGTAAAATTCCATAGCTTAATGGTTTTAATTTCGGTTAATTACACGAAGTTACTTTCTAGAATACACTACTTTGATATGGTTTGTGTTTTGCAGGCATTGACGGGTTTAAGGTGCATTTTGGAGATTTACTAAAGCTTTGGGCGGATGCTAGAGAGAACATAATTGAAGAAAATGCAAAAAGAGGCAAAACTGAGCTGAACTCTGCGCCAGAAACAGTCCAAACTTCATTTTAGCTTATCCTGAGCTAGAAAATGAGTTTCGGGGCTTATAATATATGCATTTGGGGTTGCTCGACGAGACGAATCAAAATATAAGGTTTTGAAAGGCAAGAAATTGACACATTATCTGCTGCACACTGGCTGGTTAGTAAAACGAGATTTTTTGAGAGAAAAAGTCAATTTTGGAAAAGGGGTGTTACACTTTATTATTCATTCAACTCCCATTCATTTGAAAAAAAAAAAAGGAAAACACTCTCTAATGATTCCCAATCATGATGATCATCCAAGAACCAAGATATCTATTGCTTGTTCTTCATCCTCAAGATCCGGATTCCAATCCTCCAACACCATGAGAGGCTAATCTTCTAGGGTTTCACCCCGGTGTAGACTTTGTAAGATTTTCTAGGGTTTAAACATTTGTATTTGCTTTGATTTCGTGACAAATTGTTTAGTATTTGAAACCTTTGATAATTGTCTTGCATTTGTTTCGAATTCGTAAATTGTCGAGTGATAGTAAAATTTGACTTTGCGAAATGGTTATGTGCAATTATGCCTTATCTTAGGTTAGGATTTACATGTTCTTGGTAAAGAAGTGCACTGCGGTCAGTTCCTGTAACGTTGATAGCTTTTGGAACCTATGCCACGTGACACTAAATTCGTTAATCACTATATGCAACTGAATCAAGTTAGAACATGTAGGAACCCTAGGTCTTGCAATTATTGAACCGGGTGTGGAACTTGTTTCTAAATTATTGTTTTCAACCACTTAGTTAAGTTTTGCAATCCTACTTAATAAACCATTGTCTTAGATAATAGCAATTTGTCGGTTCACTTCGACACCTTTTTCATCCAAACAAACAAACAAAGAAAATTAGCAAGCTTCATAATTATTTTATACACTTGTTTGTAAATAGTTTAGACAATCGAACCACTAGTGTGATACTGACCACATGCTTTTCGTGGATACGATACTTGACTTACCTTAGCTACCTAGGTTAATTTGGGTTTTTGACTGATCGGGACAACACGGTCACGTCAATTGGCCGGAAAGACGTGATGGTGGTGGATTGGTCGGAGAAGATATAAGCGGGGTGGGGGATAAGTTTTTAACTTTTAAATATTTATATAAGTGGGCCCTACTTGTTTTAAATGGTTTATTTGAATTTTTTTAATTTTTTTATTAACAAGTAAGGGTATATTGGTCATTTCACATCAATCTAGTGTAGGGACTACTTGAGTAACAAATGAGAAAACCACAGAGAACAAACATGCTATTTTGAAAAGTTGAAGGCTAAACATGAAAAAATGACAAACCACAGGAACTATCCGAGCAATTAACTCTTATTACAATAACTAATTGTTTTGAAAATAAGCGCCACATGTGACGATGACATAAAAAAGACAAGTATTAATGAGAATTGAAGTGTCTTTTCGCAAAGTTCTTAAATGAAAGACAACTCTTTTCTCTTTGCATGACATTATCTCTCTCTAAGTATATTTTAGTGATAGGTTCTATAGGAGTCCGACGATCTTGTATGGTTAAATACCTAGCGAAAAACTCCGCAAAGTAAATCGCCGCCTCTCCGGTCTTCCGGGTGATTCTATCACTAAGGATAGAAAATCATTCCTTAATACAACTTACAACCTTACATGGAAGGAAACAGTGTCAGGTAGCCAGGGGCGGACATAGAATGTTTGTAGGGGTAGCACGGGCTACCCCTCAACCCCGTCTCCGTAATGTAAAAATACTCCTTAACTCCGTTTCCGTAGAATGTATGTAAGTTACGATTTTGCCCTCAATTTTAATTTACATTTTTGTCATCGGTTTTGTTTGCTTTCCATGTCAAATTACAATTTTGCCCCCAGTATATAACTACAGACACAAGATGGGGGTATAGTGCGAGGCAAGTGCCTGGAACTCCCCCATTGGCCCAACCAATTTACGATTTTATCCCCGCTTTAAAATTACGATTTTGCCATCAGTTCAAAATTACGTTTTTAATCTCAGTTCAAAATAAAATTATGCTTTTGCCCACAAATAAAATTACCAATTTTGCCCTCGGTTCAAAATTACGATTTTGTCTCGTTTAAATTTACAGTTTTGCAATTAGTTTTTTTTCTCCTCCCAGCCAAATTACGATTTTGACCTCAATTTAAATTTACATTTTTGCCATTGTTTTTCTTTGCTTTGCTGTTTCTTTCTTTTTCTTTTTTTTTTTACCCTTTTTCCGCTTTATGTATATATTATTGTTATTATTGCACGAAACTATTAACAAAAAATTTCGCAATTCAGTTGGTTGTATGGACATTCAAATATAGTGAGTCTCTTGGGTTCGAAGCCCTTCATGGGAAAGAAAAATTTTTATTACCTGCTGCTAAATAAAAGTTTGAATATCTATCATTCTTAATAATATTTTCCGTGATTTATTCCTTCTTCTTTTGTCTCTTTTATGTTGTTTTCTCTGCTTCTAAATTTGTAATTTTTATAACCAACCTGTATGGTACCGATATTTACGGGTAAAACACTGGTAAGTAACAAACCGAACGGATACCATGCTCATCCTGTTTCAAAATAAAACGAATCGATAACGTTTGAATTCGCCGCCGCATATCGCGTCGAATTTCACTAGTTTACTATACATATTGGAAATAAGGAAAAAATATTGAAGTACAATATATGTCGGAGAAAAATAAAGGAAAGGCGATGCAGTTAACAACGTGGATAAGAAGAAGATAAGGTTTAGGTGTTATATATATTATTTATTTTTAATCAATAAACTTATGACAGGTTATAGATATGTCATATGTGTTTGTGGAGAGAGTAGTGGTCCATTGAGAGAGAAAATTGGGTAGTCACCGTCATGTGGAGGCTTGAGTCCGGTTGTTTATTCATCACCTGGGTGGCGTAAATTCTTATTAAAGTACATAAGTTGCTATTAAATAATTAAATTAACCGTGTTATCAATTTCTTTAACATGACAACACTATATTGTCTGTACACTTGATAAGCATTTATTAGTATTCTTTTTAAAATGTCCAGATCCGAATAAATTAATCCGAAGCCAAATATTTTATTACAATGCTATTTTTCTTCTTTCGGAATTGAATAAATAAAGTTTTATATGATCCTTTATGAATAAATGTGACATTATATTCTCAGTAGTAATTCTAAATTTGATTATCTTGATATTGTTATTAAGAGTGATCAGACTACAACTCTTCTAAGTGGTGTAGTATCTATATTCATCGACTAACTTATGATTTAATACATAAAATCTATATTCATCGACTAACTTATGGTTTATATTCATCGACTAACTTATGGTCCACAACAACTTTTCGACCCCTCAGAGGCGAGACTTTATTTTTAGTAGATTAAGGTTTTCTATTCAGAAAGGGATGACGTCGCAGTTTGTTGCTCGTCTACCTGCTATTCTTATGTAATTTGCCTTGATGATTGAAATGAAATAAAGATTTGATTTCTTTTAAAAAAAAAAAATTTAACGATAACTTTTTTTACCCACAAGGCCCCTAGTTTAGGGTTCGCATGTTACGACCCTCTAGCTACCTTCGGTCTACGCCTAACCATACGATCAAATTCTACTGAATAAAAGTTAGAAGGTCATACTATAAAAAACGATTTTATTGTGGAACAAAACTTTAATTGTCTTAAGAGCAATGAACCCCTTCAGGTGGTGCTTAAATTGATGTGTCAAAGCAAACGAATGGATATAATAAAAATTATAATAAATATTCTTTAGGTTATCAAATAGCTTAGGCCATGTGTAGTGGAGTTATATAACATGTGTGTAGTGGGGATTATATAGATATGGGATTATATATGTATGTATATATGTGTGTTTGAGAGGCAAATGTGTTCACCCCGTTATAATTTTCGCGAGGAATGCTAGTTCAAGTGGTATAGCGCCCCTCAGGTGTGGGGAGGGGGGGGGGGGAGGCGCCATAGGGCGTTATGGACAGGTTAGGCGCCATATAAAGTCCCACTACGGAAAGACTTATAGTAAGATCAATAATTTATAAAGTTAATAATTACATTGATGGTCTCTATGCTTTATATGCATTGAATGTTTGATCAAAGTACAGACAATTGCACGTAGGGTCGTAATGTTGAATCAAACGTTACACATATAACTGATGTTAACCTTTTTGTTAAGGGTTTTTTTTTTTTTTTTTTTTGAAATAATTATTATGTAAATAAAAAGACGACATTATAGAAGCCCAACCCTAGCTGATCCAGTTTTTAAGATCCATTTGCTTACTAAAAAGAAACTCGAAGGTTGGGCTGATCCAGTTGGCTATGGGCTTCAGGGCTGAAAAAGTGAAAAGGCATTTGACCCTTGTAATTTTACACCATTTACCATAAAAAAAATATTAAATAAAAATCCAATGATGATGGGAAAAAATGTCCGTATAATTGAAGTTGTACAGTGGAGCTTCAGACAAGATTTAGATTTTGTTTTGTAGGGGATTCAGGGTTATAACTTTATGGTTTCCAATAGAATTTTTTTACTGGAACGGTTACCAATTTGTTTTCCGAGTTGTGTTACTTAAATATTTTGAAAAGTTTTGAGTATAGATGTAGGTTTTTGATTTAGTTTGTAACCTCTCATTAGTTTCTAAAGGGTGTTTCAATTTCAACGTAAAGTTTTGTTTAAGAAAGAAAGCATCATCCGCATATTTTTTAGTGATTATTGAACACATTGTCATTCTGAACTTCAACATTATAAAATCAATCAATATCACAAATAAATATTATTATTATTATTATTATTATTATTATTATTATTATTATTATTATTATTATTATTATATTGGTTGTTTTAGAGAAAGGAAATGTTAAAAAAAAATAAAGAGAAAAGAAGGTATCCATTAAAACACAAAAAAAGTAGCAACTAGGATCTTTAAAAGTAATACCTAATCAAATTTCTCTATTATTTTTCTTTAGGAAATTGACAAATAAAAATAAAAATGACATGTTAAACATAACCTAAGAAAAGTTGGGTTGATTATGAAATAGGTTGACCTAGAAAAAAAAAAGCATTAAAGGATGGGTTTTACTAGTTTACTTGGAAAAAAAACTGCATATAAAACCGTAAAAAAGAAAAGAAAAATACAGGATGTTGTTAACTAAATCCGATAATTGGTCGGTCGATATTTAGCTTTTAACGAGACTCTTAACTCTTACTGGTTTAGCAATTAATGATTCAGACTGTTCGTTTCGTGAGCAGATGTCTGAATCATTCAGACATTTGCCTCTGAATGCTTAAGCATTATGCTAAAGGGCTGTTTGTTTACCTCTTAATGAGGCTCTTAATGGTTCAGAACTCTTAAATGGTTCAAACTGTTTGTTTCACGAGCAGATGTCTGAATGGTTCAGACATTTGCATATGAATGGTTAAGATTTATACAGAGTCTGAATGGTTATGCCCTTTAATCTGAATTGGTCAGACATTTGCCTCTGAATGGTTAAGCATTATACAGGCTCTTAATGGTTTATACATCTTACTGGTTCAGCACTTAATGGTTCAAACATCTTACTGGTTCAGCACTTAACCATTCAGATGTTGCCAAACAGCACCTAAGTCTCAATGGTTAAGACCTCTTATCTGAATTGGTCAGACATTTGCCTCTGAACGGTTAACCATTATACTGGCTCTTAATGGTTCAAACCTCTTACTGGTTCAACACTTAATGGTTCATACCTTTTATTAGTTCAGCACTTACTTATTCAGAAGTTGCCAAACAACCCTTAAATACTTTTTAACCACTCTAGCCATATATCATCACATCGTTGCTTTAATCACGTAAGTTATATATAAGAGTTATATGTTGAAAATATGAAGGGACAACTAACACTAGGTATTACATATTATTATTATACATATTAAAAGAAAGCGTGGATGAACAGTAATTTAGATTTTTTTCAATATTTCTAAGTATTTATTATTTTATTGTTTTGTTACTCTAATTGATTTTAAATATATATTTTTTCTAATATAACTTTTATGATACAATGAGTTATTCAAAGAAGAAGTGTGTAATAACAGAAAGCATGGATGAACAGTAGTTTAGATTTTTTCAATATTTCTAAGTATTTATTATTTTATTGTTTTGTTACTCTAATTGATTTTAAATATATTTTTTATTCTAATATAACTTTTAAGATACAATGAGTTATCAAAGAAGAAAACATAAAAATTAATGCATATCGATATTGATATTGTTCGGTTCAGTTTGATACAGTATAATAGTGATACAGTGTTAGTTTATTGAAAGCAAAAAACAATATATAAATACTAGTACCGATACACATGTTGTTCAATCGGTTTTGATTTGGTCTGGTACGATACCAACACAGTTTCCATTTTCAAAAAAAAAAAAAAAATCGCAATGTTAAAATAAATAACATGGAGTACAGAAGAATTGGACTGATATCAACTGAACAACATCGGTATTGATATCGATATTCGTTTTTATTGTTTTCAATCGATGTAATGTTTTCGTTTCCGATTATTGTAACGAGTGCCGATATCGTAACGAACCGAACTGATACCGACTGAATTCCAGCCGTAAAGCGTGAGGGAATCACACTAGTTATACATATTAATTGAAACTGTTGATGAACAGTGTTTTAGTATTTTATTTTAAAGTGTTTTATTTTTTAATCCTATTTTCAAGTATTCATTTATTTTGAAATAATACTTTAATTACCCTTTAATTTAATTTTCTTTTAACAACTTGCGTTTGTTAATTTAAAAAAAATTATTAAATCCGCAACAATGTTTTTTTAACACTACAATATAACTTTTATTGAAAATGGATATTGTATTGCACGTGTACCAAACCGAACCGAAATCGACAATGAATGGTAATTATTATTTTGAAGTATTTTTTTTAATTGTTATTTTGATTTTTTTCTAATAATACGTGTTTATTTTTTCCAATATTGTGATAAAGTTTTTTTTTTGAAAATAGACAATGTGTCGCTAATGTACCAAAACGTACCGAATCGATTGAACAACATGTGTATCTATACCGCTATTTATTTTCATTGTTTTTACTTTTCATAAACTGGCACCATATCGTCATTATGCCGTAACAAACCAAATGAACAACATTGGTACCGATACTTGTATTCATTTTTATGGTTTCCGATTTCGATCATTTTTAGTTTATACAACTTTGTCTGCGACGATATATGAAAATGATATAAATATTGTGACGATTTGAACAAATCAATACCTTTTGAACATCGGTGTCGGTGCCTGTATTAATTTTTGTCGTTTCCAGTCGAATGATTTCTATACGAAGTGCATGTATCATACGAATATTGTAACGAACCAAACCGATACCAATCCAACGCTCGCAGTAATGTACCGCCGCAATGCGCGATCAAATTACCTAGTTACATACGAAAAAGGATCAAGTGCCCTAGTCCCACATGCCTAAGTCTGTCCCAAAACAGAGTAAAACAAAGGATACACGTACTTGGAATACCAATACTAGATTTGAAACTAGTTTTATAACAATAAAACAAATAAAATCAACAAAATAAAAAAAACTCGGTCGACAAAACAATTTAAACTTGAATAAGACAACACACCTTAAACTGGTGAAAAAAAAAAAGAAGAGCACATATTCGTACTTCGCTCCCTCTATATTAGGGATTAAGTTGCGTCCACGACCAATTAGAACCAGGTTTCTATAAATTTCGATATGTAGGTTTACATGAGAGAGAGAGATAGATGTATATGTTTGTATCTATTTATTACCGAATGTTTTATACAAGATTTCCATATCATTTTTTAAAAACCCAAAACACGAATTTATATATGTATAGGGATATATATGTTTGTACATATGTATTTATTAAGTAGCAATATGTACCTAATGTTTATACGATATTTTTAAATCAATAATTATCATTCTTTAAACCAAAAACACAAAATACAGTAGGTGCCTAGGTGGGCTGCGCTTTAAGGCAAAGTGACAGATCAAGGGGGCCATAATTAAAACAAAATGCCGAAACATAAATAGGAAATTTCCAGCATTATCCAAACCAAAAAACAAATACCATTACTCTGATGTGAGACTTCTATGATCAATCATCCAATCATACCACTTGATCATTGAGTTCATGAATGGTTTGATGTATCATGTATAGTAGGAATAATAATGCAACTCTTTTAAGTTGGTCCACTTGTTAAGATAATTTACAAGTATTAGTCCATGAAGCTATGTAAACTAAAATCGTAAGCATGTAGCCTTGTATATGACTAGACTAAAAAAATTTAAACGAGAATATTATTCAGATTGGCGTCGAATAAACATATAGAACCCATTTTATATATAGTAAGCAATCGAGTTTTGCTACATTTCAAAATGTAACTTGTTTTTTTACCAAACAAACGGGTACCATTACATTAATTCTCTTCTTTAATATTTAAATAAATATAATGCTACCAGATTTTTACTAAGAAACTGGGTTATATTATATATATATTTTTTTCTAGAAATATAATAGAATTCGTTTTGCTGAAGAAACCCAACTTCAATTACCCTAAAACGATGGTAATAAAAACAAGTTTTCGCTTTCACTTCCAATTTGTGATGACATGTGACCGAAGTTTTGAATGTGTTGTGATATCGAGAAGTGGTTGTAGTAGCATGGGTGGTTTATATTCCGGACGGTGATTCAAACGCATTTGTTTGTTGAATCGGTTGTTGTGACGATGGCGGGCCTTGGTGTTTTGGGCAAGGCTTCTGAAATTGATTTTTATTTTTGGCATGTTGGGATGATGTATCCATTCTTCTGTATGAAAATATAAATTCTTGAGAGAGGAGTTTGAGAAGTGAGTAAAATTTTGTGGGAGAAAATAGTTAAAACGGTTTATATTTAGGGGTGTGATAAATACACCCAATATAAGGATAAATCAACCTATTAGTCAAACTTGGTAATGATTAAGCACTTTATTACATTATTTTATTATAAAAGTCAAAAGTAATAATTATGTTTTTTTATGTTATTTTATTTTATAATACTTTGGTTACTTTTTTATATTTTGTTTTTACTACTTGTCTTGTATAACAAAAAAGAAATACATATTATACAGTTAACCATTACAGTTTTATATATTACTAATGGACGAACTATATTTGTAATTTAACAACGGATTTTTTTGTACTATATTAATTATTTATTTAGAAAATGGTCGTTTCCCGTCGGATTCTAATCACCATTTGTTATATATCCCCATTTTATATATGATTAATGAGTTTATATTATAGGAAGGGAGCCTAAAGTTTTTGTCTCGCACAGGGCCTAATTAATCAGAAAATATAAAGGTATGTTAATCTTGCGAATGGTCTTATTACACCTTACTATACGGGGACCAAAAGCTGGTTTATTGTGAGATTTTGTACAACCAAATTAATCACAAAACCAGGCAAAAATTGAGACTAGTCCTCTTGATAGAGACATATCCTTTTTAGAAGGGAGACTCTAGATTTAAAATCTGATAATGAAAATAACTTCAAATATTTTGTGTAAAATATGATAGAATTAACATTTTCCATTAAAAAACCAAAAAAACAAAATCACGCAAGTCAAAATGGACCGCTCAAAAGCTCACAACATATAACCGGTTTGCTTGTCAGTTTAATTGGTTTTGATAATTAACTACTATTAAAATTTCAAACCTCTAGTACAATTACTTTATGCATAACAACTAGGTTAGTTCCCCGTGTGTTACACGGGTTGAACAATCTAAACTATATAATAAATATTTCTTGAAAATGCAAACTAAAGATGGAGATGTTTATATACCAAATTGACATAAATGGGTTAATATAAAGATGATGTATGTTACTATTATAAAACTCATCAAAGAAACATGTAATCTTTGAAAATGATACAAAAATAAATATATTATATTATATTATATAATACTTATTATTGTATTTACGTATTACAGTATATTTAATGAGAAATAAAAAGTTACGATTATAATTCGCACATTACCGAAAATAATTTGAATTCAAAAAATATTTACATAATTATTAGATTTTTAGCTTGATTTTAGCGACGTATTGCAACATTTTGTTATATATATATATATATATATATATATATATATATTTAAAGTTAGATAGTAATAAATTATGAAAATAATATGTTGAGTAAAGTATATGGGTGATCCATGTGATTTATCAAAATTTTGAATTTAATCTCTAATTTTTCAAAAATAAACGAACACTATAGGTGGTTAGTAATAACAATCAAGTTATATATTTAGTTATAATAATATGACAAACAAATTAAGACCTAAGTACGATATATCTAATTTAATAATAATAATATGACAAAACAAATATTACTGTGGCATAGTTTATTCATTCTAGTAAAGACTATTGGTCCATATGATATGTTCATATTTTGGTACTACAGATTGAAAAATCACACGTTTGGACCTAAATAATGTACAAACATAACATTTTTTACCGGATAAGATGACAAGTCACTTTGTCTGGTAAGTGTGTGAAATAATCAAAATGCCCCTTAGTATTAAAAACAATTACTTTTTGGCCCTTCCTTTTTATAATGTATCCCCCCCACTCTCTCTCTCTCTCTCTCTATATATATATACTAGGTTATATACCCGTGAGCTTCACGGGTTATGAGTTGTGTTAAAAAAATTATATTTACAAAAGAAATTTTAAGCGTCATTTTTTTCCACTTGACCCGTTATATTTTAGATGACTTTCGACCCGTTTCATTTTAAGCGTCATTTTTTTCCACTTGACTCATTAAGAAAGAATACAACACAAAACGATTAATTCTTAAGATATGTAAAGATTGCCACTCTGGATTCTAAAATGACCCAAATCAATTTTGTTAATATGTACAGATTACTTGTATCTTATGCATGAGCTACTTATACATGGGTAATACTTGAGACTTAGGTTTCTTTTTATTTTACATAAACCTTTTTTGGTTTTACATAAAGTTTTTTTTAGTTTAATATTTTAATCTTGTTAGTGTGTAAAACTTTAAAAAGTTAAAATACGATAAGTAGAGAAACCATTGGTAGTTTTATAAATACAAACCAACTGTGATCCAGAACAGAGGCACGCTAGGTTATCACCCGAGACTGCTTCCCGGGTGGTTTAATTTTTTTAGTTAATAAACATGTACTTTTATTAAAATGAAACATATTATTTCATTAAACTTTTACACGACATTGAATAATTGTTAATAGAATTTTTAAATTAAATAAAGATAAAACAGTATTAAAACGATTTTGTCAAATCAACCCGACCAACAACATGAAAATATATGCATATCATAGTTACCCCAACAATGTCATTGGCTTTTGTTAATTTTCCTATGTCATTGGCTTTTGTTAATTTTCAATGGTTAGATCATTGGTAACCTTAGAAATAGCATAGAACTGTCAATGGCCCACTATGAGATTTTAATTTGGAAAGCAAACATTATGTCAATCAAATCCTCAAAATAGCTGGTACTTGAATAAGTTATAGAAACAAATAGTGATACAAAAAAAATTGGTAGATATTAAAGGATACAATGCCAAAACAGTCTTGTACAGTTATTGGTATCTTGAATTTTCTAAATATTACAAAAAATATAAATACGTAGAGTGAAAACATTTTTAATGATTATTTAATATATAAGAACTATCTCATAGACAATAAAGTTACGACAAAGTTTGTAGATTAAAAAAGATACATATTCAACAATTGGTGACCACAAGACCACATGTGTAGCTTAAAAAGGATACATATTCATCTTAACAGATGTATAGTGGACTTTTTAAACCATCATACTTGTCTTTTTATAGCAAGAACAATTATCATTAATAAAAATAAAATAACTTTCATGTACCATCTTGCTAACCACAACAACGTCTTGTATTGAACTGGTGCAAAGATCAAGTAATGCTGCTTTACACTATAAAAGTCATTACTGAATACTTTCAATAAAAGTAAGATGATTCTTTATTTAAAATAAAAATTAAAATAACACATAATGTACATTATACTAACCATTTATATGAAGCCCTTGTCTGGAAGTCCAATGACTCCGATCACGAAGGATGTTTTGATATCACAGTTTCTACCTACATTAAACACAAGTTCAACATATTAACACTTGGTAATATTGAACTTCCTATTTATCTAAAACAAAAGTCACTTCGATTCAGGGCAAACTTAACGAAAACAGGTAACACCAGATGACACGTAAACAGTAGTATAAAACAATAGGCGAAACGTTTAACTACACACACTCACGCACATAGCTTATGATAATGAACAGTCCAATCACAAGTAAAACCATTATAAATATTAACGGTAAGCCAAGTTCGCACGCACCTCCTAAACAACCACACTCACCGGCTTCACCAGCAGCATCTGAATTTAAGTTTTATTAGAAAATGAGTTTTGAAGTCATCATGTGATATTAAAAGTGACTGTTTTGAAGCCTAGGTTAGAGCCCACGTGTACACGCGGTTTTACGAATGAAAATACTTTGAATTTGTTAAGATTTAATCCAAATTAAACGAAATTAAACTTAATAGAAATAAAATAAACTTAAAATCAAAAGGCTTTGCTGAAATGGGACAACCCGTTGAAAAACACCTTAGAGCTTTGCTAAATCGTTCATACTCAAATATGGAACAATATGGAACCTATAATTGTAGTAATCATAAACACCTTATCTGTTTGGTAAAAATTTGACAAAGAAGAGACATGTGCAAGAAACCCCAACTCGTCTCATCCCATGCTAAAATATAATCATTTCAACCCAAACCTGTTATGACTTCTTATGACATGCAATTAACCGGAAGTAATGTTCCTCACTCTTGTTGCAGCTTTGAAGTTTCTATTTCTTTTCTTCTTCAATCTTGGTTCGAATGTTAACCGTCTATACACAAGCATAAATCATTAGTCATATTTCTAAGTAGCAAGCACAATGAAACCAATAGTTGTACTATTTTCAGAATGCGCCTTTGCTAGAAGTTGACACTTTAGCTATGGTAGAAGTTAAAATTCAGCTTTCTTTTTTAACCGAGTATGCTCTGCTAATCTAATTTGTTAGATTACATAATATTATCATTAGTTAAAATATGACTGAGATATAGCTTTGATTCCCTTGAAAAATTGGCATACTTTGTGTAATTTCATTCAAAACGAAATTGACATAGTTTATGTAATTGGCAAAGTTTATCTACCAAAATATGGTTTTAGTTACATGAGCTATATAGATTGATATTTTCTTATAACCATATATGTCCTTCAAATATATCTAAATTCACATATTCAAATAGGTATACAGATTGATATTTTCTTATCACCATATATGTCCTACAAATATATCTAAATTTACATATTCAAATATAAGATGAGGTTAACTTACCTCGAGCAGATCCTAAAGCTTAGAAAGTCTGATGGACCAGTCTAGAGCTCGCCGTTTAGATGTTTCACCTGTTAAAATACAATGAGGGCTATAAGAATTATGTAAAATATGATCTTGTATCAAGTGTTGCAGATCCAAACTATTGGAGACCAAGGTGACACATGAGACCAACCATACAATACTCATTTGGAAATTATCAGACCAAATATTCTGTTGAATTCATGGGACCTGTTACAAAACAATACTGTAAAATCTTCTAGAAGAAACTTTTTTGCATGAAAAGGTGCACAGAAAATTTATATCACAAGTATTCAAGATGTATAATTCCTGAATTAAAATACACATTTCATCATGTTCAAAAATGGGGCTAAAGCTTACTGGCATTCTTCTGGTGCTTACATGTCTTGATAGTAGAAGATGATATATGTAATATAAAAATAAATATAATTGACGACAAAACTACATTCAAATCATATTAAATATAAAAAATATATATAAAAATAGTAATTCCAAGTTATGAAATGATTATGATATTTTCTATTTAAAGTTACACACAGGAACTAAATTACCAGACTTATAATATTAGCCTATCACATAAATCATCCAGTTGTTAATTATATTCTAATATAGATTTCTTCCAAATTAAAATTATATGAAGGAATTATTTGTGTTCTCTTTAATCTAGAGTGCTTAGACTGATTAACATGAGCATGGGTTTAATGTGGTCGTGACTGAGGCTGAATATTCTATCTCTCACAAGATGTAGTAATGTATCAATGAACACCCTAATAATAGCCTTCAAGAATCGTCTTTTACCATTATTCGTTCAATAAAAGACATGCTAAAGACAAAATGTGAAGGAAAATTAACATACTTTGGAATCTTCATTAGGGGCTTCCAATTGGTCAGTTGAAGAAACGCCGCCATCCCTTTGGCTGCCAGAAACAACCACTTTCTCTTTTGCAGCAACCATTAAAGAAGGGGATACAGATTCATACGTTGACATTCCACCTAAAAACCTCCCTACAGAGAAGAAACATCAAGTAATGGAGCTAAAAATAAAGAAAAGGTGTAAGTAAAAAATAAATAAACAATAAAGAGGCTTCTCCCATTAATCCATTATACACCTTTAACAAACAAAAACAAAATATTTGACATTGCTCTGAATGTTTCATATGGAGAATAATTCATCAAAGACGCTCCTACTTGTTAATAAACATCATCTATAAAATATAAATGCAGAAATTTCCTGCCATAACAACCGATTTCTCCTACCTAATTTCAACATATATTATGTCATGCTCAAATACACATATTCAGAGGCCAACTTAGGAGGCCTGATGCAAGAGGCTGTTCTGTTCCCACCCACCACTGGAACCAGTGACCTCTAAATACCCACTTACCTTAGCGTTCATCAACAAACAATCACACAAAATAATACCCACCCTCACCAACAAAAATTCAAAATTGATTCAGACAGAAATCCCAAAATTATAATAATAATAATAATAATAATAATAAGGGGTGGTAATTTTTATTTAGCACTTACGATCAAACGAACAACGCCTGGAAGCAGCAACAACACTCCTCCGATCATTACCACGATAACAAACTGACGGAATTGGATGCAATAATCGAATCCCATGAAGCGTATGAACCATTTCTTCTTCTTCTTCTTCGATCAATTTCTCAGATCTACAATAGAAATGGGTATGGGGTCACAGAGTTCTAGGCGCCAGGAAACCCGAGAAGAATGATCAGCATGTGTTAGTTCTACGGCCGTGAATGCATGGAGTGGAGATTTGTGGGTTTATTTTAGTGTCGGAGATGGTGAAGAGGAGGTGGTAGGTGCAACGGAGGAGAATGTGGTTGCGGAGGACTCAAGGGTTAAAAAAGTAATGAATTGGGAAGAGAGGAGATGAGAATGAAGAAAGAGAGATGCATTTGAAATTTGAAATGATATTTGGTTTCTTTCTAAACTCACGTGATGAGTTGCAGATGGTCAAAGTTCAGACTTTTTGTCCACAAGCCTGCCTATTCTCGTTAGGTTTAAAAAAAAAACCAGAAAATGACACCTAGGATTAAAATATGTGAGGGTTTGACACATAGGAAAGAGAGAAGGGAGGATGTTTGTGGTGTTGACAAGTAGGATTTTAAAGGTTTGATTTATTATAATAGAGATAAGTTTTTTTTACCCGCCGCGCGTTGCGGCGGCGCTGTACGCAAAATAATAACGTATAGACTACAATCCACCAGATTTGGTTTCGAACTAAATTTATGTAGAAACGTATAATAACTCAAATTTATATCGTCGAATCAAAACTTGTTAAATTTATGTCAAATCATAGTCCGCTTAAAACGTACGTAAAAGAAAACATTTTTATCATTGACCCGACTCATCTTCAAACAAAAACTACGTTAAAGCGTATACGAACTCGAATTTACACAGACACATCCATAAAGAAAAACGTAACAAATGAGTATTATGGTAAAAACTTTAGAAACGTGAAGGGGTGAGAAAGTGACATTTACAAAGTTAGAGGGTTACCTTTTACATAATAGCAAATTTTGAGGGTAGAATGGGTTGCATGACAAAAGTATAAGTGTTAAAGAGAAGTTAGAAAATGTAGAGGCTTTTTTTGTGAAGTTAGAAAGTAGAGGGTCATATTGTCAATTGTTAATTGAATTTTGTCTGCATAGCACACAGAATAGTTGAGAGGGTTTCTTTGACAAATAAGAGTCATGGTCACCGACCATGCTCTTTAATATACATGTAATATATATAAGGGCCAGGATCATTTCAGAACCATAAATATTTACCGAACTCGCAGAACTCCTAACAAACAATCTTTTTATTTAGAGTTAACTGCCATTTTCGTCCCTGTGGTTTGGTCACTTTGGCCATTTCAGTCCATTTTTCAAAAATGCGCCATTTTCCTCCCCGACGTTCTGGAAAGGTGCCATTTCAGTCCAAAAATCATAACCCAGTTAAGTCGGTTTGTAAATAAGGATTGATTGTGTAAATTTGTAACATAAAGGACCATTTAAGTAAAATGTATAAATACTAATATAATTATAAAATATAATATATATATATATATAGATATATATATATATATAATGATCAATCTTCAACATCATCAGTCATCAACTTCATTAAACCATCTTCTCCTTCATCGTTCATCACCGATTCACCATCACATTCTCGTTCCATCGTCATTACTCCGACACGCTCCTCATCACCGCACACTCCGAACACCGCAGTCACCTCCGAACACCGGAGAGAGAGATAACGACGAGAGAGAGAGAGAGAGAGAAGGATGCGGGAGAGAGAACCGGCGACGGTGGGGGTGCCGTTTTTCCGGTGAGTTGCAGGCGGCGGCAGTGGTGATGAAGGTCTGATGATGATGATGAAGATCGCGATGATGATGATGAAGGTCGATGATGATCGATGATGATGATAACAGATGATGACGTTGATGGTGGTGGTTCCGGCGGCGGCGGTGGTGACCACCGGAGCTCCGGTTCCGGCGGCGGTGTGTATACATTATATATATATATATATATATATATATATATATATATATATATATATATATATATATTATAATTATATTAATATTTATACATTTTACTTAAATGGTCCTTTATGTTACAAATTTACACAATCAGTCCTTATTTACAAACCGACTTAACTGGGTTATGATTTTTGGACTGAAATGTCACCTTTCCAGAACGTCGGGGAGGAAAATGGCGCATTTTTGAAAAATGGACTGAAATGGCCAAAGTGACCCAACCACAAGGACGAAAATGGCAGTTAACTCTTTTATTTATATATTTTTATGTTTAGGATAATTTTATCATTTATTATGTGTATTTTTACGATTACATACATGTTAAGAGTAATTTTATCATTTTTATATGTAATTTTATAATTACACGTATGTAAACTAATTTTTTTTACATATTTGTAATTAGTTATGACACATATATATAATTTTGGCAATTAAACATATGTAAACCACTTTTAACACATGTATGTAATCAAAGAAATACATATAATAGATGATAAAAAGCTCATAAATACAAAAACTTATATATAAAATGATTGTTTATTAGGAGTTCTGAAAGTTATGTAGTTATTTAGAGTTCTGAAATGAACTCAACCCTGATAGTTCATGAGAAAACTAGTTTAAATGAGAAAACAAAAAAATAACTAAAAAGCCTAAAAAACATACAATTATTTTTTACAATTTTTTTTATTTAATTTCGCTAGTTTTTATAAATAAAAAAATTTCAAAAAAAAAAGTTGTACTACACATGTGCAATAATACGGAAAAGCCTAAACCACTTAACCCACCCCCACCGACACCCCCCAAAAACCTAACCCCCCCCCCCCCACCCCCCAAAAACCTAAACCCTCACCCCCTCTCTGTAACACCTCGAAAATTTCGGGTTCAATAATAAAACGACACGTGTCATGTATGACAAAACGCGTTGTAAACCCGGACTTAATAAAAATGTTTGACAGGATTTAAAAGTGTCGTCATGTTAACTTTTGCACCTCTGAACGACCTCGTAGTAAATCCCAAGACTCAAAACATATTAAAAACATCTAGTATATGTTCAAGTTCAGTGAATTATAACATTGAATAATTCATAAATTGATATGGTGGACTCCTACGAAGAAAAAGAGCGGTAACCCTTTTGTTTCGGGTCTTGTTTATGGATTTAAACGAAACAATACATAATGGTAAGGTTTAGAACTGTTCAAGCACATTTTTAGAGGTCCCCAGATGATAAATGATGCCCCATATGCGGATAATGGGGTTACCTTTTTGATTGCATGAAAGATCAAACAAAACAGCCCCTGATGGAGCCCTACGCATCGTAGGCATGATACCCCTACGATGCGCAGGAGGGCTAGCGCACCGCTACAATGGTAGCGTAACGGTGCGCTACCAGTCACCCAACGACCAGAAACCTTCTGCAGCCTGTTTTTCGCAATTGTGACCCATTTCACCGGTTTTTCTCACATGTGGATGACCCCTAGGCACCCCTAAGCACTAGGACAAGTGTTAATCAGTTATGGATGGGTCCTAGACTTTGTTGTCAACATTTTATGGTGCCTAAGTTCACTATATAAAGCTCATTAGTTGCAACAAACATTCCACACCTTCTCCTGCATTGTGGGATCATTTCTGGAGCTATCAAGCAGCCTCAAGTGATCATATCTCGTGCATAGGACTCTTGTAAGTCTGCTAGTTCTTGTTATTTGAGTTTAGCTTGGTTAATTAGCTAAAAGTCAAACCGTCGTAATTACGGTTTGACTTCGAGATTAGTCAATAATGGCTTAGTCATATCTCGAATTAAAAGTAGTTATAAGTTGGTGTTTATGTTGGTAATAAAACCTCAAAAGGGTTTCCCCTGATCACCACTCTAACCAGGTCAAAAGTCGGGTCAAACATATAATTAAAAAAGTCAACAGGATGCTTAAAATGTCATTTATGCATAATTAGCTATCTAGAACATATACAACCTGTTTGATCATTGTTATAACTAAGTAATAAGTGTAAGAACATGTCCAAACATGTTCAACCCGACTATTTCCTGTTTAGACCCGGTTCGGAACCGAAAGTCACGTAGTTTGACTTTCACTTTGACTTTCAGTTCTGACCCGTTTAGGTAAGTTTTAGAAATACCTTAGAGCTTCATTTGGACCAGGTTACATGCTAGTATAACCCTCTGTGATTATACACCTCGGTTCATAAGTTATCCGATTAATACGCATGATTCCGTTAATTTCTCATATGTTGACCATTATGCCCTTATTGCCTTAAAACGTGATTTTTGGAAATGTAAAAGAGTAGAAACTTAAATTACTGATATATAAACTTGTAACCAAAGTTTGACATCAATTCGAGGTCTAGATTGAGAGTTATGCTCATTAGCGCAAAATAGAAGCTTTATGTTAATAAAATGGCGTAATTAGCGTATAGCCTAGTTAAGCCTACTTTTTGGTATCAAACTTAATACCCACTGATGTAATATATTATTTTGGGAATTTTAAAGATTTTTAATTAATTTTAGGCTGAGCATTACTAGTGGTCTTAGGCTTAACCCGGTAATTGTCGGTTTTGCCCTTACGGGCCATAAAATGAGTTTTACATATCTAAACGACTCCAAACCTTTTGCTACTGATCACATATGATAAATAAATTATTTTAAGACTTCTGGAAATATAAAAATATCAGATTTAAGTATCGAACCCGGAAATGGCCTTTAATCGCCTTAATTAGCGTTTTTAACGCATAGTATGTTTTAAAATCATATTGGACATACCCGGGTTGATACCTACTGATATATGAGGAAAATTATGATATTTTAACAGTAAGCAAAGGTTGATAAACTCAGACTTCAGTTTTGAGCTTTTCGGCTAATGTGAAATTACCAAAATACCCCTTCGGGGCATAGTTTGGTTAAAAATGATAAATTTCACATATATGCTTTAACCTACTGATATGACTTAGTAAACTAAGTATTTTTGCTGATTATATCAGACCTGTAACTCAGTTAAACATTTAAACTCTTTTATAAACTTTTAAATGACCAAACTACCCCTACGGGGCCTAGTTTGTGTTTAAATACGTTTCGGGCATAATGAAAGACATCTTACTGATGTCACAACATATTTGAGGCATAATTAACTTAGGAAACCTGTATATGGCTCTTATAATTACCCGTTACGCCTCCTACGCGTACGGTTCAGCCTATATAACTAGTTTACATAAATTAGCCGAAACGAGTCAAACCTTAACGGTTTTATCTCGAAATCCAGAATGTGTTTGAGTTACCCATATTAAACAAGCATACAAGCTTGTTGGGTCTAAATCACATTCTATTCTGGTCTTCGCTTAATCATGCGTACGAACCATATCTTCCTGTAAGACTAACCGGTCTAAGCTTAGGCTTAATTAAAGACCCGTTAGCATTCTAATAAGTAATTTATACGATCATTCCAGACTAGAGCCTTCCGGTAAATGGTACCTACGCTTACTTAAGTGAATACGGCTGAGTTATTAGATTCTTGCTATTTAAGACAGGAGCTAGCTCAGGTAAATACTCTTAACTTATTTTCCCTATACGGGCTTGGGATACGGTATAATGATACCGCTTGGTCGGGTATTGAATGTTTAATCGGATTGTGATTAAATTATTGAGGTAACCCGGTTTAATCTGTATTGTTTGAAATAAAAGCCTTTAGGGGTTAATGACCATGTCCCGGATATCCTTGACATCATTGTATTATAAAATGGCCACGCCTTAAGCACGGGGTGTAGGCATACACTGAAAGTTGCTTAAAGGGAAACGGTATCTCACTCTCTTGTGGGCTTATACTTGTGGCGTGTCTGTTAATCTGACTCGGTTTCTACATCGGGCCCTAAACGTACAACGAACATGTAAATCTGTATACAAGGTTATAAATATAATTGTTCCAAGTTAAAAAGGTTAATTTTTGCCTCTGTGCATTTTAATCAAATTATAAATGATATTTTGTGCCACGTGCATTCAAACCAATTTCCTTAAACTCTTTTCAAATGAGTCGGTTGAGTGTATTTACCAGTGAAAACTGACGTATTTTCCAAAAAGGTTAAGTGACAGGTACTGAACGTAATTGGCTGGAAGCTCAGGGCGTTAATAAGGAATCTTGCAAGTCCTAGGCGTCTAAAGTCTGTTGAACAAGTGATATGTTTTAAGATCCGCCTGTAGATTCTTTACTTTCCGTTGTAATACTGGATATTACTTTATATTCGGAATGTAATAATATTTATCTTTTGCTTCCGCTGTGCATTTATATAATTGTGTTGTTTGACTATTGAGTTGCCAACCACGTCACGATACTCCCCACCGGGCCCACCGGTGACACGTGGAAAGTCGGGGTGTGACAGGTTGGTATCAGAGCCAACACTGAGTGAATTAAACACTAGCCTTTTGTGTTTAATCTCAGTTACACAGTTGCACATTCTTGAGTCTAGACAAGAACATAGGACAAATTCCAATTTGTTTCATTGTCTTTTAATTATTTCCTTGATTATTTTTCTGATTAGCCCTTACATGGGCCAGTCATTTTATTAAAAAGTCCCATTTAGGGCAACCATATACTCGTTTAAATTTTAAAGGAACGATTATATTTAAATATCATTCCTATGTTATAAGATCTACCATTATAATAAGATGGCAAAATCTAAAAAAGGACAAGACCTAGCTTCGGGTCATATTAAGACCGGCCAAGATGGCAGTTCCATAATTAGATTCATATCCATATTAAACACCTCAATTTAGGATTGTCCTGCGATAAATATTAATAAGAATCTTAAGAGTGAAACCTAGCATTCGGGTCACTTTAAGGCCGGGCCATGATGGTAAGACCTGTTTAAAAGATTCGAATCCCTGTTAACATCTATAAATAGGTTAACACTCCTGGCAGGCGTGATTCATTAAAATCACACACGTCATTTTTATATATGGATTCTTTAAAAAGATCCCTAACCCAACTTAATGATCTCTGAATCATGGGTTTAGATCATCAATTAAGATGATCATACTTTGACCATATATTGGTAAAATAATGCCTACGGGCTATAGTTAATGTCCTCTGAGACTAAAGACAGGGGTAGCCTACAACTCCCTGTCAAGAAAAGGTAATGAACTTTGATTCAAACCTTAATGCCTCGATTCTCTGAAATCATGGCTTATAAATTAAACTTGTCTACGCGACTAGGCCATTTGTGCTATTATTAAAACCTTAATGCCTTGATTCTCTGAAATTATGGCTTATAAATTAAAACTGTCCATGTGACTAGGCCTTTGCGCCACCTTAATATCCTTAATGTTTTATAACTAGGATAAATTATAATAAAAAAATGCTAATTGAATGTAACTAACAAATTAACCAATATGGCTTATATTACCATGGTTAATAAATCGTTTAAAACGATAAGACTGTATGAGCTTCCGTATAAACCTTGCCTTATTTTCTTGTGTAGCAATTAAAACTACATGGCTAGGTCGGAAGAATTGAATAGTCACCCTCTGGAAAACCGCGATGATGAAAGGATTAATATAACCAGAGGAGAACTTCGTACATTGATTGATTCAGCTGTATCTAAAGCTGTAGAGGAGAAATTTAAAGAGTATAGTGAGACTAATAGTAAAGCCTCATCTGTACCCCACTCTAATTCTGTCCCTAAAACTCATTCAAAGCCGCATAACAAGCCGCCCTCTAAGAAGGAGGAACTAAAGAAGAATGACGATCGTCATTCATCAAATGAACACAGTGTTCCATCCAAGAAAATAGCGTTCGATAATGAACCTCATACCAAGTCCTGTACCTACAAATACTTTATTTCCTGCAAACCCCGGGACTTCACTGGGGATAAAGGGGCAGTTGATTGTATGGTCTAGTTGGATGAAATGGACACAGTTGTCGATATCAGCGGTTGTGCTGAGAGGGATGTAGTGAAGTATGTATCCCAATCATTCAAGGGAGAGGCGCTAGCGTGGTGGAAGGCTCTCATTCAAGCTGCTGGGAAGATCCCACTTTACAACATGTCATGGGAACAGTTTGTTGCTCTCATTATGGAGAACTACTGCCCCCAACACGAAGTCGAAAGGATCGAATCAGATTTCTTATCATTGGTGATGACAAACTTAGATTGTCAAGCATACCTCACCCGTTTCAATACCTTGTCAAGACTGGTTCCTTACCTTGTAACACCAGAACCCAAGCGAATTGCTCGCTTCATCGGGGGTTTAGCCCCAGAAATCAAAGCCAGTGTTAAGGCTTCAAGACCTACTACATTCAGGTCAACGGCAGATCTGTCGCTATTTCTCACACTCGATGTGGTTAGAAGCAAGGCTGCCAAAGTCTCGGAAGATGGAAAGCGTAAAAAGGGAGGATGAGAATTCCCATCGCTCCGATAGGAAGAGGAACTCTGAAGATAAGAAGAGTTCCGGGTTTAAGAGAGACAGCCAGCAGTCGGGAGAGAAGACGAGGTGCGAAACCTGTAAGAAATACCATCTTGGGAAATGCAGATTTGAGTCTCAGCCTCTACCGTGTGGAATTTGCAAATCTAGGGAACATAAAACCCTGGATTGCAAGAAGTTGAAAGATGCAACCTGTTATGGTTGCAACGAGAAGGGGCATATCAAGACCAACTGCCCTAGGAATCAGAAGAAGCCCGAGTAGGCCGAGAGAACAAACGCACGAGTTGTCAGGATGAACGCCCAAGAGATGGTGCAGAATAATAATAGTATAATATGTACTTTTCCTTATCAAGCAGCTTATGCAGAAACTTATTTGATACTAGCACATATAATTCTGTAATGAATGATAAAGGTTGAGAATTATTGTCCCCACCTGATTAAGACTCCGGTCATTTAATGCGCAGTAGAAAGTGACCGATGATACTTTAGAAAATGCTCCAACAAATCCTATATTGATATTTAATATCTATTAGAAATCACTCTTTTCTAATACCCTTATAGCAAACTTTTGGTTGCATACATAAGGACTCAATATAGTGATAAAAAAAATAATAAAAATAAATAAATAAAAAATAAAAAAATCGATAGGTTGCCTTAAAAATCAAGCCCATATCATGGGTGATAAGAAGCAATTAATTATCAAGACTCCTTATGAGACAACCCTCATAATTACATGTATCCGTGCGATTAATTAATATTAAAACATAAAAAATGGTGGAATTGGCCGTCCCCGGAATCGAACCTGGGTCTAGGCCGCACCCTTTCGCGCGCCTAGCCAACTGAGCTAGGTGCCTAGTTTGTGAAACTTCCATTATTGATTAAATATAAGCACTTGTACAATAAACTTCCTTATCATTTATCAATAATAATTTCTGCTAAGTGTCCTGTTTTTAATACAGGCAATAATAAATCTTCATGAACCATAAACTTAGCAAAATTTTTATTATCATCCACAAGGTATAACTTACCAAGGAAACCGTAATAATCGATTCTTCTAAGTATCGACAAGAAATCCTTCCGGAAAATCTAAGAGTACTCTTTCTTCGCATAGAGTACGACAACATATGTTATTTTAATTATTTTTCTCATTATTTTCCATCGCCTGCGAATGCCAAACTATGTTTGATAAAAGTGCCATATGAGGATTTGGCGTATCCTAGTGTGTCCCATAGATTACTTCCATGCCTGATCAGTATGGAGGTTTAATACATGGAACCCCTGAGATATCCCAATGGTCATATTGTACTAATGTCGACTAGTAGTATTCAAAGGAGATATCCGGAATAGAATTATCCAAATAAATATTCCTTGGTAACGGAATATGTGGACTCATAACATGAATGTGTCACTTATTAGACACAAGCATTGATGAGTGAACTGGAGCCTGAGATATGGAAATCTCTGTAACCTCCTTGTACCTTGATTATCTTCTCCTAAGATTGCCCTGTTTACCCCTGGGGGCAGGTAGAGTTAAGTTTCATGTCCCATTTAAGGTTGTATTATTACAAAATCTCCAAGACAGTTAGTATCATTATTGGCAGAATCGAAAACCCTGGTTAAGTAAGTTTTAGAGATATAGATTCATAAAGCCAAACTCAAATATCCTGAGAATTCGGTATAGTAAATTATGAAAGACGGTTCATTTTGCTAAGGCATTGTTTACCGCAACCCTAATTAGGCAACGATTAAGAATCGCCATCAACTACCCAGGATCGTCGATTTGTCCGACTAACTGTAAAGATTAGCTATTCCGTAAGACTAATTTTGAGCAATGGTTGGAATAACCATCTCACCTTAAGATAAGCTTTTCTATAATAACTGCTATATAAGTATCAAGGTGGCTCCTTGGAGACCTTGTATAAATGGCATGTTAAACATCTATTGTTAGGACAATAGATAGGTAAGTTCAATTATCAGGATCTGAAAGTTGCAGTAGAAACAACAAAGCAGATCACACAAATCCCTAATTATTTGTAAGATGCCAATATTCGGCAGAAAATCAAGGATTAATGAAAATAGCAAACCTCCTAAATTCTTGTTAAGAAATAAGGTTCAACAATAGGTATCGCCCTGGAAAGGAGTGATGCGATTTGGTAAGAAAGGCAAGCTAAGCCCGAGATACATAGGACCTTTCAAGGTTATCGAACGTATCGGGTCAGTTGCCTATAAGTTAAACTTACCGGAAGAGCTCAGTGGAATTCACAATGTGTTCCACATCTGCAATCTGAAGAAGTGTTTCACGGACGAATCACTGGTAATACCCCATACAGATGTGCATATAGACGAGAGCTTAAAATTGTGGAAAAACCTTTGTCGATTGAAGATCGACAGGTAAGGAAGCTTCGAAGGAAGCATATACCTTTTGTAAAGGTCAAATGGGATGCCCGTAGAGGTCCCGAATACACGTGGGAGGTTGAATCCACCATGAAAGAAAAGTACCCTCATTTGTTTCAGTAAATCTCGGGTCGAGATTTATTTTAAGGGGGTGAGGATGTAACACCTCGAAAATTTCGGGTTCAATAATAAAACGACACGTGTCATGTATGACAAAACGCGTTGTAAACCCGGACTTAATAAAAATGTTTGACAGGATTTAAAAGTGTCGTCATGTTAACTTTTGCACCTCAGAACGACCTCGTAGTAAATCCCAAGACTCAAAACATATTAAAAACATCTAGTATATGTTCAAGTTCAGTGAATTATAACATTGAATAATTCATAAATTGATATGGTGGACTCCTACGAAGAAAAAGAGTGGTAACCCTTTTGTTTCGGGTCTTGTTTATGGATTTAAACGAAACAATACATAATGGTAAGGTTTAGAACTGTTCAAGCACATTTTTAGAGGTCCCCAGATGATAAATGATGCCCCATATGCGGATAATGGGGTTACCTTTTCGATTGCATGAAAGATCAAACAAAACAGCCCCTGATGGAGCCCTACGCATCGTAGGCATGATACCCCTACGATGCGCAGGAGGGCTAGCGCACCGCTACAATGGTAGCGTAACGGTGCGCTACCAGTCACCCAGGGACCAGAAACCTTCTGCAGTCTGTTTTTCGCAATTGTGACCCATTTCACCGGTTTTTCTCACATGTGGATGACCCCTAGGCACCCCTAAGCACTAGGACAAGTGTTAATCAGTTATGGATGGGTCCTAGACTTTGTTGTCAACATTTTATGGTGCCTAAGTTCACTATATAAAGCTCATTAGTTGCAACAAACATTCCACACCTTCTCCTGCATTGTGGGATCATTTCTGGAGCTATCAAGCAGCCTCAAGTGATCATATCTCGTGCATAGGACTCTTGTAAGTCTGCTAGTTCTTGTTATTTGAGTTTAGCTTGGTTAATTAGCTAAAAGTCAAACCGTCGTAATTACGGTTTGACTTCGAGATTAGTCAATAATGGCTCAGTCATATCTCGAATTAAAAGTAGTTATAAGTTGGTGTTTATGTGGGTAATAAAACCTCAAAAGGGTTTCCCCTGATCACCACTCTAACCAGGTCAAAAGTCGGGTCAAACATATAATTAAAAAAGTCAACAGGATGCTTAAAATGTCATTTATGCATAATTAGCTATCTAGAACATATACAACCTGTTTGATCATTGTTATAACTAAGTAATAAGTGTAAGAACATGTCCAAACATGTTCAACCCGACTATTTCCTGTTTAGACCCGGTTCGGAACCGAAAGTCACGTAGTTTGAGTTTCACTTTGACTTTCAGTTCTGACCCGTTTAGGTAAGTTTTAGAAATACCTTAGAGCTTCATTTGGACCAGGTTACATGCTAGTATAACCCTCTGTGATTATACACCTCGGTTCATTAGTTATCCGATTAATACGCATGATTCCGTTAATTTCTCATATGTTGACCATTATGCCCTTATTGCCTTAAAACGTGATTTTTGGAAATGTAAAAGAGTAGAAACTTAAATTACTGATATATAAACTTGTAACCAAAGTTTGACATCAATTCGAGGTCTAGATTGAGAGTTATGCTCATTAGCGCAAAATAGAAGCTTTATGTTAATAAAATGGCGTAATTAGCGTATAGCCTAGTTAAGCCTACTTTTTGGTATCAAACTTAATACCCACTGATGTAATATATTATTTTGGGAATTTTAAAGATTTTTAATTAATTTTAGGCTGAGCATTACTAGTGGTCTTAGGCTTAACCCGGTAATTGTCGGTTTTGCCCTTACGGGCCATAAAATGAGTTTTACATATCTAAACGACTCCAAAACTTTTGCTACTGATCACATATGATAAATAAATTATTTTAAGACTTCTGGAAATATAAAAATATCAGATTTAAGTATCGAACCCGGAAATGGCCTTTAATCGCCTTAATTAGCGTTTTTAACGCATAGTATGTTTTAAAATCATATTGGACATACCCGGGTTGATACCTACTGATATATGAGGCAAATTATGATATTTTAACAGTAAGCAAAGGTTGATAAACTCAGACTTCAGTTTTGAGCTTTTCGGCTAATGTGAAATTACCAAAATACCCCTTCGGGGCATAGTTTGGTTAAAAATGATAAATTTCACATATATGCTTTAACCTACTGATATGACTTAGTAAACTAAGTATTTTTGCTGATTATATCAGACCTATAACTCAGTTAAACATTTAAACTCTTTTATAAACTTTTAAATGACCAAACTACCCCTACGGGGCCTAGTTTGTGTTTAAATACGTTTCGGGCATAATGAAAGACATCTTACTGATGTCACAACATATTTGAGGCATAATTAACTTAGGAAACCTGTATATGGCTCTTATAATTACCCGTTACGCCTCCTACGCGTACGGTTCGGCCTATATAACTAGTTTACATAAATTAGCCGAAACGAGTCAAACCTTAACGGTTTTATCTCGAAATCCAGAATGTGTTTGAGTTACCCATATTAAACAAGCATACAAGCTTGTTGGGTCTAAATCACATTCTATTCCGGTCTTCGCTTAATCATGTGTACGAACCATATCTTCCTGTAAGACTAACCAGTCTAAGCTTAGGCTTAATTAAAGACCCGTTAGCATTCTAATAAGTAATTTATACGATCATTCCAGACTAGAGCCTTCCGGTAAATGGTACCTACGCTTACTTAAGTGAATACGGCTGAGTTATTAGATTCTTGCTATTTAAGACAGGAGCTAGCTCAGGTAAATACTCTTAACTTATTTTCCCTATACGGGCTTGGGATACGGTATAATGATACCGCTTGGTCGGGTATTGAATGTTTAATCGGATTGTGATTAAATTATTGAGGTAACCCGGTTTAATCTGTATTGTTTGAAATAAAAGCCTTTAGGGGTTAATGACCATGTCCCGGATATCCTTGACATCATTGTATTATAAAATGGCCACGCCTTAAGCACGGGGTGTAGGCATACACTGAAAGTTGCTTAAAGGGAAACGGTATCTCACTCTCTTGTGGGCTTATACTTGTGGCGTGTCTGTTAATCTGACTCGGTTTCTACATCGGGCCCTAAACGTACAACGAACATGTAAATCTGTATACAAGGTTATAAATATAATTGTTCCAAGTTAAAAAGGTTAATTTTTGCCTCTGTGCATTTTAATCAAATTATAAATGATATTTTGTGCCACGTGCATTCAAACCAATTTCCTTAAACTCTTTTCAAATGAGTCGGTTGAGTGTATTTACCAGTGAAAACTGACGTCTTTTCCAAAAAGGTTAAGTGACAGGTACTGAACGTAATTGGCTGGAAGCTCAGGGCGTTAATAAGGAATCTTGCAAGTCCTAGGCGTCTAAAGTCTGTTGAACAAGTGATATGTTTTAAGATCCACCTGTAGATTCTTTACTTTCCGTTGTAATACTGGATATTACTTTATATTCGGAATGTAATAATATTTATCTTTTGCTTCCGCTGTGCATTTATATAATTGTGTTGTTTGACTATTGAGTTGCCAACCACGTCACGATACTCCCCACCGGTGACACGTGGAAAGTCGGGGTGTGACACTCTCGAAAACCTAAAACTAAAACTAAACCCTAAACATAGCCATCCGATCGAACGACCATCAGATCATGTGACATTTGGAATTTTGGTACTTAATTATTTCAAAGAACAACAGTTTCCAACGGATTGCTATCCGATCGGATTGCCATCCGATCGAGTAACCCTCCTGCTGTGAACTTGTTCTCACTAAGTGTCTCGCCAATCGGATCGCTATCCGATCGAACGGCCGTTCGATCGATCGATCAACCTGAAGGGTAGAGATACTTCTCTATTTTCAAAATGCTACGACGAAAACTTCAAAGCCATCATACACAAACACATCCTTACCAAACGAATGTCAATCCAATCGAATGGCCATCCGATCGGATGACCATCCGAACGGATTGACATCCGATCGAGTGACCATCCAATCGGATTATCATTCGAAACCTAGTCACTTTTCACCGTTTATCGCGCCGTTCTTCGCTTATGCCATCGTTCTGTAATCAGACTAATCTCAGACGCGCTCCCTTCAATCCATTAACCTCCATCGCTGTGAGTATACTCGAACCTTTTTTATCGCTTTTTGGGTGTAACATACGTCTTATTAAATCATTCTAATCAAATACTTAAACTATTTATCACTTGCGAATGACTGAATTACATATTTACACGTGATGCTAGTTACATACGTGCTAGGACTTTTACTCGCGAGGTCCTGCCTTGATTAGTATAGTACTATAGCACTCGACGGGGTCTAGTTAGGATCAATCTACATCAAACCAAGCTAGGAAGTCTAGAAACTCACTAAAAATCTAGGTTGTCGGATTTGTATTGTTCGAGAGAACAGAAAATCTGTGATAACCTATGTAATTGTATTGTTTGTTAGTATGGGATAACAAATGTAATAAATATTGTCGCTATTAGTTGTTATGGATTCTCTTGAGCAATCTGATTCGCCTAGTGCCGCGCCCCGATGATTCCGCCATCGGTTGTGGTGTGACAGATTGGTATAAGAGCCATAACTATAGGGAATTAGGTAAAATTTGTGACTCAACCCAGTCCGGGTCAACGTCTTAGAATTGTCCTAGTCTATAGTCTAAGTACCAACAGACCAGACTTTGTGCGAACCCAGTAGGAGCTAGTACAAGTCTACTTTTGTTGCTCTCGTTTGAATCAGCTAAAATTACAACTTCGTGTGAACACCGCATACAACAGCTTAGCACGAAGAGCCTTTCCTAAGGATGGAATATTATTAAGCCTTTCCTAAGGCTGGCACAATACACACGTTTTCAAAAATACTCGCATAACACAACCAAGTGATCCAGTTGAGATCAGGTGTGAAAACCAAGAACTCTCGATAAGATTGCTCACTCAGTGCCTTATTCTTCTAGCACGAGAACCTTTCGTTGAGTTAGGAGTGATACCCATATCTCGACGAAAATCTCCATTTCGAAATCCAGTGGAACTCCCGAATTTATTCGAAAGAGCACAACAAGGAACGAAGTTGTTAAGTCAGGGGTGAAACCTGTATCTTAGTAAACCGTTCCACTCTATAAAATGGTTTTCAAAAGCTCTCACCAAGGACCCGACTATAACAATGACTCGAGCCACGTGGTGACTCGGAGGACGAATGCCATGAGCTGCATCCCAGTGGAAGCATAAGTCTTCTAGGGCAACGCGCGTGCACGAACTTGTTGGGTATAGTCAGATTACCTTGGGTAGTCGACGCCTAAACACCCGAGGCACTCTATCTATTTTTCTAGCTTACGATTCGCCGATTTTACGCGTTACCGAACTTATTTACGCTTATGTGTTTACAATTTAAAACTTTATGCTTTATCGATTCATCGATTTTTGCTCCCTGTTTTACAAACGCACAACTCGCACAGCCGTCGCAATCTAAAATGAAAACCGAACGATCACAATGAAACTAACTCCTAATTTCTCGCTCTCGCTCCCTCACCTCGACGCGCCCTCGCGTATTCTACATCGTCATGTATGTGTATAAGTATAAACTACCACTGTCTATATAAATACAACCAAATCATTGTGTGAGAACTTAGGAATCTTGTGTCTCCTATGTGAATATTACTATATTACCGCATCAAGTTTTGATCGCGCTCAATCGCATTGCAAAACTCAAAAATCATTATGATCGAATCTCACTCCCAATCTATCTCTGTCTAGATGTTTTCAAACGACTCTACCTCGAGACGAATAGCTAGGAGAAGAGCCAAACGAAGTGACGACAAGTGGATTGCCTCGCTAGTGGCCAGGGAAGTGGCCAAGGTCATTCCTCAAATTGTCGCTCAAATGCACTCTCTCAGTAACTCTCGAACCTCGGAAGACTCCAAGACGGAAGCGCCACAATCTGCTTTCCTCTACAAACACTTCAGAGCCTGTGACCCGATGGAGTTCACGGGTGAAGGAGGTGTCTCCCAGCTTCTTCAGTGGTTCAATTCTATCGAAGTTACCCTTCGTCAGAGCGGGTGTCCCGATAGCTACCGTACTACTTGCACTACCGGAGTATTTCAATCGCGAGCACTCGACTGGTGGACAGCCGAACGTAACAAACGTGGGATCTCCGCAGCTTATGCTCTCTCATGGGATGAGCTGAAAGAGCTCTTGAAGAAAGAGTACTGCCCTCCCCACGAAGTCCAGAAGCTAGAAGATGAATTTTGGAAAATCGAACAAAATGAAGGTGACAATGCTGGCTACACTACATGGTTCAAACAGCTGAGCATTATCTGCCCAAGTCAAGTTGACACTTCAGAAAAATCCATCGCGAAGTACATTCGTGGCTTACCTGAATGTGTGGGCGATTTTGTCGAAGCTCCAAGACCTGCTTCCATCAAAGAAACCTACCGCTTGGCCGCAGAGATCAACGACAAACGATTCTTGGACGGATTCTTCTCCAAGAAGCCTGTCAAACAAGCTCCTCAAGCAATCGTCATCGATTCCTCCGACGATTCTTCTGAAAATCCTTCTGACGATTCTTCAAGTGAGTCCTCAGACGAATCCTCCGATGACAGCGCACCGCCTAAAGAAGCCCAGCCCAGCCGTAAACGAAAGACCTTGAGCCCGAACTCTTGAACAACTAGGCTATCGCAGCCAGAACCTCTTCAAGCAGTTCCAGTTCACTCGAAGCGCATCTACAACGGAACTCATCCCCTGTGTCTCACCTGTACGTATCATCATCCACCAGAACCTAATTGTCGCTATTGCGCAAATTGCAACTGGTATGGTCATCTTACCCAGCACTGCCGCACGGGGCCGCAACCTTGAGGGATTTCAGCAACAATCGCAGTCTCTACAGAAGTCCTCCACAACAACATTAATTATGCTTTCAATGTAGTTGTAATGATACGATTTTCGCCGTTAATTTCTTTGTTGAAATTGTTCTATTTCTCGACACAACGTGAATTCTATTTATCTCTCATTCTCTCGCACTCGCGCACGAACGGTATGCTAGCACTATGTACTATACCATATATTTGCCCCTACTATGCGTTCTTGGAATGAGGTACGATAAACGTGCAAGGATCAAATTAATCACGGGTGCACACGGGGATCGTAATGAGTTTCAATGATGCCGTAACGTTAAAAGCATGGTCAAGCGTGGTGGATACGACGCTGGTACTTTCTATATATAAGCGTCTTGACCATGACAACCCAGTGTGACATCTACTCATGGGACAGAGGCGTGTGGTTGAAGCATGGTGGATACGCCGCTGGTACTTCCTATATATAAGTGCTTAGCCATGCCAACCAATGTTCTATGAAGAAAGTGCCATGCACGTTGAACGTTATTAGACCAAGTATACTATTGAATCTATTTTTGACACACTACACTACATCGCAAGGCGTAACAATCTCAATCGCAACTCAAAGCGTGTCATCGCTAGACTTTTCGTAAGTCAACACGCTCGAAATCGCATTATCGCTGGAATCTATCTCGCAATCTTAATCGCTTATTGTGTGTTTCACAATCTCAATCGTTTATTATGTGTATCGCGCTATCGCTTATCATGTGAATCGCTCTATCGCTTTGTGTATTGCTCTATCGATCATCGTGTATCGCTTGGAAGCTGTTGCTACCGCTATCGCTTACCGTTATCCGTGTTATCTGTGTTATGTTAGAACACATGACCTCGCTTCATGAGACGAAACTGATAGGGTTAAAACATGGTGGATACGCCGTTGGTACTTCCTATACATAAGTGTTTTTAACCATATCAGCGGACCTTCGTGGAAAAAGGCCATGTGGGGCTTAATGTTAGTTAAAATTTGTGGTGTTGCCTAATCTAATCAAATCGCATGTTCTCATCGCTTGCAACGCATCGATCGTCGCTTATCGCTCGACGGTTGTCGCTATCGCTCGTCTCTTATCGCTTATCGCCGCCGTCTTCGCTTACTATGTTTATGTTTGTGTTATCAGTTATCGCGTACCGCTTATCGCTTATCGCAATTGCTCGCGTCTCTAAACTGAGTTCGGAAACGACTTCATCGCTTAGTTTGCTCAATCTTTCTCTTAAAACTTGGTCCATCCATTTCTCGCTTGGACTGAGTTATCGAAATCTATCATTACTATGTCGACACACATGACACTGCCTCACGGGACGGGAACCATATGGCTAAAACATGGTGGATACGCCACTGGTACTTCCTATATATAAGTGTTTTAGCCATATTTCCAAACTTTAGTGGGAAAGTGCCACGCGGGACCGACTTTAAAATTTAAACTCTTTGACATTAATAAAATCTTGTGTAAACAAAGCCTTTTCTTACAAAAACTTTTTCTAAATTTAATCTAAACCTTTGTGCAAAACGAGATTTTCTTATAACGCTGGCATAACAATCGACTCAAGTTAACGCCGTGTGAAGAGGAAATTTCAAAATCTTTTAGTAACCTAATAGAACTTCTCCCATGGCGCTGGAATCGCCTTCTTGTGTGTTATTGTCTTTGGTCATATGAATTGCCTTACTCGTCGCTCTCGCTTAGTCTTCGCAATGCGCTCTCGCTTGTCAACTCTCAATATATCGCTCGCTATCTCGTCGCTTTTATCGCTACTCTCACTCGCATCAATCCTCGCAACCCTCCTTGTGGATTAATTTCGGGACGAAATTTCCTAAAGCAGGGGAGACTGTAACAACCCGCACGTTCGAGCGTTGTTACTACTCGCCATACTCATTACGCCTAGCACCAGAGATTCAGATCATAATGTAACTACATCGCTTATATCGTTATATCGCAATATTTTTGCATATCTCGCATACTTTATCGCTATAACACATCGCATCACACACACTAACGCTCACGATGACGTTGAGTGAGGACCTATTCTACCCTCCTCGATAGCCGTAATGCGTCGCAACGCAACGCATATTCGAAACAGAACTCGATTATCGCAACGCAAATTTGGAAATATGAATATTTATACGACCCTTTGTGACTAATTATAACAAATATATGAATGCGTGTATGAAAATGTGTAACCAAACTATCGCAATGCTTAACGAACAAAACGAAGCATCAAAACGCAATTCGCCGGAGACCACCGATCGAATGACCATTCGATCGGATGACCATCCGATCGGATGGCCATCCGATCGGATGACCATCCGATCCATGGCTCTCCATCACCTTCTCTCCTCTTCACCTATAAATAACACTTGTCACATTACTTGAACAGTGATATGACAACTCTCGTTCGACCAGCACGTTCCAGACCCTATTTCGCTCGATTTCTCGCGATTCTTGTAAGTCTTCAACTCAAATCTTGTACTTCTATGATCTACACACACTTCTTCATCATTTTTACCTTTGGATCTTAACTTTTAACCGTGAAATCGGCGGATTTGAGGTGTTCTAGGGTGATGTCATCATGGAGTTCTTATGAACTCCAAGATTTGGCTTCACTCCACCAAGAACAACCTAGATTTGAAGGATTTCCACATGAGTAAACAATGATTTTGCATAGATCTAAACATTGACAAGGAAGAAAGGATTGAAAGATAGTCTTTCAACTTTCTTTCAACTCTTTTACACTCCATGCAATCAAACCCGGTAGAACCGGATCTCATTCTGATCTTCTACTCTTTCTTAGTGATGAGTTGGTTCAAGATCTGGTTTCTATCAGAGAGACAACCAATTTCGGGCTAAACAAGAACAACCGTCACGAACCAGTAAACTGGTCGGATTTGGGTGATTCCTGTTCGATCGGAAGACTTGGGACTTGACGAGGTTCTGTTGTTTACTACGTTGTCAAAACCGTCTTGAACAAACCGCAAACTTCCAAAATAATCAAGTTCAAAACGATTGGATTCGTTGGGACGGATTGCCGTCCAATCGGATTGCCATCCGATCGAACCGCAATCCGATCGGATTGCAGTTGAGCTTCCAACACTTAATCATTTTCAAGTTTTCAAAGGACTGAACGTCAACGGATTGTAGTCCGATCGGATAGCCATCCAATCGAAAGACCATCCGATCATGTAACATTTGGAACTTCGGTACTTAATTATTTCAAAGAACAACAATTTCCAACGGATTGCTATCCGATCGGATTGCCATCCGATCGATTAACCCTCCTGCTGTGAACTTGTTCTCACTAAGTGTCTCGCCAATCGAATCGCTATCCGATCGGACGGCCGTTCGATCGATCGACCTGAAGGGTGGAGATACTTCTCTATTTTCAAAATGCTACAACGAAAACTTTAATGCCATCATACACAAACACATCCTTACCAAATGAATGTCAATCCACTCGAATGGCCATCCGATCGGATGACCATCCGAACGGATTGACATCCGATCGAGTGACCATCCGATCGGATTATCATTCGACACCTAGTCACTTTTCACCGTTTATTGCGCCGTTCTTCGCTTATCCCGTCGTTCTGTAATCAGGCTAATCTCATACGCGCTCCCTTCAATCCATTAATCTCCATCGCTGTGAGTATACTCGAACCCTTTTTATCACGTTTTGGGTGTAACATACGTCTTATCAAATCAATCTAATCAAATACTTAAACTATTTATCACTTGCGAATGACTGAATTACATATTTACACGTGATGCTAGTTACATACGTGCTAGGACTTTTACTCGCGAGGTCCCGCCTTGATTAGTATAGTACTATAGCACCCGATGGGGTCTAGTTAGGATAAATAGAAATCGCAATCACAGCTCGAGTGACTTAGCTGGTAGTATCTGTCTTGTATGTATGTTTGGTGTATCTCGTTTATGTATGTGGTAATTCACATCACTTTTTATCTATTTTCGCCACTATCAAAACTCGTATACTCGCCAATGCTTTTGTATTTATGTTGTTTTAACATATGTTGCAGGTTTAGATCGTAGTCTACATCAAATCAAGCTAGGAAGTCTAGAAACTCACTATAAATCTAGGTTGTCGGATTTGTATTGTTCGAGAGAACAGAAAATCTGTGATAACTTATGTGATTGTATTGTTTGTTAGTATGGGATAACAAATGTAATAAATATTGTCGCTATTAGTTGTTATGGATTCTCTTGACCAATCTGATTCGCCTAGTGCCACGCCCCGATGATTCCGCCATCGGTTGGGGTGTGATAGATTGGTATCAGAGCCATAACTATAGGGAATTAGGTAAAATTTTGTGACTCGACCCAGTCCGGGTCGACGTCTTAGAATTGACCTAGTCTAAAGTCTAAGTACCAACAGACCAGACTTCATGCGAACCCAGTATGGGCTAGTACAAGTCTACTTTTGTTGCTCTCGTATGAATCCGCTAAAATTACAACTTCGTGTGAACACCGCATACTACAGCTTCGCACAAAGAGCCTTTCCTAAGGCTGGAATCTTATTAAGCCTTTCCTAAGGCTGGCACAATACACACGTTTTCGAAAATAGTCGCATAACACAACCAAGTGATCCAGTCGAGATCAGGTGTGAAAACCAAAAACTCTCGATAAGATTGCTCACTCAACGCCTTATTCTTCTAGCACGAGAACCTTTCGTTGAGTTAGAGTGACACCCATATCTCGACGAAAATCTCCATTTCGAAATCTAGTGGAACTCCCGAATTTATTCAAAAGAGCACAACAAGGAACGAAGTTGTTTAGTCAGGGGTGAAACCCGTATCTTAGTAAACCATTCCACTCTATAAAATGGTTTTCAAAAGCTCTCACCAAGGACCCGACTATAACAATGACTCGAGCCACGCGGTGACTAGGAGGACGAATGCCATGAGCTGCATTCCAGTGGAAGCATAAGTCTTCTAGGGCAACGCGCGTGCACAAACTTGTTGGGTATAGTCGGATTACCTTGGGTAGTCGACGCCTAAACACCTGAGGCACTCTATCTATTTTTCTAGCTTACGATTCGCCGATTTTACGCGTTACCGAACATATTTACGCTTATGTGTTTACAATTTAAAACTTTATGCTTTATCGATTCATCGAGTTTTGCTCCCTGTTTTACAAACGCACTACTCGCATAGCTGTCGTAATCTAAAATGAAAACCGAACGATCGCAACGATACTAACGCCTAATTTCTCACTCTCGCTCCCTCACCTCGACGCGCCCTCGCGTATTCTACATCGTCATGTATGTGTATAAGTATAAACTACCACTGTCTATATACATACAACCAAATCATTGTGTGAGAACTTAGGAATCTTGTGTCTCCTATATGGCTCCTATGTGAATATTACTATATTACCGCATCAAGTTTTGATCGCGCTCAATCGCATTGCAAAACTCAAAAATCATAATGATCGAATCTCACTCCCAATCTATCTCTGTCTAGATGTCTTCAAACGACTCTACCTCAAGACGAACAGCTAGGAGAAGAGCCAAATGAAGTGACGACAAGAGGATTGCCTCGCTAGTGGCCAGGGAAGTGGCCAAGGTCATTCCTCAAATTGTCGCTCATGTGCACTCTCTCAGCAACTCTCGAACCTCGGAAGACTCCAAGACGGAAGCGCCGCAATCTGCTTTCCTCTACAAACACTTCAGAGCCTGTGACACGATGGAGTTCACGGGTGAAGGAGGTGTCTCCCAGCTTCTTCAGTGGTTCAATTCTATCGAAGTTACCCTTCGTCAGAGCGGGTGTCCCGATAGCTACCGTACTACTTGCGCTATCGGAGTATTTCAATCGCGAGCACTCGACTGGTGGACAGCCGAACGTAACAAACGTGGGATCTCCGCAGCTTATGCTCTCTCTTGGGATGAGCTGAAAGAGCTCATGAAGAAAGAGTACTGCCCTCCCCACGAAGTCCAGAAGCTAGAAGACGAATTTTGGAAAATCGAGCAAAATGAAGGTGATAATGCTGGCTACACTACAAGGTTCAAACAACTGAGCATTATCTGCCCAAGTCAAGTTAACACTTTAGAAAAAGCCATCACGAAGTACATTCGCGGCTTGCCTGAGTGTGTGGGCGATTTTGTCGAAGCTACAAGACCTGCTACCATCAAGGAAACATACCGCTTGGCCGCAGAGATCAACGACAAACGAGTCTTGGACGGATTCTTCTCCAAGAAGCCTGTCAAACAAGCTCATCAAGCAATCATCATCGATTCCTTCGACGATTCTTCTGTAAATTCTTCTGACGATTCTTCAAGTGAGTCCTCAGACGAATCCTCCGATGACAGCGCACCGCCTCAAGAAGCCCAGCCCAACTGCAAACGAAAGACCTCGAGCCCGAACTCTTCAACAACTAGGCTATCGCAGCCAGAACCTCTTCAAGCAGTTCCAGTTCACTCGAACGCATCTACAACGGAACTCATCCCCTGTGTCTCACGTGTACGTATCATCATCCACCAGAAGCTAAGTGTCGCTTTTGCGCAAATTGCAACTGGTATGGTCATCTTACCCAGCACTGCCGCACGGGGCCGCAACCTTGAGGGATTTCAGCAACAATCGCAGTCTCTACAGAAGTCCTCCACAACAACATTAATTATGCTTTCAGTGTAGTTTTAATGATACAATTTTCGTCGTTAATTTCTTTGTTGAACTTGTTCTATTTCTCTACGCAACGTGAATTCTATTTCTCTCTCATTCTCTCGCACTCGCGCACGAACGGTATGCTAGCACTATGTACTATACCATATGTTTGCCCCTACTTTGCGTTCTTGGAATGAGGTACGATAAACGTGCAAGGATCAAATTAATCACGGGTGCACACGGGGTTACTTCGATCAGTGTAATGAGTTTCAATGATGCCGTAACGTTAAAAGCATGGTCAAGCATGGTGGATACGCCGCTGGTACTTCCTATATATAAGCGTCTTGACCATGACAACCCAGTGTGACATCTACTCACGGGACAGAGGCGTGTGGTTGAAGCATGGTGTATACGCCGCTGGTACTTCCTATATATAAGTGCTTAGCCATGCCAACCAATGTTCCGTGAAGAAAGTGCCATGCACGTTGAACGTTATTAGACCAAGTATACTATTAAATCTATTATCGATACACTACACTACATCGCAAGGCGTAACAATCTCAATCGCAACTCAAAGCGTGTCATCGCTAGACTTTTCGTAAGTCAACACGCTCGCAATCGCATTATCGTTGGAATCTATCTCGCAATCTCAATCGCTTATTGTGTGTTTCGCAATCTCAATCGCTTATTATGTGTATCGCGCTATCGCTTATCGTGTGAATCGCTCTATCGCTTTGTGTATTGCTCTATCGATCATCGTGTATCGCTTGGTGGCTATTGCTACCGCTTAACGTTATCCGCGTTATCTGTGTTATGTTAGCACACATGACTTCGCTTCATGAGACGAAACTGATAGGGTTAAAACATGGTGGATACGTCGCTGGTACTTCCTATACATAAGTGTTTTTAGCCATATCAGTGGACCTTCGTGGAAAACGGCCATGTGGGGCTTAATGTTAGTTAAAATTTGTGGTTTTGCCTAATCTAATCAAATCGCATGTTCTCATCGCTTGCAACGCATCGATCGTCGCTTATCGCTCGACGGTTGTCGCTATCGCTCGTCGCTTATCGCTTATCGTTGCCGTCTTCGCTTACTATGTTTGTGTTTGTGTTATCAGTTATCGCGTACCGCTTATCGCTTATCGCACTTGCTCGTGTGGCTAAACTGAGTTCAAAAACGACTTCATCGCTCAGTTTGCTCAATCTTTCTCTTAAAACTTGGTCCATCCATTTCACGCTTGGACCGAGTTATCGAAATCTATCAGTACTATGTCGACACACATGACAGTGCCTCACGGGACGGAAACCATATGGCTAAAACATGGTGGATACGCCACTGGTACTTCCTATATATAAGTGTTTTAGCCATATTGCTGAACTTTCGTGGGAAAGTGCCACGCGGGACCGACTTTAAAATTTAAACTCTTTGACATTAATAAAATCTTGTGTAAACAAAGCCTTTTCTTACAAATTTTTTTTCTAAATTTAATCTAAACCTTTGTGCAAAACGAGATTTTCTTATAACGCTGGCGTAACAATCGACTCAAGTTAACGCCGTGTGAAGAGGAAATTTCCAAATCTTTTAGTAACCTAATAGAACTTCTCCCATGGCGCTGGAATCGCCTTCTTGTGTGTTATTGTCTTTGGTTATACGAATTGCCTTACTCGTCGCTCTCGCTTAGTCTTCGCAATACACTCTCACTTTTCAACTCTCAATCGATCGCTCGCTATCTCGTCGCTTTTATCGCTACTGACACTCGCATAAATCCTCGTAACCCTCCTTGTGGATTAATTTCGGGACAAAATTTCCTAAAGCAGGGGAGACTGTAACAACCCGCACGTTCGAGCGTTGTTACTACTCGCCATACTCGTTACGCCTAGCACCAGAGATTCAGATCATAATGTAACTATATCGCTTATATCGCTATATCGCAGTATTTTCGCATATCTCGCATACTTTATCTCTATAACACATCGCATCGCACACACTAACGCTCACGATGACGTTGAGTGAGGACCTATTCTACCCTCCTCGATAGCCGTGATGCGTCGTAACGCAACGCATATTCGAAACGGAACTCGATTATCGCAACACAAATTTGGAAATATGAATATTTATACTACCCTTTATGAGTAATTTTAACAAATATATGAATGCGTGTATGAAAATGTGTAACCAAACTATCGCAATGCTAAACGAACAAAACGAAGCATCAAAACGCAATTCGCCGGAGACCACCGATCGAATGACCATTCGATCGGATGATCGTTCAATCGGATGGCCATCCGATCGGATGACCATCCGATCCATGGCTCTCCATCACCTTCTCTCCTCTTCACCTATAAATAACACTTGTCACATCACTTGAACAGTGATGTGACAGCTCTCGTTCGACCAGCAATTTCCAGACCATATTTCGCTCGATTTCTCGCGATTCTTGTAAGTTTTCAACTCAAATCTTGTACTTCTATGATCTACACACACTTCTTCATCATTTTCACCTTTGGATCTTAACTTTTAACCGTGAAATCAGCGGATTTGAGGTGATCTAGGGTGATGTCATCATGGAGTTCTTATGAACTTCAAGATTTGGCTTCACTCCGCCAAGAACAACCTAGATTTGAAGGATTTTCACATGAATAAACAATGATTTTGCATAGATCTAAACATTTTCAAGGATGAAAGGATTGAAAGATGGTCTTTCAACTTTCTTTCAACTCTTTTACACTCCATGCAATCAAACCCGGTAGAACCGGAGCTCATTATGATCTTCTACTATTTCTTAGTGATGATTTGGTTCAAGGTCTGGTTTCTATCAGAGAGACAACCGATTTCGGGCTAAACAAGAACAACCGTCACGAACCAGTAAACTGGTCGAATTTGGGTGATTCCTGTTTGATCGGATGCTTGGGACTTGACGAGGTTCTGTTGTTTAGTACGTTGTCAAAACCGTCTCGAACAAACCGAAAACTTCCAAAATAATCAAGTTCAAAACGATTGGATTCGTTGGGACGGATTGCTGGCACACTGGCACGACCCCTGGCTCTGATACCATTTGTAACAGCCCAAGTAAACTGTGCTAAGATATTGTTAGCTTTTGCCCATGATGGGTTGCCCATCCAGGAACTCACGGGTTTGTTTTCACCCGAAGAGTTGCTCGCCCAGGCAAAACGCGTCTTGGTAGAGAAGGTTTCCACCCCCCTTATAATGAAGGCTTCGTTCTCCTCCTCAACCGATGTGGGACTTACAGTAAAATAAATGTTTTGGACCTAAAGAGTTGTGATTTTAAGCTAAAAACAAACCTGGTTGTATAGGTGATAAATTTGACGACACTGGTGATAAATTTGGCGACACTGGTGATGAATCTGGTGACATATAAAATTATGATTTAGGATCAAATACAAAGGCTCCTAAAAATAAGAAGTGTACAAAGACTCTTAAAAAAACCAACTACACCAAACAAAAAAAAACTAAACACCCACCACCACCCAAAAACCTAAACCCCCCACCCCTCCCCCTTTCCAAAAAGAATTGTGGTGACGAGAAGTAGCGAATTTAAAAAAAATTGTGTGCGTTTTTTTATTTTTTTAGCATTTAGTTATGGGGTTTAGCTTTATGGTTTACTTTTTAGCATTTAGTTTGGTGGGAGGGTTAGGTTGTTTTTGTCTTTTTTTTAGGGGGGGGGGGGGGCGTGGGGGGTTAGGTTTTTTGGTGAGGTAGTGGTGGGTGGTGGTGTAGTTCTGTATAGGGGTGAGCAAACTTTAATACCCGACCCGACCAGATACCCGATCCTTCATAAAAACACTAACCGATCAGTGGACCTACTTTAAATAATAGGGTATCGGTTCTCAGTGTATCGGTCCTCTCGGTTCCTACCCCCTACCCGAACCCGATTTTCATTTCAACTTTTCAAGTGCAATTGATAAATTGAAGATGTAATTTCAGTTAATCACGTATACGTATGAAGATTCATCCCGCAGTGGATTATATCACAATTGCAATCACTATTTCAGATTTCAAAATTGGTGGATTATATCACAAATTTGAAGGTATGTTCTAGTCACTTATAATTTTGGTATTACTGTTAATTGTTTGATTGGTATGAAACCACTGTTGTAGTGTTTGATAGCTATCATCAAATTGGTGGGTTGATGTTGATTAGTATCCATTGAATAGGCTAGTATCTAAGGTTGCACTTTTTCGCACACAAGGTGTTCGATAGAATGTCGAAGTGAAATAAGTACCATAACTAATATGTTTTCTATAATAACTGAAAACTGATAGGAATTTGCAAGTATTTGATGCTTAAACATCTAAAATTTGATAACTTAAACATCCAAAAATTCAAAAAAATTATTAACGTCAAACATAACAACGAAAAACATGTAAAAATCCAAACAAAATCCAACAAATCCAAAGCAAACGAACTGAAACCGATACTACTTTAAGAAGTTTAAGTCCTTTCTCGTTTTTTCGTATCCATCTCCAGCTATCCGTTAATCGACATCGATGTTCATGTGATCCGGTTCAACTTTATCATAAATTTCTACATGAAAACAAATATAATGATAATTACAACGTAAACAACAAACAAGGATGTATTTCGGTGTATGTCAAAATTACCTTTTCCAATGTCATCGAACTCTGCCGAATCTTCGATGTAGATTTTCTTTTTAATTGATGCACGAATCCAATCCTCTGTACATATCAATGCCTCTACAATCGGAGTTGATAAAGAAGTTCGATAAGTATCGACAACTCTTCCGCCTGTACTAAACGCCTCCTCAGAAGCAACACTGGATACCGAGATAGCCAATATGTCTATAGTGATAGGAAGAAAATCTTATTAACACTATCGTATTTTTATAAGTAAAAAAAATAAACTACTAATTAGTAAACATACCTTTCGCCATTTTTGCTAATACAGGGTATTTTGAAGATGCAGCCTTCCACCAACCCAGAATATCAAATCCGTTGTAATGGGCCTCCTCTCCGTCGTCTAGGTACCTCTCAAGTTCTGACTTGGTGTTATAAGATGTAGAACCGCCATCCGCTTTAAATTCTGTAAAAAAATCACTCTCTCCTTGTGATGATGGTTCAAAGTTGTCCTGACTTGGTGAAACTTTATCTGAACCTTGTTTTTCACTGCTTGATGCATAATGCTCATACAAAAGCTTCAATTCATCCTTTATACTATTAACTACAATTTCAACTCGTTTGTTCAAGTCATCTTCTGTCTCATCGTCTTTTTTTTCAGCCCTGAATATTCTCTCAAATCCAAACTGAATAACACGAACCTTTAACCTCGGATCTAAAATTGCAGCAAAATACAAAATGTAATTAAATGATCTGCCAGTCGGTAGATTTCTCCAGTACTTGTCGAACTTCAGGTGCATCTTAGCACCCATAAGTTTACCTTCCAAGTCAAATCCGTCTTTCATCTTCCTTAAATGCTTGTCTATATCCATAACCTCGTTAAAAAATAAATTAACGGTAACTGTTTTTATAGCAGAAGCGTTGGCAGTTTTACGCTGAAACAATTCTAACACACTTGCCAATTGTCTCGCGTAGTTCCAGTCAGTAACTCTAGGAGCATCATCACCCATATCATTTTTATAATTTGGGTCATCCTGTAGGATCGATTCGCGACCTGAATGAGTCGTTCGGAAGAGCTCAAATCCGTTTCAGAGGCAGAAACTAAGAAACGGATGTAAAAACAGCTTGATTCACACTTTAAACCTCTTGTATATTGATTTTACAATGTTTACAATCAAAAGGAATACCGGAAGCACCTCGGTATCACTCTGAAAATCTGTTACAAATGAAATCCACACAAGCCTATATATATTATTCCTGTTTCGCTTGAATATGACATAACTAGTTCAAGCGAAACCTCTAAATAACTTTCAAGCGAAACTAACAAATTTCATATTTTATTTTCAAGCGAAACCCACAAATATGTTTTGTCTTCTTATGTAGTGATGCAGTTGATGATGTTACTTTGATGATGTCATCATTGTATAATATGACATCATGTTTGAACAAATCCACAACGATCCCGAGACTCGATATAAGACGAAGTCGACAGATGTGTGCACCAACAGACTCCCCCTCAGATGTTGACGAGTCTTAAGTGTCGAGTCTTTACAATCTTTAGTCTTTATCAGTCTTTGAACTTCCAAAATCTTGTCCTAGCTCTTGACTCACTCCAAATCCTTCTCTCTCTAGCAAACTCCCCACGAACAATCTCTACTCAGATGTCTTCAGACTCCCCCTTTCGATATGCTGGGATCGTAGTCTGGCTTGTTGAAATCACATAGACCTCAGGTATCGGAACCTGGCATTCTATCTTCAGGTTCAAGATCTAAACCTGGCTATACCTGCACATTCTTAACCCAGAAGTAAATTTCACAAATTTAACATTTGACAAATTTATCAATCCAGATTCTCTCTTAAATTAAACCAGAATGATTTATCAATGATAAATTCTGATGAACCATTTGCAAAAATTAATCATTTTTCTTTTCAAAACACATTCTCCCAAACCATTTGTTCATCATGTCTAGCACTTAGAATTTTGAAAATCAGCTCTCCAACATTAGTTGTCGAAAATCTTTTTGAATTTTTCAAAAATTTATGCTAAAACATACCGAAAATCTTTTTGGATTTTGAGATATTAAAAATGCAGTAAAGAAATATATACAGACAATATTTTTGTGAGTTTTGTGTAAGAGGATCATATCAGTTTTTGACAAGTCACAAGTACCGTTGAGCTTAGTTTCACAATAAGAATTAAACAATTCACTTAGATTGCCGATATACTGATCCACTTAAATTTTCACACAAATTTCAACTGATTCAGGATATGGGTTAGATGCTTTAAGGACTTAAACTCATTCATGTGTCCCACCTCTTGAATATACTCCCGTATCCAGATCCCAATATTCAGTCTTACAGGTGAGTATACCACAGATGATATCTGTAAGGGGTGAATAACTTATGAAGAATCATGAGAGCTCAGGTCAGAACTACCGTTCAGCAGAGAGATCATGACTCAACTTTTGGGTGTGTCCCCTTTAGAGGATCTTTTGTTTACAACAGCAATGACTATCAATTTTATTTTTTCATCAATTTGCTGAGGGCGGTGCTATGTTTCAAGTAAGCGGAAAGTATTCTCCGGGGACTAGGCCATTGCTTCCGCAAAATCAGAAGTCCCAGGATAATACCCCAGATATCACTGAGCATAAAGACCTAGTATCTCAGAAAGAGGGACCTTTCAAACGAGATTTCAGGGGTTACCTATATATCCAAGTAATGTTCCCCACAAAATAATCAAGTTTGAATTTAAGTTTATATCCCGAAAAAGCTTACTAAATGTGTAAAAACCTATCGGTATATCATCAGTGAGACTGTTTAACGCTATTAAATCATTACGTTTCTTTAGCATACTGTAACTGTCTACTGATGTACTATCATTTCCTCTTCTTTGACACCAAAACTCATTTTTGAATTTTATCATGTTTTTGCCTTTTTCAAATGTTTTTGGATTTTCAGAAATTTCTACTCCCCCTAAAATGCAAACACATTTTAGGAAATTTGAAAATAAACTATACAAAAACTTGACAACCGATATCAAATCGCTTCAATTCGCCATCCACTTGGCATAAACAATCAGAACTCCCCCTTTCACAAAACTATTTTCTCATTATGATTTCAAAACACTTAAGTTTGTTTTAACCAAAATGATGCTTCTGGAAAATAAGTTTTGTTGATTTTACCACTTGTAAGTTAGGGGTATGGTTCATCACATTGTCTTTCAAAATACCAATTGTAGGTATGGTCCAATCAAGTTCAACCTAATGACCTTGATTAACCACTTGTAGGAAAAACAAGTACAACTTAATGTCCTTGATTTACCACTTGTAGGTGTAAACCTCTTTCAACCACTACTCACCGACTATAACCTCATGTGAATCAAAATATAACAATATAAAGATATTACCTGTATATTTACCAATCAAACATATCAAGAATGATGCTGATTCCTGCTCCACTCTTACCAACCTGGGAGCTCCGGCAAGTCAGATTTTTCAAGTAAAGAACACAGACACCCAAGCTTGACCAGCTTTGGGTGTAACCTTCTCAACTTCACTAGGGGTTCGGCTGTAAGTAGCCTTCTTTGATTCGTAAAATTCTTTTACCCCTTTAACCTTTCCATTGACCATTTTCTCAAAAATATTTTTCACATTTCCATTAAAAGCTTTCTCAACATTAAATTCATTCTTTTCAGAATAAAATTGATTTGAGATTTCAACTTTTCCAAACTTTGATTTAAAATTCTCAGCACTCAATGGTGGAAAATGAACATCATCCATTTGAGGCACTGAGTTTTCTGCTTTAATCTCAACCTGTGGCTCATCAGACTTTGTGGAGTCAGATTCATCGCCAGATTTTACACCTGATTTCTTAACAACCCAAGCTTGGTTGTCAAGATTTCCCCTTTTCTTGTAAAACCTTTTCGAGTACTCACCAACTTCATATGTAGAGTTTTTAAACACTTAAAATTTTTCTGTTGGTGGTTCGGTTTTATCAACAACAACTTCTTTCAGTTTTCCAGAAACTCCCTGTTTTGTATTGGTCGCTTTTGGGCAGTTCCATGCAATGTGACCAACTTCATTGCATCTAAAACAGGTTCTTGTTTCTCTTCTCTGTTGAGCTTCATTTTTCTTCTTCTCAGCAAGAAATTCTTGATTTGTTTGTCTCCAAAATGAGCTATTCTTTTCTTTTTCAGCAGACGGACCTGAAACAAATTTTGTATTTTTAGAAATTTTCTCATTTTTATAATTTTCTGGTGGTATAAAACCTAAACCTTTCTTTTTGAAATTACCGTTACGGTTTGGTTTCTTTTGACAACCAGAACCGGAACCATAATTCTTTTTCTTGTTTAAACACTGTTGAACTCTTGAAGTGTATTTCTTAGGTTTTCCAGTAAGATTTAAATATTTTATTTCAGAAATATTAATTTCTGTCATTTTGAAAACATTTTTGATCATGTCAAACCGAACACTTCTTATTGGAAACTCTTTATCAAAATATAATTTGTCAGAATCACTCAAAGTATAGACAACTTCAAATGTTTCATCATTCAAATTAGATTTTGATAACAAAAATTCTTTACTATAAACCCGTTTCCCGACGATTTTGAACTCTTTCCAGACGAACTCGAACTCCCGACCGACAAACATGAACTTTCGGACTCAGACTTTGACTCTGACTCCTCATCCTTATCCAACACCTGATCGACCATTCTTTTAATTAATTCGGACTCATGATCTGTGTCGGACGCTGTGAATGTGATGTCAATGTTGTCTGGTAATACATCGGTTAACTCGGACTCTAACTTTAGATTTACTGCTTTTTGAACTTGTTCCTCATTCGGTTTTCTAGGCGAATACCCTTCCCAAATTAGAGGCGGACACTTGTTATATCTAACACACGGTTTCTTACAAGTATCCTTCTTCTTCTTTGGTTGGTCATCTTTAAATGCCTCAAAACCTGCAATAGTAGGGTAAATTCTGTCAATTAAGTAATCAGAACATGTATAACTTTTCAGCAAACGTCTGATTCTTTCATTTTCAACTTTTTCACCATCCATCTCTTGCTTCCATTTCGCACATTCTTCAATGTAAAAATTTATCTATTTCTGCTTTGACATCATTGTTGCATTCAACATTTTCAACACTTTTTCTCTTTCAGTGTTTGTCGTTTGCAAACTATTCACTGTTCTGTTCAAAACATCGTAGGATTCTTTCAAATTCTTCACATCAAACAACAACGTTTCTTTCATCTTTTCTGATTCACTAAACCTCTCGTCTTTTACTTCACACTGTTTGCAAGATTCCAAACATGTGAGACATGGTTTCGTAACTTCAATAATTTTCTCGACCTCCACAATCTTTTCAACTTCAACTATCTTTTCCACTTCCACTATCTTCTCAATCACTTTGACTTCCTTCAATTCTTTTGCAGCTTTTCTCTCTTTGAGTTTCTTCAATTTATCTGCAAAATAAAATTCAAAACTGTCAGAAGATAAATGAGATTTTCCAATGTTTATCTGTTCAACTTCTTCATCATCATCACTAGTATCTGTTGAACTGTTTTTAGAAGAAACAGATTCTTCATCTTCACTTTTCTCATCATCAGATAATACATCCATCCATTCCTTTATCAATTCTGGCTTTTGCACAATCTGAGCAATAAAAGCTTTAACATTAGGATCAGCTGGAATGTACTTGTCCCAGTTAAAACCTTCAGCCACTTTCTCATCATCTTGATCAATAATGCCATAGTAAGCCTTCTTGTTTGCATCTTCGATCATTTTCCCATGTGCCGTTTGTGAATCTTTTTGTTGATGTGGTAGATGAGTGATTTGTTGATATATGGACTTCTTATAATAATCATCTTTTCCAAAAGGATCCTTTACTCCTCTTGGCTCCTGACTCTTGCACGCTCTTTTAAAATGGCCTTTCTCCCTGCAACGAAAACAGACAACTTTAGATTTATCAAAACCTAAATTAGAAAGATTTGCATCCAAGAAATCACTTCTTCCTGTAATCATTCTAAATTTTTCTGCTCTCCTCAAAACACTAGCTAATGCCCATTTAATGTCCATCAGTTCCAACTCCTCTACATCGATCTGGTCATAATCTTCCTTTGTGAGCATCGGATTACCAATTTTTCCGGCAATCAACCCTTCATAAGATTCTAATGCAGTAACCAGTAATCCCATATGACTTTTCACAACTTCTTTAGAATAATTTTGTCCATTTTGAAGATGTAAAGCCACATTACACTGAATCAGATGCCCATTTCCAACAGATGTACTTTGAACACTTGGAGAATTCACATTTGAAAATCCACTAGTATTGATTGAGCTTTGACTGCTTGTTCCGGATGAATTTCCTGCACTAAATCCTGTTTGGATTTTTGGACTCACTTCAACTGTCTCAACATTTCCTTTATAATACAGTTTGATATCTTGCTGATTACTTGAACTGTTCATTCTGGCAATTTTCTGCTGTTTAAGAACCTGTGCCTCCAGCTTTTCAATAAACTGAGCAATTGATAATCTGCTAAACTGTCCAGAATTTTTCAGAATCATCATATATGTACCCCATTCCTTTTGTCGTAATGCATCAGCAAGCTTTTCTACCCATTCTGCTGGAGTTTTTGTAATCTTCAACTGTGACATGGTGCGAACAAGATGACAATATCTCTCAATGAGAGTCTTTGTTGTCTCACCAGGCATACAAGTAAACAATTCAAACTCTTTTTTTAACAAAGCTGCTTTACTCTGTAGCATTTCTGTAGTTCCTTCAAAATTCTTTTTAAGAACTTCCCAGATAGAATAAGCACTGTCATCATGTTGAAGCAACACAAATATATCCTCTTTAACAGCTTGTTGTAATAAATTAATCATCATTTTCTCTCCTTTATAACTTTCTCTCTCTTGCTCTGTGAATTCTGAAATGATTTTACCAACTCCCACTGAGTTTTGCGGCCTCTCATATTCAGTTTCAATGCTTTCCCAAGCTTTTAAATGGTTCGCTTGAACCCAATTCTCGAAACGTTTCTTCCATCCATGATAGTCTTCAATTCCCATAAGTTTTGGGGGTTTTTGCATTGTTCCGGTTTCATTCTCCATGTTCATGTTCTTAGCAATGTTAGCCGGAGTAGTCGGGGTTGAAGAAAATGCGTTGTAGAATTCAGAATCCATGTTTCGGTATTGAAGAATTTCTCAAACAAACGATCAGTTTAAACTAACTTATCAATTAACAGAATAAGACTGGTACTCGAACTGGTGAATATTCTGTGCGGACTGAAGGTTGACACACTGTGCGAACTGCTATGACCTGGATCAAATTCAAACGACCTTTTTTCCAATGACCTCACTAAACCACACGACCTGAAACAAGTTTGAATTCAAATGAACTGAACCACCTCTTGTGAACTGTTTCTAGTGATTTGACTGAACTGCTTTGAACCGAATGACTTTGATGCGATGTATGACCCTAAGATTAATACAAACACAGCCTTTTGCAAACAAAATTAATAACCGAAAAATCTGATGCTTATACACTTTGACCAAGATGTATTAATATCAAACTCTTTCAAGATTCTTTCATTTGGTCGACTCAAAATAGTGGGCTGACACCAAACAATTTTAAATTGTGAAAATGGCCGACAACTTTTACCAATACAAATCCATTGGGCCACTGAATTAATGGACTGACAAACTTTATCTTTTCAACACAATTTGATTGGACCTCCAATAACAAAGTCACATGGGCCGAGATAATATTGTGTATCACTGTATCGATGATTTATAATGGCCGACACCCCAATTGACAACTATAATTCTATTGGGCCTTCATTCTTGAGCAGTATGATCACATAGATTGATAAAATTTTGTGCCAAAAACATTTAATGATGATAAAGTATGTACACTATGGCTGATGACAAACTAATATCACATGCAAATCTCGAACAAAACCAACTGACACACTTTAATATCTTTCACATGCAACTGATATTCAATTTACGAGACTTGGAAACTTTAAAAAAATGATAATATCAATGCACTTTTCAAGCGGTGTGTCAGTTTCAAGCGGTGTGACGTTTTTCAAGCGAGAGGTCTTATTTCAAGCGAAAGCCGGTGTTTCGCTTCAAACAACACCAAATTTCAAGCGAGACTCATAGTGACATCAGCATTTCGAACAGAATTTCAAGCGAAAGTATGATTTTAACCAGTTTTAAGTCGAATTTAACGCTGAAACTTTCCAGGATTTGTTAATACATGATTGCGCACAAGATGTGTGAATTTGAGCCGATTTTAACCGTGAAAATTTTTTAATTTTGAAAAAGAATGGTGTAGAAACAGAATTTGTGATGAAAACATGCTGTTTTGGTAAGAACTCCTCGTCCTGAGCTCTGATACCACTTGTAGGATCGATTCGCGACCTGAATGAGTTGTTCGGAAGAGCTCAAATCCGTTTCAGAGGCGGAAACTAAGAAACGGATGTAAAAACAGCTTGATTCACACTTTAAACCTCTTGTATATTGATTTTACAATGTTTACAATCAAAAGGAATACTGACAACACCTCGGTATCACTCTGAAAATCTGTTACAAATGAAATCCACACAAGCCTATATATACTATTCATGTTTCGCTTGAATATGACATAACTAGTTCAAGCGAAACCTCTAAATAACTTTCAAGCGAAACTAACAAATTTCATATTCTGTTTTCAAGCGAAACCCACAAATATGTTTTGTCTTCTTGTGTAGTGATGCAGTTGATGATGTCACTTTGATGATGTCATCATTGTATAATATGACATCATGTTTGAACAAATCCACAACGATCCCGAGACTCGATATAAGACGAAGTCGACAGATGTGTGCACCAACACATCCAGATCATATCTGTTAAACGCCTTCTCAAATTTTTCTGCCTTGTCTAACATCTCCCAAGTCGAGTTCCATCTTGTAGCTACATCTACACCTATGAATGCTTTGCTTTCGATCTTTTCTGCCTTAACACATTTTTTAAAAATGTCTAATCGCTGAGGAGACAGTCTAATATAGCGAATTGCATCTCTGATACGATCTATGCATGTTGACCCATCACGTAAGCCGTCTTTCACAATCAGATTGATTATGTGTGCCATACATCGGATGTGCAAGTATCTCCCGTCGAATAAGAGGTTGTTTAACCTATTTTTTAGAAACTGTATGGCAACATCATTAGCTAACGCATTATCTAATGTAATGGTCAGCACATTTTCAATGTCCCATTCTTTTAAACATTGAATAAGGGACCTACCTATCTCGTCTCCCTTGTGGCTGAATATTTGCTTGAAGTTGATGATCCTTTTGTGTAACACCCAATTGTCATCTATAAAATGAGCTATAACACACATATAGTTAACCCGTTGACTTGAAGTCCATGTGTCTGCGGTTAGACATACCCGTGTGCTATTCTTTGCAAAAAATGACTTCAACTTCCCCTTTTCCTCTAAAAATATCTCCCCAATATCCCTCGTAATCGTAAACCTGCTTGGCATCTTAAAAGTCGGATTAAAACTTTCTATAATCCTTCTAAATCCCTGATGCTCAACAGTTGAAAACGGGACCTCGTCGATTAACACCATCTCTGCAATGGCTCTCCGACTCGCTTTCGCACAATACTTCCATGCCTTTACCTCACCACTACCCCCCTCGCCATCATCGCCTTTTTTCAAGAAAATATTGCTTTGGTTTTTTAATCGGTCCGCATGCTTTTCACATCTTCTACTGTGTTTACTCAACGCCGATGTGCCATTTTTATACGGGTCCGCAGCCAAATCTTTCGAGCAATGTTTGCATCTTGCCCGTTGGTTTCCGTCCTCATCTTTATACTTCTCAAAATCAACCCAAACAGTAGATTTTCCCGATGTTTTAGAACCTGTCGTTTTCTTCGTTGTTGTGGTTTTAATTTCTTTTTTACGCTTTGTTTTTCGACATTTTGTGACTTCCTCTTTCCGGTTCTATCTCCGTGAGAGTCGTCGCTTGATACATTCTCGATGTCGACATTTGATGAATCCATCTACACTTTAACAATCAGATTGCAGGGTCATGAGTCAACTAACAGTTCTTGATCAAATATAACAGTCCATAAATGCAATATCACAAAATTTCTGCAATTCTTGATCAAATATAGTCCAACACCCCCCCCCCCACACACACACACACTCAGAGTCTAACTTATCACAAAATATCGTTTTATAGTTACAGTATTTACTTATGCTTAACTTCAATCATAACTTCTCACAAAATATCGTTTTATAGTTACAGTATTTACTTATGCTTAACTTCAATCATAACTTATCACAAAATATCGTTTTATAGTTCCTAAACCTTCATTACTAATTACAGTTCTTAATCAACTATAGCACTGACTATAGCAGTCAGTAAAAGGCAATATGTTATACCATTTTTTTAATCAAATATAGCCAAAAAGATCACACACATGCACAACTAAAAAAATGATTAATAAACGGCTGGTATCTGCAGTTTATACTTATTATTTGCTCTCATTGTTTGCTTATATGTTATACCATTTTTTAAATGTTGTATGTTTGTGTTATGATACAAAATGTCACAGGAAATGAAAGAAGGGGTGGTGATTCAACTGAAAGATGATCATAATAGAGAGAGTATAAACAACATGATGATCGAAAATGTGGGAGTCAAAGGTTTTGATTTTGACACTGAGTTTGAATTTTGGCCGATTCAACACCCAACTGAACCGTCCCATGAAGATAGACCGGTCCAGTGTCCCATGCCTCACTCTTCCCACCTTATCAAGGTAAATATTTCCCTTTTTTACTTGTTTTGGAACTTTTAGGTGGTGACTTAGGCCTGTAAACCAGCTGAACGAACTTCATTTAACTTTAACTGAACATGGGCATTTTCGTGTTTGTTTATGTTCGTTCGTTTAAAACCTAAACGAACAGTCATGAGAGTAAACGAACATAAACAAACAAATATAAAACAACACAGATGCCCAAACCTAAACAGACATAAAGTATACGATAAGTTACATTGGAAAAGCCCATGTTTATTATTGGACAAACGTATATAGATAGTTAAAAAAATCAGATTGCAGGGTCATGAGTCAACTAACAGTTCTTAATCAAATATAGCACTGACTATAGCAGTCAGTAAAAGGCAATATCATAAGTTTTCTGCAATTCTTGATCAAATATAGCCACAAAGATCATACTCATCATACACCCATTATATTGATAACAGGAACATAACAATTCTTGATCAAATATAGGCAAAAAGATCACACACATGCACAACTAACAAAATGAACGGCTGCAAACCTGAAATTCTGCAGTCTGTCTGCACGTTCTTGTATGGGTCTGCAGTCTTCAGCCGTCCCTTCCCTGATCCCTTGTTGATATTAGGTTTAAAAAATATTGCATGTATATTTTAAATATTCGTTTGGATTTGTTTATGCAGTCTGGACTTTTTTTTACAACTCTGTGGGCCCTGGCACCTTATCGATTAATCAAATTATGATCTCACTAATTCAAATTTATCACCATACGCCCTGGCCCCTTATCGCTTTATCGACTTATCACTTAATAGTTTATTATGAACTCTTTGATTCCTGGTAAAGATCATGTACATCCTACTGAATCTGATCTTGGGTTTATCAAGAACTCTTTATCGACTTATCGCTTAATTATCGACTTATCGCTTAATAGTTTATTATGAACTCTTTATCGACTTATCGCTTAATAGTTTATTATGAACTCTTTGAACATTTTTTTATTTTTTTTATTTTTAGTATATATATTGCAGCTTTTAGGTACTCCTACTGAATCTGATCTTGGGTTTATCAAGAACGAGGATGCGATAAGAAAAAAAAAAACTTGCATTCGCTTTTAATAAGTCCAAAACTTTCAAACAAATTGAATTAAAAAAAACAAAAGTACAATGATCAAAGAAAACATAAAGCCTTCATCTTCAAATTATTTTCCATATTCATCCACCGGACCACCACCGTTCGCTAATCATCAGTACCGGGGTATTTCTCACATCTTTTAAGATGCCTTATCAATGCCACTTTTCCGATTTTTTTCCTTGTCCGCATTGACAACAATCGAGAAATGTTTGCATCTTGCCTTAGCCTTCCCGTCCTCATCTGAAAACTTCTCAAATTCGTCCCAAACATTGATGTTTGCATTAATCCTGTTTTGAACCATCTAAGTACAAACAACAATAAGAATACATGATAAAATCGTCCCAAAATTGCAAAGTATATGATTCGATCGATTTGTTTTATCTTATTGTTTGAACTACGTGTTATTAACAATTGTGGATTAATATATGTCTTGTGTATTCTCTATTGACAGATTATCAAATCATGTACCTCGTCAATGATCAGCCAACGATTAATGAATGATCGTAGTAGCAGCTAAGAAGTTTAATATACTATTGCAGTTGCAGCCGTCCAGTTCCTGTTGTGTTTTGAATGAGAGAAATTTTGTTTTGTTAGGGATTATAATATCAAAGGCTAGTGGGCTTTTAGCCCATAGTTCAATTACATATAATAAAAAATCGGTTCCAAGGTCAAAGTCGGTTTTTATCTCATACATACCCAGAACTGACCCGAGACCGATTTAATATAAAAACTGGGAACCGAACTTTGTACCTACTAGCATAGGTCCGGGTCGGTATCGGTTTTTTTTAGGGTCGGTTCTCGGTTAAATTCGGTCCGACCCTATTTTTGCTCACCCCTATTTCTGTAGAATAAGTTAACCCATAAAATTATATTATGATTTCTTTCCAATAAAATAATTTGTAAATTTATACATTTATATACATCATCATCTTTCATCCTGAAATCAACATTATCATCATTTCAATCTATCACTATACGTAGACAAATGTCCACCATAAACTACCAGCAGTGATTTTTCTCTCATCAGTGATCTGTCTCCCATCTCTGACCACTATATTCTGTTTTCGAAGAACTTCTGTCGACCATTACCTGTCTAACGAACAAACTCCGATGTTAATCCACCTGTTTTCCTGTATCCGACAACGTAGCGTATACTAGTAGAATGCACTTTTATAAACTCATCCACCGCCGAAACAATTTTCTTGATGTTCGTAAGCAAAACTCTGGCTAATCTTCGGTATGCCACCTTGATCTCCACCATATCAGATTCAATTTGAATTCCAAGCATGAAGACCCAAAAATTGATCAAGGCAGGAGCCTGTAAAAGAGGGTTGGATCTTATAGGCGATTAGAACCTTCACCTACAAAACAGTAAACCGTTAGGCTCGTCGTAGAGATAGGAGGGCCCCTCTGCGACCACCCTCCGGCGTGAGGATAAGTATTGGTAGAGAGAGAAAGTAAGGACGAAGGTTCAAAAAATCGTCCTTGACAATGTACTTGAACTGGGTATTTATAATGGTCAACCGAGATGGCGTCATTCGTCCAAACGCACTTAAATGGATGTCCGTCCTCGGTGACATGGGGGACGGATGTCTTCAGAGTGTCCGTCCATGTGTGGTTCGGTCCGTTCCTAAGGATGATGTCCGGACCCGGATATGTATCTTCAAGTCCCCCGGTTTGTTAAGTTCTGTGAAGGACTTAATAAAATGTTGCATAAAGTTTTTCTGTCCGAATGATGTGGCGATACTTGCGTGGAGTCGACGTGGCGTAAGCGAGCTATTTGATTTGTCCGTCTGTCACCGGCGGGTGACGGTAAAAAATCCTCTCTTTGGGAACCGTGACCGTCGCCCAGATGTGACGGTTGATTTGATGGGCCTTAACCGACTTAAAACCCTTTATATAAATGCCCTTTCTCATTTTTCACTTTTACCTTTACTTTTTCACTCTCTCGATCTTCTTCAGTGATTATCCCCTTTATTCAACTTCTTCCCCTCCGCTTCTTCTACAAGGTGCGTTCCTCCTTCCTGCCCTGTTATGGCTCCCGGAAAAGACAATCTTTCCGAGAGCGTTAGTGTTCTTACCCAACGTCAGTTGGATAAGTTCGTTAAAGAGTACAGAATTCCATTAGATCTTAATCCGGTCCTTCCTTCGAAGAACGAAATTATATATCCTTTTCGTCAAGGGAAGTTCCCATTGTACACTCGTGTGTGCAATTTTGCGAACTATAGAGTCCCTTTTTCGAAATTCCTGATTAGGGTTCTCCGGTATTTCCGGGTTCACGTCTGTCAAGTGAATCCCTTTGGATTAAGCCGTATAAACCACTTTGATATCTCTTGTAGAGCTCAGGACCAGAGGCCGGATTTGGATGTCTTCCGATACTTTTATGAATTTATTACGGCTGGTGATTGGTACACCCTTGCCCACCGGAAGGGAGTCCCCAGTCTTTCCGGGGATGAGAGGTCCAGCCTAAAGAATTGGAAAGATAACTTTTTCGGGCTGGACGACCGCTGCCTTCCGGTGGAGACGGTGTGGAGGTTCAAGGACCAAACCATGTCCTTCGATCTAAGCGATGACTTTGTTTTTAACAAAGAGTTGGCCCGAGACGTGATTGAGAATAAGTCCCCTATCCGTCCCCTTCCCAAACATCTTCTTTTATAGGGACGGGTTTGTTTTTCCTGGGGCCGAGGGGATAGGGATTGGCTGGTTATCCGCACAAAGCGTGAAAGTAAGTCTCCGGCCCTTTACCTTCCCTTCGGCACTTTTTCTTTTATTATTTTCTGACTTGTTTTTTCTTCTGAAATGTAGGAGCCAAAATATCTCTTAGGGATGCATTGAAGGTTCCGAATTTCAACGTCTTAGACTTCGATTTCGACGAGCAAGCTGAAGGCGAGGTTCCCTTTATGAAGAAGGTAGCTTCGGCGGCTCAGGAGATCCGCCCTTTAACGGATCAAGGTACTTCGGAACCATCTGCTGCTGATGCTACTCCGTCCGTGCCGAAACCTACAAAGGGTGCTGCTGGGTCATCCGGATCTCAAGCTAGGAAGGAGTCTATTCTAGATGATATGGATAGCGATCCGGAGATACGGAGTTTGGATGAGGCTCTCAAATATCGTCCTTCTTCTGGTTCTCTCAAGAGTAAAGGCAATGCTTCGGATGTTGAGTTGAAGGGTTTAATCCGTAAGCGGAAAACTGAAGTCCCTCAGATCCGATCATCCGATCCTCCTCCTATGCCGAAGGCGAAAAAGTCGAAGAAGAGTTCGTCTCATACTAGTGATAATGTTATAATTGAGCGAGACGAGCATCTGTCCGGCGGAAAGTCATCAAGGGAAGAGGCCGCCTTGGCTCGCTCACCTCCAACTCCCGCTTTTTCCGAAGGTTATCTTCCGGTGAATGAAGTCGAGAACATGGAGATTGAGGATCAGGGGATTACGAGCAAAGGAGATGGGAAAACTCAGAGTGAATCGAAGATGGTAACCTTTTCATGTACGATTTTGGACTCGTCTTTGGGTCCGGACTGCTTTATTGATGACGAGGAAGATCAAGTGTCTTCTCTTCCTCCATCTTGGTTCGGGCCCGAGTTGATGTCCTTTTTTCGTTATGCAGATGTTTTTGCTGATATGTGTAGATTGATCCGGCGATTGCCGATGAAAAGTTTGTGCCAGAGTGGGATATTCAGAACAGGGATTCGGTGATGGACGACCTTGTTTCTAGGACTTTTCTTTTCAACATAAGCACCCCGCTAGACATGCCCGGAGCAGGAAAATAAAGAATCAAGATCTTGGTGCGGCGGTTCTGTCAAATCAAGCTCAGTCTAACGTTTATGTGACGGAGTTATACCACAGATGGGTTGAAGTGGAGTCAATGAAGGAAAATATGGAGAAGGAAATCCTTTCCTTAAAACGTAAAATACAAAGGACTCCAGATGCTGAGAAGAAGCTTGCTCAACTCTCTCAGGACCTCCAGGCTCAGAAGGAAAAAAGTCAAATCTTTGATTACTCAGAATCAGTCTTCTCAAGCCGCTGCTGCCTCTGCTTCGGAGGAACGAGACAAAATTTCAGCAGAGTTGCAGGGTATTGCTGAGTCTTCCAAGAAAAAGGACGAGGAGCACAAGGAGGTTCTTGCCAAGATGGAAGAGACCGTCTCTAATGCTCATGCGGCGTATAAGAGAATGCTTGCAGGTCCGTTCCTTACCTTTTATTCCTTGTCTCTTTCCTTTAAATTTAGCTAACACTCTTTATCAGAATGGGATGCTCTCAAAACAGGGGAAGCCGAGTTGAAGGCTCGGATTGATGAGATGAAAGGTCATCACAGAGCCGAGGTTGAAGAACTTAATGTAAGGACCTTCAAAAATGTCCTAAAAACGGCCCATAAGTAAAAAATCGGACCTCTGAACCCTAATCCATATCGAAAACCAAGAAAAAAAGAAATCTGGTCTTCAGGCGGGCCGCATAAAGGTTAAGCTTAAGTTGACGCGGGCCGTGTCAATGTGGTGTTAACCGGATAAGCGTTTCCGATCCACGTGGCATCCACCTGGCAGACCAGCTGATGACACATCAACCCTACACGTAGACTAGGTGGCCACGCGGGCCGCGTAAGGGTCGAGCAAGGGTTCACGCGGGCCGCGTGAGACCCAATTTTCAGCTATAAATAGGTTGAGGTACGAGCAGTTCAGTGGTGTCGAAAACAATTCTCAAAAACGAATTCTCACTGCTCAAATTCAAAATTTAAGATATCGAGGCGCTGCTACAATACAGGGTATTAACTCGATCGCTGCTACGATTCAATGTCCGATCGGTTAAAGTTATCCGATAGATGTTTAAGTGCTGCCCAAATTAGGGCTATACTTTGTCATTCGTCGTGAATTCGATGGATGTTTAAGTATTGCACTTTGTCATTCGTTGTGAGGGTTTTAATCTCGTGAGTTATCGTAAATGATGTATTAGTTACTGACCTAGTTCGTGTGCATTGTTATTTAAATTAGGTTACAAGGCTAATCAGTAGGCTAAACTCTGCCCGTTTAAATCTGCAATGTGAGTCATTCTCTTTTATCAAATGTATTTTACAATACTCCAGTTATTTTCAAAGGTTATAATTACAGGGATTAAGTCGTGGTTATCTTAATCACTGGCTAGTGGGGTATTGTGCACATTACTAATTTCTCACAGTTAGGCTAATAAATCCTAACAGTGATAATCATCACTACTTGGGGAAAGACCCAATAGTGGTATGCCCATCGTCACCAGGAGGTGACACGGCGCCAGATAAAAATAAGATAGAAGTCATTGTAATTGCTCTTATGCTGTAATTTATAACTATGTGTCATTTTATTAAATTTGAGTGACTCGCCAGTATTTCCCCGTTGATAAAATATTTTCAAAACATGTTTCAGGTGACTACTGTGAACCAATGAAAAGTGCTAGGAAGCACTAACAAGCTTGAAGTAGTGGCTCAGTTAAATAAATAAACATGTTTTGCAAACCAGGGAATTTCCTAGGAAAATTCCTCTAATGTAAATTACGGGGTTTTATCCCGCGTTATGAAATAAAATAATCGGGCATTTCAAGATTTAAAAAAGATCCTGTAAAATCTTCCGCTGTCAACTCAATTAATAAATACCAATGGCTCTTGTCCCGCGGCTCCTGGACCGGGTCAAAACCGGGGCGGGGGCCTTGAGGAAAAGGTGGTATCAGAGCCACTGATTTAAGCCAATTAAGTATTTAGAAATACTTAATTTTTCCTAATTACCATATTGTGATTACGTGTTTTATTAACTGACTACTTGTTAGTTACAGTATGGGTAAGCAAAGACTTTCGGACATCTATCGTCAATTAGATAGTTCACCAAAAGATAAAGGAACTTCGTCTCAATCAAATTCCTCAAAATACTCAGCAGATACTGAGGAAGGAATATTTGTCCATAAGGCACAGTTTGAGAAACCACTTACCCCTAATAAAAGAAGTTGGATTATTAGAAAAAGTTAAGAGAAAATAAAGAAGTCACAACCAAAAGGAGTGATGAGTAATAAGGAAACTCAGGATATAGGCAATAACCCACCATGGGAAGATCAATTAGACGAACAATGGGCAGATCTCTATATGTTAGCTACTACAGCAGTAAATGCTAACCTCTAGTTGAATCGCCAAACTAGTACCAGCACCCATATCATCTATACGCCAGAAACTTTGCCCATTAAATAAATAACTTAGTAAGCAAAGATAGACTAAAATAAATTATCCCCTAGTATATTTTAAATTTCAAATGTATTTTGTAATATATATATATATATATATATATCGCAATATTTTGTTTTAATCAATCTATTTGTATAAATATTATATTTCTTTCTGTGATTATTCAATTTACAAAATTTTAACCTAGAATTTTGTGTGTTTCTTCATATCTGCTAAACAGCATGAATGAATAATCTGAAGCCCTTCAGAATCTCAATCTCTATTCTGTTAATGTGGAAGTTTCCAAAGACTTTACTGGTTATTGTGCTGACATTGAGGAACCCATGGAATTTCAAGCCCGGTCTCCGGAGAAACCCAAGCCAAAGAAAAGAAGAAAAATCGTGGGTTGGAGACGTGTGCGCAGAAGGAAACCAGTAACTCGGAAAGTTGCCAAGACAGAAGACCCAATGAATAAAGGAAAAGGAATAGAGATTGGAGAAAGCTCCAAGCTAGCCGAGGAAATGCCATTGCAGGAAGAGCTAGATTGCATACTAGCAAGTTGGGATATCCTCAAGCCTGTTAATGAAAACCTTTTCACTTATCCTGCCGAAACCCAGCTTCCAGTAAACTTGGAACTAGCCATCCCAGATCCCCTTGTCAATACTAGACCTTTAGGAGAAATGGAAGAATGGTGGACCAACGATTGGCAATTTCGGAATCTTTTAAACAACCCTTATACCCTTCTCCCTCAGTTTGACCCCGAGCCTGCACCAAACCCACCAATGAGCAATGAGAACCTGGATGAGCTCCGCCATTTTGGCGAGGAGCTGATGGATGCAGGAAATCGAATCCGAGAGGTGGGAGAACAGATCTCCTGGAAGTACGACGAGAGGGAAAGTCGTTACTGAAAATGCCAGCTGATGGGATAGCATGTGATGGTGGAAGCATGTGTTTAATAATAATATAATAATCAAAATATAATCGTATGAAATAACTTAAAAATAAAACTTTTGTAAGATAACCAGTGTGTACGGATGCCTATTATAATATATAAAATATCGAACGTCGAAAAAAAAATCGAAAATTTTGGCTATACTTGTTAAACGTAATTACGTGCAATTGTTTTGTTATGTTTGATTATTAATTATTTCTGCTAATTACTTATATAAATTAATTGCCAGATAGAACATGCTGGTAATGAACCCGTTAACGAAGTTAATCATTCTAAGCAAAATAATGAAGATCAATTTCTGAATAGGCAAGATATCGAGAATATCGTTGCTCAAGGAATAGCCAATGCTATTCCAGAAATTCTTGCTACTGCCCGAAATCCAATTGAACCTCAACAAATTATTTCTAGCAAACGTACACACGGTGACAATTTCAGTAATAGTGTAAACGGAGGAGGCAACCATACTAATAACGACAACGATGGAATGCAAGCTCCACTCCTTAAGAAAATGAAAGCTACAACGCCTGGTTGCACTTACAAGGAGTTTCTTGCCTGCAAACTAGTTGAATTTGCAGGTAACGAAGGGGCGACTGCTGCACTGCGTTGGTTAGAGAAAACCGAGGCAGTAATTAAAATAAGTAAATGTGCTGAGGAAGACAAAGTCATGTATGCGTCGCATCTTTTTAAAGAAGGGGTGCTAAAATGGTGGAATACGGTACTTCAAGCCAAAGGAAGCGATATGGCCTATGCCATGAGTTGGGAGGAATTTAAGCTACTGGTGGAAAGAAAATTTTGTCCCGAATATGAAAAGGAACAGATGGCAAATAAATTACTGAACCACCGGATGGTGGATGTTGATTGTCGAGGATATACTTCGACAATCTTCGAATATGCTAGAGTGGTACCAACCCTAGCTTCGCCAGAACCGGTACTTATTTCTCGCTATATTTGGGGACTGATTGGCGAAATCCGTGATATCGTCAAGGCTGTGAGACCTCGCACTATTGACGATGTTGTGGAATTAGCTAACACCCTAACGGACGGACTAGTGCGTACGCGAGAAGAAAATAAAAAGAGGGAAGTGGCCCAAAAGATTACCCAGGGATTCCGTATGGGTAACCGTAACAATTTCAAGAAAAAGGGAACTGGACAATCTTCCACTGTTCTATTTTGCAATACCTGTAAAAGAAAGCATTTTGGAAGATGCAAAGGGTATTGCAATTTCTGCAAAATTCCGGGGCATCAAGAAGAAGATTGCAGGAAGAAGAAAGCAACAATCTGCTACAACTGCGGAGAGGCTGGACACTTTAGGCTAGACTGTCCCAAATTGGTCAAACCAGCTGATAACAAAGCCAAACATGCAGAAGGAACTACCAAGAAAAATGCAAGAGCCTTCCAGTTGACTACTCAGGAAGCAGAATTAATCCCTGACGTGATAGCCGGTACTTTCCTAGTTAACGACGTTTATGCAAAAGTATTATTTGACTCTGGTGCAAACCAAAGTTTTATAAATACTTCATTCTGCCAAGCTCTTAACTTACCCTTAACCAACCTTAGGCAGATTTTTACAGTCGAAACGGCAGATGGGAATTCTGTTAACATAGATAAGGTTTTGCAAGAAGGAAAAATAGAACTCTTAGGCCATAAATTCTCTGCAACCCTGTTAGCTATGAATTTAGCCGGATTCGATATAGTATTAGGAATGGATTGGTTAGTAGCCAACCATGCTCGAATTCTCTGTGATAAAAACTCCATAGAAATTCATACACCCACAGGAGAATTAGTGGTGATTACAGGAGACCAGCCCCGAAAGCCACTGAAATTCATTTCAGTAATGAAGTTGGCCAGTTATTCAAGAAAACAAGAAGTAGTGTATATGATTTCAGTAATCATTAACACGAAAGGTAAGGAACTTAAAGAAATTCCCGTAGTAGCAGAATACCCGGATGTCTTTCCGGAAGAACTACCGGGATTACCACCCAATAGGGAAGTCAAATTTAAAATTCATCTGATTCCTGGAACTACACCGATAGCTAAGACACCTTATCGGTTAGCACCCACCGAAATGCCAGAATTGAAAAAGCAATTAGATGAATTATTAAGCAAAGGATTCATACAACCTAGTTCATCCCCGTGGGGAGCTCCAGTGTTGTTTATGAAAAAGAAAGATGGGTCAATGTGAATGTGTATCGATTACAGGGAATTAAATAAGGTTACAATTAAGAATCGATACCCATTACTTAGGATCGATGATCTTTTCGATCAACTTCAGGGAGCTAGATACTTTTCTAAGATAGATTTACGCTCTGGATATCATCAGTTGAAGGTACAAGAAGAAGACATACCTAAAACTGCTTTCAGAACTAGGTATGGTCATTACGAGTTTACAGTCATGCCCTTTGGACAAACAAATGCTCCAGCAGCATTTATGGACATGATGAATAGAATCTGTAAATCGTACTTGGATAAATTTGTAATTGTCTTCATCGACGATATACTTATTTATTCCAAAAGCCAGGATGAACACTGTCAGCACTTGCATGCACTCTTAACTTTGTTAAGAAAAGAGAAACTTTACGCCAAATTCTCGAAGTGTGAATTTTGGCTACAAGAGGTACAATTTTTAGGACACATGGTGAATCACGAAGGCATTTACGTAGATCCTGCTAAAATAGAAGCAATTACCAAATGGAAGGTCCCGCAATCAGCTATGGAAATTAGAAGCTTTCTAGGGTTAGCAGGATACTATAGACGATTCATTAAGGATTTTTCCAAAATAGTTGTACCATTAACGAAGCTAACATGTAAAGCGGTTAAGTTTGAATGGGGACCTAAGCAAGAAGAAGCTTTTAAGATTTTGAAACAAAAGCTAACACACGCCCCAATTCTAGCCTTGCCAGAAGGAACAAAAGATTTCGAAGTTTACTGTGATGCTTCTAAGCTAGGATTAGGATGTGTGCTAATGCAACGCAAGAAAGTAATTGCGTATGCCTCAAGGCAATTGAAAAAGCACGAAGAAAATTATACGACTCATGACTTAGAATTAGGAGCCATAATTTTTGCCCTTAAGATTTGGAGACATTATCTGTATGGAAGCAAGTTTACTGTCTATACAGATCATAAGAGCTTAAGGTACATATTTGGGCAAAAAGAATTAAACATGAGGCAAAGGAGATGGATGGAGATCCTAAGTGACTACGATTGTGATATTCAATATCACGAAGGAAAAGCAAACGTAGTTGCTGATGCTTTAATTCGTAAGTATCATGAGAAACAACGACGAGTTCGTGCTCTTAGATTAAGTCTACAACTAGACTTAAGGGAACAACTGAAGAACGCTCAAGAAGCAGCAATCAAGGATGATGCTGAAGGAATGAAAGGAAGAATAAAGGAATTAGAACAGGGAAGTGATGGAATTTGAAGATTCCATAAAAGAAGGATTTGGGTACCTAAGTAAGGAGAATTAAGAAATAAGATTTTAGAAGAAGCCCATAAATCTATGTATACTATACATCCTGGTAACAATAAGATGTACCAAGATTTAAGAAATAATTTATGGTGGATAGGAATGAAAAAGGACATAGCTAGATATGTTTCTAAATGTCTTACTTGTTCACAAGTTAAGGCAGAACACCAGAAACCCTCAGGTTTACTACAACAATTAGAAACGACTGTATGGAAATGGGAACTTATAACTATGGACTTTGTTACTAAGTTACCCAAAACCAGAAAGGGTAATGATGCGATTTGGGTAATTGTGGATCGATTAACCAAATCAGCTCATTTTCTACTTATAAAGGAAACCTTTAGCATTGACAGATTAGCCAAGTTGTATGTAGATGAAGTCGTATCCTAACATGGAGTTCCACTCTCCATTGTATCGGATAGGGATAGTCGTTTTACTTCCCATTTCTGGACAAGTTTCCAGGAAGCAATGGGAACCCGATTGAATCTAAGCACTGCATATCACCCTCAGACAGACGGACAAAGTGAAAGGACGATCCAAACCCTGGAGGACATGCTTAGGGAATGTGTGATAGATTTTGATGGAAATTGGGATGACCACCTACCATTAATTGAATTCTCCTATAATAATAGTTATCATTCAAGCATCTAAGCTGCCCCATTTGAAGCATTGTATGGACGAAAATGCACAACTCCAGTTTGCTGGGCAGAAATAGGAGAAAGTCAAATAATACAAGAAACTACCGACAAGATTACTCAAATCAAGGAAAGACTGAAAACGGCTCGAGATCGCCAGAAGAGTTATGACAATAATCGACGCAAGCCACTAGAGTTTCAAGTTAGAGACAAGGTACTCTTGAAAGTTTCTCCTTGGAAAGGAGTAATTCGGTTCGGTAAGAAAGGAAAGCTAAGTCCAAGGTACGTAGGACCATTTCCAGTAATCAAGCGAATAGGACCAATTGCTTATGACTTACAACTACCAGAGGAGTACATGACGTATTTCATATATCCAATCTCAAGAAATGTCTATCAGACGAATATTTGGTAGTACCTCTTCAAGATGTAGAGGTAAATGAGAAGTTAAAATTCGTTGAGAAGCCATTGCAAATAGAAGACAGAAAAGTCAAGTTTCTCAAGCACAAGCGACTAGTACTGGTCAAAGTCAAGTGGGATTCAAAGAGAGGACCTGAATATACCTGGGAACTGGAATCGGAGATGAATCGAAAGTATCCTCACTTATTTCAGTAAATCTCGAGGACGAGATTTTAAATAAGGTGGGGAGGATGTAAGGACCTTCAAAAATGTCCTAAAAACGACCCATAAGTAAAAACCCGGACCTCTAAAACCCTAATCCATATCGGAAACCAAGAAAACAAGAAATCTGGTCTTCAGGCGGGCCGCGTAAAGGTTAAGCTTAAGTTGACGCGGGCCGCGTCAATGTGGTGTTGACCGGAGAAGCGTTTCTGATCCACGTGGCATCCACCTGGCAGACCTACTGATGACCCAGCAACCCTACACGTAGACTAGGTGGCCACGCGGGCCGCGTAAGGGTCGAGTAAGAGTTCACGCGGGCCGCGTGAGACCCAATTTTCAGCTATAAATAGGTTGAGCTACGAGCAGTTCAGTGGTGTCGAAAACAATTCTCAAAAACGAATTCTCACTGCTCAAATTCAAAATTTAAGATACCGAGGCGCTGCTACGATACAGGGTATTAACTCGATCGCTGCTACGATTCAATGTCCGATCGATTGAAGCTATCCGATGGATGTTTAAGTGCTGCCCAAATTAGGGCTATACTTTGTCATTCGTCATGAATTCGATGGATGTTTAAGTATTGCACTTTGTCATTCGTTGTGAGGGTTTTAATCTCGTGAGTTATCGTAAATGTTGTATTAGTTACTGACCTAGTTCGTGTGCATTGTTATTTAAATTAGGTTACAAGGCTAATCAGTAGGCTAAACTCTGCCCATTTAAATCTGCAATGTGAGTCATTCTATTTTATCAAATGTATTTTACAATACTCCAATTATTTTCAAAGGTTATAATTACATGGATTAAGTCGTGGTTATCTTAATCACTGGCTAGTGGGGTATTGTGCACATTACTAATTTCTCACAGTTAGGCTAATAAATCCTAACAGTGATAATCATCACGACTTGGGGAAAGACCCAATAGTGGTACGACCATCGTCACCAGGAGGTGACACGGCGCCAGATAAAAATAAGATAGAAGCCATTGTAATCGCTCTTATGCTGTAATTTATAACTATGTGTCATTTTATTAAATTTGAGTGACTCGCCAGTATTTCCTCGCTGATAAAATATATTCAAAACATGTTTCAGGTGACTACTGTGAACCAAGGAAAAGTGCTACGAAGCACTAACAAGCTTGAAGTAGTGGCTCAGTTAAATAAATAAACATGTTTTGCAAACCAGGGAATTTCCTAGGAAAATTCCTCTATTGTAAATTACGGGGTTTTATCCCGCGTTATGAAATAAAATAATCGGGCATTTCAAGATTTAAAAAAGATCCTGTAAAATCTTCCGCTGTCAACTCAATTAATAAATACCACGGGTTCCTGTCCCGCGGCTCCTGGACCGGGTCAAAACCGGGGCGGGGGCCGTGACACTTAAGTTGGAGAATGCTGATTCGGAGGCGATGGTGGAAGATTTGCAGGCTACCAAGGCGTGGCTTTTGTGAGAGGGAGCTCAACTGCTGGCCAAGAATATTCATAAGGGGCCAGAAATGACAGCGGCCGTAGCAGCAGTGAATAATGCCTCGAGTACCATTGGAGTTAACTCCGGGCTTCATCATGGGTATGTTTATGCGCTCAAGAAGAAGACTCCCTATGCAGAGGTTCCACTATTGAATCGGAACGCTGAAGCCGACCTGAACACGACCGTTGCCTGTTTTGACTCCCTTACTTTTCCGGCGGTAGATGATCTTCCGAAGCTTGTGAATGAACCACTTTCGAAAATCAAAGATGCTTTTTTCATCGCCGGAGGGGAGTCTTCAAAAGAATGAGGTGGACATACCCGGTTCCGTGGGATATGTACCTCCGTAATTTTTAGTTGGTTAATTTTTGGAAGGTGGACATATCCGGCCATTTGGGGTATGCACCTTGTTTAGTTCATGACTTTGTAATGATTCTCCTCTTTACCGTTTGTATATTTGACAATTATCCTTTACCTTGTAAATGGTTAGAATGACTTCCGGATGTAGTAATCCGGTTTATTTTTGATGTGATCATTTTATTTTGCATGCGTCCATGTTTTTATGATTACATCTTTTCTTTTTGTAACGTTCCTATTAATGTGCAGATCCGTCTTACTTGTATACTTAGGATAATTTTTAATGAAAGCAAAAGTTTGGACGTATGCCAGTCCATTTTTGCTTTTTAGGGTTAGTATCCCTGGTTCGGCCGATAGTATATTTACGTTGCAACTTATAAGTGATAGAAAATTCATGCATTCTACTTAAAATATTCCAGAGTATATCCTCCGGATAATACAAACTGGTAAAACGTTTACTAGGTGCGGGCAATACCCTCCGCAATACATGAAAAAATAAAAAGGATGCGGGTAATACCCTCCACAGTACATGAAAGATAAAAAATGATGCGGGCCGTATCCTCCGCATTACAAACTTATTTTTAAAAAACTTTCAAGATTCTTCAAAGGAAGCATCTTTTGAGGTGCATCCCGTTCCATGTACGAGGAACTGGAGTTCCATCCATCTTGACAAGTGTGTAAGCACCGTTTTTCCCGGAGGTTTTGACTATGTAGGGTCCTTCCCACTTCAGAGCTATCTTTCCTGTACCCTCGGCCAAACTAGCATCGTTTCTCCGCATGACATAATCTCCTTCTTTGAATCGGACCTCTTTGACTTTTGAGTTGTAATGTTTTTCCAACTCCTTTTTATACTTCGCTTCTCGAATGGCCGCGAGTTCTCTTCGCTCTTCGGCTAGGTCGAGGTTCAGACGAAGTTGTTGTTCGTTCTCTTCTTGACTTTGGCGCATGCGAGGGGTTGGGATGCCAACTTCGGCGGGAATGACCGCTTCCGAGCCATATGTCAAACTGAAGGGGGTCTCCCTTGTGTTTGTTTTAGGCATCGTCCGGTGTGCCCATAGGACGTGCAGAAGTTCGTCTGCCCAGGAGACTCCTTCCTTCCCTAGGCGTTTTTTGATGCCTTCCACGATGCTGCGATTGGCTCTTTCTACCTGTCCGTTAGCCTGAGGATGGGCAACCGAAGTGAAATTTTGTTTGATGTGCATTTTTTCGCACCAAGTCTTGAATGGTTTTTCTGCGAACTACTTCCCATTGTCACTTATAATGCACAGCGGTATTTCGTATCTGCATACTATTTTTTCCCACACGAACCTTAGTATCTGATCTCCTGTGATGGTTCGGAGGGGCTTGGCTTCAATCCATTTTCTGAAGTAATCAATCGCGACCAACAGGAACCTTACTCCTCCGGTGGAGATGGGGAAAGGACCGACGATGTCGATTCCCCACTTCTGGAAGGGCCAAGCCGATGTTATAGGTACGAGGTCGTTTTTTGCTCGATGGCTGATTGGGGCGTGCCACTGGAAATCTTCACATGCTTGTAATTCGCTAACGGCGCTCTGATGCATGCCCGACCAAAAATATCCGGCGTTCATTGCTTTGGCTACGACCATCCTAGGTCCGGAGTGTATGCTGCAGATTACCCAATGGATTTCCCTAATAACATAACTGGCTTCTTCCGGCGTTAGGCACCTCAGGAGCGGACCCAGGAATGTCTTTCGATAAAGCTTTCCATCATGAACCTGGTATTGAAGTGCCTTAACCTTCATCTTCCGTGCCTAAGCTTTATCTTCCGGAAGCGTGCCATTTTTCAAATAATCTAGAATTGGGGTCATCCATGATTTTTCTTGTATGGAGATTGACATCACGACTTCCGTCTGGCTGATGGCCGGGGTTTGTAGAGTTTCAACCAGTACTTCCTTGGACAGGTGACAGAATGCGACGGAAGCAAGTTTACTCAGAGCATCATCTTTTTTATTCTTGCTTCTTGGGATATGAACTATCTTGCATGAATCGAACGTGGACATTAAACTATTGACTTGATTTAAATACCGAATCATGTTTTCTTCCCGTGCCTCGTATTCTCCGTTGACTTGATTGGCGACCCGTAATGAATCAACATGAGCTAGGACGGAACTTGCACCGGCTTTGGCTGCTGTTTGGAGTCCGGCTAAAAGGGCTTCGTACTCTGCTTCATTGTTTGAAGTCTTGAACTCAAAACGCAGAGCGTAGGTGTACTCTATCCCTTCCGGATCTATCAAAATTAAACCAGCTCCGGATCCTTCCCTGCTAGAAGCTCCGTCTGTATATAAGTTTCAGAATTTTGGAAGAGCAGGTTTCTCCTTAGCGCTTTCTCCGGTTGGGACTTCCGTAAGAAAATTTGCCACCGCTTGACCTTTTACCGGACCTCGGGTTCAGTAGGTAGTGTCGAAGGAACTGAGCTCGATTGCCCACTTCGTGAGTCGCCCGAAGACCTCTGGTTTTCTTAGGATTTGCTGGATCTGGAGATTGGTTTGTACCTCTATGTTGAAGGCTTGAAAGTACCTTCAGAGCTGTCTTGACGCATGTACCAAAGCGAGTGCCAATTTTTCGATCATCGGATACCGGGTCTCGTAGTCTTTTAAGACGCAGCTCACATAGTAAACCGGAATTTGTGCTTAACTTCGATGTACTACGAGTACCGCACTGATGGCAAAGTGCGAAGTGGAGAGATATACGGTAACGGTTTCCCCGGTTACTGTTGCAGTCAGAGTAAGCAGAGATCCCAGACAAACTTTTAATTCTTGAAAGGCGGATTCAGCCTCTGCTGTCCATTCTATCTGACCTTTTCCGGTGCTCTTCTTTAAGACGCTCATGAAAGGAATGGTACGGTCTGCTGCCTTGGAAATAAAACGGTGAAGAACCACTAGCTTACCATTCAAAGACTGGATTTCCTTTACTGTTTTCGGAGGTTGCATGGAGATCACGGCTTGAATTCTTTCCGGATGTGCCTGGATTCCGTACTGAGTTATCCATACCCCTAGGAATTCACCCTCTTCTAGGCCGAAGGAACATTTTTTGGGGTTTAACTTGAGATTGATACTCCGAAGCCTGGTGAAGGTTTCAAGTATGTCATCGATCATGTTGTCTTCGGCTTCACTTTTAATAACTAGATCATCCATGTAAATTTCCAAGTTCCTTCCTATTTGACCCTTAAAAGCTTTATCCATTAATCTCTGGTAAGTAGCTCCGGCGTTCTTTAATCCGAACGGCATTTTGGTGTAACACAAGAGACCCTTTTTTGTCACGAATGTCGTCTTGTCTTCATCTTCCAGAGCCATTTGTATCTGATGGTAGCCCTTATACGCATCCAGGAAACATTTAAGGCGGAAGCTTGCATGGGAATCAATTTTCAGATCAATCTCCGGGAGAGGATAGTAGTCTTTCGGACATGCATTTTTTAGGTCAGAGAAGTTAACGCACATCCTCCAGGTTTTGTCTTTTTTGGTGACCATCACCGGATTGGAAACCCAAGTTTGATACCGCACTTCCCTGACAATCCCGGCATTCGGCAACTTGCGTACGTCTTCAGCTACGACCTTATGTCTGGCTGGAGCCATGTTTCTTTTTCTCTGAGCCAGCGGCTTTACCGAATGTGACACTTTCAGTCTGTGTTCGGCCAAAGCACGAGGAACCCCAACCATATCGGATGTTTGCCAAGCGAATATATCAAGGGAACTGGACAGCAGCTTCCACAATCGTTTTTGGTTCGTTCGGGGAGCTGCGCTCCGATGGCGATCTTCTGCTCTGGGAATCGTGGGTGGATGGCCCATTCCTCTATAAGGAGGTTCGGAGGTTGTACGCTACTTCCTTCGCTTTGTCGTATTTCTGCTACACATAAGGTGGACTCCGAATGTAAGGTTGCATTTTGATGCCTGTCGTTAGTGACATGCAAAAACCGAAATAAACTAGTAGCTAGAGTAAGTCGGATACCGAACCAGAGGAGGATTGTGGAAAGTGTTATGATGCAAAGTATTAATTAATTAATGCTAAAAGGTAAAAATCAATTGAGAGTTTGATTGTTTAAGAGAATTGTCTAAGTTAACAAATAAAAACTAAGGTTTAAATCAATAAGAGAGAAGATGGTTCATCCAGATTTCAGGTTTTGCAGCTAGATTCAGTTATGTGTTTAATCGAAACACTTACATAGACATAAGTGTTGAATCTAATTAACCAGTTGTGATAACCAACGACTAAGTACTCCGGTCGGGGAGGTTATCGAATGATTATCAATTACAATTAAAAACCCTAACCCCATGTCAAATATATCCCAATTACTAGAACTCTTGGGAACTGAATGCTTAGAAATTAAGGTTTATATAAATGCAACCAGTTACAATCAGTCAATTAAATCCATGGTGAAAAGCATCGAATGCTTAGATCACCAAGTTACAATGATTAAAAACACATAAAAATACCTAATTACACAAACCCTCCATCCGGAGGAAACCACTAGGAGATTAGCCGCTCATGTGGTAAGATTGATCCTTTAAAAGCTTGAATCTTGAATGATTGCCCCAATGTCTGCCGTTAATAACCTCGATGGAGGTATCATGTCGATTATTTTCCAAACCATCCTATATCTTGGTTGCCAAATCCAAAACCAAGCCCACATGTGCCGTCCACCACTTGTATTGGCGGCCCAACCAAAAGAGACTCCCAAAGTCCAAGATGTGATGATGTGGTTGACCCAAAGTCCACGTAATAATGGCTGCTTCATGTTGGCGGCCCAATAAGTCCTCACAAGTCCACATGACTTTTGATGATGTTTATTATTGTTCAAAGTCCAACAATATACATCCTGCCAAAAGTCCACCTTCACGTGATTGGTGATGATGATGTCTCACAACAACTCTCTAATATTGCCAAGGTTTCAAATCTTTTTTTTTATATAATGTCGGCTACCCCCAATTAGTTCTTGCATGCCTATGATTCCACATCGTAAGCTACGATTTATGCCATCTGTTTCTTTTTTTATTTCTAAACTCAATAGTCACATGAATCCCACTGATGTTGATTGTCATCATTAATTAATAGAGTTGCACACTTATATTCCCTCATTTCTTGTTTACTTGATTTCAACTTTCAGCAACTAACAAACAAACCGCTGAACTTCATCTCTGGTCTCCCTAAGATGACATTATGAACGGATCTTACTCCCACCACCAAATACGTTACGTTGACAGTTCTAGCCTAATTTCTGGTACCCAACGTAGTTGGTAATGTGATTTGCCCGATCGGCTGAACCACTTCTCCGGAGAAACTTACTAACGGCATAGATACTTCAATGATCCTTGAATGGTGGAGCTGATGATGCTGAAAGCACACATCCCTGGTCTCCCTAAGATGACATTATGAACGGATCTTACTCCCACCACCAAATACGTTACGTTGACAGTTCTAGCCTAATTTCTGGTACCCAACGTAGTTGGTAATGTGATTTGCCCGATCGGCTGAACCACTTCTCCGGAGAAACTTACTAACGGCATAGATACTTGTATTAATTTCGCCTTGGTTTGTGGAGCCAGCTGTTGGAAACACTGCTGGTACATGATTTCGGAAGCATTTTCGCTGTCAACATAAATTCTCTGGACCTTTTGTCCTGCTATAACTGCAGACACAATGATCGGTCCGTCTTTGATTTCTCCTGAAGTAATTGGAGGAAAGGCAATTGGCTGGTGCATCCATGCGGCCATATGATGACTGTTTCGTTTGATGCCTTGATTATTCATTTTTCTTATCATGCAAATTACTGACTGGTTATTCGGATTATCCACCGAGTTGCCAGAAGATTTTCCTTCCTTTACTTCTTTTACCAGATGTGAGAGCTTGCCGGATCGGACTGCTTTCTCAATTTCCTGCTTCAAAGACCAGCAGTCGTCCGTGTTGTGGCCTCGTGCATGATGATAGTCACAATATTTCTTCGAGTTTTTATCTCCTGGATTGTGGAGCTTCGGAGGTGTGGGAAATTTTGCTCCTTCGGCGCTGAGAATCTCACTAGGAGTTTTGGAGAGATCCGATAGATTATAAAACCTAGACCCAGAACTTCGTCCGCGCTGGGACCGATCATTTCTGTTGTAAAGGTGCGATCGCCCCATATTTCCGGACGGAGCTTTATCAAATACGGACCCACCATTCTTCTTCCAAGAGGACATTTTCTGATCCGTCTCTGGTGTCGGATTACAGGCATTTTTTCCGCGAGCGAAGGCTCGGACTCGCTCCATGAGCACTTCCATTGTCTTTGGGAGATTTTCGTGCAGCTTTTCCACCAACTGATTATTCCGGACACCATGACAGAAGCTGGATATCCTCAGCTGGTCTACGACTCCACTGATCTGCATACTTTCCTGATTGAAACGATCAATGAAACTGTCTAGAGACTCGCCATCTTTCCTCCGGATGTTGTGTACTTTGGTTATTTCCTTGGAGTAGTGCCTTTGTTGACTGAATTTATGGAGGAATAACCTCCGGAATTCTTCGAAATCATTAATTTCTCCTTCATTCAGCGCATCAAACCATACACGCGCAACTCCGGTTAATGTTTGTGCAAACATAAAACACCAGGCTGGCATCGGCCATTGTTCAACTCGTGCAACCCCATCAAAATCGAACATGTGATCGTCCGGATCCGTGGTGCCGTCATATTTCTTTACTGTGGTTGGCATTTTGAGCTTCGGAGGGAGTTTGGCGTGCGTGATGCGGGCACTGAATTTGGACTTAGCCGTCATAGATACTGGATGGTATGGTTTGGTGAGCTCCGGATCATTGACCCCTTCAATTTGAGAATCGTTTCGTACCATTATTGCTGGAGACGGCCCGGAAGAACCCTGCACGTATCCATTATAAGTTTCCGAAGTAACAACTGTGGAGAAAATAAGAGAGGCGAAAATTGTAGGACCCATAGTCCTTACCGGAGTTTCGTCGTGAAAGACCCTGGTTCGTAAACCGAGGATCTGTTCATCTCTGGCTTGTTGTGCTTTTAATCTTCGTAAGAGACTAGCATTTTTGGAGAGAAACTCCGCATCGAATTCTGATGCTTGCGAAGTTGTCATCAATATGAACGGTAGAGTTGTTCCTGGTCCCGAGCTCAAAGGAGCTGAAACCATAGAAGTGAGACTCGTCGAAGCTGTAGCTTGTACACTAGCTGCAATGGATCCCGAATTCAAAGAACCCGAGGCTGCCATAGATCAGTTATTTCGTTGCTCAAGAAATTCACCGGAGTGAAGGACTGTGAGCTGTGAAATCAGATTGCGCCAATTGAAGACCCAAAAATTGATCAAGGCCGAAGCCTGTAAATGAGGGTTGGATCTTAAAGGAGATTAGAACCTTCACCTGCAAAACAGTAAACCGTTAGGCTCGTCGCAGAAATGGGAGGGCCCCTCTGCGACCACCCTCCGGCGTGATGATAAGTATTGGTAGAGAGAGAAAATAGAGAGAGCGAAAGTAAGGACGAAGGTTCAGAAAATCGTCCTTGACAATGTACTTGAACAGGGTATTTATAATGGTCAACTGAGATGACGTCATTCGTCCAGACGCACTTAAACGGATGTCCGTCGTCGGCGACATGGGGACGGATGTCTTCAGAGTATTCGTCCGTGTGTGGTTCGGTCCGTTCCTAAGGATGTATCTTCAAAGCACTTCATAGAGTAAGGAACAAGTCACTTCATAGAGTAAGGAACAAGTCGTGAGGCATGCAAATTTGACGGTTTTAGACAACGATGTTTTTTCAGATGTTTTGAAATTGGCTGAGATCAGTGGTGAATTAGGTGGCATGCGGGTTGGCGACAGTGGAAATGAAGGTTGGTGACAGTGGTTTTATTCTCTCTAATTTGATTCATAAACTGAATACATGATATGGTTTAATTTGTGGAGAGAGATTGTAAGAGACGGGGAGATGACTAAGGCATGGATGTTTTTTTATCTTCATATTATGCCCTTTTGAATATAATATTTAAAATAATTAACAAGATAAGTGGTTCAGATTGGTTTTTATGGTTTTTAATTGCACCACTAGTTCTTAAATGTGTGTGTGCGTGCTCGTGTATGTATCGTGAGAGGTTCAAATGAAAAAAAAAAATTGTAAGAAGAATATTTAACCAATCAGAATTTTTCTTTCTATTTCTTGTTTAGTTATATCACAAGGGTATAAGAGTAACTAACGTCTAACTTACACAAGTCACTACATTTATTCAGTCAATTCCACTTTTTAAGCATGTAAGTAAAATTATAACCCTTTTGTTTTTATTTTTTACAAAATTTTGAATCCAACTAAGATTTTTTTTATCATAACCATATAATAAAAAAAAACTACAAAATTTTCATCAATTACATTAACAAATCATTGTAATAACATATCATCAATCACGTGATGTGTAGGATAAATGTAGGATAAAGTTACGATATTTATAGAATAAATTTTGAACTGTGTCAGATATATGCAAGATAAATTTTGATATATGTAGAATATATGTATGAGAGAATTCATTATGTGTGGAATATATATAGATAATATTCTATATGTGTATACTAAATTTAGAGATGTGTAGTATAAATTTTTTTACTAATTAGTTAGAGATATAATAATTAATTGTTAGATTTAAAACTCTTTCACTAAAATCTTCAAAATGTCATTTTCATATTAATAATTAAGTTGCTGTTAAAAAATAAATAAATAAATAAATAAAATAATTAAGTTAAAATGGTTACATTCTATTCATTCAGTTCAATATCTAATAAATACAAAGATGATGTACAGTGACATCTAATAAATACAAAGATGATGTAGAGTGACTTTTACGGCTCCAATAAGTGGATGCCATTTGGCACCACTACCCTTTTCTCAACTTTTAATTTAAGATATACTAGTGGACTTCCCCGCGCGTTGCGGCGGGAAGCCGACCAGTATTGATTTGATTCAAAAAGGCATCGATGCCGTAATCGGCACTTTGTATAGCAACTGTAAGATAAACCCGAAAATTAATGTCATGATATGCCTAAAAGAATATTGATACATATTTTATATGGATCAAAAACAAAAAAAAAATGAATATCAAAAGTACATATATCGGTACCGATGTTCGGTTGAAATGGATGTGGTACCAGTGTTGATGTTGTTCCAACAATATTAGTTTTGTTCGTCACCGACACTTGCTATAGCTTATGATATAAAAGATGTACTCTAAACTGCTACCAAAGTTGTTCAGATAGTATCGATTCGGTTTGTCACGGTAAAGAACAAAAAAAAAGCAAACAATAGTAATTGACTCGTTCAATTTTGAGCAAAGCTTTTATCGAAACACAGATAAAGTTTCTAACCATGCTGTAACACTATATTCAAAGTTTAATAAATCATTAAACTATATTATTAGAATAAACGAAAAATGGTAAACGACGTTAATTTACAAACTATTGTATCTTAAAAAGTATAGAATATAAACAATATATGATTAAAATGATTTATAATAATAAAATATTAAAAAATATATATATATAATAATAATATATAAATGTTAAATTACTATTCATCACCACTTTTATTTAATATGTATAATTGGTGTTGTTTATTATATGGTTCTTTTATAAAACCAAACCATCCCCCTCCCCTCAAAGAAACTTATTGCTTGATGGTAGCAGAAGGGTAAGATCGGAATTTCACGTATGGATGGAATTAGACCGGTACGATGAATGAATGCATGCGGAGGAGGTGTCACCACATAGAACATCTTCACACTCCATCATGTTAGTCTGGCAGGTCACCCACTTAAATAAAACTAGTATTTTGACCGCCGCGCCTTGCGGCGGCGCGCGATGGGTAGAAACATATAGTAAAACAAAACACGATTCGTAAAACGCAGTGCGTAAAAGACAACTACAAAAAAGTGTAAAATACTAAGGTAGACAGAAAGTGTAAAACACAATGTCTAGGACATTTCGTAAAACACAATGTCTAGGAAACCCATCGACTTTGTCCTTTAAGATTGTAGTAGTATTGGGACCATCGCGTTGCGGCGTAGTCATAAAACCAAGGATGTGTTGATAACCTAATTAACTTTATTACATCATTGTTAGGTCGTTGATGGTATTCATATCTTTTTTTAATTCTTTTTTAGTATACCTTTTTTTATTCTAGTTGAGTATGCATGAATAAAATCATAGCAAATTTAGAAAAAAGAAATCGGAAAACTGTTAACAAACACAAGCCCAAATTTGAGAGTTGGCCCAAATGTATATGTTCGTGTGGATGTGTATGTTTCAATTTTTAATTCAATCTAGTTAATAAACTTTTTCACGTCCGCCAGATATCCTTTAGAGCATTCACATCCAATCCATCAAATTATACATACATTCCACTAAAAAACAACTCCTATATCAATATATCTTCACTAAAAACAAATACTTTTTCTCTCTCCTTTCAATTAAATAATATTATCATTACATTTTTCTCTCACTTCCACTCACAACCACTTTCAAAATATATTAAAAAATTATAACGGGTGAACAGTGTCCCCCCAAATATACAGATGAACAGTAACATTTTCTCTCTCCTCTACTCACAACCACTTTTTATACCCTTTATAATATAAAAACCCCTCCTCACATAATTTGATGGTTAGGATGTGAATGCTCTTAGAAATGAGAAATCAGACCCTAAAACAAAAATCTCTTCTGTGTGTATCTCTCTCACTCTCCACCAAGAAGAAGCTATCGTCACCACTACCGGAATGTGCCATCATGGCATTACATCTATATCATCATCGTCACAACACTAATTGCCGCTACAGCCACTTCCACAACTGCGACACCCACTGCCTCCCATTTTTTTTACTGCCGGCTGGAAGCAGACACCCTTGGTCGCGGGCAGTGACTGAGGACATGGCAAGTCGCTTGACAAGATCTAAGATTGGTGGCGGTTAGGTGACATGTAGTGGGGTTGTCTGCATCAACCGGAGGTCAGCGACGGTGACACTACAATCCCGCTGGTGGTTGTCTGGTTGATTGATAAGATCTCCGGCGTCGCTGCCGCCAGCGGCTGATCAGAACTAAGGGAGTTGTGAGAAGAGAAGAAGAGTAATGATTTTGACATTTTGTTGTATGCTTGTATTCAACGTTAGGATGAATCGATTGTACAAATAAGTATAAAAACTGGAAGAAGAAAAGATAAGAAAGTGACAACAATTATTATTGGAGGCCGATGCGTTGGGCTTTGGAAGTGGCGGAGGCAGAGGAATTGTTGAAGTGGTGGAAGAGAGACGTGGCGCCGGTGGGATTGAAGGCGGCGGAGGTGGAGGTGGTGGTGGTGCGTTTGCGTGCTTCTTCGATTTCTTCTTTGTCTTCGATTTTGACTTCAATTTGGCTGGGTTTTCTCTGCAACATCGTTTGAATGTAGTTGATATGGAACATATGGCTTTGAGCTACTTTGAAAGTGGAATAAGACAAAAATGGAGGAATTTGTCGGTGGCAGCAGCCACCGACTTTGTAATTTAAGATATAGTATAACTAGTAATAATTACCGCGCACGTTGTGGCACGGGTACATCGCAAACGTCGAACGAATTAGTCCAAGCGTTATACGAAGTGTTAATCATATGAAAATACACGTTTCGGCGTATCCGATTGAACTCAATTTAACCTATAGTTGCATTACGATTGGATCAAAACGTAAAGTAAATCGAGTTTATACCGTACAATCATAACGCATTATATGTAACCTGACTAACCCGAATTTATACTGTCATCAAGTCAAAACGTATTATATGCTACCCGATTCGTATGTAGAAAACATACAAAATAAAGCACGAAAGCGTTACGCCGAAACATAAAAATGCAAAGTTTAAAAGTTGAAGGGTCGGTATAAAGCATATGGGCTAAAAACTTAACTACCTAAGTATGAACCAAAAATGTAAGTTACAAAAGTAGAAGGTCAAAAGAAAAATTCTATATGTCAAAAATGTAAATTATAAAAGTATATGTTAAAAATGAAAATTTTCAAAATTAAAGTGTGATAGTGGAAAATCCACCTTCATTGTACTTTAAGATATATAGAAATTGATAATCGTATTTGAATTCTATATCTAACAAATACAAAGATGATGTATAGTAACTTTTATGACTCTTTTTTTATCAACATTTAATTTAGAGTAAACTACAGTTTTACCCCCTCAGGTTAGATGCGATTGACACTCTTACCCCCTACCACGAAATTTTTGATGTCTAACTCCTCAACGAATGCCAAACGCTGCAATATTACCCCCGGTGTTAAAACACTTAAGAGTTCTGTTAACTGTGATGTTAAATAACTATATTACCCTTTCTTATTAACCCCTATGCTTTGTTGTAAGAAAACATATTACCCCCCGGTGTTAAATGACTATATTATCATTTCTTATTACCCCCTATGCTTTGTTGTAAGAAAACGTATTATCCCCCGATGTTAAATATTTCTTTGCTTCCTTACCCCTCTAGAAAACGAATCAATCTGGTGGTAAGATTCTTTACGTTCATCTTCTGATACTCATCATAATCATTGGATATCATATGTGTAGTAACTACTTTGTTAGATGCTAACTGTTGCTTGATTTTGCTTATTTACTTTATTATCTGCTAAATTACCAGTTACCCATTAGTTAAATTACCCTTTTACATAGAGCAGATCTTTCTTCAGTCTTCTTGTTAATCATTTTGCCCCAAAAGCTCATGTCTTTGCTAGTTTTGGAGAGTGAATTATAAGCTTTGTTTTTTATCTATATACTAAGTTTCAGGTGATATTCTTTGTTTATAAAATTGACGAATTTGTACTTTATATTTTAAAATTTTGCACTGTATGTCCTTTGACCATAACCCAGTTAATATTTAATGTTAAATCTGGTCATATGTCTTACATGTGAGAGCATTTATGTTATTTCATCTCAAAAGGACTAATTATGTAAATAAGATTAATCCCACCATTTTATTAAAAAACTAGTTTATAAACCCATGTATTACACGAATTAAATATAAAAAAAACTTAGATTGAATAATATTTTTTAATTTATAAGTGTTACAAACCCGTGTATTACACACGCAAAATAAAAATTCTTTTGTAAATCATACTTCTATATAATCCTGATTACATAGTTAAAAAATGTAATAATAGTATAATCTAATTATTGAGTGTTTCTGATTAGTATTAAGATCTAATTATTGTCTTTTTTTTTTATTTTACGATAACATTTAATAAAATACATTGTATTTATCTATAAAATTAATTAAATAGTGCATCCTAATATGGTTATTAACATCTTTAAATTAAATTTATTATATTAGTAAGGATAAGGATTAAAGAAATATTTTTAAATAAAATGTAAGTCTAAATTGTAAAGTTGAAGGAGAGAGTAACCTGTGACAATAATTGGAATCTTATATTAAAGTTCAATAAGATTTGATTTTATTAAAATTTAAATTAGAGTGACATGTGACATTAAGGAGACTTTTTTATTAGTAGATTTGTTACTTTATCATCTTTATTAATAATTAATATTTTAAATCATTTAGTTTTAAAAAATATACGTGGTTAATCTTAATGAGGTGTTATATTATCAAATAAAGTAAATATAATAATGCATAAATAATTAAATCGGGGATATTAATAATAATAAAAAATAATTATAGTTTTGTTATAGATAATAAACCTATGATTAAAAGGCTTTTGATTTTAAAGGATATTCATCTTAAATACAGACATATTAAAAAAAATATAATGACCTTTTATCGTATGTCATAGAGGTGATGATAATCTTGATCTTTAATATGTAAAATCGGTATACTCATGAGATAAAGTAATTCTTATATTTTTATCTATATATCATATAGTATAATTTAGTAACTTAAGCATCATGGTATATCAATTTTTTTTTTGAGTGAGATGAAGCATAAAAAATTATTTATTAGGGTGGAGAATGGTTTTTATATTAATTTAATTATTATTATTATTATTATTTATTATGATTGATATTTAGTTATTGTTATTATTTATTATGATTGATGTAGTATAATAAATTGACACATGGCATTTTGATAAAACGTTTTATTATAAGAAAATGCGATAAAACGTTTTATTATAAGAAAATGCGATGTGGCATTAAGGGGACTTCTTTATTATTATTAGATTAGATTACTTTAACAAAAAAAAAAACCTCTGTACCACCCTCCACCATTGTTAACCCCCCCAAGAACCTCCACACAACAGTTGAACCCCTGTTCACATATCCCAAATTAAACCCTAAATAACTTGGTGGTGATGGTCTTCATCGCGTCGGATCTGAAGAAGAATCTTCATTAACGGTCCTCGGATCTGAATGTCTTCATCAACGATCTTCAGATCTGAAAACAGTCTTTTTCCGGCTACCGGAATTCTACTTCGCCGAAATCGGCATACCGTGGTGGTAAGGCCGTGTTCGAATGATTCGCGGCAGGGGTGGATGTGCGGTGGTGATGGTTGCGACTGTGTAGACAGTGGTTGTTGTTCCGGTGCATTGTCATGGTAGTGGACGAATTTAGGGGAACTGTAACATGCCTTATCGTTGGTATGTCTCTATTTGAATTGATCAATTAAGTGTGATTCTATAGTAAAAATGGATTAATGTTCTTGGTCAACTAGTGATTGAATTTGTGATGTAATTGAACTTCATATTCATAAAAGATATATCCAAGTTTGAGAACTTTCCTTTTTTTTAAGACATACTATTTTATTTGGTGGGTCAGTTTTAACTACTTTTAATTTGCAAGCTGATTGCTTTTCTTATTTGGAGGTTTTGCAAGTTTAGTTTGGTGGATTATCATGGTGGCGATGTAGGTTTGGTGGTGGTGATATTGAGAGTGATGGTTGTTGGTGGTGGCGATTTGGTAACAGTGTTGGTGGTGGAGAGAGAGAGAGAGAGTGTGACTTGTGGTGGGTAGAAAGACGAAACTATCCACGTGTGATTTAATTTAACCGAAAAAATAAACTGGGTTAGGGCCAAAGTACAAATATTGCAGTAATCAGAAACATAAAGTACAAAACTCATCAATCTTATTGGCAAAGGACACCGCTTGAAACTTGGTATATAGATAAAGTATAAAACTTGCAATTCACTCAGTTTTGGATGTTGGGTTAATGGGTTCATCATTGAATTTTGTGGGTTTAATTTTCTTCAATTCACTTTTAGATGAACCTAATTTATGCTGATTATATGATTGTTTTACTTGCAGTTTGTAAGATTTGATTGGTTTTTAATGTTTGTTCACAAACTATTCATCATCCATGTTACATGAATCTTTGTTGGTTTGATTATTTAGATTTTTTAATGTTTAAATCAGGGGTCTTTTTGAAGAAATATTAGTTCTTGATGGAATGGCTACAGCAGAGCAAGAGCAGCATGGCAACGAACCGCTAACCGTTATTTTGTTCAAGAAGATGCCAAAAGGGCACCTAAGTTAGCATGTGTGCCTCCATCATCATCATCATCATCATCATCATCTTCATTGTCTAAACAAACCGACCGTAGACCTCCGACGACTGGAATTACTGATTTTGCCCCTCCAGCGGTCAACTCGATGTACTCGAATCTCTCTCCGGATTCAAGATGGTGGCTTCAGTTGCAGCCTAACCATATACACCAAAATGATTTGAATAATGAAAAAGTCAACACTTTAGAGTCCGAAAACTCTCATCAGTTTGTCGACATTATGGATTGGGGGTCAACTGTCAAGGTTGACCATTTAGGGGAGGAATCATATGAGTTTGTGGAGATGGATTTTGTTTGTAAAGAAGTGGATGAGTTCAGTTTGGACTCTGAGTTTCCACATTGGATGGAGAGTGAGAAGATCCACGAGCTGCCTTGGTGGCGAATGGCTGATAAAGACGACCGGTGGTGTGTTCGCCTGAGATGTCGCCGGAGAGAAGAAAGGGGATTGGGGGGGGGGGGGGGGGGGGAGGGTAAGGTCGAAGTGAAGTGTATAATATATAGGGTGTTGTGTTGAGGAAGCAATCAAACACAAGTGGAAAAGACTATATTACCCTTTGACCATTAATAAGTGACTTGACTTTCAACATATTTTAACACTGGGGGGTAATATTACAGCGTTTGGCATTCGTTGGGGGTTAGACAGCAAAAATTTCGTGGTAAGGGGTAAGGATGTCAATCGCATCTAACCTCAGGGGGTAAAATTGCAGTTTACTCTTTAATTTAAGATATATTGATTATTGTATTTGTAATAAAACATTTTTCTATTAGAAACAAAACAAACTATGTAGCTTCTTTGTTTATTAAAATGTCTTATATGTGATAGTTTGATATAAAAATGTGTTCGCCATCTTTCTTACCAAACACTCGGCAACGTAGCACGAGCGTGTCACCTAGTATCCTCTTTTTATTGGATAGTGGGGAGTGGTGGAGCCAACCCGTGGATGCCATTTGACATCCACTTCCTTTTTTTAATTTATTTTTAATTCCAGGCTATATCTCTCTATTAGATTAATAATGCGAGAAAACTAACAAGCAAGTTGTTACTCTGGTGGAAAGTTAATATGAAAGCCAACGTGCAGCCACGAGTTTGATACCCTTGGATTCTTTCCATGTTCATTTTTTTTTTGTATTTTCCCTAATAACCTAATTGAATGCCTGAATATAACTTGCACTTCTCCCTTTTATTTACTCGAAAACCAAAATTATAATTTTTATCTACTACAAAACCAAAATTATAATAACACTCCAACACAACATATGGATTTAGTATTATTTTAACTAAATATTTATTTAAAAAAAACCATATTACAAAAATAAGTATATTATAGGAACTTTGAAACTAATAAATAGTTATAAATGGAACGTAAGGATATATAATTCACTCCTTACATCACAAAGAATACATGTCTAATACATGTCGATAACTCATTTAAGTTTAGTAATTTTAATTTTAATTAATAACTTACGTGAAATTAAAAAACATAAATATGTGTTTGTAATCCATTTGGTTTTCTTAACGTTTCGATATAAGTATTTTGAAAAAAAGAATAGAGTCATATTCGGAAAAAAAAATCTATGAATTATCGAGAGCGATATACGTTTTTATGAATTTCAACACTTATGCTACAAGCTATATACATATTTAACACATTTTTTAGTAATTTATTTTTCTCAAACAACTTGCTTTCGTTGTCTTTTTAAACAAAGATAAATAAATACACCATTAGTTTTTTCTTGATGTTCAGATATAATTTTTTAATAAAAACGGAATTGTACTTGAAATAAGTCATTTTATTAGGAATAAAACAAAATATGTAGTTTCTTTGTTTATCGTAATGTCGTATATCTGACAGTTTGGTAAAAAAAATATGTTCATCACCTTTCTTACCTGACACCCCGCCGCGTAGCGCGGGTGTCTCTCCTAGTTATTTACAAAATTGTCACCATCATTTATAAATTATTGATCTTATTAATATAGGGTTAAGATTACTTTTTTTTTCTCATATTATTGATCTTATTAATATAGGGTGAAGATTACTTTTTTTTTTCTCTGAGAGAACCGCTATTAGTCATTTAGTCAATCAAATATATTTCAATATTTTTTATTAAAAGGTTGTTATTGTAAAAATTAAAAAAGAAAAAAAGAAAACTAAATAAAATACATATAGCTCATACGAGGTATGTATATTTGCTTGATTGATGGTTATTGTCAAATAACTTTGTGATACACACATGATCCCTTCCGTATATAATTCAAGTTTTCTTTAATTACTTTCGCTTCGTTCATTAACTAAAAAAACAGGAACCCTAAGCTTATAGCTCAGTGGTTGGTTGGGTAGTGATTGTGATAAACCCACAGAGGGGGGTTCGATTCTGAGCCACAACCTGGTTTTAATCTGGTTGTTAATTCAGCGAGGCAACTCATGTCATGGGGAGGCAGTACAGTTTTCAGGGGAACGTCGTAACCAAGTCTAACCAACCAAGCGAGGGCCCGGTTAACACAACGTAAGTTTGGGCAGATCTTGGCTAGAGCCTCCGTTTAGGCGGTGTGAAATTGGGTCACTCAAAAGAAAGTCACCGTTCAAAAACTAAAAAAACAGCTTGCATAGTTGTGTTTAACTTTGTTTCACCACATCCCAGTTGTTAGTTTTTTTGTACTGTAAGTTATAGCAAGTACTGGTACGTATCGGTGTCGGGACCAACCAAACCGATTCTAATCGGATATTGGTACCGGTATCTGTATTATTGGAACCGGTACTAATTTTGATCAATACAAGACACATGTTGATATTCTTTTGGGCATTTAACGAATTTATTTTTTTGGTTTTTTCTTTCGTTTTCTATAGCAAGTGCCTGTTACGAAATGAATTGAACTAATTTTGATGGTGTCGTGACCAACCAAACCGATTCTAATCGAATATCGGTACCATTACCGATTTTGATCAATATAAAACACATGTTGATATTCTTTTGGGCATTTCACGAGTTTATTTTTTTGGTTTTTTCTTTCGTTTGCTATAGCAAGTGCCTGTTACGTAATGAATTGAACTGATTTTGATCGAAATCCTGCCGCATCAAGCAGGTAAAACCCACTGGTTGAAGAATAGAGTTAAAATTTAAAGAAAAGAAGATACAAAAGTTAAGTTGGACTTTAAACCCTTTTCAAGTCCGGTGACTTTACATATAGGTTAAAAGGATAAAAGTTTATAAAGGCAAATATAAAAGGAAATCGAAGACGAATTTTCATTGTGAATGCCGTCAATTCATCAAATTAGTTTTCTGTCATGCATTAACACATTGGCAAATCCCTTTCCAAAACCACATTTGAACCCACTTTTCCCTACAACATATTGACCTTTCTCTCACTCTGTCGACCATGATTCGCATCTCTCTCTATATATATATTAAATAAATCATAATATTACATGGAAATTTGGCATTTTTTTTCAAGTAAAAATATGATTTGTGCTTCTACCCCATCCTTTTAATGTCAATATCTACACGAGCATGTGTCAAAGGGCCAATAATGATTATATTTGATGACTAATGCGTCATTATATAACAAAGTTTTGTACGTATGTTGGACATGTGTCCATTGTTGACTAACTTTCTCGTGAAAAAGAAAAAAAAAGTAGAAAATAGATATATATTTCAAGATCTTCATAATGAAGTTGGTGGAAGTGAATAATGAGTTTCAATCAAAGGAATGATGACAACCCAACCCACAATCTAAATCTTTAACTTTAATTGGCATATTATTGGGACGCATGAGTGAGTCTTGTGACCCGTTGAATCTAATCTAGCACCAATTCCTGTCATATCAGCTGTTAGCGAAACACCCTCCCTCCAATTAACTGGCAATAATAGAGGAACTAAGGCCCGAGGGAGTGGGCTCGGTAAAAGGCCATCAGCAGGGATTGGAAGGTCATGAGATTTGCGCACTAGAAGAAGGGATAGTATGGGTTTTGCCTCACTTGCCGATTTCAATCGTCATGTGAAAGTGAGATTGCCTTCACAATTTGCGGCAAGGAGGTTTAAGATCTTACCCTCCTTGCCGATTCAAAAGTCAAGTACCGATTTGGTTTTGCCGGAACCACACCCTCCGGCCTGATGACTTGCATTATATTGAAACCTTGATTATGCCTATATGGTGTGCCATTGCCTACATAGTAAATTAGTAAGTAACTAAGTATAGTATATAGAATACCCTCCAATTAATCGGCAAGAATAGAGGAAGTGCAATCAACTTTTCTCAGGTACTAAAGCAAATTCTAAAATCAGGGTCTTTTGCCAAAAAAACATAAAATAAAATCGCTTATGGTTCTTATAACGGGCTTACCTTTATTGCTAAATGTGATGCTCATTTAAAATCAAAATAAGGTGTATTGTCTTGGACTGTAGCCACACCTAAGAAAGAACCACATTTTCAACCAGATTTACCCTATGACTTGTACTAACACAAAAATATATGTTGTAACTAGGAGAACATGATGCATCCATAAGTAATGTACACCTTACAACTTGATTGTGAGCAGTTATGTCCGTATCTCTAAGCAACGCAATGCATCATAAAACATAGAGAAACGTTTGGCTATTAAGTATTAACTTCAGTGTAGGACCCAAATATGTTCAACATCCAATCGTGTCTTATCATATTTCATCAGGAGTACAAATAAGAAACCAAAGTGTTTATAAAATAATCATCATACAACCTACTATCCACGCAATGCAACATATATAGAACGAGTTATTCTCTTTGTTTTCGCTACAGGTTGAAAATTTCAAATCACATGGCCGCTCATGAATCTTTACAAAGTCAAGAACTCTAGTCCCTAAAAATCTTTTGGGGCCCTCTTAAATTTGGAGTAATGATGTGTGGTTTTTAAAGGTTATGACATTTTCATATGTATAAGTGTCTAGGTTGTTTGGAAACATTTTCAAACGTTAAAAATCTTATCTAGAAGTTGTTATTCCTGGTATGGACCTTAATTAGTCGGGGTAAGTAGAGTATTCACACTGCACAACCATTGTAGTTATATATATGCTTTGCCAGTTCTTGTTATAATCTCTAATTGATGTTCGTATATGTTGCATTTGAAGATGAAGTTATGTGAGGCACGAATATTAATTATCCTCACACAAAGGTAACAAAAATCTGTTATGTATAGTCAATGATGCCTTAAAATAGATTTTGGTTGCCTTTAAAAAAGTATTAATAAAAAGAGTTAAATGCCCGGATAGTCCCTGTGGTTTGGCTTTTTTTCACCTTTAGTCCCTAACTTTCTAAAATTACCTCTATAGTCCCCAACTTTTCAACTTTCGTTCCCGTATAGTCCCTGGCGCGGATGGTGGTTAGCTTTTGGTGTTAAGTGAATGTAAAATTCCTAAAATGCCCTTATAATTATGAAAAACTAATAAATTAAACATGCCCTTATATTGACCCACTTTCTCTCTCTAAACAAACCCACTTTCTCTCACTACCGCATCTCTCTCTCTCTGTACAGCATCTACCACCACAACCTCCTTCCACCACCATCACTCTTCCTCTCTCTACATTACACCACCGTTGTGTAAACCAATCGAACTCTTCTACTCGTTTTTTTAGACCTTAAGATCGAATAGAGAAAGAGAGTTCTTCCTCTCCAAACAAAAACCCCCAACCGTTTTGCAGCGGCACTGTTGAGCGATGAATCGAAGCGTGAAACACCTGTGGTTGTGTTATTTGGTGAGAAGCAACGGTTTCTAGGTTCTTCAGGTGCTGCATTTGTCACTGCAAATCCAAAATCAACTGTTTCTCAGATCAAAGGGTTGATTGGAAAACAGTACAATCCTGTCTTTGGGTTGACCACTCTTCAAATATTATGGCTTCTCTTGAGGAACGGCTAGTGCCGGACATATATACCTGTTTTGGTGTGTCATTTCTTTGTTTCCTCTATTAATCTAATCGCAAATTTCGATTTTGATTGAAACGGATTTGGAATTTGATTTGTTGATGTTACCAAAGAAACCTACAGAGGTTTATCTCTTTTTCTCCGGTTTGCAATCTGCGATTTGGTATTAAACAGACATTAAACCGATTCTGATTTCAGTGGCGTATTTTGCGCTTAGGTCTTACAGTTATTTAGGGTTTCAATTTTGGATTTGTTTTAGTGGAGTGGAGGTTTGGTTTGGTTTGGTGAATCGGTGTAGGGGATGTTGAGATCAAAAAACGCCATTGTTGGTAGAGTTAGGGTTGCAGGTTTGAAGGTGGAGTAAGAAGATGAAATGGGTGGGTCCCACATAAATCTCTAAGTATTAAGCATATCTCTTTTAACTTTTTAGTATTAATTTAACACTAAGGGTATTTTTGTAATTTCACATCCACTTAACACAAAAAACTAACCCCCATCTGCGCCAGGGACTATCCGAGAACGAAAATTGAAAAGTTGGGGACTATAGAGGTAATTTTAGAAAGTTAGGGACTAACGGTGAAAAAAGGCCAAAACACAGGGACTATTCGGGCATTTAACTCTAATAAAAATATAGGTAGATTTTTGTTTATTGGTAGGAAAAGTGATTCCTAATGGTCATGAAAGTTATTGCCTGTTAACTAATTGAGAGATGAAAATACAACATTTAAAGGTTGTGTTTAGCCAAGTTTAGCTCGAGCTTGACTCGCTTTTCATATCAAGCTGGCTTGAATCGGCTTAAAAAATTTGAGTTAGAATTTTAAACTCAAGCTCGGCTCAATTAAAAATTGAGATGGCTTACTCAACCAAACAATATAACTAGGGGTGCAAATGAGCCGAGCCGAGCCCGAGCTCGACCAGGCTCGAGCTCGATTAACTTATGAGAGCTCGGGCTCGAGCTTGGCTCGATTCGAGCTTTGTTGTCAGAGCTCGAGCTCGGCTCGTTGGTATTTTCTCAAGCTCGAGCTCGGCTCGTTTATTATCTGTTAATTAATATATAAAATATAAATAATAGACTTTTTAGGCTCGCGAGCTCGTTTACTAAATAAGCTTATTTTTAGGTTCAATGTCGACTTGTAAACAAGTTTAAATAAGCTCGGCTCGACTCGGCTTGTTTACACTAAGGCTCGATAAGGCTCGATAAGGCTCGACGAGACTAACGAGCTTCACATGTGAGGCTCGAGCTTGGGCTCGATAAACAAACGAGCATTATTTTTAGGCTCAATCTCGGCTCGGACTTGATAGGGCTCGGCTCATTTCAAGCGTTTTCTCGAATCGATTTTGAGGAGCTCGCGAGCCGCTCGACTTGTTTGGACCCCTAAATATAACTTATTCTTGCCAGATGGTTAAAAATAAAACTTTCGTTTGCCAAATGATGACTAAGCATATAAATTACACAACTATTTAACTCTTTAAGGGCTTAATATGCCTTTGTAGAGTAAGTGATCCCTCTACATTAGGATTAATGGAAGAAATGGACTCTTTAAGAAATTAAAGGGCCATTTATAGTCATTACTTTATTCAAACTTTCTTTCTCACCCGATGTGGGATTAACAAAGTGTAAAACTTTCAAAAGTTTCAATTGAGTAGAAGGACGAAAGGATAATTTCATCCAATTTTAAGGCACTAAACTTCTTTAAATGTCTTAAAATTGTGATAAATTAATTTATTGTCTCAAAGAGTTTTATTTTTAAATTTTATCTAGATAAAACCAAAACATCAATTACCAAACATATTGTTATTTATATAGTTGTTTTCTTCATAAATTATAAACTGTTAAAACTTATTATACTTTAGCACATAACATTGTTCTATTTTCAATGTGTTATATAGTTGTTTTCTTCATAAATTATAAACTGTTAAAACTATACTTTAGCACATAACATTGTTCTATTTTCAACGTGTATATGTTACGATCTATCTCTTAAGCATGTGGAAATTATAGTTGTTTTCTTCATAAACTATAAACTCTACTATATTTATGATCTATCACTTAAGCTTGTGGAAGGAAGTAGTCATATAGGTGGTAACCATATGCGACTAAATGCATTTGAGAAATTTATCTATACTACTATATAATACATCTCTTTGGGATGAAAATATAATTTTAATTCAATTTTAAGATACTTATCATTTACAATTTTGTATTTATAACTTGTCATTTACAATTTTGTTAATGCATAAATAACTTGTCATTTACAATTTTGACCTTCTATATTTTAGCATTTAATAATGTAGTGTAATAAATGACAAATAATAATGTTGTTTATTACATCTAACATTTATATTTTTAATGTAATACTATTTTGTAAAAGCTTTTTTGATTTTTATATAACTTGTTACACTTTCAACTTTAGGCTTCTATGTCATATCTTAATTAACTCATTCTTTTACAAACCTTGAGTTATATTATAAAATTTTAGTTTATAAAAGATAATTTTATAAGATTTATATAATGTGGTCGTTTTTAAAATTGAGATTTATATAATGTTGTCATTTTAAAATTGATTTCTCAACACTACGTCTTACAATAACTGAGTATTAGTTTAGTTGGTGGTATTTTAAGGGAAAATATTAAATTCATAACAAGCTTTATAAACTACTCCCTCCGTCCCATTAAAAGTGTCATATTTTGAATTTTCAAAATCTTTATTTATAAACTTTGACCTTAAATAATTTTGTTTGTGTTAGATAATACTTGATGAAAGTTATATGATTTGAGTGTGTTTTACAAGTGTTTTTATCGGGTTAATTTTCATCAAGTTTTATATAATACAAAAAATATATAATTAAAGTCAAAGTTTATATATAAAGACTTTGAAAATTCAAAATATGACACTTTTAATGGGACGGAGGTAGTAATATTTTGTATGCTTTTTTAGTTATTAAAGAATTAAAATATTGAAAGCAATGTCCACATTATTATATATATCAAAAGACATCAGTGGTTTGCGCCAGGGAATCTTGTAACGTTAGTTTTTCGCCACCATAGTTGATTTTCTTTAATGTCCTTCTGCATCTCACATACCCTGTCTCTCTTGAACAGAAACTCACATACACACGGATCAGATTAGAGAGATAAGGAGAGTTATGGAGAGAAATAAAGTAATCGACAAGCTAAGACGACCTAATCAAGCGCTTCAGTCATTCCATTCTAGGGTTTCGTCGTCTTCCTGGCTGTCTTCTTACTTATAGGTGATGTTCTTTAATGTTACTTCGATTTTTAAATTTTAGGGGTTTCCTTTAATATAACTGATATTCGGTTTTTGAAATTGTTGATTGTATGTTGCGTGTGTTTTGTGTCGTGAATACGTTGTTTTACAACATACTGTCAAAACGGTTGTTGCTTTTAATTTTTTGATGATGAAATTGATTGTTCAACAGGTAGTTTGTGATATGAAAATATTCTGTTGTGTAAAGGAATTTATAAAATGAGTTTATTGAATAGTTGGGGAATGTTGAATTGATGAACGACTACAAGCAAACATGAGTTAATACAATGTGGAGAACATATGTAGACTATCATTTTAGTTCTCCATGTTGGTTGTAGTATGGACTCTTTATTTTGCATCCTTCATCCACTAAAAAAACCTATTACATTGGGTGCTAAAATGAGTCTTAGCCATACATATTATGATATATGTAGGTTGACTACTACATTAATACACAACATCACTAACCCACATCATATGGTAATTTGTATGTGAATAAAGTGTTTAAACAATATGCCACTTCAACTGCTATAATATGGTCATATAAGTCTGGAACAAGTTTTTATAAAAGTTTGGATAACAATTTTTATAAAAGTTTGAAACAGGGGATTTGAGTAAGAGTGATTTGAACATTTGTAGTGATTTTTTTCGATGGCTCATTCAACTGATTTGTTGTGGTAGTGATGTACACACCTTTGTGTGTTATGACAAGATTTTAGTGATGGGTCCAACCTGGTTTAGGACCGTTTTGATGTGTAGGAGTAGTGACCTCAATTGTAAAGTGGCAATTTAAGAATCTGCAATGGAAGTCATATTGGTATACCTGTTGACTGTTGTAGTTAAATGAAATTGAGGGATTGTGACTATCAAAACAAAGTTAGTAATGCAGTAGAGAAATTGAAGGTGAAATTTTCAAAATGTTATCTTTGTTTTTAATAATGAAGTGCTATTCCTGCTACCACAATATTTGCTTCTAAAATGATGTGATAGAATTCATGTGAAAGCAAAAAGTGTATAGAATGATGATCAAACCCCATCACTGTTATAAGTTACTATTGTTAAAAGTTACTGTTATGTTTCAAGATTTTTAAAATATATCGTATCCCAAAATTTGAGTTGTTTATTTGCAAAAAAAAAAAAAAAAAAAGTTTTAAATTTCTGCAATTAATTTGTTATTTCACTTAATTCACTAAAGATCCCATCACACATGTGTAAACAAACAGGTATTTTTTTGTTTTGTTAAAACGGATTGGCCCGTTAACATTGCTTTTGACTCGGTTGGTTTAACCGGTAAGCCATTATTATTTTTTCTGATTTTTTATCAAACACAAGAAGCATCAACTACTTGCAATAAATATGTAGAAACTAACCGTTTTATATTTTGATTAGGGACGTAATGTATTATGCAGCTCGGTCAAGCATTCATAAACGCTCAACAATCCAATGAAGTTAGCATAATAAAGCATACATCGTCCGCCGCAACGCGGCGGGATCATCCTAGTTAGTAACAATAAAAATTATCTGGCGGGTATTTTAATTTTTTATTATTATATTTTTTATTTTCGATAACATCAACTGATTTAAGATTTGATGTAAACTAATAAAATAGTTTGCACATGGCTTTTGTCACGGCCCCCGATCCACCCTGGACGGAATCGGGAGCCGCGAACAGCCCAGTGGTATCGGTGATTATTTTGAAAAGTAGTGCAGCGGAAATTTCATCAGAACCGTGAGTTAGGAAAAATATCAGAGTTTAGAAAACACCGGATTTTATTTATTAACTAGATAGGATAAACCCATGTTTTACAAATGTAGCTTTAGTAAGGGATAAACCCAATTACATAAAACAATATTTCTTAATTTGATTTAATTAATAAAATAAGCCACTTCTTGAAGCCTTTTAGTGCCGTATCCATCTCTTACTCCAATCTACTGTAATTACCTGAAACACGTGTTAAAAAGGTTTTGTCAGCGGGAAATACTGAGTGAATCATTCATTTTTACTAAAACGACACGTTTGTTATAATTTACAGTATTAAGGGTGATTACATTGTTTCTATATCAACCAACTACCCACAGTATTTGTCACTCGACTTATTTCTGTGACTGTGGTCAGATCACCCATTGGCTAACTCGTTGTCCAATGGTGACGGGAAAAAGTAATGTATACAATACCCCACATACCGGCTGTAACTTGGTGATTACAAAGACTTAATCCCTGTAATTATAACTCTGAAAATAAACATGATTTTGAAAGTAATTTGATAAAAAGAGAATGACTCACATTATAAGCATGCAGATTCCTACGGCAAAGTTTAGTCTACAGATAAGCATTGATAGATTGCAGATTTATACAGGCAGAGCTTAGCCTATTGATTAGTCTTGTAACATAGTGCACACGAACTTGGTAAGTAACTAATACAGCATTTACGATAACTCACGAGATTAAAACCCTCACAACAAATGACAAAGTGCAATCACTTAAACATCCATTGGATTCACAATGAATGACAAAGTATAATCACTTAAACATCCATCGGATTCACAACGAATGATAGAGTATTCCCCGAGTTCAGGTGGTACTCAAACATCCTGTCGGAATCACGACTAATGACAAAGGATAGTACTAAAACATCCATTGGATAGTTTTAATCGATCGGACATTGAATCGTAGCAGCGATCGAGTTAATACCCGGTATCGTAGCAGCACCCCGCTATACTAATAGTGATTTTGAGACTGTTTCTGCTATATCTCAACGTATAATTGGAATTTGATCGTCGAATGAACGCACAGTATCAAGTCCCAGACTCTGCTATTTATACACAAAATTTGACCAGGCTTACGCACCGTAAGCCTTATCCCTTACGGTGCGCAAGGGACACGAAATCACTATAGGCTTGCAACGTGTATGTGTAGGCTTGCTGAGTCGACGGATTGTTCAATTTCGATTTTGACAGCAAATTATTTAGATAATCGTCAATTGGGAATACCCCCCCCCCTGAGTTTTAGGGGCCCTGATCCTGATTTTGATTGTTCTGGAAATTTTAGGATTGTGCAGGATTACTTGGGTGTCTCAATTAGGGTTTCCTATTGGACAAATAAAAATAATAAATAGAACTTTTGATGAGAGTTGTTATGATTTGGGACAAAAGGGAATAAAACGGTGAGAAAAGAAAATGGACCCACTTTGTAACTTTAGGGTTTAACTAGAAAGTCTCCTGATATAAATTTTAGGTATAATCTTTTAAGCTATTTAAAAATATATAATGCACTTGTGTTAAGTATGGTACCCCTAATTCAACCTTGTCCCGGTGTCCCGAGACCGAATCCTAATAACTTAGTCGGGCAGAGCCCTGACATACGTTATGAGGCTCAGATCAATTGGAAAGTGTAGCGGTGATCGGGAGTTAAAATAATTAAAATGGGGCATCGCTTTATTGCTAGAATATATATATATATATATAATTAATTTAACTACTTTATTCATTGGGCGTGTATAAATTCTAAAATATGAAGTTCTAGAAAATAATAAATAAGTCTTTAGAACGAGTATATTTTGTCTATATTTTGAACCAAGTTTTATTGAAAACAGAATAGGTTCAAAATACAATGTATTTTTATAATTTAATTATTATACGGTTCCTAGGCCCGTCTAGTTACTTGATATTTCTAACATTCAACTTACCCGTAATATACCTGTCTAATAATATAAGTTTTTATAGACTTTTATTTTATTAGAAAGGTCACCAATATACAGGCCAATTAATATAATATTTCAACCAACTATATAAAATAGTGTTTTAAAACTATTTGGGTTGAAAAAATAAACTAGTTACTAGTGGTTAATAAATTTTACCAAACCTATAATTTATATGATAAAAATAGGGATGTTACATTCTCCCCACCTTGTTTTAAATCTCGTCCTCGAAATTTGGGTTATGATATTTCTTTTAGACTTATGTCATATTTTAGTCAATAAAAACAATATTAAGGTAGATGACACAGAATTAAAATATCTAATTTTTGTGAATACGAGTTGTACCATAAGTAGGATTCAATGGTTTAACTGAATTAGTTTAAGAAATCAATAACAAACGAATGAAATGATATAATTTCCAAGGTGACTAGGTTCAAGCCAAAAGATATATGATCAATAGATATTTTAAAATGAATGTGAAGGACTTTTAGAATCAATAAAATTCTTTGTCAAAAGAAAGCTTAGTTTGATTGGCAATTGACAGGTTCAAAAAATGAAATAAAAGCATGAAAAATGATTTGTCAAATATTTATGATATGTGAAAATCAAAGTGTTGAAATGAGTGAATTGCAAAGATACAACAAAAGACAATAGAGTTGGTGTATCATTGTTTAGAGTTCCAAGTTGTTTTAATTGTGAAACAATGTGATAGTACACTATTAATGACCATAGTTTTCGTACTATGTCCTAGAGATCGAAATATAATAAGAACAAGTTGTTTTGGTATGACCAATTATTATATTATATTTGTATAGCAAATGTAATATATATTATTTGTGTCCCTGTCTGAACCGTATCTTAAATATAAATACTATGTAATATATATTATTTGTTACGTATTTTTACTATATGTAAATGGTCACCACTTTTAAATAAATATTATTTTAATATTTTACTATACTATGTAAAATAACTTATATTTACTATATATTACAAAATACCACAATGAAGTTTATTACATTACAAAATATTTTAGTATTTGTAAAAGAAATCACTATTATTTATAACGTTAAATGAAAGTTGTAAATAAAGGTGTAAAAATATTTATTGTACAAAAGTATTTGTAAAATATTTTGTAAATATAACACTTAATGGGTTGATTCTATGTGATTACTTATTTTCATTTTGAAACCATATAACGTTGTGAATGTGTTTACAAATGTTGTAAATAAGTGAAAATGAGGACTATTCTTATATATTACAATGTTTCCCTAACCCGACGTAGTTGATGACTACCATATTATTCTTATATGGTCATTTTCTTTACAAAACATGTGATAGACAATTATTTATATAATTTTATTCGTCCCTCTAATTCTTGTATTGTTTTATGAAAATATGTCTTCTCCTTACAGTACAAAGTATATATATTTTTATATATATAAAAATTTACTAAATAAGTATGATGACTTAATTTATATATATTAACTAGTCATTATCATGGTTGGATATTGGTTAGTGCTGCCTTGTTTAAGCATAGGTGATCAGTCCATGCCTAACTAAGGCTAGGCTATCCAATACCTGCCCTTGACAATAACCCTAGTACCTAAAAATAATTCTAACACTACTATTATAAATAAATTATTACTAATAATAAAATTATTAATAATAAATAACTTAAACATAAGCTTAAATGAGAGTATACCTCAACATAATTTTATACATATATATAGAATATAAATTCTTCACCTTAATGGTTTTAACAAGAATTTATTGACTCGATATCAAAGAGTCACCGTTTTGCAATAATGCGGTTCACAGTGTCAAAGATTAAGTATAGCGAAATGATAATTGAGTTTGGATCAAACAACAAATTAGAATGAAGCCCTCCAGTGGTCTTCATAATTCAAACGAACCACATGCGCAACAAACAGTGCATGCGTAACGTGTGGATTTACCAAGAAATGAAATAGATCAATATTCGCTACTATGAAAGAAATTCTCATAGTATGATGATTATTAGGAGAAATAGAAACACGAAAGTCAACTTTTTATAGAAGTCAAAATTTTAATGAAAGAAATATAAGAACTTTTATCTGGAATTTCGTGTGATATCTGTTGTTAAGTGACAGTACCAGGGAATATGAATAAAATGAAATAGAGAATTTGCAAAGGTATGTAACTCCTTTTGCAGTGATAATAATTATGACTTTGATTGGACTGTGCACCGATGGTTGTGAAATATTGTTCCAACGTACCTTAGCGATATTCATGTCGTTTATAGGATCACTTGGCAAAGTGCTTCTTTTTGATCAGTAGTTCTTCTACTGACGGAATTAGCATTGGTGTCATCGTGCCCAATTTATATTTTTCAAAGGTCTTTGATTTGGAAGTCATGTGTGATATATTTTGACGTCTGTGAACGTATAACTAAATTTTCATGTGTTTTCTTGTGCACTAGCACAACTTTACATGCTTCTTACTTGCGTTAATAGTTTATGATAACGCATTGGAAATTCTTATACTTTTGATGGTATCCCAACTTAATAGGTTTCTATTGTTATTATTGTCGCTCGAGTTACGAGGTAGATGATCAAACGAAATAATGTTTGATATCGGAAAAGAGATTCCTGATAAAGAAATCTAGACACAGATGCTTGTGCTTTATTCCAAATTGTCAATCCTTATGGTTTTTGGATTTCCTTATAGATACACCTATCTATATAATCATATATTTCACATGCTGTAATATACATACTCGTAGTAAGGTCAATGTATTTAACAGATTCATATTTCCAAAAACAGTCAGATATCAAGTCATGATACTATTTAGGGAAATCTTGTCACTTGTTTGACATATTATATACCCCGTCTTATCCAGTTCACGCCGGAGAGGTAATCTCAGTATATCCGGACAAACTGGAGAGTGTGCTACACCATACCCAGTCTTGCCGGAGAAATTTTTCTATTTCCCATAAATAGTATCTTTTTAAAAGTACATCTTTTATTAGCCTTTTATCCAGAATTAGGGAAATTTATATTCCCGTAACATATCTTATTCTAGACCAATTAATATTACTAAATAAGAATTAATAGCAATTAAGTGCTATCGCCTGCAATGTTTTAATCATCATTCTTACGGCATACCAAAAATCCATCATACTTTATTTACACAAATACTTAGCTTATCTCGAAGCTTATACTAAGGAATCTTTTCTTAAGTTCAAGTCTAAATGCTATCATGTGTGCTACCAGTTAATAGCAATCTCCTAACTCTTTTATATAAACTTAGGTATTATTATCACAACACCTATAGGCTTAAAGCAGTGGCTCTGATACCACCTTCTGTCACGGCCCCCGACCCACCCTGGACGGAATCGGGAGCCGCGAACAGCCCAGTGGTACCGGTGATTATTTTGAAAAGTAGTGCAGCGGAAATTTCATCAGGACCGTGAGTTAGGAAAAATATCGGAGTTTAGAAAACACCGGATTTTATTTATTAACTAGATGGGATAAACCCATGTTTTACAAAGGTAGCTTTAGTAAGGGATAAACCCAATTACATAAAACAATATTTCTTAATTTGATTTAATTAATAAAATAAGCCACTTCTTGAAGCCTTTTAGTGCCGTATCCATCTCTTACTCCAATCTACTGTAATTACCCGAAACACGTGTTAAAAAGGTTTTGTCAGCGGGAAATACTGAGTGAATCATTCATTTTTACTAAAACGACACGTTTGTTATAATTTACAGTATTAAGGGTGATTACATTGTTTCTATATCAACCAACTACCCATAGTATTTGTCACTCGACTTATTTCTGTGACTGTGGTCAGATTACCCATTGGCTAACTCGTTGTCCAATGGTGACGGGAAAAAGTAATGTATACAATACCCCACATACCGGCTGTAACTTGATGATTACAAAGACTTAATCCCTGTAATTATAACTCTGAAAATAAACATGATTTTGAAAGTAATTTGATAAAAAGATAATGACTCACATTATAAGCATGCAGATTCATACGGCAAAGTTTAGTCTACAGATAAGCCTTGATATATTGCAGATTTATACAGGCAGAGCTTAGCCTATTGATTAGTCTTGTAACATAGTGCACACGAACTTGGTAAGTAACTAATACAGCATTTACGATAACTCACGAGATTAAAACCCTCACAACAAATGACAAAGTGCAATCACTTAAACATCCATTGGATTCACAACGAATGACAAAGTATAATCACTTAAACATCCATCGGATTCACAACGAATGACAGAGTATTCCCCGAGTTCGGGTGGTACTCAAACATCCTGTCGGAATCACGACTAATGACAAAGGATAGTACTAAAACATCCATTGGATAGTTTTAATCGATCGGACATTGAATCGTAGCAGCGATCGAGTTAATACCCGGTATCGTAGCAGCACCCCGCTATACTAATAGTGATTTTGAGACTGTTTCTGCTATATCTCAACGTATAATTGGAATTTGATCGTCGAATGAACGCACAGTATCAAGTCCCAGACTCTGCTATTTATACACAAAATTTGACCAGGCTTACGCACCGTAAGCCTTATCCCTTACGGTGCGCAAGGGACACGAAATCACTATAGGCTTGCAACGTGTATGTGTAGGCTTGCTGAGTCGACGGATTGTTCAATTTCGATTTTGACAGCAAATTATTTAGATAATCGTCAATTGGGAATACCCCCCCCCCTGAGTTTTAGGGGCCCTGATCCTGATTTTGATTGTTCTGGAAATTTTAGGATTGTGCAGGATTACTTGGGTGTCTCAATTAGGGTTTCCTATTGGACAAATAAAAATAATAAATATAACTTTTGATGAGAGTTGTTATGATTTGGGACAAAAGGGAATAAAACGGTGAGAAAAGAAAATGGACCCACTTTGTAACTTTAGGGTTTAACTAGAAAGTCTCCTGGTATAAATTTTAGGTATAATCTTTTGAGTTATTTAAAAATATATAATGCACTTGTGTTAAGTATGGTACTCCTAATTAAACCTTGTCCCGGTGTCCCGAGACCGAATCCTAATAACTTAGTCGGGCAGAGCCCTGACATACGTTATGAGGCTCAGATCAATTGGAAAGGGTAGCGGTGATCGGGAGTTAAAATAATTAAAATGGGGCATGGCTTTATTGCTAGAATATATATATATATATACATATATAATTTAACTACTTTATTCATTGGGCGTGTATAAATTCTAAAATATGAAGTTCTAGAAAATAATAAATAAGTCTTTAGAACGAGTATATTTTGTCTATATTTTGAACCAAGTTTTATTGAAAACAGAATAGGTTCAAAATACAATGTATTTTTATAATTTAATTATTATACGTTCCTATGCCCGTCTAGTTACTTGATATTTCTAACATTCAACTTACCCGTAATATACCTGTCTAATAATATAAGTTTTTATAGACTTTTTATTTTATTAGAAATGTCACCAATATACAGGCCAATTAATATAATATTTCAACCAATTATATAAAATAGTGTTTTAAAACTATTTGGGTTGAAAAAATAAACTAGTTACTAGTGGTTAATAAATTTGACCAAACCTATATTTTATATGATAAAAATAGGGATGTTACAGCTTTATAGCCTAGTGGCATCTTGGGGTGTGATAAGGGTTTGGGACCAATAGGTCCTGGGTTCGATTCTCACAAGTGGGTTTTCCCACATTTATTGGGTTTTCTCCTGAATTGGTGTATAGGCATTATGCCTAGTGGAGATGGATATGATCGGGTGGTTCCGCTGGTGGCACGATGATACTCCAGTGGTCCGTCAGTGATCCAAATTTGCCGTTAAAAAAATAGTTTAATTTTTGAGTTAAATTCCCGGATAGTCCCTACGGTTTACCATTTTTTCAACTTTAGTCCCTAACTTTCTAAAATTAACTCTATAGTCCTCAGCTTTTCAATTTTTGTTCCCGGATAGTCCCTAGCGTGGATGGAAGTTAGTTTTCTCAGTTAAGTTGATGTAAAATGACTATGATGCCCTTACTATTAAAAAATACCAAATAAAACATTAAAAGACTAAAAAAAACATACGGGCCCCACCTACCCACCCCACCCCCAGCCTATGTATTCTTCCCCATTCTCTCTTTGACCTGCAACAACCAGATAACCGCCCCCACCAATAGAGGCAACCAAAATCAACCTCACATAACACGACACATAACACCACCAAACATTACCTACTTTCCCCCCAATTCCAATTCCACCAATTTAACTACAGAAAACCAATAAAAAAAACAAACTTTCAAGATCCAATCATCAAAATCGGGCCAAATGGGACCTGTATCAGTGCAAAATCGGGCCAAGCCGAAACAGAAACCTGCAAAATAGGATAAACCGGACCTGTATCGGATCTGTACCTCGACTCCGGTCCCGTGATTCGCTCATCCGTGAAGCATATATCAGTCAAAGCTCAACATCAATCTTGACGAAACCAGTATCGGACTTGTATCGGACCTGAACTTGAGTCTCCAGTGGCTTTGATTCTGTTAAAGTTTTGGATCATAAAAAACAGAATCAACAGCAATCTTGACAAAACCAGTAAGAACACGACTTATCATCTCTCTGCAAACCGGATTCCGCAACTTGACAACTGGTTTTCGTTCCAGATCTTGAGGAACCGGCCGGAGACCGATCTGAGACCGTTCCAGATGCCCGTGTTGATTTGCGAGTTGTTTCGGATGGTAGTGGTGAAATGTGGAGATGGTAGTGAAGGGTGGTGGAGGGTGGGGAAGATGAAGTGGTGGTGATGATTTGTTTCTTGCAGACAAATAAAAGGAAGAGAAAGAGAGAAAGGAGTGAGGGAGAGGGGGTGGGGGTGGGGTGGGGTAGGGGGTAGAATAAAGGTGGGTCCATTTTTTTAATTAGTAAGGGCATTATAGTCATTTCACACTCACTTAACAAAAAAAATTAACCCCCATTCACATCAGAGACTATCCGGGAATAAAAATTGAAAAGTTTGGGACTATAGAAGTAATTTTAGAAAGTTAGGGACTAAAGGTGAAAAAAGGGCAAACCACAGGGACTATCCGGGCATTTAACTCTTAATTTTTTATGGAGAACTAAACATGTGAAATTTAGGTAATGCGTTAAGTTTATTCGAAATGCACCACTATTTTTATCTCGCTTTCTCAAGGTAGGTTCATTGTGTAACTCAATTAGCAGTGTACTATCAAATGATGACTTTATTTAAAAAAACAACTTATAATTTTATTCAATCATGTAAAATGAATTACTATACGTGCGTATATACAAAATTTAAAGTTAGGTTACAATATATGTTGCTTAATGGGCATATTTATTTATAATTATTTAACTGTATTATAAATTTGAAATCTTCGCCCAAAATTTTTATAAGCTATTTTCAATTTTCTATATTAATAAATAAATGTTGTATTTAATAAATAAGGGCTTATATATTTTACTTTTTACAAAAAATGGTTGGATAAGATTAATGTATATTTTATATTTTATATTTTATATTATTATACATATTAAAACAGAGTGGTGATGAACAGTAGCTAGGATTTTTTTTTATTTGATATTCTATTATTTAGTTTAAATTCATAGGTACTTAAGATTAATTTTTCAAACATAGATCATCAAACAACTACTTTGAATGAGCTTTTTCTTTTTTGATTTTTATAGTTTAATTTGATTTTTGGTTTAAAAAGGGTAGTAGTGACTTTGAATTAGGTTTTTATTTTTAATATTAATTTACGTATAATTTAATTTGATTTTTCGTTAATATCTTGTCTTCCTTAACTTTTCTAATGAGTAGTTGTACATAATTTTGGTATAAATTTTCTTGAATTTTATTAAAAACGGAGTTATATTCAAAATAACGTATTTTTTATCGTGTACTATACGAGTGCCGGAAACAATTTTATTAAAAAAGGAAGTTGTATTAAAAAACGTATTTTTTATCATAAACTATACTGGTATCGTCCCCATACCTGTACCGTGACGAACCAAACTGATTTCGATTGAACAACATCTGTACCGATTGGTTGTCTCGGAATTGATATTCGTTTTTATTTGCGATTGATTTAACGTATGTGTCGACATCCTTTTGGGCATATCATGAATTTATTTTTTCAGTTCTCTTTTAGTTGTTATATCGAATCCTGGTATGGAAATGAACCGAACCGATATCAAATGAGTTCCCGCCGCGTAGCACGGGAGAAATCAACTAGTATATATTAAATTAAAGATTAAATAAGGGATGACCATGACTATTGAAGTGGACATGTTGGACATGGTTATTTAAGAGAGTTTGGATAGTTTTGTTTATTAAAAGATTTTTTTTTGTTAATATGAGTTTTCACAGAGATTAGTTTAATAAATAAAATAATATAAGTTTAAAATGTGAAACATTTTATTACATATGCCTAATTGTTATATTTATATTTATATATGATATGATTTTAGAAGACCATAAATAGTGATTCTATTATATTATATATATGAATTTATACTGAACAGTGCATGAATTTTAGTTATTTTTTTAGTTTTAAAATTATTAAAGTATTTTATAGAAGAAGATGATTGATTACTAGCTTTAATAATTAGATCGGTATTGATTCGATTCGTTACGATATTGCTACAATACATGCATTTTGTATGGAAATCAACAAAATTTTACAAGAGCGAAAACGTTAAAAACGAACACCGGTACTGGCACCGATGTTGTTCGTACGGAACCGGTCGGTTCAAAGTGGCACGGTATCGGTAACGTTATTCGTTTATCCTAATAGATAGAGCTGTATAAATGAAAATGTTTTGAAATCGAAAACCAAAAAATGAATACAGATATCGGTACCGGTGGTACTGTAGCAATACGATGTAGATTATCAAAAGAAAAAAACAATATAAATAAACTCATATACCGAAAACGATGTTGTTCGGTTCAGTACGATATGGTAGCGATACGGTATCAATTTATTGAAAGGAAAACAATAAATAAATAAATACCACTACCGATACAGATGTTGTTTAGTCGGTCTCGGTTCGGTTTGGTATGGTATGATAGCGGCATAATATTCGTTATCAATAAAATTTATATCGCAATGTTGAAAAAAATAAATAAACATAAAACGCAAACCAGCCAAACCGATACTAATTGAACAACATCGGTACCAGTATCAGATATTCGTTTTTATTATTTTTGATGTAAAGTTTTCTCATTGGGTTACTATAGGCTATTGCGAATACTGGTACCATAACGAAAAGAACAGAATCAACTGAATTCCCGCCGCGAAGTGCGGGAGGAATCTCACTAGTTATTATTATAATATAATTATCTTGATTTTTAAGAATTCTTTTTGTTTTACTTTATTGTCAGGTTCACAATGTTATATTTTTTTACATTATAATACTTTGAGATTAGCACAGACTGAGACAATGCTACTTTGACCAATAGTTTTAATTTAATTGTCTGTTACACAAAAATACAAACTACACTATATTAAGGAATATTGGATTTTAATAATTTCAACTATTCGTTGTTAGCCGCCAACAGTCTTAACTTTAAAAATAACCATTGGCAGTCCCAACTATTGACATATTGACCACCAATGGACCTTGACTAACAGAACCCTAACGCCGTTAGTCTCCGGTCGCTGAAAAACTGTTTTTGGCGTGAAAAAGGTTTTTAAAGGTCCGATCTAAGGTTACGAAGAGATTTTGGACGAAAATGTTGAGTTTTTCGGCCAAAAAGTTGAGTTTTCAGACCAAAAAAAAAGTTTTCCGGCGATAAAGGAGTTTTCCGGAGATTTTGGTCATTCAGTCAGATTTTTGTGGTTAAATATGACTAAATGGATCTCACATAATAGTAAAATGACCAAAATACCCTCATGTGAGGTCCATTTGGTCAGATTTAACCAAAAATTAACTGAGTTAGGGCTAAAGGATATAACTTGCAAGTGTTTGCAAACATCAAGTACGTTTTCTGTAATTATTGAAGACAAAGGACAGAGTTTGCAATAAGTGACATACATAAAGGACGATTTTGTAATTTACTCTAATATTATTTCAAGTTCTGTTCGGTTCAGCCATTTAAGTTTTATTTGGAAAAATCTTGCCTTTTAGATCAGGTTATGTTCGAAAAAATGTTACAGCAGGCTGTGGAAGCCCAATAAATTTGTATGTAGGTTGCTAGGAGAGCTATCAAGAACGCTAGAAAAACTTCACAAATCATCATTTAGCTATTATGGTATGTCTTTCTAATACTATATTTTTGCTATGTTTATTGCTACAATTTAATTGTTGTTTAACAAAATTGTTTATATAATTTGTTAGTGCCTAAGGGCCTTTTTTCTGCTCGGCCGAGGCACTTGAATCCTCAGGACCGGCCTTGAAGGGTAAGATGCATACAACATTATCTCTACCACGTAATAATAGAGAGGTTGCTGCTAGTGAGACCCCGACTCGATAATAGATTTGCATTAAGTCTTGGACCTAAAGCACAAAACACTTAGCAATCGGTACAAAGACCGATTGGTACCCGCTCCCCCGGCCCGAAGCGCCCACATATATAATTTATATGCATACACCGCAAGCCAGATACTTCTGCAAAATTCAAATACTAAACACTTCTATAGACACGTAATACATGATAATCTACGTGCGAGTGGGTGCATGGGTCATTAACACGTGCAAATGATAGCTGGCGGCAATACAAGAATAATGATGAATTCCCACCGTTTCATCCATTGTGTAGGTCCCTTCGACGTCTATTACATTTTAGTATTTCATCACCCATTTCCCCTGGTTCGTACACCCAAACAACACACACATTCCCGCCATGCTACACCAATGACCAAACCATATTATATTCATTGATATTGTTTTGTCAAAGCTTACGTCATCATTTTTTTCTTTTTCTAAAATGACCAAAATAATGATTTTTTTTTATTTTTTTTGTACTATAACTATTGAAACAACCATGTTAAGTGTAAAAATAGTCATGAGGAAACTTTTAACGTGTCCTAAAGAATGGCAGCTGGGTGTGTCGAGTGACAAAACAAATAAATCACTTGCGTTTAATTAATGGCGCCAATCACAGATCTAGCGCCAATCACAGCTGGGTGTGTCGAGTGACAAAACAAATAAATCACTTGCGTTTTAATTTAACAGAATTCTTTTATATTTTAAACATAAATTAAATAAAAAGTGCATGTCGTCGCTCCACACCACCTCTCCATGCTCCATCTCACCCCGTGCTTTTTAGGGCTTGAAACGGAAATCTGACCCTGCTGACGTGGCTATCACGTGACGCTTTATGCCCCTTTTCATGCCCCTCCACACCAACTAGTCTTAAATTGAAGTGGCAAAAAGCATATATTTACTAGGGTATACTTTAACACTTCTCAACTCCACCTAGGTGACACATCACTCGCTTTTTTCTCATTTCACTTCTCTTCATCTCAAGGAAATGGTCTACTCCCGTTAACCCCACCTAACTTGATTTCTTTAGTGGGTTTTTGTTTAAAAAAGGAAAGAAAATTAATTCAATATTTTAACATTCGGTTAACATGTTAACAAGTAATCTCTTTAACACCCATTAACACAAGATGGGAATGGTATGCAAGGTCTCTTAACATGACATGTCACCTTTAACACCCCATGTGTTAAGGTATACCCAAGTCCTAAGGGTGAAGTTATTCTTCCTCACCATTTTTCCATCCTACCTTATCATGCCAAAACTATGGAAATGGATCCTTTTCATCACACCGATCCCAAAACCAATGTTCCATTGCTACCAAAATGCCACTCATCATCCCCATCCATCCTCAATACATATCGGGTACCCTAAGGGTAAAAGGAGTAGCAATGAGGTGGGAAGGGAAGGGAAGGCTAATATGGTTCAACGGTGCGGCTAGGGAACATCCCCCGCCATTGATCGGTGTAGTGAAAGTTGAGGGAGAGTGGGGGTTAGATCCCGAACGGCATGAGATTTATAATTAATCATTTATTGTGCTTTTAATAATACTTCATTTTAATTTAACTTGATTTTTCTTTAATAACTTTTGCTCATTAGCTTTTTGAAAAAAAAAAAAAAAACTAAATATACAATTTCGTTTATTTTTTTGTCTACATTAATACTCATTTTATTTAAAACCAAGTTGTATACAAATTAAAATCAAATGCCTTCCATCCAATCCTTCCTTATCTGGAGTACGGAAAAATATAATGAATATGGAGTCCAAAGTTTTGATCGTTGGTAAGAGGATTCACAACCATATTAAGGGAGTTTTGGGGGATGGGTGTGGTATCAGATTTTGGATCGACCACTGGTTTGGTGATGTTCCGCTTATGCAATAATGGCCAAGGTTGTTTGCTCTTGAAAAGGTGAAATCCAGCTGGATTTGCGACCGATTGTTGGCGGAGGGTGAGGCTAACATCAAGGTTTGGAATTGGATATGTCCGCCGTCATCAGTGGAGGAAATTTCTGAGTTGGATGCTTGCTTAAGGGATCTCGAGGATATATTCACAGTTTTGGGTAAGGATAGGTGGGTTTGGAAATCGGATGTCTCAGGTAAGTTTTCAACTAAATCTTCTAAAAAGATGGGTTCGGTTTCTTCGTTGGAGGCTGAGGTGGTTTCGGTTAAGGGTAGTAGTTGGATTCCGGCTAAATGTAACATTTTATTATGGAGGGCGGCTATGGATCGTATACCGACTAGACAAGCTTTGACTAGGAGAAGTATTTGGATTGAATCGACCGATTGTACGCTTTGCGGAGATGGTACGGAAACTGTGGATCACTTGTTTTTTGGCTTGCAGTATTACTTTACGAGTATTGAACCGGTTTTGTGATTGGGTTAGACTCCCGCCATATTTTGCCTTCTCTTTCAAGGATGTCCTTGATTTTCATAAAAAAGGCAATGGGGATAAAAATTCAAGGAAGATTATTCGCGGTTTGGTGGCCGTTTTAGTTTGCTGTATTTGGAAAGCTATGAATGAAAAGATTTTTGCTAATGGTTCTGGTGACATGTAACACCTCGCAAATCGTACCCAATAAAGTAAGACACGTGTCATAAACACTAGACGGGTAATAAAATTTATTTGAAAGAATAAAAGTGTCAACATGCAAATCTTTGCCTCTGAGTGACCGTTCATCAAACTCGGGACTTTATATGCTCATAACATACTCTCGGGAATGACTGAAAATAATTATAAAAGTTGAGTGATCAAATATAAAAAGTTTCAAATTTTAGTCCTCTGATCAAGAGCTTACGGACCGTAAAAGGTCCAGCTTACGTACTGTAACCGGGCGATACATTTCAAAAGCGGTTACGGACCGTAAAGGCTCAGGCTTACGGTCCGTAAAGACTGCAACTAGGCAGCAAAATGGACAGCTGCAGGTTTGTCAACATATACACTCTTAATTCGAAACCAGAGGCTATTGGCTGTATTTGGACACGTCTAAGGACACTTGTTAAGCCCTCACAACACCTCTGGACACCTGGTTGCAACATAGAACTCACTCTTGCTCTATAAATAGCTCCATTGCCTCATTCTCAACTTGCACAAATCCAATATATCACTTCTTCTTCTCTCTAAGCATCTTCTCTGGGATTCCTGGTCAAGAAGGAAGCCCCCCCCCCCCCCCAGTTCAAGATTCGAGATAGGACCCTTTGTAGGTGTCCTTAGCCTCCTTAGTTCGGTTTTTATATGTTTAAAGGCCGAAAGTCAAAGTTGTCGTAATAACGCTTTGACTATCGGTTTAGACCTAAACGGTCCAGCCATTATTCGAGGTGGACATGGCTACGTGATCGTAATTAGGTAGATGTTAATCCCTCAAAAGGGCACCTCCTAATTACCACGTTTACTTAGTTTATTGTCGGGTCAAGTAATTAACATAAAAAGTCAAACTGGACAGTTTTTAAATAAAAATCAAATCTGATAATGTAGAGGTTCTAAAATATGTTTTATCACTTTAAAAATTTGGTAAATATTATTAGAACATCTCTAGACATGTTCAACCCGACAATTCTAAGTTTAGGCTCGGTTCGCAACCGAAAGTCGCAAAAAGTTGACTTCTGCTTTGACTATCGGTTGTGACCCGAATTAGCTTAGTTTCTTCATGCATTAAGGTTCCTTTGTGACCACATTATATTGTAGTATAACTCTCTGAGGTTATATTACATGGTCCCTTAGTAATCTGAGTTTATTTACTTGATTCCGTTATTATGCTTAATGTTGACTAAAATACTCTTTTGCATGCAAATAAAGTTTAGACATGATTTTGACATAAAAATTCATTACTCACTGATATGATATCATATTTAGGACTAATTGGGATTTCAAATCAGATTACTTACTAAGTTTATGCATGAGTTTCGTATTATATTAATAAATGACGATTATGCCCTTTTACACATAAAATGGATTTTAAATAAAAATAACATGCAAGAACTTTTTGTTACTGATATAATATGATAAATAAATTATTTTGACCATTTAAAGCTGGTCATAACCTCAGAATTTCCTAAACATCGAAATAATCGTCATTTATTGATTTTTACGACATTATGGTGCATAGTATGGTTCCAAACCATACTTAGCACCCAAGACTTGTTACCTACTGATTTTATAAATTTTTTTTAAATATTTTTACAGTAGGTATGCGTCATGAACTCAGAATCCCAAATAAGTCCTTAAACTATGTGTGAAATGACCAAAATGCCCTTTCGGGGCATAGTTTGGCCATAAATGGTAAACCGCACATATATATGATATCCTACTGTTAATAGAACATAAATTAAAGCCTGCAACCTACCGCTCAGCGGTAGATCTGTCTCTGTCCCTGACTTTGGATATTGTCAGGAATAGGTCTGTAAAGATTACAGATAATGGGAAGAGAAAAATAGAGGATGATAACTCACAACGTTCTGATAAAAAGAAGAAGGGTAGTTCTGGGTTTAAGAAAAGCTCCAATCAGTTGGGTGAAAAGCTCTTGTGCAAGAACTGCAAGAGGAAACATTTCGAGAAATGCACAATTGATCCGCAGGCTAAACCCTGTGGAATCTGCAAAAAGAAGGGTCATAAAACGTTGGAATGCAAGGATCTTAAGAATGCAACCTGTTATGGTTGCAATGAAAAAGGTGTAACACCCCGAAAACGGGTTTGGTAATCAAACCACGTTGATACTAAAATACGGGTAAGGTATCGTTAGTGGTAAAAGTAACCCGGTAAATATTAGGATTTAAATAAATAAACTTAATAAAAAAAGAGAGTAATAATCACTTTAAAAAGACAAAGTTTATAAGAGGCCCGAGTTAACGGGACCTAAAATAAACTTGGTTAATAACTCCCTAAACCCGCTAAATTAACTAGGAATAATTAACCTGGTTATTTATGTTTAGTAAAACAATGAAGGAGCTTGTAGTAACTAACCCATTTATAAAATCCTTAAACTTTGAGGGACTAAAAATGGGCAATTGGAATGATGTTTAATTTAAAAGTTTATAAAAAAATTATACAACACACACACATGGGTGTGTGTGTGTGGTCGATCGACCAGGAGCAGGAGAAAGGGGGTGAAACCCTAGCTCACCCAAATATATCAAATTAAAGGCCAAGACTAGTTCAAATCAAATGCATGAACACATAAAAACGATCACCAAGCTTAGGGGATCATAAGGTATGTCAAATTTTTGATATTTATGAAGTTGAGATTCTTGGTGAATTTATGAAAATCGAAATTTAAGCATGAATGATTGATGTTTTGGTGAAACTAGGATGAATCCATGTTTAGGAACGAACCCTAGTCAATAAATTTATGAATTGGTGTTCATAAGTATGAATTTCCTAATCACCCACTTAGGTGTTAAATGGGTTTTGTAGGAAGAGGAAGAACACTAGAGTTTTGATTATGAAATGGGTGCTGTTTGAATTCCATGAAGTGAATTTAGGATTGTTATGTATGCTAGATATAATGAAATTGAGAATGGTGTTAAACTTGGTAGGAATAACTAGTTATGAACTAGTTTATAAATATGTAAAAAAATTATGCCCACTAGGTGTTTGTTAAAATGCCTAAGTGAAATCGCGCAACTACTCGGTTGAAAGTAGAATTTGATTTGATTAGACATCCGTAGGAATGCCTAATAACATGATAAAAAGGGGTTTCATTTATAGATGAAAACCCGTAAATGTTGTCTAATGAATAATGTGTTTATGATAATTGATTAGATTGCTTAAAAGAGTTATTGAAAGCAAATTTGCATTTTGTATGATTGAGGGTAAATGACCTTTATAAGTCAAATAAACCAATGATGAAGTCGAATGGTATTTTCGACATAGAATTCGTAAGATGGAATGGTCGTATGTGATAATGACTAATCTAACCGTCTTACGAATTATGATAGTTTGACTCTTGACAAGCTAGATGGAGGCTTGGGAATGAAGCGGGTCAAACGGAGCAAGTACGGAAAGAAAAACATAGTTTGGATGCGAGGTAAGTTAAGCTTACACCCCCTTTTTAATTACAGTACACATACTTGTGAATATTGATTGGGAATAACGTTAAGTATTTGAAATATGATGTTCCGGCATGATACAATACAAGTCGGAATAAGTAAAAATGGCAAGAAACCATAAATTATGGTAAAAAGGGGTAAAATGGTAAATTAGCCGGGTGAAGGCTAATAAATAAAGAATTTTGAACAATATGTTATGGGGTGAATTATAACGGGTAAAAGTGGTTTAGTAATTATCCGGACACGAGTTGACGGATAGAATAAAAGATGTGAAAAGACATCATTTGGTATAAGTCGTAACGAGTCAAACAATTCAAGAAATGTCTTTTAAGCAGTGTTGTAAAAGTCGCTAGGCGGTCCCTAGTCAGCCGACTGGGGAGTTGGGAGTAATCGGAGTACTCGGAGAGTACTCGGGGAGTACGCGGACATGGTAAATATAAAGAAAATTAATTGTTAAATATTATTTATGTGTTAAAATAAGCATAATTCATGTCAACTGAGTATAATTTAAAATGAAACATGTTTAAAGTTCAAATATTCTGAATACAAGTCCGACTAGTCTGAGTACAAGGCCGAGTAGTCCGAGTACAAGGCCGAGTAGGCCGATTTTGACCGATTAAAAGTCAACAAACCATGTTGACCGCCTAGACCGACTAGGCCGACTACGTCCGACTAGGCGCCGACTAGGCCGACTAGGCACGGAGTACTCCCGAGGCCGACTAATTGAGACCGCCTAGGAGGAAGTCGCCTCGGAGGGGGTCCGAGGACCGAGTACTCGCCGAGTACTCGGCCGAGTAATCCGACTTTTACAACACTGCTTTTAAGTAGTAAGGACTCATGGTGCTAACTGGAATGGGTTCAAGGGGCGAAATGGTATCAAAAGACCATCATATGATGATAAATGATCATTTTGACTAAACAGGTCAAATGGTGTGTTAACACCATTTGACGATAATTACTGACGATCGCTTGTTAAGTTTTGGTGATTACAGGAAAGTAATATAAGGTTCACGACGCTATTAATTAGTAAGTTAATAGTGAAAGGTATTTTAGACGGGTCAAAACTTTGACCCGAGCCAGGTATGTGCAAATAAGATTATGGATTTAAGTGCGATTTTGGTCAAACATGTTATTAAAAGTCCTTCGTCGTAAAAGAATGGACTAAAGTCGACCAAAATGTCTTTTGAACGACAAACCGGGCAAATGACCCTTAAGGGTTGTTTAAAGGTAAGTCTTAAGATCGAGTAGGTCTTTTAATAGTATAAAAGTTTAAGGTACAAGTCTTTTGGTCAAAAGTCTCGAAACAAGTCTTTTGTAAAAATTTCTAAACCGAATATTAGAATACGAAACAAGTAGTTTATCACATTAAATCCACCACAAATATTGTTGTGGTGGAAAACAAGAAGAAACCATAGTGTGGAAATAAGGTGCAAGCAAAGAATGAGAGAAGTTAAGCGTAACGCACGTAAATCCCTTAACGGGTCAATTAAGTTGAAAATGTAGATTGCTTAAAGATAAGAATTTGTTATTCCGGATGTCGGATTTTAACTCAATGTGATGGAGAATCAATTTACGAGCGCATAGGAAAAAGAATCACGTAAATCGGGTTTCTAAATCAAAAGTTATGTATGTTTAAAGTTGATTTTGGTAAAAAATAGAACTGGGAATATGCAGCAGCAATCCAACAATCCTTCTGTTGAAAATAAAGTGTCGCGTCACGCGACACCCAACTAGATTGATCGTCGCGTAGCGCGACAGTGATCGCGGCCCGCGACGTAATTTGGGCGACTTGGTCGCGGCCCTCGAGGGCCTAAAAAGCTGGCAACTTGTTATTTGTTGTTCGTTTTGATTTACGGACATGTTTAGATATGATATAAACATAATATAACTAAAATCATTTCATGATTTATGAAATGTAGGTATACCCTTGGATGTCGGATGACGATCAAGCTCAATGAAGAACCGAACACGATGCAGTTACAAGCTTCCGTACATAGTTTCGTCGTCATTTTTTTAAACAGCGAATTTTTATAAATCAGGATGTAACGTTTTAAAATTTAGAAAAGTTTTAATTAAACTGTATTTTCTTCGTATATGTAATTATAATTACATGTCTATTTCCGTAGATTATACGAAAATCCTAAAATAATAGAATGGGTGTTACAAAAGGGCACATCAAGACCAACTGCCCGAAAACGCAAAGAAGCCTGAAGAGACTAAAAAGAAAAATGCCAAAGTGTTCTAAATGAATGCAAGGGAAGCAGTGCAGAATGATATCGTTATAATAGGTACTTTCCTCATAAATGATATTTATGTTAGAGTTTTATTTGATTCTGGTGCAGATAAGTCCTTTGTAGACAATAAATTTAGTAAACTATTGAATCTGCCTATTAAAACTCTAGATAATAAATATGAGGTAGAACTAGCTGATGGTACCTTAGAAACTGTTTCAACAATTCTAGATGGATGTTTTATATCCATTAGGAACCATTCTTTTCCGTTGTCCTTGTTGCCAATGAAATTGGCGGGGTTTGATATAGTTATAAGCATGGATTGGTTGCCATCTAACCAAGCTCAAATTGCCCGTTATAAGAAACAAGTTGTGATCAAAACCCCTTCTGGTGAATCGATCACTATTCAAGGAGATACACATTATGGATTGCCTGATCAATTATCTATGCTTAAGGCATCTAAATGTTTGAAGAACGATTGTGTCATTTACATGGCACAAGTGACTGTAGACGTGCTGAAGCCCACGATAAAAGATATTCCTGTTATTTCAGAATACCCAGACGTCTTTCCTGAAGAACTACCTGGCTTACCTCCTGAGAGGTAAGTGGAGTTCAGAATTGATATTATACCAGGAGCTGCACCAGCCGCACGAGCTCCTTATCGTTTAGCACCGACCGAAATGAAGGAATTAAGAACCCAGTTAGATGAACTATTGGTGAAAGGCTTTATTCAGTCAAGCTCGTCACCTTGGGGAGCGCCCATTTTATTTGTAAAGAAGAAGGATGGTTCAATGCGTATATGCATTGATTATCGTGAGCTAAACAAGGTAACAATTAAGAATCGCTATCCATTGCCCAGGATCGACGATTTGTTCGATCAGCTACAAGGGGCAAGTTTCTTCTCAAAGATTGATCTAAGGTCGGGGTATCATCAACTAAAGGTCAGAACTGAAGATGTACACAAGACCGCGTTCAGAACAAGATATGGCCACTATGAGTTCTTGGTGATGCCTTTCGGGCTCACTAACGCACCTGCAGTATTCATGGACCTCATGAATCAAGTCTGCAAGCCATATCAAGATAAGTTTGTCATTGTCTTCATCGATGACATACTTATCTATTCCAAGAGTCAAGCTGATCACGAGAAACATCTCCGGTGCATCCTCAAACTTTTACAACGAGAGAAGCTCTACACAAAGTTCTCCAAATGTGAATTCTGGCTTCACGAAGTCCAATTCCTTGGACATGTAGTAAGCGAGCGTGGTATCCAAGTGGATCCCGCTAAAATAGAAGCAATCATGAGTTGGAAAACACCTAAGACACCTACGGAAATTCGCAGCTTCTTAGGGTTAGCAGGATATTACAGGCGATTTATCAAAAACTTTTCAAGGATAGCTGCACCTCTAACTACTTTAACCCGAAAAAATGTAAAATTTGATTGGGGTCCAAACAACAGGAGTCTTTCGAGATTCTCAAGCAGAAGTATAGCAATGCTCCTGTATTGGCGTTACCTAAGGGAATAGAAGAGTTCGTTGTTTATTGTGATGCATCGCACACTAGTATGGGCTGTGTGCTTATGCAAAGAGGCAAAGTGATTGCCTACGAATCACGACAACTGAAGGTACACGAAAAGAATTACACCACCCATGACTTGGAATTGGGTATCATTGTATTTGCACTTAAGTTATGGAGACATTACCTGTATGGAACTAAGTGTGTGATATACTCCGATCACAAAAGTCTCCAACACTTGTTTAACCAGAAGGATCTCAACATGAGACAACACCATTGGATGGAAACATTGAACGATTACGATTGTGAAATTCGCTACCATCCTGGTAAGGCGAATGTAGTCGCTGATGCTCTAAGCAGGAAGGAAAAAGTCAAACCTATACGGATTAATGCTAAGAGCATTGAACTGAGGAACAGTTTAAAGGAAAGGTTATTAACAGCACAGAAAGAAGCTGTAATGGAGGATAACCTTCATGAAGAAAGATTAGGTGTGACTATTGATCAATTTTCGCCTGGTAAAGATGGAATCCTCAGATTGAATGGTCGAATCTGGGTTCCAATTCAAGGAGGACTCAAAGATATAATCCTCTAGGAAGCTCACAATTCCAAATACTCAGTTCACCCGGGAAGTGACAAAATGTATCAAGATTTGAAGACAAACTATTGGTGGACGGGTTTGAAGAAATCCATAGCCACACACGTAGCTAAATGTTTGACGTGCTCACAGTTTAAATCCGAATATCAGAAGCCGTCAGGTTTACTGCAACAACCAGAACTTCCTACATGGAAATGGGAGATAGTAACTATGGATTTCATTACCAAGTTACCAAAGACAAGACATGGGAATGATACAATATGGGTTATAGTGGACAGACTGACTAAGTCAGCTCATTTCTTACCCATCATGGAGACGCATAGCTCCGATAAATTAGCCCAACTGTATGTGGACGAGATTGTATCTCTCCACGGAGTGCCAGTATCTATTATATCTGATAGGGATACTAGATACACTTCTCATTTTTGGAAAAGTTTCCAACAATCTCTAGGCACTCGTTTGAATTTCAGTACAGCTTATCATTCTCAGACGGATGGGCAAAGTGAGCGTACGATTCAAACACTCGAAGACATGCTTCGAGCATGTGTCATTGATTTGGGCGGAAGTTGGGATGATCATCTTCCTCTGATAGAGTTCTCCTACAACAACAGTTGCCATTCGAGCATTCAAGCTGCATCTTTTGAGGCCTTATATGGAAGGAGATGCAGAACGCACATTTGTTGGGCAGAAGTTGGAGAAACTCAGCTATCAGGACCTGAGATAGTCCTGCAGACGACGGATAAGATTTTTCAAATCCGTGATCGTTTAAAAGCTGCCAGAGATAGGCAGAAAAGCTACGCAGATGAGAGGCACAAACCTCTAAAATTCGAGGTAGGAGATAAAGTATCACTCAAAGTGTCGCCCTGGAAAGGAGTAATGAGGTTTGGTAAAAAGGGCAAGCTAAGCCCAAGATACATTGGACCATTCGAAATCATCTAATGTGTTGGGAATGTGGCCTATAAGCTGAATTTACCGGAAGAGCTTAGTGGAATTCACAATGTGTTACACATCTGCAACTTAAAGAAATGTCTAGCTGATCAGTCGCTAGCAATGTCTCATAAAGACGTGCAGATAGATGAAAGCCTGAGGTTTGTTGCGAAACCTATATCGATCGAGGATCGACAGGCTAAAAAGCTTCGACGGAAGCACGTGCCAATTGTGAAGGAGAAATGGGATGCCCGTAGAGGTCCAGAATACATGGGAAGTTGAATCTACGATGCGACAAAAGTACCCTTGTTTATTTAACTAAATCTCGAGGTCGAGATTTCTTTTAAGGGGGTGAGGATGTAACACCTCGCAAAAAATTTATTTGAGGTCGAGATTTCGTACCCAATAAAGTAATGACACGTGTCATAAACCCTAGACGGGTAATAAAATTTATTTGAAAGAATAAAAGTGTCAACATGAAAATATTGGCCTCTGAGTGACCATTCATCAAACTCGGGACTTTATACGCTCATAACATACTCTCGGGAATGACTGAAAATAATTATAAAAGTTGAGTGATCAAATATAAAAAGTTTCAAATTTTAGTCCTCTGATCAAGAGCTTACGGACCGTAAAAGGTCCAGCTTACGGTCCGTAAGGACTGTAACTGGGCGATGCATTTTAAAAGCAGTTATGGACCGTAAAGGCTCAGGCTTACAGTCCGTAAAGACTGGTACTGGGCAGAAAAATGGACAGCTGCAGGTTTGTCACCATCTACACTCTTAATTCGAAATCATGGGCTGTTGGCTGTATTTGGACATGTCTAAGGACACTTGTTAAGCCCTCACAACACCTCTGGACACCTGGTTGCAACATAGAACTCACTCTTGCTCTATAAATAGCTCCATTGCCTCATTCTCAACTTGCACAAATTCAATATATCACTTCTTCTTCTCTCTAAGAATCTTCTCTAGGATTCCTGGTCAAGAAGGAAGCCCTCCTCAGTTGAAGATTCGAGCTAGGACCCTTTGTAAGTGTCCTTAGCCTCCTTAGTTCGGTTTTTATATGTTTAAAGACCGAAAGTCAAAGTTGTCGTAATAACGCTTTGACTATCGGTTTAGACCTAAACGGTCCAGCCATTATTCGAGGTGGATATGGCTACGTGATCGTAATTAGGTAGGTGTTAATCCCTCAAAAAGGCACCTCCTAATTATCACGTTTACTTAGTTTATTGTCGGGTCAAGTAATTAACATAAAAAGTCAAACTTGTCAGTTTTTAAATAAAAATCAAATCTGATAATCTAGAGGTTATAAAATATGTTTTATCACTTTAAAAACTTCGTAAATATTATTAGAACATGTCTAGACATGTTCAACCCGACAATTCTAAGTTTAGGCTCGGTTCGGAATCGAAAGTCGCAAAAAGTTGACTTTTGCTTTGACTTTCAGTTCTGACCCAAATTAGCTTAGTTTCTTCATGCATTAAGGTTCTTTTGTGACCACATTATATTGTAGTATAACTCTCTGAGGTTATATTACATGGTCCCTTAGTAATCTGAGTTTATTTACTTGATTCCGTTATTATGCTTAATGTTGACTAAAATACCCTTTTGCATGCAAATAAAGTTTAGACATGATTTTGACATAAAAAATCATTACTCACTAATATGATATCATATTTAGGACAAATTGGGATTTCAAATCAGGTTACTTACTGAGTTTATGCATGAGTTTCGTATTATATTAATAAATGACGATTATGCCCTTTTTACACATAAAATGAATTTTAAATAAGAATAACATGCGAGAACCTTTTGTTACTGATATAATATGATAAATAAATTAATTTGACCATTTAAAGCTGGTCATAACCTCAGAATTTCCTAAACATCGAAATAATCGTCATTTATCGGTTTTTACGACATTAAGGTGCATAGTATGGTTCTAAACCATACTTAGCACCCAAGACTTGTTACCTACTGATTTTATAAATTTATTTTTAATATTTTACAGTAGGTATGCGTCATGAACTCAGAATCCCAAATAAGTCCTTAAAACTATGTGTGAAATGACCAAAATGCCCTTTCGGGGCATAGTTTGGCCATAAATGGTAAACCACACATATATATGATATCCTACTGTTAATATAACATAAGTTAAATATTTTTACAGAAGGTTTATGACCAGAACCATAGTTTGCATGAAAACCCCTTTTATAAATTATAAAATGACCAAGATCCCCTTATAAGGCTTAATACGGTTTTGAAATCTTTTTGGGCATATTAGTTGATATCCTACTGATATCATAACATATTTTAAGAATAATAACTTATGGAACTTGTATATGACTCATCCGATTACCCGTTTATGCTTATACGCGTTCGGTGCAGTCTATGTGACTAGTTTGCATAAATTAGCCGAAACGGGTTAAACCTTATCATTTTAACTTCAAAATCCAGAATGTATTTAGTTTACCCATATTATAAAAGTCTCCATACTTGTTGGGTCTAAATTACATTACATTCCGGTCATCGCTTAATCTAGCGTTTTATACCGAAAATCCTTCTTTAAACTAACCGGTCTAAGTTTACAACTTAAATAAGACCCGTTAGTAATCTAATAGGTTAATAAAACCTTCTTTCAAGATTAGGAGCCCCGGTAAAAGCTACTTGCACTAGTTTGAGTACATTATACGGCTGAGTAGATAAATCACGCATTTAAAAGCTCAGGTAAATAGTTTTAACTTATTTTCCCTTATACGGGCTTGGGATACGGTAATATATTACCACTTGGTCGGGTATGGAATCATTTAATCGGATTGTGAGTAATAAATTACATAACCCGTTTTAATCTGTTTTGTTTGATAACATAAACATTGGGGGTTAATGCGACCGTGTCCTGGATATCCTCGGGTCATTTAATTGCAAATGGCCACGACTTAAGCACGGGGTGTAGGCATACACCTTACAGTTGCGTATGTAAAAAGGTATACCCACATTGTTGGGGATAACTCCTTGTGAGTTTATATCAGTGGTGTGTCGGTTAATCATGTCTCGGCTTCTATCCCGGTCCCTAAATGTATGACAAACATGTAAATCTGTATACAATATTATTTTTATATAATTGTCCCAAGTTATAAAAGATTACTTGTGCATCTAAACAAATTTTCATAAAGGTTTTCAAAAGAGCCAGTTAATTGTATTTACCAGTGAAAACTGACGTATTTTCAAAAAAACTAGTGACAGGTACTACACGTAATAGGCTGGGAGCCACCGGACGTTAAATAGAGAATCTTGCAAGTTCGTATTGTCTTAAATCTGTTGAACATATTTTTTTTGTATTATATTTAGATCCGCATGTGGATCATTTCTTTACAACCGTCTGTATATTCTTTTATCGTACTTTGAACTTTCGGTTTGTAATAGTAATTTCTATCAAGACTTCCGTTGTGCTATAAACTGTGTATATTTGACTATGATGATATCAACTACGTCACGATATTTTCCTCACCGGGCCCACCGGTTTGTGGTTAAAATATCGGGGTGTGACATGACAGTGGTAAGATTTTTGGGGAAATTAATTCTCTAGTCTTTTTTTGGTTAAAATGTAGATCCAGTCATAGGAACATTGATTGGAATGAATAGTGTAAGTTCCCTTTGTACATGTTATAGTTGTTAGTGGTGCGGCTCTATTTTTTTTGGTCAGGCCGGCCGGTTCTTAATAAAGTTTTCCTTAAAAAAAAAACAGTTCGGAGAATGCCAACATCGGTAGTATTTATTATGTATTTATTGTTTTCAGTTGTTGTTAATGGTTAACTCGCAATGCAATGAGATGAAGGAATTTGAGACGGAAGTTGACGAGTTCTAATGTTGATATCAGTAACGTTTAATATATGTTTAATTAACGTTTACTATATGTTTAATGTTTAGTGTTTTAATGGAACATTCTTTCTAGTTATGAAATGTAGTTATTAAGGCTATGGGGTATACTTTCACGTTCTTTAGCTACACGTAGGCACCACATCGCCTACTTGGCCCTTTTTCACTTCACCGCATACCAAAAAAATGGTTTAACCTCAATAACGCCCCTTAAAATTAATTGAAATACATATATATATATATAGCATGTTGTTGTTGTGTGTGTGTGTGTGTGTGTAAATTTTGCAATGCTTGATTCCCTCACTCTCTCTCCTAGTTAACATCTTAACATGTGAAGCTTTTAATGCCTCTTAACACTCTTCAGGAACGGTTTAACATGTGTTAACAGATGGCAACTAAGATTAACACCTATTGGTGTTAGAGTATACCAGGTGGCCTAATCTTATAAAAAATTTATTAATGAAATCTAGTTTTTTAGTTAATTTTTATATGTTTTAAATGTTACGAACGATGCGCATTTCACTAGTTTAGGGATGGCAATTTAGTGAAATGCAATTGTCTTAAGTATTCAATTTCTTATGAAATCAAGTTTTTTACATTTGAATAGTAGCTTTTGATTGTTTAACTGTTTTATTTAAAAAAAAAGCTGTGACAAGGCTAGTGATGCGAAATATAGACATATCACTAATTTTTGGTTGGTATGGGATGAAACGGAAAAGTAAATGTGGCTCATGAGAGAAAATGCTAGAAATGGGAGACATAAAAGATAACTCACTCACCTTACATTTTCCATCTTAAACCATACGGTGTGGACACGAGCTTAAAAAATGGACATTATTCGACACGTGGACGAAACGTCAGCACATTTTAGAAACGGGACGTTGTGCCAAAATGCAGGTGTGGGAAGGGACGTGAAACAGTGGCGTTATTCGACACGTGACACCTATTTTTTATTATTATTTTTATATAAAATGTGTATTTTAAAAAAATACCTATATAATAATGTAACAATAATAAAAAAAAGACAAGAAAATGTAAATAAAACAAATACATAAATAGATGTGGTAAATTAAGAATTGGAAAAAGAGAATGAGGTGAAAATGGTTAAAAGTATTGAGTTTTTATATAGATGTGATAAAATATTTTTTTTTAAATCAATTTTTTTTTAAATAATGTTGTTGGGGTCAAACGGGTATATGCCACCCCATTCATAACGTGTCACGTTGACACACATTTATTCACAATACCGGTGAAGAATTGCATCCCAATCCATAAACGCCACTTACAACGCCGTCAATAATGTGATGTGTGCGGTGTAAAAAGATATAAACGTCATTGATACACAACCTGACAACCAGATCAGGTCTTACTGATGGCTCATCACAAGTCTACATTGTCCCTATAGTACCATTTTCAATGAATTGTAAAAATATTTTATATACCTTTTTAACAGGTAACTGAAAATTGTATATGTCTTGATAATTAGTTCTATTTACTATGTAAAAATACGGTCTACAAAAGTATTAATTAAAAAAAACAGAAGAAAAAAAATGACTGAATAGCAACGTATTTATTAACTATGATAATTTTATATCTAAAAGTAGTTTTCTATATAAATTAATTTAACATTACATATAGTTAATCCTTTAAGTTAAAAGGGTACGGAGAAGAGTCACTCCATTCTATATTTTTTTTTAATTAGTGCCTTTCAAATAAAAAAAAAAAAAAAAAAGAACTCTAGTTAGTGATTGATAAGTCGAATGATTAACTCATATATGAATCGAAGACGAGTGAATAAATTAGACAGAGTATAGAAATGATTCCATAACTTCAAAAGAGAAGTTATGATTAACGCCTATTAATAATTTCATTTTTTCTTTTAGATTGTCGATTTTTGTTTCTTTTAGATTTAAATAACGTTAATGTTTCAATTATTTTGTTCGAAATTAATATTTTGGGAAACTTATGCCATATAATAATCACGTCTTTTAATCATTCTGCGCTTTACCTAAATGTTTGCCACACACATACACTTGTTCTAATGGTTAAGTGGTACCCTCTACAATCAAAATATTAGAAGTTTAAATCATGTAGAGTGCAGATATTGATGTATTTATCCTAGAATATATAGGAATTGTTGTTAAAAAAACACATCCAACATTTTTTTGCTTCAATTATGTGTGGTATGTGACGCTCTGCAATTCCATTTAACATTATTATCAACCCTTTCTAGTATCTAACGTTGGAGTTAATAAAACTTGTTCTTATGATGGATTTCATGGAGTAAATGCTTTGTGTTATGCATTTGGGGCTCTCTTTGCAAATGCCAACAAAATCGACACAATTCTTGAAGAACCATGTGTTGGGATCATTTGTAGCGAAAACATCCATAACAATCACTAAGATGGTTCATTTAATATGGATGATGTTCATTTTGGTAATTAAGTATCGAAATAATAATGATGTGTCCCAAGAGTAATGAAACCCAACTAAAATGTTGAAGGCGACAAACAAGTATCATAAAGAGTAATATAGCCAAAGCAACAAATTATGAATAGAACGATGAGATAAAAGGTAATGATCATGTTCATATATGTAAGAACACAAACCTGGGAGACTTCAACGTAGGGATCAAGTATCAAAACATAGTTACTAATCTAATAAATGTCATAAGATAGCAGCAAAAACAATCAAAATGATTACAAGTCATCTAAGGTTGATGTAATTCCAGTCTTTGGGATATGGTAGCTTTCATTCTATGCCGGATGACTTCCTATCAAGCATTCATACATGTTTAACCTGACATGCATGCTAAAAGTCAGCTATGCAAAATAAGTTCTAGCTTAAGTAAAAAACATCAAGAAATCGTATTGAATAAAACATATAAAAATCTTATTAAATTGTACTCGACATCAATTATGCACGTCAACATCAATCATCAATTTAAACATATGGTTGTTAAGCGAGCTTCACCATCGTACTATTTGTCACGTAACTAAGAATGCTCATATCGGTATAAACTATACCAATATATTATGTTAATTGTATAACATCAATAAAAAAACACGTGATAACTAGACCTTACCATTGAAGGTTTTCAAATTAGGAACATATAAGGTAGCATGCATATCAACCAAAAATAGTTTAAAAAAAGGCATTTAGAACTTACCTGAAAGTTAGGTTTTTATCAATAGCAACTTACAATTCGACCTTTGAACGCTTAGTCAAACTGGTGGTCAAAGATTCATATAAACCATTTTAACTTTTCGTTCTCAAATCATAACAAAATGTAAGACATTCAGGGGGTGAACATGTCGGTGAAATGTAATGTTTTGTTCTGTTCGGACAACATTTCATTCTACATCATACATTTTGTTACATTGACATTTCATTGACCATAATGCTTTGCACATCAATACATTTTGTTGTACATATTTTTTGTTAATTAAAATTTTCATTCACGGAAATGTACCTGAAAACCCAAGCAATAATGGCAGCTGAGATAAGATCCAACTTTGTTCGACGCCAAGATCCTAACTTTGTCGTTGGAAATGAGTTAGAATCATTCCATAGCATCATTACAAACTTCAAATATCAAAAGCATGTAAACTTTAACGTGCTTCTCAACTCTTTTACATGAAAACCGTTTAACTGGCCCGAAAGCCTCAAAACTAGTCAAGAGGATATGATGAATAGGTTGCCTTCGATCGCAAATGAAGAAACCTACTTGATAACGTGAATCACACAACCTGTGAGATTTAGGAATCACTTCACAATTTCTCTCTCTAGAATGAAGGTGTTTATGGTGAGAATGAAGAGGTTAAACAGGGTGTTACAATATTTTTTTAACAGCAAATTTCTTTTAATCTTTGTCGTCTATATGATTTGAACCAATGCTCTCCCTCTCCTAAACCTAGGTGTTTAAAGACTTTGTCTTTCCCATTAGACCACAACTCCATTGGTCGGGGTGTTACAACATAGTTTAGGGTTTTGAGAGGTCAACAAAACTTATAATGTGTGAAAATGTAAAGTCATAGGCAACACTGCAATGATTTATTGTTATTCGGAAACTAAACAACACATTAACTAAAGAGTAAATTGCCAAAATTGTTTCTGAGGTTTGGGCATGTTTGCCAATTTCAACTAAAACAACTTTTTTGTACCATATTCTCCTTCACTTTTGGGATTTTTTTTTTCATTTTCATTCAAACGTATGACTTTTTTGCCAAAATCGTTCTTGAGATTTGAGATTTTTGCCATTATCATCCAAATATTTGACAGAAAAAATAATGCAAATTAGACTTTTGGATGAAATGGAAAAAAATCTCAAAAGCGAAAGACTATTTAGTAAAAAAAAGTTGTTTTGAATGAAACTGGCAAACATACCCAAACCTTAGGGACGATTTTGGCATTTTACTCTTTAACTAAAACTCCACACTTCAAGAACTCAAGTACGATTTCTACTCAAGTGGAAGAGCATGATCAGGAACTAAGGCTGGCATATCGTGTATACCCGTACACGACACGATAAGACACGATACACGAAATCCCATACACGAACACGACACGATAACTTATCGTGTCCTTTTTTTCAAACATGAACACGACATGATATACACGAAAATTACCTGTTAATACATGTTAACACGGCTGTTCGACTGTTATACACGAAAATTACCTGTTAATACATGTTAACACAAACACGACATGCTATCTGAGAGTTACAGAGGGAGTTTAGGGTTTTATTTATTTTTTATTTTTATTTTTTTGAATTGAATGAGGAATGAAAATAGAAAGAAATTAAGGAACCCACACGCACATGGCTGATGAGTTTTATTTAATTTAATTTCTTATCGTGTACTAACGGATATTAACAGGTAAACAGGTATTTAACCTGTTTATACATGAAAATTAACAGGTAATCTCGTGTCTACCTGTTTGGTACACGATACCTGTTAAGGCCATACACGATACCTGTTAACTTCGTGTAGATTCGTGTCGTGTATTCGTGTAAAATTGACAGCCCCAGCCCTATCAGGAACCGTAAAACAAAGAAATTGAACAAATTGGTTAACTTGTATGTGGAGTAGTGGGATGTAGAAAGTGACTCAACTTAAATGATGGTCATATTTTCTATTTCATTAAATTCATAGTTATTTAATATAAGTTAAGGAACTCAATATTTTGATTACTAAATAGCAAATTTATAAATGACCTTTGAGAATAGCTTTTGATATATGACATATCTCTTTTTAAATAATTACTAAACACTAGCTAAGATGATAATATACTTATATGGTATAATTAGGTTTAAACCCTTTTTTGGTAAGATGGTGGTTGCGTTGAAAATACTCTTTTTTTAAAGAAAAATGAAATGGCTACAGTTTCCAAAGACAAACCAAGGAATTTTATATATGGTAAGAGATATCACATAGATTTGGGGCTCCCTTTTTGTTTTTATTACTTGATTTTCTTTTGTTTGCTTTCTTTTTCAACATTCTCTACCACTTAAAGGCTGCATTCACTCCCCACCCAAACCAAACACAGATTGAGAGGGAAAAGAAAGCATAGACAATACCCATATCCGTATCTTGAAATAAATCAAAATTAAAAATAAAAGAAAAAGGTTCCACCCATTTTCAAGTTTTGGGATTGGAGGAATCTTTTCTCATTCCCTCTCATCTCACTTTATAGCAAATAAAGTCACAAACACCCAAAGAGGCCACCGAAAAGCATACACACCTTATCATGAAAGCAAGAAAAGTGACACCCTCAACCCCCCTTGATTAGACTACCCAACGCACACTCATTTACATTCTCTTCTAACCATTCTTTCTATTTTTTTAGTGTTATATGTCATTCTTTTATAGCTGTTACAAGAGACTTGTATGATCGTTCCAATAGTGGGTGGGGTTGTCATTTCAATCAGGTTTTGCTGCTCACTTGATTCCATTTTGGATCAATTTGTGTCAAATCTTGAAAATAATCTTGATTTAATAATCAAAGTAATGACAGAAAGAATTTAATCCCATCTAAACCACACGTCCATACATTATTTCTCTCTTTAGCTAGATTGAAAGAAAGTTGTTTCCTTTTTATAAAAGGATCATTGCTCAAGTCAACCTCACCTCATCATTTGGTCTTGGTTCTTCATGGGGCACCCACTTTCTTTTTCTTGCTTTTTCCCCCTTCATTTGCATAATTCACCATGAAAATGATGACAACCCTTTTGTTTCCTTCTTTCTTCATTTGTCTATATAATTGACACTCTCAATCAACAATGTTTTTACCCATCCATGGGACTCAGTAGCATGAAGGTGCATCAATTCACACGTGGTGGTGGGTTCTGGCGCGACGATGAATCTTCATCGTCTGGCCTCACCCTTGTCTCCTTCAAGCGTATGCGCCCCCTTAACCCTAAATTAACTAGTAGTGGTAGTACTACAGAAACATGTCTCACCATGAATAATAATATTAGTGTTAGCAATAGCAGTAGTAGCAGTAGCCATGTCACAGCAGCTTTTGACCTCAGGAGCTTCATTAGACCAGAGAGTTCCCCGATTCAACTCGTTTCACCCGACCAGAAGAAAGATTCTCCTCAGGTAAACATTAGTTTTTACCTTGTACTTGTGTTCATTTATCTTATTTCATGCTACTAGCAGACAAGCTAGGTGTAATGCTGAAGTAAATATAGTACATTATAGTTAAAAACAATTGAAAATGAAGTCCCATGTACATGTCCCTACAGTTGCAAAGGATCTTCACTGTTTTAACATCTACATGACATGAAATGGAATATTTATATTTATTCTCTTTCCAGATATTATCCTCATTATTCACATACAAATATAAAACATTGGTCAAATTTAGATCTAAAATAATTTCATGACAATGGTGAAGGTGGAGACACATCCAGGAGGAACAAGATGGAATCCAACGCAAGAGCAAATTGGGATCTTGGAGATGTTATATAGAGGGGGAATGCGGACGCCAAACGCGCAACAAATCGGACAAATCACCTCACAACTAAGCAAGTATGGCAAGATAGAAGGCAAGAATGTTTTCTACTGGTTTCAGAATCACAAAGCACGCGAAAGACAGAAACAAAAGCGCAACAATCTTGGTCTAACTCATTCCCCAAGATCAATCCCATCCTCCACCATGATCAACTCCATCCCATCAAACCCTAGAGTATGTTTAATAATATTCATCCATAACAATTTATAAAAAGCTGAGTTCTTGCATGTAATAGAATTAACAATCTTTTTGTTATGTTCTTGAAGGGAGAAGTAGTGGAGAGCCCATACAAAAAGTGCAGAAGCTGGTCATTTGAGTGTTTGGAGAAAGATGAAGAAGAAGATGATCATAAAACCCTAGAGTTGTTTCCATTACATCCAGAAGGAAGATGAAGATCTTCATGAAAAGGGTGTATGGATGGATCTATGGCTTAGTACTTTGTTGAAATTCTTATGGTCCCTATCCGTTAAGCTTTCACTTTCGTAGGCTCTTTTCGTCTTTGTTTCGGGAAAGAAGAAAGACAAACTTGTATCCTTGTACCATCTTAAGAAGATCTTTATGTCTTATTTATTTTGACTTTGGAAACCAAAGCGTGCTTTATTATGGAAAATGTTGCTCGCCAGTACTCATCGGTGCTTCTCTTTATTTTCTAACTTTCTTCTTTTTTCCATTAAAGTTTCACACTTAACGTCCTAGAGAATAGGATCAAACCATAATATACTATTAAAAAAAATTCCTCATCCAATCGAATACATTTATAAAAGTTAAGATTAATTGCAATTAATTTATATAAAAAAAGTTTGCATCTGATGTAGTGGATTTGCTGACGTATATAGGATGTTGTACATGGATGGCCTTGTTTCACGTGAAGGGGTAACTTGAGTTTAGCTCAGAATAAACATAAACATAAAAAAGAAAAAGAAAACTTGAGCACGATCTTATAAACCTGATTGCCTTTAGTTATAATTTGATTTTTTTTTCTATAAACTTAGATTATTAATAGATACTAATAATCTGCCCGTCGCGTGTTGCAGCGACGCACGACAAGTGAAAACGTGTAGTAAGACAACAAACGATTCGTAAAACACAATGTGTAAAAGATAATTACAAACAAAAAAGTGCAAAACTCAATATGTAAAAGACAATTCGGGTCAATTTTATGATCGCTCTCTGAGGTGCTCGTAGAACTTAAAACACTTCATACTTGAAAATAGTTAGCACTCAAAAGTCCAACATTCCCACACCTTCTAAAGCATCTTGTAAGATAATATCATGTATTATTTTTGTGTATATAAGTGTATAAATTATAAAATAAGGTGCTAGTAGTCTAGGATTAATTTCTTATTAGTAAATTCAAATATAATTAAAAGTAACGGATACTGATTGAATTTAAATATAATTAAAACTAATGGGTGTTAGTACATTTATATAGCGATACCGATTGATTTCTCTCACGTCCATGTGGCAACGCACAGGTTGAATTCTGGTATTTAAAATTAGGTACTATAACACGTTTTAGTATTATCAATGTTGAATGTTATATAGAGTAAATTACACTTTGTATCATTTATGTATTATCTGAATTTTGAAACGTGGTCTTTAAAAGATTTAATTTCATTTTATGTCAAAAAACACATGTTATATAACACTTTACGTCCTTTACACAAAACTGAGTTTTACTCTATTAGGTTTTATTTAAGGCAAGGGTATTATTGGTATTACACCATTGATTGCAACTGACGTCCCTTTATATTCTTCACCACTCACATTCCAACCTTCATATTTCACTCTATCCCTCATTCATCCTTCTAATTTCTTCACTTTTATTCCACGATGAACATCAATCCAGACAACAATGGTAGACAATTCATGATCCGACAACACTTATTGCAAGCTGAATTCGATGCCTTCTACGGTAATTTTTAGGGGTTTGGAGATTTGATAACTTAATGTTTTTACGTTTTGTTTATTGAAATTATGACAAATACTAAACGATCATTGCATAATGCAGTGGGGTTCCCTAATCTATTCACCATTAAGCTTCATCACAGTGGCATATTCACCTGATTTCCAGATAGGGCTTATGTTGAAGGAGACTGCAATTTTATTGACTTGTTAGATGAAGATAAGTTCTTTGTGTATGAACTGGATTGTATCGTGGACAAGTTTGGCCTTCCAAAGGACATTGAAAGGTATGATCACTTTCTTATTCCCGGTGAGAATCTTGATTTTGGACTAAGGGCTTTAGGGAGTGAAGCAGATGTTTTAGATTTTCTCAAAGTTATTCATGAGTCTAGGGTGATGATTGTGTATTGTGAGTAAGCTATAACAACTGTGCGTACGTTTTTCTGCTCCCTAACCAAGCTTAGGGTGCAAGAAATAACTGATGAGGAGATCATGGCAATGGAAAACATCAATGCTAGTAAGGATAGGTTATTGTTAGGATGGAATGCAAATGAGAATGAAGTAGGACAGAGTAGTGCTCATTATGAAACAGGACATAGTAGTGTTCAACTAGAAACAAGACATAGTAGTGCTCAAAATGAAGTAAGATAAAGTAGTGTTCATAATGAAATTGGTGTTACTATGGATGATCTTGAGTTTGACCCATTCTTTGGTGAGAATCCTGTGAATCAAAGTGATAGTGTGCAACATAACTTGAATGATGTGGCTGTAAATTAAAGTTAGCATGATGGGGATGTTAATACTAATCAAGAAGATGGGGAACATAATACTAGTGAGGATGATGATAGGCATAGCAGATGAGGGAAACAACGTATGGTGATGAGTTAGGAGAAGATGCTCCAATGATAATTTCCATAGTGGTTCAGATTCTGATGGCAATGATACAAGCTTTAGGAAAAGGGCATTAAAGAACATGAGAAAGGAGAATGAATGCAAAAACATTTTCTATCTTGGGCAAGTGTTTGGAACTAAAGAAGAAGCCAAAAAAACTGATTAAGACATATGCAGTTGAAACTAGGAGGCAAATTAGGATTATCAAGGATGACACGCAGAAGGTAAGGGCTATTTGTTGGGGTGATATCCCATAGTTTGCTAAAGATGGTAGCATACAAAACAGTGCATGGATTAGTATGACACAAGGTTTTAAAGTTAAAGTATTGTGTGGAAGGTGTAGGGGTACTAGACATAATAGCAGGACATGCACTAAACCACAAGTTGAAAAAGGACATATTGTGAAAAAATAAAGAAGTTGGGGGTTCTAGCAGTTCTACACAACCTGAAGGACCAAAAAGCAAAAACATTGGTGGTAGGGGCAATAAAGCAGAAACAAACAAACAAATGCCCTTGGACACTGTTGCTTTCTAAAGTGAATAGATTTGAATCTTCGATGATAAAAACCCTTGTAGGTGAACACAAATGCTTTCAAAACAGGAATGCTAGAGCCTGCACAACCACTTTTCTATCGAAACAGTTAATGGAATAACTCCAAGAAAACCCCAAAATACCAGTCAAGGCTGTTCAAGAGCAGTTACAAAGAAAGTTTGAAGTTGGTGTATCACAGATGAAAGCTTATAGGGCTAAACAGAAGGCTATTAGGCAACTCAATGGTGATTATAATTTACAGTATGGGTTACTTAGAGATTATGTAGCTGAATTGATGAACACATATCCAGGGACAACTGTGAAAATTGAAGTAGAACTACCAACAGATCCTCAGTCAACAGAAAGGAAATTTAAAAGAATATATGTGTGCTTGGGGGTTCTAAAACAAGGTTTTAAAGCTATTGGAAGGGATATGTTGGGACTTGATGGGGCTTTCATAAAAGGTCCCCTATCCAGGCCAGGTTCATAGTGCAGTTGGGGTTGATCCCAATAATGGCATTTACCATGTCTCATATGATATAGTAGAGGCTGAAACACTGGACTCTTGGACTTTGTTTCTAGAATGCTTAAGTGATGATCTGGATTTGGAAGCCAATTCAAACTTTACATTCTTAAGTGACATGCAAAAGCTCAGTTTTCATCCTTTATTTATTTGTTACATTGTTCTTTATGTATATCTTCTTGTTAACAGTCCATCCTTTTATGGCCTATTTAGGGCATTATTCCAGCAATTTTGAAGGTCTTCCCATTTGCTGAGCATAGATACTGCCTAAGACACATCTATGAGAACATGAGATTACAATTCAAAGGAAAGGCTTTCAAAGACCTTTTGTGGAAATGTGCAACAGCAACAATAGTTGTTGAATTTGAAAAGGAGATGGATGCATTAAAAAGTTTCAACAGTGAGTGTCACTTGTGGTTGTCTAACATACCTCCTAAACATTGGTCAAGGTCACATTTTTCTGGTAATTGAAATAATCTTTACAAGTATAATATTCTTTTACTTGTTAAATAGGGAATTAAGATTCTGTTTAACCTTGTGTATTATAGGAAGGCCAATATCTGATATGTTGCTCAACAACATGTGTGAGGTGTTCAATTCAAGGATACTTGAAGGAAGGGACAAGCCCATCATTGCAATGTTAGAATTCATCAGGGAATACTGCATGAGAATAATTGTTAATGTTCTTAAGTTGATTGAGATGAGTGATGGTTTACTAACATTATATGCTACTGAGTTGTTTGAGGAAATTAAGAAGATGCTACCAGGTTTGTATTGCTTTCATGGTTATATATGTAACGCCCTGCTATTTCATATTTTCTATAATTAGAAACCGTTGCTTGTATTTCTATTTTTGGAAGTCTTGTATTCTTGTAATCGTTCTTTCATTATAATCTTTGTAGAATCCGAGACTTGGATCATAATGAAATTCACATTTTCGTTACATTTATGTTATAAACACTTCATACATGATCATACGTTCAAAAATATTATTCAAAGTGATACTTTGTTATCAATTTGTACAAAATGCGTCAAACTTGCAAACTTGTGATCTATATGCTCAATTTACACGATTTTGACACTTATTCTCGACAAATGTACATAATTATACTTGTTTTATATGTGGTTTATGACTAGTTTACATAAAATACCCTTGATTATGTTTATTTTGCATAAAACACCTTGAAAACTCCTTAAAACTTGCATAAAAGAAAGTCTAGGGGCTATTTGTAATATAATCAAACTTAAACCCAACCCAGACTCCCTCACCGGCCACGACCCAACCCACTTATGTGCTTCGCGGCCCGTGAGCCCGTCATTTCACAGAAACTTTGATCAGACTCATTTCCTTGGCGGGTTTTGATGTTTATTTGAGTTTAAAATTTTCTTTCATGTCTTAAATGCTCACCAAACCCTACACTAACACTTCCTTATAAAACCCAAACATCTTCCTCACATCTTACACTTTACAACACTCTCAATTCACTCTCAATCTGTTGGAAATCAAGAACTTGGACATATTCATATCAAGTTGTTCAAGTATGCATAACTTCTTCATTACTTAGTCTTTTCCTTTGATTCTTTTTCCAAATCACTTGGAACAACCTAAGGGATGATTCCATAGGTTTTCCATGGAAAACCAAGGCCTGGAACATCACCAAAACAGGCTCCAAAGTGATACATACTTTCTGATTTATTTAAACTTTGTTAAACCTGAGTATTGATTCGCGCATAATCCTGTGAAGTTTAATCATGAAATTCACACAAATAAAGATTCTAGATCGAAAAAACGTGATTTGGAGTGTTCTTGAGCTGTTAGAACATATCCAATCGGATGGCCATCCGATCGGATGGCCATCCGATCCATGTCACTACTGGGTGATTAGATGATCAGTTGATTTTCAACGAATTGCCATCCGATCGGACGACCATCCGATCCATTTCACTATCTTACTTGAAGGATTAACTGCTTTCAATCGAATGACCATTCAATCGGATGACCATCCGATCGGATGGCCATCCGATCCAACACACCATCTTCATCTTGCCCTTCGATCGGATGGCAATCCGATCGGATGACCAGCCGATACCATGTCATTCGACCAGATGATCAAATGCCTAAAAAAAGGCATTTCTTGATCGCAACGACGAGGAGAGTCTCTAGAAAAAAATTGGTGATTGTCAATTTTTTCGGGATTTTAACGACCAAGCTGGTTGTTCGGGGACACCGTCGGGGGCTTCAGTGAACAGATTTGATGATGCGATCACGGATTGTGGAAATTAGTGGGGTAGTCATGATAATAGTGCAGAATGTTTATCATCTGGGTTATCTGACTATTTATGGGCCAAAACGTAAAATCCGCAATAGTGAAAAACTGACATTTTGAGGAAAATTGTCATATTTTAGGCATAGTCGAGTTTTTCACAGATAAAAGAGGATTGAATTGCTCAGTTTGAGGGGGAATTCTGTGAAGAGACGTCAGAATTTGCAAAAATGAGGGGGAATAAAAATTTCACTGTCGTATGTTGAAATTCCGGCATTTTTGAAATTCGTGACACTTCAGCAGTATTCGGGTGGTTTCAACTTCAGATTTTCAGGGGGAATGTGAATCTGATCGTGAGTGTAAGCTTCCGAGATCTAGATTATCCAAGGAGATGAATCTGATTGTGAACGAATGCTTCGGAGATCGGATTACATTATCATATGATTTTTTTTTCCAATGAAGATTTTTTGACTGTGGAGAATATCGTTTACATGGATCTGTCATTCTTATGGTGTGTTAACGTGGATCACGGTAAACGGGATATCAGATCTTCAGGGGGAATCACAGATTTGAAGTTAACCAGTGGGGTATTTGAAGTTTCTATCATTTGCCGGTTGAGTTTTTGTACATTCTTAGATCGAGCAAGCGGAATGCGAGATCGAGGTGCTGACATGATATATCAAAAACTGAGCTTGGATGCGGTTAAAGTTGAAACAGAGGATGTTGCATTGATTAGTTCCAAGTTGGTTATTGTTCGTGAAAGTTGTAGTTTAGCAAATCAGAGGAGAGTCGTGAACTGTGCAAAAGACCTGAAGATTCATTCCAGGGGGAATTCGTGCTTTACATTGGCAAAAGCAAAACCCGAATCATTAATCGAGGGGGAATTTGGATAGTCAGATTTCAACATACCTGATTGAAGTTCCAGAAAAGTTGAAGATTGCAGAATATCCAAACATGGCTCAACGTTCTCAAAGTTTTAAAGACGATTCGACAGTGACAGCCGAGGTGTCACACCCCGATATTTCCACGTATTACCGGTCGGCCCGGTGGGGAGTATCGTGACGTAGTTGATATCATCATAGTCAAACAACACAATTTTAAATGCACAGCGGAAGCAAAAGATAGATTTATTTCAACCGAATAAATTGTAATATCAAGTATCACAAAATAGTTGAAAAAGATCCACAGGCGGATCAAAAAAAAGGAAACATAGTGTCACACCCCCACAATCCACCATGCGGAGTACCACCGCTTGGAGGCGTGACGTGACCAGGATCAAGCCACCAATCATATTGAACAAGCATGTAAGTAGTTTGTAAAATCCAACACAATACAATTTGTGTCTAAACAAAACATAGTTTAAGTTACAAGCGGAAGCATAAAGTTTAAAACCAAATCATAAGTTTAAACGTTTCAAATGTTTAGCATGGTACACAGTTGTCCATGTCCCACAACGACTCTTCCCACTCCGATGCAAGCTCCATAGATACCTAACGACCTGCAAGGCATGTAACAACGAGTCAACAACAAAGTTGAGTGAATTCACAGTTGGTTGTTTAGTTATAGTGTTCGTGAATCATTTGTTTATTTCGTAAACCAAGTATCTTAGTTATCTGTATCGCGGTTTCCCGAACATGTTTGCGATGATTAGTGGCCGGATCGCGGTTTCCAAAACATGTGTGCGATGATTAGTGGCCGTATCGCGGTTTCCCAAACATGTGTGCGAAGATTAGTGGGGGCTTACCATGTGTCGACTAGTCGTGTTTGTACGTGCCCTTCTTGATCCAAGGACCGTAGCGAGTGTGAGTGTACGTAGGTTTTACGTACGTGCCCTTCAATCCGAGGACGGTGAAAAGTAGTTTAATAGTAATGATATTACGAGTAGTTATTCAAATCCCATTCCCAACCCACCGGGAATCCCATGCCTTAGAAAGTGTGTGAACTCACCTCGGTTGCTCGGTTTGACTCTAAAAAGTAGCTAACAGTCAAGGTCGGTCAATCACGTCCTAATATAATTTACCAGTTAGTCATTTAGTGGCTTTCAAATAGAACACAAAGTTCCTACACGTATCTATCACACAACATGCATCGTTTTAACGGTTTATGCCCATCTAAGTTTCCCATCCATTCCCCACTCAAAATCAAACATACGATAATGCACATAACATATAAAACATGTTAGATCATTCACGGATAGCATACCCGACATTTAGACACGCGAATCACTGAAATCATAATCTCCTTCACATCCTATAAGTATAAGGGTTCCTTATGTAAATTAGTTAATAGATAGTTTTTATTAGAATTAGATTAGTGATAGAAGTGCGGGGACTAGATGTGACAAGTTGAAACTTAATAACCTACATGTTTTTGGATCGACACATCCAAGGGACGCATCCCTTCTCTGATCGACATCAGGAAACAAGAAGAAACAGGGACGCAACTATTCAAGGAGACATACCTCTTCAATTCGATTGAGAGCCACAAGATCAAAGGACACGACTCTTCATCAAAAGACACAACGGTTCAGACACACCTCTTCGATAAGTATAAATAGGGTTAGATATTTCTATTGTAAACATATACATTCACTTGTACATATTCACAATCATTATTCTTTCAATCAAGGTTAGTTTATGTTCATTCGTTCATTGTGATATTCATTGTTCTTTAAGATTCTGGGCAACAGTGGTATCAGAGCCTAGGGCTCAAATTCGTTTCGGGAAGATAATCATCAGGCGGGTGGTTGAATTCCCTGACAATTCTGATCACGCAGGAGGCATTGATTGGGTTGTTCTTTGTTAAGTTTTAACATCAATCGCATCAAGCGGGTACGATTGTTGTTCGTTCGTTAATCGGTCATCAGGAGGGTGTTCGATTTTTGATCCGATCATCACTGAGGGTGTTTGGATTCTGAGTTTTGTTAATTCAAATCACGGCAAGAGGCTACGGTTCGAATTAAAGAAGACGGAAGCAAATCTGAGAAGTTTGTATTCCGGTTTGAAGAAGCAATCGCAAATCTGAGAAGTTTGGGTTGTTTGAAATTTGCAAAAGACACAAAATCTGAGAAGTTTTGTGATATCAAAGCATCAAGAGGGTGTTCGGTTGAGAAGTTTAGTCGCAAATCAAGCGGGTTTGGGGCTGATTGTTTTTGGGTTCGTATTTAGAGAGTCGCGAATCAAGCAGAAAGAAGAAAAAAAAAACGCAGCCAAGAGGGTTGTTAAGAAAAGTCAGAAAACCGTGCGGAGAATCACGATAAGAGAAGTCGGTCGGTTCGCAAAATTCCAGGTTCTACGTTCTATTTCTTCTGGAATTAATATAAGGTTTAGAAATTGGTTTGATTCCGTTAGAAAGTTAGTGTGAATTTTTGGAATCATAGATTTTGGTTTTAGGAGAAAACCAAAGTTTGGAAAGTGAAAATTGTTGGAAAAGAAATTATGGCGGATTCAGGAGGAGCCTCTCCGTCAAACGCGGTAGTGATTAAAGAGGGTAGTTCGTTTTCCCAGTTTCAGTGTCCTATCTTAAAGTCTACAAACTATACGGTTTGGGAAATCCGTATCAAAACCATACTTAGGGCAAACGGATTATGGGAAATGATAGAACCAAAAGAAAATACGCAAGCGGATGAAAAGAAGGATATGATGGCGACCGCTTATTTATTTCAAGCACTACCGGAAGATATGATAATACAAGTTGCAAGTTGCAAGAGTGCAAAAGAAATTTGGGATGCATTAAAGACTAGGCACGTCGGTGCAGATCGAGTGCAGAAGGCACGTCTTCAAACGCTCAAAACAGAGTTTGAGATGTTAAAAATGAAGGAGGAAGACACTATCGATTCATTCACTGCAAGACTAAATAGTATTGTCACGAGGGCAAGTGGTCTTGGATCAACTTTTGATCAACCGACTTTAGTACGGAAACTTCTGAGTTCTGTACCAAGAAGGTTCGTTCAAATTGTTGCAACCATTGAACAATTCGCTGATTTAGAAACAACGACGCTAGACGAGACAATTGGAAGATTGAAGGCCTACGAAGAAAGAACCGCGGTGATGGATGAAAACCCGGTATATAGTCAAGAGAAACTTATGTATACGCGACACGACAAGAACTATGGTCGTGGAAGGCGTTTTGGGAACAATGGACAAGGAAGGTTCAATTCATCACAAGGCAAGTGGCGTGATGGAAAGTTCAAACAACAAGAAGAAGATGATGAAGATTCATCACATGATGCTTACAAGAATAGAAGCAACCAAAGGAAGTTTGGGAAGGATTTAAGCAAGATAAAATGCTATAATTGCCAAAAGTTTGGTCATTATGCCTCAGATTGTCCTGAATCGAATCAAAGAGGAGAAGAATCAAATCTGGTGCAGGAAGACGATGAACCAACTCTCCTAATGGCAATCAAAGAAGACTGCAATGATCTACTACAACAAGCAGGATGACAAGCAAGACATGAAGAAAGATCAAGGTGCAACTTAAGGATGTTCGAGATTAGGGGGGTGAATGAAATCATAATCTCCTTCACATCCTATAAGTATAAGGGTTCCTTATGTAAATGAGTTAATAGATAGTTTTTATTAGAATTAGATTAGTGATAGAAGTGCGGGGACTAGATGTGACAAGTTGAAACTTAATAACCTACATGTTTTTGGATCGACACATCCAAGGGACGCATCCCTTCTCTGATCGACATCAGGAAACAAGAAGAAACAGGGACGCAACTATTCAAGGAGACATACCTCTTCAATTCGATGGAGAGCCACAAGATCAAAGGACACGACTCTTCATCAAAAGACACAACGGTTCAGACACACCTCTTCGATAAGTATAAATAGGGTTAGATATTTCTATTGTAAACATATACATTCACTTGTACATATTCACAATCATTATTCTTTCAATCAAGGTTAGTTTATGTTCATTCGTTCATTGTGATATTCATTGTTCTTTAAGATTCTGGGCAACAATCACAACCTATGTCATTTCAGCATTAATATTCAAAACCGGGCTGTTTTCGGACATTTTAATAAAATAGTTAACTTATTCCAAAAATTCCCAAATTTTTACAGAATGTCTTAAACATTCCAAATTTTATTGTGTAAAAATATCGGGGTCCGGTTCATTACCAATATTTTATAGAAAATCGTTTACCGAACTGTGATCAGATTTGTCACATTCTGATCACAGTTTACGGAATAATTCGTCTAAAATTCCTCGTAAGTCCGTTTGTCGAAATTCCAGTTGGGGGGTCACAAATACATCAGTGACCATCTTTGATAAAAATTTCAGGGGCTGGTTCGGTTTAGATTTCAAGTTGTGACTGAAAATGTATGACCCATTTTACTGCAGTTAAAATCAGCCTTAGCTGCTGTCACGAAAACAGACTTTTAAAATAGTAAACGATCTCAAAAAAATACGATTCTAGCGCCATTTTCTTCGTTTTTCGAAAAGACCCGATTTAGGCTTCAGAAATTCCGTTTTTCGATTTGTTAAAGTCTGTTTACGGCCTGTTGAATGCGGCTGAAAAAGTACATCAGAATGCTGTTTCGTGGTTTAAGCATTACTAAATCGCATCAACGAGTATCTGAACAATGGATTTAACAAGAAACCAACAATCAAACATCAAGTATGATTTAACCAACCCTCAACCGACAAGATTCCGCTTCATAATTCATACCTAAGTAAACTTTTATGTAACTTTAATATTTCTTTACTTTTGTTTAACATCTTTTAATCCTTTTGATCTTTAGTGACTTAAACAACAACACATCATACTACATATCAACTATGAACAAGATGAAAAACAAAGTGTGAAGAAAGTTACTACTAGCTTAAAGCTAGGGATCAAATCTAGTGAAGAAATGTGATGAGAAAAGATGGTGAAAAGCTAGAAGCAAGTTCCTTTGAAATCCCCTCAAGTTGCAACCTCCATTGATGGACTTCAAACTTTGTATGGAACTAGTAAATGAAGAAGATGAAGAATGTTGGAAGGTGGTGGTGGGTTCGGTTATGTGAGAACCGAAAATGGGAAAGAGAGAGAGAGAGAGAGAGTAGAGTGATGTGAGGGTTGAGTGGAGTGTGAAAATTGTGAAGTATGGCATGTGATCTATAGACATTTCTTATAATGATCATTCCATATATTATGTTCACTTACACAAGCCACAATCAAATTAAATAAGAAAACAAATCAAGTGTAATATTGAGAGCATGGAGGTGGTGATATGGTGGGTCCAACTTGGGACTAAAATCGTTGGGGGGGGGGGGGGATCTTAATGTAAAATTTGTGACTAGAATGTAAACATGAGTTATATTTCTAGTAATATATTCATGTATGTTAGTTTGATGATTTATAACGGGTGTTATGATAGACGGGGACCATGACTAGCTCAAAATAATTAAATAATGTGTTTGACAAATATTTGGTGTCCCGGGTAATGTCCGGTTGTTCGGTCAGATACTGTTCCGTTAAATTGTTTAATTGTTCCGTAAGGCGTCTTACTTATATATTTTTGTAACGCAATTTATTCCTAACACATAGGAAAACATACCGGACTATTTAGTAATTTTTCTGTATACTACTAGTATGCTAACACGCACATGTAAGTATAACACAGTAATCCGAGAGCAGTTAAATAATTTAGCACAATCATCAAGCACTTTAATTATCATTAAATAAATTGTACGGATTACATGAAATTTTGAGGGTTGTCACACATAGTTCATCAGATTTAAAATGCATCCAAGCTTGCGAGACTCTTATTGATGCTAAGGAGAGGCCAGCCTATTTCGAGTAGTACATGCACTTAGCCTTTTTGGGAAAATACGTCAGTTTACACTGTTAAATACAATTAACTGACTCATTTTGAAAAGGTTTAGAAAATTGATAAAAATGCACATGGCACAAAATATTTTATAACTTGGGATAATTATTTATATATAAACTTGTAAAATAATTACATGTTTCTTATACGTTCAGTAGCCCGGATTGACACCGGGTTAAAGATTAATAGACACACCGCATGATATAGTCCCGCGGCGAGTTATTCCCGAAACCGGCGGTTATACCTTATTATTTATATATGCACTGTCGGGTGTACGCCTACACCCCGTGCTTAGGTCGTGGCCACTTCTTAAAATGATGCCAAGGATATCCGGGACATGGTCATTAACCCCCCAAAGGCTTTAAGCAAACAAAACAATTTAAATGGGACATTTCAATAATTTAACCTTCATACAATGAAAAATTCAATGCCCGACCAAGCGGTATTTTATATACCATACCCCAAGCCCGTATAGGGAAAATAAGTTAAAAGTATTTACCTTTGCAAGTAATAATCACAAACAGCAAGTGCACGTAGCTTTTACCGGGTCTCCTATTCTAGAACGAAGGTTTATAATAACCTATTAGATTCCTAACGGGTCTTTAATTAAGCCTAAACTTAGACCGGTTAGCTTTAAAGGAAGATACGGCTCAAACGCACGATTAAGCGAAGACCGGAATAGAATGTAATTTAGACCCGAAAAGTTTGATGACTTGTATAATATGGGTAAACTAAACACATTCTAGATTTTGAGATAAAAATGATAAGGTTTGACCCGTTTCGATCAATTTATGCAAACTAGTTACATAAACCGAACCGAACGCGAATAATGCGTAACGGGTAACCAAATGATTCATGAACAGGTTTCCTAAGTTAATATGCCTTAAATATGTTGTGACATCTGTAAGATATCTTCTATTATGCCCGAAACGAATTTAAACTCAAACTATGCCCCGTAGGGTTATTTTGGTCATTTTAAAGGTTATAAAAGAGTTTAAATAATAATCTGAGGTACAGGTCTGATATAATCAGCAAAAATACTTAATTTAATAAGTTATAACAGTAGGGTATTACATGTATGTGAAATTTATCATTTATAACCAAACTATGCACCTCAGGGGCATTTTGGTAATTTCACAAAGGCTTAAAAGGTCAAAACTGGAAATCTGAGTTTAAAACTTTTTCTTACTATTAAAATATAAAAATTTACTAAAAATATCAGTAGACATCAAACCTTATATGTTTAAAATAGTTTTAATACATACTATGCGTTAAAAACGCTTAAAAAGCGATTTTGAGCTATTTCCGGGTTTTTAAAGGAAAACTGATATTTTTATTATTCCAGATGGCTCAAAATATTTTATTTATCATATTAGATCAGTAGAAAAAGGTTTGGTATCAAAATAATTTGTAAAAATCATTTTATAGGCCAAAAGGGCAAAACCGGCAATTACCAAATCAAGCTTAGAACTCTATGTTATGCTCAACCTAAAATTAAATAAATATATTCAAAAATCCCAAAATATTATATTACATCAGTGGGTAAAAAGTTTGGTATCAAAAATTGGGTTTAAATAGGCTATATGCTAATTACACCGTTTAATTAACAAAAAGCTTTTCATTTACGCTAATGAGCATAACTCCTAATCTAGACCTCAAATTGATGTCAAATCTTAGGGACAAGTTTATAAATTAGTAACTAAGGTTTCTATTATTTTACATTTTCAAAAATCACGTTTTAAGGTCATATGGGCATAATAGTCAACATTTAAGCATTTAACGGAAACATGCATATGAATCGGATAACTAATGAACCAAGCTGTATAATCACAGAGGGTCATACTAACATGAAACCTGGTCCAAATAAAGCTCTAAGGCATTTCTAAAACATGCTACATTGGGTCAGAACTGAAAGTCAAAGCAAAAGTCAAATTATGCGACTTTCGGTTCCGAACCAAGCCTAAACTGAAAATTGTCGGGTTGAACATGTTTAGACATGTTCTTACATTAATTACCAAGTTATATTAATGATAAAACAGGTTGCATGGCTTCTACATTGCTAATTATGCATTAATTTGAAAATAAGCTTTCTGTTGACTTTTTAAGATTTAGTTTGACCCGACAATTGACCTAGTTAGAGTGGGAATCAGATAGTGCCCTTTTAAGGGTTTATTACCCACATAATTACCCACTCATAGGTACTTTCAATTTAAAATTTGACTGGACAAATTATGATTAATTACGAAGTCAAACCTTAATTACGACGGTTTGACTTTAGGCTAATTAATTAAGTAAAACTGAATTAAGAAGGGTCAAGGACACTTACATGGGTCCTAAGCATGCCTAGGAAGCCTAAGAAAACTTGGTTGCTGATCAGAGAGCTCCAGAAATAAGCTTGTGAAAGTTTGCAAGTGAAGAGTGAAGTGTTGCAACAAGGAGGTTGCTTATATATTGAATTTGATCCCCTAAGATGATGCCAAGGAAGTCTACAGGTATTTCCAGATCAAGACAAGTGCCCCTATTGCATGTTAAACCATTGGGGCAGCCCCTTGTATGTAGAAACAAGATTTTGAGTCGGGTTAACAACCTTAACAAACATCTGCAGGTGAAAACTGTCGCTGGCAGGCTGAGGCGGCCCGCGTAAGGATCCCCTGACACCTTACGCGGTCCGTGTGAGTGATCAGAATAGGCCAAACAAGTTTCATTAATTGCATTTTAGGTCCTTGGTCCTTCCAAACGTGATTTTGAGTTTATTTCTTGCACTTTTGGCCCTTTAACTTGACTTTTAAGGGTTCCATGACATAACCAAATATTGTTAAGTCCTCGGTTAACTTTGTGATCACCCGTAAAGCCTTAAATTTCAACGTTGACGCTTTTAACCCCTCGCATACGAATATCGTCATAACTTTCTCATACCTTATCGAAAACTTGTGAAATTTTTATCACTTATTCTAGTGAGCATAATTAATCGTTACAAAGCTTCGGGTTCGCTAAAAGGTCACTCAGAGGTATACTTTAAACTTGTTGACACATTTAACCCCCTTTTAGTTTGTAATCTCTCACTTTGTTCCACAATTAGCTTCGTATGATCCATGATTCATTCGTTTAAGGGTATAAACATTGTGTAGGGTTATTGCAAGATATATTTATCCATTTTTGACACTTTGAACCCTTATATTCACATACTTTCTTTGTTTGTCAACTTTAGTCCTTCATAAGTAATCTTCTACACGTTTAAAGCTCATGACACGTGTCGATACATTATTGGACATAAATTTTCGAGGTCTTACATCCTCACCCCCTTAAAAGAAATCTTGACCTCAATATTTACTAAAAAAAATGAGGGTATTTTTCTTTCATTGTGAACTCTACCTCCCACGTGTACTCGGGACCTCTGCGGGCATCCCATTTGACCTTTACAATAGGCACTTGCTTCCTTCGAAGCTTCTTAACCTGTCGATCCTCGATCGACAAAGGTTTTTCACAAATTTCATGCTCTCATCTATATGCACATCCGTGTGTAGTATGACTAGCGATTCATCAGCTAGACATTTCTTCAGATTGCAGATGTGGAATACATTATGAATACCACTGAGCTCTTCATGCAAGTTTAACTTATAAGCCACTGATCCGACACATTCGATGATCTCGAATGGTCCTATGTATCTTGGGCTTAATTTGTCTTTCTTACCAAACGCATCACTCCTTTCCAGGGTGATACTTTAAGCAACACTTTGTCACCAACCTTGAACTTTAGAGGTTTACGCCTTAAGTCTGCGTAGCTTTTCTACCTATCTTTGGCAGCTTTGAGACGATCTCTTATCTGCACAATCTTATCTGTCGTCTCCAGGACTATATCTGGTCCTGTTAGTTGGACATCTCCAACTTCTGCCCAACAAACGAGCGTTCTGCACTTCCTTCCATATAAAGCTTTAAATGGTGCAGCTTGGATACTAGAGTGATAGCTATTATCATATGAAAATTCGATCAATGGAAGATGTTCGTCCCAACTTCCACCTAGGTCAATAACACAAGCCCTTAACATATCTTCCAGTGTTTGAATCGTTCGCTCACTTTGACCATCCGTTTGCAGATGATATGCCGTGCTGAAGTTCAATCGAGCGCCTAGGGATTGCTGAAAGCTCTTCCAGAAGTGCGATGCATACCTTGTATCCCTATCAGAAATGATAGATACTAGCACTCCATGGAGAGATACAATCTCGTCCACGTACAGCTGAGCTAACTTATCTGAGCTATGTGTTTCCTTAATAGGTAGGAAGTGAGCTGACTTAGTCAATCTATCCACTATCACCCAAATAGTATCATTTCCTTTCTTTGTCTTTGGTAACTTGGTGATAAAATCCATTGTCACCATTTCCCACTTCCAGGTGGGAAGTTCAGGCTGTTGTAGCAAACCTGACGGCTTTTGGTGTTCAGCTTTAACTTGCGCGCACGTCAAACATTTGGCTACATAGGTAGCTATAGACTTCTTTAAGCCTATCCACCAAAAATTTGCCTTCAGATCCTGGTACATCTTATCAGCTCCAGGATGAACGGAGTACTTAGAACTATGGGCTTCCTGGAGGATGACATCCCGAAGTCCTCCATACACTGGAACCCATATTCGTCCATTTAATCTCAGGATTCCGTCATTGCCATAAGATAACTGCTCTTCAGTTACTCCTAGCTTTTCATCAGGATAGTTAGCTTCTAATACAACTTCCTTCTGTGCAGCTAACAACCTTTCATTCAAACTATTCTTTAATTCAATGCCTTGGCATTGATTCTTATGGGCTTTACTCGTTCCTTTCTACTTAAGGCATCTGCGACTACATTTGCCTTGCCTGGATGGTATCGGATTTCACAATCATTGTCATTTAGAGTTTCCATCCACCGACGCTGCCTCATGTTTAAGTCCTTCTGATTAAACAAGTGTTGGAGGCTCTTGTGATCAGAATAGATCACACATTTGGTACCATACAAATAATGCCTCCATAGCTTTAGTGCAAATACAATGGCACCCAACTCCAAGTCGTGGGTGGTGAAGTTCTTCTCATGCACCTTTAGCTGTCGAGATGCATAGGCAATAACTTTGCCTTTCTACATAAGCACACATCCCATTCCTGTGTGCGATGCATCACAATAAACCACAAACTCTTCGATTCCTTTAGGCAATGTCAACACGGGTGCATTGCTCAACTTCTGTTTGAGAATGTCAAAGGATTCTTGCTACTTTGGTCCCCAGTCAAACTTGACATTCTTTCGGGTTAATAAAGTTAGGGGTGCAGCAATCCTTGAGAAGTTTTCAATAAATCGCCTATAATATCCTGCTAAACCTAGAAAGCTACGAATCTCTGTAGGCATCTTTGGCTCTTGCCAATTCATAACAGCTTCAACCTTAGCGGGATCTACTTGGATACCACGCTCACTGACAACATGTCCAAGGAATTGGACTTCACGAAGCCAGAATTCACACTTCGAAAACTTGGCATAGAGCTTCTCCTACTGAAGTTGTTCCAGAATGCATCGAAGATGCTTCTCATGGTCGGCCTGATTCTTTGAATAAATTAGAATGTCGTCAATGAAGACGATAACAAATTTGTCCAAGTATGGCTTGCAGACGCGGTTCATGAGATCCATGAATGTTGCTGGTGCATTAGTGAGCCCAAAAGGCATCACTAAGAACTCGTAATGACCATAACGAGTCCTAAATGCAGTCTTGTGTACATCTTCATCTTTAACCTTCAGTTGATGGTAGCCTGACCTCAAGTCGATCTTGGAGAAATAACTCTCCCCTTGAAGTTGATTAAACAGATCGTCGATCCTGGGCAATGGATATCTATTCTTGATAGTGACTTTGTTAAGCTCACGATAATCGATGCATAGTCGCATCGATCCATCCTTCTTCTTCACAAACAGGATTGGTGCTCCCCAAGGAGATGAACTAGGACGAATGAAACCTTTTGCCAATAAATGGTCTAGCTGAGTCCTTAATTCTTTCATCTCTGTTGGTGCCAACCTGTAAGGTGCCCTTGCAACAGGTGCTGCTCCTGGAATAATGTCAATTCTGAATTCTACTTGCCTATCTGGTGGCAAACCATGTAGTTCTTCAGGGAATACTTCGGGATTTTCATAAATGACGGGGATATCTTCAATCTTAGGCTTTGGCTCATCAATAGTCACTTGTGCCATGTAGATGACACAACCCTTCTTCATACACCTTGATGCCTTAAGCATAGACACTTGCTTAGGCAATCCATACTGAGTATCTCCCTGTATGGTAAGTGCCTCACCATACGGAGTCTTCATCACTACTTGCTTCTTGTCACACACAATCTGTACTTGGTTATGAGATAACCAATCCATGCCTATTACTATATCAAAACCGGCTAACTTCAAAGGAAGTAAGGACAATGGAAAAGAGTGGTTCCTAATGGATATGAAACATCCATCTAACACGGTTGATGCGGTTTCTATTGTGCCATCGGCTAATTCAACCTCATATTTTATGCTTAGGGCTCTAACAGGCAGGTTTAACAACTTACAAAACTTATCATCAACAAATGACTTATCTGCTCCAGAATCAAATAACACCCTTGCATATACATCATTAATAAGGAAGGTACCTGTTATGACATTATCATTCTGGATCGCCTCTTGTGCGTTCATCTGGAAGACCCTAGCATTGGTCTTTTTCCCATCTTCAGCCTTCTTTGCAAACTTTGGGCAGTTGGACTTTATATGCCCTTTTTCATTGCAGTTATAGCACGTCGCATCCTTGATTTTCTTACAGTCCAATGTCTTGTGCTCAAAAGATTTACATATCCCGTAAGTTCTCGGCTGTGACTGGGATTTCGATTCATATCTACACCTCCCGAAATGGTGCTTCTTACAGATCTTACACTTGGGTTTATCACCCTTTCTGTTGACCATCCTTTTTCGTTCTAGAACTCTTCTTATGGTCATTGTTTCCCTTACGCTTCTTGTCTGAACGTCGTGAGTTGTCATCCTCACGCTTCCTCTTCTCAGCGTCTGTGTTTCTCAGCGATCTCTGCCTGACCGCGTCCAAAGTAAGGGACAATGATATATCAGCTGCAGACCGAAAAGTAGCTGGTCTGGAGGCCTTCACACTAGCCTTGATTTCTGGGGCCAAACCCCCCAATGAAACGAGCTATCCTCTTGGGTTCCGGAGTTACTAGATACGGAACCAGTCTTGACATAGTGTTGAAGCTCGTAAGGTAGGCTTGACAATCTAGTTTTTTCATAACCAATGACAAGAAATCAGCTTCAATCTTTTCAACCTCATGCTGAGGGCAGTAATTCTCCTTAATCAATGTCACAAACTGTTCCCAAGACAGATTGTACAATGGGATTTTCCCAGTGGCTTGGATCAAAGACCTCCACCAGGCTAGTGCCTCACCTTTGAATGACTGGGATACAAACTTTACCACATCCTTATTAGCGCAACCACTAATATCTACCACAGTGTCCATCTCGTCTAGCCATGACATGCAATCAACTGCTCCTTTTCCCCGGTGAAATCCCTGGGTTTGCAGGAGACAAAGTATTTATAAGTGCAACCTTTAGCACGTGGTTCTTGGTTTAACACAACTCTCTTAGATGGAACACTCCTCTGGTTTGATGAGTGATGAGAATCACTTTTGTGGGCAGTATGAGTTCTTAAGGGTGGCTTCGTGTGTGGTACAGATTGGGTCCTTACATGGGTACCACTGGATTCATTGAATTGCCTATCCAAAGCTCTTGTAATAACATTGTCTATCAATGCCTGTAATTCTGCTCCTGCTACGTTGACTCTGGAGGTGTCATGATTATCTCTGGGATGACTGTTGACTTCGTCTGACCCAGGCATGTAGCTTGAGTACTAAATAAGATAAATGATTTTAATTTACTCAGAGGTCTATAACAGTTTTATCATTCTAGATGATTTATTAATCATGGTATTTAAGAAACCATTTCGATTAATTTGTTAAGCATATATATATATATATATATATATATATATATATTCAGGATTTTCATTATAATAATCCTTAGTTATAATTAAGATATATCAATGGCAAAAAGGCCTAGTCATATGGACGGTTTTAAGTTTTTAATCATGATCTTATAGGATCAATGTATTGAGGTTTTAATTATAATGTATTACCTCTTCTTAACAGGGGGTCGAAGACCACAACTGTCTTTTGTCTTATATGACAATGAATATAGCTCGTAGGCATTACATCCCTATTGGATTGTTTAATATAATAAAAGAAAATGGAGAATCCAATGTAAGGATGACTCATGCGATTTTATCGAATCACATTTTGCCAGGAGTGTTAACATGTTTTCAGATGTTAACAAGGTTTTGAATCTTTTGAATAGGTTTTACCGTCTTGGCCATATCTAGAATGACATGTGGCTAGGTTTTACCATTAAGATTCTTATTATTTTATTATAATGGTAGGTCTTATAAAAGGAATGTTATTTTTCATTTATTTCACATATTATATTTATGCATATAATTTAACAAAAATGGAAATTTAGATTAAATCATTCCACTGCAAAAATTTAAACAAGTACAGATTTGCCCTAAACGGGACTTCTACAAGAAATAACATGCCCACGCAGGGGCGAAACAACCTAACATACCCACGCAGGGGTTAAACAGAAAAACATGCCCACGCAGGGGCGGAATACTGAAAGACATGCCCACGTAGGGGATGAATATAGAAACAAATATCCATGCAGGGACATGATTACAACACTAAAAACAAACAACGAATAAAGGATTTAATGATCCTTCTTGCTTTTTCCCTTGATTAAGTTCGCCAGACCCTTGAAAATTCCCCGGTTTTGCCTACACCCTTCCCGAACCTCATGTTGCACCTGACTCAACCTTTGAAGAATGTTCTGATGCTGTGGTGGTGATATTACTGGCAGCTGCGGGGGCTGCTGATACTGCGGAGGTTGAGGAGGTGGAGGTTGCTGATACCCATATGGTGGGTACCCATAGGGTGAATATCCAGCCTGATATGGGACTCCAAAGGGCCCCTCGGGATGGAGAGCATTGTAATCCCACGCTGCCTGGTACGGGTCAACATTAGCGTAGTTGTAGTTGGTATGGGCCGGCTGCTCAAAGGGATTATACGGCGCCGCACCGGTGTATGTAGGTATTGGGTCGCCAAAGCCCAACGGTGGTGGCGCGACAGGCGCAGAGTTTACTTCCGAGACGGGGTTTGAAGGCCCACCCATATGCGGTTCTTCATGGAGTGGCGGGTAGCGGCTGCCACTTGAAGGTTGAGGGGTGCTGATATGCACTCCTCCTCGCACGGACATCCGTGCGTTCGATCTTTCTCGCCTCGGTGGCTCCGGAGGCTGGTGCTGAACTGGTGGTGGTGGCGGAGTGACCACGACAAAACGAGAATCCTAGGATGGATCCTGCTGCTACGGTGAGTTGTCGTAACTGGGAGTAAACATCCAGTCTATCTGTCTGAACCTCTCCTCATAGCTGTCGGGACCATTATAAGGTGATCCCACAAACGGTGACCCATCCGAAATTTCGATGGGGTGGTTAGGGGTCCCGGTTGGAGGCTCGGCGGGATCCGTGTCTTCATCCATGTCCATCGCATGGTCGCCTGAGAAGTGGTCTTCAGGTCCTAGTGGGTTAAAACCCACTGGTTCTTCAATGTAGTTTGCCGGGTTGAACCGGCTTTGGAAGACAGGTGTCGGATCATCGAAAGAATGGTGAGGGTTGGATCTCTGGAGGAGGATGAAAGATGGCTGCGGGTTATGGGGCTCATTTTCAAAATGAGGCCCGTAGGAATGGTGATAGGATGGTGACGAACTTAGCGAGACGGATTGCCTCGCTGGCTCTATATACGTCCTCCAATGCTCCTGGGGACTCGTACTCATTGAGGCCGGTGGGGTTCGTCTGTGTGATGGCCCGACTTCATTGTCGTGGCCTGTGATTGGTGCCTTTCCTCTTCCCCTTATGAACCTTGGTGGCATGATTGAACCTGTCAACATAAACAAAGATAACAACAAGGAAATATATAAAGGACAAAAATAAAATAAAACAAATCAGGATTTTGTCCTAAGTTCTTTGTCTAGACTCGAAAATTGAGGAATGTGCAACTGTGTAACTGAGATTAAACACAAAAGGCTAGTATTTAATTCACTCAGTGTTGGCTCTGATACCAACCTATCACACCCCGATATTTCCACGTATTACCGGTGGGGAGTATCGTGACGTAGTTGATATCATCATAGTCAAACAACACAATTTTAAATGCACAGCGGAAGCAAAAGATAGATTTATTTCAACCAAATAAATTGTAATATCAAGTAACACAAAATAGTTGAAAAAGATCCACAGGCGGATACAAAAAAAGGAAACATAGTTCATCAGATTTAAAATGCATCCAAGCTTGCGAGACTCTTATTGATGCTAAGGAGAGGCCAGCCTATTTCGAGTAGTAACTGCACTTAGCCTTTTTGGGAAAATACGTCAGTTTACTCTGTTAAATACAATTAACTGACTCATTTTGAAAATGTTTAGAAATTTGATTTGAATGCACATGGCACAAAATATTTTATAACTTGGGATAATTATTTATATATAAACTTGTAAAATAATTACATGTTTCTTATACGTTCAGTAGCCCGGATTGACACCGGGTTAAAGATTAATAGACACACCGCATGATATAGTCCCGCGGCGAGTTATTCCCGAAACCGGCAGTTATACCTTATTATTTATATATGCACTGTCGGGTGTACGCCTACACCCCGTGCTTAGGTCGTGGCCATTTCTTAAAATGATGCCAAGGATATCCGGTACATGGTCATTAATGTTACGCCCTAACACGTTGAAACTCAAAATTCGCAGCGGAAAACACATAATTAAAATTTCTTTAATGACATTCTTTCTTTCACTTAAATACATTAATTCCTTTTTAAAATTTGATTGACAACTATCATACATATATCGAATTAAGTGACCACATACACATCCACGTACAATCCATGTCTTGACTCGATCTTCAACCGCGTACAATTCTTGGTGAAACATCCAAAATCCTGAACAACCTGCAGTCACCACATTCAATCTCATCATTAGTAACCGGTAACATAATACAAAATATTAACACATGCATAATAAAGCGTCCACATATCATGCTTTCTCTTATACTAGCTCCTTCATCCATCCATTCCATCACTCGCCTTAGATTGCAGAGTCAACCTTTACTTATATTGTTAACCTGCCTATGTTCACATTAATCCTCAATAGAAAAATGGTTAGTATCATTAACTTCCTATCATATGGACGTGTCCTCAAATACGCATAACTCGTCTTATTCATTTAAGCATATAATTAAATACCTCTCTCAAGCATGTATTCATATTCATTCACACCCGTACCTACAATTTACATCTTACATATATAACTCCTTAATTCATCTTTATGCATAATTCATTGCATAAGTTCCGTTTCTTACCCGAACTTAATCGAATCTCTTTCTTAACCTCTTCCGACTCATTTCCATTGTAACTTAACTTAGTAACAACAACAATTCATTATTTTCTTATATTACATTCAATAATTACCATATGTCATAATTACATTACCAAACAAAAGGGTAAGTTTAGAGTTCACTTACCTCGTGCGTCCGAGTTCGAGCATAGCTTCCGTGTTTATCCTTGGCCCGTTGCCTTTCATGCTTGTGTCCGCGTTGACATAACTCCTATCCGTACATGTCATCACATTCATCATAACATGATTAGCATACATGAGCATACATACCCTTTTAAGGAAGGTTTCTTGCCATATCATCTTATCAACTAATTTCTCACTTGTAATCCATTTAAAACATAATCCTTATACAAATCTATTATTTAATACATCATCATCACACTCTAAATACATTTATTCATTTTTAGCATACAATCTCACTTATCATTTTCTCCTAAGCATTTCATCAAACACTTGGTGTGCATATCACTTTCTAGGCATAATGTACAAGTGCTTTAAGCATGTTCTTCCCTATTTCATCTTATGAACCGTCACATTCAAGCAAAATCTCATAATCATAAATTCCACATCAAATTTATCTATTTAAGTCTATCATATAACACCTTATACATCACAAGATCACACTATAACATCTACAAGTTCATCATGATCATCATCTTCACACTCATGCAATGGGTTTCATTCTAAATCACCCAATTACTTGAAATTATTCATAACACAAGTTCTATTTGGTGTTTCTAACACCTCTACAAGCTTAATTGCATACAAATTCATGGATTGATCATAACCCACTTCAAACAAGATCATCAAATCTAAGTTTTGAGACATACCTTACGATCCCCTTGTGGAGGTGATCGTTAATTCATGTTCGGTTGTGAATTTGGGCTTCGTTTAGCCTTTCAATTTGGAGAATTTGTGAAGTTTAGGGTTTTGGCTCCATGGGAGCCCTCCCCTGCTCGTTGATGAACACACACACGAGGTGTGTGTATGTGTGTGTTATTTTCTTTTTAATAAAACAACTTTCAAGTTGTTCACTTTGGTCCCTCATGTTTCGTTTTAATTAAATAAGGCTACAACCCTTCGTTTAATACCAACGTTACTAATATTCAACTAGGTTAATTATTCCTAGATAATATTTATTTACGGGTTCACTTTTACCCCTAACGGTATTTTTACCCGTTCCTTTATATTAACCGGGTTTAAATTATCAAACCCATTTTTGGGGTGTTACAATTAACCCCCCCCCCCCAAAGGCTTTAAGAAAACAAAACAATTTAAATGGGACATTTCAATAATTTAACCTTCATACAATTAAAAATTCAATGCCCGACCAAGCGGTATTTTATATACCGTACCCCAAGCCCGTATAGGGAAAATAAGTTAAAAGTATTTACCTTTGCAAGTAATAATCACAAACAGCAAGTGCACGTAGCTTTTACCAGGTCTCCTATTCTAGAACGAAGGTTTATAATAATCTATTGGATTCCTAACGGGTCTTTAATTAAGCCTAAACTTAGACCGGTTAGCTTTAAAGGAAGATACGGCTCAAACGCACGATTAAGCGAAGACCGGAATAGAATGTAATTTAGACCCGACAAGTTTGAAGACTTGTATAATATGGGTAAACTAAACACATTCTGGATTTTGAGATAACAATGATAAGGTTTGACCCGTTTCGGTCAATTTATGCAAACTAGTTACATAAACCGAACCGAACGCGAATAATGCGTAACGGGTAACCAAATGATTCATGAACAGGTTTCCTAAGTTAATATGCCTTAAATATGTTGTGACATCAGTAAGATATCTTCTATTATGCCCGAAACGAATTTAAACTCAAACTATTCCCTGTAAGGGTATTTTGGTCATTTTAAAGGTTATAAAAGAGTTTAAATAATAATCTGAGTTACAGGTCTGATATAATCAGTAAAAAAACTTAATTTAATAAGTTATAACAGTATGGTATTACATGTATGTGAAATTTATCATTTATAACCAAACTATGCACCTTAGGGGCATTTTGGTAATTTCACATAGGCTTAAAAGGTCAAAACTGGAAATCTGAGTTTAAAACTTTTGGTTACTGTTAAAATATAAAAATTTACTAAAAATATCAGTAGGCATCAAACCTTATATGTTTAAAATAGTTTTAATACATAATATGTGTTAAAAACGCTTAAAAAACGATTTTGAGCTATTTCCGGGTTTTTAAAGGAAATTTGATATTTTTATTATTCCAGAAGGCTCAAAATATTTTATTTATCATATTAGATCAGTAGAAAAAGGTTTGGTATCAAAATAATTTGTAAAAATCATTTTATAGGCCAAAAGGGCAAAACCGGAAATTACCGAATCAATCTTAGAACTCTATGTTATGCTCAGCCTAAAATTAAATAAAAATCTTCAAAAATCCCAAAATATTATATTATATCAGTGGGTAAAAATTTTGGTATCAAAAATTGGGTTTAGATAGGCTATATGCTAATTACGCCATTTAATTAACAAAAAGCTTTTCATTTACGCTAATGAGCATAACTCCTAATCTAAACCTCAAACTGATGTCAAATCTTAGGGACAAGTTTATAAATCAGTAACTAAGGTTTCTATTCTTTTACATTTTCAAAAATCACGTTTTAAGGTCATATGGGCATAATAGTCAACATTTAAGCATTTAACGAAAACATGCATATGAATCGGATAACTAATGATCCAAGTTGTATAATCACAGAGGGTCATACTAACATGAAACCTGGTCCAAATAAAGCTCTAAGGCATTTCTAAAACATGCTACATTGGGTCAGAACTGAAAGTCAAAGAAAAAGTCAAATTATGCGACTTTCGGTTCCGAACCAAGCCTAAACTGAAAATTGTCGGGTCGAACATGTTTAGACATGTTCTTACATTAATTACCAAGTTATATTAATGATAAAACAGGTTGCATGGCTTCTACATTGCTAATTATGCATTAATTTGAAAATAAGCTTTCTGTTGACTTTTTAAGATTTAGTTTGACCCAACAATTGACCTAGTTAGAGTGGGAATCAGAGAGTGCCTTTTTAAGGGTTTATTACCAACATAATTACCCACTCATAGGTACTTTCAATCTAAAATTTTACTAGACAAATTATGATTAATTACGAAGTCAAACCTTAATTACGACGGTTTGACTTTAGGCTAATTAATTAAGTAAAACTGAATTAAGAAGGGTCAATGAAACTTACAAGGGTCCTAAGCACGACTAAGAAGCCTAAGAAAACTTGGTTGCTGATCAGAGAGCTCCAGAAATAAGCTTGTGAAAGTTTGCAAGTGAAGTGTGAAGTGTTGCAACAAGGAGGTTGCTTATATATTAAATTTGATCCCCTAAGATGATGCCAAGGAAGTCTACAGGTGTTTCTAGATCAAGACAAGTGCCCCTATTGCATGTTAAACCATTGGGGCAGCCCCTGGTATGTAGAAACAAGGTTTTGAGTCGGGTTAACAGCCTTAACAGACATCTGCAGGTGAAAACTGTCGCTGGCAGGCTGAGGCGGACCGCGTAAGGATCCCCTGACACCTTACGCGGCCCGTGTGAGTGGTCAGAACAGGCCAACCAAGTTTCATTAATTGCATTTTAGGTCCTTGGTCCTTCCAAACGTGGTTTTGAGTTTATTTCTTGCACTTTTGACCCTTTAACTTGACTTTTAAGGGTTCCATGACATAACCAAATATTGTTAAGTCCTCGGTTAACTTTGTGATCACCCGTAAAGCCTTAAATTTCAACGTTGACGCTTTTAACCCCTCGCATACGAATATCGTCATAACTTTCTCATACCTTATCGAAACCTTGTGAAATTTTTATCACTTATTCTAGTGAGCATAATTAATCGTTACAAAGCTTTGGGTTCGCTAAAACGTCACTCAGAGGTATACTTTAAACATGTTGACACATTTAACCCTTGTAGTTCTCTCACTTTGTTCCACAATTAGCTTCGTATGATCCATGATTCATTCGTTTAAGGGTATAAACATTGTGTAGGGTTATTGCAAGATATATTTATCCATTTTTGACACTTTGAACCCTTATATTCACATACTTTCTTTGTTTGTCAACTTTAGTCCTTCATAAGTAATCTTCTACACGTTTAAAGCTCATGACACGTGTCGATACATTATTGGACATAAATTTTCGAGGTGTTACATCCTCACCCCCTTAAAAGAAATCTCGACCTCGAGATTTACTGAAACAAATGAGGGTATTACTTGATGTTTTCCTTAGATTAGTTGTACTTATTCCTTTCTTATTTGTGAGTTCATGACCCTCCTTGTTGTTTATAACAACAAGTGTAGTGGTGAACAAAGAGGTACCTAAATGGAAGACTTGTTCTTCCTACCTCATGCGTGACTTATATGATATACAAAGAGGTTCCTAAATGGAGGATTTATCCTCCTACCTCATGCTTGACCTATATGACATTATAATAATCTATATGTAACTTATGTACTATTCAAATAACCAAACTCTTGATGATGAACTAGTGGTCATTCGTCAAGATAGTAGGTTACATCATCTAAGATTATGATACTTGTCACGATTCTAATGAATATTTTGATCCATGAAAACATTCAAACTCTTGTGAGTTTCATAGTGTCAAGAACAAGTATTATGTGTGCTAGATGATTACTTTCTCCTATGTTAATTTTTTCATATAATTTAAACTCCGAATCTTTAATCTTCCATTAACACTCCATACTCACAGCTATGTTTCTTCGTGTAGAAGGACAAGGTGCTCCAATCTAATCAACCAAACACTCGCGGGATAACAAGTAGGAAGCTTGCAAAACTGGGAGTATACTTAAACCCATTTTACCTTTCATCACTCCTGGGTGCAACATGTATGTTATACAAAATATACTTCACATGAAACTATTTTAATTACACTCTATCCATGCTTTAACATGAAACTATATGATGCTTGATAGACTTGTACGTTATGTAGACTTTTTGTATCGATTATATGCTCATTAACTTTGCTAGCCTACCTTAACAATTATAGTGCTTTAGGATTAACGCACCGCCCATGAAACTTGGGGTATTGTTAAGTTAAACATGTTAACCTCCCGCTACACTTTTGGGATAGGCTATATTAACGCATTGGATTCTTGGGTTTGAACATATAGTACACCGTTTCAGCATGCTAGTAAACTTGCATATTATGATTCATGTTGGATATGAGACTTTAAACAATATTATTCTATATTATGCTATGTAACAAAACTTGTATACTCGCCAACTTTTGTTGATATATTTTAATACATGTTGCAGGTTGATTGATGAGATGATGTTGAGAAGAAATGCAATTTAGGTAGACTTAGATACACACCTAGATTAGTTTATCATTTGATGTTATGTTTGTTTTGAAACAATTGTCGTCTTTTATTTGAATCATGTATGAAAACCTAGTAATGAAATGAAATTTGAATTTAAATTATATTGTCACATAGTGTTATGAAGTTTTGAGAAATTTGTTCGTCTCATCCCGATGTTTTCGCCATCGGTTGGGGTGTGACAATATAAAACATGTTTTTTGAGTTGTGATATGTATTAAACACTACATTGACAGGTACACTATATTTTGGAATGATGAAGGGCACTATCAAGTAACTGGTGGTGTTAATCAGTATGTTGTGAACATGGAACATAGGACATGTAGTTGCAGAAGATGGGAACTCAATGGCAGCCATGTTGTGGTAGCCATCTGGCACAGAGCTTCACATGGACAAGTGGGCTTACCAGAAAGCTTCGTCCATCCTTTTTATAGGATGGATAGGTGGAAACAAGTTTACTCATTCAAGGTGTATCTAATTAATGGTAAGTCAATGTGGCTAAGATGTTTACTGCCAACAACAATCACACCACCATATTACCATAAGTCTGTTTGGAGGCCATAGAAAGCAAGGAGGAAAGCAGCTACAGAGTTGGAAGACATCACAGAAGGTGGGAGACTGAGGAAGGTTGGTACATTAGGTACTTGTGGCAAGTGTGGTAATACCGGGCACAACAGCAGGTCTTGTATTGTAGGTCAGAGGCTATCCAAACTCAACAAACTAGTGCTAAGTCAAGTAAAGTTGGTGTTGGATCAACAAAAGGGTAGAAAGGAAAAAAAAGATTGTGCTGGAAGTAGCGAAGGGCAGAAAGGGAAGAAAGATGGTCAAAAGCAGACTGTTAAGGTTTGTGGAAAGTGTAAGGGGACAGGTCATAACACCAGAACTTGTCAAGGTAAGAAGGTGTAGGAGACTAGGCTTTTTTTCGGTATTATGTATATGTCCATGGTTTTAGCTCTAAATTGAACTTGCAGTTAGTTTGATGGGTTGTTTATGTCTATGTGACATCTTATTTTGATGAATTTGATAAGTAACTAACAGTTTTGTACTAGCAGCCATAAATGGCCATTTTGGTTTTGGTTATGTTAAGTGTTTTGGTCATTTTGGTTGCATATTATGTTTTGGTCGTTTTGTTTTCTTATTGGTTATGTTTTGGTCACCTTTTGGTATTTGCTGCATATTATGTGTTTTGGTCATTTAGCTGCATGAGTGTCACACCCCCAAAATCCACATGTGGAGTATCACCGCTTGGAGGCGTGACTAACCAGGATCAAGCCACCAATCATATTGAACAATGTAATATAATAAAGATAAACCAAACACAATATAATTGGTGTCCAAAATAAATTAACCAAATTCAAGTATCAGCGGAAGCATAAAGTTGTAAAACCAAATCATATATTTAAAAGTTTAAAATGTTCCACATGGAACTCCACATTCCATGTCCCACAACGACTCTTCCCCATGCAAGCTCCAGCTAAGTGCCTAATGACCTGCAAAGCATGTAGTAACGAATCAACAACAAAGTTGAGCGAGTTCACTGTTGGATGTTTGTTTTAAGTTGTTCCAAAAACAGTTTCCTTTAACTGGCATCCCTGCCGTGGGGGTTACCCCATGGTTGAAAACGTGTTCTGTTTAAATCCCGATTACTCTGGCAATCCAGCCGTGGGGGCTACCCCATGGTTATGCTACTAGACTCGTTACCATATCGACCACTGACTTTAGTCATGTTTATGTGCCCTTAGCGTCAATGTCTATCATCATTGACGTGCCCAGATCCATTAGTTCACGCTCGTCCTCTGCGGCACGGTGTGAGGCTTGTCAGACCTAAATAGCGCTATCTAACTAATGACCTACTCGCCATTGGCCCGGCGATTAAGTCGATATAAAAGGAGGGACTTCGTGATAGAGTTTTGGTCTAGTGAAATTTAAACTGTCCAAGAGGACGAGGAATTACATTCCTTAACCCGTACTGTCCTACCCAAGGAGGACGAGGAATCCATATTCCTTAACCCATTCCCAACCCCTGGGAATCCCATGCTTTGTAGAAAGTGTGAACTCACCTTAGGTTAGCTCGGCAGATAAGTAAAGGTCGATCGAGCTGCTAGGGGTTAACCACATCCTTACATGGTTACCATACAAGTCACGTCTAGGTTCAAGTAGTGCACGTAGGTTTACACAGAACTAACAGGTTACTAGCTGACGGGTGGTCCACGGGACAACCCTTAAGTGTGTTAAAATATAAGTTAATTCCCCATTTGATCATGTAATTGTCTTGAATTAGATGACTACGTTTGCTTGTGTTTCAGGTACATTTGGGGCTTAAAAGTGTGGAAATTAAGCTTTGAATAGGCGCGACTTGATTGGAGGATTGAAGATGGAGCATAAATGAAGAAAATATTTTTTTTTTGGAATTGAAGAATTAAGAGGATAGCATTATAGAGGACGAAATTACGAGAATGTAGGCGAAAACGGTGAAGAAAACGGAGTTGAAACGAAAAAGTTATGAAGAAAACAAAATTGCATGCTGAAGGCTACCGTAACTTACGGTAGCTACCGTAAATTACGGTAGCCCCAGCATTTTTCTTCCACCGTAAGGCAGTAGAGACCCACCGTAAGCCATTCCAAGCCACCGTAAGCTACGGTGGCCACCGTAGCTTACGGTGGAGGCCAGCGTGAAACTTGTAACTCCCTCATTTAAGGTTGTTTATGGTGCCTTTTCATCATCGAATCATTCCCATTCGTTTTGTAACTCCTAAGGGGCGAATTTGGGGTGTTCTAAGGTGTTCTTGAGTGATCTAAACATGAAGACTTTGTTTTTGATTCCAATGGACAAAGGTTCGATTGTGATGATGGTTCATAACACTATGAGCGGCTAGGTTTGCTTGGTGATCGTCTCGGATGTAAGGTTTTATTTGTGACAATTATGTTTGTTCTTTAATTTCTGGAATATTAGACTGTGCATGTGTTGTTAGTTTATTATGGTATTTGATTGGTTGTTTGTAAATTGTTGATGTATGTTTGATCATAGTTCTAAACCATACGTTCTTGGTGTCGTTGGCAATCGAGATATCATGGGAGGGATTAGGGTTGGATATGTGTTGATTGGTCATCGGGTAACAACCTCACATTCTAGGAATCCGAGTACTTAGTTCCCTTTCATCACAAACAATTGATCGTACATGAGCCATGTCTATGTGGTTCTTTCCAGTTGAACATGAACGTTAGTTGTCACTTAAAACCAGAAACTCGGGATGATCACTATCCTCTTATCTTGTTACAAAACTTAACCTTGATTTGTAATCTAATTTAGTTTAATTTAGTTAATTAAAACCAATCAACTCAAACATTGAAATTTACATTTCTTGCAATTTAGATTAATCTAGTTAGTTAGACATACATTCAGATAACACATATTCCACAAACTCCCTATGTTCGATACCCACTTACCGCTACCTAATTAGTTGTAATTGGATTAAATTTGATTGTGACCGCGACATCACGTCACTAGCACATAACGATCATGGTAACACGTTAACAGTCAAGTACATAACATATCCGAACTTGTGCGATCAGGATGTATTGGGTTGAGGTAACCATGTAAGCCCAATAACATCTTGTGCGAGTGGGTAGTTGAACCCAAACACTACCCGGCCCAACATGTTGTGCGATTAGCACAACCTTGTGCGATCCACAGCAGGTTGTGCGATCCAATTAGCACCCGGCCCAAAACAAATAGAAAGCCCAATCAAACATACTCGGCCTAAATAACAACAAACGTTGGTCTTGTGCGGTCCGGTTGGACTTGTGCGACTGATCAAGACTTGTGCGACTGAGTTTGGGCTTTGAGGCCCAACAGTATAATAAAGTCCAAGTCTTTTGTGTGTGGCCCAAGCCTTGTGCGATCGGCACTGTCTTGTGCGATCCACAAGGTCTTATGCGATCATGCAAGATATATGTTGTACACTGTGCTAAACTCTGTTGTACCTAGCTTGTGCGATTAGCTCTTGTGCGATCAGATCAGAAGTTGTGTGATCTAATCTTGTGCGACCGAGAGGGCTTGTGCGATTGGTTAACTAATTTCCTTAATTCATGCAATAGATACAATCATTCAAGCAGTTTCCAAAGTTCCATTCGATCAATCAATGCTAACAGTTTCCAATTTCTTATCCATTCAATTCAATCATTACTAACAGTTTCCAAACCAAACAATAATCGATCAAACCATGGTTTTAACATCAATCTCTTAAGAATCCTAGACATGTTCAAAACACAACATCAACTAGACGATTTGTGTTCTCGATTACTAGCATGCATCCTAATCATGACCCTTCAACCAATCATTCTAACGTGAGTACATCACAGCCGAGTACATCTCATCGGTTCTAATTCAACATCAACATTATTAATCAAATCATGCTACACATATGAGCCGAATACATGAACACAAAGCTTCAACAGTTTATATCATGTTCAATCACAAGATATCACTAAATCATCATGCAATACATAAAGATCATAACATCATCTAACATGCAACCGATAATCACAAATACTAACCGATTGAGAGGGGAATAGGATCGATCCAAGCAAGAAGGCTTCAAGGGAAGGGGATGTTGATGCCGTCGGCTCCGAGAGAGAGAGAGAGAGATATTAGGGTTTGGTGTGTGTTGTGTTTTGCAAGTTATGAGGAGTATACCCTTTCCCCATAGTGTTATGCATGTAAAGGGAGTGGGCCGAACCCATCATGGGCTGCCCTTGATTCGGATACAAAGAGTGTAGCCCGAATGGGCTTGTGCGATCGGGTTGTGTTGTGTTGTGCGATCGGTTCGTTTATATACATACATTCGTTACACATAACACATATCAAACATAACATTTCATTAATCATTAAGGTTCACATAATCACATAGGATTCACATACGTTACATTAACACAAAGATAGGTTCTGAAATACGAGTTGTCACATTATCCCTAAGTTGAAAAAAACGTACTCACTTAGGAAGCTTATTAAGTTGCATGGTTTTCCTGGGGTGTCACATCCTTTCCCTGTTGGTTTGGAATTTCATCCCGAAATTCTGCAGTAGCTTTAGCCTCAGTAGTGGTTGTACTGTTTGCGAAAAATTGGGGAAACTTTTGTTTCATTTGGTCTTCGCGTTCCCAGGTGAACTCTGGGCCATGACGGGAGTTCCAACGAACTCGAACAAGAGGAATTCTAGTACGCTTGAGAATCTTCACATCTCGGTCAGTAATCTCTACTGGTTCCTCGACGAATAGCAACTGATCGTCGATAGTGAGCTCCTTCAAAGGAACTATGAGGGTCTCATCTGACAGACACTTCTTCAGATTCGACACGTGGAAAACGTTGTGAACTCCACTGAGTTCTGCTGGTAGGTTCAGTTTGTAGGCCACCCTGCCTATTTTCTCAATGATTTCGAATGGTCCAACGTATCGTGGATTTAGCTTGCCTCGTTTACCAAAACGAACTACACCTTTCCAAGGTGAGACTTTAAGTAGCACTCGATCCCCAACCTGGAACTCGAGTGGTTTCCTGCCCTTATCAGCGTAGCTTTTCTGACGGTCACGAGCTGCCGCCATTCGTTGTCGTATTTGAGCAATCCTTTATGTTGTGTCTACCACGAGTTCTGGGCCAGTGATCTGGCTGTCGCCAATCTCTGCCCAACAAAGAGGTGATCGGCATTTACGCCCGTACAATGCCTCAAACAGAGCGTCCTGGATACTGGTGTGGTAACTGTTATTATACGAGAACTCCACTAATGGGAGATGCTTTTCTCAGCCGTTGCCAAAATCGATAACACATGCACGAAGCATGTCTTCAAGGGTCTGGATGGTGCGTTCAGACTGCCCATCCGTTTGCGGGTGATATGCTGTGCTCATATCTAATTGAGAGCCAAAAGACTTGTGCAATGCTTGCCACAGTTCAGAAGTAAAACGTTCATTACGATCAGAGATAATATAGGTTGGCACCCCGTGCCTCGAGACAACTTCCTTAAGATATACGTCTGCTAGAGTGGAGAACTTATCCGTTTCCTTGATAGCCAAAAAGTGTGCAGACTTTGTGAGTCGATCCACGATCACCCAAATAGTATCATTTCCACGTTGAGATCTAGGCAGTCCAGTAACGAAATCCATGGAAATTTGCTCCCATTTCCATTGTGGTATCTCTGGTTGTTGAAGTAGGCCTGAGGGTTTCTGGAATTCGACTTTGACTCTCGCACAAGTCAAACATTTACTAACGTAGGTTGCTATGTGAGCTTTCATGATAGGCCACTAGTATGTAGTTTTGAGATCGTGGTACATCTTATCCGAACCAGGATGTACTGAGTAACGAGACTTGTGTGCCTCATTCATTACAAGCTCTCGTAGGTTGCCATAGAGTGGGACCCAGATGCGTCCTGTTACATAGTAGGCACCGTCTTCCTTTTGTTCTAACCGTTGCCTTGAGCCACGTAGGGCTTCAGCCCTGACGTTTTCTGGTTTCAATGCTTCTACCTGAGCATCTCGTATCTGGGAAGGAAGACTAGATTGAATGGTGAGTTGTAATGCTCGCACGCGCTTAGGCGTAGTGTCCTTTCGACTGAGGGCGTCAGCCACAACATTGGCTTTGCCTGGATGGTACTTGATCGCGCATTCATAATCATTCAATAGCTCGACCCATCGATGTTGACGCATGTTCAACTCCTTCTGTTTGAAGATATGCTCGAGACTCCTGTGATCGGTGTAAATGGTGCACCTGGTACCGTACAGGTAATGTCTCCATATCTTGAGTGCGAAGACAACAGCTCCCAGCTCCAAATCGTGTGTAGTGTAGTTCCTTTCGTGAATCTTAAGTTGACGCGAGGCGTAAGCAATGACTTTATCCTGTTGCATCAATACACAACCAAGACCCTGAATTGACGCGTCGCAATAAACCACAAAATCGCCTGTGCCCTCTGGCAATGAAAGAATAGGTGCGCTGCAAAGTCTATCCTTTAAGTGTTGGAATGCTGATTCCTGTGCATCACCCCAATGATAGGTGACACCTTTCTGAGTTAGTGAGGTGAGAGGTTGCGCAATCTTGGAGAAATCCTTGATAAACCTTCTGTAGTAACCTGCCAAACCCAAGAATTGGCGAATTTCTGTTGGTGTTCTAGGTGCAGGCCAGTTGTTGATCGAGTCTACCTTGGATGGATCAATATGAATCCCATCCTTGTTTACCACGTGGCCTAGGAAATGGACTTCACGAAGCCAGAAGTCGCATTTCGAGAACTTTGCATAAAGCTGTTCTGTTCGAAGGAGTTCCAAAATAAGTCGTAGATGCTGCTCGTGTTCTTCCGGACACTTAGAATAGATCAGGATGTCGTCGATGAAAACTATAACGAACTTATCTAGGTAAGGTTTGCACACTCGATTCATAAGATCCATGAAGACCGCATGTGCGTTTGTCAGCCCAAAAGACATGACCAAAAACTCGTAGTGTCCATAACGAGTTCTAAAGGCTGTTTTGGAGACGTCCTCTTCTCGGACTCTCAGCTGGTGATATCCCGATCTTAGATCAATCTTTGAATAGAAGCTCGACCCTTGCAGCTGGTCGAATAGGTCATCAATACGTGGAAGAGGATAACAATTCTTCACAGTCACCTTGTTGAGCTCGCGGTGGTCAATACACATTCTGAAGGTACCGTCTTTCTTCTTCACAAATAGCACCGGAGCTCCCCATGGCGAAGAGCTAGGACGAATAAAACCCTTATTCAAAAGCTCTTGTAGTTGCGTGGACAGTTCTTCCAATTCTGATGGGGCTAAACGATAAGGTGCTCGAGCTATGGGCGCTGCTCCAGGAGCCAGCTCGATTTGAAACTCGACTTGACGATGAGGCAGAAGGCCAGGTAATTCCTCAGGGAATACCTTAGGAAAATCACGCACGATCGGAAAATCTTCTATCTTCTTTTCTTTCTTCGAGGTGTCAGTAACGAGAGCCAAAATAGCAGTGTAGCCCTTTCTCAAACACTTCTGGGCCTTAAGGAAAGAGATGATGCTCACAACAGCACCACTCTTGTCGCCACGAATCATGAGAGGTTCATCACCTGAACAAGGAATACGGACAATCTTCTCGTTACAAAGAATCTCTGCTTGGTGTTGGGATAACCAATCCATCCCAATGACAACGTCGAAACTACCCAGGACGATAGGAATGAGGTCGATAGAGAAGGTCTGATTAGCAAGAACAAGATTACAACCCTTGACTATGTGTGTGGCCTCTAAACTCTTACCAATAGCTAGCTCTACAGTGTGCTTGGTGTTCAAAAGTGTTGGGGTACGCTTAAGCATTTGACTAACTTTTAAGGACACGTAGCTAGTATCGGCACCAGAATCAAATAAAACAGTAACATAAAAGTCGTCCAGTAGAAACTTACCCGTCCCGACGTTGGGATCGTTCCTTGCATCACCTTGTCCAATCACAAAAACACGACCCCTGGCACCATTGTCGTTGTTACCCCCATTGTTTCCATTCCCCTGATTGTTATTATTGTTGTTGTTCTGATTTTGGTTCAGTTGGGGACAGTCTCTCTTGAAGTGGCCTTTAGCTCCACACTGAAAGCACCCTCTGTTGATACCTTGCTGCTGTCGCTGGCGTTGATTTTGTGGGACTTGTTGTTGATGACGATTCTGATTTTCGGGGCGTAAACTTCTACAATCCTTTGCGGCGTGGCATGGCTTGTTGCACCGATGACAGTTACTCCTGGTGCATGGCCCGCTGTGGTGTAGGTTACAGCGATTGCATTTGGGGTGAATTCCCCTGTACCCACCTTGACTTTGACTACCAGATGATTGCTGACTAGGGCTCTTGTAATCGTCAATCCTTCTCTGCTGAGACTGAGACTGAACAGAAGTTGAACCTTTGCTTGAAGTTCCATCCCACTTACGCTTGTTGTCGCTGGGAGTATCAGAAGTAGTAGCACTAATACGCTTTGGTAACCTGTTCTGCTCCACCGCCTGATCTGTGAGATGATGAGCCAATTGAACAACTTGCTGGATGGTGGCGAGGTTAGCTGAAGTCACATGACTTTGAATCTCTGGCACTAAACCCTTAAGGTATAGTTCGATGCGTTTGATGGAAGGATCCACCATAGTAGGACACAAAATAGCTAGCTCCTTCGATCTTTTTGTGTACGCTTCAATTTCTGACCCCGTCATCTTTAGGTTGAAGAACTCTACCTCCAGCTTGTGGATGTCATCCCGATTGCAATACTCCTCTTTGATCAGTTCCTTAAAATTGTTCCATGGGGTGGCGTTAGCAGCAACCAACCCCAGCATTTGGACTTGAGCGTTCCACCATGTGAGCGCTACACCCTCGAGAGTACCAGTGGCATACTTCACCCTGCGAGCCTCAGGGCATTCACACATCTCGAAAACAGATTCGAGCTTCTCAAACCAGTGGAGGAAACCTACAGCTCCTTCGGTACCACTAAAAGTACTAGGTCGACAGTCCATAAAGGTCTTGAAAGTGCACACAGGAGGCTGTGCAGATTGACCTGCCGTGAGAGTAAGAAAGGACAAAGTTTAACACAAAGGTTGGTTCACGAGAGTAGGACCTAGAGATCCTAGAGTGAGTTGAAATGGCAGGGTATACCTCCTGACTGAGCGGCTGCAAGTACCGCAGCAACTTGTTCATTGATCAAAGCCGTTAGCTGGGCTTGAGTTAAGTTCAGGCGTCCACTCATGATCTTCACATCGAAGAAAACACAAGTAAGGAAAGTGTCGCGCATGTGTGTAAACGTGGAGTGACAGAAGAGAGTAAGCACACATGGTTCAAGCAACGGTTGTTATACTAACTAAGCATACCATGAGCAATGTTCTATGTAACTAACAAGTAGGCAATATAAACATAAATCATATCACCTATAGTGATGAGCCTTGCACGTGGAGTGAAGCGTCGTTGTGGATCGTTGAGCACTGTACAGGTTATAGTCTGGTTTTGTCAAAAAGTTTTTCCCTTTTTAAAACCAAGTTCACTATAACCAATGGCTCTAATACCAATCTATCACACCCCCAAAATCCACATGCGGAGTATCACCGCTTGGAGGCGTGACTGACCAGGATCAAGCCACCAATCATATTGAACAATGTAATATAATAAAGATAAACCAAACACAATATAATTGGTGTCCAAAATAAATTAACCAAATTCAAGTATCAGCGGAAGCATAAAGTTGTAAAACCAAATCATAAGTTTTAAAAGTTTAAAATGTTCCACATGGAACTCCACATTCCATGTCCCACAACGACTCTTCCCCATGCAAGCTCCAGCTAAGTACCTAATGACCTGCAAAGCATGTAGTAACGAATCAACAACAAAGTTGAGCGAGTTCACTGTTGGGTGTTTGTTTTAAGTTGTTCCAAAAACAGTTTCCTTTAACTTGCATCCCTGCCGTGGGGGTTACCCCATGGTTGAAAACGAGTTCTGTTTAAATCCCGATTACTCTGGAAATCCAGCCGTGGGGGCTACCCCATGGTTATGCTACTAGACTCGTTACCATATCGACCACTGACTTTAGTCATGTTTATGTGCCCTTAGCGTCAATGTCTATCATCATTGACGTGCCCAGATCCATTAGTTCACGCCCGTCCTCTGCGGCACGGTGTGAGGCTTGCCAGACCTAAATAGCGCTATCTAACTAATGAACCGCTCGCCATTGGCACGGCGATTAAGTCGATATAAAAGGAGGGACTTCTTGATAGATTTTTGGTCTAGTGAAATTTAAACTGTCCAAGAGGACGAGGAATTACATTCCTTAACCCGTACTGTCCTATCCAAGGAGGACGAGGAATCCATATTCCTTAACCCATTCCCAACCCCTGGGAATCCCATGCTTTGTAGAAAGTGTGAACTCACCTTAGGTTAGCTCGACAGATAAGTAAAGGTCGATCGAGCTGCTAGGGGTCAACCACGTCCTAACATGGTTACCATACAAGTCAGGTCTAGGTTCAAGTAGTGCACGTAGGTTTACACAGAACTAACAGGTTACTAGCACATAACGATCATGGTAACACGTTAACAGTCAAGTACATAACATATCCGAACTTGTGCGATCAGGATGTATTGGGCTGAGGTAACCATGTAAGCCCAATAACATCTTGTGCGAGTGGGTAGTTGAACCCAAACACTACCCGGCCCAACATGTTGTGCGATCAGCACAACCTTGTGCAATCCACAGCAGGTTGTGCGATCCAATTAGCACCCGACCCAAAACAAATAGAAAGCCCAATCAAACATACTCGGCCCAAATAACAGCAAACGTTGGTCTTGTGCGGTCTGGATGGACTTGTGCGACTGATCAAGACTTGTGCGACTGAGTTTGGGCTTTGAGGCCCAACAGTATAATAAAGTCCAAGTCGTTTGTGTGTGGCCCAAGCCTTGTGCGATCGGCACTGTCTTGTGCGATCCACAAGGTCTTGTGCGATCATGCAAGATATATGTTGTACACTGTGCTAAACTCTGTTGTACTTAGCTTGTGCGATTAGCTCTTGTGCGATCAGATCAGAACTTGTGTGATCTGATCTTGTGCGACCGAGAGGGCTTGTGCGACTGGTTAACTAATTTCCTTAATTCATGCAATAGATACAATCATTCAAGCAGTTTCCAAAGTTCTATTCGATCAATCAATGCTAACAGTTTCCAATTTCTTATCCATTCATTTCAATCATTACTAACAGTTTCCAAACCAAACAATAATCGATCAAACCATGGTTTTAACATCAATCTCTTAAGAACCCTAGACATGTTCAAAACACAACATCAACTAGACGATTTGTGTTCTCGATTACTAGCATGCATCCTAATCATGACCCTTCAACCAATCATTCTAACGTGAGTACATCACAGTCGAGTACATCTCCTCGGTTCTAATTCAACATCAACATTATTAATCAAATCATGCTACACATATGAGCCGAATACATGAACACAAAGCTTCAATAGTTTATATCATGTTCAATCACAAGATATCACTAAATCATCATGCAATACATAAAAATCATAACATCATCTAACATGCAACCGATAATCACAAATACTAACCGATTGAGAGGGGAATAGGATCGATCCAAGCAAGAAGGCTTCAAGGGAAGGGGATGTTGATGCCGTCGGCTCCGAGAGAGAGAGAGAGAGAGAGATATTAGGGTTTGGTGTGTGTTGTGTTTTGCAAGTTATGACGAGTATACCCTTTTCCCCATAGTGTTATGCGTGTAAAGGGAGCGGGCCGAACCCATCATGGGCTGCCCTTGATTCGGATACAAAGAGTGTAGCCCGAATGGGCTTGTGCGGTCGGGTTGTGTTGTGCGATCGGTTCGTTTATATACATAAATTCGTTACACATAACACATATCAAACATAACATTTCATTAATCATTAAGGTTCACATAATCACATAGGATTCACATACGTTACATTAACACAAAGATAGGTTCTGAAATACGAGTTGTCACAATGAGGGTTGTGCATATTGGTTGAATATTAGTTGCATTTCCATTCATTACAAACCAAGTTCAGTACGTTTCCGTTACTAAACAAAAGTTAACACATTTCCATTCATTACAAACCAAGTTCAGTGCATTATAGCTACAAAACATAGTCTACAAGAGCATGTTCATTGACTGAATACAAATACATAGGCAATAAACAAGATCCAGCTGCAAATCAGGTAATACTTCCAAGTTCTGGCTTTTTCTTCAAGTGTTTTTCTTTGTTCTTGACTCATCTTTAACTTATCTTCATACTTGTTCTTGTACTTCAACAAATCGGGTTTGATGTCCATGCAACTTTGACACATTTAGTGGTTCAATCCACATAAAAAAAAGTAAAAAACCCACATTTTCTGTTCTGAAACAAAAAAAATGGGTTTTAAATAAAAGAGTGATTTTAATAAAAATTTGAACACTTACCTTGTCATGGAATCCATAGAACTTACGGCCTGGATTCTTAGACGTTTATTACGTTCAAATCGCTGCTTCCTTTCCACACCCACAAAGCACCATTTTTTTCAACCTTGAACCCCTAATTTTTCTACAATTGGGGAAGAAGATGTAGACCTTATAAAGGGGCGAGTAATAAAGTAAAATGGTGTAATACCAATAATACCCTTGCCTTAAATAAAACCTAACTGAGTAATTTAACTCAGTTTGGTGTAAAGGACGTAACGTGTTATATAACATGTGTTTTTTGGACATAAAATGAAATTAAATCTTTTAAAGGACACGTTTCAAAATTCAGATAATACATGAAGGACACAAAGTGTAATTTACTCATGTTATATATGTAAAAAAAAAGTTAAAATACTACTCAAAGAGAACACTTTCGGGAATCTTCAAGTGTGATATACGAATTTTTTAAGGATTTCATTTTTGTATATTAGAAAAAGGAAATGTGTTCAAGGTACATATTATGTCACTTGTCAGCCTTATCTGAGTAGGGGTCATATTATTGGCACACTTTGCAAATTAAATCGACACCACCAATATGTATCGTATAGGCCTATACAATGCGTACTGGTAAAAGGTTGCCGTTCAACTCTGATAGATAGGGTTCACATGCAAACCCTATGCGGATCGTATAGGCCTATACGATCCGTATTAAGTATTAGGTTACTTTTTGTCACTCAACAGTGACATAAAATGATTGAAAGGAACATTACGTCCGCCCTATATGGGTCGTATAGGCCTATACTACCCGTATTGGTCTGTGAATTTGCATTCTGCTTGGCCTTCATAAACGAGGAAGACGAAGACAATTCACAAAATTCATTTCGTTCTCTTTGTTTCTTCTTTATATTTGATTCCACCATGTCTTGATTCAACCTTAATTACATTTTCGCCGAGTCGTCCGACACAAACTTACACGTTTATTCCGGGAAGCAGTGTGGTATAGTCTTTTTTAACTTGTTTTGTTTAAGAAATACTTAGAACACCGTTTGTATTAGGAGGGGCCTGTTGTCCCTGATTCTTACAATGGGAGAGGAAATGATGATCACGCGGGGGAGGTCGTGTCCGACTTTGGTTCCCATCATAATGAATCGTTGTTGCCAGACCTCAACGAGGTAAATATTTATTTACTTTTTTCTATTCGAAGTTAAATCTACCATTACCTTTTACCCGTTGGTTTTTTTTAGTTTGTTGTGCCCCGCCAACAGTTGTTGCCAGATCTGAACGAGGTAAAAATATATTTACTTATTATTAAAAAGGCTTTTAGATGTGTTGTTATCATTTAACCGTTGGTTTTTTTTCATGTTATTGTGCCTAGCAATGATCATGGTTATGGGTGTCTGGATTATGAAGCCAGTTACGGTGCCTCGTACGGACAAGAAGAATATGGCAATAACTTTTTCGTTAGTGGTGCTCGGCCGTACAACAAGATATTGGTGAGCCTGCGTAAGAGTCATTGGGTGACGAGCAACCCGCTTACCCTGAAGTTTCGTACAAACCTGATCAGGTACGATGATATATATTTTGTTAAAAATATTACTATAAACGTTATATATTTTTTAAAATGTATTATAAATGTTATTTTTTCTGTTAAAAAATTATTATAAATGTTATATATTTTTAAAATGTATTATAAACGTCATATTTGTTTTGTTAAAAAATTATTATAAACAAGAATTGAGACCCGCCGCAATGCGGCGGGGATTCTTTAGTTATGACTAAGTCGATCTAGGACCCGCACGTTATGTTAAACCTGTCAAACAGGGAAAAATAGACAATATAAAAACGTTCACCCACACACGCACGTTGCGTCATGTTAACTCGCAAAATTTAGAACGAAACGTAAGAAAGTTAAACAAAAGACGCACGTTGCGATGTGTTAAGTCACAAAATTTAGAACCAAGCATAAAGCGAAAAATTTGCGGAAAATGAAAACTATAAAGGACCAAAGTTGAAAAAAAAAAGTTGTGAGAATAGATTGCAAAAGATAAAAAGTTTTGAGTTAAAAGTAAAAAAACAAATCGTTTTGGGTTAAAAGTAATTTATGAAATACTTTTGGCTGAAAAGTAAAAAAAATCAATTTTTTTGGGAAACCCCCAAAGCCAAGCTTACGACAACCATATGTATAACTATTTTTTCTTTGGAAAACCCCCAAAGCACACGCCGCGTTGCGGCGGGGCGTAAAAAGATGTCAAATAGTACTAATGTCACACAACTGTTATTGACCACCAGCACTGACTCGACCTAGGATCTGCGTGTTGCGACAAACCTGTCAAACATGAAAAAATAGAGGTAAAAACGTTGAACCACACATGTACGTTGTGTCGTATTAACTTGCAAAATTTGAAACAAAACATAAAAAAGTTGAACCACATTTGTACGTTACGGCGTATTAACTCGAAAAATTAAGAACTATACATAAACCGAAAATTTGCCAAAGATGAAATGTATAAGTGACAAAAGTTGTGAAGTTAAATTGCAAATAATGAAAAGTTTTGGGTTAAAGTTAAAAAACAAATTGTGTAGGGTTAAAATTGCAAAAAGTAAAAACCTTTGGGTTAAAAGTAATGAAAAGTTTGGGTTAAAGTTAAAAAAACAAATTATGTAGGGTTAAAATTGCAAAAGGTAAAAACCTTTGGGTTAAAATTAAAAAATCAAGTTTTTTTTTGAAAAACTCTCAAAGCACAAATTACAAGTAGTCATGCACGAAAAGTTTGCTTATTTATATATGGAATAATGTATATATTTTTTTCATTTAGGATTTTATATTACTGCAATGATTTGGAAGGTTGGTTAAAAAAATGGGGTTTAGCCAACGGATACGTTATTGTTATTAGACAGTCCAAGAATCATTGGACGTGGTTCCAATATTTTCGTAGTGTTGAGCATGAGAGTAAGGCCACGGTTACGAAAACTGGTAGCAAAAAATGTGCATGCATTTTATGATGATAGGTCGTCTTGACCAAAGTCGTCGAGTTTGGCGGATAGATTATCTGCACAAAAAAATTAACGAGAAGCATAACCACGGCCCTGCTGAACATCTGGAGGGTTACGAGTATGCAAGGAGACTTACTCCTAATGAGTGTAGGTTGCTGCAAGAGCTGACAGATCAAGACATGCAGCCCCATACAATCTCGAAAGCCGTAACCGAACAGAACCCTGAAAAAAATGTGTTCCGAAGGACATACCCAACGCTCGCCAAAAGATTAGGGCCTTAAAGTTCGATAAAAACGACTCTCATGCAGAGACTGAAACAAATCCTCCATGAAAAAAAGATGACATATTACATACAGACGAAACATTCCACCAATGTCGTTCAGAATATATTTTTCTGTTACGACAAGTCCTTTGAAATGTGACAGGCATTCCCGTATGTGCTTATAGTCGACGCGACCTACAAAATTAACATGTACAAACATTTTTAATGTTTCAACATTTCAGTTTCATACTTCCAGAATACTTACATTTACTACTAAAACAGCTTAACAAACATTTTTAAGGTGAAATTATTGCATTTCACTACTAAAGAACTACCCATTTATGACATCAAAATAATCACAAATCGGCTGCTACACAAAAAAATTGTTTTCAATCTAATCTGTTATCACTTTTACCGACCGTAATGGCTTTGCGGCCAACCAAAAGAATAATGTCCAAGTTTTGTGAGACGGTTCAGCAGCCCAAGAAAGCTGGGCTATCGTCTAAAGCCCCTGAGATGACCAAGAAGATCCGGCCCAATCGAGAAAAAAGAAGGCCCGCTAGACTCTTGGACTAAGTTGACCCAGACAGAAGTTGTTGCAACTTGCAAGCTGTTCCTGAAGTCACGTTTAATTGTTATGCATGAGACTTGGTCTTGATTGCTAGATTAGAATGCATCTTTAATAATCCCTCGCGTGATGCGACAGGAACTTGATCAATATCGGTTTGTTTTGGTAGCGAAAAACAAAACAAAACAAAAAAAAAAACTCGTGATATACCCAAAAGGGTGTATAATACATTAAAAGGAATACCGGTACCGACATCGGTGTGGGTTCAGTTCTTTTAATTTATATATATATTTCTTATTTTGTTTCTTAAGTATATATTGTAATTTGTAGTTTATAAATAAAATAACATGACTTATTTTGTTTCTTAAATATATATTGTGATTTGTAGTTTATAAATAAAAACACAAGACATAACATAAAAAATACCAATGAAATCTAGATCAAGTGGTGGAAGACTTGTATCTATCTTGGGAGATGCAGGTTCAACTCTCACTTTGTGCAGAGTGAGACACTGGTGGGCAATGATAGATAACCCAAGAAAACCTGGGTTCGATCCTTGAGCCAAACGGTTTTACCGGTAATTTCACCGTTGTGTCTATGGGCGTGTGGGTTACCGGGTTTTCCCTGAAATTGGTGGTGGACTTAGGTTACTCTCGGAGTACTCCGTTTGGTCCAGTGGGTGCCCCAAGAATACTCGGGATTGATTCTGTTGGCCGTTTAAAAAAAATAACATAAAAATTAACTTAATTAGTGTCAAAGAACAAACATGCCATGTCCAAATGCACAGTGAAAACTAATCATATAATTTCCGAAAGGTTGATACTAATAGCGTAAAATAATGCAAGAACAATCATGTAATTAACTCTATAAAAATAAATAAAAAATAAAAATAAATAAAAATAAAAAACTGAGATGGCAATTGACAATCAAGAGAAGGTATAGGAGAAGAAATGAGTATTGATATGATATTCCTTAAAAATCATGAAATTACAGGAAAATAAAATCTTGACAAGCACAAAAATCATTTACGACCAATTAGTTTTTATATTTTGATGAGTAAGCAGTTTTTCATTTGAAAGCAGGTGTAATCAAACATCAAAGAGATTACAAATAACTTTGTTTATTTACTTCCTTATAAAATGGTGCGTTCATTATTTGAAATACATCTAATGTCTTATAGCATAAATTTCATTGAAGAAAATGACATACATGTGAAGTTAACGTGTCTAATAAGTGATTAAGTGAAATGCTAACGCAATAGTTGTAGACAATAAAAATGCCAATGATAACAGTCATTCTTGAAATAATATTCGGGAGACAATTGTTGACTTAATTTAATAAAAATACCATCTGGCATACAAAACCTAGAAACGACCATTCACATAGACTTCATCAAACTTAATGTTGTCAGTCAAAGTTTCAATCCTCCAAACACTTGTCTATGCTTCTGTTTGGAGCATAAATGTTCTAAGTTACAAATACCATCTTCTTAAATCTTAATTATTATTATTATTCTAATAAAGGTCAGGATTGTCATTTGAGGATATTCTTCTCATATGCAATAGGTTATGATGAGACACCTGGTGATGATGCTATTTTCCCCATATTCATGTCCTGATACACATCAAAACCTTGTGATTACTCTACTATACCATTAAGAAACTATATCTATAACATCAAATGAACATATAAATTACCTTCATTGATGTCGAATGATTGGCAAATTCGTATTGTTTCACATTTGCAAGTTCTGAGCTAAAACCGGGATCTGATTTCACCATGTTGGTTGATGACAGCATGCCTATGTGGTTGGGCATAATACCAAATTCCCTTCGCGCTGAGAACCCTTCGCTTGTGTTTGGCAATTTGTATCCCTCGTTGTAACCCATTCCCATTCCCTCATTGTATCCCATTCCCATTCCAATTCCAATTCCCATTCCCCTTTGCATTCCTTGTTCTTGTGCATAAACAGGTGGCAAACCAAACCCGTTTCGCATGGTAAGGGTCTGTGATGCACGATAACCCACAAACAAACAAACAAACAAACGTAATCAAGTAAACAACATGATGATTAAGATGATAAAGGATCTTAAGTTAAGTTTTGAAACAAAATCAATCAGCCGTTAAGGTACTAACGGCTTCAATTCTCATCAAACTAACCACACAGTGATGAAAAGATGCACATCACGAACAACTGCAGCAAGATATACAGAGATAATGAAACATATACCTGTACTTTCAGTTGAAGCTGCTTCAGATACTCAATAGCTTCATCCAACATTGAAGCCTTATCAGTCTAGCAAAAAACAACAAACCAAAATCAAACAATCAAAACCATAACTTCTACAAATAATTAAACACATCTTAACTTCCTTCAATCATTAACGTAATTAACCCTAACCTTGTTAGAATTTGGAACCAAAGTCTGCAATGCTTTCAATTTCTCATTAATCCTACTCCTCCTCCTCTAAATAAAAACATTTTAAGTCATACATCAATAATTCAACAACATTCATAATTCAACACACTAGCAGTTTATTCAAAGTCATAACAAAATACAAACCTTCTCAGACATATTATGAATCTCCGCTGCTCTCGTCCTCTTGGACGAACGAGGAGGGTTCGACTTTTGACAATTTTGACGTCCTTCCGCCATTTTTTGCACCTGTTACACAAATTAGGGTTTATTCTCCCCAAACTAGAGCTTATTATCCTACAATAATCCAAATTAAGGTTTATTATCATCACATAATACAAATTAGAGCTTATTATCAACACATAATCCAACTTAGGGTTTACTGTCATCATATAATCCAAATTAGGGCTTATTAGCATCACATAATCCAAATTAGGGCTTATCATCATCACATAATCCAAAACAGTGCTTATTATCATCACATAATCCGAATTAGGGTTTATAACCATCACATAATCCTTCCTGTTGAAACAAAACCAGCAGATCACAAACCACAAACTATCAAACTACAATCTAACATTTAATATCACCACTTCAATTTCAACAAAATTCACACAACAAACACACACACATCACAGCTAAAACCGCACCTGACATCCTAAATCAAAGCCATCCACATCATTTTCCGGTGAAAAACTTACCTGATTCGCCTCCGGTGAATAAAACGAGCTCAGATCAGAGAACCGGTGGTCGGAATCCAGAAAACCAGCGGAAATCTGCGACGGAGAAGGTACCACTGGTCCGAACTTCTCCTTAGACGAAGTATTCTCGAGAAAAGTTTGAAGAAAATTGGACATATCTTCGGATTCAAGTGAAGAGGAAGAAGAAAATGAGCAGTTGTTGTTAGTGGTTCCGTATAGATCCGCCATTATTATTAAGCACCAACCGCAACAGAGTAATGATTGTAGAGATAGCGTACAGTGAAATTCAAAGAAGATGAGAGTTTCCTGTTTCTGCAAAATTGGATGTTGATTTGTTTGTTTTGTGTTTGTTCTTGATTTGGTGTGTGTGTGTGTGTGAAATTGGGGTTTTATAAGGCTTTAAGGGGATTAAATAGTGGTTTTAACTAACTTCATTATTCCTTTCTCCCGCCTTAATTGTTTTTATTTTGTTTTGTTACTAGTCCTTCATCTTTGTTAATTATCACATTTCTACACTGTTTTTGTAAGGAAGTTAAAGTATATAGCTTTTTAGTTTATTAATAACCTCTATAAAAAAGGATTAATTATATATATACTTACGAATGCAAATACTCATATACATTGTTTATCATCTATTGTGAAATGGACCTTTTTGAACATTTTCTTTTGCAAAACTTTCACCAAATATGTCCCTGTTTTTACCCTCCCCACCACATTGGAACTTATGTCCAAACTATCTTTTGCCATACCTCCATTATTGTCGATATCCTAGTTCTCTATTTATACAAATATAAGTAATTAAAAACATAAAAAGTAAATAATGATGAGTCATGATTAAGATTTTTTGTTAAAAAGGATAGCTAGACTTTGTAGGGGTGTTTTGTGTATGTCATGCTTGCATTACTTGGGCTTTTGTTTTTCATTTTTTACTTTTACGGATGCTTCTAAAATTTTATATAAAAAATGATAACATATATATGCCAAAGAAAATAAGGAGTTGAGTCTAATGGAGACCCAAGTTCAATCTTTACTTGTGTTATTTTGGTGGATTAGGCAATAATGGATAGAGTCTAGCCTCCTTGCAGAGGTGTCAGACTCTATCTTATCCTGAGTCCACCCGAGTTTTCGTCCCACCGTGTCACACCCCCAAAATACCACATGCGGAAACACCGCGGGGCGTATGACATACCAGGATCCAAGCCACGAATCACATTGAACCAATATAAAATATTTAAATAAAACATCCGATTCATTTCATAATATAAATCCAAGTCATACGTTAAACCAAATTAAACATTCAGCGGAAGCATAAGATTATTCATTGTTCATGCATTTCAAAACAAATGTACTAAACCAAGAATAAATATCCAAGAGTTGTGACCCATGACCACTCCAGCACTCCCAGATAGCAAGTCCCATGTCCAAGAATCTAACGACCTGCAAGCATGCAGACAAGTGTGTCAGACGACGCTGGTGAGTTCAAAGTTTGTTAACGTGTTTAGTTACCAGTTACCAGATTAAAACGTTTCACAGATTCATTGTTGTTAATCACACGCTTACCGCCGATGGCTCCAGATTATTTGCCCTAAACCCCATTGCCTCTATCAAAGCAATGGTCAAGATGGGGGTCATTAGTTCACTCTCGGCCACCTCGGTGCGGTGTGAGGGTGCCAAACCTAAGTAGCGCTACTAACTAATACCTCGTTGCCCTACAAGCAACAATCGGTAAGAGGGACTTGAATGATAGATACAGACGTGTATTAACCAACAACCCAGGTTTAACATTCCAGTCAAACCCATTACCCGACATTCCTCCCCGGAACGTTTTACCAGATGTCCCAACCCGGGACGCATGCTTGGAAAAAGAGCAGTGAACTCACCTTGGTTTGCTCGGTATGATTTGTTACTTGTTCACGCTTAAACAGTCACACCCTATGGTATTCAAGCACTCGTAATCAGTTTATGTTCACGTATAGTCATAATGTGCACACAAGCTACCATAGCAGTTATACAAGTCATATAATCCCACAATTCGTATGCATGTTTCGTAACAGTGTTTAACAGTTAAGTGTGCTATACGAAAGAAAAGACTAACTCATATCTCCTTGGTTATACTTAATCATCATTAACAGCATGTAACATGATTTCATTAACATATCTTCCATCAACAAAGTTAAACTAGTCCATTGTTCCATTTGTTTTTTCTCAGCCGGCGAAAGACCTGGTTTCGTCGAGGGTCCCTTGTGACGAAACACATAGGTGTTTCGTCGATGTATCGATGACGAAACATCAGGGTCTTTCATCGAGGAGTGAGTGACAAAACCCCAAGGTGTTTCGTCGATGGCTTTACAGTTTTCGTGTTCCCCTATCGTTTTCATGTTTCTAAACCCTAGTCTTGACAACCAATCATTTGTAATCATTACTCAATCATTCCAGTCATCAATTACATTCCACATAATTCCGATTATCATTTGATCATGAACACATAATTATCGTTAAAACAGTAATCGTCCCCTAACAATGGGTCTCCTTGAATATCAACATTCAACAAGATCGTCACTAATACTATCAAGTTTCAGAATTCCATATCAGGTTATTTTATGTGCGACTAGATTAATGTTTTTAACATACACCCTAGATGATTACTATATCTATAACATCAACGGGATATTCCAACAGTTTCATTAAAACTATACATAGTCATGCTTGACATTGTCAACAAGCAATCAGCAGTTTATATATAACCTAAACAAGCAATACATATAAAAGCATGCGTTGTCGCACTCACCAGAGAATCGAAAAGGAATGACAGTACGTGAATCAGTGAGAGGGGGAAGCTTTGTGTGGGTGTAAGGTTGCCGTCAGTATTAGAGAGGAGAAGGAGATACTAGGGTTCGCTAAATAAAACTCCGTGTATAAAACGTAAATATATATACGAATCATGATTGGGCCTTGCTTGGGCCATAAGCCCATCTCGGCAACGACGAAACATAAGTGGGGCGACGAAACTTCCTAAGTTTCGTCGAGTAGAGGTGATGACGAAACACCACTGTTTCGTCGAGTTCGGGTTTGCAACGGGGGTCCAATGTTTCGTCAAATGTGATAGTGCAAAGGTTAAGTTTGTCAAACAGTTAAATGAGTTTGCAAGGTCCTAATCCTATTCAATAATCATAAGATCAAATGATAATAACAAAGTGATCATATAACAAACGCACATCCGTTACAATGCCACGAATTATAAAACACAATTGTGAAAACAAGTAACGTGTCGAGGAAAGACCTTGGAAAGTCGGGTTGTCACATCATCCCCAACTTGAAGGAAATTTCGTCCCGAAATTTGATAAGTACTCCGAAAACGGCAAAGTGTCAAATCAAGATGACTGTGGATTTTCCCCAGGTGCCACATCATCCCCAACTTGAAGGGGAATTTCGCCCCGAAATTCACTAGTTGTGCCAGACTTAAATTTGCCGGACTTGGACTTGTCATCTGGGAATAAATGTGGGTACTTGAGTTTCATTTGATCCTCGCGTTCCCATGTGAACTCCGGTCCGCGTCTTGAGTTCCAACGAACCCTCACGATCAGAATTCGGCTATGTTTACGGACCTTGACCTCCCGGTCCATAATTTCTATTGGTTCTTTGACAAACTGCAACTTGTCATCAATCTTCAGCTCTTGAAACGGTACCACCAGTGTTTCGTCAGACAAACACTTCTTTAATTGCGACACATGGAACACATCATGGACATTACCTAACTCAGCAGGTAACTCTAATTTGTAGGCCACTTTACCAATCCGTTCCAGAATTTTGAATGGCCCTACATATCGAGGGTTTAGCTTGCCGCGTTTTCCAAAACGCACCACACCCTTCCAGGGTGAGACCTTTAACATAACACGATCATTAACTTCGAACTCCAACGGTTTTCTACACTTATCGGCGTAGCTTTTCTGACGATCACGCGCTGCCGCCATACGATTCCTGATCTGGACAATTTTCTCTGAGGTTTCAAGTACAAGTTCCGGGCCTGTAACCTGGCTATCACCTACCTCAGCCCAACAGAGAGGTGAACGACATTTCCGTCCGTACAATGCTTCCAATGGAGCTGCCTTAATACTGGTATGGTAGCTGTTGTTGTAAGAAAACTCTATCAGCGGCAAGTGTTTCTCCCAGCCCTTGCCAAAATCAATCACGCATGCTCGTAACATATCCTCAAGTGTCTGGATGGTTCGCTCACTTTGACCATCCGTCTGCGGGTGATAAGCAGTGCTCATATCGTGACGCGAGCCGAATGATTTGTGCATCGACTGCCACAAATCTGAGATGAAACGCGGGTCACGATCAGAAATAATAGATGTTGGCACCCCGTGCCTAGAAACCACTTCCTTAAGATAGACAGCAGCTAGTTGTGAGAACTTATCTGTTTCCTTGATTGCCAGAAAGTGTGCTGATTTCGTGAGACGATCAACGATCACCCAGATGGTATCGTTCCCGTTTTGAGTTCTCGGCAAACCTGTGACGAAATCCATTGTGATTTGCTCCCACTTCCACATGGGTATTTCTGGTTGTTGCAGCAATCCAGACGGTTTCTGATACTCCACTTTAACTTTCGAACAGGTCAAACATTTACTTACATAGGTTGCGATGTGAGCTTTCATCTTCGACCACCAATACATGACTCTGAGATCCTGATACATCTTATCCGAGCCCGGGTGAACAGAGTATCGAGACTTGTGCGCTTCATCCATCATAAGTTCTCTAAGGTTCCCAAACAAGGGAATCCATATACCCTCTATGAAATAGTAAATGCCATCAGATCTCTTCTTGAGTCGTTTCTCCATGCCCCTTAAGTACTCTGCTTCAATGTTTTCCTCTTTCAACGCTTCGGTTTGTGCAGAACGAATCTGGTCAGGTAGGTTAGAATGAATGGTGAGCTGCAAGGCGCGAACACATTTGGGTTTCGATTCCTTTCGACTGAGAGCATCGGCTACAACGTTAGCCTTACCCGGATGGTACTTGATTGCACAGTCGTAGTCATTTAAAAGTTTTACCCAGCGACGCTGTCGCATATTCAAATCCTTCTGGTCGAAAATATGCTGAAGGCTCCTATGGTCGGTATAAATAATGCATTTAGTACCGTACAGGTAATGCCTCCAGATTTTGAGCGCAAACACCACGGCTCCCAACTCTAAGTCGTGTGTCATATAATTCCTCTCATGAACCTTCAATTGTCGAGAAGCATAAGCGATCACATTGTTGCATTGCATCAGCACGCAACCAAGACCCTGAATAGAAGCATCACAGTAAACCACAAAATCCTCGGTACCCTCAGGTAGAGACAAGATCGGTGCACTGCAGTGTTTCTGTTTCAAAAGTTGGAAAGCATCCTCTTGCTTCGTTCCCCAAGAATACACAACACCTTTCTGTGTTAACGAGGTAAGAGGTTGAGCGATCTTCGAGAAATCCTTAATAAATCTTCGATAATACCCAGCGAGACCAAGAAATTGTCGCAACTCCGAAGGATTCTTTGGTGCCGCCCAACTCTTGATAGCATCAACCTTAGCAGGGTCCACGTGTATTCCTGATTCATTCATTATGTGTCCAAGGAAGTGTACCTCTCGAATCCAGAAGTCACACTTAGAAAATTTCGCGTAGAGCTGCTCCTTCCTCAGAAGCTCCAAAATAAGACGTAGGTACCGCTCGTGATCTTCCTTGCTCTTCGAATAGATCAGAATGTCGTCGATAAACACGATAACGAAGTCGTCAAGATACGGTTTGCATACACGGTTCATGAGATCCATGAAAACCGTTGGCGCGTTCATCAACCCAAACGGCATAACTAGAAACTCATAATGCCCATACCGCGTTCGAAAAGCCGTTTTAGGAACATCCTCCTCTCGGACCCTCATCTGATGATAGCCCGATCTTAAGTCGATCTTCGAGTAAAAACTTGACCCTTGCAACTGGTCAAATAAGTCGTTGATACGCGGCAAAGGGTAGCGGTTCTTGACAGTCACCTTGTTGAGTTCCCGATAATCAATACACATGCGAAAGGACCCGTTCTTCTTCTTCACAAACAAAACTGGGGCTCTCCAAGGCGAAGAACTGGGTCGAATAAAACCCTTGTCCAATAACTCTTGCAGTTGATTAGACAGCTCCTGCAACTCTCCATGTGCTAAACGATAAGGAGCTCGAGCAATTGGAGCCGCTCCTGGTCCGAGATCGATCTGAAATTCCACTTGACGGTGAGGAGGTAATCCAAGCAGTTCCTCAGGAAATACATCAGGAAATTCACAAACAACTGGCAGCTCTTCAATCTTTCTTTCTCCTGATGGAGTATCAGTAACAAGTGCTAGAATAGCAGGATACCCCTTTCGTAGACATTTTTGCGCTTGCATAGCTGAGATAATACCAACCATCGTCTCGCTACGATGTCCTTGAACCGATAATGACTCTCCACTGGGGAGAGGAATACGTACGATCTTCTCCTTGCATAGAATCCCAGCTTGATGTTTGGACAACCAATCCATACCAACCACTATATCAAAACTACCGAGGGTAACAGGAAGGAGGTCAATATCAAACACTTGACCCACAAGATCTAGTTTACACCCAAAAAGGACATGTGAAGCCTCAATCATTTTACCATCGGCTAATTCTACTACATGCTTAACCTCTAAAGGTGTTGGGGCTAACCCTAAACGTTGACCAAACTCTAGGGACACATATCTCCAATCGGCACCGGAATCAAATAACACAGAAGCTATAAGATTGTTCACAGAAAACGTACCGGTCACGACATTGCCGTCGTTCCTAGCATCCCCTGCACCAATAGTAAATACCCTTCCACGAGCTCCATTGCCCCCATTGTTGCCATTATTATTGTTCCCAGCATTGTTGTTGTTGTTCTGACGGTTGTTGTTATCGTTGGCATTCTAGTTCAGCTGAGGGCAATCCCGTTTAAAATGACCCTCATCCCCACATTGGTAACACCCCATTTTAAAGCCTTGGTTCTGATGAGACTGTTGCCTATGCTGCTGCTGATTCTGTTGTTGGTTTTGTTGCTGCTGCTTTAGGTGCGGAGCTCTACAATCCTTTACCATATGGCCTACCCTGTCACACCTGTGGCAGGCCTGAACACATGATCCATGATGATGATACCTACACTTGTTGCACTTTGGCTTCCTACCAACATAGGAGCCTTGACTCTGATTGCTACCCTGGCCTTGGTTAACTGAGGACGACTGACTGAAACTACGGTTATTGTTGTTGTCAGGCCTCTTCTGTGATTGACTCGCACTGGTTGCCTTGTCGGTATCATTCCATTTACGCTTGTTATCACTAGCAGGTGTGGCAGCGGTTGCAGCAGTGGTAGTAGCAGATTTACGAGGCGGCAATAAGCCACGCTCGACCTCTTGATCAGTAATCTTGTGTGCCAAACGGATGATCTGGGGCAGATTGCTATGGTTTGCAGCAGTGAAATACCCCTTTACAGTTGGTGCTAGGTCCTTGAGTTACAACTCAATTCTTCGATGTGGAGGTCGAGACAGGTTAGGGCACAAAATTGCTAGTTCATGAGATCGTTTCGTGTAAGCCTCGATCTCGGATCCTTCCATCTTCAAATCGTAGAACTCGTTCTCGAGCTTCTGAATCTCATCACGAGGGCAGTACTCTTCCCGCATCAACTCCTTAAAATCATCCCAAGTCGTTGCATTAGCCATCTCGATGCCCAACATCTGCACCTGGGCATTCCACCAAGTTAAGGCACCATCCTCCAAGGTGCTTGTAGCATACTTCACACGGTCCCCCACGGGACAATTACACATAGCGAACACTGACTCAGCTTTCTCAAACCATCGAAGTAGCCCCACAGCCCCTTCAGTCCCACTGAACGTCTGTGGCTTACAATCCATGAATGTCTTGAATGTGCAGGCAGGCGGATTGTTCTGATGCGCTAGCTGACCTAATGGACGAAAGAAAATACAACACAAGGGTAAGAGTTGTGTACGCGACACAAGATTAAAGAGTATTTGGCACATTTCGTACCAGCTTGGTAGGCTGCCAAAGCCTCAGCCACACGTGTGTTGATTAAGTTCGTCAGCTCAGCTTGGGTCATCGCGATGTGACCACGTCCATGACCTCGTCCACTCATGATTCTATATAAGGAGAGGGAACAAATTTAAGGATCGAGATAAGGCAGGAGTCAAATATCACGTTGACATCATCAAACTACATAGTTTACACCAAACAATAGGGCAGAACCCTTCTCACACTCGTTAAGCCTCACTGGGACTCACATGCACCTCACGTTATTATTATGTGTGCACCCATAATAATAAGGAAATTTGCATGGTCATATCAGTGCCTCTTAACTTGCGCTAAAAGTTTCCCCCACATTCAAATAACAAAACGAAAAGCATGACAGGATCAATAATCACAAAAGTCGAAGAGTAGTGCCACACTATCTAGCTTCACTAAGACATGCAGCACAGGTAATCACATCAAGCTATCAAATATGTTGTTTCATGCAAGTCATGTGTGTGTGTAACTACTAAGCAAGTAATGCATAAAGTAAACAGAAGACGAACATTGCAATCTGGAGCTGAGTGTCATGGTCGATTTTCGAAGTTGTTCGGTTATAATCTGGTTTTATAAAAACGTTTTAAAACCTAGTTCACTATAACCTGGCTCTGATACCAAACTGTCACACCCCTAAAATACCACATGGGGAAACACCGCGGGGCGTGTGACATACCAGGATCCAAGCCACCAATCACATTGAACCAATATAAAATATTTAAATAAAACATCCGATTCATTTCATAATATAAATCCAAGTCATACGTTAAACCAAATTAAACATTCAGCGGAAGCATAAGATTATTCATTGTTCATGCATTTCAAAACAAATGTACTAAACCAAGAATAAATATCCAAGAGTTGTGACCCATGACCACTCCAGCACTCCCAGATAGCAAGTCCCATGTCCAAGAATCTAACTGTCACACCCCGAAATATCAGAGCATTGGCGTGACTGGACTGGTATCTTCATTGCACAGCGGAAGCAAATAAGCTAAGTCTTTTAGAAAATGAACGCCACTAAGTACTCGACTCCACATGGTTCTCCTATTCCAACCGTGCCATAATTTCTGTTATGCAACCTGAGAAAGAAACATGCGAAAAATCAACATAAAGTTGAGCGAGTTCATAGTTTGTTTGTAAAAGATTTGAAATAAATCTTTTTGAATAACCGGTTTTTGAAGTATTGTTGAGAAAACGAATTTAAAATCATTTTCTTGTCGAGTTATACAGAAACTTTGTATGAAAACATGGTATGTATCTTGTATATTTCAAGTATTTCTGTATGTATCATGTATTCTTGTATAAATCACGTATTCTTGTATGTATCATGTTTTTTTTTTATAAATCAAGTATTCTGTATGTATCTTGTTGTTAATGGGTTGCAAGGCCATTAACATGTGACACGACATAGGAAGTCACCAAACCATAGGCATTTTTCTGTAGTCGATTCACGACTGAGACACAAAAACACTGCTTGGTAAAAGAGTGGCCAACAGTGGGGCTGCCCGGAACCCGTTAGATCTAACCTTTTGTTCTGTGGTCTAAGTATGTACACGATTAATGGTGCTTATGGTACCCTATTCGTGACACGATTTCTCGTATCATTCTTGTATCATTTCTCGTATCAATTCTTGTATCATTTCTCGTATCAATTCTTGTATCATTTCTCGTATCATATCAAGTATCAATTTTCAGTTCTTGTATTCTTTATGTCAAGTATCAATTCTCATGTGTTTGTATACTCTTGTATTTTCTTGTAGTTTAGAAAACTAGAATTCGTGTGTAAACGCTTGTTTGAAAAACCGGTATAAACATAAGCTTTTCGTAAACCATTTGTGTCAGATAAATCTTGCTTGTAAAATGGTTTATAAATATGTAATTCTTGTATGCTTTGCAAAAAGTGCATGTCTTTCCACCCCGAAAATATTTAGAAAATGTAAAATCGTAAAAAGGTGGGGTTATGAACTCACCTGAATATTCCTGTGCATAGCTAGCTAATTACGACTTCGTGATGTCGTTTCCAAGTCTTGACTTGCTAGCGTGCATTCTACAATATTCCTAACACGGAATATCTAATAAGTTTCGAATAATGTGGTAACTAATCTACGTGTTACCGAGCTCTACCGAATCGTTGATCGAACGATTTGGCGGTAAATAGTTAACTTAATGAAAATGACTAAGTTAAACTGCCGTGAGAAGTCGTTTGTGTATGTAGGAATATTCGTATGAAAGTAATATATAATAAACTTGTATTATATATTGCGTCTTGTTTATATTTGCCAAAAATATACATATGTGCCGTCTAGGCGTATAAAATAAATATAACAGTTATATTTATTTTGTAAAAGAATTGTCGACTTGTATTGGAAAATAAATATATAACTATATTTATTTATAAAAGGAATCGAGTTGTTTGAAATTTGAAATAAATATAAAACTATATTTATTTTTATAAGAACGAATTTGTCAAATTTCCGAAGTTCAAAACAACTATGTTTGTCGTTGTAAATATTTTTCCGAATCGTTGTTTTCGTAAGTTGTAAGTTGTTGTCGAAAGAACTTTATATTCGTATCTTGTTTTTCAAAAGTCGCTTTGTATCAAAAGCACGTTTTGTTTTATAATAAAACTCGCTTTATTTTACGGATTTCTCGAAAAACGGGCAGAGTTTCCTCTGTTTTTTGGACTAACCTGACAATAAAAAGTTGTCGTATTTTATCAAACTCAACAATATTCAACCAATATAATCAAATATATAGCTTTCGTCAAGCATTTCAAAATATAACTAAAATCATGTCGGTTCGAGCTTGTTTCACACGTAATATCAAAATTATATAAAAATAACAAATATTAAACGCGTGATTAATTTTTACCGAGTCTTCAAGCCGAAACGTCGAGCCGCTTAACTGAGTTGACCGAGTCAACTGAGTTGACTTGGGTTGACTGAGTTTGACCGAGTCAACCGGGTTTGACCCGAGTTGACCGAGCCAAAACTGAAGCCGACCATCTGCTCGAACCGCGAGACCCGAAACGACCCGTTTGACCTGTTGACTGAGCCGGACCATGACCCGAAGTCTTGACTGCTGAGTCGACTCGCCTGACTCGGGTTGACTCGTCTGACCCGAGTCGACCCGTTATCCAGCTGAACACCAACATCAATCTCAGAATCAACAAGAAGGTAGAAGAAATAGGCAGGGGAGAAATGTTTACCGACGAAACTCGACGGTCCGAAGCAAGGACCACTGGTCCGAGACGTTGACCGCTGGACCGAGGTGTTAACCGCTGGACCGAGAGGCCATCGCAGCTCACCACCACCGCCGCTGCCTCTCCGCCATGTCTCTCTCTCTCTTCTCCGCAGCTCTCTCTCTCTTCTCCGCAGCTCTCTCTCTCTTCTCCGGTCTCTGATATGCCGCCGTACACCACCACCGGGTGGTGGCCGGCTCCTGCTTCTCCGATCCGCTTTGTGTGAGGGTGGAGGAGAAGGTGAGTGGGTGTTGCAGGTGGGGTGTCGGCCAGAAAGAGGGGAACCGAGGTTGCTGATTGAACTGATTTTGTGGGTTTGTTTGTGAGGAAAGTGTTTCCTCTGTGTTTGTATATCGAGAGAGAGGGTGAGGGTAGGAGGTGAATTCTCTGTGTTAATTCTTGTGGGTGTGAGGTGAGATGGAGGGGTCTCATTTATTGATCACAAGGTTCCTTATGTCTATTGTACAAATAGATAACATTCAGGTCATACCCTTTATTTTAAGGGTTAAAATCTCTTGGTAAGATTATGTATGGATTTGTAAATCTTGTAGATTTTATGCAGATTTTGTGTAGATCTTGAGGAGATCTAATATACATGTGCAGGCTTAGGCTTGTGGGTGTTGGGCTTGGGCCCAGGGCCCACAAGCCCATTTCGTGTATAAGTGACCCGTAATTTCTACGAGACCCGATATCGCGACCCAAACTCCACGAGCGTAAAATATCCGTGTAACATCCATATTTGTCGGCGTTGTCAGTATTTCGTACGGTATCAGTCCGTTGTCATTGTCGTTCCGCAGATTCCACTCGAATCTTCATACGCGTACTGTAGACTCGGATAAGCGTTCCTAGGCACCCCAAAGGCCTAATTAAGTTGATTTATGCTGTAATCACTATTTATTATTGCGTTAATCTCCTGTTACTCGCGCAATTAAGAGCCGTAAATTACCGGTTGTCACAGTCTCCCCCTGTTAATAAAATTTCGTCCTCGAAATTTAGACTACGTTAACTTCTCAGAGTCACGTTATGTATAAAATACGAATAGTACCAAAGTGGACGATCATGAAATAGAATCAAGACTTATTCGAATGATGTGAATTCAAGGACGTATCACAAGATACAAATGAATTCTAGAAATGATTGCACCCAATCAATGAATTTAGATTTCAACAAGCTCAAATGTAATAGTTTGCATGAAACGCTCGATCATGATCAGCCCAAGCTGCAAGTTCTATCGACGCCACAAGGTGTCGTAGTGAATGAAACAATTCAAATATAGCGGTGATCGAACAAGTATCACCTGTGTTTTGCATAAAACGCTCAATCATGATTAGCCCAAGCTACAAGTTTATACTGACACCACAAGGTGTCGAAATCAAACAACGACTTATTGGAGTCGTAGACCAAACAAATCTACTACGACTCAGAACAATGAAACGCTTGTTAAAACGAATTCGAATATGATGTTTTCAATACATCATATGGTGTCTTGAATTGAATGTGTGTAATGAACAAGTTCAAACAATTGAATTTGATTTTGGCGCAAGCCGACAATAAATACATGTATCGACAAGAAAAATTTCGGCATGGTCACAACGAAAAAAAAAAAAAAAAAACATGTATGTAACTTGAAAAGAAAAGAAATTTTCAAGAAAGTGTGTTGACTTGATAACAAAGAAGCCAACAATTCCAATAATGCGGGTCATTCGAATCACAATTCAATAATTAGATTTAGCAAAATAATATTTGAACTTTAATGAAACGCTTTATTCGAAACGAAACCACATGCGTAACAAACGATGCATGCGTAACATATGAATTTTCAAGAAATGAAGCAAATTAATATTCGCTATACTGAAAGAAATGGTCGTGACACAATGACCATCAAGAGGAGTAGAGATACGAAAATCTACTCAGTAAATGTGAAAGTCAAAATTTCAATAAAAGAAATTTGAGGACTTTACCTGGGGTTGCATGTGATAACTGGTTGTTTGGTGACATTACCATAGAATGTCGAATATAGCGTACTCGTCGTTAGCTGAAATAGGGGGAATACGGTGACTTGCGTCTTTTCCTTAGCATGACTCGTGTCGTTTGCAGGACCGCGTGCCGACTGCCGCTTCCTGATCGTTAGTTTTCGTGCTTGACAGGATTAGCATCATCGCTGAGATGCTCCATAGTGCCTTCTTGGTGACTTCACCTCGTAAGTCGTATGTGGCGTATTTCAACCTCCGTTGATGTATAGTTTAAGTTTCACGTATTCTTTTGCACGCCCTTGCTTTGTTTTGCGTAGGTTACCTGCTCGGCTAAGTAAAATAGCATAGATGACATAAAAATGGCGTTTGTCCGAGTTACTAAACGGGGGTACCTACGTGATGACCTTTAATGAACTCCTACATGAGCTTCCGAAGGTCTTAAATGCACGTTTCCTAAACTCTCAGGGTTTTATGTACTGTATGCGACTGTTTTGTGTACCGTGTGTAAAACACCACTCTAGTATATGTTTGAAAATAAAGTCTTGACTTTTTGTTTTTCGGCCACGGTTGGAGACCATATTCGAGTACTATGCGTTCTGTATGTATTCAATGTTTTAATAATCTAAGTCCCCAGAGAAATATGAGGTTAGAGCCTAGGTATCTCTATAGAGAACCCTATTCGCTGTAACCTATAACTCTGATACCAATCTGTCACACCCCGAAATATCAGAGCATTGGCGTGACTGGACTGGTATCTTCATTGCACAGCGGAAGCAAATAAGCTAAGTCTTTTAGAAAATGAACGCCACTAAGTACTCGACTCCACATGGTTCTCCTATTCCAACCGTGCCATAATTTCTGTTATGCAACCTGAGAAAGAAACATGCGAAAAATCAACATAAAGTTGAGCGAGTTCATAGTTTGTTTGTAAAAGATTTGAAATAAATCTTTTTGAATAACCGGTTTTTGAAGTATTGTTGAGAAAACGAATTTAAAATCATTTTCTTGTCGAGTTATACAGAAACTTTGTATGAAAACATGGTATGTATCTTGTATATTTCAAGTATTTCTGTATGTATCATGTATTCTTGTATAAATCACGTATTCTTGTATGTATCATGTTTTTTTTTTGTATAAATCAAGTATTCTGTATGTATCTTGTTGTTAATGGGTTGCAAGGCCATTAACATGTGACACGACATAGGAAGTCACCAAACCATAGGCATTTTTCTGTAGTCGATTCACGACTGAGACACAAAAACACTGCTTGGTAAAAGAGTGGCCAACAGTGGGGCTGCCCGGAACCCGTTAGATCTAACCTTTTGTTCTGTGGTCTAAGTATGTACACGATTAATGGTGCTTATGGTACCCTATTCGTGACACGATTTCTCGTATCATTCTTGTATCATTTCTCGTATCAATTCTTGTATCATTTCTCGTATCATATCAAGTATCAATTTTCAGTTCTTGTATTCTTTATGTCAAGTATCAATTCTCATGTGTTTGTATACTCTTGTATTTTCTTGTAGTTTAGAAAACTAGAATTCGTGTGTAAACGCTTGTTTGAAAAACCGGTATAAACATAAGCTTTTCGTAAACCATTTGTGTCAGATAAATCTTGCTTGTAAAATGGTTTATAAATATGTAATTCTTGTATGCTTTGCAAAAAGTGCATGTCTTTCCACCCCGAAAATATTTAGAAAATGTAAAATCGTAAAAAGGTGGGGTTATGAACTCACCTGAATATTCCTGTGCATAGCTAGCTAATTACGACTTCGTGATGTCGTTTCCAAGTCTTGACTTGCTAGCGTGCATTCTACAATATTCCTAACACGGAATATCTAATAAGTTTCGAATAATGTGGTAACTAATCTACGTGTTACCGAGCTCTACCGAATCGTTGATCGAACGATTTGGCGGTAAATAGTTAACTTAATGAAAATGACTAAGTTAAACTGCCGTGAGAAGTCGTTTGTGTATGTAGGAATATTCGTATGAAAGTAATATATAATAAACTTGTATTATATATTGCGTCTTGTTTATATTTGCCAAAAATATACATATGTGCCGTCTAGGCGTATAAAATAAATATAACAGTTATATTTATTTTGTAAAAGAATTGTCGACTTGTATTGGAAAATAAATATATAACTATATTTATTTATAAAAGGAATCGAGTTGTTTGAAATTTGAAATAAATATAAAACTATATTTATTTTTATAAGAACGAATTTGTCAAATTTCCGAAGTTCAAAACAACTATGTTTGTCGTTGTAAATATTTTTCCGAATCGTTGTTTTCGTAAGTTGTAAGTTGTTGTCGAAAGAACTTTATATTCGTATCTTGTTTTTCAAAAGTCGCTTTGTATCAAAAGCACGTTTTGTTTTATAATAAAACTCGCTTTATTTTACGGATTTCTCGAAAAACGGGCAGAGTTTCCTCTGTTTTTTGGACTAACCTGACAATAAAAAGTTGTCGTATTTTATCAAACTCAACAATATTCAACCAATATAATCAAATATATAGCTTTCGTCAAGCATTTCAAAATATAACTAAAATCATGTCGGTTCGAGCTTGTTTCACACGTAATATCAAAATTATATAAAAATAACAAATATTAAACGCGTGATTAATTTTTACCGAGTCTTCAAGCCGAAACGTCGAGCCGCTTAACTGAGTTGACCGAGTCAACTGAGTTGACTTGGGTTGACTGAGTTTGACCGAGTCAACCGGGTTTGACCCGAGTTGACCGAGCCAAAACTGAAGCCGACCATCTGCTCGAACCGCGAGACCCGAAACGACCCGTTTGACCTGTTGACTGAGCCGGACCATGACCCGAAGTCTTGACTGCTGAGTCGACTCGCCTGACTCGGGTTGACTCGTCTGACCCGAGTCGACCCGTTATCCAGCTGAACACCAACATCAATCTCAGAATCAACAAGAAGGTAGAAGAAATAGGCAGGGGAGAAATGTTTACCGACGAAACTCGACGGTCCGAAGCAAGGACCACTGGTCCGAGACGTTGACCGCTGGACCGAGGTGTTAACCGCTGGACCGAGAGGCCATCGCAGCTCACCACCACCGCCGCTGCCTCTCCGCCATGTCTCTCTCTCTCTTCTCCGCAGCTCTCTCTCTCTTCTCCGCAGCTCTCTCTCTCTTCTCCGCAGCTCTCTCTCTCTTCTCCGGTCTCTGATATGCCGCCGTACACCACCACCGGGTGGTGGCCGGCTCCTGCTTCTCCGATCCGATTTGTGTGAGGGTGGAGGAGAAGGTGAGTGGGTGTTGCAGGTGGGGTGTCGGCCAGAAAGAGGGGAACCGAGGTTGCTGATTGAACTGATTTTGTGGGTTTGTTTGTGAGGAAAGTGTTTCCTCTGTGTTTGTATATCGAGAGAGAGGGTGAGGGTAGGAGGTGAATTCTCTGTGTTAATTCTTGTGGGTGTGAGGTGAGATGGAGGGGTCTCATTTATTGATCACAAGGTTCCTTATGTCTATTGTACAAATAGATAACATTCAGGTCATACCCTTTATTTTAAGGGTTAAAATCTCTTGGTAAGATTATGTATGGATTTGTAAATCTTGTAGATTTTATGCAGATTTTGTGTAGATCTTGAGGAGATCTAATATACATGTGCAGGCTTAGGCTTGTGGGTGTTGGGCTTGGGCCCAGGGCCCACAAGCCCATTTCGTGTATAAGTGACCCGTAATTTCTACGAGACCCGATATCGCGACCCAAACTCCACGAGCGTAAAATATCCGTGTAACATCCATATTTGTCGGCGTTGTCAGTATTTCGTACGGTATCAGTCCGTTGTCATTGTCGTTCCGCAGATTCCACTCGAATCTTCATACGCGTACTGTAGACTCGGATAAGCGTTCCTAGGCACCCCAAAGGCCTAATTAAGTTGATTTATGCTGTAATCACTATTTATTATTGCGTTAATCTCCTGTTACTCGCGCAATTAAGAGCCGTAAATTACCGGTTGTCACACTAACGACCTACAAGCATGCAGACAAGTGTGTCAGACGACGCTGGTGAGTTCAAAGTTTGTTAACGTGTTTAGTTACCAGTTACCAGATTAAAACGTTTCACAGATTCATTGTTGTTAATCACACGCTTACCGCCGATGGCTCCAGATTATTTGCCCTAAACCCCATTGCCTCTATCAAAGCAATGGTCAAGATGGGGGTCATTAGTTCACTCCCGACCTCCTCGGTGCGGTGTGAGGGTGCCAAACCTAAGTAGCGCTACTAACTAATACCCCGTTGCCCTACAAGCAACAATCGGTAGGAGGGACTTGTATGATAGATACATACGTGTATTAACCAACAACCCAGGTTTAACATTCCAGTCAAACCCATTACCCGACATTCCTCCCCGGAACGTTTTACCAGATGTCCCAACCCGGGACGCATGCTTGGAAAAAGAGAAGTGAACTCACCTTGGTTTGCTCGGTATGATTTGTTACTTGTTCACACTTAAACAGTCACACCCTATGGTATTCAAGCACTCGTAATCAGTTTACGTTCACGTATAGTCATAATGTGCACACAAGCTACCATAGCGGTTATACAACTCATATAATCCCACAATTTGTATGCATGTTTCGTAACAGTGTTTAACAGTTAAGTGCGCTATACGCAAGAAAAGACTAACTCATATCTCCTTGGTTATACTTAATCATCATTAACAGCATGTAACATGATTTCATTAACATATCTTCCATCAACAAAGTTAAACTAGTTCACTGTTCCATTTGTTTTTTCTCAGCCGGCGAAAGACCTGGTTTCGTCGAGGATCCCTTGTGACGAAACACATAGGTGTTTCGTCGATGTATCGATGACAAAACATCAGGGTCTTTCATCGAGGTGTGAGTGACGAAACCCCAAGGTGTTTCGTCGATTGCTTTACAGTTTTCGTGTTCCCCTACCGTTTTCATGTTTCTAAACCCTAGTCTTGACAACCAATCATTTGTAATCATTACTCAATCATTCCAGTCATCAATTACATTCCACATAATTCTGATTATCATTTGATCATGAACACATAATTATCGTTAAAACAGTAATCGTCCCCTAACAATGGGTCTCCTTGAATATCAACATTCAACAAGATCGTCACTAATACTATCAAGTTTCAGAATTCCATATCAGGTTATTTTATGTGCGACTAGATTAATGTTTTTAACATACACCCTAGATGATTACTATATCTATAACATCAACAGGATATTCCAACAGTTTCATTAAAACTATACATAGTCATGCTTGACATTGTCAACAAGCAATCAGCAGTTTATATATAACCTAAACAAGCAATACATATCAAAGCAAGCGTTGTCGCACTCACCGGAGAATCGAAAAGGAATGACAGTACGTGAATCGGTGAGAGGGGAAAGTTTTGTGTGGGTGTAAGGTTGCTGTCAGTATTAGAGAGGAGAAGGAGATACTAGGGTTCGCTAAATAAAACTTCGTGTATAATACGTAAATATATATACGAATCATGATTGGGCCTTGCTTGGGCCATAAGCCCATCTCGGCAACGACGAAACATAAGTGGGGTGACGAAACTTCCTAAGTTTCGTCGAGTAGAGGTGATGACGAAACACCACTGTTTCGTCGAGTTCGGGTTTGCAACGAGGGTCCAATGTTTCGTCAAATGTGATAGTGCAAAGGTTAAGTTTGTCAAACAGTTAAACGAGTTTGCAAGGTCCTAATCCTATTCAATAATCATAAGATCAAATGATAATAACAAAGTGATCATATAACAAACGCACATCCGTTACAACGCCACGAATTATAAAACAGAGTTGTGAAAACAAGTAACGTGTCGAGGAAAGACCTTGGAAAGTCGGGTTGTCACACACCGTGTGTTACGCCAGAGAGTTCTGCTCTTGTGGTGGCACAACGGCTGCCAAGTGACAGCCGGCGGTATGGTTTCCCGATGGAACTCCCAAGTCAAACTCTGAAGACAGCCTGAGCCCAGTTAAAACAACACAGTCTGGCTTTACTGGGACAACGAGCCTCTCCAATTTAGGGAGTGCGATAGCCTAACACAAGAAAGTCATCGTTCAAAAAAAAAAATCATAACGAAAGCATAATCAATTAAGCTATTCTGTCACGCCACCAGATTTTATTTTCATATCTATTGAATGGTGAATTTTTTTAAAAGTGGTTTAGTTATAGCTTGAAATTGGCCATGAGAAAAGAAAATAGGCTAAAAATCAAATTTAACATATTTTGTTTTCATTCGGTCTCGGTTATCCTAACCCAAATTTAGTTATTGCAGTAATGATTAACATATGAGATGATAAGAGAGCTTGTTACTATAATATTAGGCTACTCATAAATCACTCCAAGTAATATAATACGATTTATCAACATGAACCTCGCAAATTAGATTTGAGACAGACGTAAGGATTTCGATTTGACTAAATGTTAACCATTTTTCAAATAACAAACTAATCTACTTCTAAATGCTTGTATACCTGCATTTTAAAACACCACATAGTGTCCCTTATCATCTCATATAGTGCCATGTCAACTAATTCAACCAATCATATAGTGCCATGTCAAGTAATCTAAAATATTTACCTAATGCTCAAAAACGTTGGCGATAGTTTACCTAACGGAGTTTAGATAAACTATTTTTTAAGGGAAAATGTATGATTGGTTGGGAAGGAATGGAGCACACCACACACTCATCTCTCTCCCCCTTCCCTCCCTCTCACCGAATCGGTGAAGGTTCACCGAAATTGAATCCAAAAATCGGTAAAGCTTTGTCAACAAAAGGTTGGCGGTGGACTTTAATCGATGCTAAATGAGTTTACCGCCCCCACTCCGCTCACGCTAAATTAACTTGTAACAAACTTAGCAGCCTGGAGTCGCAAATTGAGACGACCACCAGTGAATTGAATGTTGTTATCCAACCAATCACTCATCTTCACATCATTATTATATTCATTCAAGGACAAATTGCTGTTCCCGAGGCCATCTTTTTATAGTTTCAACCTTTAAACCTAACTTTCTTATTTCCCCTCTATTTTTATTCTTTTATATTTTTAATATCAGTTTGCTATAGTCAATTTACTATTCATTATTATAAAAAAGTTTGATATATAATTAAAAATTAATTTACAAAAATCAAACTTATTCAGGATGGGTGTGGAAGAGTTAGAGGCCACTGAGATGGCTAAGGTGGTTGGGTGCAAAACTGATAATATTTCGTTTATATATCTAAGGATTACAGTAAGGGCTAATATGAACATACTTAATAACTGGAACCTGGTTATTGAGGTTTTCAATAAAATGTTATCGGCTTGGAAATCTAAAACTCTTTCAACTGGGGGAGGCTCATTTTGATTATTTCGGCGTTGGAAAGTCTTCCTATTTACTATTTTTCGTTATACAAGGCCCCTGTCGGTATAATAAAGTTGTTAGAAGCTAAGATGCAAAAATTCTTTGGGCGGAGTATAGTGATAATAACAAAATGTATTGGGTATCGTGGGAGAGCGTTACTTGGCATAAGAAAAAAAAGAGGTTTGGGAATTAACAGGCTCAAAGAGGTTAACGAGGCGTTTTTAGCTAAATGGGATTGGAGGTATAGGGTGGAGAGTCAAAATCTTTGGAGGAAGATGGTGGAAGCCTGCCATTTTAAGAACAATCAATGGAACTTTCTTCCGCTTAATAGTAACATTTCGGGATGTTGGAAAAATATTGTGTTTTGGTGGCTAAAATGAAGTTTGATGGGAAGGGTTTAAATCGGTTGATTTCAGGTAACATGGGGAATGGGGAAGAGATTAGGTTTTGGGTTGACACTTGGGTGAGCGATCTTCCTTTCAAGGAAAGATGGCCGCATCTGTTCGGTCTAGAGTTGTTTAAATTGTGCAAGGTAGCAGACAGGATTGTTGTGGGTCCAGGATCTGGTGGCCTAACGGGGAATTGGTCTAGACAGCCGGAGTCAGATGCTGAGTTAAGGGAGTGGCAGGATCTTCAAGAAGTTCTTAATCTGGTAGTGCTTACCAATGATAAGGATTCGTGATCGTGGGCAGGAGATGATTCGGGATGGTTCTCGGTGAAGTCGATAAAAAAGATGATGATAGAAGATAGAGGTGAAAACAATCTTCTTAGTTTTGAGTGGTGTAAGTGGGTTCCTTTAAAATGCAACATCATGGCTTGGAGAGGAAATATGGACAGGTTAGCTACGAAGTAAATTTAAGGACAATGAATGTGGAAATACATCTGTAATGTGCCCATTCTGTGAGAAATATGAGGAAACGGTGGATCATCTTTTTACTGCTTGCCCGGTGATCAATAGAGTTTGGATGGGTTTTAGCGCCTGGTGCAGTATTCCCCGATTTTCGCTTTCGATTTCAAAGATATAATGAATATTCACAAGTTCTCTCAGTTGGGTAAGAAAGCGAAGAAGATTATTCACGGTCTTGTGATCACTACTTGTTGGTGTATTTAGAAAGGAAGAAACGAGTCGATATTCAAGTATTTAAAGCATAGCCCGCAAGACATTTTAGGGGAGATTAAATCAAGCGGCTTCGGTTAGGTTAAAAATAGAGCTTTATATAATTATATTAGTTGGGGGAGTGGTGTAAATATATGTTGTGTATGTTGTAATTTGTTTGTTCTTTGTCCGCTTGGGTCAGAGGTTGTGTTTTGTTTGGCCTTTTGCCCTTTTAGGTTAGAGGCGTGTTAATGAATTATACTTTTCAAAAAATATATAGATTAAGTTGATTTAACCTTTGATAATAAAAGAAGTTACCCCACATATATAAAAGGACAAAAGGCTAAGGATATCATTACCCTATGTTTTTCTTTTATCAATAAACTCACAAAAAGGTGGGGGTTCTATGCAATGTTGTTTGTGTATCCTGTTTTGTGTAACCCGTACCTTGATGTTGGCTTGGGCAATGGCACAACCATCAAATGATTGTTTATTTTTAAAAATGGATGGTTAAAATTCACCAACTTTCCACCTATCCTTAATCTTATCTTTATCATTAGATCTTGGAAGTTTTCAATTTATTTGAAGAACAAGCAATCATGCAGGATTAAACCTAATTTGTCCTCTCTCTAAATAAATAAATATATGTGTGTGAGAGAGGGAGATATTATAGACGCTTGTGATAGAATATCATAATATTGAGATGTCTGTGAAGTTCGATTATGAATCAGGGCCGGCCCAAGCCTAAGTATTTTGAGACTTGGGCTTTGCGCCTCCAAATAAACAAGGCCTCCATCTTTAGAAAATTATTAACAATTATATATGATATTCGGGCTGGGTTGCAATGGATATTATTGATGTATAGCAGATTTGTAGGGGCGCTGCATATGGAGCATTGTATTTGGGCGGCAATTGTGATTTACTCAAATTTTTTTTTGGGAAAAAGACCTCTAGTTTTTACTTCGCTTTAGGCCACCAAAATGGTTGAGTCGGCCCTCTTATGAATGTAGCTCAATCACATGGAACGAGTGAACGACTCCAATTTTTATGTCTTGTTTTCTTTACGTCAAGTTTTATCAACATTCCTTTATCCCTTTTGCCTTTGATACATTTGGCTCGCTAGCCCCAGAAGCCATCCGATTTCTTGAACGGGTCCAACGGGTTGTTCATAGCAACATTTCGTCTCCTAGAGATCGGGGTTTCGTTTTTACTAGGTTAGGTTTCGCTATTCAAAAGGGGGTAACGGCGCAGCTTGTTGCCCGCTTACCGGCTATCTTGGTGTAATTTGTTTGACCTTTTATATAAATAAAGATAAAATTTGTGTGAGTGTTTTAGTGTTATTGTACCAGTAAGTAGTTTAAGTTAAAGGTAACCTTTTCTAACTTATTTGCATTAAGAGTAAAATTGACATTTTTTTCAATTATTAATTGCATTAGATATACATATCTTAAATTGTGTATTATTTTGTTTGTAGACGTTACCTTAAAATGCAGTTAATAGAAAATTTAAAATAAAGGATTATGTATCTATCATTTGTTTATAGATGAACATTGTTAATTAAAAATACCATGATAAGAGAAAGAGAAGCAAAGCGGTTTCAAATTTTTAGAGACCCTAAGTGAACTACGAAGTGGGGGCCCTAATTTCACCCATAAACTCTCCTCAAATCCTGATGGACCCTTCACCATGGGTGATTACGGTTAACTTTTTGGTCTATTGATAGCCGATAACCTAGAAATTGAAAGCAGGTTGCGATGGGAAGTGGAAACGATGATTGCGGCTGTATTTTAGAGGCTTTAGGCCGCTGAATAACGATGATAAGGTCGATGGTTGTTGTGTTGTAGTAGGTGGAAATTAATACGAAATGGGTTTAAAGCTTTTGTTTTTAAAAATGAAACAGCCTCATGTTTAAAGTTTTAACATTATTTGTATATGAGAGTTTTAAGCTTTTATATTTCTAAATGGTAAACAACTTGAACTCTAGTTTTTACAAATCAACTTGGTTATTATTTTTGGAGTTTTATTCCTGTTGGTTTTTGACATTCTATTTTTATACAATTATTTTATCAAGTAATATCTTTAGCTTGGTAAGTTTCACCAAACAAATCTAGATATAACATATCAACGAAATCCTTGGCTTCTACAATTCAAAATATCCATGACAACAATATTGGAATTTTGGTCAACTAAAGAAAAAGTCAGAACAAAAATTGTTAATATTATCTTTTCATACGAGTTGCACTCTCAAATGGTTATTGCGTCATCTAAAGCCAACCATTCTGATCTCTCTCCATCAACTTGTGAAAAGTATTTTTGCTAAAAAGATAAGAAACAGCTGGTTGGTTTATCAGATAATAAAAAGTCTACATTTTTATAATCTTTTTTTTTTGTTATGTTTAGAATTAATTGCCCGGATGGTCCCTGTGATCTCATGTTTTTTCACGTTTAGTCCCCACCTTTTGGAAATAGCAGATATGCTTCCTATGACATTTACTCAGGGGACTATCCGAGTAATAATGTGACAAACCATAGGGAGCATACCTGTTATTTCCAAACTAACTGACATCTACTCAAGGGACTATCCGAGTAACAAAATAACAAACCATAGGGAGCATACCTGCTATTTTCAAAAGGTGAGGACTAAACGTGAAACCATGAGGACCATCCGAGCAATTAACTCTTATGTTTATAACCCAAAATCAATACCAGAAAAAACACCTAAATAATGATTTTAATTTATTTTCCTTGGTTATGTTTATAACACAAGATCAATACCAAAAAAAACACCTAAATAATGATTTTAATTTATTTTCCTAAACCACAAACCATACAACCTAATGGTAAATTCATAACATTCCAAAAAAGCATGTATTAAAATATTTCACATACTTTAACCCAAAAATAATCATATGATACTAAGATTACTAAAACCCTATTCGAGTCTTAGACCCGATTGTATTAAACATTACATTGATCAAGTATGGAACTGGTTTTGATAATCTCAATGGCATACCGGGAAATGGGCTAGGTTTACAATCAAATATCATACCCGAATAATTAAGAGACGGGGTTCGATAATCTTAGTCTCATACACATTTGTATCAAGCTTTCCTAGAAAGTAGGTATGAAACATCTTGACAATGACTTAGCAATAAATATTGAAAAAATGGCATTTGTTCCAACTTTTGATTCCATAATGGCATAATATCCTCCAAAACAAAATTTTAAATTTAAATAAATGGGAAAATGACATTGAGAAAATACAAAAAATACTCAGAATGATAATCTAGGGAAAGTGCATTAACCAAAGAATACTATTTGCCTCAAAAACATTACCAAATCCACCTCGCTTTTGTTCATTCTTCTCGATCCAACGAAGCAGCAACCGTCATCTTCAACAAGAACCCGCTCATTTAGAAGCTGTCGACTTGCAAACCGGGCACAGATTCTTCTGAAGCAGCCATTGTTTGATGCAACTCGTGTGGAAATCATGCCCACAGTCCAACGCTCCCAATTCATCTCCATCCGTGTATTCCTCCTGTTCAGACATAAAACGTTTACATATTAATCTACAGAGACTAATCGTTTAGTAATGATAATTAAACAAATAACGAATACCTGACATATGCAGCAAGGCTCAGCATCTGGCTGACCTGTTACACTCGCGTAGGTTTTCTGTTTCAAACATTTAGAAACTTTTTCTTCGGTCAATCCAGTGTTCACATTTCCAATTCGTTCTTCTAATGCCAATAGCTCCTGAACACAAAATACATGATATGATTCATGATTAACTATTCGTAGTATGATAAAATTAAAAAAAAAAAAAAAACAGAGGAAATGATTTCTTTGGTTACCTCGTAGGACATGTTATCAATATCGAGCCGCATATCCCTGTGTCGATCATGAATACCAGCCATGCCATAGAAGACTGATTGATCTAGCACCATAACATCCTGTCGCACAATAAAAACAAAATTAAATTAAAAAAATGGATTTTTTATATAAATAAATGTCTGTATACGAAAAAGAACTAACCTCAAATCGCAAGTTTTCTCCCCTGCGTATAAGCTCCAAGACATTGCGAATCTGCAACAAACAAAGACCGAATAGTTTAAGCATTATCGTAGAAGAAATAAATATAACTTTAACCATGAATTAGTCATAAATCATAGAACAGACCTCTGCTATCCTGCCTCTTCTTTCACTTCCACCAGCCACGTTTCGTACCAGATGAGGGTATCCGTAAACACCATCAAGCTGTCTATCGGTCGACCGTAAGTGGGCAATATGATGATGTAGAGGATGATGACCTGCGATACCAATTACAGGCGGGATTCCAGCTTCTTGTGAAGAAGAAACAGAAGTACCCACAGGCGGTGGAATTCTAGCGAAAAGATTACCGTTTTGCCCTCCACCACCACCACCACCGGAGTCAATAGACGACAACAAAGACCATCGGAGAGCTTCAGAGAGTCTTCTTGAAGAATAAGTTGAAGATCCATGACGTGGACCTGAATTAGCACCCGTGTTCGCTGTCGATGCAAGACCGTTGTTACCGTTGTTGGTTGCATTCCCATTCCCATTCCCGCCACTAGAATTCAGATTCCAGTTAATTGCGGTTTGAGCAGGGTTTCGTATGTCATGTGGTTGGACAAATAAAGGATGATCTGAAATATTTGTCGGCATTGTTCTCGAGTTATCTCCTGAACCGCCAATAATATTTAATGAAGCGGGTCGATTAGCTCTTGAGCTAGAACTCCTGTTTCTAGAAGTTGGGTTTCTTCTTAATGCAGGGACCCGCAACATCCGTCGACCATCTTGACTTGATGAACTCTCCCCTGTTGTTACAACAGGGTTAAGCCCCAAAGAAGGATACGGCGACGAAAAATTTAGTTGCCCGTTAATACTATTGTTACCAATAACAGGCAATGGATCTTGTTGTCGGGAATTGTTGATCCTTATCCGAACGTTTCTACGATTGTTGTCCGCAGCATGATTGTCAGGAAAAACTCCTCCGATAACCGGTCCGGGTCTTGGAATAATCGGATCGGATGAAATTAAATTTAGTTGCCCGTTATTATCATTACTACCCTTTTGAAATACGCTTGAACTTATGATCCCGGAAGACGATTGACCAATAGTCAACTCAGCTGCTTTTCTTTTACAGGGCCGTTGTCGGGCCTCCATCTCAAACGGGCGGGAAGACGAACTACTACTAGCGTAATTTGAGGGATTGATGCCAATAAACGTTGACGGGTTTACAGTAACATTATGACCAAGATGTTGATGACCATTATTAGCATCACCCAATGAAAGCATATTTGCCGGTGGCTCGTGATAGGGACCCGCATTGTTCGTCATGGAGCTTGAACTTGATTCACCCATACTCCACATAGTTAAGTTTTGGGTTTCTTGATTTGTGTTGGTTGGCGTGCTCCGAATGAAGTTAGCCCAGCGAATTTGCTGCTCCACGACACCCGAATCACTTGAAGTTGAACCATCTTGTGATGAACCAATAGCACCTTTTTGCCCTTGCATTAGAATTAACAATGGTTTATGAAGATGACACCCTGCAATTTTTTAAAAACAATCTCACAACATTAGCCAGACTGTCAAAAGAACAATGTGATTTTTAAGTTCTAACATTTAAAGAGAAGGAATTGATTGCTAAATTGTACAGGCACCAAACCATGTGTAAACATGTACTAAAGTCAAATCTTCTGACCTAAATTAGGTGGATTTATGTCATAACTTCAAGCAACAAAAAGAAAAAAAACAGGTGCACAACATAAAAATATCAGCCTGTAAATCAAGCAAACAATGAACAAAATCTTTCAAACCCTTTAATCTTGTAACCAATTTCACCACATAAGTACATGCATCAAAAGCAATGGATCTACCCCTAATCTATAAACAATCATAAATTCTAACACAGCCCAGAAATATCAAGCAATGTTTCAAGAACAGTTTCATAACATTAATCAAATTGAGGCACATTCATGAAAATATGGATCAGGAAAAGTAAACAATTGAAACAACCAAACAAGCAAGAGAAGAAACATCCTAATTCACAAAAATAAAAAAATTCAAACAAAAAGACATAAACCTGAAAAAAGATACAAACACATACAAAAAAAAATCATTTTTTTTAAAAAGTAAAATACATACACACAATCTTTCTGACAAAACCCATCATCTAAAAACCAAAACAAGCAACAAAAACTGCAAAAAAATAACTTTTAAGATGACAAATCAAAGAAAAACTACAAAACTGAAACTGGGTATTGTAAATGTTGTAAACAATGATCTATGAAAGATGTATCCAAGAACATACCTGAAAAAGATCAGAAGACAGATGAAGATCTTGATGAGAAAAAGAATGATAAAAAAGACTCAATCTTTACCAAATTATATCTTCTTTTACGCCTCTATAACAACAAACAAACACAAGAATCAATCAAGCAATAATCTTTATGAAGCAAAGACTGTTTTGAAAGCAAGAACAGCGAAGAAGAAAGAGGGGTTTTGGAAGTTGAGAGAATAGATATGAGAAAGAGAGAAATCAAAGAAGAAATTGTGTGGTTTGTTGGGTGAAATTGAATTTAGAGGAGGTTGGATTATTAATTATGTAATTGATTCATAAGTTAAATTAATTAATTAAAATTATTATGATAATCTTTAATTTACGAAAGAAGACAGATACACACAAAGTCACAAGGGTCGAAGTAATTTCCTAAAAAGAGAGTGAGATGAGTACGAAATGGCTGTCGAGAAAATTAAATCACCCCTTTCACATGCCCCCCCCCCCCCCCCCCCCCCCCCTTTATCTTCTAATCCTTTCACATCTAACCTCTTCTCTTTATACCCACTAGGTTATTTATACCAAACTATGATTATTATTTACCAAATTCATTTATCTTTTTTATTATTATTATTTTTTTTTAAATCAAACCTACTATTCTTCAAGTATCCCACTAGGTTGCTAACGTGTAGAGATGGTATTGCTTTGGATTGCCTGTGGATATCGGCTTATTTTAGTTTCATATTCAATTATAAAATCACTAGATTAAGTTTTAGTGTGTTATACACTTGTTGTATAAAGAAAATTGTCAATTGATTATTTAATCATTTTTTGAAACTTTATTTTATCATATTCGAAATTAGATATTTAGTTGCATTCTCCACCATTATGATTATGATGATTTAAAATTAGTAATTTTTATAATTAATAAATAAACAATAAAAAAAGAATATTTAATTTGTAACATATTTGGAACAAAATTAATTAATATTAATACAAATTATAAAGTATAAAAAATATAGATCTATAACCTATAATTCTATAATTGGTATTTAAATAATAAATACGATATATATATATAAACACGTATTCATAATATATGCATGTATATATATATAGTTATTAGTCATGTTGGCTTAAAAAGTATAGATATTATAGAAATAAAATATATTATTTCATTGACAAAAATTTAAAATAGAATCGGAACCTATATCATCCTTTTCGTTGGTGTTCAAATAAATACATATTGGACAATGTTTAGTAACATAAACAAACAATAGTTGTATTATAAAATAAAGTTATTCATAGATATCAAAGTTGAAAAATGTCAAGCAACAATGTAAATAAACACTAACAAATAACAAATTCATATCTTTATATTAAAAAATGAAAAACGTCAAACAGTGTTGATCCATTTAATGTTAGGGAAATCTTTTATTTTAAAAGTTTATTTTATTGATAGTGTTAAAATTTAGAAATTGTTACACAATACCTGTTTTTATTGAAAATTAACTTGACATTAAAGAAATATTATGAGAATGAATTTCAAATTGTATATGATTGAAAATAATTGACATAAATAAATAAGTATATGTTTTACTAATCTTCAAATGATCATTTAATTAATACAACTTTGATCATAACTACCAATATGAATCATTATTTTAGAGTAAAATAAATAAAAAATAACAATAAAAAACGTTATCCGTTCAATAAAATTACACGTATATTGTTGTTCATTAGGAGATATGTATTTCGAATATGAAAATCGTCCGATCGGTTTTTCTATACGTATGTTATTTCTTTATTATGACTTATGAATAAATTATGAAGAATAAATATATGATAAATGGTAACATCAACAAAAGCAATTAATTTTGTATACCTTAAATAATGTTTCTATTCTTGGTTTGAATATAAAATCGGTAAGTTATTTAAATCTAACTATGGAAGAGAATTTGCGATTGAGAAGAAAAATAAGTTGTGAATGATTTTGCCGCTCAAAACACATGAACGAGTGATATTACATTGCCAAATAGCAAGAATAGGTCTAAGTTCATGACAAGTGGCATAAGTTGGTTTTGTTTTATTATAGTTAATAGATGTTGCATACTGGTCTTATATACATTCAGGGACACGTTACGCATTACTTGTCAGGCGTGTAGTTATACTCATGGGTATCAGGTATGCCCATTTATAGTCTCTTGTTGTTAAAAGTTATTCATTGGATGTTCATTACCTGATCTTAAACTTGTTAAAAGTTATTCGTTGGATGTTCATTACCTGACATGAAGGGTCATGGTGGTCATGAAGGTCATGACCACACCCTATAGCCTAAGGCTATGGGGTATGGGATGGGTCACTAATTGACATCTAGGATGGTGGATGATGTGCTACACCACCCTCTTTCGGGAACCACCGTGGTTCACATAATTAAACCATGACAACCATGCACCTCCCTTTCCTTAATTAGTTAAATATATTTTACACAAAATAAATTCTAAAAAAAATTTGGGATGATGTTTGATTCATGACCACACCATATAGGATGGTGGATAAGAGTATGATGACATATCGCTTACATGAAAGATAATGATGGTCTTAAGGTTTATTATCACACCCTATAATCTATAGTACTTTTCTTAAAGGTTTTGGGTGTTAGCATGAGATTCAAGTTACTTTCCATTCCATTGATTGTGGATTTTTTATAGCAATAATCTTATCAATTTAAGATCTTAAAATCTGAATATTTTGATTCTGAATATATAATATTTTGAATTTATAGGTTACCTGATGTTAATAGTTAGATTGCAATAAGTTATAGAACAATACCAAATATGTTTAATTAAAAGACTTGTGGAAATTCATTACTATTTATTCAAGTATCCTGTTAGACCTATTTAATTTAACTAGTTATTTTCCGCGCGCGCGTTGCGGCGGGGACCCAATGACTGCAAAACGCATGTCCGTAACGGTAAGCAGATACCGAATATCAAAACATAAATAAAAATGTCGTGAAAATGATAGTTACTCCGTCCTAAAAAAAGCGATTTTAAATAACCTAATATATAATAATAGGACCCACATGTCCTACACGTTGGAAATTCGGTTGTTTTCAGTTCAGTTATTACGGTGCTAACACGTTAAAATATGGATGAGCTCGGTACCGGTAACAGCACCGAAAGTACCGATCCGGAAAATCATCGAAATTAGGTACCGGCACCGAAAATGCTCGGTACAATACAGTATGGTATTTGAAGGTAAAAATCAATAAATACAGGTATGGCGCTAGACCGGTGTCGAACCGAAAGTAACGATTCTGAAAACGCCAAAATGTGGGTACCAAATTGGTACCGAAAATGATTTGGTATAGTAAATTTGGTACCGATACGATACTGGTTTGATTATAGGATTTGATACGATTTGTTCATCAATAATCTAAATATCCAAGTTAATTTTACATGTTACAATTCATTCATTACAGAAAAAGACAAAAAATAAAGCAAAATAAGTTGTTGTGTATATAAAACCTCATTCAAACAAAATACAGTTTACTTACTGTGTGTATGAAACATAATCTAAACGGTGCAATTACTTGCATTGCTACGTTGCTACAGGATTTGATTAGCTCGGTACCAACCGGTACCGAAAATACCATTACTGAAATCCCCAAAAGTGGGTACCAGTACCGAATATACATGGTACGGTACGGCTCGATACGGTCGGTATTTGAGGGTAAAAACCGATAAATACCGGTGCCGAACCGGTACCGAAAATACATCCGGTTTGGTAAATTTGATACCGGTACCGACACCCGATACCATTTACTCATTCCTTTTTTTTAAACATAGCCGTTGGCCAACGGCTAGCCCAAACGGCTAGAAATCTTGGCCAATGCGATCCCGCCATGTCATGCTCGTAGCCCCGCCCAAGAGGCCACGCCGAAACCGAAGCTCACTCGAGATGGTGACTTGGGTATCTATACCCAACCCACGCCCCAACCCTCAACCCATACCCCATAGTGTTAATATACTTATTATGCTTCACTTTTTAATATATAGAAGAATTATAGTTGTATATTATCAAATATTTTTTTAACAGCATCAAATATTTGTTTACGTGAACATCAAATAAAAAAGTCTTATAAGCGCCACTTAGGCTTTGACCTAGTGGTCAAAAGAGATTATCTCTTGTGAGGAGACCAAAGTTTAATTTTTGGGAGGTGCAAGTATTTAGAAAAAAAATTAGCTGTTAGACCAGACCGTATGGGGGCCAGCTTAGGCCCGGCCTGGCCCGGCGCCGGTCCCCCACACCGCCCCCCTCGGCCCGGCTAGTCCCTTTCGGCTCCCACTCGACGTTGAGGACGGGCCTTGAATTCAAAAACTAGCTGTTGTAACTGCTATGTTATATAATAAAAAAAATTTTCCCCCTTTTCTATAAAACACTACCATTTTATACCATTTTTCACCATTTTCTTCCACTTTCAACCCAAAACACTCTCATTTTTATACTATTCTTTTATAAAAAAATATCTTTTCATCCACAATGCCATCTAATTCTTGGTGGTGCTCGTTTTCGGAGGAGGAAGAGGAGATGTTTTACGCAAATGCTGTGCTAAGGGCGGCGCAGATTCTTATGGAGGAGGAAGAGGAAGACTTCTCGTCTGAAAGCGTTATTACCAGACAAATACGGATTAACAGAGACCGCCTAGGTTTATCATTAATAAAATTTATTATCCTTATTCCTTATTTCCTCGTATTTATATATTTTTTACGACAAGAGCGCACGAGAAATTGGTGAACGATTATTTTTCGGATGCACACCTTTACAATGTCGAGATTTTCAGACGCATGTTCCGAATGAGTCGCCGGTTATTCACACGGATTGCTGATGATTTGGCGGGGCTAGACCCGTTTTTCACGCAACGACCCGATGCTCGGAATTATGAAGGGTTCAGCACGTTACAAAAGTGTATTGCGGCCATTCGCCAACTGGCCTACGGGACAGTGGCCGACGCTTTGGACGAGTACTTACAGATGTCGGCAAGAACTACGCGGGAATGTTTGTATCGGTTTTGCCATAATGTGGTGAAACTGTATAGCAAAAAATATTTGCGGAAACCAAACGCGTATGATGTTCAACAGTTGTACCAAGCTCATGAAGCACGGCACGGGTTTCCGGGAATGCTCGGTACCATTGATTGTATGCATTGGGCGTGGCATAACTGCCCGAATACGTGGCGAGGCCAATATACGTGAGGTGATCACGGCCATCCAACCTTAATACTTGAGGACGTGGCCTCACAAGATTTGTGGATCTGGCATTCTTTCTTTGGTCTCCCTGGTTCACTCAACGACCTCAACGTGCTATACCAATCGGCGATCTTTAGAGATGTCGTTAATGGAACCGGTCCGGACACCCATTTTACAGTTTCTGGGGTTGAGTATAGATGCAGGTATTATCTTGCTGACTGAATATATCCGTCTTGGTCTACAATTGTCAAGACTATTCCATATCCCGAGGACGAAAAAAGGAAAAAATTCGCCAAGCGTCAAGAAGCTGCAAGAAAAGACATCGAACGTTGTTTTGGTGTTTTACAAAAAAAATGGGCCATCATTGAACAACCGGCACGTGCGTTCACACCGAAGAGGTTGCGCCTTTGTATGTACGCTTGCATTTTGCTCCATAACATGATTATTGAAGACGAAGGTCGAGCGATTTGTGAGTATGATGAGAATGCATCTTACGGGAATACTGTCCTGGTAGATCCGGCGCAACAGGATTTAAACTCGTTCTCGCTAACCGACGACTTCACGCATGCAAACCTTCAACAGGATTTGGTAGAACATATATGGAACAACGCAAACGACGGGGACGGTGACGAAGATGATAGGTTATGTAATTTTTATTTATGTTATGTAATGGATTTTATTATCTTTTTTATGTCTTATTTTAAGTTTAAATTTTTAATTGTTTTTATAAAGTTAAACAAATAAAAAAGTTAAACAATAAAAATTATACAATAAAAGTTAAAGAAATAAAATAAATTAAACATTAAAAATAATGTGGGGTAAGCCCATCCTCCACCCCCCTCAAAATGCAAGGAGGCCCATCCTCCATGGGATGGTAATGTGACGCCTACGTGGCGGCCCATCCCGAGCTCATGGGGATGGGGATCTCCATACCCTCAAGCCTTAAAAAAAATGTCTTATGAGCCATAAATAGTATTATCTATTTTGTAATAAATATTACTGAACAAAAGGAAACATAATTTAATTGAAATTACAAAAGAGAAGGACTAGTTAAAGCTAAACCTCTAAAAAAATTCTCTCTTTCTCTTGGTCGCCGCCGGAGTGCTCGACGAGGAGCTGAATCATCGGAATAGCGAGAGAGGAGTTCTCGGCTTGCGCCTTGAGTGTTCCTCAATCTCTATCTTGATCTTCACCAATTCCATTCGCCTCTGGGCTGCCTGTTCTTCCGCTGTTATGTGATTCTTTGGTGATTTCGGTGCCGATTTTTCCGTCCTTGAGCGCTTAGTAGGTCTGTCACTGTTCACGGCTATCTTTATAGTTCAGTTAGAATAGTACGAATCCTATTAACAGCTTAAAGCACGGGCTAGTTGGCATTAGAGTTATGGAGGACTTCGCCGGTAACTCCGGTAGTCAGTCGGGTCCGGGTTTTGCTAAGTTTTACGTATGTAACCTATCGGATAGATGTGGTTCGAAGGATGTAGAAGAATTATTCAAGAAGTTCGGAGTTGTCACGGGGGTGTACATCGCTCGCAAAAGAGATAAGTGGGGCAATAGGTTTGGGTTTGTTAGCTTCTCTGGTATTAAGGATGCTAGGGAGTTGGAGAAGTCTGTGGCTAAAGTGAAGATGGGGAGTTTTACATTGAAGTCTAATCTTGCTAGATTTTCAGCTGTCAACAAGGAGTTTTACGAAAGGCAAGAGAAGAAGGGTCCTCTCAATCTTCAGTCAAAGAGTTCGGGTCCCCCGTTTTCGAAGCCTCATCACTCCGGTGTTTGGGGAGGGGTGTCTTTCAAAGATGTTGTGACCGGAGTTTCAGGAGGGAGTCATGAGAAGATGGTGGAGGTTTCCTCCTTCGTGGCAGCCTTTAAGGAGATACATGAAAAAGCCCTGGTGGGTAGGGTCAAGGATTTGAGTTCTCTCCGTAAACTGGACTCCTGTATCAATGAGAAAGGAGGTCGGTTCTCTGAGATTAAGTACCTGGGTGGGCTTTGTGTGCTCATAACATTTGATAATTCAGAGGAAGCAGAAACGTTCAAAGCATGTTTTTCATTGGAGGATAGCCTGTTCGTCTCCCTCGAAACACGGAAAGGCCAATCCATGTCCTTTGAGAGACTAGCTTGGCTTTCAATTAAAGGAGTTCCGATCCACCTCAGGGAAAACGAAGTGTTTGACTCGGTCGGGAGGCTATTTAGTAAAATTCTACATCCTTCCCAGCTTTGTGGTGAAGATGGTGATCTAACGACAGATATGGTGGGGGTTCTGGTGGGGGAAGGAAAACCCATTAACGAAGAGGTCACGCTTCTTTGGGAGGGCAAAAAATACAAGGTTTGGATCACCGAAGAAACAAGAAACTGGGTTCCCGATTTTTTGGAAGTTAACGACACAGGCATCGATGTTCCGGCATCCGGAGACCATGTGATGACTGACGGGGTCGATTCCGGTAACCCGGTCGTTGCCTCGGTAAATTCTCCATTGGAAGATGGAGAGGTGCAAGAAGTTAGAGTGCCATGCATGCAAACTAATAATAAAAACATTAATTTTAATAGTAGTCCGTCAGTATTCCCGAGGTGGGAGACTACTTGGGACAAAGGGAACAGTAATGATGTTAGTTTTTCTAGAGGGGAATCTTCCAAAAGGAGGAATAGTGGGCAGTCAAAGGGTATGGGCCCGTGTAAGTCTAGATCTCGTAAACCTCCTAAAGCCCATAAGGTGTTTGTAAGTAGGTTGGGCCATGAAAGATCAAAAAAAAGACTGAGGGTGGATAATTTATGTGGGTCGGATCCAGAAAATTCTCAAAGGGGAAGTGAAGACGATACTCCTAATCTTCAGAGGAAGGAAACTGGGACCTTTGATTTAAACCTCAACCTGAACTCCCCAACCACTGAAATCGTTTTCGACGGCGAGGGATCTGAAGTTCCAACAGGTGTAGCGGTTAGGGAGGATGTTCCGGATCCTGTCAGTAACTTGGAAGCTTCACCCAGCAGGGAGGATGAAACGGAAGCTACTGTTCAGCTTGCGGAAAACCTGGGAGTCAACTTAAAAGAACACATCAATTTAGTGAAGGTATCTATCTTGGATGAAGGACTTCAAGAATGTAAGCCATGAATTGTTTATCTCTAAATATCCGAGGTTTGGGGGGGGGGGGGAAGCTAAGGCTGGGTGGGTAAAAGAGATCAGAAGAACGCACGGGGTGTCTTTTATTGCTTTACAGGAGACACAGGTTTAGGTTTACCTGGACGCTGTTCTCGCTAAGTTTGGGGGGGGGGGGGTGTTGATTTTGAGAAAGTTTGTGTGACCGCCAGTGGTCGTTCTGGGGGTTGTATTATTATGTGGGACCCGAAAGTGTACAGGATGGTTGCTTCAGTCACTCACAGCAACTACGTTCTTGTGAATGGTTTCGTCAAAGGTACTGGAAAAGAGCTCAACTTTTTGAATGTATACGCTCCCCATAACAACATAGAGAAAAGGAATCTCTGGTCTGAGATTGTGGGTCTGATGAGTAACTTCTCGGGGCAGTGGGTGGCGATGGGAGACTTCAATGCTGTTAGGTATCCGGAAGAAAGGAAATCGACTAAGTTCAATGCGGCTAGTGCGAGAGACTTTAATGACTTCATAGCGGAAGCCGGATTCATGGAGTACAATATGAAAGGAAGCAAATACACGTTCCTGGCAGAGAACAGTTCTAAATTGAGTAAGATTGACCGGTTCCTCGTTTGCCATAATTTCTTTAACGAGTGGCCTGTCGCTTGTTTAAGAGCTCTTCCCAGGAGGCTATCGGACCACAATCCGATTCTGCTCAGCGTGGTTAACAAAAATTTTGGAAATAAACCGTTCAGAGTTTATAACTCATTGTTGGAAAAAGATGGATTCGAAGAGGTGGTTGCTAGGGCGGCAGTTGATTTTGCTGATCATGAGCTTCGGCCGGATGTTAGGTTGTCTAAGAAATTCAAATTTATGAGAGGTCGTATCAAGGAATGGAGGGATAAAATGTTGGCTAAGGAATCGACTGAGGAAGCGAACCTTAGGTAGGATCTTGAGAAAATGGAGCGTATTCTAGAAACGAGAAATCTAACGGAAGAAGAAAACTGGATTAGAACGGAATGCAAAAAAGGGTTGGGATTGTTAGCATACCACAAAGCTAAAGACTTGAAACAGAGATCAAGGATTCGATGGGCGATTGACGGGGATGATAACACGACATTTTTTCATGGCTTTATCAATAGTAGAAAGGCGTCCAATTTCATCCATGGGCTTACGGTGGAAGGGGAGTGGACGCAGGATCCCTCTAAAATCAAGAAAGAAATCTTCATGTTTTTCAGAAACCTTTTCAGCGATAGTCTCGGCCCAAGACCACTAGTTCAGTGTGAAGGTTTGAATAGGATCTCGGAGGAGGATGCTCGTGTGCTAGTCTCTCAGTTCTCGGCAAGGGAAGTTAAGGAAGCTGTCTTTGAGTGTGGTTCGGACAAAGCTCCAGGTCCTGACGGGTTAAACTTCAGATTTATTAAAAAGTTTTGGGGGATTTTTGAGCAAGATTTCGGGGAGATTATAGCTTACTTTTTCGCTAAAGGTGTCATCAACCGGGGCAGAGGGTTCCTCGTTCATCACCCTGATTCCCAAGATTAAGGACCCTACTAGTCTTAAAAATTATCGGCCTATCAATCTCATTGGAGTTATCAGCAAAACGATCTCTAAAGTTCTGGCCAACAGGATAAAAAAGGTTACTCACAAAGTTATTTCAGGTTCCCAATCGGCTTTTCTCAAGAATAGATACATTCTTGATTGCCCGTTTATGCTCAATGAGGTCCTTTCCTGGATGAAACATGGAAAGAAAAAGGCGTTCCTATTCAAGATAGACTTTGAGAAAGCGTATGACAATGTCAACTGGAGGTTCATCATTGATATTATGGAGCAGATGGGGTTCCCAGCCAAGTGGAGGTTATGGATAGAGGGTATATTAGCGTCGGCCAGATCGACGGTGCTTGTCAACGGGTCCCCGACGTTCGAGTTCTAGTGTCAAAAAGGGTTGCGGCAGGGGGATCCTATTTCTCCTTTTCTCTTCCTAATTGTCATGGAAGTTCTGTCTCGTTTCTTATCGAATGCTAGCGATTTGGGGATTTTCAATGGGATTAAAACCCCCAATAATGGCCCTATTTTGTCGCATTTTCTTTTTGCGGACGACGCTCTCATTATGGGGGAATGGAGCAAGGAGAACATCAAGACGGTTGCTAGGATTTTGAGGATCTTTCACATTTGTTCGGGGCTGAAAATAAACTTCCATAAGTCGAGTCTCTTCGGTATTGGGGTCAGTGAAGTCGAGGTGGGTAGTATGGCGGGTTTGTTAAGATGTCAGACAGGATCTGTGCATTTCTCTTACTTGGGTATCTCGGTCGGTGCCAACATGAATCGGATCAGTTTTTGGGATCCGGTGGTTAATACGTTCCAGAACAGGCTCAGCCCTTGGAAAGTTCACACTTTATCGATAGGTGGCAGGGTCACTCTCATTAAAGCTGTCTTAGAAAGCCTTCCTATCTATTTTTTTTCTCTCTGTTTAAGGTCCCAATCAAGATTTTAGAGAAACTGGAGTCTTTGATAAGAAGATTTCTTTGGGCAGGGAACGAAGATTCCAAAAAGATGCACTGGGTAGCTTAGGATCGGGTGGCTTTGCCTAAAAGGCTCGGTGGGTTGGGGTTGAGTCGCTCAAAAACATTAACGTGTCTCTTCTATCTAAATGGGTTTGGAGATTCAAAACCGATGTCGATAGTTTGTGGAAGTCAGTGATCGAGGCTATTCACGGGTCCGAAAGAAGTTGGTCCGCTTTACCCTTCAAACCATCTATTACTGGGGTTTGGAAGAATATCGTCAGAATGGAGGACAAGGAAGTTTTTAATGGGAAAAAGCTTAATTTTCTTATCAAAGGGCAGCTGGGAAACGGGACTCAAATCAGGTTCTGGAAGGACTACTGGATAGGGGATAAACCTCTCATGTACCTTTGGCCTAGTCTTTACGCTCGGGAGCGGGTTAAATCTTGCAGGATCTCGGATAGGCTGGCTAATTCGGAAGGCGGCGTTGTTGTCTCTTGGTCTTGGTTACAGCAGCCGTCCTCTGATTCGGACCGTGCTAATCTGTTGGAGCTTATTAACTTGCTGCATAACGTCCAGGTTTCGAACACCCCTGACAAATGGAGCTGGTTAGGAGATCGGAATGGGGTTTTTTCCGCGACGTCCCTTAGGTTGTTGATGGTTAAGGAGAAGGCTCCCCCGATTGATTATATCATGGAGTGGGTTTCGTGGGTTCCGGCGAAGTGTAAAATCTTTTTTTGGAGACTTTTGCAAACTAGAATTCCTACTAAGTGTGAATTGGCTAAGAGGAACATCTACATTAATGATTTGAGCTGTCGGTTTTGCGGGGAAGCTGAGGAAACCATAGACCACATTTTCACGGGGTGTATTTTGGCTCACAAGGTATGGCATTTTTTCTGTTCATGGGCTCGTCTTCCGAATTTGATCGCCTTCGAGTTCAAAGACGTGGCTGTCTTTCAAGATAATTGTAACCTCGGGAAGAAAGAAAAACTGGTTGTCAAAGGATTGATAATGATTAGTTGTTGGTGTATTTGGAGGGCGAGGAATGAGATATTTTTTCTAATGGGTCGGGAAGGAGTGAAGATATTGAGGGGGAGATTAAATCGTTAGGTTTTCTTTGGCTTTGTAATAGATCGATTTATAAAAGTATAGTGTGGGAAGAGTGGTGTAAATTTCCTTTGTATATGTTGTAGAGTTTGGTGTGAGGCTGGCCTAGTTGGGCTCGGTTCTTTTTTTTTAATAAAGTTTACATTTCAAAAAAAAAAAAAAACAAAAACAAAACAAAAGAGAAGAAAAAAAACAATCGCATTATATACTACTACATTTTACAATGTCGGCAGCCTGCTTCCATTGGCCAAAATGGGCGGCTGCCTTAATAGTTTTTTTTTTTTTTTTTTTTTTTTTTTTTTCCGTTTTGCCCCTAGCTCAAACTAAAATTACGCTTTTGCCTCCATCTCAAAATTACGATTTTGCCCTCAAGTCAAAATTACGATTTCGTCTGCCACTCTCCCATTGGACCAACCAGTTTATTATTTTATATCCATTTTAAAATGACGGTTTTGCCCCCCCATCTCAAAATAATATTACGATTTTGTCCCAAATAAAATTATGTTTTTCCCCAGCTAAAAAATACGATTTTGCCCTCTGTTAAAAAAGTTTATTTTTCCCCGTTAAAAAAATTACGATTTCACCCTCAGTTGAAAATTACGTTTGTCCCCCCTTCAAAATAAAATGATGTTTTCGCCCCAAACTCAAAATTACGATTTTGCCCTCGGTTCAAAATAAAATTGTGCTTTTGCCTCCAACTTAAAATTACGATTGTGCCCGTAGTTCAAATTTATATTACGTTGGTACCCTAGGTGCAAAATATCGAATTTGTCCCTATTAAAATTTCAAATCCCCCCCCCCCCTTCAAATTTACAGTACTGCCATGACTTTGGCTTTTGGCAATTTACGATTTTACTCCAGTCAAAAAATACAACTTTCCCTCAGTTAAAAATTACAATGTTGCCATGGTTTTAGTTTTTTTTTTCAAAAATATAAAAGTGTTTTTTTTATTGGTTGACTCGATTTAGTTGTTTTTCGTGTCAATGAGCTGCTACCTAACACTCGCTCATTATTCGTCCACCGCCCCGCAACGCGGGCGGGGCATCTAACTAGTTTATTGTACAACGGAAAACAATGCTACAATTCTCTATAATATTAGAGAGAGGTATATATGTATATTTTTTATTGTATTCTTGTATACGGCTTCCTTTTTTTTTTTTTTAAAGACAATGCAAATTTTATTTCACAACCACAAGGTCATAGCAAGGCGTTATTAACCGGGGATCGAAAACATATATACTCAAAAATTTCTATATGAAAACTATATACTCTCCACTACTGACCGAAAAGTTCTGAGGGTCGATCGTCCCCTCCCCACACACTATGCTATGCCCCTGCTTTATAGATGAAAAGGGATTTATTTTCGTTATAATACTAATAAAAAAAAAACTAAAATCTGAATTCTTACGTGTATCTTGTATTCTTGTTTAGTTTTCATTTTTCAACTTTATCTAATAACTGGTTGGAGCCAAAATTCAATTCAATTGGGAGCATATTTGGCTGAATAATGAAACGAAGTGTGACTTTTTTTTAGAGTCAAATGTAACTGGTATCCTACTTTACATTAGTTAGTTAAATTACTTGTGTCTTGGTTTGAACCTTAGCCCTCCCGATGTGGCTCTACTATATGGATTAGCCCATATTGGCAAACCGAATTGTAAGTAGTTGTCTAAAATTCATTCAAATTTGAAAACAAAAAACAGTATTTCTTTCAAATTATTAAAATATTCAACCAAAGAAGTTGTAACCATAGGCTCTCACCATTGTTGTTGCCTCCGCCACCGTAGTCACCGCAACATTTCTTACCTTTATTACCGTATTGATTTGCTTAGTTTCTTGCAGTTCCAATTCGAATTGAATAGATTAGACGTTTAGATTTAAAAAAAAAATATTATATTGTAATTGAACTATTTTAAATAGAGAACTAAACAAATTAAAGCAAAATAATTGAAGTCTATGACATTCTTTCCGTAACAAGTGTCTAGAGATTCCAGTTCTAAAAACTTATATTAACCAAAAATTGTCTCATATGTCTATGTCTGCTATGAAGTCACAACTTTGTTTTTACTTATCAATATTGTTTGTTTTGTCTACACAAACTCACATAATTGTTTTTGATTACCCGATAATTAAGGTAACCCATCATGGATTGTTCCCACCCATAAATGTTTAACTAGAAAGTATTGCTCTCATCAACAAGCAATATGCCCAAGAACGCCAGAAAACCACTGCTGTTGTCGTTGAGATACTGTCATCTTGGTTTCCCCAACCACTACAGTCGCTGCCATTGCTTTCATCGTAATGTGAACTCATTTGACTTGTTACCTACTGTCAGTTTCAACAAGCTTATATTTATGGTCTTTTTTAAGACAAAGCGTTGGACAGACAAAATTATATGTTTATTGTGTGTAATGTTCAAGGGCTGGCCCTTGTGGGGTGTCGAGTGAGCGGCACCCCTTCTAGCCTTCTTGTAAAGTTATAGCTAAAGGTTTAAATTAGAAACAAAGATAACATGTTGAAGATCTTGATTAGTTGATTTGTTGTCGACTGCCTCAAAGGCTCAGATATGTAGAATAACGGTGACAGACACAGTGGCGAAGCTTGACAATGAAGACCGGGGGGGGGGGGGGGGTGAAAACGTATATACCCAAAAATTTCTATACGAAAACTACATATATAACACTACTGAGCGAAAAGTTTGGGGGAACCCCCCCCCCCCCCCCCCCCCCCCCCTCTCGCGGCCTCTCTTAAGCTGCGCCCCTGGACAGACACATGCCTCAGTCCTTACCGCGCACGGTAGCACCGAAACAGGAAATCCATCCGAATTGCCATCAAATCGTGTTAGGTTAGAGACACTTTTTTTGACTTTGTTTAATAGGTTTTTTATTTATTTTATATTCGATTTCTATTGGTTAAAAGGGCCCATTTTTTACTTGTTGCACATGACCTCTCAAATTTACGGACATGTCCTGTTAATGGTGATGGCATTTTACTATGTTAGGACTATCATATTTTCATCACCTATATTAATATATCATCTATAACTTTAGTGTTAAGTTTTATTATTTGAATAATTATCGTGTAGCATTAATCATATAATCTGCATATTTATTTTTAAGTATGTTAAAATTGAAACCAAAATACTTTCTTTTGTATATAGTTTTATATCATACTCATTTATGGCACCGGACGTGGTATGCATTTGTTTATTCATAAAGAAGTGTGCAATTTTGATCTTCCTTCATGAGTAATTTTGATCTTCCTTAATGTACAAAGTGTAAAAAAAGACTTTATAGGTAGTGTAATTTTGATCTTCCCATGCGTAATTTTCATTTGTTATTCTTTCATATATAATTTTTTATGCGTAAGTTTTAGTTGTTATTTCCTTCATGTATAACTAGGTTATAACCATGTATATTACACGGGTTGAGTAAATATATTTATATACTAAATAATAAAACATTATATCTTTAAAAACTTTCTTTATTGCACGGGTTGAATAAATATAATTTTATATATTAAATAATAAAAAGTTATATATATAAGAACCATATTGTACGGGTTGAAATAATGTAATTTTATATACCAAATAAAAAATAATTATATCTTTAAAACCACATGTATTACACGGGTTGAATAAATGTAATATTTTACTTATTAAAAATTTAGATTGATATAAATAGATTATTTTGTTGTAGCAAAATTTGTTAAGAAAGTCTCAAGAAATTTAACCCATTATTTAAAACTCCGTAAATGTATAAATGATAAATAATATTAGTTAGAGTAAATTACGATTTTGGCCCCTGTGGTTATATCACTTTTACCCTTTTAGCTCAAAAAAAGATTTTTTAACATCTGAACCCCCAACGTCTTTTTTTCTAACCCTTTTGGCCCCTAATACTAACCCCATCCATTAAATGTTAGAGGCCAAAAGGGTTAGAAAAAAGACGTTAGGGGCCAAAAAGATTAGAAAAAAAGACGTTGAGGGCTCAGATGTTAAAAATTCTTTTTGGGCTAAAAGAGTAAAAGTGATATAACCACAGGGGCCAAAATCGTAATTTACTCTATTAGTTAAATAAATAATATTATAAATGAGAAGGAGATTAAACTAAATAATAATTATTCATAAGAAATTAAACTAAATAATATTTTATAAAAGGATTATCTATAATTAATTAGAAAAGATTAAACTAAAATAATATTTATCTATAAAACATGGTCTAATATGATGACAAGTGTCCTCGAAATGGTTTATTTTATTATATAGTATAGATTACTTTTTACACTTTGTATATTAAGTGTAGCTTGTAGATTAACTTACCCCTTTATTGTAATAATAATCTATTATTTTTGGAATAATGGAATTTAACAATCCCAACTTTCACCAGTTGGCCGGCAACGGACCCAACTTCAAAAATAGCCACTGGCGGTCCCAACTTTTGACATTTTGTAAAACATTGGACCCTTGCTAACACCGTCCAAGGGATGTTAGTGGTGACCGCCAGTGGTCCAATATTTGAAGTTGGGACCACCCTCTCCTCCTCTCCTAGCAAGGGTCCATTGTTTTACAAAATGTCAAAAGTTGGGACCGCCAGTGGCTATTTTTGAAGTTGGGTCCGTTGTCGGCCAACTGGTGAAAGTTGGGATTATTAAATTCCATTATTCCATTATTTTTTTAAATTTATGATACTGGATTACTGGATGTCGTATGTATTTGAATTTGATGATCATGTATCCCTCCTGAACTCATATTTGAGTATTTGACTTATATAATTAATCTTTTAAAAATAAACATAAGTCTTACATATTAGTAAATAAAAATTCCATATTTACTTGAAGGATATTATATTTTGAAAAGTCTACATTGGATTCTAGAAAAAAACGGTAGTCTTTATTAATGAGCTATCATTAGCAGCGGTTGGAAAAATTAATTGGCTAGTCCCTGGACATTCTGTCTCTGCATACATAATAGATAATACGTTAGGGTGAAGGGAGTGGTTAAACAGGTGAAAGTGGCAAACTTTAAAATAGACCAATCAGAGAGTGCCATGTCAGAGAGGAGAAAAAGTTTAAAATTTGCTGAAAAGTATTGGCAATGGTTTAGACAGTTGAAAGTGGCAAACTTTTTTTTTATGTTTTTTTTGTTTTTAAAAATTATGTGTTAAATAAAAACAATAAAGCATCAAATTAATTAAAAAAAACAATTACATTAAAATGAAACTAAAAAAAAAAATCATAGAAATAACCTCACTAAAACAACGCAACGACTAAAAAAATTAAAAATCACACGGCCATCCATACTTTGCGGCTATCTCGCGTTTTCGTGCGAGCGTGATCTCCAACATTGCTGGGGGAACATTGTCGTGAGGCCGGTTGTACGTCTCCAAGTCCTTGTCTAATTTAGCCTGGCGCATATTTTCGGCTTGCTTCTCGGCCAACGCCAAATATCTTTCCTCTCGCACTCTTTTGATATCCATCAACTCTTTTTTCATCGCCCTATATTCTTCAAATTTAGTGGTTATGTCTCTTGGATCGTCGCTTGAAGAAGGGGCGGCTTTGGCTTTTTTATCCCTCCTCTTTTGTCTTCGTGGCGAGGGATCCACGTTCATGTTGGGGATGGTTTGATGGCCACTCGTGAACTCGGCATTCGGTGTATCCGCTTGGTAATTACCCGAGTCCGACGACTTTCTTTTTGAACTCGAGCCCGAGCTTTCGTCTTCACCCAACAACGGAACTTGGCTATATTTTTCTTGACTTCGGACGACCTCCCACGCCGCCATATGAGCAAACTCATGATGTTCTTTTTCCTTGTAATCCTTAAACGCTTGCTTCAAGACCCAAGCATCGTCGGATCCGCTTGGACGTAAACGGTCCTAAAATAATAAATTACAGAAAAAAAATAAGTATTTTTTTGGGTAAAAATTAAACGTATGAATATTAAATAGTTTACCGCTTGCTGATAAAACCCGTTGAATGTTTTCAACTTTCCGTGCATGGTAATCATCTTGGAGCGGACCTGATGATGGTTTCGGCTGCTTCCTCCCATCGTGTTGTTGAAGTGCTTAAGAACTTTGCCCCAAAAACTATTCTTCTTTTGTTGGTTGCCTTTTCTTTTGTCTAAGGTGCAATGAACCCAAGCCTTGGCCAATGCCTCCTCTTGTATAGGAGTCCAATTTTCCCGTTTCGCTTTACCACTCTTCCCTCTCGGCTCGTTTGCGGGTTCTTCTTGATGATGGCCTTCGTCTTCGTCATCATATTGCTCTTGAGTTTCCGCCACAAATTCTTCGTCGTCTTCATCTTCCACATCTTCGTCCCTCGGCAGTTGTGAGGATGGGGTTTGAAAACCAAACGGGTCAAAAGCGTTTTGGTCGTCTAGGGAATCATAGATATTTGGAGCAACCATGGTCGGACCCTGTGGAAAATAGTTTTGCGGCGAAAATTTTGGATGGGGTCGGGTGTTGAACCCGTAAGTCGGTTGCATGCCTTGGCTATAAAAAATGGAGGTTGGCTATGTGTGGCGAAGCCTAGTTGCGGATGATACGGTGGAGTTGAACCACTCGAGCCGCCCCGTTGAGTTGGCACACTCGTCCTCGAGCCGCCCCGTTTAGTTGCCTTGCCATCGCGTTTGCTTGAGCCTTCCATTTGCAAATATGTAATAAAAAAACTTGGGTGAAAGTTTGGAAAAGAGAAGCAGAATGCCAAAATTGGTTGAAAGTTTAGAGAAGGTTTGGAGAAAATTGGGTGTAAATGTTGATTTATATAATAAAAAGTATAATTTTTTTTAATGATTAAACGGCAATAATGCTGTTACACACACACCCCAAGGTTGTCCTCTTCCCTTTGTCGATCGGTGACTACATACCGAGTATCATGTTTGCCGCGCGGTAAAAAAGGGGCGGCGGTGTTCCCGCTCGGCATTCTCCTTTGCCGATGGGTTTGCCGCTCCACTCCCTTCACCCTTAGGTGAAGGTGTAATGGAAGGGGGACAATTAAAATTTTAAATAATAGTATTAACTGTCAATGGGGTGGTGGTCTATTGGTAAAGGCAATGCCTTTAAACATCTTGTAGGGAGACATCTTGGGTTCAAGTCTCAAAGACGACAGGAATAAATAAAATTTGCAGTTAAAAAAAATAGTAGTATTAACTAAGTCTATATCAACCATACGTCACCACAAAAATATATTTAAATTTGTAATCTGTCGAACCTCATAGTTATAATTTTAATTGACTTTCTAATTGTTTTGAAGCTGAAGAACAATGTTTTCAGAACCGGACCGGAGGTCGACCCGGTCACCTTACGGGGTCAAAGGTCGGACCGGTCCGACCGGTTCGACCGGATTTAAGAACCGGATTACGTCATAAATTATATAAAAATATATATAAAACATAGAAAAAATAGATAAAATTCCAAATAGTTAAGGAACTAAAAACACAACCATTAGTCATCCAAAAACATTCAAAAGTACCAAATCTTGCAACTAACTAATAGTGTCAAATCTTGTTTTGAGTTTTTTAGATTAGGTTTTGAAGTGATTTATTCCATATTTAATTTAACAAAAAAAAAACCATGACCGGCCCGACCCTATGATGTTGGTCCGGTTTGATGGCATGAACCGGCCCGGATGAAATCCCGGTTCCCGGCCGTACCGGTCCGACCGGCCGGCCTGGTCCGGTTTTCAAAACATTGCTGAAGAAGCAAATACCATTTGGTACCATTAAATTGGTAAGAAGTTCAACAGGAGGTCTCTTTAAAACAAACATCATCCGCGTTATAAGAAGGGGTTCTTTCTCTGGCCGGCATGAGAATAAGTATCGACTCTTTGAAAATGAATAATGGAGAAGTGTAAGTATGGTGAAAGTATGAGATAGTGGATGAATATATCACCTCATGGTTGTGCATTTATCTTGCCATCACAGGGTGTAGGGTATGAGACCGGATAAACATTCATTTTGTCATATTGTGTTATTTTTGCCATGTGTGCATAACAAAACTGTATATTTTTTTTAATGGCAAGAAATGACGTGTCAACCATCGTGACACCGGGCGCTGTGGCCAAGGTCGACTACTCGACCGCCGCCAGCCCCTTGGCTCTCCCAGATTGTGTTATTCTTGCCATGTGTGCATAACAAAACTGTATATTTTTTTAACGGCAAGAAATGACGTGTCAACCATCGTGACACCGGGTGCTGTGGCCAAGGTCGACTACTCGACCGCCGCCAGCCCCTTGGCTCTCCCAGATGCGCGGAAACCCGACCTCCACCTGCCCGAAGGCACGACAGTGGAATAATCGGTAAAACCTCGCCTCCTATCCAAGATGAACCGGTGCCACCCGTATTCACCCTTCACCTGGATGCCGCAGAAAATAATGAGGAGAGTGAGAGTCGAACCTGAGTCACAAGGAACACCAAGTCTTTCCCCAACCACTCCACCACTACCTCATTGGCAACAAACAATACTGTATATAGATCTAACTCATGTTTGCAGGGTAAAATAAGAACTTGTGGGTATATGGATTAAATACGTAGCATACCTCTTCAAATGTTAATTTACTAATAGCCTAATAGGATAAATCAACCTAGTGTTATAAATGGGGTAGATACCTTTGAACAATTCATCTATTATACCATACTAGTAGTTTAAGTACTCATGTGTTACACGGGTTATCCAAAGTAAATTTATATAATATTTAACGGTGTATTAAACCATACCATATTATCGAATTCAAAATAAAAAGTTTAATGACAAACAACAGCAAAATGGGGCCCTTCTTCAAGTGAGGAAAGAAACGAAAGATTTCCATTACTTATATAAAGAATAATGGAAAAATTACACGTTTTGTCCTTTATCTTATACCTTTTTTACAGGCGGTGTCCTTTTCAACGAATTTTGACAGGTTTTGCCCTTTATAAGGAATTTTGTTACACGTTTTGTCCTTTACCCCTAACCCAGTTAGATTTTTTTGTTAAATCTGATCATGTGACTTGCATGTGAGGGTATTTTTGTCATTTCATCTAAAAGGACTAAATATGTAAATAACTTCTGTCCACCACCACCAAACAGCCTCCTACCACCGTGAATGCAGGCACCAGCCACAACAAAATTAATCACAGATCAAATCAAATTACTTATCAATTTGAAATCAAATTACTTATCAATTTGAAATCAAATTACTAGGAATTGTTTCAAGTTGAAGCAACACAAACAAATCTAATAAAAAAGGCCACATACATTGCATCAAACCCTCCAACAACATCCTGGAATTTGTCAAGATCGGGCACCGGTCGTCGCCTCCGGCGACATGATGAAGCTTTCTGCCATTAACCCACACTCCGGCATCCCGGAATTTGTCAAGATCGGGCGCCGGTCAAAACAAATTCTAACCAAAGGAGCCCCAAGTGCAGCTCGCTGAGCCAAATAGTCACACGGCTTGAAGAACCCTCCGTACATCATCTATCACTCATTCAACCTGTAACACCTCGAAAATCCACGTCCTATAATGTATTGACACGTGTCATAAGCTTGAATGTGTGAAAGAATACTCTAGAGGGACTAAAGTTGACAAACATGGAAACTATGTGAATACAAGGGTTTAAAACGTCAACAATGGATAAATATACTGTACATTAACCCTACATGATGTTCATACCTTCAAACGAATAAATCATGGATCATACGAAGCTAATTGTGAAAGAAAGTGAGAGATTACAAACTACAGGGGCTAAATGTGTCAACATGTTTAAAGTATACCTCTGAGTGATCTTTTAGCAAACCCGAAGCCTTGTAACGATTAATTATGCTCACTAGAATGCACCATAAAAATTTCACCAGGTTTCGTTATCGTATGAGAAAGTTATGATAAAATTCGTGTACGAGGGGTTAGAAGCGTCAACATGGAAATTTATGACTTTTCGGGTAAACACAAAGTGGCCAAGGACTTCACAAGGTGAGTATAAGTCTTAAAGCCCCTAAATGTCAATTTTAAAGGCTTAGAATGCAAGAAATAATGAGAAAGCGACGTTTAGGAGGACCGGGGACCAAAACTGCAATTAATGGAAACTTGTTTGGCAGGTCACCACGTGCTCGCGTAGCGCGAGCACTAAGCCCCTATGCAGTCGCGCTACGCGACTGCCTTGTCTGATCAGAAATGTTGCACAGGTGGCTGTTCAGCCTTGTAACCGACTCCAATGGCCTTGATTCAATACCATGGGCTTCCTAAACTGGTATTTAGGCCTTAGGGACACTTGTGGATGATCCATGATCAATTGTAGCATTGGTTGTCAACAATCTAGTGAGTTTTAATCACTATATAAGAACCCACAATGTGCAAACTTTTGATCATTCACTCTAAATCATCTTCTGGTCATTTCTGGAGCACAAGGACCATCCTGAAGCATTCCAAATCGTTCATAGGACTTGTGTAAGTATCCTCAACCTTCCTTGTTTAAGTTTTGATTAGTTTATAGCCTTAAAGTCAAATCATCGTAATTAACGGTTGACTTATTGATTAGTCACTAATGATCCAGTGTTTAGTCAAACTTAAGGTTGTTATAAGTTGGTAATTATGTGGGTAATAAACCCTTAAAAGGGCACCCTCTAATTCCCGCTCTAACTAGATCATTTGTCGAGTCAAAGTTTATTGTAAAAAGTCAACGGAATGATAATTTTCACATTAACGCATAATTAACAATATAGAAGACGTGTAACCTATTTTATCGCTCATATAACTTGGTAATTAGTATGAAAACATGTCTATGCGTGTCCGACTCGACAATCTTCAGTTAAGGATCGTTTCGGAACCGAAAGTCGCAAAACTTTGACTTTTGCTTTGACTTCAGTTCTGACCCGATTTAGATAGGTTTAGACATGCCTTAAAGTTCCATTAGGACCTAGTTACATGATTATATAACCCTCTGCGTTTATACCACTTGAATCCTTAATTGTCCGACGTTCCGTTAATTGCTTAAATATTGACCATAATGCCCTTATGACCATAAAACGAGAATTTTGGAAATATGAAAGTACAATAATCTTTGTTACTGATTATTAAACATGTCCCTAAATTTTCACATCAGTTGGAGGTCTAGATTAGGAGTTATGCTTAATGACGTAATTAGAACGCTTATTAGTAATTAAACGGCGTCATTAGCGTAAAGCCTATCTAAACCCAATTTTTGACACCAAACCTTTTACCCACTGATGTAATATAATATTTTGGGATTTTTGAAGATTTTTAATTATTTTTAAACTGATCATAAGCTAGGATTACCGCCTTGATTCGGTAAATACCGAATATACCCTTTTAGGCCATAAAATGAGTTTTACAAATCCTTTTGATACCAATCCAATTGCTGCTGATTTTAAATAATAAATGAAGTGTTTGGAACCTTAAGAACTGACCTGGAAACTCAGATTCCTATTTTAACCCGTAAATCGCTTAAAACGACGTTATACGCGTATTAAACGCATAGTAAGGGTTTAAAACCATTTTGTCATATAAGACATATTACCAACTGATATGACCTAATAAAATAAGTTATTTTAATGATGTATTCGGATACGAATCTCAGAATTTTAATTAATCTCTTTTATAATCTTTAAAATGACCAAAATACCCCTACGGGGCTTATTTTGAGATTAAACTCGTTTTAGGCATAATGGAAGATATCCTACTGATATCACAACATATTTAAGGCATATTAACTTAGGAAACCTGTATATGACTCTTATGGTTACCCGTTACGCTTCTTGCGCGTTCGGTTCGTTTTATGTAACTAGTTTGCATAAATTAGCCGAAACGGGTCAAACCTTATCCTTTTTATCTCAAAATCCAGAATGTGTTTAGTTTACCCATATTATACAAGTCTTCCAACTTGTCGGGTCTAAATCACATTCTATTCCGGTCTTCGCTTAATCATGCGTTTGAACCGTAAACCTTCCTTAAAACTAACCGGTCTAAGTTACGACTTAAATAAGACCCGTTAGGAATCTAATAGGTTAATAAAACCTTCGTTCCAGATTGAGAGCCCCAGTAGAAGTACTTGTGCTTGCTGATTAGAATATACGGCTGAGTATAAATTGCTTTTGCTAGCTCAGGTAAATACTTTTAACTTATTTTCCCTTATACGGGCTTGGGATACGGTATTATAAAAATACCGCTTGGTCGGGTGTAGAAACCTTTTAATCGGAGATGATTAAATTGCATAATCCCGTTTTAATCTGTATTGATTGATAACAAATAACATTGGGGGTTAATGACCGTGTCCTGGATATCCTTGGCTCATTTAAAAAGTGAATGGCCATAATTTAAGCACAAGGTGTAGGCATAACACCTCCTGTTGCGTATGTAAAAGATATACTCACTCGTAAGGTGTCTTCTTGTGAGTTATATTTATGGTGTGTCGATTAATCTTGACCGGCTTGTATTGTATAATCACCGGCCCTAAATGTTGGACAACCATGTAAATCGGATACAAGATTTTTATTAATAAGATTGTCCCAAGTATAAAAGATTAATTTTGCCTCTGTGCATTTTAATCAAGTTATAAAAGATATTTTGTGCCTCGTGCATTCAAATAAATTTTTAAACTCTTTTCCAAAATGAGTCGGTTAATTGTATTTACCAGTGTAAACTGACGTATTTTCCAAAAAGGTTAAGTGACAGGTACTGAACGTAATTGGCTGGAAGCTCAGGGCTTTAATAAGGAATCTTGCAAGTTCTAGATGCCTGAAGTCTGTTGAACAGTTTCTTTTATTTGATCCGCCTGTGGATCCTTTACTTTCCGTTGTAATACTTTGATATTACTTTATATTCGGATTGTAATATATTTATCTTTTGCTTCCGCTGTGCATTTATATATTGTGTTGTTTGACTATGATGATATCAACTACGTCACGATACTCCCCTACCGGGCCCACCGGTGAAACGTGGAAATATTGGGGTGTGACAGGTTGGTATCAGAGCCAACATTGAGTGAATTAAACACTAGCCTTTTTGTGTTTAATCTCAATGACACATTAGCACATTCCTTGACCTTCTGAGTCTAGACTTAACATAGGAATATTCTCAATCCTAATTTGGAAATTTTGCTTCCAATTTTTATATATTGGATACGTCGCCAAGCGAAGAAGCCGTAATAGGAATTCTCCACACCCGGAGCCTTGAATTGCTGACCTTCGTACAGCGGCTAGGATGAAACGTGCAACCAAGGAGAAAGCATTCAGAAATAAAATAAAGAAGAAACTCCTTTTGCTGAAGATCGTTTCCTTAAAAGTCTTTATAACGATATTTATCTTTTAGTCCCTTCGAGGACAACATTATTCCTTTCAAGTCCCGCTTAGGGCAACTCTGTACTTTTATTTTCATATAGTGGATTGATTAAATTTAAGTTTTCATTCTAAACATGAAAAATGAAATAAATGAAAAAAATAACATTCCTTTTATAAGATCTACCATTATAATAAAATGACAAAATCTAAAAAGGATAAGACCTAGCCACGTGTCATTTTTAGACATGGCCAAGATGGTAAAACATATTCAAGGGATTCAAATCCTTGTTAACACCTAAGAACGTGTTAGCACTCTTGACAAATGTGATTCGAGAAAATCACAACAGTCATCCTTTATTGGATTCTTCCAATTTTCTTATCTAGCCTAGTGATTTAGAAATCATGGCTTAAATCATCGAATAAAGATGATCATATTGTTAAACAACTAAGAACGTGTTATCACACTTGACAAACGTGATCTGAGAAAAATCACAATAGTCGTCCCTATATTGGAATTTTTTTTAAATTTCCTAATTTGGCCTAATGATCCAGAAATCATGGCTTATGTCATCCTATAAGATGATCATATTATAAACATCCATTAGTGATGAAGTGCCTACGGGCTAAACTTACTGTCCGATAAGACAACGACTGTGGTGGTCTTTGACCTCCTATCTAAAAATGTTGGACCAGGTCCAAGCATAATAGTCGGTATGATCCATACGATCTCGACTAATAGCATCTGAGAAGATGATCATATAGTAACCATCCCTCAGAAGGGAAATGCCCACGGGCTATATCTATTGTCCTAAAAGACGAAAGACAGTTGAAGTCTTTGGCTCTCTGTCAAGGAAAGGTAATGAAATATGTTCAAACCTTAATGCCTCGATTCTCTGAAATCATGGCTTATAAAATTTAAAACTGTACTTGTGACTAGGCCTTTTTGCGCCACTTTAATATCCTTAATGTTTTATAACGGGGACAAATTATAATGAAAATATTAATTAATTATAACTAACAAATTAACCCATATGGTTTATATTACCATGGTTAATAAATTATCAAAAATGATAATTTCATAATAACCTCTGAATAAATCATTGTCAATATTTATGTAGCCATCAAGCTACATGGCTGGATTAGATGAAGTTAACAGCCACATGAAGGAAGACAATGATGCTACCAGAATCAATGTAACTGGAGCAGAACTGCAGGCAATAATAGATTATGCTGTTACTCGAGCTCTTGACAGACAGTATGATGAATCAAATGATACCCACTCTAAGACTCTATCTGTGACTCGTAGTAAGCCCCCTTCTAACACACATGAGTTGAGGGAGGACGATGTTCATGACTTGTCAAATCAAAGGAGTATTCCGTCTAGACAGGTTGTGTTTCATCAAGAGGCACCAGTTAAGACCTGCTCATATAAATATTTTGTCTCCTGCAAGCCCAGAGACTTTACAGGAGAAAAAGGGGCCATTGATTGCATGACATGGCTCGATGAGACGGACGCTGTTGTTGACATCAGCGGTTGTGCGAAGCAAGATGTTGTGAAATTTGTTTCACAATCATTCAAAGGAGAAGCGTTGGCATGGTGGAGATCATTGCTCCAAGCCACGGGAAAGGTTCTACTCTACAACTTATCTTGGGAACAATTTGTTGCATTAGTTAAGGAAAACTATTGCCCTCAGCATGAGGTAGAAAAGATAGAATCAGACTTCTTGACTCTGGTCATGGAGAATTTGGATTGTCAGGCATATGTGACAAGTTTCAACACTATGTCCCGCCTAGTTCCTTATTTAGTCACCCCTGAACCTAAACGCATAGCGCGTTTCATTGGAGGCCTAGCACCAGATATAAAAGGAAATGTTAAAGCATCTAGGCCAACCACATATAGGTCCGCGGTGGACTTATCCTTATCTCTCACCTTAGATGCAATCAGAATTAAGTCTGTTAAGGCTTCTGGCGAGGGAAGAAGAGAAAGGGAGGAGGAAAACTCTCATCAATATAACAAGAAGAAGAAGGGAAGCTCTGAGCGTGGGAAGGATTCCGAGTTTAGGAAGAAATCGAGTCAGTCTAATAACAGACCCAAATGCAGTAACTGCAAAAAGCAACATTCTGGAAAATGTACAATCGACCCACGTGCTAAATTGTGTGGAATTTGCAAGACCAAGGGTCACAAAACCTTAGATTGCAAGGAGTTAAAGAACGCCACATGCTACAATCGTAGCGAGGAAGGGCACATCAAAACCAACTGCCCAAAGCTTATAAAGAAGCCTGGAGAGGCCAGAAAAACAAACGCATGAGTCTTCCAAAGGAACGCCCAGGAGATGGTGCAGAATGACGACAACATAGCAGGTACCTTTCCTTATCAAAAGATTTATGCAGAAATTTACTTGATGCTAACGATAAATGTTGAGATCTGTTGTCTCCGCCTGATTAAGACTCCGGTCAATTAACGCAAGATAGAAATTGGCCGATGATACTTTAAAGAATGCTCCAACAAATCTTAGATTGATATCTTATATCTATTAGGAATCACTCTTTTCTGATATCCCTATGGCAAGCCTTCAAGCTACCTAAATTCTACAATATAATAAAGATAGATGTGACATTTTGATCCTCTGTCAGAAAAGTGATGGACTAGGTCCAAACCTTAAATGCCATTGATGGTCTTTTGCGACCTAGGCTAAGTAATATTAATATATATTTTAAATAACGTTCATTAAGAATGTTAGTGCTATATTAGCCTGTATGGGTTATTGATACCATGGTTAGTATATATATTAAGGCCATCAGGATGAGAAATAGCAGTTGTTGGATTGCAACTAAGAAATTGTTTTATTGGTGTTAGGAACCAATATCGAGTATGGCAAACTCGGATAAGACAACAGTCAATCGCGCCATGGATAATGCGGCGCATGCTAATGATGCTACAATTGTGAACCTTAGAATTTCCCACGATGTTCTTCAAACTATGATAGACGCAGCTGTTGGAAAAGCTGTGAAGAAGGCCGTGAAAAAGTTCAAGGAGCCCAATGCTATTAGCTCCAAGACTCATCCAAGACCACACGTCGTTACTCACAAGAAGGATCTCGTTCATACCTCTAATGCAAGGGATGAACTAAAGAGGAAAAGGGAGGAAGATAACTCCCAGAGTTCTAAGAAAAAGAACAAACAAAAGTCCAAACAGAAACCTGTATGCAAGACCTGCAAGAAGCGCCATTATGGGAAGTGCAGGTTCGAACCAAGATTCCAATCACAGCCGAGGGCTTGTGGGATCTGCAAATCGAGGGAACATAAAACGTTGGACTGCAAGAACATGAAGAGTGCAGTCTGCTTCGGCTGTAATGAGAAAGGCCACATCAAGACCACGTGCCCTGAATCTGTCAAAGGAAATGCGGCTAAGGAAGGAAATCCTAAAAATGGAAGCGCCTAAAATGCCGAAGCTAGTCCATAAATAATGGCATCAGGTACATTCCTTGACATTTTATCAGTGATTTAAATGATAAGAGTTTTTATTTTGGTTCGGATACCAATAAATCCTTCATAAACTATAAGTATAACAAGCTTTTAAAACCTTTCATAAGAACCCTATATATATTAAGTGTAAGGTAAAACTTACAGGTAGAAAATTCACAGGGACTATTTCTTCTATTCCTGTCAGAAATCTTCAATCATAAAGTCCTAATGTACCCTCTCTCCAGATAAAGTACATTCGCTTGTAATTGATATCTCTTTAATCCCTATTGATTACGAATACCAAATGGTATGACAAAACCGCCGTAGGAGAATTGATGTATCTTAATAAGTTCCATAGATTGTTTCCATGCCTGATCAGTATGGAGGTTTAATGCATGGAACCACAAAGATATCCCAATGATCCTATGGTACTAAAGTCAACTAATGGCATTCAAAGAAGATATCTAGAAAATAGAATTTTTCCAAATAAATGTTTCCTGGTAAAGGAGTCTGCGGACTCATAACATAAATGTGTCACTCATTTGGCACAAGCGAGGATGAATGAACTGGAGCCTGAGATTTGGAAAAATCTCTGTAACCTCCTTGTATCTTGATTATCTTCTCCTAAGTTTACCCTGTTTACCTCCCTAGAGGCAAGTAGAGTTAAGATTAACATCCCGCTTTGGGTTGGAGTGTTGTAAGAACTCCGTGTTGATTATGGAATAATCGAAACCCTGATTAAGTAAATTTTAAGATAGGAGATTCATACAGCCTAACTCGATATTCCGAGAGTTTGATATTGTTAGATAAGATAGACGGTTCATTCTGCTTATGCATTCATTACCGCAACCCTATTTAGACAACGATTAAGAATCGCCATCAACTACCCAGGATCATTGAGTTATTCAACTAGCTATAAGGATTAGCTATTCCTTAAGATTATTTTTAAGCAATGGTTGGGATAACCATCCCACCTTAAGATAAGCTTTCCTATAATAATTGATATGTAAGTATTAAGGCTGCTCCTTGGGAGACCTTGTATGGATGGAATGTTAAGCATCTATTGTTAGATAGAGAATTGGTAAGTCCAATTATAAGGATCTGAAAGTTGCCTTGGAAACAACAAATAAGATCATACGAATCCATAATCGACTGTAAGTTGCCAGTATACAGCAGGAAATCAAGGATTTATGAAAATAGCAAACCTCCTAAATTCTTGTTAAGGAATAAGGTTCAACAAAAGATATCACCCAGGAAGGGTGTGCCAAATTTGTTAAATCATCAGGCTAGTTAAGCTCTGAATATATAGAATCATTCGAAGGAAATCGAATGTATCAAAATCAAGTAGCTTATAAGCTCAAACCTATTTAAGGAGCTTGGCGGAGCTCGCAATACATTGCACACTAGTGACTGAAGGATATGTTTCGCCAATCAGTCAAGAAGCACCATCACATAATGATATGCAGATTTATGATGTGATGAGCGTCCTGCATCGACTGAGGATCGACAGGTTAAGAAGCTCCAAAAGGATACATGTACCTAACATAGGAGTCACTTTGGGAGCTTGGAAAGACTCCAGATATGTTATAGAAGTTAAGTCCATTATGCGACAAAAAGTACTTCCATCATTTTAGCACATCTCGAGGTCGAGATTTCTTTTAATGGGGTGAGGATGTAACACCTCGAAAATCCACGTCCTATAATGTATTGACACGTGTCATAAGCTTGAACGTGTGAAAGAATACTCTAGAGGGACTAAAGTTGACAAACATGGAAACTATGTGAATACAAGGGTTTAAAACGTCAACAATGGATAAATATACTGTACATTAACCCTACATGATGTTCATACATTCAAACGAATAAATCATGGATCATACGAAGCTAATTGTGAAAGAAAGTGAGAGATTACAAACTACATGGGCTAAATGTGTCAACATGTTTAAAGTATACCTCTGAGTGATCTTTTAGCAAACCCGAAGCCTTGTAACGATTAATTATGCTCACTAGAATGCACCATAAAAATTTCACCAAGTTTCGTTATCGTATGAGAAAGTTATGATAAAATTCGTGTACGAGGGGTTAGAAGCGTCAACATGGAAATTTATGACTTTTCGGGTAAACACAAAGTGGCCAAGGACTTCACAAAGTGAGTATAAGTCTTAAAGCCCCTAAATGTCAATTTTAAAGGCTTAGAATGCAAGAAATAATGAGAAAGCGACGTTTAGGAGGACCGGGGACCAAAACTGCAATTAATGGAAACTTGTTTGGTAGGTCACCACGTGCTCGCGTAGCGCGAGCACTAAGCCCCTATGCAGTCGCGCTACGCGACTGCCTTGTCTGATCAGAAATGTTGCACAGGTGGCTGTTCAGCCTTGTAACCGACTCCAATGGCCTTGATTCAATACCATGGGCTTCCTAAACTGGTATTTAGGCCTTAGGGACACTTGTGGATGATCCATGATCAATTGTAGCATTGGTTGTCAACAATCTAGTGAGTTTTAATCACTATATAAGAACCCACAATGTGCAAACTTTTGATCATTCATTCTAAATCATCTTCTGGTCATTTCTGGAGCACAAGGACCATCCTCAAGCATTCCAAATCGTTCATAGGACTTGTGTAAGTATCCTCAACCTTCCTTGTTTAAGTTTTGATTAGTTTATAGCCTTAAAGTCAAATCGTCGTAATTAACGGTTGACTTATTGATTAGTCACTAATGATCCAGCGTTTAGTCAAACTTAAGGTTGTTATAAGTTGGTAATTATGTGGGTAATAAACCCACCCTTAAAAGGGCACCCTCTAATTCCCGCTCTAACTAGATCATTTGTCGAGTCAAAGTTTATTGTAAAAAGTCAACGGAATGATAATTTTCACATTAACGCATAATTAACAATATAGAAGACGTGTAACCTATTTTATCGCTCATATAACTTGGTAATTAGTATGAAAACATGTCTATGCGTGACCGACTCGACAATCTTCAGTTAAGGATCGTTTGGGAACCGAAAGTCGCAAAACTTTGACTTTTGCTTTGAATTCAGTTCTGACCCGATTTAGATAGGTTTAGACATGCCTTAAAGTTCCATTAGGTCCTAGTTACATGATTATATAACCCTCTGCGTTTATACCACTTGAATCCTTAATTGTCCGACGTTCCGTTAATTGCTTAAATATTGACCATAATGCCCTTATGACCATAAAACGAGAATTTTGGAAATATGAAAGTACAATAATCTTTGTTACTGATTATTAAACATGTCCCTAAATTTTCACATCAGTTGGAGGTCTAGATTAGGAGTTATGCTTAATGACGTAATTAGAACGCTTATTAGTAATTAAACGGCGTCATTAGCGTAAAGCCTATCTAAACCCAATTTTTTGACACCAAACCTTTTACCCACTGATGTAATATAATATTTTGGGATTTTTGAAGATTTTTAATTATTTTTAAACTGATCATAAGCTAGGATTACCGCCTTGATTCGGTAAATACCGAATATACCCTTTTAGGCCATAAAATGAGTTTTACAAATCCTTTTGATACCAATCCAATTGCTGCTGATTTTAAATAATAAATGAAGTGTTTGGAACCTTAAGAACTGACCTGGAAACTCAGATTCCTATTTTAACCCGTAAATCGCTTAAAACGACGTTATACGCGTATTAAACGCATAGTAATGGTTTAAAATCATTTTGTCATATAAGACATATTACCAACTGATATGACCTAATAAAATAAGTTATTTTAATGATGTATTCGGACACGAATCTCAGAATTTTAATTAATCTCTTTTATAATCTTTCAAATGACCAAAATACCCCTACGGGGCTTATTTTGAGATTAAACTCGTTTTGGGCATAATGGAAGATATCCTATTGATATCACAACATATTTAAGGCATATTAACTTAGGAAACCTGTATATGACTCTTATGGTTACCCGTTACGCTTCTTGCGCGTTCGGTTCGTTTTATGTAACTAGTTTGCATAAATTAGCCGAAACGGGTCAAACCTTATCCTTTTTATCTCAAAATCCAGAATGTGTTTAGTTTACCCATATTATACAAGTCTTCCAACTTGTCAGGTCTAAATCACATTCTATTCCGGTCTTCGCTTAATCATGCGTTTGAACCGTAAACCTTCCTTAAAACTAACCGGTCTAAGTTACGACTTAAATAAGACCCGTTAGGAATCTAATAGGTTAATAAAACCTTCGTTCCAGATTGAGAGCCCCAGTAGAAGTACTTGTGCTTGCTGATTAGAATATACGACTGAGTATAAATTGCTTTTGCTAGCTCAGGTAAATACTTTTAACTTATTTTCCCTTATACGGGCTTGGGATACGGTATTATAAAAATACCGCTTGGTCGGGTGCAGAAACCTTTTAATCGGAGATGATTAAATTGAATAATCCCGTTTTAATCTGTATTGATTGATAACAAATAACATTGGGGGTTAATGGCCTTATCCTGGATATCCTTGGCTCATTTAAAAAGTGAATGGCCATAACTTAAGCACAAGGTGTAGGCATAACACCTCCTGTTGCGTATGTAAAAGATATACTCACTCGTAAGGTGTCTTCTTGTGAGTTATATTTATGGTGTGTCGATTAATCTTGACCGGCTTGTATTGTATAATCACCGGCCCTAAATGTTGGACAACCATGTAAATCGGATACAAGATTTTTATTAATAAGATTGTCCCAAGTATAAAAGATTAATTTTGCCTCTGGGCATTTTAATCAAGTTATAAAAGATATTTTGTGACTCGTGCATTCAAATAAATTTTTAAACTCTTTTCCAAAATGAGTCGGTTAATTGTATTTACCAGTGTAAACTGACGTATTTTCCAAAAAGGTTAAGTGACAGGTACTGAACGTAATTGGCTGGAAGCTCAGGGCGTTAATAAGGAATCTTGCAAGTTCTAGATGCCTGAAGTCTGTTGAACAGTTTCATTTATTTGATCCGCCTGTGGATCCTTTACTTTCCATTGTAATACTTTGATATTACTTTATATTCGGATTGTAATATATTTATCTTTTGCTTCCGCTGTGCATTTATATATTGTGTTGTTTGACTATGATGATATCAACTACGTCACGATACTCCCCTACCGGGCCCACCGGTGAAACGTGGAAATATTGGGGTGTGACACAACCTCTCATGACTGTACTTAGATCCAATCAAATCTCTCCAGAACATAATCCCTCCCATGTACAAAACACATGTTAAAATATAAATTAAAATAAAAAAATAATTTTGATCGAAAGATGAATAAGAACCTGTAAGGTGGAAATCCATGGCAGTCCGACGGCACCGTTCACCGGATTTACAGTCCACCGACAACTTCAAACAGTAGCGATTGAAACCCCATCGGAACCCTAACTTTGTCGTTGCCACTAACATCACCATAGATACATCCACCATCCACCAAAAACACCCAACCACCACCACCATTGCACAGCCCCCACCCCCACCACCACCATCATCCAAACACTCACTCCACCACTACCGTTCTGATTTGCAGAAAACCCCCAACCCTAACCACACCATTGTTCCGATCGGCGATGAAGAAGACATGGCCGGAATGATTGTGTTGTTGTGGTGGCCGGAATGGGTGGACTGGCGGTGGGTTTTTAGAGAGAGAGAGAGGTGTCTGGGTTTTTTGAGAGAGAATAATTTGGTGGGAAGGGATGAATGGGTTTATATAATTAAAATAGGTTTTATATAATTAAAAAACGTTTATTAATATATTATGATGTTAAAAGACAATAATACCCTTATATGGGGTCCACATAATCAGATTTAACAAGAAATATTAACTGGGTTAGGGACAAAGGACATAACGTGTAAGGATTTTTCATATAAAGGGCAAAACCTGTCAAAATTCATTGAAAAAGACACCGCCTGTAAAAAGGGTATAAGATAAAGGACAAAACGTGTAATTTTTCCAAGAATAATTTGCAATGAATTGAAAAAAAATACGAAATAATCAAAACTCGTTAAAAATTTCTTTATACGTCACATTTGTTGTTTATCTATAAGTGAAAAATGTTATATGTACGGAAACATGTTAACCTTGACTTGCTTCATAAAAATCGTAACCATGACATTTGGATTGTTTGGTGAAAGTGGTAATATTGACCCACTTACTAAAGATGATAATCTTGACCCATGTACAAATATGTACTATCATGATCTCGTCATCCCGATTACTAAGAATGATTATTACGAATGATGATTTGACCGGGTTACTAAAAATGGTTGTCTTGACCCGTTTATAAAATGGTAAATTTTATTTAGCCATTTACTAAAAGTGGTAACGCTGACCTGTTTACTAATAAAAATGGCATATACCCATTTAATAAAAAATGGCATTGGTTACAATCACATCATATCAAATTTTTCAGTTTATAGCATGTGTCATCTAATCAAAGATTTGTAACTTGATCTACTTACATCGTATGGTACCACTTACCAATGTTATGTTGAGTGTGAAGCCACTCTTGTGGTTTGTCAAAGTTAGCTGTAGAAAACGTATAGGCAGCAGCCATGTTAGGCAGCAGCCATGTTTTGCGGCTGTCAAAAGAAGTGGCGGAAGACACCATTTTTCCTTCTGCTAAACTGTTTCTTTGTTTGAAAAGCTCTCATGTAAATCTCTATATAAGAGATTCATCTGTATTGTAATCTGTGTGCAACACAATGAAAAAAAAATACCTTAGTTGCCCCGTGGACGTAGGTTGCAGTTGGCAACCGAACCACGTAAATTCTTGTGTCGTTCTTTTTTTCTATTTCTGCAATTGATTGTTCGTGAGTGTGTGTTGCTTCCACGTGCGTATACCCCAACAACTGGTATCAGAGCCAGGTTCGTTTACACACGAAGAACACGATTCAAAAGAAAGACAGAATACCTGAGATCGCGATTAGGTTGGTGTGTCGGTAGTTTGAAGCCGACTGGAATCGCCGGAGCCCTGTGAATCGCTGGTTATGTGGTTGTCTTGTGTTTGAAAAGAAAAAAAAAGGAAAGATTTTCTTGGTTGCTTATTCTCGTTCAAATCAAGAAGAAGAAGAAGAAGACAAGTGTTTGTTCTTTGACCAATTCTCTTTGTGTGGGTAGAAGACAAAAAAAACATTTTTTGAGTTGTCTCCCACGTTCAAAAATGGGGAAGAAAAAAAAATTCTTGTGGGTTCAACAACAAAGAAAAAGTTATTTTTTTTTTGTTGTGGGACTAGGTGATCGAGTGGTGATTTAGAGTTTGTGGTTGTCGATTAATTTTTTTTAGTCGACTGGAGCCGGGTAAACTCTTGAAGATCATCAGATTATTTTTTTTGGACGAGGTGATCGAGGTTTGTACCAAATTAAAATATTATTTAGCCGTTTTTTAATTCGATTGGAGCCGCTGGGATATTCAGCCGTTGGTCGAGTTTGGGTTGCGGGCTAAATATGGTTTGTGTTTCAAGTTCATGTTTTGACGTTTATTATCTACCGGAAAATTTGAGGAACTGAGGTTTGTGACGGTTTCGGGTTTCGGTTGATTGGGTTGTCATGGGAACTTGGATGTAGTACTGGTCGATGGGTGAGAACATGGAGAAAATGGAATCAACATGGTTGTTGGTGTCGACACGAGTGAAAAGAAAGTCAATTGCAAGTCATGTAACTATTGCTTGTTGAAAGCTCTATTGTAGTTATAATCGTTTGTCGGTTAGCTGGTCTGGAATTGTGGATGGTATTCCTTGTTCGGTGGTGATCAGCTGTTTGACATTTGAGTGGATCTTTGTACTGGTACTGGGTGAAGGTTTTTCACAGGAATAGTACGAGTAAAGGTTCGGCTCATGGAATGTCATTTGGCATGAGTTGGGATAACAGTAACAGTGGGAGCTGGGCATAGTTGACTTGTGGGTTGCATGGAGGTTCAGACATCTTTTGGAGTCGATGTCATGAATATTTGAATTCTGCTTCTGAGAATGCGTCTGGGTTTGATGCATTGGGACCCAGTGGAAGGCAGTGAAGACTCTTGGATCAAGAATTCTGGTGCTTCGTTTCACGCCATGCACAGCGGGGAAACGATGGTGAATCTGAAAGAAGGTAACTTTGGGAAGATACGATTAGCTAATGATCAAATTCTTTGTGTTACGGGCATGGGAGATGTTAATCTGGTTACTCCATTGGGTAAATGGAAGGTGATTAACGGGAATCTGGTTATTGCACGTGGAAAGAAGCGAGGATCATTGTATATGGCTAAGGTATCTGCTGAGGGAGTAACCATCCCGGTTAAGCAAACAAAGTTTGGTTCGCTGAATCTAAAGGGCAAAAGAGGGTTCGTATTGCAAGGGCGAAGCCTGGTGCCAAGGTGATTCAAGCTGAACGGGATCGAAGGTTTAAACTAGGTCAGGAGTTTAGTGACAGTGGGAGCATGGGACATGTTCCGGGTACTATCAGAAAACTCCGTTGGGTTTTGAAGACTGGTATTCCGATTGATAAAATCTCTCCTGGGAAACACTTGCTGAATTTGGAGAGTGTTTTTGATTCTCGGTGTATCTCTGGATCCGGTGGAGTGTGCAAGCCGGTTGAGATAGAGAATGAGTCAGTGACGGTTTCTGTCACGGCTGGGTCTGGTAAGACTGTTGGGTTGGAGTTCGGGGGAGCTTCAGCTGGCTTTCAGGAATAATGAAGGCGGGGTAATTAGGAAGGTACTAAAGTTTCTTACAGAAATACAGATGCACAGTTGAAGCACAGGTGAAGATTGTTCCGTGGCTTCAAGTGGGAGATTGTTGAGTGTGAAGCCACACTTGTGGTTTGTCAAAGTTAGCTGCAGAAAACGTGTAGGCAGCAGCCATGTTTTGTTTTGCAGCTGTCAAAAGAAGTGGCGGAAGACACCATTTTTCTTTCTGCTAAACTGTTTCTTTGTTTGAAAAGCTCTCATGTAAATCTCTATATAAGAGATTCATCTGTATTGTTATCTGTGTGCAACACAATGAAAAAAATACCTTAGTTGCCTCGTGGACGTAGGTTGTAGTTGGCAACCGAACCACGTAAATTCTTGCGTCGTTCTTTTTTCTATTTCTGCAATTGATTGTTCGTGAGTGTGTGTTGCTTCCGCGTGCGTATACCCCAACATGTTGATTTATGGCAGACACAATAAGTATATTTTGCCAATAATACCTTGTACCTTGCAGCAAACATTGTGATGCAACAGTTTCGTCTCTTTGTCACTAATGCAATGGTAAAATAAAGTGCAGATAGGATAAACTCAAATTACTAATTTCTTTAATTCTTATGAAGTATGATTTTTTTAATATCCATGATCTATTAAACATAGAACCTAACACCAGCTCCTTGTTGGGCAAAAGTTACAATTTACAACAGATTACATACATTAAAATCAATCTGCATCTCTCAACTCAGAAAAGCAAAACCTAGATTTATTCTTGATCCAAAAAGAAAGCATCCTCCTTAATCAACTCAACCATTTTAGGGGCTGGAATATTGTTATATTGTTTTCGTTAAACAGTTTTCCATTTCTATATATCCACAATCTCCAAAACGTTGCAAACACCACAACTCCAACCACATTCTTCCAAGTCTTCGACCCGATTTGAGATTTAAAAAACTCCAGCACTTCTCTAGGAGACACGAGATTAAGCATCGGAATACGCAACCAAACCCAGATTTGCCACCACACACACCGGGCCACGAGACAGTCATTCAAAATATGACTTGCGTTTTTAGCCTGGATACCGTACCTGCGGCACAAAGTAGACTCCATCAGGACGCCTTTAGCGATAAGGACCTCTCTGCAAAAATCTTTCACCAAAAGAACACTTCCCTGGTCACTATAATGCCCCCTTAACTCTTGTTCTATTTGCAGGATCTTAAAATGAATTATACCAAAGAAAACACTGAATCCCACAATCATATGAAAAAAAACATATAAAATAACCAAGAACTCAAAAAGTAGTTATTGGAATTAATAAACTTTATAGTTCCTGGTTTATATGTTTATATAGCATGTTACATTATACAACAAATTATAATAAAAGCATAAAACCTGTGTAGTTGTTCCTATGTTAAGTGGATCAGTTGAATCAGAATCTAGCTCGAACTTTTCAAACTCCTGGCATTGTATCTCAAACTCTCGACTTCCTCAGAGAGCCAATGAAGTAAAACGGTCCTGGTCTTTCTACCCGTTACTTCAATGGGTCGTAAAGACTTTTTGATGCAAAAAACTTACTGTAATCGCACTGCAACCCAATACCGACATCTAGTAACAGGTTATCGGGAGTCCATTTGTCGTTTATTGCATAATATGTCCTGAGTGACACATAACTATCAAAGAAACCTTGTTCTTCAGCAATAAAATAGCACACCAAAAGTCAACCGCAACACTTCTGAGTACTTCCTTTGATGAGTATAACACTTGAGTGAAAAGGCCACTTTTCCCAGGCGTTACACTATGCACCCATGAGATGTTACATGAATAGCTACAATTTTATACATAAACTGACATGATTCAGTACTAAGTTCAGCCAGTGAATTCACTTCATGATATACACAAGTACAAAATAGTGAGCAACTTGAAACCTTAGTAAATAGATATGATGGCAGGTTGTTCAATAAATAGCACGGGAACTCCCTGCCCCCTTGCAGTTGGTGATCCAATTGCATAAGCAAGACAATCAATAGATCCATCAAAATGTCGACATATATAAAAAGGTCAATAAATATAGGATGCCTAGAATGACATACCTCCTTGATTCTCAAACTCAGTTGCCACTTTCACCTGATCAGCTGGCAACGGGGGCTGATATCTATGAAACAATTATTTCAATATGTATGATTACGGAAACAATATAATTACAATGATCACTATATCATTGAAATTAAACAATTAAAAAAAGTGTTTGCATTAAAAACATACTTTCGGCAACTTTCAACCCATTCGACCCATTTCAATGGTTTCCCTCCAGATATATTTTGTTCGACCCATTTGAATTTAATATTGTCTTTGAGCCAACATTAAATTCGTGTGTCCCTTTTCACAAACCTTTTTATTTGTCCCTCCACTACGGATTCGTTAAATGATTGGTTAGTCAATGGGTTCTTGCCTACGTGGTGCGACGTCGCGTGGAAACTAACACTTTTTAGTTATTCCACAACGTGTAGTCAGCTGAAAAGTCCTAAACATAAGGATTCCTTTTCCAAGAGGCAAATGCCTAAAGAGGTAATGTGATAACTTTTAGTGGCGGGTAGACTACAAAACCAAAATACCAAACCATTTGAAGTAGCAAATTTAAGATGACTCTTAACGATGTATTTACATATGGTGCTCAAACAACGCTAACAACTCAGATGAAGTACCTTAAATATGGAAAGGGACAAATAATCTAAACAGAGAGAGTTAACGTAGAAATAAATCCACTTACCAATTGAACCTTCTCAAGTTTATTAATTTTTACACCTCGGCGAGCTCCACCTTTGTTGTTAGAAACAGAAGCAACTGAAAAAAGACTCTCAAGCTCTAATAAACCAATTTCAGGAGCCTACAAAAATTCCTTGCATGTAAAGGAACATGTACATAACAGCCAGAAAATAATATACTACTACATGGGAAATATCTATTGCATAAAGTAAAAAAAAAAATAATAAAGAACTTAACTTGGCTGGTCTTCTTGTTTTTTAGTATCAGCCCATAAATTCCCTTGGCTGATCCATTACATGGGAAGTATCTATTTGTAGAAGCACCTACAAGCATCCCATCTATTCTAGCCTACAATACCCATCATTGCCACCATCAACCACTGCCCCTACAAACCTTTATCGAAACTATAAACACCACCATCGTCCTCCATGTCACCGCTACCCAACACTCATATCGCTGCCACCTAGAAACCCTAATTCTTGAAAGAAAGAAAGAAAGAAAAAAGCAATCTGGTCGCACAGGTTTAAAGGGTAATCAAATACGAATTAGAAACACAAACTTACCTTGAATCGAAGATAATCAGTAGAAAATGTTGGCGCCCCTAAAGCTGGTAGAAATCCTAGTTGAACGTTGTTGTATGAAAGATGTTACAACACGGACGATTAATGGAAGAAAATGAAAGGCACAAAAAAGGGAGAAGATAGAGATAATTAGGATTACAAATAATTGCAAAAGGAAGTATGGCGTAAACTAAATCAAGGATTATCCATACAACGATTATCAAAAACCATGATCAATTGTTTAAACCAAACCAACGATTATCCATATGATTATCACAGTTATTTAAACTAAATCAAGGATTATCCATACTAAATCAATATTATCAAAATAAATCAAGACTGAACAATTAAGCAGATTTATAAATGAATTGACATGACATACACTTACCATTTGGCATCAACATTGAACCACTAAGCAAAACAACATCCATTAAGCATCAAGCATGAAGTAGATCAACGCTGAACCATAAGCATATCAATGACCATTAAGATAGGTGCAATGGGAGGTTTCACCGGGGTTGCAATCAAAGGTTTCACTGTAGGCTGTTACATCGAGGCTGCAATCGCTTCACCAGAGACAGGCGCAATCAGAGGTTTCAGGAAATTAACAAATCGACGTCAATGGGTTAGGCGTTAATTAAGATATGAGGGACGCAATCGGATTTGAAATCCCAAAATGAAGAATGAAATAAAGTTTAGACGTCCCGTTGACCCGCCCTACTGCTCTAATAACCGCTACTGTCACGAGAATCGACGTATCTCTTCTCCATCAACCGCTCCCTGTCCATTTCCCGATTCCCTCTATGTTCCATTACAACATACCATTGAAAAATGCACCCAAATATACAAGTTTTAACACACAAACTTATATCTCTAAATGGAAAATCATCAGCCTCGAGCATATGAATCACATGACCCATTTTAGGCCTCTTTTGAGCACTTGGATCCACGCAGCGTAACGCTACTTGTAGGCCCCGCTTCAAATCTCTTGAAGATGGTTTTTCGTGTAGTTTAGGATCCAAAACCCCCTTTCGTGTTCCTGTTTGTTACCGTCGTTTTAAGCCAATCCACAAGATTCAACTACAAAGTGTCTCTCCACTCAATTGTACACAAAAGTGGCCAGGCGAACCTCATCCGGAGGCGGCTATAATCTACAGGGTTCTACCGCTAATAATCTCCATTATAAGAATCCCGAAGCTGTAAACATCACTTCTTTCATATATATTACTTACAGTCTTACATATGTGATTAAAATATATAAAACCGATACAATGAATCAGTAAATTGAGTTACCCAAATTTGTCCATAACTCGAGTGGTGACATGGCTCTTTTTCGAGCCTAAAAGTTTGGCTAAACCGAAATCGGAAACTTTAGGGTGCCATTGTCTATTACGTAATATATTACATGATTTAAGACCTCGGTGAACAACTTTGGGCTCGAGTCCTTCATGCAGATATGTCAACCTATACAGTTCACATCAAGGTTTAAAATTACTCGCGTGACAATTTCATTAACATAAATTCATATTTTGGATTGCCGGAAGTAGCCTTTAGCTGTTCCAAGCATGGTTGCAAAAGTCGCTAGTCGCTCCCTAGTCGGATTCGGGAGTACTCGGGAGGTACTCGGGAGTATTCGGGAGTACTCGGGGAGTAATTGGCCTGGTAGAAGAGTACTCGTGCCTCGGCAACCTACCTTGTAGCGAGTACTCGGGGAGTACTCGGAGCCTAGTCGGGACTTTTACAACCATGGTTCCAAGTACAATGTTCATACGGATTAGCCACGTAAGAGGACTAATCGGTCCAACATCTCTATGAAGACATTGCTCTAAGTTCCCATTGTTTACATACTCATAAACAAGAATTCTTAACAGGTATCCAAATTATACGAACTTAATTCATACTCAAAGTCAAAGTCAATTAATTGAAAATGCAGCAATCAAAGCCTAAGGGTGTAAGGGGCACTCCTCTAAGTGGGGAGTGACCTCTCTTACCCACAGCCAATGAGCACGCGCCACGTCAACTCCCCACTTAACTCCCTCCACACCCTCAATTTGATGGCGGCACTCCTCTCTTGGGGGACTTGCTTTTTTTTTGTTTTTTTTATTTGTTGTAATTATGCATATAAATTAAACAAATATTAATAAAAATTAAATAAAATTTAAGAAAAGACATTTCATTAAATTAAAAATAAAAATTACATTCAAACTAGAAAAATAAAAAAACAAACTACTCGTCGTCGGAATTCGCTTCAAGGTGAGGTAGATCTAAACGTCCGAGATGGTCAACGAGATCGTGTTTTAGTCTCCAATGCGTTTCTTCGTCAATGAGCTCGCTAAAAGCAGTATCATCGAATACGGGTTCGACTGGAGGATCTTGAATGTGTACCGGTGCTATCGCCCTTCCGTCGTTTTTTATAATCATGTTATGTAAAATAATGCACGTATACACGATGGACCTTATCTTTTTCACCGTTTTGAAACGCATTGGACGATTTAGTATTCCCCACTTCGCCTTTAACACACCAAACGCCCGTTCCACATCTTTTCTTGCGGCCTCGTGTTGCCTCTTGAACTTTTTTTCATTCGGGATGTGAGGATATGGAAAAGACTTCACAAACACGGACCAGCTAGGGTAGATCCCATCAGTAAGATAATACCCGCGTTTGTATAAGTGGTCGTTCACCTGAAATTGACAATTTGGCGCCGTTCCGTTTCGTTGAGTAAGAAATAACGGAGATTGTTGGAGCATGTTGATGTCGTTTTGTGAACCCGCCGGGCCACAAAAAGCATGCCAAACCCACAAATCTTGAGACGCCATCGCCTCTAAAATAACTGTCGGGTATTGATGATCGCCTCTCATATATTGTCCACGCAATTCTGTGGGACACATTCTCCAGACGAAGTGTGTACAATTCACCAGCATACATTCTACAGACCATCTCGCATAAATAATCAAGGCACTCACGAGAGGTCCTTTCAGCCATATTTAAATACTCGTCGTTTTCGTCTGGTGGGTTACCGGTTGCAAGTTGTTTAATCGCAGAAGTAACCTTTTGCAACGGCGTGAAACTTTTCTTCATTCTCCCGTCCAAGCCCTCTTGAAACCACTCGTTATTCGCTTCCACGTCACTAACAATTTTTAGGAACAAAGACTTGGACATACGAAACCTCTGACGAAAAATATCGGCATTAAATTTTGGATTATCGACAAAATAATCGGCCATGAGTGTTTCGTGGCCTCCCACACGATCTCGACGGACAATTTTTTTTTACTAGACGATGCCGTGTCTAGTAGCTCCGCTTGTTGGATGAGATTTTGGAAGAAAATTAAACTACTATCGCTTGACGATGAATCTTCATCGTCGGGAAAGTCGGGCAGGAGAGGAAAAAACGGGAACTTGGAATCCATTTTTTTTAAAGATTGGGTAAAAAATATTAGATGAGTTGAAGGGTTTAGGAGAGTAATATAGTAAGAGTTATTTTGGGTTTGAAAAATAAAAAGATTGAAGTGGGTTAGTATTTATAGGGTTTAGGAGATTTTTTTTTTTTTTTTAATATATAACGGCTATATAGCCGTTTGAAAATGGCATCTCTCATCGGTGAACACCCACCGCTCCCCATTCCCCGCTTAGCCTCCCCGAGGGGTCGGCGGCGGTGTTCCCGCTCGGGGACTCGCCTCACCGCACCCCTCCCCGCAAAGCGCCCCGGACACCCTAAAAGGTATACCTTTGAGCCCCTTCAGCACAATACCCAAGCAGCCTCACTAAATTCTTGTGACGAACGCGCCCAATCGCTTCCATTTCAACTTTAAACTCTTTTCAGCCTGTCCTAAGTAAAGAAAGTCAAAATTGACCAAATCTCCTTAATTTAACAAATACAAATTGAAATTAACAAGTTAAATTGATTAGAAACTTGTTATTAAGCAAATTCTTGACAGCAACTATAGTATTATCAGCCAAAACATCAGAATAAACAATCCCACAACCACCTTCACCAATCACATTCTCATCTTAAAACCAATTTGTAGCAACCTCAAGCTCTCTCAAAGTGTACCGATGACCCCAAACCAAACCAATGACTATTCAATTGAATGAAAGAAATATATATATAAAAATTACACAACCATTGATTGAAAGGGCCCTATATAAAAATTACATAACCATTGATTGACTGGAATATATACAAAGTTTACATAACCGAAATATTACAAAATACAAATGAATACAAATAAACTACAATAAATAATACAATCATAATAATAAACTTGTCTGACTCATCACTCATGGTACAGTAATCCCTTACATTCAACTGGTGAAACACATGATAAGACTTATTGGATATCATCAGACTATTGGGTATTGGGGAGGATAGTCTCCAAAGGACTATCCTCCCCCTAAGCGCCATGTAGGCAAAGGAGAAGGACTCTCCCCTTGGAGACTATCCAAGGGTGTGGGGATGCTCCTCCTTCATTTTTTTATTATTATTATTTATTTAATTTAATTAATAAAAAATAAAAAAAATTACATTTAAATAAAACCTAAAAAAACAACAACCTAAAGTTGCATTTAAATAAAAAAACACACCTAAAAAAACCTAAAGTTACATTTAAATAAAAAAAAACACACTTAAAAAAAACCTAAAGTTACATTTTAAAAAAAAAAAAACACACTTAAAAAAAACCTAAAGTTACATTTAAAAAAAAACTACACTCCCCCGCTCCATTTTTTCCTAATTTTTTCCTTCATCATTTGTAAAATGGGACGGTCTTCCGGTGGATAGGAGCTAAGGTCGGTGGTCATGATTTTCCATTCCTCCAACTCCTGCGCTTCTTGTTGCTTCTTTAGCTTCTCCTCGGCTAGTTTTTTTTTAATATTTACCTTCTCGGTTTGCCTGTCGTTAAAGATTTCCTTGAATGATTTCAACTCGGCCATAACACCTTCCAACCTCGAACCACCACCGCTTCCTGATGCGGCTTGTTTCCTTTTTTCAGTCGCTATTTTTTTTACTTTTGTCCCTTCCTGGGGGACGTTCTCCATCTTCAATCGGCTCCTCCTCATAGTCGGGCTCGTCGTTGATATTTATTTGGCAACGACCGGTTGAGCCTCCAGCGCTATAACTTCCTGACTCGGAAGTTTTAGACCGTTTCGTTGCTCGTTTCGCTTGTGCAACCTCATTTTGACATCCCTTCCATTTTGGGTGATCCTTTACAACTAGCCAAGCACGGACATGTGGGAAAGGACCTTTGCTCTCATTTTCGTATAAACGCACCGCTTCATTGAAAACATTTTCGTCGTTCCACCCACTCGGTTTGTTGGCCCGCGTTGTGTTATAAAACCCACAAAAGCGTTGGACCAACGTATTCATCTTGCGCCACTTCGAGCTTATAGAATCAATGGTTCTGTACTCGCCTTGTTCCATAAGCCCGTGGAATATATCAAGGGCTTCTTGCCAAAACGAATCGTTTAGTTGATTGTTACCTACAAGTTGGTAACAATAATAATAATATTTTGTAAGAAAAATATAGTGTGCAAATAAATATTTAATAACAGCAATATTATGAAGACACACGAAACAAAAAAAAAATTAAACACAGGAAACAAAAAAAAAATTACGAAAGAAAAAAAATAATAATATTTTACCGATTATAGGACACGTTGAAGAGTTAATCCATGCTTTCGCCAACGCCTCTTCCTCAATTTTTGTCCATTGTTGCATTTGTTTGGCCGCTGCGTCTTCCTTTTTACCCTTTCCCTTTCCCTTTTTATTTTTCTTTTTTGAAGGTTCAGGTTGCGTTTCTGGCACAACCTCTATCTCATCATCTTGTTCCTCGATTTGTGTTTGAGGTGCTTGTGGCATGTTGGGTTGTTGCATTTGATATGGGTTGAACGGCATGTTGGGTTGTTGCATTTGATATGGGTTGAACGGCATGTTGGGTTGTTGCATTTGCATTGGGTTGAACGGGTATTGGTTGAAAGCGTTTGGCATTTGTTGGTAACCCGCAAAAGCGTTGTCCATTACGGGTGTGTAGCCGGATGACGAAAACGGGTGTGAACTTGAGTTGGGATTATTTGGGTTGTAGGGATCCATAATTTTTTTAAGGTTGGGAGAGGTTTTTTATAAAAATGGGAGAAAAGTGGGAGTAGTTTGGTAAAAAAATGGGGTGAAAAGGGGTTTAATATATAGTGGTGGGGTGAAATTTTTTTTTTTTTTTAAATTGTTGCAGGTTTACGTTAGAGGGGCCCACCCCATTCAACTTTTCAGCCCCGTCTTGCACGTCTGAAATCCGACGGAGAAGCCGAGCCGGGCCCCTTGGGGGCGGTGTTGGACGAGCCCAAAAGAGGAGACGGGCCTTTGACGGTGCCCATACCCAACCGCCTCATCAACCTTCCAATGACGGGTCTCCGGTCTCATCATTTCACTTGGATAAAATTCTAAGCTTGTTTGAGGTCTATGTTGTTTTATCTTACGTTTGTTTTCCCCAAGTATATAAATTAATCTTGGGCCCGCAGGGTTGAGTAATGATGTAAGCTCATGGTAACAATGGCAAGCAAAGTTACAATGTAAGCACTTCCAATGTAAGCACTTCCAGATCATCTCGGATTGCAATTTGCTTCCGCACTCATGGCATAAACCATCATTCTCAGTGCCCGGAGCAAGTGACACAGGATGTTCGTGAAAAGGTCGTTTTTCTACAAACCCAAACTTGATGTTAATGAACTTATAAACACCTTCTAAACAGAAAGAATTAACACCTTGTTCAGACTGAAGTATTAACGGAGCACATGCCGAGTGAATGGATTGTGCGCACTCTGCACAATGATAGAACCACTTTCCAGGATCAAGCTCCTCCTCACAAACTTCACAGAAGTATTGACTTTTGTGGTCCTCAATCGGTGCATAGCTCAGTTGCAGGGGGTGCTTGTCAAACTTATGCATAATTGTTTTAGGCAATTGCAAAGCACACCGGCAGTCCAAATAGAAATCACAGGCATTACATTTAAAATAAGTCTCACTTTCACCTATACTTACACGACATGCGCGACATTCCTTCTTAGATACACCGCTACGGCTTGATTCTATTCTTGTAAGCAAGTGATCCGCGTGTGCTTCATGTGTAATTTCTTTAGGCATAAATGCGCAATTAACATCAATGATGTAATCATCCTCTAAGCAACGATAATAAAACCCATTGCAAGGCAATCCACAAATGCTGCATTTGACTGCAGAACCTGTATATACTAATCGACGACGCGGAAGTGGATGTTCTGGGTGAGCCGAATGGCCTGTTAGTTTGCGGGGTAGTCGGGTGCACCAATCGTGGAGAACAAAGTCATCATTTGTGGAGCTTGTGTAAAATGGCATTTTTGTAATTGGTTTCGAACAAAAATTGCATAACAGTTTAATCCTCTTCATTGGATCGTGAAGAGAGGTGGTTGCATCTTTATTTATTTCGTCATGTATAAGGACTAACGGATGATCATCACGCATGAGGTTGGCCTTAGTCTCTCCTTTAAATTGATGTGACAAGATGTATGATTCATCATCCACTGGCAAGTGAAGAAGGTCGGGATGATCAACATCTTGAAAATTCTTTTTTGTTTTTCCTAAGCCAGAAACATTGAAATTTAATAAATTGTGATCACACTATACAAAATCATTACGGCTTATTAAAAATAATGAAAATTCGTAGTATGTATAAATTAATTTAAATATAAGTTAATTGGCGACAACAGATTAAAAACGAAACTGTACAAAACTAATAAAATAAATCATCATCATCATCATCATCATCATCATCATCATCATCATCATCATCATACTCAGTATATCCCACCAATAGCAAAGCTAAGGTAGGGTCTGAGGAGGGTGAGATGTAAACAGCCTTACCTCTACCCCATAGGAATAGAGGGGCTGCTTCCAATGAGACCCCCGGCTCGATTGTAGTTTTGCATCAAGCCTTGGACATAAGGCACATAACACTCGGCAATTGAGACAAACACCGATTAGTGCATGTACCCCCTTGTCTTTTGGCTATCAACGCCACCACATGATGCATGATTAACCATCCCCCTCTTTTAACGTTATTTTCACGAAATTAGTAAAATAACGTTAAAATTAGTGCCCTTTCACTTTTGCCCCCCGAGCGCCCACACATATATACATTATATGAGCATACCACAAGCGGGGCGTAAAACTAATAAAATAAAAAAAACCTAAATTGTGGATATTGAAAAGGCTCACACCAATTTTACCGATATGAAAAATTAGGGCATGTTTGGCTAAGCTTATTAGAGTTAAAAAATACTTTTGGGAAAAAGACTTTTGGGAAAAGGACTTTTTAAAAAGGAGTTTTTAAAAAAAGTGTTTGGATTAACTTATGGGATGGGAAAAGCCAATAAGTCAATAAGTTGTTTTTTAAAAAGTGTTTGGCTTAGCTTATTGATGTAAAATGACTAAAATAGACATTCTTTCATAAGGGGTGTTAAAAAATAAGGGGTATATTGGTAATTTGTTGGTTGAAAAGCTATAAGCTAAACAAGAAGTCACAATCTCCTGACTTTTCAAAAACTCCTTTTCATTCATATCAAAAAGTCATTTTTAAAAGCACTTTTCCATTTGTCAAACACTATAAGGAGCTTATTGGCTTTTTGATAAGTCAATAAGCCAATAAGTTAGTTTGAAAAGCTTAGCCAAACATGCCCTTAGTTTCAATGCAGATTTAGTTTAGATGACTCATATCTCTTTGCAAATGTTTAAGTTTTAGATTGTAAACATAAATTTTTTTTTTGGGTAAAGATTGTAAACATAAATTTTTATGGAGATGTGAGTCTAAGATTGTGGCTTACTTTTGTGAAAAAAAACCCACGTCATCACAATCTTTAAAATTTACCCATTTATAAAAAAAGTCACTAGTGAAGTGTCATATATACATGCTTATGTTTCGAGATTTACCAGGTAAGAAGATAGACATGAAAGGCTCTATCCTTTGCGTTGCACAATCTGGGTGAACATAGTACATGCATTTACTGCACTTGTAAATCAAATGTTCATCTTCTAATTCTACACCACAAATCCTACATTCGCAATCATATAGTTGATCCGAAAACGAATATGAAAGGGTGAGCAAGTGACGGTGGCTAAAATTTTGAGTTTGAAGTGATAACTTCATGGGAAGTGAAAGACAATCAGAATTTATTATGAAGTTAAAACAAGTGGTGCAATGATAAAAATGCCCTTCATGGTTCTTCCCACATGCAAAACACTTGCTCAAAATTGGTTCAACACTAAAAGAGATTAATGAGTGTGGATGGCTAGGGTGATGGATCGTATGTTGCTCCACAAATGTGGCACAAAGTAGATCGATTCCATAATTACATGTTGAACAATGATAACCAATGCCATCTCGATGATTTTTGAAACAAGCACGACATTTCTCATCATTTGTTGTTCTTTCAAGGATAAGAGTATGAGAAGGGTGACCTTGGAATTTTAAGGTTGTTGGAATTTCTTCACAAAATTTGTGGAGGGAGTAATCACACGACAACATGCTACACTTAGAGTAATAACGGTGGTACCAGTCGATTCGTCTACCACACTTGTTATATGTGCAGTGGAAGTTTTGTGTCGTGATCAAATCGTTGTCATCATATTCATCATCATCTTCTATGTAGTCTCGATGCATCAGTTGCAAATCTACCAGCGTGCGTGAGTGGATGCTCATGTTGAAGCTCTTCTACGGTTAGGCCCCTTACATCAATTTCGGTGTTTCTTTCTTTCATTTTACTATACATGGTGTCTGATTACTTCAAAGCGTAACATACAATATATATAAAAAATATAATGAAAATCTAGAAATAATAAATAAAATGTGTACACTAGACGAGTCGTTCGTAAACTATTCGTGATAGACATGTTAAAATCTTGAATCATACTAAGATTAAACTAGCTCGGGCTTCATATACCAAGTTTGACTAAGTTAACGAGTTTAGGCGGCATTATTATGATAAAATACATATTTTAGTGAGTTAATTACTGTTTTCGTCCATTTAGTTTGTCAAAAATCACTATTTCAGTCCATTAGTTTAAAAATTGCGATTTCAGTCCCTGTGGTTTCACTTTCATAACCATTTCAATCCATTATTCTGTTAAGTATGGGGACTGAAATGGTTACGAGGTGAACTGAAATGGTTACGAAAGTGAAACCACAGGGACTGAAATCACAATTTTTAAACTAATGGACTGAAATAGCGATTTTTGACAAATCACAGAGACGAAAACAGTAATTAACTCTATTTTAGTAAAGAATATTATTATATTTATAATTATGATAAAGTAACTAAATAATGCATAGACATATATATATATATATATATATATATATATATATATATATATATATATATAGGGTATGGTTCAAATGAAAACCACTTTTATTGTGAAAACTCGAAAACTAACTAAAAAAAGCCTAAAAAAAACACAAAAATTTTTTTTTTCAATTTTTTTTATAAAAATCGCTGGTTTTTATATATGAAAAAAAAATTTTTTTTCAAAAAAAAAAAAAAAAAAATTTGTAGTACACATGTGTAATAATACACATGTGTAGTCTACACATGTGTATTATTACACATGTGCACTACACAAATTTTTTTTTTATATAAAAGAACCTGCGAAAATTATTATGCAAAAAAAAAAAAAAAATTTTGGTATGTTTTTTTGGCTTTTTTAATTAGTTTTCGAGTTTTCACAATAACTAGTGGTTTTCATTTGAACCTTCCCCTATATATATATATATATAGGGCCAAGATCATTTCAGAACCATAAATATTTACAGAACTCCTAATAAACAATCTTTTTATTTATATATTTTAATGTTTAGGATAATTTTATCATTTATTATGTGTATTTTTACGATTACATACATGTTAATAGTAATTTTATCATTTTTTATATGTAATTTTATAATTACACATATGTAAACTAATTTTTTTACATATATGTAATTAGTTATGACACATATATATAATTTTGGCAATTAAACCTATATAAACTACTTTTAACTTGTATGTAATCAAAGAAATACATATAATAGATGATAAAAAGATCCTAAATACAAAAACTTATATATAAAATGATTGTTTATTAGGAGTTCTGAAAGTTCTGTAATTATTTAGAGTTCTGAAATAAACTTAACCCTATATATATATATATATATATATATATATATATATTTCTGGACTGATATTCAATACATGATGAGCAAATTTAAGTAGATAACACCAAGAACCACATATAAACTCATATATGTATTTGTATTAAACAAGTTATAAATTGTTATGTTTTTATGAAATGGAATAGCCAATTTATAGAACGAAATACCATAAATGGTAGCAAAACGGTGGTAAAATGTGACAAAGCGGTAGCAAAAAGGTGGCAAAATAGCGGTAGCAAAATAGTGGCAAAAAGCGGTAGCAAAAAGGTGGCAAAAAAGTGGTAGCAAAAAGGTGGCAAAAAAGTGGTAGCAAAACAGTGGCAAATTAACGGTAGCAAAATCGGTAGCAAAAAATAAAACGGTAGCAAATAGGTGGCAATAGGGCATTTGCTACGTGTGCTTTTGCCACCGAGTCTTTTTGTGGCAAAACGGTGGCAAAAGAGCAATTGCTACCGTTTTGTGACCGAAAATGTGGTAGCAAATACCTTATTTTCTAGTAGTGAATGGGCAAATGGTACTGGGTACCGGTACTGAGTTTCCCGAACCGAAAGATCATAAGTACCGATTTAGTACTGACTTTTGACGTTCCTGGTAACGGTTCGCTACCGGTTTTTAACTTCATATACCGTTACCGTAACCGGTATTTTCGGTGCCAGTACCGATTCGGTATCGGTTAGCACCGAGCTCATCCCTACCCCTAAAACTAAAAAAAGAAATCATTAAAAGTTGAAAAAAATCACAAAAAAAAATTGTGCGATACCAATGTTGTTGTACGCTGGGATGGGCAAATGGTACCGGGTAGTAGTACCGAATTTCTCGAACTAAAATCAATTCGGTACCGATTTTTGGCATTTTCTGTATCAGGCTAGTGCCGATTTTTACCTTCATGTACCGGTACCGAACAAGACCGTACCTGTATTTTCGATACCAATACTAGTTTGATACCGGTTGACACCAAGCTTATTCCAACCCGTAATACAAAAAAAATCATTAAAATTAAGAAAAATATGAAAATGTAGTAAACTTAAAAAGTAAAGATAATAATAATTATTATTATATTAAAATAATAAAAGTATTATATATATTATTATAATATTAAAACTACTATTCATTATCTTGTATTATTAATAATAGTATATTATATTATTACCGTACCCGTATTTTCGATACCAATACTAGTTTGATACCGGTTGATACTAAGATTATTCCAACCCGTAATACAAAAAAAATCATTAAAATTAACAAAAATATGAAAATGTAGTAAACTTAAAAGTAAAGATTATTATTATTATTATTATTATTATTATTATTATATTAAAATAATAAAAGTATTATATATATTATTATAATATTAAAACTACTATTCATTATCTTGTATTATTAATAATAGTATATATTATATTAATAATAATAGTATTTGTTTTTGTCCCGCCCGTGTTGTGAGCCACTAAACCGAATATTTCTCTCTCATAACATGTACGTATGTGTTTTGGTTACTTGTACATAGTACTAATAACACGATCTCAAAAAAAATAAAAAAATAAATCGAGTTAACCAATTGAACAAAACACTACCATATTTTTGCTAAAAAAACAAAAACGATGGAAAGACTATAATTCTAAACTGAGGGCAAAATTGTATTGAGCGTGTTCCAAGCAGCCGCCTAGCACGAATAAAATTTACACCGAGTCAACCAATTAAATCAAAACATTACAATAGTTTTGTAAAAAAACTAAAACGATGATATGACTGTAATTTTACATTTGGGGCAAAATCATAATTTGACAGAAAAACAAAAACATTGGCAAAACTGTTAATTTGAATGGAGGGAAAAATCGTAATTTAGATGGGAGAAAAGAAAAAGAAACCAATGGAAAAACTGTAAATTTAAACGGGGAAAAATCGTTATTTAGCTAGAGGCAAAATCAAAATTTTGACAGGGGTAAAATCGTAATCTGTCAATATCTACAACGATGGCAATGTCGTAATTTTCAACCGGGGGCAAAATCGTAATTCTAAAATCTACAACGATGGCAATACTGTAATTTTGAAACAGAGGCAAAATCGTAATTCTAAATTGGGGTAAAATCATTATTTATTCGGACAAATGAGGGAGTGGCAGACAGTTGCCTGACACTATTCCCCCATCTTTCTTTTGTATGTATAGTAAGTGCCAGTTGTCTGACACTATTCCCACATCTTTTGATTGTATATATAGTAAATGTGACACGTACCATGCCTATTTAGATTGCTTTATTTTTCTCTCACTACATGTTATATTATATTATATTCCATACATTATGCACACACATGCTTATCAGGTTATGCAATTCACGACTTAAAATTGATACAATGAACAAACATATATGAATTAAATATTTAAACAATATTAATTATAAAAAAATAAATAATATATATTATGCTATTCAAGCTGGTGAAATAAGTCGATTTTGAACTTTAGCTCTTTTAATAAATCAAACTTGAGATTGGTTGAATTCAAGTTTACCTATTCATAAATAATCTTTAAAAAGTTACTTGTAACAGTAAAAGATATGAAGAATCAATAAACGTGTACCTTGATAATTGTTGATTATAAATGATTGTTGATGATTTTATAATACAGGTGACTTAGACCTTGAATACTATATATATAGTGGGGAAGGACCAACCTTATTTCAAATATACCAACCTTATTTCAAATATATAGTTTGTCCCGTTTGCGTTTGATACTTTTGGTGGTCTCGCTCCTGACGCTGTGCGACTTTTGAATCGGGTTCAAAAAGTCGTTAATAGTAATTCTTCGTCGCTAAAGGTTTCAAACTTTGTATTTAGTAGAATTGGTTTTTCTATTCAAAAGGGGGTGGCGGCGCAACTTGTTGCCCGACTACCTGCTATTGCTTTGTAATTGCCCTTTTTCGTGTGGATTAATAAAATTCACCAACTTCTTAATAAAAAAGAAAAAGAACATCATTCTTTATCTTACAAATATACCTAGCTAAAGAATCAAAGCAAAGAATATCATTCTTTATCTTATAGTTGTATAAATAATTTTACTTTTCTTTTATATTTATATAAAGAATTATGCTTTATTTGTATTTGGATAAAGAATAACGAATTATGTATTACTTTTAATTTCTTCCATATATTTGTATTTGGATAAAGAATAACGAATTATGCTTTATTTGTATTTGGATAAAGAATAACGAATTCATGTGGTTTGAACAGATAATCCAACAAGAAATAATAGAGAAGCTTGAGAAGAAATTGAGAGCGAATAATAGATCATGCAAACTTCCTGATGATTTCATGTTCGCCTACAAATAGTTTTATTGTACAAAACGTACGAATAGCATGGAAAAGGAAAAAAAAATAGCGGTGACATTTTCGTAGTTATTCTACTCGTATAGTAATTATAACAATTATTCTACAAATGATCTTGTAGGTAATCTTGTAGTGTATCATAATTAATTTACAAATGATCCTGTATGGTAATTATGAATTGCTCTACAGCTAGTCAAATAAAATTACTCTACAAGTGCATCATATTTACTATACTAGTTTACAAAAAAACATAACAGACATAATTACTCTACAAGTTTCCCAAACAACATACAATTCAAAATTACCCTACAAAGATCATTTGTAGAGTAATTTTGATAATTACTTTTCGAATAGCATAATTACGAAAATGTTACCTCGATTTATTTACTTTTCCACACCATTCGTACATTTTGTATGATAAAAATGTAGGAACTAGGTTCACTTTTTATTAAAATATATTACAAAATAAATAATAGATAATAACGAGACTCTCGTTATTTGTGGGAAATTCGACTAGTACAATACCGGTTACAAAAACTAAATAAACGAATATAAAATATAATATAATTGTACCAATCTTGATTCAAATCCGTATTTAGAGAACTTCAACCGCACCTTCTTGTACGAAACTCCGCATATACGCCCAAGCAGTATCGGGTACAATCTCACGCCATATCTTGTGTGCAATCTTTCTTGGCTGCAATGATGAACAAATTGAAGTTGACGGTTGTGGTTGAGGTACGTGTTCAACACGCTTCCCTTAAAACTGATTCCGCGCCTCCTCTCAGACGGTTCTGTCTCACAGGGTACAACAACCGGAACAGTATGTGTAGTGCCGAAGATGGCTCTCATGCCTAAGATTCCACCGGGTATAATGGTGTTCTAATTTAGTAGAAAAATGTGAAGTTGTTTAGTTTGAGAGTTCTCCTCTCAATGTGACAAGAACTAGTTTGTAACACTTTTGAGTTATAGAGATTCTCTAGTATCTATCATACTATATGAACCTAACGTTCATATATGTATATACTTACAAAAGATGAAACATATTAACCATTAATATTGTAATTAACAAGATCATCAATCTAGTAATAAACAATATTAATTTGTAATAAAATGTACCATTAATATTGTAATTAACAAGATCATCAATCTACTAATAAACAATATTGATGTGCAATAAAATGGAATTGATGTGGTCAAATGAAACCGTCATATCAATTCATGACATTCTAGTAACTAGTGAAGACCGAGTTGACTGACTTAACTGAGTCGCGCGCCACACGGATGCCACTACGCATACCAGGACGCCACCTGGTCGTGCGCCATTTGCAGTCTTCGCCATAGCCAATGACGTGCGCATGCGCTTAAGAAGCTTGCGCCGCATCGTCATGAGCCATGCCATGGCATCCGCCTAAGCCACCAGAAGGTGCGCCATACGCGGACCGACCATGTATCTGACCACGCGCTCATGGGCAAAAATACAAAGGCGGTGTGCGAAGTTCAAAGCGCACTATATTGGGCTTATAGCCCATGTCACGCGTGCATGTGTGCAGGTGCGGTGCACTCTTTGGGTCCCCACTAGTGTTTGCCTTTCAAGGAGTGCTCCTCCTTATATACCACTTTAAGTTTTGTCATTCCACCTATGTGGGACAAGGTGACAAATCTCAATCCATTTTTCTCATCTTTATTTGTTCCAAACATACAACTTCAAGCTTTGATATCTCATTCATCTTAGCTCTATTTGGACATAATTTAAACACAAACCCATAAATAATTATTTATACAACACATATATAAATATTATTGATGTCCAAAATATTTAATGAAAAACTCATTTTCACTAAATTTCCAACAATCCCCCACATGAATGGAGATCGATTAAAACACACAAAATTCCCCGATGAAACCTCAACAGTAGAGTATTGCAGGATATGTAGGTTTTGCCTTTGAACCTTCCTTTGTGAAGCACACTTAGTCTACTAGGGTTTTGTAGACGTGATATCCTTGAACAACCCCCCATTTATGTAAACGATAATATACATTGACACAATACTTTCCCTAGCCGGGCCATCCCCTCATTATCGTGTCCTATTTTGGTCCTGGAACACTAGCCTGGTTCTGCGAGAGGTCTAGGATTGCGCACCCCACAATGCCATTCGAAGCGACCCTACTTCTCTCTCACATAGGTGATTCCTTTGAATCATTAAAAGCATTATGGCTTACTATGATTTCCACAAATCAATTAGCCATATATTATGCTTAGCCTCACAACAATGTCACTGAATATTATAGGAATGGACTAGGACGTATTTAAACACCCTTTTATAGTTTTAGGGGGATATATGAACACATACACTAGCTTATACATAAACATATATATTAGCTATGCCCCCACAATGACTACCCTTCGGTTCATGATTAAGTTGTCCTATTGAACCTAGATCTTGGGATCTCGAGTCAGCTAGGTTAGGTTTCACTCATGTCCCTTTTCCATGGGCTTTAGTCTCATTCCACAACTTGATCTCTTATCAACCCACTGGTTGTTGGATCCAAAATTAACTTTTGACTTCGCTAAGTCAACAACGATAATTTAAAATTGCGATCAGTTGTTCTAACGTGTTCTTGACTCGCTAGTCAATTTTGCCTTTTAGTCGATTCGTAAGACTTATAACTCGTGATCTCAACTTGGATCTAGTTATGTACCTTGTCTTTAGAATGACATGAAACTCAATTCATAGCTAGACACGTTTCCATCATGCCTTTGGTATGTCATATTTGACATCTTACTAGATTTTGAATCTAACCAATTGGTATTCGAGTCCAATCTACTCGATTGACTCCATCTAACCATTATGTACTCCACATGGTCATATGTTTGCAATATATATTAGGATTGCTAAAATCCTTATTGCCTAACCTTCCATATTCAAATGCAAGTCACCCCCACATTTAAGTGTAATTGGATAATCATCCAAAAGGGGTGATGAAAGGTTCTCCCTTTCATTTTGAGTTTGAGAAAACTTCTCAACTACCATTTCTACATACCCTAAAGGGTTTGTTTCTTAAATGGTTCCTCCCCCCACATTGCTTGCATTTTAATTAAGATTGAGTAATATTGCTCTTGATGACTTTGTTATCCAATTATATTACTCTACTTAGATTAATATTGCCCATAAGAGCTTCTGAGCTATATGAGTTCTTCACATATGAAACCGGATAGAATCATTATCAATGATCTATTAATTCGGTTCTCCCAAGTTATCCCTTTGGACTAAAATGAAGTTATTTATAGTTTTGTTTTAGCAAAAAAAAAAAAATTATTATGTCATCACATATTTTGAATGTTTAAAGTTAATTTAATCTCTGTCGAGCATATAAATTAACAAGTATTAGTCTAGCATGCTTTAGACCACAATACTCTAGCATATGAACAGAAGATGCATCATTCTGATTCTTCACAGGCTTACGAGATAACGCACTATCTCTTCCGAACATTCGTTTCTTAGTTTAGACACAATAATGAAATTTTATTTCACCATTCCAAAACCATCGGTTTTAGGAAGGTCTCAAAACCAAAGTTAACTCCATCCATTAGGATCATAACTCGTTTGCCTTTTTATCTCCAAGGCTTCACCATTGACTTCCTAAGGACTTAAACATAAGTCTTAATCCAAGTCACTTTGATGAAAGATCTTTGTATAAAATCACTCGAGTCTTGAGATATAGTCAATTAGATTGACTCTCAACAACAGGGCATTCACGTATGCCTATAGTGATATATACATTTACGTTGTTGTTTCATTAATACCATGTATTGGGATACTCTCCCAAAATGAGGACCAAGCCTCCACATAGTTTAAACAACATTGATGGTGGTAGAAGCATCTACAAGTCCATCACTATTGTAAATTTCCGTTAATAAATTTGCTAAATCATTTACAATAATAACATATATTTCTTTCATATGTTATATTCTTTGAAAACTTAAATGTGCATTTCCATGTTGATGCTTTCAACATTAGATGACATATCTCGTTTTCGTGCATTTCATCTCAAACCATTCACCGCGTTTCTCACGAACTCGTTATACGTTTGATGTTTGATTTGTGACTTATTACATAAGTCATGATCACAACCCGCTCGTTGTGTTCGTGTAAATTACTTTTTACACTTTGTATCAAAATGTGTATCCTTTTGACAACTTATTAGTAGTCCAAAATAACGGATACACCAATGATATCTAAACATCAAATCCCAAAGTGTTATTATTTTCAACACTTTCGACCGAAATAAACGCAATTATATCGTTTTGTCATGTTTTTGAGGTACTCCCTCAGTGGAACACATATAACTTGTTTCGTCTTGAAACTCTAAACTTGAATAATCACAAGTTGTCCAAAATATAAAGTTGTTTACAATTTAACTACTCGTAAGTAGTTGAGCAACTTATGATATTTATAACAACATCGAGTTGTTTTTCACCAAATAGTCTTGCCGAGACTATTATATGGTTGAAGACGTTATACTTCTTGTGAAAGTATCGAAACATTTATAATTCGCAAAGACATGTTTTATTCGTTCAAAACATTTCTTGTTTTTGAAAATGTTTTATTATTAAACTATATATTTATGTTTTGATTACAAATCAAGACAATAAACCTTATAATAGTTTATTAAATAAAACACTTTCAAAGTCGCTCGTTTGAAAATAAAACGAATACACATCGTTTTAATAATTGGTTTATCATATTCAAACCATTGCTGACCGCTGTTAGATAATAACGATTACCAATCGTTAAAATGAATGGTTTGTATGATAACCAATTCTAATATGATAATTAGAATTTAAATGTTTAACAAACATTCAAAATATTCGGTTTTATAAAGTAAACCGCTTCTAACGCGGTCGTTAGAAATAAAACGTTTTCTAACACGCTTGTTAGAAATAAACACAAACCTTTTCTAACACGCTCGTTAGAAAATACATATAAAACGATTACAAATCATCTTAAATAGTTTATCATAGTTAACTCGGTTCTAACCCGCTTGTTAGAAATTAACGATTGCAAATCGTTAAAATAGTTGGTTATCAGATAAACTAATTCTAATACGCCCATTAGATTTTAAATGTTTGACAAACATTCAAAATATTTGGTTTTTATAAAGTAAATGTTTTCTAACCCGCTTGTTAGAAATAAACAATTGCCAAAGTCGTTAAATGGTTTCTAACATGCTCGTTAGAAATAAACGATTGCAATTTTTGTTTTGAAATTTATAAAATAAACTATTTCCAATACGCTCATTGGAAATAAACAAATACGAAGTCATTATAACATTTATGTAAAAAACTGTTTCTAACTTGCTTGTTAGAAATTTAAAGGTTTAGACGAAACCGTTACAAGGTTAATTATTAACCAAAATAATTGTTTCCAACTCACTCGTTAGTAATTATTTGGAAAAATAATCTTTTCTAACACACTCGTTAGAAAATCTAAACGTATTTAAACTGTTGTTTCTAAAACGCTCGTTAGAAAATCTAAACGTCTTTTAACAAGTTAGTTTTACACAATCGTCGTATCTAACACGCTCATTAGATATAAAAGATGATACTAAAACTTATTATTCTATAAAATTCTAACACCCTCGTTAGAGATGTAAAAGTTTTAATCTTGTTATTTTTTCAACAACGTTTCTAACACGCTCGTTAGAAAATATTAAAACTAGTTATTTTATAAAATAATTACTTTCTAATATGCTCATTAGAAAATAAATATATATCAAGACTTTTAAAACCAACATTAATATATCAATTATGGTTACTAAAAGCTTGTTATAAAGAAAATAACCGTTACAAGCACTTTTGTAAAGGGTTAGAAAATAAAATTTTCTAATACGCTCATTAGAAAATTTAGTATTTCAAAACATATTGAAATACATATTATTTTGTGTATGGTTCGGTTTATCTAAACACGAACAAAAGCCATGAACTCCAAAACTTGAAACAAAATGTTCGTTTTTGTAACACGGTATTCGGATTAAAGATTGTACTCCAATCATAAAATTAATCCGACTCGTTTGTACTACATATATATTTCCCCAAAAATATTTACAAGATTTTAACAAAAAAAAATCCCATTAAATATTTTAACTTTCGTGAACCTAAATCCTCGTAGAGAAGTGATTTAAGATTGTACCAACAATCTTCACGAAAGTCTGTTTTAAGATTGTAGGAACTAGGTTCACTTTTTATTAAAATATATTACAAAATAAATAATAAATAATAACGAGACTCTCGTTATTTGTGGGAAATTCGACTAGTACAATACCGGTTACAAAAACTAAATAAACGAATATAAAATACAATATAATTGTACCAATCTTGATTCAAGTCGACGTATTTAGAGAACTTCAACTGCACCTTCTTGTACGAAACTCCGCATATACGCCCAAGCAGTATCGGGTACAATCTCACACCATATCTTGTGTGCAATCTTTCTTGGCTGCAATGATGAACAAATTGAAGTTGACGGTTGTGGTTGAGGTACGTGTTCAACACGCTTCCCTTAAAACAGATTCATGCATCCTCTCAGACGGTTCTGTCTCCCAGGGTACAATAACCGGAACAGTATGTGTACTGTCGAAGATGGCTCTCATGCCCAAGATTCCACCGGGTATAATGGTGTCCTAATTTAGTAGAAAAATGTGAAGTTGTTTAGTTTGAGAGTTCTCCTCTCAATGTGACAGGAACTAGTTTCTAACACTTTTGAGTTATAGAGATTCTCTAGTATCTATCATACTATATGAACCTAACGTTCATATATGTATATACTTACAAAAGATGAAACATATTAACCATTAATATTGTAATTAACAAGATCATCAATCTAGTAATAAACAATATTAATTTGTAATAAAATGTACCATTAATATTGTAATTAACAAGATCATCAATCTAGTAATAAACAATATTGATGTGCAATAAAATGGAATTGATGTGGTCAAATGAAACCGTCATATCAATTCATGACATTCTAGTAACTAATGAACACCGAGTTGACTGACTTAACTGAGTCGCGCGCCACACGGATGCCACTACGCATACCAGGACACCACCTGGTCGTGCGCCATTTGCAGTCTTCGCCATAGCCAATGACGTGCGCCATTCACCTAAGAAGCTTGCGCCTTCGCCATAGCCAATGACGTGCGCATGCGCCTAAGAATCTTGCGCCGCATCGTCATGTGCCATGCCATGGCATCCGCCTACGCCACTCGAAGGTGCGCCATACGCGGACCCGCCATGTATCTGACCACGCGCTCATGGGCAAAAATACAAAGGCGGTGTGCGAAGTTCAAAGCGCACTATATTGGGCGTATAGCCCACGTCACGCGTGCATGTGTGCAGGTGTGGTGCACTCTTTGGGTGGGTCCCCACTAGTGTTTGCCTTTCAAGGAGTGCTCCTCCTTATATACCACTTTAAGTTTTGTCATTCCACCTATGTGGGACAAGGTGACAAATCTCAATCCATTTTTCTAATCTTTATTTGTTCCAAACATACAACTTCAAGCTTCGATATCTCATTCATCTTAGCTCTATTTGGACATAGTTTGAACACAAACCCATAAATAATTATTTATACAACACATATATAAATATTATTGATATCCAAAATATTTAGTGAAAAACTCATTTTCACTAAATTTCCAACAAAAAATATTTTGTATTTAATATTTTTTCTTTATTCATATCGAAACATGTACCAAATATTAATCTACGTGGAGATCATGGAAGCACATTCCCACATTCCTTAATTGAAGGAAAACATGCAAGAAAACAAACTAAAGATGCAGAAACAAAAGCAACGTGAAACAATGCAAAATAGATAGGATGCCATGATTAGGTGGCAGGTTTGCCTATATCAATACATCTTAGCTAACCAATTTATAAGTAAACTTTTAACTAAGGTTGGAGAACTTGTTAGTCAGCCGGTGAGGTGGGGACTAGCGACTACTCAGGATTAATCGGATCGAGTTTTTATATGTAATTTTCAGTTTTATGTATGTATATATATACATATTTTTATAGGTAAATATTTTAAGCAGCTCGGTTTTAACTCTTACTCAACTCATTTTTTAAGTATATGTTGGATTATATATAGATCCTACTTGTTACTTGCAATTGATCGAAATCGCGGATGTGATTGTAGATATGAAGTACACGAAAATTAAACATGGATTCCTCTTGGAATCGTGATACACTTTCAAATCAAACTATTTGTGGGTACACACAAAAGTTTAACCAGATAAGACCAAGAGGTTTTCAAGAACAAACTTGATTTTTGTTTGAGAAAACCATACCATTCATACGTTCTGTTCTGTTCGTATATCACGACTATAACTGTCGCATCTAATTCATCTTTATTTTGTCGACCAAATCCCTATATGTGGCTCCACATGACCCATCGGTTTATGGGTTTTCAATTATTCAAAAACAAATAGGCCCAAAAGTTATAGCCTAATAAATATATAAAGCAATCAGATTAATAAATGTTATAATCTGATCCATAAGCTTAAAATTACAAGGCCCAACAAATGTAATTTTTTATTTAAAGAAAACCAAAGATTTTTGTCATATATATATACAACTTTATATTTTAAAACAAACCGATACCCTATCTTATTAAATTAAATCGAGCCTCCACTCCCGTATCTCCTAACTCGTTTAATTTTAACAAGACCGATTTAGTCGACAAGTTAATCCAATAGCACTAAAATCCGTTGATAACACTAAAATTACCAACATTCCTCCCCCATTTTAGTGATATCCATGATTAACTTAAAATACTTCTCAAACAAACACAAACTTATGCATAAATGAAATATCACGGCGATTGAATTTCACATTAGTATATTACACATTCCAAATATTCGAATATTAGGGTGTCGCTGTGGATTGAACCCTTTCCATTCACAATGAATAAATGAAGATAATATACACATAAGTTCACAAATCCATTGTTCTTACTTGACACAATATTTTACTAGCCTGTGTCCAATCCTTCAAAGAGTATATCAAAGCCAAGTCCAAGCTTCTAGAAGCGGCTAAACTTCATACTCTTATAGATAGTTCTTTTATTCTCGCACCTGCAAATGCAATTTTTCAAAGAACTATTAAGAAGTTATACTTCAACCTCCTTTATCTTGTAGTCTGAACACAACCTTGGGATGATTTTGATCATGTGTTCCAATATCTCTATGATAAGCTTTGCACATTGAATTCTGCATCTAACGTTGTATTAGATGAGAATTGGGTATCTTGACATAGGATATTAAAGTGTGGACTTTAAACCCATCCCTATGACTGATTTATTCACGAGATCTCTCCTAACTCTTTAGTTAGATAATCAGCCAAATTATACTCAAATCTTACGGATTCAACATATATCACTCTATGCATGATGAGCTCATGAATCATGCTATGTATAACACAAACCATATAGACTTTCCATTATACACCTGGCTATAATCCTTATCCAACTCTATCACACTTGATAAATATTGGTGATATCGGTTTTGACCACAAAGGAATCTTTAAAGATCAAATTTATTTGCCATCCAGCTTCTTTACTAACTGATAAAACTACAAATTCAGATTCCATTGTTAAATTTGTGATGCATGTCTGCTTCTTTGAAGCCTAGGAGATACCACCTTCACCAAGTAGGAATATCTATCCACTTAGTTATACAACTTGCATTAAAATACCCTTCTAAACTGAAGGAAACCTTAGTAACATAAACCATAGATCATGGTTTTTTCAGGCATTTAAACAATTTATTCACACCTAGCCAATGTCGAGTACTTGGATTACTAGTAAATCTACTCAGTTTTACACAACAAGGGCCATATCATGCCTTGTATAAATCATAACATACATTAGGCATCCAATTGCTTTAAACACTCCATCTGGGAAATAGAATCATCTTGATTACGTGCAAGTCAGATATTAGGACCTATAAGAATACTAACCGGAGAACGAACAAAGTAATTGAATTTCTTCAACACTTTCTCAATGCAATGAAAATGGATCATGTAACACCTCGCAAAATCATGCCCAATAAAATAATGACACGTGTCACGATCCCTAGACAAGTAATAAAATTAAACTTGAAGGACTAAAAGTGTCAACATGCTAATTTACGCCTCTGAGTGACCTTTGGTCGAGACCGAGATTTGTTTTGATAAAACGAGCACTCGGGAATAAATATTATAGAGATTATAAGTTTGGAGCCAAATAAATAAAATTTCAAATTTTTGTTCTCTGACCGAAGTTTACGGACCGTAAAGAGATCTGCTTACGGTCCGTAAGGAGGGTACCTGGGCGATACAAATTAAAAGCGGTTACGGACCGTAAGGGCTCAGGCTTACGGTCCGTAAAGACTGTATCTGGGCAGAAAAATGGATAGCTGCAGGTTTGTCACCTTCTACAGCCATTAATCGAAACCATGGGCTGTTGTCCACGGGCGGATCTTAGAAGGGTTGTGCCAGGGCCATGGCCCTGGCACGTTTTTCGGCCAGAAGTGCTAATTTTGGCGGTTCGATCCAAATTTTTTATACCTACTATGTTCGGCACGGGCATGTTTTTAGTTCCCGTGGCTTTCGGCCCTGGGACGTTCAACGGGCAAGATCCGCGACTGCTGTTGTCTGTTTTTGGACACGTCAAGGGACACCTGTAGAGCTCTCATAACACCTGGTGGCAATATCTTGCACTATAAATAGCTCCCTTGGCTCCCATTTGCAACTTGCACTTTCAAAAATCATTCTTCTTCTCTCTAGCTTTGTTCTCTGGGATTCCTGGTCAAGAAGGAAGCCCTCTTCAGTTCAACCTTCGAGCTAGGACCTTGTGTGAGTATTCTTAGCTTCCTTAGTTCGGTTTTTACATGTTTAAAGACCGAAAGTCAAAGTTGTCGTAATTACGCTTTGACTTTCGGTTTAGGCCTAAACGGTCCAGCCATTATTCTAAAAAATGTGGCTATGTGTTGGTAATTAAGTAGGTGTTAATCCCTCAAAAGGGCACCTCCTAATTATCACATTTACTTAGTTAATTGTCGGGTCAAAGTAATTAACATAAAAAGTCAAATAGGTCAGTTTTTAAATAAATTCATAACTGATAATGTAGAAGCTATAAAATATGTTTTATCACTTTAATAACTTGGTAAATATTAATAGAACATGTCTAGACATGTTCAACCCGACAATTCTGAGTTTAGGCTCGGTTCGTAACCGAAAGTCGCAAAAGTTGACTTTTGCTTTGACTTTCAGTTCTGACCCGAATTAGCTTAGTTTCTTTATGCTTTAAGGTTCCTTTGTGACCATATTATATGTTAGTATAACCCTCTGAGGTTATACTACATGGTCCCTTAGTAATCTAAGTTTACTGCTTGTTTCCGTTATTATGCTTAAACTTTAACCATTATGCCCTCATGTTCTAAAAACGAGATTTTTGAATATGTAAGCATGCAAACAACTTAGTTACTGATATATAAACATGTCTAAGTTATTTTGACATAATTTTCTGGTCTCAAATTAAAGTTATGCATAATATCGTAAAATTAAACTTTTTATAATTAAATTACGCTTTTGTGCATAAATCATGTTTAAACCCAAATTTTAGCAACAAACTCATTACCTACTGTTATGATATTATTTTTAAGGATTTTTGGAATGTTGGGTCAGATTATATACTGACCATATCATTGAGTTCTCGTATAAATTATATAATTGACGATAATGCCCGTTTGCTAACAAATTGTGATTTTGCACATGATTAGCCTACCAAACCTTTTCCTACTAATGTTATATGTTAAATAAAATATTTTAACCATTCAAGGCTGGTCAAAATCTCAAAATCACATAAACATCGCAAATATCATCAATTATCGATTTTTACGCTAATTAGGTGCATAGTATGGTTTAAAACCATACTTAGCACCCAAGACTTGTTACCTACTGAATTTATAAATAAATTTTAGTACTTTTACAGTAGGTATAAGTCATGAACTCAAACTTCCAATTTTTATCCTTAAAAACATATGTGAAATGACCAAAATGCCCCTACGGTGCATAGTTTGGCCATAATTAGTAAACCACACATATGTATGATATCCTACTGTTATAACATTATAAAATAAATACTTTTATAGAATGTTTTAGACCAGGACATCAGTTTATGTTTAAACCTCTTTTATAGACCTTATAATGACCAAAATGCCCTTACGGTACTTAGTTTGGTTTTAAAATCTTTTTGGGCATAATTGTTGATATCTTACTGATATCATAACACAAATAAAGCATAATAACTTATGGAACATGTACATGACTCATCCGACTACCCATTATGCATATACGCGTTCGGTACGGTGTATGTAACTAGTTTGCATAAATTAGCCGAAACGGGTCAACTCTCATCATTTTAACTTTAAAATCCAGAATTTATTTAGTTTACCCATTTTAAACAAGTCTCCATACTTGTCGGGTCTAAATCACATTCCAATCCGGTCATCGCTTAATCTAGCGTTTCGTGCCGTAAACCTTTCTTTAAACTAACCGGTCTAAGTTATAACTTAAGTAAGACCCGTTAGTAATCTAATAGGTTAATAAAACCTTCATTCCAGATTAGGAGCCTCAGTAGAAGCTACTTACACTTGTTTGAGTAGATCGTACGGCTGAGAATACAAAACTTGCATTTTAAGCTCAGGTAAATACTTTTAACTTATTTTCCCTTATACGGGCTTGGAAAATGGTAAAATATTACAGCTTGGTCAGGTGTAAAAACATTTTAATTGAATATGGTTAAATTGCATAATCCCGTTTTAATCAGTGTTGCTTGATAACAAATAACATTGGGGGTTAACGACCGTGTCCTGGATATCCTCGGCTCATTTAAAAATCGCAAATGGCCACGACTTAAGCACGGGGTGTAGGCATACACCTGTCAGTTGCGTATGTAAAAGATATACTCACTTGTTGGGGTGACCCACCGTGGGATTATATTTGTGGTGTGTTGGTTAATCTTGTTCGGCTTTTATTCCGGCCCTAAATGTTGGATAAACATGTAAATCTAATACAAGATTATTATTGATATAATTGTCCCAAGTTATAAAAGAATATTTGTGACTTATGCATTTAAATCAATTTTTCATAAATGCTTTTAAAAGAGTCGGTTAATTGTATTTACCAGTGTAAACTGACGTATTTTTCAAAAAGACTAAGTGACAGGTACTATTCGTAATTGGCTGGGAGCTTTGGACGTTAGTTAAAGAATCTTGCAAGTTCTTAATGCTTAAAGTATGTTGAACAATGTTTGTATTATATTTTAGATCCGCCTGTGGATCCTAACTTACAACCGTCTGTATAATATTTTATTCATACTTTACATTTCGGTTTGTAATAGTATTTTCTACCAAGACTTCCGTTGTGCTTTAAACTGTGTGTATTTGACTATGATGATATCAACTACGTCACGATACTCCCCGCCGGGCCCACCGGTAATACGTGGAAATATCGGGGTGTGACAGGTTGGTATCAGAGCCAACATTGAGTGAATTAAACACTAGCCTTTTGTGTTTAATCTCAATGACACAGTAGTACATTCCTTGACTTCCGAGTGTAGGAAAACGACCTAGGATTAATCTTAATCTTATTGGTTTATATATTTTTGTTTGTTTCTCTTGTTTTGACAGGAATACACTCTATCATGCCACCAAGAGTCCGTGGAAGAAGTGGACAAGGCAAGGCACCCATGAGGGGAAGACACGATCATGAAGCAGGGTCGTCGCACAGACGAACACCTTCTGCAACTTTCAGCTCCGACCCACAACCGGATTGGAGGACTTACCTCGAGCCTGTGAGACGTTCTGTTTCGCACAGTTCGTCGCCTTCTTATCATAACTCCTTCGGACCACATCAAGAAGATGAGCCTCAAGACTCTCATCACTCACACCACTCATTGCAGCGTTCGGGTTCTCATCATTCTTTTCAGAACCCCACACCTTACTTTCAAAGCCGCTTCAACCCGATCGACCAATTCGACGAACCAGTGGGTTATAACCCATTGGGGCCAACTGACCACTTTCCTGAATATCAGGACATGGACCTAGACGACCATCCAGATCCCGCCATGCCACCTTCTGGGACGCCTACGCATCCCATCGAAATCTCCAGCGGTTCTTCATTCGCAGGATCGCCATACTGTGATGATTATGATCTTGTGTGATTTTAGGGATTCAGTGTTAGCATTGAAACTAGGGTTTTGTGCGAACAGGATCATATGTGTAACAAGGAATATAGGGTTTCGATCATAGGAGGGTGTGCTTAGAGTATGTGATTGATCGCGATATGAATCTATGATTAAATGGCTGATTTTATTGATGATTTAGGATTTATAAGAAAACATGTGATTATGAAATTTATAATAGATCTTAATCAATGCATGTTCTTATGTGAAAATCCATGCTTATGATATTACTGAGAATTGCTAATTGTGGTTAAACTTGATAAGAACAGTGTGATGTAACTTTGTTTGATCCATTGATTATACTGTTGAATGTCTAATTGTCGATGATGAAAACATGGCACTGTAACTTGACCTGACGAAACATCAATGATGTTTCGTCATAGTTGGCTTCGACGAAAGTTGGGGGTTTCGTCACCTGGGTTGTCGACGAAAGTTAGTGGACTTTCGTCATAGGGGAGCCGACGAAACATAGTGAGTTTCGTCACATGTAAACTCGACGAAACATGTATAGTTTCGTCACACCCCATCTTGACGAAAGGTGATCTTTCTTCATAGAGGAGTTTCGCCGTACAAGTCATTGAAATGAACAGTAGGTGTCTGTGATGTTACTTATGACAAATACTTGTGTGTATGTATGATCTATGATGCTAATAAGAAACTTGGTGCTATCATTTGGTATAACGAACTCATCTGCTACGTTATGTGTTAATTGTGACATTCGAACGAGATATGAACTTGTAATGAAAAGTGTACTGACTGTTGTTATACTGTGAACTAGCGTATGTGATGCAAACTGTGTGAAAACAATAACTCATTTAATTGTGAGACTTATATTCATTGGTAACCACGTTAGGGTTGGTTGATTAACTTGGAAACGAGTAACTAATCAAACCGAGCAAACCAAGGTGAGTTCACTGCTCTTTTTCCAAGCATGCATCCCGAGGAGGGATATCGGGTAACGTTCCGGGGAGGAATGTCAGGTTATTAGGATGTCTGTTATTACACTCTTTTCTATCATATAAGACCCCTTACATCTACCGATAGTTGCCGGGGAGGCAACAAGGTTATTAGTTGATAGCGCTATTAGGTTTGGCACCCTCACACCGTACCAGGGAGGACGGGCGTGGACTAATTACCTTAAAGCATGACCAATGTTTTGATAGAGGCATTGGGGTTGGGCAATTACATCTTGTAGCCATCTGCGGTAATCGAGTTAATAACAACATCAAATCAAGATCATTGAACTGTTGAACTTTTGAACTCTTTTATACACATATCTGGTAACTAAACGCGTTAACAAAACTTTGAACTCACCAGCGTCGTCTGACACACTTTTCTGCATGCTTGCAGGTCGTTAGATTCTTGATATGGACTTGCTATCTGGGAGTGCTTGTGTGGTCATGGGTCGAGGCTCTTGGATATATGCTCGCTGATTATGAACACTTGTTTTGGAACAATTGATTTACAATTTACTTTATGCTTCCGTTGAATAGCTACTTTGGTTTAACTTATGTCTTGGATCTATGTTTGAAATTAATGGAATGTTTTATTTAAATATTATGCATAGTTCAATGTGATTGGTGGCTTGGATCCTGGTACGACACACGCCCCGCGGTGTTTTCGCATGTGGGATTTTGGGGGTGTGACAGTTTGGTATCAGAGCCACTGGTTATAGTGAACTAGGTTTTAAAACGTTTTATAAAACCAGACTATAACCAAACGACTTCGAAAACCGACCATGACACTCAGCTCCAGATTGCAAGGTTCGTCTTCTGTTACTTTATGCATTACTTGTTTAGTAGTCACATACTCACAGCTTACATGAAACTACATACTAGATGCTATGGTGATTTGATAGTGTGACACTACTCTTCGACTTTTGTGAATCATAATCCTGTAGTACCCTCTGTTTTGCTACTTGAATGCGGGGGAAACTTTTAGCGCAAGTTAAGAGGCACTGAGATGAGCATGCAAATTGCCTTGTTATTATGGGTGCACACATAATAATAACGTGAGGTGCATGTAAGTCCTAGTGAGGCTTAACGAGTGTGAGAAGGGTTCTATCCTATTGTGTGTAAACTTGGTAGTTTGTAGATTGCAAACGTGAGACTTGACTCTTACCTCATCTCGACTCCTAAATTTGTTCTCTCTCCTTATATAGAATCATGAGTGGACGAGGTCATGGACGTGGTCACATCGCGATGACCCAAGCTGAGCTGACAAACTTAATCAACACACGTGTGGCTGAGGCTCTGGCAGCCTACCAAGCTGGTACGAAATGTACCAAATACTCTTTAATCTCGTGTCGCGTACACAACTCTTACTCCTGTATTGTATTTTCTTTCGTTCAATAGGTCAGCCAGCGCATCAGAACAATCCGCCTGCCTGCACATTCAAGACATTCATGGATTGTAAGCCCCAGACCTTCAGTGGGACTGAAGGGGCTGTGGGGCTACTTCGATGGTTCGAGAAGGCTAAGTCTCTGTTCGCTATGTGTAATTGTCCCGTGGGGGACCGTGTAAAGTATGCTACAGGCACTCTGGAGGATGGTGCCTTAACCTGGTGGAATGCCCAGGTGCAAATGCTGGGTATCGAGATGGCTAACGCCACTACTTGGGATGAGTTCAAGGAGCTGATGCGGGAGGAGTACTGTCCTTGTGATGAGATTCAGAAGCTCGAGAACGAGTACTATGATTTGAAAATGGAAGGGTCTGAGATCGAGGCCTACACGAAACGATCTCATGAGTTAGCAGTTTTGTGCCCTAACCTGTCACGACCTGCATCTCGAAGAATTGAGTTGTACCTCAAGGGCCTAGCACCAGCCGTAAAGGGGTATGTCACTGCTGCGAACCATAACAATCTACCCCAGATCATCCGTTTGGCACACAAGATTACTGACCAAGAGGTCGAGCAAGGCTCATTACCGCCTCGTAAATCTGCTACTACCTCTACTGCTACAGCTACCACACCTGCCAGTGATAACAAGCGCAAGTGGAACGACGCCGACAAGGCAACTGGTGCCAGTCATCGCAGAAACGGCCTGACAACAATAACAACCGCAGTTTCAGTCAGTCATCCTCAGTTAACCAAGGCCAGGGCAGCAATCAGAATCAGGGTTCTTATGTTGGGAAGAAGCCGCAGTGCAACAAGTGTGGTTATCATCATTACGGATAGTGTGTCCGGACTTATCGTAGGTGCGAAAAGGTGGGCCATGAGGCCAAAGACTGTAGGGCCCCGCAGCCAAAGCAGCAGCAGCAAAATTAGCAGCATCAGTGACAACAAAGGCAACAACCCCACCAGAACCAGGGTTTTAAGAAGGGGTGTTTCCAGTGTGGGGATGAGGGCCACATCAAGAGGGATTGCCCTCAGCTGAATCAGAATGTCAACGACAACAACCGTTAGAACAACAATGCTGGGAACAACAACAATGGCAACAACGGGGGCAATGGGGGCAATGGTGCTCATGGTAGGGTGTTTACGATCGGTGCTGGTGATGCTAGGAACAACGGCAATGTCATGACTGGTACGTTTCCTGTGAACAATCTTATTGCTTCTGTGTTATTTGATTCTGGTGCCGATTGGAGTTATGTGTCCCTAGAGTTCAGTCAGCGATTAGGGTTGACCCCAACACCTTTAGAAGTTAAGCACGTAGTAGAACTAGCAAATGGCAAAACGATTGAAGCTTCACATGTCCTTTTTGGGTGTAAACTAGATCTTGTGGGTCAAGTGTTTGATATTGACCTCCTTCCTGTTACCCTCGGTAGTTTTGATGTAGTGGTTGGTATGGACTGGTTGTCCAAACATCAAGCTGAAATTCTCTGTAAAGAGAAGATTGTGCGTATTCCTCTCCCCAGTGGAGAATCTTTATCGGTCCAAGGGCATCGCAGTGGTGAGGTGGTTGGTATCATATCAGCTATGCAAGCGCAGAAATGTCTACGAAAGGGGTATCCTGCTATTCTAGCACTTGTTACTGATACTCCATCAGAAGAGAGAAGGATCGAAGACGTGCCAATTGTTTGTGAGTTTCCTGATGTATTTCCTGAGGAACTTCCTGGTTTACCTCCTCACCGTCAAGTGGAATTTCAGATCGATCTTGCGCCGGGAGCAGCCCCGATAGCTCGCGCTCCTTACCGTTTAGCACCTGGAGAGTTGTAGGAGCTGTCTAATCAACTGCAAGAGTTACTGGATAGGGGCTTTATTCGACCCAGTTCTTTGCCTTGGGGAGCCCCAGTTCTGTTTGTGAAGAAGAAAGATGGGTCCTTTCGCATGTGTATTGATTATCGGGAACTCAACAAGGTGACTGTCAAGAACCGTTATCCATTGCCACGCATCGACGACTTGTTTGACCAGTTGCAAGGGTCAAGTTTTTATTCGAAGATCGACTTAAGATCAAGCTATCATCAGATGAGAGTCCGAGAGGAGGATGTTCCTAAAACAGCTTTTCGAACGCGTTATGGGCACTATGAGTTTTTAGTTATGCCGTTTGGATTGACGAACGCGCCAGCGGTCTTCATGGATCTCATGAACCGTGTATGCAAACCGTATCTCGACGACTTCGTTATTGTGTTTATTGACGACATTCTCATCTACTCGAAGAGCAAGGAAGATCACGAGCGGCACTTACGACTTATCTTGGAGCTCCTGAGGAAGGAGCAACTCTACGCGAAATTCGCTAAGTGTGACTTCTGGATTCGGGAGGTACACTTTCTTGGGCACATTATTAATGAATTGGGGATACATGTGGATCCTGCAAAGGTCGATGTTGTCAAGAATTGGGCGGCACCAAAGACTCCTTCTGAGGTGCGACAATTTCTTGGTCTCGCTGGGTATTATCGGAGATTTATTAAGGATTTTTCGAAGATCGCGCAACCTCTTACCTCGTTAACACAGAAGGGCGTAGTATACATATGGGGAACGAAAAAAGAGGAGGCATTCCAGTTATTAAAACAGAAACTCTGCAGTGCACCAATCTTGTCTCTACCTGAAGGCACCAAAGATTTTGTGGTTTATTGTGATGCTTCCATCCAGGGTCTTGGATGCGTACTGATGCAACGCAATAATGTGATAGCTTATGCGTCCCGGCAGTTGAAGGTACATGAGAAGAATTACACGACTCACGACTTGGAGTTGGGGGCCGTGGTGTGCGCGTTGAAGATTTGGAGGCACTTTCTGTACGGTACCAAATGCACCATCTACACCGATCACAGAAGCCTTCAGCATATCTTCGACCAGAAGGAATTGAATATGCGGCAGCGTCGCTGGGTAGAGTTGTTGAATGATTATGATTGCGCCATCAAGTATCACCCGGGCAAGGCTAACGTGGTAGCTGATGCCCTCAGTCGAAAGGAATCGAAACCCAAACGAGTTCACGCTTTACAGCTCACCATTCATTCTAATCTACCTGATCAGATCCGTGCTGCTCAAACTAAAGCATTAAAAGAAGAAAATTATGAAGCTGAATATTTACGGGGCATGGAAAAACGACTTGTAAAGAGATCTGATGGCATTCTCTACTGCATGGAACGGATATGGATCCCCTTATTTGGTAACCTCAGAGAGCTTGTGATGGACGAAGCACACAAGTCTCGATACTCTGTTCACCCAGGTTCGGATAAGATGTATCAGGATCTCAGAGTCATGTATTGGTGGCCGAAGATGAAAGCTCACATCGCAACCTATGTGAGTAAGTGTTTGACCTGCTCGAAAGTTAAAGTGGAATATCAGAAACCGTCTGGATTGCTGCAACAACCAGAAATACCCATGTGGAAATGGGAGCAAATCGCAATGGATTTTGTCACTGGGCTACCCAGAACGCAAAGCGGGAACGACACAATTTGGGTGATCGTTGATCGTCTCACGAAGTCAGCGCACTTCCTAGCAATTAAGGAAACAGACAAGTTCTCACAACTAGCTGCTGTCTACCTAAAGGAAGTGGTTTCTAGGCACGAGGTGCCGACATCTATTATCTCAGATCGTGACCCGCGTTTCATTTCAGATTTGTGGCAGTCGATGCACAAATCATTCGGCTCGCGTCTTGATATGAGCACTGCTTATCACCCACAGACGGATGGTCAAAGTGAACGAACCATCCAGACACTAGAAGACATGTTACGAGCGTGCGTGATTGATTTTGGCAAGGGTTGGGAGAAACACTTGCCGTTGATAGAGTTTTCTTACAACAATAGCTACCATACCAGTATTCAGGCAGCTCCATTCGAAGCATTGTACGGACGAAAGTGTCGTTCACCTCTCTGTTGAGCTGAGGTGGGTGATAGCCAGGTCACAGGCCCTGAACTTGTGTTGGAAACTTCGGAAAAGATTGTTCAGATCAGGAATAGGATGGCAGCAGCGCTCGACCGTCAGAAGAGCTACGCTGATAAGCGTAGGAAACCGTTGGAATTCGAAGTTAATGATCGTGTCATGTTGAAGGTCTCACCCTGGAAGGGTGTGGTGCGTTTTGAAAAACGCGGCAAGCTTAACCCTCATTAGGTAGGGCCATTCAGAATTCTGGAGCGAATTGGTAAAGTGGCTTACAAGTTAGAGTTACCTGTTGAGTTAGGTAACATCCATGATGTGTTCCATGTGTCGCAACTAAAGAAGTGTTTGTCTAATGAAACACTGGTCGTACCGTTTCAAGAGCTGAAGATCGATGACAAGTTGCAGTTTGTCGAGGAACCAATAGAAATTATGGACCGGGAGGTCAAGGTCCGTAAGCACAGCCGTATTCCGATTGTGAGAGTTCGTTGGAACTCAAGATGTGGACCGGAGTTCACGTGGGAACGCGAGGATCAGATGAAGCTCAAGTACCCACCTTTATTCCCAGAGGACAAGTCCAAGTCTAGCAAATCTAAACCTAATGCAACTAGTGAATTTCGGGACGAAATTCCCATTCAAGTTGGGGATGATGTGGTACCCGCGGAAAATCCACAGTCATCCTGAGCTAACATCGCGCTGTTTTGGGGTTGCTTATCAAATTTCGGGACGAAATTTCTTTCAAGTTGGGGATAATGTGACAATCCGAGTTTTCAAGGTCTTTACTTGACAAATTACTTGTTTACGAAACACTGTTATTGTATGTTGTTTGTGCATGAGTTGCATTGGATTGTTTAGATATTATAAACTTGTTATAAAACTTAGGAACTTGCAAAACATCACTCGACGAAACTTGATGTTTCGTCACAAACCATAGCCGACGAAACCTTGATGTTTCGCCATCACCCAGACTGACGAAACTTGGGAGTTTCGTCATAAGGGCCACCGACCCAGGTAGTTACAGCCCAACAGTGTACGTTTTAAAATATAAACTTGTGATATGGAAACCGTCAAACAGAAACTCAAACCCTAGTTCTCTACAACTAGCAACGGCAAAAGGAAACTTCAAAACATTCATTCCACATCGATTGATCTAAACCCTTTCGCACTACGGTTAGTGTCTAAGCGTTGTACTTGATGAGTTGATGATACTGTGATGATTATGATCTTGTGTGATTTTAGGGATTCAGTGTTAGCATTGAAACTAGGGTTTTGTGCGAACAGGATCATATGCGTAACAAGGAATATAGGGTTTCGATCATAGGAGGGTGTGCTTAGAGTATGTGATTGATCGCGATATGAATGTATGATTAAATGGCTGATGTTATTGATGATTTAGGATTTACAAGAAAACCTGTGATTATGAAATTTATAATAGATCTTAATCAATGCCTGTTCTTATGTGAAAATCCATGCTTATGATATTACTGAGAATTGCTAATTGTGGTTAAACTTGATAAGAACAGTGTGATGTAACTTTGTTTGATCCATTGATTATACTGTTGAATGTCTAACTGTCGATGATGAAAACATGGCACTATAATTTGACCTGACGAAACATCAATGATGTTTCGTCATAGTTGGTTTCGACGAAAGTTGGGGGTTTCGTCACCTGGGTTGTCGATGAAAGTTAGTGGACTTTCGTCATAGGGGAGCCGACGAAACATAGTGAGTTTCGTCACATGTAAACTCGATGAAACATGTATAGTTTCGCCACACCCCATCCTGACGAAAGGTGATCTTTCGTCATAGAGGAGTTTCGCCGTACAAGTCATTGAAATGAACAGTAGGTGTCTGTGATGTTACTTATGACAAATACTTGTGTGTATGTATGATCTATGATGCATGTCAATGCTAATAAGAAACTTGGTGCGATCATTTGGTATAACGAACTCATCTGCTACGTTATGTGTTAATTGTGACATTCTAACGAGATATGAACTTGTAATGAAAAGTGTACTGACTGTTGTTATACTGTGAACTAGCGTATGTGATGCAAACTGTGTGAAAACAATTACTCGTTTAATCATGAGACTGATATTCATTGGTAACCACGTTAGGGTTGGTTGATTAACTTGGAAACGAGTAACTAATCAAACCGAGCAAACCAAGGTGAGTTCACTGCTCTTTTTCCAAGCATGCATCCCGGGGAGGGATATCGGGTAACGTTCCGGGGAGGAATGTCAGGTTATTGGGATGTCTGTTATTACACTATTTTCTATCATATAAGACCCCTTACATCTATCGATAGTTGCCGGGGAGGCAACAAGGTTATTAGTTGATAGCGCTATTAGGTTTGGCACCCTCACACCGTACCGGGGAGGACGGGCGTGGACTAATTACCTTAAAGCATGACCAATGTTTTGATAGAGGCATTGGGGTTGGGCAATTACATCTTGTAGCCATCTGCGGTAATCGAGTTAATAACAACATCAAATCAAGATCATTGAACTGTTGAACTTTTGAACTGTTTTATACACATATCTGGTAACTAAACGCGTTAACAAAACTTTGAACTTACCAGCGTCGTCTGACACACTTGTCTGCATGCTTGCAGGTCGTTAGATTCTTGATATAGACTTGCTATCTGGGAGTGCTGGTGTGGTCATGGGTCGAGGCTCTTAGATATATGCTCGATGATTATGAACACTTATTTTGGAACAATTGATTTACAATTTACTTTATGCTTCCGCTGAACAGCTACTTTGGTTTAACTTATGTCTTGTATCTATGTTTGAAATTAATGGAATGTTTTATTTAAATATTATGCATAGTTCAATGTGATTGGTGGCTTGGATCCTGGTACGACACACGTCCCGCGGTGTTTTCGCATGTGGGATTTTGGGGGTGTGACATATTGTGCCACCTAAATATTCTTAATAATCTTATAACCAAGAATAGTTATATTTAAAAGTTTAAATAAATCTGATTAATAAATTAACCAATATGGTCTATTTTTACCATGGTTAATGAATCACCGAAATTGAAGATTCAATAATGGACCGCTAAGCATGTTGTTGTCAATTGTTTTATAGCAATCAAGCTTCACCGTGGCTGACTCAGAAGAAGTTAATAATCATCCCAATGAAAGGAATGATAACACCAGGATGAACGTAACAGGTGCAGATCTGCAAGCTTTGATAGATAATGCGGTAACAAAAGTTGTTGGCAGAATGTTCAAAAATCCAAGTGATGTTCGCACAAAGACGCAATATGTGGCTCATACTAAACCCCCTTCCAAGACACATACATCAAAGAAGGATGATTCTCAGCATTCGTCAAATCAGAAAAGTCAGCCGTCTAAGAAAATAGTGTTCGATCAGGAACCGCGATCCAAGACTTGTTCTTATAAATATTTCGTCTCTTGCAAACCAAGGGACTTTACAGGTGAAAAGGGTGCCATAGACTGTATGACATGGCTTGATGAAATAGATACCGTTGTGGACATCAATGGATGTGCTGAGCAGGATATTGTGAAATTCGTATCGCAGTCATTTAAAGGAGAGTCATTGGCTTGGTGGAAGGCATTGATTCAAGCCACGGGGAAAATTCCACTCTATAACTTTTCGTGGGCAGAATTTGTGGCACTAATTAAAGAAAACTTTTGTCCTCAGCATGTGGTAGAGAAGATCGAAACTGACTTCTTGACACTGGTCATGAAGAATCTAGATTGCCAAGCATATGTTACGAGTTTCAACACTATGTCCAGACTTGTTCCCTATTTGGTTACACCTGAACCTAAGCGCATAGCGCGCTTCATTGGAGGCCTGGCCCCTGAAATTAAAGGAAACGTCAAAGCTTCCAGGCCTACCACCTATAGGTCAGTGGTGGATTTGTCCTTATCCCTCATGCTTGATGCAGTTAGGAATAAGTCTGGTAAGGCTTCAGAAGAGGCAAAGAGAAAGAGGGAAGATGAGAGCTCACATCGCTTTGACAAGAAAAAGAAAGGTAATTTTGAGTTCAAGAAAAGTTATGAGTTTAAGAAGGGCTCCAATCAGTCGGGTGAAAAGCCCAAGTGCAAGAACTGTAGGAAGCGCCATCCAGGAAAGTGCACAATTGATCCGCAGGCTAAACTCTGTGGAATTTGCAAAACGAAGGGTCATAAGACTTTAGAGTGCAAGGATCTGAAAAATGCAACTTGTTACAGTTGTAATGAAAAAGAGCACATCAAGACCAACTGCCCGAAACTTGCAAAGAAGCCAAAAGAGGCTAAAAAGACAAGCGCTCGAGTTTTCAAAATGAATGCCAAGGAGGCAGTGCAGAACGATAACGTTATAATAGGTACTTTCCTCATAAATGATGTTTATGCTAGAGTTTTATTCGATTCTGGAGCAGATAAGTCCTTTGTAGACAATAAATTTAGTAAACTGTTGAATCTGCCTATTAAAACTCTAGACATAAAATATGAGATAGAACTAGCTGATGGTACCTTAGAAACTGCTTCGACAACAGTCGGGTGAAAAGCCCAAGTGCAAGAACTGTAGGAAGCGCCATCCAGGAAAGTGCACAATTGATCCGCAGGCTAAACTCTGTGGAATTTGCAAAACGAAGGGTCATAAGACTTTAGAGTGCAAGGATCTGAAAAATGCAACTTGTTACAGTTGTAATGAAAAAGAGCACATCAAGACCAACTGCCCGAAACTTGCAAAGAAGCCAAAAGAGGCTAAAAAGACAAGCGCTCGAGTTTTCAAAATGAATGCCAAGGAGGCAGTGCAGAACGATAACGTTATAATAGGTACTTTCCTCATAAATGATGTTTATGCTAGAGTTTTATTCGATTCTGGAGCAGATAAGTCCTTTGTAGACAATAAATTTAGTAAACTGTTGAATCTGCCTATTAAAACTCTAGACATAAAATATGAGATAGAACTAGCTGATGGTACCTTAGAAACTGCTTCGACAATTTTAGATGGATGTTTCATATCCATTAGGAATCACTCTTTTCCGTTCTCCTTGTTACCGATGAAATTGGCAAGGTTTGATATAGTTATAGGCATGGATTGGTTATCTTTTAACCAAGCTCAAATTGCCTGTGATAAGAAACAAGTTATTATCAAAACCCCTTATGGTGAATCAATTACTATTCAAGGAGATACGCAGTATGGATTGCCTGATCAAGTATCTATGCTTAAGGCATCTAAGTGTTTGACGAAAGGTTGTGTCATTTACATGGCACAGGTGACAGTAGACGTGCCAAAGCCAAAAATAGAAGACATTCCTGTTATTTCAGAATACTCCAACGTTTTTCCTGAAGAACTACCTGGTTTACCTCCAGACAGACAAGTGGAATTCAGAATTGATATTATACCAGGAGCAGCACCAGTCGCACGAGCTCCTTATCGATTGGCACCAACCGAAATGAAGGGATTGAGAACCCAGCTAGATGATCTATTGGAGAAAGGTTTTATTCAACCAAGCTCGTCCCCATGGGGAGCACCCATTTTATTTGTAAAGAAGAAGGATAGTTCAATGCGTTTATGCATTGATTATCGTGAGCTGAACAAAGTTACAATTAAGAACCGCTATCTATTGCCCAGGATCGATGATCTGTTCGATCAGTTACAAGGGGCAAGTTTCTTCTCAAAGATCGATCTAAGGTCAGGATATCATCAACTAAAAGTTAGAACGGAAGATGTACACAAGACTGCGTTCAGAACAAGATATGGCCACTACGAGTTTTTAGTGATGCCTTTCGGGCTCACTAACGCACCTGCAGCATTCATGGATCTCATGAATCGAGTCTGCAAGCCGTATCTGGACAAATTTGTCGTTGTCTTTATTGATGACATACTTATTTACTCCAAGAGTCAAGCTGATCACGAGAAACATCTCCGATGCATCCTTAAACTTTTACAACAGGAGAAGCTCTACGCAAAATTTTCCAAATGTGAATTCTGGCTTCGAGAAGTCTAATTTCTTGGACATGTGGTAAGTGAGCGTGGCATCCTGGTGGATCCCGCTAAAATAGAAGCAATTATGAATTGGCAAGCACCTAAGACGCCCACTGAAATTCGCAGCTTCTTAGGTTTGGCAGGTTACTACAGGCGTTTCATCGAAAACTTTTCAAGGATAGTTGCACCTTTAACTTCCTTAACACGTAAAAATGTGAAATTTGATTGGGGTCCCAAACAACAAGAATCTTTTGAGATTCTCAAGCAAAAATTAAGCAATGCTCCTGTGTTGACATTGCCTGAAGGAACAGAGGAATTCATTGTGTATTGTGATGCATCGCACACTGGTTTGGGCTGTGTGCTTATGCAAAGGGGCAAGGTGATTGCCTATGCATCACGTCAACTGAATGTGCACGAGAAGAATTACACCACCCATGATTTGGAATTGGGTGTCGTTGTATTTGCACTCAAATTATGGAGGCATTACCTTTATGGAACCAAGTGTGTAATATACTCAGATCACAAAAGCCTCCAACACTTGTTTAACCAGAAAGATCTTAATATGAGGCAACGTCGCTGGATGGAAACATTGAATGATTATGATTGTGAAATTAGCTACCATCCTGGTAAAGCAAATGTAGTCGCAAATGTTTTAAGTAGAAAAGAAAGGATTAAACCTATTCGGATTAATGCCAAGAGTATTGAACTAAAGAACAGCCTGAATGAAAGGTTGTTAGCTGCTCAGAAGGAAGCTATATTGGTACCTAACTTTCCAAATGAGAAGTTAGGTATAACTGCTAATCAATTGTCATTTGGCAAGGATGGAATCCTTAGATTAAATGGTCGAATTTGGGTTCCAATCCATGGAGGACTTAGAGATGTAATCCTCCAAGAAGCTCATAATTCGAAATATTCAGTTCACCCGGGCAATGATAAGATGTATCAAGATCTGAAAGCAAATTATTGGTGGATAGGTTTGAAGAAGTCCATAGCCACGTATGTGGCTAAATGTCTGACGTGCGCACAGGTTAAAGCCGAGCATAAAAAACCGTTAGGTTTACTACAACAGCCAGAACTTCCCACTTGGAAGTGGGAAATGGTAACTATGGATTTCATTACTAAGTTACCAAAGACGAAACATGGGAACGATACAATATGGGTTATAGTTGACAGACTGACCAAGTTAGCCCATTTCATACCCATCAAGGAGACGCATAGCTCCGATAAACTAGCCCAACTATATGTGGACAAGATTGTATCTCTCCACGGAGTGCCAGTGTCTATTATATCTGATAGGGATACCAGATACACTTCACATTTTTGGAAAAGTTTCCAACAATCCCTAGGCACTCGTTTGAATTTCAGTACTACTTATCATCCTCAGACGGATGGGCAAAGTGAGCGTACGATCCAAACACTGGAAGACATGCTCCGGGCTTGTGTTATTGACTTAGGTGGAAGTTGGGATGATCATCTTCCATTGATTGAATTTTCATACAACAACAGTTATCATACGAGCATCCAAGTTACGCCTTTTGAGGCCTTATATGGAAGAAAATGCAGGACGCCTGTTTGTTGGGCAGAAGTTGGGGAAACCCAGTTGTCAGGACCTGAGATAGTCCTTGAGACGATGGATAAGATTGTTCAGATCCGTGATCGTCTAAAAGCTGCCAGGGATAGGCAGAAAAGTTACGCGGATAAGAGGCGCAAACCTCTAAAATTCGAGGTAGGTGATAAAGTATTACTCAAGGTATCACCCTGGAAAGGAGTGATGCGATTTGGCAAAAAGGGCAAGCTAAGCCCAAGATACATTGGACCATTCGAGATCATCGAATGTGTCGGGAGCGTGGCCTATAAGCTGAATCTGCCTAAAGAACTCAGTGGAATTCACAATGTGTTCCACATCTGCAATTTAAAGAAATGTCTAGCCGATAAGTCGTTAGCAATGTCTCATAAAGACGTACAGATTGACGAAAGTCTGAAATTTGATGAAAGACCTTTAACGATCGAGGATCGATAGGTTAAAAGACTTCAGAAGAAACATGTGCCAATTGTAAAAGTGAAATGGGATGCCCGTAGAGGCCCAGAATATACATGGGAAGGTGAATCCACGATGCGTCAGAAGTACCCTCATTTATTTCGGTAAATCTCGAGGTCGATATTTATTTTAAGGGGGTGAGGATGTAACACCTCGCAAAATCATGCCCAATAAAATAATGACACGTTTCACGATCCCTAGACGAGTAATAAAATTAAACTTGAAGGACTAAAAGTGTCAACATGCTAATTTACGCCTCTGAGAGACCTTTGGTCGAGACCGGGATTTGTTTTGATAAAACGAGCACTCGGGAATAAATATTATAGAGATTATAAGTTTGGAGCCAAATAAATAAAATTTAAAATTTTTGTTCTCTGACCGAAGCTTACGGACCGTATAGAGATCTGCTTACAGTCCATAAGGAGGGTACCTGGGCGATACAAATTAAAAGCGGTTACGGACCGTAAGGGCTCAGGCTTACGGTCCATAAAGACTGTATCTTGGCAGAAAAATGGACAGCTGCAGGTTTGTCACCTTCTACAGCCATTAATCGAAACCATGGGCTGTTGTCTGTTTTTGGACACGTCAAGGGACACCGGTAGTGCTCTCATAACACCTGGTGGCAACATCTTTCACTATAAATAGCTCCCTTGGCTCCCATTTGCAACTTACACTTTCAAAAATCCTTTTTCTTCTCTCTAGCTTTGTTCTCTGGGATTCCTGGTCAAGAAGGAAGCCCTCCTCTGTTCAACCTTCGAGCTAGGACCTTGTGTGAGTGTTCTTAGCTTCCTTAGTTCGGTTTTTACATGTTTAAAGACCGAAAGTCAAAGTTGTCATAATTACTCTTTGACTTTCGGTTTAGGCCTAAACGGTCCAGCCATTATTCTAAACAAATGTGGCTATGTGTTGGTAATTAAGTAGGTGTTAATCTCTCAAAAGGGCACCTCCTAATTATCACGTTTACTTAGTTAATTGTCAGGTCAAAGTAATTAACATAAAAAGTCAAATGGGTCAGTTTTTAAATAAATTCATAACTGATAAAGTAGAAGCTATAAAATAAATTTTATCACTTTAATAACTTGGTAAATATTATTAGAACATATGTAGACATGTTCAACCCGATAATTCTGAGTTTAGGCTCGGTTCGCAACCGAAAGTTGCAAAAGTTGACTTTTGCTTTGACTTTCAGTTCTGACCCGAATTAGCTTAGTTTCTTTATGCTTTAAGGTTCCTTTGTGACCATATTATATGTTAGTATAACCCTCTGAGGTTATACTACATGGTCCCATAGTAATCTGAGTTTACTGCTTGTTTCCGTTATTATGCTTAAACTTTGACCATTACGCCCTCATGTTCTAAAAACGAGATTTTTGAATATGTAAGCATGAAAACAACTTAGTTACTGATATATAAACATGTCTAAGTTATTTTGACATAATTTTCTGGTCTTAAATTAAAGTTATGCATAATATCGTAAAATTAAACTTTTTATAATTAAATTACGATTTTGTGCGTAAATCATGTTTAAACCCAAATTTTAGCACCAAACTCATTACCTACTATTATGATATTATTTTTAAGGATTTTTGGAATGTTGGGTCAGATTATATACTGACCATATCATTTAGTTCTCGTATAAATTATATAATATATAATTGACGATAATGCCTGTTTGCTAACAAATTGTGATTTTGCATATGATTAGCCTACCAAACCTTTTCCTACTAATGTCATATGTTAAATAAAATATTTTAACCATTCAAGGCTGGTCAAAATCTCAGAATCACATAAACATCGCAAATATCGTCAATTATCGATTTTTACGCTAATTAGGTGCATAGTATGGTTTAAAACCATACTTAGCACCCAAGACTTGTTACCTACTGAATTTATAAATAAATTTTAGTACTTTTACAGTAGGTATAAGTCATGAACTCAGACTTCTAATTTTTATCCTTAAAAACATATGTGAAATGACCAAAATGCCCCTACGATGCATAGTTTGGCCATAATTGGTAAATCACACATATGTATGATATTCTACTGTTATAACATTATAAAATAAATTTTTTTACAGAATGTTTTATACCAGGACATCAGTTTATGTTTAAACCTCTTTTATAGACCTTATAATGACCAAAATGCCCTTACGGGACTTAGTTTGGTTTTAAAATCTTTTTGAGCATAATTGTTGATATCCTACTGATATCATAACAAAAATAAAGCATAATAACTTATGGAACATGTACATGACTCATCCGGCTACCCGTTATGCATATACGCGTTCGGTACGGTGTATGTAACAAGTTTGCATAAATTAGCCGAAACGGGTCAACCCACATCATTTTAACTTTAAAATCCAGAATGTATTTAGTTTACCCATTTTAAACAAGTCTCCATACTTGTCGGGTCTAAGTCACATTCCAATCCGGTCATCGCTTAATCTAGCGTTTCGTGTCGTAAACATTTCTTTAACCTACCCGGTCTAAGTTTATAACTTAAGTAAGACCCGTTAGTAATCTAGTAGGTTAATAAAACCTTCGTTCCAGATTAGGAGCCCCAGTAGAAGCTACTTACATTTGTTGGAGTAGATCGTACGGCTAAGTATACAAAACTTGCATTTTAAGCTCAGGTAAATACTTTTAACTTATTTTCCCTTATACGGGCTTGGGATACGGTAAAATATTACCGCTTGGTTGGGTGTAAAAACATTTTAATCGAATATGATTAAATTGCATAATCCCGTTTTAATCAGTGTTGCTTGATAACAAATAACATTGGGGGTTAACGACCGTGTCCTGGATATCCTCGGCTCATTTAAAATCGCAAATGGCCACGACTTAAGCACGAGGTGTAGGCATACACCTGTCAGTTGCGTATGTAAAAGACATACTCACTTGTTGGGGTGACCCACCGTGGGATTATATTTGTGGTGTGTTGGTTAATCTTGTTCGGCTTTTATTCCGGCCCTAAATGTTGGACAAACATGTAAATCTGATACAAGATTATTATTGATATAATTGCCCCAAGTTATAAAAGAATATTTGTATTATATTTTAGATCCGCCTGTGCATTTAAATCAATTTTTCATAAATGCTTTTAAAAGAGTCGGTTAATTGTATTTACCAGTGTAAACTGACGTATTTTTCAAAAAGACTAAGTGACAGGTACTATTCGTAATTGGCTGGGAGCTCTGGGCGTTAGTTAAAGAATCTTGCAAGTTCTTAATGCTTAAAGTCTGTTGAACAATGTTTGTATTATATTTTAGATCCGCCTGTGGATCCTAACTTACAACCGTCTCTATAATATTTTATTCATACTTCACATTTCGGTTTGTAATAGTATTTTCTACCAAGACTTCCGCTGTGCTATAAACTGTGTGTATTTGACTATGATGATATCAACTACGTCACGATACTCCCCGCCGGGCCCACCGGTAAAACGTGGAAATATCGGGGTGTGACAGATCATTAATACACTCTTGTTCCTCCCCCTTATCCTTATTCCTAGGATAACAAAATCCTTCCCCAGATCCATTGTATCGAACGATTACGTCTTTACCAGAGGATTCAAAACTATTAAATACATATTTATCTTCTTGGTTCAGAAAGAACCCATTAGATAAATCACCTCAACAATGCTTGTTTAAGTTTTTGCCCAGGAATTGATCTACTTAAATATTAAGACAATATTAATGCTCACGTCCAACCCAACTCCTAACCCTTTCAACTAAATAAAGATGAAATTCAGAACCAAAAGACTTAGCTTTTCTTGTTCTCATGCTTTTCTTTAGGTTTAGAAGGAACAGATACATTTTCAGTATCAGTAGACGCTTTATCAGAATCAACGACATTCTCAATAGAATAAAAAACCCTATTATGAGAATTCTGGATGATATCCCTTGATTCTATGACAGTTTTTGCACCCACTGTAGCACCACGTAAAAACGTGTCAAATTATGTATAGACACGTGTCCTAAACTCTAAACATGTGAAAGATTGAGTTTGAAGGACCAAAGTTATCGAACAGTGAAACTATGAAACCACAGGGACTATAGGTGTCAACATGCCAAACTTGTGCCTCTGAATGACCTTACATGATGAATATATTCTTAAACGAGTGATTGATTGAATATAAGAAGCCGTTTATAAAAATAATCGGAAGATTATTAAGTTACAAGGGTTAAACGTGTCAACATGTTGTTTCTAACCTCTGAGTGACCTTTTAACGAAACCGAGGCTTCGAAACAATCAAATATACTCTTAAGAATAAGTGGTATAAATTTCACATGGTTTCGATATCGTTAGGCATGTTTTCAAGACTTTGGGCCAAAAGTGTCAACTTGATGAAACTTGCTTTCATAGAGGTATTTAACGAACCAGAGTCTAACGAAGTTAGTTCATACACCCTTGAGCCTCAACAAATTAACTACAAGGGCCTTGATTGCCAAAAAAATGGAGTTAAAAAGGGTTTAAAACAATCAGGGACTGAATCTGCCAGCTTTGAAATTCAATTTGACAGTTCAGCCGGTCCACGCGGCCCGCGTAAGACTCCCTTAAGTCTTACGCGGCCCGCCTCAGCATGCCCAGATCAGAAAACAGCTGCCAGGTGCGGGTTCTGGCTGTTCCACCGCCTTAGCCTAGTTTATAACGATCTATTAAGCTATAAGTCGGTTATTATCAATAGCTAGGACACCTGGGGTGATCCCAGGGCCTCCAATTACACCTGGAAATGATCTAGCTTCATGGAATTGGGCTATATAAGAAAGCTAGTTCTTGAGTTTTGAAACACATTTGCAACAATTCACTTGTGGAACTTGTTCTGGAGCTTCCATCAGTAAGGAGAAGACTTTGAAGTGTAGAAAAGTTTGCTAGGACCTTTAGTAAGCTTCTAATTACTTGTTTAGTTGTTTAATTTAGCTTAATTACTCTAAAGTCAAACTTATCGTAAAAATTAGTTTGACTTTCGTTTTAATTACATGTGGCTTAACCACTGATCAAATTGAAAGTGGTTATAAGACCACATTAGTGTAGGTGATTAACCCTTAAAAGGGCACCTCCTAATTATCTCGTTTGACTGGTCAATTGTCAGGTCAAAGTAGTTTGACAAAAAGTCAAACTGGACAGAAATTACAAAAATGATTAAAATTAATAAACCAGAGGTTCCAAATTATATTTTAACATTCTAATGACTTGGTAATCAATATTAAAACATGTTTTATCTGTCCTAACCCGGCAATTAATAGTCTAAGGTCAGTTTATAACCGAAAGTCGAAAAAGCTTGACTTTTGCTTTGACTTTCAGTTCTGACCCGTTCAAGCTTAATTCTCCCATGTTTTAAGCTTCCATTAGGACCACATTACTTAGTAATATAACCCACTGGAGTTATATTGCATGGTGCCTAGTGGTTTGAATTATATGCACTTGATCGTAATTATGCTTAATAATGCCATAAACGCCCTTTTTACATATAACTGAGATTTTTAACAATGTGATTGGACTAACACCTTTGCTACTGATATTTATACATGTCCTAAAAATTTGACATCAATTGGAGGTCTAGAATAGGAGTTATGCTCAATAGCGTAATTAAGAAGCTTTTTGTTATTTAAAAGGCGTAATTAGCATAAAGCCTATCTAAACCCGAATTTTTACATCAACCCTTATACCTACTGATGCAAAATAATAAATTTGGATTTTTGAAGATTTTTAATTATTTTTAGGTTGAGCATAACATAGGATTATAACTTGATTTCGGTAAATGTCGGTTTTACCCTTTTCATGCATAAAATGAGTTTTACATAACTTTTTAGTGTCAAACCTTTTGCTACTGATTTTATATGATAAATAAAGTATTTTGAACTATATAAACTGATCAGAAACTCAGATTTCCTATTTTAACCCGAATACCCCTTTAAACCGACTTTTAAGCGTTTTAAGCACCTAGTATGTGTTAAAACTATTTTTAGCATATAAAACTTTTTACCCACTGATGTTTTAAGCTAATTTATATAATTATACAGTAAGCTAAAGTTTTTAAACTCAGAAGTCTATTTTGACCTTTAAAGCCTATGTAAAATTACCAAAATGCCCCTACGGGACATAGTTTGGTTATATAAGATAATTTTCACATATGCAAAGTATCCTACTGTTATTACTTATAAAAATACATATTTTTACTGATTTAATCAGACCTGAAACTCAGTTGCACAATTAAACTCTTTTATGGGCATTAAAATTACCAAAATGCCCTTATGGGACTTATTTTGGTTTAAATTAATTTTTGGGCATATATGTTAATATCCTACTGATGTATTAACATATTTTGAGCATAATAATGATTAAGACCTGTATATAATTTATTTGGTTACCCGTTACGCGTTTACACGTTCGGATCGGCTTATGTGACTAGCTTACATAAAATAGCCGAAACGGGTCAAACTTTATCATTTAATCCTCAATTTCCAGAATGTATTTAGTTTACCCATATTATACAAGTATCCAAGCTTGTCGGGTCTAAATTACATTCTATTCCGGTCTCCGCTTAATCTAGCGTTTAGAACCGTAAGGTTTCCTTCTAGCTAGCCGGTCTAAGTCCTTGACTTAATTAAAGACCCGTTAGCATCCTAATAGGTTAAATAAACCTTCTATACATATTAAATAGCTTCCGGTAGAAGGTGTCTTCAAAAAGCCTTAAGAAATTACTGCTAGCATCAGGTAAATACTTTTAACTTATTTTCCTATACGGGCTTGGGATATGGTATTATAATAATACCACTTGGTCGGGTATGAAATCATTTAATCGGATTGTGATTAATAAATTTACATAACCCGTTTTAATCTGTCTTGTTTGGTAACATAAACATTGGGGGTTAATTCGACCGTGTCCTGGATATCCTCGGCTCATTTCTTTTGAAAATGGCCACGACCTATGCACGGGGTGTAGGCATACACCTGACAGATGCAAATGCTAAAATATAAACCCACATGTTGGGGATAACTCCTTGGTGGGTTCTATAAGTGGTGAGTCGGTTAATCACGACCGGCTTCCAACCGGCCCCAATTGTAAGACAAACATGTAAATCTGTATACAAGATTATTTTAAAATAATTGTCCCAAGTTATAAATGATTTGTGCCATGTGCACTTAAATCAATTTTCATAAACCCTTTTTAAATGAGTCAGTTAATTGTATTTACCAGTGTAAACTGACGTATTTTCTCAAAAGTCTAATTTGACAGGTACCTCTCGTAATAGGCTGGAGCTATTAGGTGTCTATAAAGGATCTGGCAAGTCCATAAGATGCCTGCAGTCTGTTATTTTTGTTTTCTTTGTACATTTATGATCCGCCTGTGGATCTTATTACATTCCAGTCTGTATATTCTTTCAGTCGAACACTCAGACATTATGGTTTGTAATAGTTTATTCACCAAGCCTTCCGATGTGCTATATTATATTGTGTATATTGACTATGATGATATCAACTACGTCACCATACTCCCCACCGGGCCCACCGGTAACACGTGGAAATATCAGGGTGTGACAGGTTGGTATCAGAGCCAATATTGAGTGAAATAAACACTAGCCTTCTGTGTTTAGTCTCAATGACACAATAAGCACATTCCTTAGACTTCCGAGTCTAGGCATATGACCTAGGATTTATTCTTAACCTTCCTTTTATTGTTTTTATTATAATTACTTATTTTGACAGGTGAAGATGCCTCCAAGAATTAGGGGTAGAGGGAAGGGTCCCATGCGAGGGGGACCATCAGCAGTAGGACCTTCACACCGACGCACCCCATCTGCGTCAATCTCCAGTTCTGACTCTCACAATCTGTGGGAACACTCCATTGAACCAGCGAGACATTCTGTCTCTCTGGGATCCTCACCATCTGACCTTCCATACTTCGGAGTACACATTCCTGATGAACCCCAACATTCACATCATTCTCAGGGATCACACCACTCCCTTCACTCCCACTCCTTACACTCTCATTCCCTTCACCATTCAGATTCTACTTACTCCCCCGCACAGTTTAATCCGAATGATTATGTTAACGACTTTTTGGGATTCAATCCTCTAGGACCTGAGGATCATTTCTCTCAGGAGATGGAGATGGACGATGATCCGGACCCTGATTTGCAAACCGGGACACCGGGCCACCCTATTAGCATCTCTAGTGGCTCTCCATTTTAAGGATCACCGTACCAAGGACCGGATTCATATGCGGAGAGAATGAACCAATATGATTGGTTCTTTACTCCTTCATACCATAACTCTCCTGCTCAACCTCCTTTGGTTGAACCACAGCTTCAAGCAGTTTCTCCTCCACCTTTACCCGTTGAGGAACCGCCTCAACAACTATCGCAACCACCTCCTGAGCCACCAAGGCAAAGGAGAACTGCACGGATGTCCGTGCGAGGGGGACCAAGGTTCAGTTCCCCTCAAGCTTCGGGCACGTACCCTCCAATTCAGGAGGATCCACAAATGGGTGGACCCTCTCATGTGGTGCCGGAGACGGATCCTCCGCCAGTTTCATATGCACCACCGCAGCCACCAGTGGGTTTCGACAACCCAATCCCGACTTACCCAGGATCTTCTGGGTACAACCCTTATGGAAACCCGTCGGGATATCCATCTAATTATGGAACTCACGATCCGTACCTTACAGCTGCACAATACAACCATCTCTACCCTACTTCTTACCCTCCAGTTCATCCAACTGGATACCCAGAACAGGGTTATCAGTACCCGTCATACCAGCAACCTCCTTCTTTTCAACAGCAACAAACTCAAGAGATCCTTGAGAGGTTAGACAAGGTTTAACACGATACTAGAAAAACCAAGAAGGAGCATGGTAGCTTTATGAAGGGACTTGCAAACCTTCTTAAGGGCAAGAAGAAGTAAGGAGATGTTGTTGTTATGTATTGTCTTTCAATAAGTCCCTGCGAGGACATTGTTTTATTTCCATGTACCGAGTTCCTGCGTGGACTTACTTTCTTGGTTTTGTAGCCCCTGCGTGGGCAGTTCATGTTGTTTTTCTTTAAGTCCCGTTTAGGGCACCGTTGTACTAGTTTCCTGAATTAATGAAGTTATTTTCGATTTTAAATATGTATTTTATTACATCATGCTATATCATTTCAAATTTTTAATTTGATCTGCCAACAAATTTCTTAGAGGTATAACCTAGCCAAAATATTAAATGACTATGATGGTACAACCTTTTTAAGATAATAAATCTCTGTTGACATCTGAAAACGTGTTAACATTCCTGGCTGTGCGGTACGAGAAACCACACAAACTCCCAAATGTTCTTGGATCTTCCAAGTCACTTATATATAGCCAATATGACCAATGCGAATCATGGCTAATAAACATCAATGTGTTGCGAACACCTAAACACCCATTAGAGGTGTATGCTTATAAGCAAAGGTGTAATAAAGACAATGAAAGTTTTATTTTTATAAACTTCTTGTCAAAAAGGCGATGAACTTTGTTCGACCCTTAAAAAGATCATTGACCCAAGAGATCAATGATTATGATTGTCCTAGTGACAAGGCCTTGTGCTATCTAAATGTCCTTCGAGACGAACCTTGTGCTATAAGAAAATGTCTTTCATGACAACGACAGTGGTAATTCATATTCCCTGTCTAATCAATCTAAAGGATTATATCCTATTAACTGCTTATTATGGTTCTACTATAACCTAGACAAATTATGATTTAACTAATTTTATTTTAAATGGTCTATATGGTTTAATAAATACCAAGACCATCAATCATCAATGCGATGGTTTATTTAAATGTATCGCTACTGTTTGATATAGTATACGAAAAATGGCTGGATCGGATGAGGCGAACAGTCACCCCGCAGAAAGAAATAACACCAGGATTAGTATCACTGGTGCTGAACTGCAAGCGATGATCGCCGCAGCAGTTACTCAAGCGGTGGATGCTAGATTCAAAGAGCCGAGTATTGTTCGGTCTCAAACTCATTCAAAATCCCATTCTCAACCTCATACTTATAAGAAAAGTGAGTCTCAGCACTCATCTAATCAGAATAGTGAGCCTAAGAGGCAGCTTATCCTCGAGCCGACTCCCAGGTACACCAAGGGTTGTACCTATAAGTATTTTGTCTCCTGTAAACCGAGGGATTTTACAGGGGAAAAGGGAGCAATCGATTGCATGAAATGGTTAGACGAGATGGAAACTGTGATAGATATTAGCTGATGTGCTAAAGAGGATATAGTGAAGTTTGTATCACAATCCTTCAAGGGCGATGCCCTCACTTGGTGGAAAGCATTAGTGCAAGCCACAGGGAAGGTTCCTTTGTACAATCTATCATGGGACAAGTTTGTTGATTTAGTCAAGGATACCTATTGTCCCCAGCACGAAGTTGAGCGAATAGAGACTGATTTCCTCACTTTAGTGATGAAGGATTTGGATTGTAGATCCTATGTAACTAGTTTCAACTCGATGTCGAGGCTTGTACCATACTTAGTCACCCCTGAACCCAAACGCATTGCGCGTTTCATCGGTGGTTTGGCCCCTGAAGTGAAAGGGAATGTTAAGGCTTCTAAGCCAGCCACTTATAGATCTGTTGTGGATCTATCTTTGTCCCTCACTCTTGATGTTGTGAGGAGTAGGGCAAAGAAGACTACCGATGAGGGGAAGAGGAAGAGGGAGGAAGATAAGTTCCCTCAGTCAAACAAGAAGAGTAAGGGAAACTCTAACTTCAAGAAGGGGCAGTCAAGTGACAAGCCCAGATGCAAAACCTGTAATAAAAGGCACTTTGGAAAGTGCAATCAAGACCCACAAGCTAAACCATGTGGGATCTGCAAAAATAAAGGGCATAAGTCAGTGGATTGCAGGAACATCAAGGATGCGACCTGTTACAGTTGCAATGAAAAGGGACACATCAAAACAAATTGTCCAAAGAATGCTAAGAAGCCCGAAGAGGCAAAGAAAAACAACGCTAGAGTTTTTCAGATGAACGCAAGGGAAGCGGTGGATGACGAGAAAGTCATAACAGGTACCTTCCTCATTAATAATATTTATGCTAGAGTCTTATTTGATTCAGGTGCTGATAAGTCCTTTGTAGATCATAAGTTTTGTAAGTTACTGAAACTGCCTATTAAGACTCTAGACATAAAATATGAAGTAGAGCTTGCCGATGGTACCTTAGAAACAGCTTCAACTCTTCTTGATGGATGCTCCATATCCATTAAGAATCATTCTATCCCGCTATCCCTCTTGCCAATGAAATTGGCTGGGTTTGATATAGTTTTAGGCATGGATTGGTTGTCGCATAACCAAGCCCAAATTGCCTGTGATAAAAAGCTAGTTATTATCAAAACCCCTTCTGGTGAATCTGTCACTATTCAAGGAGATACACAGTATGGATTGCCTAGCAATGTGTCTATCCTCAAGGTGTCGCAATGTTTGAAGAAAGGATGTGTCATTTACATGGCACAAGTGACAATGAATGATCCGAAACCCAAGATTGAGGATATACCAATTATATCCGAGTATCCTGACGTTTTTCCTGATGAATTACCGGGGTTACCTCCTGAGAGGCAAGTTGAATTCAGGATAGACATTCTACCAGTATCCGCTCCAATTGCACGAGCTCCTTATCGCCTCGCGCCTACCGAAATGAAGGAGCTCAGGACGCAACTGGATGACTTATTGGGAAGAGGCTTTATCCAACCCAGCTCTTCGCCCTGGGGAGCTCCAATATTGTTCGTGAAAAAGAAAGACGGATCAATGCGCTTATGCATTGATTACCGTGAGCTAAACAAGGTAACGATCAAGAATCGTTATCCTTTACCCAGAATCGATGACTTATTTGATCAGCTCCAAGGAGTAAGCTTTTTCTCGAAGATTGATTTAAGATCAGGGTATCATCAGCTCAAGGTCCGAACCGAAGATGTACCGAAAACGGCATTCAGAACGAGGTATGGACACTTCGAGTTTTTAGTAATGCCTTTCGGGCTCACTAATGCGCATGCAGCATTCATGGACCTCATGAATAGAGTCTGCAAACCATACCTAGATAAGTTTGTCATTGTCTTTATAGACGACATACTTATTTACTCTCGTAGCCAAGTTGAGCACGAAAAGCACCTTCGGTGTATCCTAGGATTACTTCGACAAGAGAAATTGTATGCTAAATTCTATCCTAGGATTACTTCAACAAGAGAAATTGTATGCTAAATTCTCTAAGTGCGAGTTTTGGCTTCGCAAAGTCTAGTTCCTTGGACATGTTGTTAGTGAGCTAGGCATCCAAGTAGACCCTGCAAAGGTAGAAGCTGTTATGAATTGGGAAGCACCTAAGACACCTGCGGAAATTCGTAGCTTCCTGGGTTTAGTAGGATATTATAGAAGATTCATTGAGAACTTCTCAAGAATAGCTGCACCATTAACTTCCTTGACCCATAAGAATGTTAAGTTTGATTGGGGTCCGAAGCAACAGGAATCCTTTGAGATTCTTAAGCAAAGGTTGAGCAATGCTCCGGTATTAACCTTACCGGATGGAATTGAAGAGTTTGTCATGTACTGTGATGCATCACACACCGGAATGGGTTGTGTACTCATGCAAAAGGGCAAAGTGATTGCCTATGCATCACGACAATTAAAGGTGCATGAAAAGAATTACACCACCCATGATTTAGAATTGGGTGCCGTAGTATTCGCACTAAAGTTGTGGAGACACTATTTGTATGGAACTAAATGTGTGATCTATTCAGATCACAAAAGTCTCCAACATTTGTTCAATCAAAAAGAGCTCAATATGAGACAGCGCCGTTGGGTGGAAACCTTAAATGACTATGATTGCGAAATTCGCTACCATCCTGGTAAAGTGAATGTGGTCGCAGATGCTCTAAGCCGAAAGGAAAGAGTTAAACCAATTAGGATCAATGCCAAGAGCATTGAGTTAAAGAATAGTCTGAATGACAGACTATTAGCTGCACAGAAGGATGCTGTTTCGGAATATAATCTTCCAAATGAAAAGTTAGGTATAACTGCTGAACAGTTAGCACCTGGGAAGGATGGAATTCTCAGGATAAATGGAAGAATTTGGGTTCCTATTCATGGAGGAGTTCGAGAGGTAATCCTCTAGGAAGCCCACAATTCCAAGTACTCAGTTCACCCGGGAGGTGACAAAATGTATCATGATTTGAAGGCAAACTATTGGTGGATAGGTTTGAAGAAATCTATTGCCACCCATGTAGCTAAATGCTTGACCTGTGCTCAGATTAAAGCTGAACATCAAAAGCCTTCAGGTCTACTACAACAACCGAAACTCCCGACATGGAAGTGGGAGATGGTAACCATGGATTTTATAACTAAGTTACCTAAAACAAGGCATGGAAATGACACAATATGGGTTATTGTTGATAGACTGACTAAGTCAGCTCATTTCTTGCCCATAAAGGAGACTCGTAGCTCCGACAAATTAGCCCAATTGTATGTAGATAAGATTGTAGCTCTACATGGAGTACTGGTAGCTATTATCTCTGATAGGGATACTAGATACACCTCACATTTTTGGAAAAGTTTCCAACAATCTTTGGGCACACGTTTGAATTTTAGTACTGCTTACCATCCTCAGACAGATGGACAAAGTGAGCGTACGATTCAAACCTTGGAATACATGCTTCGTGCATGTGTTATTGATTTAGGTGGTAGTTGGGATGACCACCTGCCATTAATAGAATTCTCCTATAACAATAGCTACCATACAAGCATTAAGGCTGCGCCTTTTGAGGCATTATATGGTAGGAAATGCAGAACACCTGTCTGTTGGGCAGAAGTAGGAGAAGTTCAGTTGTCAGGACCCGATATAGTCCTTGAGACAACAGATAAGATTATCCAAATTCGCGATCGCCTGAAAGCCGCCAAGGATAGGCAAAAAAGTTATGCTGACAAGGGGTGAAAACCTCTAAAATTTGAAATAGGCGATAAAGTTCTACTGAAAGTATCACCCTGGAAAGGTGTGATGCGATTTGGTAAGAAGGGTAAGTTAAGCCCTAGATATATTGGACCATTCGAGATTATCGAATGTGTCGGCAGTGTAGCTTATAAGCTAAACCTGCCTGAGGAGCTAAGTGGGATTCATAATGTGTTTCACATTTGTAATCTCAAGAAATGCCTAGCCGACGAATCATTGGCTATGTCCCATAAAGGCGTACAGATTGATGAAAGCTTGAGATTCGTTGAAAGACCTATATCGATTGAGGATCGACAGGTTAAAAAGCTCCGAAGAAAGCATGTACCTATAGTAAAGGTCAAATGGGACGCCCGCAGAGGTCCCGAGTATACGTGGGAAGTCGAGTCCACTATGAAACAGAAATACCCTCACTTATTTCAGTAAATCTCGGGGTCGAGATTTCTTTTAAGGGGGTGAGGATGTAACACCACGTAAAAACGTGTCAAATTATGTATAGACACGTGTCCTAAACTCTAAACATGTGAAAGATTGAGTTTGAAGGACCAAAGTTATCGAACAGTGAAACTATGAAACCACAGGGACTATAAGTGTCAACATGCCAAACTTGTGCCTCTGAATGACCTTACATGATGAATATATTCTTAAACGAGTGATTGATTGAATATAAGAAGTCGTTTATAAAAATAATCGGAAGATTATTAAGTTACAAGGGTTAAACTTGTCAACATGTCGTTTCTGACGTCTGAGTGACCTTTTAACGAAACCGAGGCTTCGAAACATTCAAATATACTCTTAAGAATAAGTGGTATAAATTTCGCATGTTTTCGATATCGTTAACGAACCAGAGTCTAACGAAGTTAGTTCATACACCCTTGAGCCTCAACAAATTAACTACAAGGGCCTTGATTGCCAAAAAAAATGGAGTTAAAAAGGGTTTAAAACAATCAGGGACTGAATCTGCCAGCTTTGAAATTCAATTTGCCAGTTCAGCCAGTCCACGCGGCCCGCGTAAGACTCCCTTAAGTCTTACGCGGCCCGCCTCAGCATGCCCAGATCAGAAAACAGCTGCCAGGTGCGGGTTCTTGCTGTTCCACCGCCTTAGCCTAGTTTATAACGATCTATTAAGCTATCAGTCGGTTATTATCACTAGCTAGGACACCTGGGGTGATCCCAAGGCCTCCAATTACACCTGGAAATGATCTAGCTTCATGGAATTGGGCTATATAAGAAAGCTAGTTCTTGAGTTTTGAAACACATTTGCAACAATTCACTTGTGGAACTTGTTCTGGAGCTTCCATCAGTAAGGAGAAGACTTTGAAGTGTAGAAAAGTTTGCTAGGACCTTTAGTAAGCTTCTAATTACTTGTTTAGTTGTTTAATTTAGCTTAATTACTCTAAAGTCAAACTTATCGTAAAAATTAGTTTGACTTTCGTTTTAATTACATGTGGCTTAACCACTGATCAAATTGAAAGTGGTTATAAGACCACATTAGTGTAGGTGATTAACCCTTAAAAGGGCACCTCCTAATTATCTCGTTTGACTGGTCAATTGTCGGGTCAAAGTAGTTTGACAAAAAGTCAAACTGGACAGAAATTACAAAAATGATTAAAATTAATAAACCAGAGGTTCCAAATTATATTTTAACATTCTAATGACTTGGTAATCAATATTAAAACATGTTTTATCTGTCCTAACCCGGCAATTAATAGTCTAAAGTCAGTTTATAACCGAAAGTCGCAAAAGCTTGACTTTTGCTTTGACTTTCAGTTCTGACCCGTTCAAGCTTAATTCTCCCATGTTTTAAGCTTCCATTAGGACCACATTACTTAGTAATATAACCCTCTGGAGTTATATTGCATGGTGCCTAGTGGTTTGAATTATATGCACTTGATCGTAATTATGCTTAATAATGTCGTAAATGCCCTTTTTACATATAACTGAGATTTTTAACAATGTGATTGGACTAACACCTTTGCTACTGATATTTAGACATGTCCTAAAAATTTGACATCAATTGGAGGTCTAGAATAGGAGTTATGCTCAATAGCGTAATTAAGAAGCTTTTGTTATTTAAAAGGTGTAATTAGCATAAAGCCTATCTAAACCCGAATTTTGACATCAACCCTTATACCTACTGATGCAAAATAATAAATTTGGATTTTTAAAGATTTTTAATTATTTTTAGGTTGAGCATAACATAGGATTATAGCTTGATTTCGGTAAATGTCGGTTTTACCCTTTTCATGCATAAAATGAGTTTTACATAACTTTTTAGTGTCAAACCTTTTGCTACTGATTTCATATGATAAATAAAGTATTTTGAACTTTATAAACTGATCAGAAACTCAGATTTCCTATTTTTACCCGAATACCCCTTTAAACCGACTTTTAAGCGTTTTAAGCACCTAGTATGAGTTAAAACTATTTTTAGCATATAAAACTTTTTACCCACTGATGTTTTAAGCTAATTTATATAATTATACAGTAAGCTAAAGTTTTTAAACTCGGAAGTCTATTTTGACCTTTAAAGCCTATGTAAAATTACCAAAATGCCACTACGGGACATAGTTTGGTTATATAAGATAATTTTCACATATGCAAAGTATCCTACTGTTATAACTTATAAAAATACATATTTTTACTGATTTAATCAGACCTGAAACTCAGTTGCACAATTAAACTCTTTTATGGGCATTAAAATTACCAAAATGCCCTTATGGGACTTATTTTGGTTTAAATTAATTTTTGGGCATATATGTTAATATCCGAATGATGTATTAACATATTTTGAGCATAATAATGATTAAGACCTGTATATAATTTATTTGGTTACCCGTTACGCGTTTACACGTTCGGATCGGCTTATGTGACCAGCTTACATAAAATAGCCGAAACGGGTCAAACTTTATCATTTAGTCCTCAATTTCCAGAATGTATTTATTTTACCCATATTATACAAGTATCCAAGCTTGTCGGGTCTAAATTACATTCTATTTCGGTCTCCGCTTAATCTAGCGTTTAGAACCGTAAGGTTTCCTTCTAGCTAGCCGGTCTAAGTCCTTGAATTAATTAAAGACCCGTTAGCATCCTAATAGGTTAAATAAACCTTCTATAAAGATTAAATAGCTTCCGGTAGAAGGTGCCTTCAAAAAGCCTTAAGAAATTACTGCTAGCATCAGGTAAATACTTTTAACTTATTTTCCTATACGGGATTGGGATATGGTATTATAATAATACCACTTGGTCGGGTATGAAATCATTTAATCAGATTGTGATTAATAAATTTACATAACCCGTTTTAATCTGTCTTGTTTGGTAACATAAACATTGGGGGTTAATTCGACCGTGTCCTGGATATCCTCGGCTCATTTCTTTTGAAAATGGCCACGACCTATGCACGGGGTGTAGGCATACACCTGACAGATGCAAATGCTAAAATATAAACCCACATATTGGGGATAACTCCTTGGTGGGTTCTATAAGTGGTGAGTCGGTTAATCACGACCGGCTTCCAACCGGCCCCAATTGTAAGACAAACATGTAAATCTGTATACAAGATTATTTTAAAAAATTGTCCCAAGTTATAAATGATTTGTGCCATGTGCACTTAAATCAATTTTCATAAACCCTTTTTAAATGAGTCAGTTAATTGTATTTACCAGTGTAAACTGACGTATTTTCCCAAAAGACTAATTTGACAGGTACCTCTCGTAATAGGCTGGAGCTATTAGGTGTCTATAAAGGATCTGGCAAGTCCATAAGATGCCTGCAGTCTGTTATTTTTGTTTTCTTTGTACATTTATGATCCGCCTGTGGATCTTATTACATTCCAGTCTGTATATTCTTTCAGTCGAACACTCAGACATTATGGTTTGTAATAGTTTATTCACCAAGCCTTCCGCTGTGCTATATTATATTGTGTATATTGACTATGATGATATCAACTACGTCACCATACTCCCCACCGGGCCCACCGGTAACACGTGGAAATATCGGGGTGTGACACCCACTCAGTGTTTAGTTCTAAGGCATAGAACCTAACGACCTTTGAATTTCAGCATAGCTTATAAATAGACCATTTATTCCTTTCTCACTTAAACTCTTTCTTTTAGGTTCAGTAAGACAATAATACAACCCCAAACTCTTAGATACCTAAATTTCGAGCTTTTACACCTAAGTTCAGCTGGCGTACCCTTATTTGCTTTATTACTATTATTATTATTATATTTATTTGTTTTATTTAACAATCAACGAAGTAAAAGTCCGACTACCCAGAGTAATCCAATAGCAAAAAGGTACCCCAAGTCAACCATCTCCAGTTTCGGGGAAAACCCGTTGCCCAAAGGCCCATTACAGTAAAACCGGTTGGGATCGAATTCGAACTTGAGACCTATGGCCTCTAACCCAAATCTTCACTTACACTCTAATGCCAATCGAGCTATAGTTCATTGGCCTTATTCTCTTTTATCAACCATTTCTTTTACAACTCCACCTCAGTCTTAAATAATTTAAACTTGTTTAAGACTTTATCCTTTTCATGTAATAAGCATGTATAGCAAATTTTAGAGGCATCATCTATCTATAAAATTAATCACACCATACTTTATTACCTACTAAAGGTGTAGAGAGAAAACCATACAAATCAAAATGCTTCAAGTTGACTTTATGTCAAATGTAGATTAAACCATTCTCAGACTTGTATATAAAATAATATCCATTTATGGGATCCTTGGATAGATAGTTAAGAATTAAGTTAGGCTATTAAAATAATTGTTTATGTATTGGTATCTAATTACTTATGTATTGTATAAATTTATATTGAACTACCACCAACTGCTGACAAGGAACTCATAAACAATTTGCCCATGAATTTCTTGCTCATGTGGCCTTATGTTACATTTTCAAAATTAACCAACTTTAATTTAATTTTAAAAAATTAGAATTAATTATTTAATAAATACATCTAGTTATCTCCAACAAGAAGCCTTTGTGTTGTTCTTCCTTCTGTCACAACACCACCATAAACTTACTTTGGTGTTCGTCTTTGTTAACTGTTCTACGTATCAAAGCAACCCCAAATATAGTTGCCCTTTTGCTCAGTTAACAACAAAACAAAGCAAATTTTGTTCTTTCTTTTAAACTGGACCAACATCAAATGTTTGATGTTCTCGCAATAAACCAGAAAATATGAACAAAAGAACCCGTGTTTTCCTTTGTTTTCTTTCCAACAACCAAACACACCAAAAATTGTTTTCCTTCTTGTATTCTTGACAACCCAATCACATGTAATTTGAACATTCTACCAACTTACAACAAGATTCAAAATGTAAAGGATTTATATCCTTATTTCTTTATGGGTATAAAGTAAATGCAAATTCCATAAGTTTAAGGAATGATAAAACCTGGAAATTGGCCGGATATGTTGAAGTTGAGTATCACAAATTCTTTCCTTTTGGATTCGGGCTGTAGCATCCAAATGAATTATTTTCCTTTCTTTCTTCTTGTCTATGCATAGTATTACCAAAGAAACAACTAACTGTTTCTTCCTTTTCTATCAAACAATTTTTATTTTTCTGTCCGAATCTTCACAAAAGCCAAACAAAGCTTTGTTCTTTCTGGTCTTGTACCACTGAGACAGCAACCCAAAGAAATAAAGGTTTCTTTCTTATTTGTCCTGGTATAAATGTACCAATTAGACCAATGAGACGACCGATCATTTCATTCCTCTGTGGTTCTGTCCAAGATCACACACGAACACCAACCGTGTTCCTTCCTTTGATCTTATCAACCGTATAGTAGATAACACAAGGTTATATGGTTGATAATTGGTCCCGAATTCAGTTTTGTAGATATAACTGGTCCATGAATTCAATTTAATTAATTAATATGATTCATATTGGAACTCATTAGCCCATCTGAAGAATACTCCAATACTTGTCTTAGGAATTACCAACAACCATCAGCCCACTTTAATTCTAATAAAATAAACAAGCAGCTTAATATATTCCATGTGTTGATCTTGAGTCAAAATAAAACTTCCAGGAAAAACATTTTTAGCCCAAGTTCCATTTAAATAATAAAGTGGTCGTGGTAAAGTGGATAGGCTTTTGAACGACTTAATTCGGAAATCAAATCTGATTAAAATCAGATTTCAATGTCACAAGAATCTGATTAAATCACTTTTCAAAGTTACAAATAAATTTGTTGACTTTTCCACTCAACTTTTTAATTCCCCATCTCGAGAACACTTTCATCTCTCAAATCAAACCACAAATCCATCACAAATTAAACTGTGAACATTGCGTGAATTCAAACTCCCACGATTTCGAAATTAAATAGAACCGTTAACCCCAAGTAAGGCAGGCGACGGTTTCTTTTCCCTATTCGAACTTACGAACAAAACTGGTCGAATTATCACCAATTTCGAACACAACAATGACCCAATTTCTTTCCATATCAACCACAGTAACAGCAAATTGGAGTAAATAATCAAACACCAACGAAAATAGTTTGATCTTTGTTGGATTATATATAGAACGTACCGCTTACTTGCAATTGATCGAAATCGCGGATGTGATTGTAGATATGAAGAACACAAAAATTAAACATGGATTCCTCTTGGAATCGTGATACACTTTCAGATCAAACTATTTGTGGGTACACACAAAAGTTTAACCGGATAAGACCAAGAGGTTTTCAAGAACGAACTTGATTTTTGTTTGAGAAAACCATACCATTCATACGTTCTGTTCTGTTCGTATATCACGACTATAACTGTCGCATCTAATTCATCTTTATTTTGTCGACCAAATCCCTATATGTGGCTCCACATGACCCATCGGTTTATGGGTTTTCAATTATTCAAAAACAAATAGGCCCAAAAGTTATAGCCTAATAAATATATAAAGCAATCAGATTAATTAATGTTATAATCTGATCCATAAGCTTAAAATTACAAGGCCCAACAAATGTAATTTTTTATTTAAAGAAAACCAAAGATTTTTGTCATATATATATATACAACTTTATATTTTAAAACAAACCGATACCTGATCTTATTAAATTAAATCGAGCCTGCACTCCCGCATCTCCTAACTCGTTTAATTTTAACAAGACCGATTTAGTCGACAAGTTAATCCAATAGCACTAAAATCCGTTGATAACACTAAAATTACCAACAGTATACAAGATTAATTGTTGATTAGAAACTTGTTATTAAGCAAATTCTTGACATCAACTATAGTATAATCAGCCAAAACATCAGAATAAACAATCCCATAACCACCTTCACCGATCACATTCTCATCTGAAAACCCATTTGTAGCAACCTCAAGCTCTCTCAAAGTGTACCGATGGCGGATGACCCCAAACCAATGACTATTCAATTTAATGAAAGAAATATATATATATATATATATATATATATATATATATATATATATATATATATATATAGGGTAGGGATCCTAAGAGAAATCCACCCTATTTGAGAAACTTGAGAAGCAATCTGGACCACACATTTTCCCTAAGCAAAAAATGCAAAAAAAAATGTGAAAAAAATGCAAAATTTTTTTTTTTTTTTTTTTGGAAAAATCGTAACTTTTTCTTTAAGGATTAAATTTTTTAGTTTTTTATTTTTTTTTATTTTTTATTTTTTTTATTTATACACATGTGTATATTGTTAATCTTTTAACTATACATATATGTATATTGTCAATTATACATATATGTATATACATGTTTAAAATTGAAAAAATATGTGTTATATGTGTATATTGTTAATCTTTTAACTATACATATATGTATATTGTCAATTATACATATATGTATATACATGTTTAAAATTGAAAAAATATGTGTTATAAATCCTAAACCTTAAACCATAAACACTAAAGCTAAACCTTAATGCTAAACCCTAAACCCTAAAGCTAAACCCTAATTCTAAACCCTAATGCTAAACCCTAATTCTAAACCCTAATGCTAAACCCTAAAACTAAAACTAAACCCTAAAGCTAAACCCTTAATGCTAAACCCTAATGCAAACCCTAAAGATAAAGCTAAACGCAAAAGTTAAAGCTAAACCCTAATGCTAATCCCAAAAGCTAAACCCTAATGCTAAACCCTAAATACTATTGCTAAACCCTAATGCTAAACCCTAAACCATAAAGCTAAACCCTAAACCCTAATGCTAAACCCTAAATACTAACGCTAAACCCTAAATAACACTTATTTTTCAATTTTAAACATGTATATACATATATGTATAATTGACAATATACATGTATGTATAGTTAAAAAGATTAACAATATACACATATGTATAAATCCCAGAAAAAAAAATTAAAAAAAAAATAAAAATAAAAAATTAAATCCTTAAAGAAAAAGCTGCGATTTTCAAAAAAAAAAAAAATTGCATTTTTTTCACATTTTTTTTGCATTTTTTTGCTTAGGGAAAATGTGTGGTCCAGAAAGTTTCTCAAGTTTCTCAATTAGCCTACTACTTCTCACGTGATCCTTATACTATATATATATATATATATAGAAAGTATAATGTACAAAACTGCTTAACGTACATTAACCTACGCGACCAAATACATAACGTGCGTGATTATTTTTTTTACCATCATAACGTGCGTGATTAACACACCCATGCGTGATTATCACCTCCCATGCGTGATTATCACCAAATAACTGCTCCCATGCGTGATTAGCTGATCCATGCGTGATTATAGCCCTGATCTGATGGTTAAGCTTGTCACGTACGTGAAGTATGATAAGGCTTTTTGTATGTTAACCTTTCTCTCTCTCTCTCTCTCTCTCTCTATATATATATATATATATATATATATATATATAAACTAGTATTTTGTGCCGCGCGTTGCGGCGGATTACTGTATCACCATAAAGTTAAATTTTTTTTATTGGCTAAACTTGCACACTATAGGAATTAAACTCATAACCTTCTACTATCCGAAACTCAATCTAACTCGTCAACACCATTGGGTTATTCCACTAACTTGGCAACATGTCTTTAAAAGCAATTCCTATATCTGATGTTTGCGAGACATACGAATGTGGACTTCGCGAAGGGTTCGAAACGTGATTACAACGGGGGTGTTAGTGTTAGAAATTGTGAAACCCACACGTTGCGATTGGCGTGAAAATTTGTACAGATAGATTTGATGAATTGTAAAGTGGTGTAGGTGGCGACACGCAATGGTAATGTGTAGTGTAATGCTTGCCAACTTAAACCCCTTTTAAGTTAGAAGGATTTATAATAGTAAGCAATTTTAATCGGTGTGAACTTCTAGTAAATCTGAATATGAAAGTAGTGAGTTAATAATTTCTAGTTGGTAAGTTATAAAATGGAATGAAATGAAAAGGAAAAAAGTAAAAATGATATGTAAAAAGAAAATTCGTCAATAAAGAAAAAGAAAAGGAAGAAAAAAAAGGTTTGTACAAAGTGCTTGAAACTTTGAAATAACAAAAACGTGTAATTTGCACATCATAAAGTTAAGTGACATGAAGTAACAAAAAAGTGTAATTTGCAAATCATAAAAGTTAAGTGGTAGAATGTGAGAAGACCTAAACTATAAAATGGAATGAAATGAAAAGGAAAAAAGTAAAAATGATATGTAAAAAGAAAATTCGTCAATAAAGAAAAAGAAAAGGAAGAAAAAAAGGTTTGTACAAAGTGCTTGAAACTTTGAAATAACAAAAACGTGTAATTTGCACATCATAAAGTTAAGTGACATGAAGTAACAAAAAAGTGTAATTTGCAAATCATAAAACTTAAGTGGCAGAATGTGAGAAGACCTAAACAACACTAGCGCATACATGTGTTATAATTTGATATATATAATAATTACACAACCATTGATTGAAAGGACCCTATATAAAAATTACATAACCATTGATTGACTGGAATATATACAAAGTTTACATAACCGAAATATTACAAAATACAAATGAATACAAATAAACTACAATAAATAATACAGTAGAATGATAACAATAAACTTGTCTGACTCATCACTCATGGTACAGTAATCCCTTGCATTAAACACATGATTTGGCGATAAGACTTATTGGATATCATCATCATCAACCTTCCAATGACGGGTCTCCGGTCTCTTCATTTCACTTGGATAAAATTCTAAGCTTGTTTGAGGTCTATGTTGCTTTATCACACGCTTGTTTTCCCCAACTCTATAAATGAATATTGGGGCATCATCAAAGTTGAGTGATGTAAGCTCATGGTAACAATGGCAAGCAAAGTTACAATGTAAGCACTTCAAGATCAACTCGGATTGCAATTTGCTTCCGCACTCATGGCATAAACCATCATTCTCAGTGCCCGGAGCAAATAACACAGGATGTTGGTGAAAAGGTCGTTTTTCTACATGCCCAAACTTGATGTTAATGAACTTATAAACACCTTCTAAATAGAAAGAATTAACACCTTGTTCAGACTGAAGTATCAATGGAGCACATGCCGAGTGAACGGATTGTGCACACTCTGCACAATGATAGAACCACTTTCCAGGATCAAGCTCCTCCTCACAAACTTCACAGAAGTACTGACTTTTGTGGTCCTCAATCGGTGCATAGCTCAGTTGCAGGGGGTGCTTGTCAAACTTATGCATAATTGTTTTAGGCAATTGCAAAGCACACTGACAGTCCAAATAGAAATCACAGGTATTACATTTAAAATAAGTCCCACTTTCACCTATACTTACACGACATGCACGACATTCCTCCTTAGATACACCGCTACGGCTTGATTCTATTCTTGTAAGCAAGTGATCCGCGTGTGCTTCATGTGTAATTTCTTTAGGCATAAATGCGCAATTAACATCAATTACAAATTCGCAGTCTTTACAATCATATATAAACCCATTGCAAGGCAATCCACAAATCCAACATTTGACTGCAGCACCTGTATATGCTACCATACGACACCGAAGTCTATGTTCTGGGTGAGCCGAATGGCCTCTTAGCTTAATGGGTAGCCGGGTGCACCAGTCGTGGAAAACAGTGTCGTGAAGATCAGAGTCATAATCGTTGGAGAGTTTATAAAATGGCATTTTTGTAATTGGTTTTGAACAAGCGTTGCATAATAACTTAATCCTCTTCGTTGGATCGTGAAGAGAGGTGGTTTCGTCATGTATTAGGACTAACGAATCACCAATTAAAGACATGACGTTGGCCTTTTCAGAAGTCTTGTCTTTAAATTGATGTGATAAGACGTGTGACTCATCATCGACTGGCAAGTGAAGAAGGTCGGGATGATCAACATCTTTAAAATTCTTTTTTGTTTTTCCTAAGCCTGAAACATCGAAATTTAATAAATTCAATTTATTAAATTGTGATCACACTATACAAAATCTTTACGGATTATTATTAAAAATAATGAAAATATGTGGTATGTATAAATTAATTTAAATATAAGTTAATTGGCGACAACAGATTAAAAACGAAACTGTAGTAATAAAAAAGCCAAAATTGTGGATATTGAAAAGGCTCACACGAATTTATGTGAAATTTTTAAATAAAAAATTAGTTTCAATGAAGTAGATTTAGTTTAGATGACTCATATCTCTTTGCAAATGTTTACGTTTTAGATTGTAAACATATTTTTTATGGAGATGTGAGTCTTAGATTGTGGAATACCCTTTTGTGAAAAAAATCACAAAAAAAAAAAAAAAAAAAAAACCCACGTCATCACAATCTTTAAAATTTACCCATTTATAAAAAAAAAAAAAGTCATTAGTGAAGTGACATATATACATGCATATGTTTCGATATTTACCAGGTAAGAAGACAGACATGAAAGGCTCTATCCTTTGCGTTGCACAATCTGGGTGAACATAGTACATGCATCTACTGCACTTGTAAATCAAATGTTCATCTTCTAATTCCACACCACAAATCCTACATTCGCAATCATATAGTTGATCCAAAAACGAATATGAAAGGGTGAGCAAGTGACGGTGTCTAAAATTTTGAGTTTGAAGTGATAACTTTATGGGAAGGGAAAGACAATCAGAATTTATTGAGAAGTTAAAACAAGTGGTGCAATGATAGAAATTCCCTTCATGTTTCTTCCCACATGCAAAACACTTGCTCAAAATAGGTTCAACAGTAACAGAGATTAATGGATGTGGGTGGCTAGGGTGATGGATCGTATGTTGCTCAACAAAGGTGGCACAAAGTAGATCGATTCCATAATTACATGTTGAACAATGATAACCAATGCCATCTCGATGATTTTTGAAACAAGCACGACATTTCTCATCATTTGTTGTTCTTTCAAGGATAAGAGTATGAGAAGGGTGACCTTGGAATTTTAAGGTTGTTGGAATTTCTTCACAAAATTTGTGGAGGGAGTAATCACACGACAACATGCTACACTTATAGTAATAACGATGGTACCAGTCGATTCGTCTACCACACCTGTTGCATGTGCAGTTGAAGTTTTGCGTCGTGATCAAATCTTTGTCATCATACTCATCATCGTCTTCTATGTAGTCTCGATGCATCAGTTGCAAATCTACCAGCGTGAGTGGATGCTCATGTTGAAGCTCTTTTACGGTTAGGCCCATTACATCAACTTCGGCGTTTCTTTCTTTCATTTTACTAGTCATGGTGTTTGATTACTTGCAAGTGTAACATACAATATATATAAAAAAAGTATAATGAAAATCTGGAAATAATAAAATGTGTAAACTAGGCGAATCATTCGTGAGCTGTTGATGATAAACATATTAAAATCTTGAATGATACTGAGATTAAACTAGCTCGGGCTTCATATACCAAGTTTGAGTATGTTGACGATTTAGGCGACATTATTATGATAAACATATATTTTAGTAAAGAATATTATTATATTTATAATTATGATAAAGTATCTAAATAATGTGCAAAGATATATATTTCTGGATTGATATTAAATGTGACATGTATCATGCCTTTTTAAATTGCTCTATTTTTCTCTCACTACATATTATGATTATATTCGATACATTATGTACACACATGCTTATCAGGTTATGCGGTTCACGACTTAAAATTGATACAATGAACAGGCATGTGTAAATTAAATATTTAAACAATATTAATTATAAAAAAAATAAATAATATATATATTATGCTATTCAAGCTGAGCCCAAGCTCAGCTGGGCTCAAGCTCGGCTCGTCATGTTTTTATGAAGCTCGAGCTCGAGCTCAGTTTGGTTCGAGCCTACTTATTTGAGCTCGAGCTCGGCTCGCGAGTAAAACCCAAAGCTCGAGCTCAGCTCGGTTCAGCTAGGCTTGAGCTATTTTAAGAACAACCTCAGACGAGCTAAAAACTCAATTCGAGTTCGCTTCAATATCGCTTAAACGAGTCAAAGTTCGGCTCGAGCACGACTCACTAATGTTATCATCATTATTATATTATATATAAAATAAATAAATTTTTGTTTGGACTCGTTTAGACTCACGAGCCTGACCGAGCTTTGTATTTCAGGCTCGAGATCGGACTCGATAATTAAACGAGCTCTATTTTAGGCTCGAGCTCGGACTCGTTAAAGCTCGGCTCGTTCGAGCTTTTAACTGTGCCGATAACGAGTAGCTCTCGAGAGTCGAGCCTCTGGACTTGTTTACAACCCCTACTGGTAACAGTAAAAGATATGAAGAATAAATAAATGTGTACCTTGATAATTGTTGATTATAAATGATTGTTGATGATTTTATAATACATGTGACTTAGACCTTGAATACTATATATATAGTGGGTAAGGACCAACCTTATTTCGAATATACCTAGCTAAAGAATCAAAGCAAAGAACATCATTCTTTATCTTACAAATATACTTAGCTAAAGAATCAAAGCAAAGAACATCATTCTTTATCTTACAAATATACTTAGCTAAAGAATCAAAGCAAAGAACATCATTCTTTATCTTATAGTTGTATAAAGAATTTTACTTTTCTTTTATATTTATATAAAGAATTATGCTTTATTTGTATTTGGATAAAGAATAACGAATTATGTATTACTTCTAATTTCTTCCATATATTTTGGTCTAAAACTTATAGTTAAATTCATATGGATACATGATGTGGTTTGAACAGATAACCGAACGACTAAGAAATAATAGAGAAGCTTGAGAAGAAATTGACAGCGAATAATAGATCATGCGAACTTTCTGATGATTTCATTCATAGAGTTAAGTTCGCGTACAAATAGTCTTATCGTACGAATAGCATGGAAAAGTAAAAAAAAAATGACGGTGACATTTTCGTAGTTATTCTACTCATATAGTAATTATAACAACTACTATACAAATGATCATGTAGGGTAATTTTGAATTGCTCTACAACTAATCAAATAAAATTACTCTACAAGTGCATCATAATTACTATACTAGTTTATAAAAAAAAAACATAACAGACATAATTAATCTGAAAGTTTACCAAACAACGTACAATTCAAAATTCCCCTACAAAGATCATTTGTAGAGTAATTTTGATAATTACTCTTCGAACAGAATAATTACAGAAATGTTACCTCGCTTGATTTACTTTTCCACGCTATTCGTACGTTTTGTACGATAAAAGTATTTGTATTTACCAATGGGTGGTGGTCCATTGGCAATGGCAAAGGCTTTAAACATTTTGAGAGAAGAGGTCTTGGGTTCAAGTCCCATAAACCACAAAATTTAAAAAAAAAATTGCCGTTAAAAAAAGTATTTGTATTTTATCTTTTATCTTCATTCATATGGAAACATGTACAAATATTAATCTACGTGGAGATCATGGAAGCACACTCCCACTCTCTTCCTTAAAGGAAAACATGCAACAAAACAAACTTTTTTTTTTTGAAAGATAACAACAAAACAAACTAAAGATGCGAAAACAAAAGCAACGTGAAACATTGCAAAATAGATAGGATGACGTTTCTTATTTACGTTTCATTCAGTACTGTTTTGTATGTACGTTTCGTATAGAATTTTTTAGGTATATACGTTTTTTATCCCCAGGTTTTATAAAAAAAAATTACTTATATAGCTCAAATAAAATATTTATATAGCCCAAATAATTCTATTTGGGCCCAAAAATTGTATTCGTAAACATGTTTGAAAGAATGTATTGTTTATAGCCCAATTGCTCAAATAATTATAGCCCAAATAGAAAGCCCACCTTATTAAAAAAAACAAAATTCGCTCAGGGGGTATACGACCAGATGCAGGGAACTGCGAATAGTAGGGGAAAAAATCGCTGCTGCTAGGTATTCGACTAGACGCAGGGGTTGCGCTGCTTGTTCGTCTTCGAGTAATTCTTCTTCAATCTTCATAAGGTATGTGTATTTAATCTTTAGGTTTAACTAGGGCTGCAATATATGTGATTTTGGTTGAAATTAGGGGTGAAATTGGGGTCGAATTCTTGCCCTAAACTTGTTGAATCTTTCTGTAATTATGTTTATTTTTATTTGTTTAATCTTAATGTGATTTAGATAGAAATTAGAGCTTGAAATTTAGGGTGATTTGTTAACTTCTTGTGTTATTAGATTATGTTATGGGGAAGTATAAAAGCATAACTTCTTTTTTGAAAAGAAAGAATGAAAAACAAGTAGAGGGAATTGATAATGAAAACAATGAGATTAAACGTCAAAAAGCTTCAACAAGCGAACCGGTTAATGAACCAATTAATGAAACGAATTAAAACATTTAACAAGAACGTGATATTCCTCAAAATCCGATTAACATCAATGAAGTGGATGTTAGTAGTCTAGAAAGAGATCCCGCTAAGCGACTCGGAATGTGGAAATATCCGATTAATATAAGGGAACAAGTAAGAGTAGCTTACATATCATTAAGAGTGTATCAAATAAAGCTTGAAGAATAATTCTTTATCCAGCTAAACCAGGTACCCACGTTCCTCTACTTTTTAATGTTTGAGAGCATTTTTTATTTGATATTAATGTTTGACCTGACCCGACCCGAATCAAATCACTGACATCCGACCCGACCATATCACCTCGAAACAAAACGATGGAAAAAAAAATTAGGTCCGATGATTTCCGACCCTCCGATGGAAATTTTCAAGCTCCGCCACTTAAGTGGCAGGTTGGTCCATATCAATACATCTCAACTATCCAATTTATAATTTAACTTCTAACCAAGGTTGGAGAACTCGCTAGTCGGCTGGTGAGGTGGGGACTAGCGACTACTCGGGATTAATCGGATCGGGTTTTTTATATGTAATTTTTCAATTTTATGTATACTTATACACATTTTTATAGGTAAATATTTTAAATAGCTAGGTTTTAACTCTTACTCAACTCATTTTTTTAAGTATACTAGATTAATTGTTGGAATTCACATGGTTTGGTTGGAGATTGGCCGGAATTTAGAGGTTTTGGCCAGAATATACATGTTTTTTGCCTGAATCTGGCCGGAATCGTCGATTTTTTGCTGTCCGAATAGTCCTGAATAGGCCGACTAGGCTCGACTAGCCATTAATGGACTGATTAACGAAAAATTACTCAGTTACTGACCGACTAGTGATTAATCGCCGACTAGTCGCTGCCTAGGTGCGATTTTTACAACACTGCTTCTAACCAATTTACTTTGATTCTCACGTGATCATACAAACAATGTTTCAACCCCTAGTTTTAAATCTTGATTCTAATCCACATTAACTACTCGTCTACTCAAGTACTCGTACAAACTACAAACAATTCTAAATCTAAAATTTATAACTCATAAGTCATAACTTGTACAGAAACAACAAAAGAAAACGTCAAATAAAATAAAACAACAAAACAATCAAACAAGTGATATGGTGGAAAGAAACATTATCTACGGTGGGAATCCGGCCAAGATTAGGGTAATTGGCGGCCGACGAAGTCATGGCCGACGAAGAGGGATGATCGGCGAAGGGTCTCAGGTTCGGACGCTGTTCTTCCTTTTCCCAGCTTCATTCTTGTTTCCCCTATTTTAGTAAGTTTCAAATTTTACATGGGTAAGAGCCTAATGTTATTATTTTGGCATTCGTGCCTATTTCTAGAGCAACTAAAGCCCGTTAATAAAGAAAATTAACATTTGGACCTATTTGTAATTTGTAAAGTCCATAAGTTATATTGATAAATGATATGTAGTGTTTATATTAGATTTTTTTTTTTTTTTTTTTTTAGGAGAAATTTTTTTTTTCCATTCCAATCATCAGGGCAAATTACATAAGAATAGCAGGTAAACGAGCAACAAACTGCGCCGCCATCCCTTTCTGAATAGAAAACCCTAATCTACTAAAAACAAAGCCTCGCCCCTGAGGGGTCGAAAAGTTGCTGTGGACTACACGCTGAACTCTGGACAAGAAACGAACTGCCTCTGGCGCCAAAGAGCCAAACGTGTCAAACGCTAGGGGGACAAAGGCATGCTGATTATCCTCACAAGCTTTCGCGTGCTTTTCCACCTTCTTCGACTCTGCTTTCAGTACTGCTTGCCCCGCCACAAACCCATTTTCCCGAAACCCGGCTAGGGGGGATACACCTGTGAGATCGACACAAGCATGTTTCCCGCCCTCCCAACCAAAAACTAGCACGTCAGCCGGGCGTAGAGTGGATCTCCCCTCCGACGGGTCTGTAAGAAAATTCACCGGTGCCTCTTTCTTTGCCGAGATCGCTGCTCGTCTGAGAATATCCATTAACGCGTCTCGAACAAAGTCATGGCGATACTTAAACCCCGGCAACTCTCTACAGTGTAACGCATGCTCCCCGTATTTATCCAGGCATGCTTTACGGCAGACTGGGCAAGTTTCATCATTCGGGAACATGGGGATCATCAAACGGTACTTAAGGATTGACCGGTACTCCACCGCTGACATACGTTGACCCAAACCTTCAATAGGAGTAACAGTTAAGAAATCTTGAGCGTGAGGCCTCTGTAGGCAATCAATGACGGCTTTCTGGCGGGGGGACAAATGAAAATCTTCTCCCAGACTTTGTGCGATTCGACAACAAAGGGCATTCGCCAAAGTTTTCTGCGGCTTTTTGGGGGCGGTGTCCTTGTTAGAGAAACCGCCGAGATCAAAGTTAGGGAGAGATTCATGCAAGCGTTCCAAGGCGCTGGCATAATCCGGATCAATGTTAGCAACCCCGCTGTTACGTAATATGTGGTCCTGCAACTCTCAAGATTGAGACCTGGAAGCCACAAAGGCATAGGCTGCCACATCCCGGGCCGAGAGAAGGCCCAACCCACCAAGCCGCATTGGCAAGGTCGCGATCCGCCACTGTAGTTCACCAAAAAAGGGACCCCCACATACGACAATGTCTTCTATTGCCTCTCGAAGACCTTTATCAAAACATGAAACAGCATCATCCACAAAGGGGGGCTGGCAAGTTCGCAAACCGAAAAGCAACTTTGCAACCCCCATACAAGATCTAAGCAAAAGAAGTTCGCTTTGAGGATCCCGCAACAAGGGAAGGTGCCCCATAATGTCAACAGCGCGCGTTGCCCTCTTAGCCGCTAGACCACTAATAAAACCAGAATCACGGCTGACTGCCCCTCCTAGCAGTTTGACACCTTTCTCCGGCCTCCCAATCTCACTGGGGAAAAGCCCTGGCCGGACCTTCACCCCGTTACATGTCGGCCAAAATAATTCAGTTTTTCTAATATTAAGCCGTAGCCCCAAGGCTGGACCCTCCGAACCGATGATGTCGAGAGCTTTAGCAACCTGAACAGCGTCCCCGATAATCGTCCCGTCATCCAAGTACCAAGCATGGAAGGGGAGTTTACAGTTTTCCTGCACCTGAAGCACTAAGGGGTGTAAGGCTAGGGCAAAAAGCAAAGGTCCCAAAGGATCCCCTTGCTGCACCCCCGTGAATGCCCCGATGCGGTCATTCCCCACGTATAGCCTAGCAGGCTGAGCATATAGAAACTGAACCCACGGGAAAATGGAGGGGCAGTGGCTATGGACCTCGCGAAGCAAAACCGAACGGTCAACTAAGTTGAAAGCGTTGGAAAAATCAACCGTAAGCATGGCCAGCGAGCCATCTGAATGAAAAGAATTAAGAAACCTGTTAGCGCTGTGCAGCACCGCCTCCGCCCCATTGGGGACCCCCACCCCAAATTGGTAGTCCCCCAAGTATTTAACAGCTTCTTTCCCAACTTTCTTCATGGCTACTTTGGAGACTAATCTTCTCCAAATTGCCCCCACAGCAATGGGGCGAATACCATTATCAGGCTTCAACAAAGGGGTTAGGGGCGCCGAAGCAACAAAATCCGCGAGCACCTTAGGACATAACCCCCTAGCCAAAGGTTTACCACTTCAGTGATGCCAGTAAGCAGTCCCGAGGCAGTCGCCGACCCTTCGCCGCTAAGAGCGTCCAACAGGTGTTGGGCTCGGAGGCCATCTCGCCCACAAGATGTCCCTTTCGGAAAAGATTTCACACACCTGTGGACGCAGTCTTTATCCACGGATAACGCAGGTTGGGACAGAGGGGTTGAAGGGAGGCTCGGGGGTGGCGCGAAGGGATGTTTGTCGATAAGGGCTTGCATGGTAGATTCCCCCCGGGGAGCAACCCCACTGGAACACAACACCTTAACTGCAGCAGTGAAGTGACCATCACTCACTTTCCTGAGACATTGCTTGATGTTAGGGCTAACCTCCTCAGCTATCTCCCGTTGTGCCTCCCCCCCACGCACGACCTCTTCTCCACTATCGGCAAGGAGAGAATTGACCAAAATCTCAAAACCAGAGCCCTCCTTCCACAAAGCTAAGGCCCGCAAAATACTATCACATTGCAAGGACTTTCGATTACCCGACCTTCTCTCTTGCCTGGAAGACGGTTTAACCACCTTAAGGGTACAACGGGGTAAGAGCAAGAGTTTGACCCAGCTTTCAACAGACCCAGGGGAAGCTACTACTTTATGGATGGCACCTGTCAAAGCTTGCGCAAATGCCAAACGGCAGCTTGGGGGGATGCTCTTAACAGTTCGAACCGGAAGGGAGAAAACACGTTCAAGGAGAGCAACATCTCCCGTCACTCCCTGCGAGGTCCTAAGCTCAACCATCACAGGATCTTGGGGCCTTGGTATCCCCACGACAAAATCCTCATCAGACCCGGATTTTCTAGAGAACGTGAAAACACCATCAGGATGATGACACCCCCTACTAAGTGCGTGTGTCTTCATGCACCTCCCACACAACCAATATCCAAAAACTCGCAAGGTTTCCCCAACATTTGAAAACAATTCTAAATCCTTAGAAAGTGCATCTTGAAGGGATTCTTTACGATCATCTTTAAAATGAAATTGCTGAAAATGCGCGATCAATCTGTTATACCCACAAGACCCAGGCTTACCGTCTTTACACTCGTGGAAGTTCCTGAAGGGGCATAACCACACTCCATTGGACGAGGTAGGGCCAACATCCCCTTCAGAGGCACTGGATACCATGCTTCTACCCTTGGCAGAGCCCATTGGAAACAATCAATCAAAACCGAGAAGTGATAACAAGTCCTTCGCCTCGAGGTGAGGAGGAGGCCAGGTATCAACCCACCCAAGAAACGAAGGAGAGGGAAGCAACCTACAATTGCTCACCCTCCCAGACACCCCACCAAGAAAGAGCTACGTCATGAGTGATAATCCAATGCCGAAATGTATTTGACCGAAATGTTTTTTCTTTTGATTTTAGTGGACCACAATTTCCACTTATACGACAACTGTTGATAACTTTTAATTGTTCAAACACTGATTTGGACCGATGAGTATTGGGCTTCACACAAGTCCAAACTTCACATTGATTAACGTCTTGGACAAAACAAACCCCGATTACCACTATTGATTAATATGACCGACTGACTTTATCAATTAATGTTCACATGTGATATCAGTTAAAGATTATCACAACTGCCGATACTTATTGATTATTCAACTTGTCCAACATGCAAACTGAAACGATCTGGAAGACTTGGACTCACTTCGTACGAACTGAATAACAAATTCAAACGACCTAAAGATCTTATATCCACTTCGTACGAGCTGGATAATCTTTCAAACGAATTGAATATTTTCACACGACCGGGATTCTGATGCGTTTAAACTCCGATTTTTTAAGAAATTGAAACCGTAGGATTGTTCTTCAATCAATTCCGGTTGCAATGGAGTGTTTATCGTTCAAAATCGTCCACTAAATCGTCGTAGATCTGAGTTCGAAGTTCTGTTCGTGTGAAATGTATCAAGCTTCAAACGAACAACCTTCTGAACAAACAAAACCCTAAATCCGGTGCAAATTGGGGGAAACGAGTATGCAAAGGGTGTAGAACTGAGAAACAAAACGAAATGGAATTTAGAATGGGTTCTGTGGGTTTGATCGAAGAGAAAAGTTGATCATAAGCAAACAAAGATCATAGTTCAGATGTAAATCAGAAAGATAAAGACTTGTTGTTGGAGGTTATAGGTTTCCGAAATTGATTCAGATCTGAGTTTGAGATTATAGATAGTTGCAGGTTTTTTTTTTTTTTTTTTGAAAAATAAATAAAGAAGAAAGAAATCGAAGAGTGAAATTGATTCAGATCTGGTGGAAGAGAAGGACGTAAAAGGAAGAAAAAGGAAGAAAGAGTGAAATTGCATAACCATATGCCTCTTTTAGAGTCGTTGCCTTCAAATGGACCACTCGGCTATGTGAGGTCTTCTCACATAATTATGTCTCTCCTTGAGTTAGAGAGATGTGTTAGGGAACTCCGGCGGTATGGCAAGTATCAACATGCTCTTGAGGTATGTTTTATGCTTATTGCTGTTAATTTTATGAATGTTAATTTATATTTAAAAAGTTATAAAGTCTTAAAGGGCGGTCTAAAAATTTAATGAATGTTAATTTCAAAAGTTAAAGGATGGTGATTACAAAATTTTATGAGGGGGTGGGGGGTCTTGGGATTTTAACATACGTATAGCATTATTATTATTAGAGTTAAATGCTTGGTTGGTCCCTGTGGTTTTCAAAAATTGCAGACTTGGTCCTAATGGTTTACTAATTACACGCGTGGTCCCAAAACTTGTCGAAAATGCACTCGATTGGTCCCCAGCCCTAACATCAGTTAAATTTCTCAGTTAAGTCCATGTTAAATGACCAAAATACACTTGCTTATTAACAAAACTCACTGCATCATCTTCATCACCATCATCTACTCACTTTCTATCTTCATTCTCTTGAAACCCTAACTCTCTAAACTATATACACAACACAGATAACACAATCCGACACCCTCCTTCACAATCCGTACTCACAAGATCATAGTTACCCACAACCACCACAGCCGACACCCTCTTTTATTCTCTCATTTTCAAGTCTGGTGGACCACATGGAGGAGCCGGCGAGCCTCTCCGACGACCACTCCGGTCGACGTGCTCCGACAAACCCTCCTTTCTGATGATGACACAGAACGACGGTGGGGACGAGAATGATGGATGAAGATGACGGTGAGGTGCCGATGATGAAGATGATGTGCAGATCGACGACGGCAGCGCCGCCGTGTGGTGGATTTAAACGACGCCCCTTCCCCTCTCGTTTGTCCGGTGATGGTGACGTGAATAGTGAAGATGAATGATGACGGTGGTGGTTTATTCTCCGACGAATTTCACCGGTATAGATGGTTTGCAACTACTGATGATGTTCTGTCGGCAAAAGAAGGAGAGATCGAAGTGGGTCTTGTATGGTGATATAGAGCACATGATTATAGAACTGAAGCTGAAATTGAAGTGGGTCTTAGTGAAATTGGGGAAAATGTTTGTAGGGATTATGGAGATTGAATACAGAGAGAATTGTGCTTATCTAATGAGACGGTTACCCACTGGATCTATTGTTGTTCTTCGTTCGTTTTCTCTGACACAGGTATGTATACATATGGTGTATGTATGTATGGGTTGTTGTTGTTATGTGTAATTGTGGGTGTGTATCGGTGGATAGATGCTGAAGATGACGGTGATGAAGATGATGATGGTGATGAAGATGATGCAGATGTTTCAGGGTTGAAGGAGATGATTAGGGCTTTCAGGGGTAAGAGGTTGAAGAAGATGATTAGGCTTTCAGGGGTAATATAGTCATTTCACACATAGTTAACTGAGAAATTTAACTGATGTTAGGGCTGGGGACCAACCGAGTGCATTTTTGACAAGTTTTGGGACCACGCGTGTAATTAGTAAACCACTAGGACCAAGTCTGCAATTTTTGGAAACCACAGGGACCAACCAAGCATTTAACTCATATTATTATTATTTTTTGAATGAGGGCGGCTACCCCCTACCATTGGTTGTGGGTATGCCACTAAAACTGCGATGGTTTTTAGATGTGTGTTTCACATCATTTTCACACTGTAAGGTGAAGGATTTGAGATGTAACTTGACGAGGTTTAATGTCATCTGCAACAATGAAAGGAGAACTTATACGCATGAAGCCATTCTTTTGAACACGACTAATGACCAATATCGTTTGATAATCGGCACCTCATTTGCCCATATAGCAGTATGTGGAATAACTAAAGATCATTCCAATGTTTTCATTTACCAAATATTCTTTTATAAGATTTTTATTTGCGAAAGCTAGTTTATTTAATTGTTTCATTTATTTTAAAGGGATTTTTACATATTTCCCCTTATTAACGGGCTTAATTACGTATTTGGCAAACCCTTAAATTTAATTACATATTTCTACTTCCTAAACCATATAAATTACATATTTACCCATTTCATTAAAAATACTCTTATCAAATTGCTATTTTACACTTAATAAACTTATTTAACGGCTATTTACATATTTCCACAATTACACTACTTCCTCTTCTTCCAATAAAATACATATTTATCCATTTCATTAAAAATACTCTTATCAAATTACTATTTTACACTTAATAAACTTATTTAACGGCTATTTACGTATTTCCACAATTACGCTACTTCCTCTTCTTCCAATAAAATACAATGTCACAATATCTCATAATTTTTTTTGAACGGCCAACGAATGGGTTACTGGCAGAATTCACATCGGGATACACTCGCCTCCGAACCGGTGAAAACCCACACCTAGGGCTGAAGCCCGTGAACACTCGCCCGAAGGCACGACAGTGCGGTGATGTAAAACCCGCTCAGTTCAAAGATCGAACTAGCGATCTCCGCCTACTCGTCTAGTCTCCCATCATCACTAGGTGCCGCAGAAAATAATGTGGAAAGCAGGAATTGAACTTGGGTCCCTTAGAACACTAAGTTTTTCCCATACCACTCCACCACCACATCATTGGCACAATATCTCATAATTAATTGCTCAAAAGAAACACAATGTTTCAAAAAATACAACGTTGTCATTTTTGTCTCTCTTTAGGCTCGTCGCCTAGTTTAATTCTTTTCTTTCTTGATCTTCCAGTGAACTTTTGATTGTAGGTATGTCGTTGTTGTGAATAATCATCTAATATGAATAAACCAAAATAAAACATGAAACCAATATTTAATCAACATGGAACCCTTTTTTAAGTTGTATACAAGAAGTAAAATCCAACGGAATCAACAAACCAGAAGCAGATTTTAGAGCTAAAAACTCATATTTTGAACATTGATGTCATACTCTAGCTTTTATGAAAAGTAACAACTTGAATCCACATTCACGTATACCACTATTGAGCACGTTTAAAAAATATAATATAAAAGTAAATTTTCCATGGTAAAAGAAATTAAAAACCAATGCATATATGTCAATCTTCAACATTAAAGGTATCCCCACTTGGGTTATGTTGGCCGGCTCCTCCTTTGGGAGGTCACCGGTTCGACTCCCACTGTGGTCTTAGGGGGGGGGGGATGTCCCAATGATGGATCGTATCCTACCGAGGCATTGTGCGGTCTTGAGGGCAACCCGGTTTTACCCAGCTGTTACCCCAGCGAGTCTCTCGTGTGGGGGCAGTATGGTTTCCGGGCGGAAGTCAGCTTGCGCGGCGGCCGGGGCCCAATCGAACATCGTGTAGGAACTAGGTTCACCTTTTGTAAAATATAATTACAAAATATATAATAACGAGACTCCCGTTATTCGTAGGAAATATGATAGTACAATACCGGTTGCAATAACTAAATAAAAGGAATATAAAATATAATTATATATACCAATCTTGATTCAAGCCGCATCTCTGGTGGGTCCTTCACGCGCACTTGATAGCATCATAGACTCGAGCATTCATCATCTTGAGTCTTGAAAAATACTCCTTGACTACAACAAAGAGCACACTAAAACGTTGACGATTTTCGTTGAGGCACGTGTTCAACACGCTTCCCTTAAAACAAATTTCGCGCCTCTACTAAAGCAACGCGTCTGTCTCCCAGGGTACAATAGCCGAAGCAGTCTGTACTGCCGGAGATGGCTCACAGGCCCAAGGTTACATCCGGTAATTGTAGTGTTTGAACTCATGTGGTGGAAAACAAGTAGAGAGTACTCATCTCTCTAGTTGGTCTTCAAGTGTTCATCCTCCTTTTAGTATTCTTCATGTATCAAGCAATACCATATTCTTGTTGTAACAAAAGAAAGCACATAGCCTACTATTTGTACAAGACTTAAGGATTAGTGAAATGTTTCACTTAATTAGTCACTTAATTAGAGACTTAAAAACTCTAATAAAACTAATTAAATGTCATTAAGAAGCTCTACTCAAGAGTTTCTCTTTTATTTACCACATGAAGATTCTAATTAATATTTATAATTTCATTAAATTATAAATATATTAAATATCCATTCACCAAATTTCCAACAATCCCCCACATGAATGGAGATCGTTCAAAACACTTAAAATTTTCAATGTAACCTCGACAGTTGAGTTTTGCATACAATAGGTAGGTGTTACCCTTTGAACCTTCGCTCATGAAATGCACTTAGCCCACTAGCTCTGAGTAGATCTCGATGTCTTTGAACTCGTCTGCCGTTTGTGTAGACGACAATACACTTCACACAAGACTCTCCCTAGCCGGGTCATCTCCTCATAGTCGTGTCCAATAATGGTCGTGGAACACTTTCCTGGTTCTGCGAGAGCTCTAGGAATTGTGCCATCAATTCCATTCGAAACGACCCCACTTCTCTCTAACATAGGTGATTCCCCTTAGATCATTAAAAGCATTGTGGTTATCGTGATCTATCCAAATCATTTACCACATATTATGCTTAGCCTCACACTTGTCACTTTTAGGAATGGACTAGGAAGTTTATTAATCTTTATAATAAACTACCTTATTAAATGCGTAGGGTTATTCCCCCACAGTGACCTCACTTATTCATACAATTAGGTTTTCCTATTGAACTCAATTCTTGGGATCTCCAGTCTACTGAGTTAGGTTTCCATCATATGAACTTCATTTTTCAAGGGCTTCAGTCCCATTCCACAACTTGATCTCTAATAAACCCTCAGGTTGTTGGATCCATAACATTAGCAAATAACTTTGCGTATTTGAGATCAGTTGTCATGATGTGTTCTTAACTCGTAAGTTAATTTTGCCTATTGTCAACTTCTAAGACTATAACCTCAGTGGCCATCTGAATCTGGTTATAACATATGTCTTCGTAAGATACGTGTATCATTTAAGGCAAACACATCTCCATTATGCACTACGACCTTTGTGTCCTCCACTTAGTCGGTTATTTGCAATGTTAGATTGGATTACAAAATCCTTATTGCTAAAAACAAATGCAAGACACCCCCCACATTTAAGTGTTATTGGATAACATTTAGATGTGTTGATGAGAACCATTTCTAAATACCCTTATAGGGTTGTTTCGAAATGGATCCTCCCCCACATTTCTTGCCATTTGATCAACATTTCCGTAACTTCACTTATGATGACATTTATACACGTATGATTGAATAAGATCAACCTCATTGTGTGAATTCAACTCATATTGCATTCCGAGTTGTCCAAAGCAACACATGCCATTGTCATAAGTTTGTCACCAACTTAGAATAATTCTAATTTAACATCTAGAATAAGCTTAGACAATGAGTTCTCCTCATTAGCTTTTCGAATAAACTCTTCAAAAGTTACATGTCTTTTCCTTATAATGAATGAAAAATTCTCCCTTAATTTTGTCTGTACACAAATTCTTTTTGTGTTCATACACATTTGAATGTTTAGAGTTAATTAGTCTCCTTCAAGACCCATAATTAACCAAGTACTAGTCTAGCATGCTTTAAACTACAATACTTTAGCATGTGAACAGAAGATGCATCATTCTGATTCTTCACAGCCATAAGGATATCATAATATCACTTTGCAACATTCATCCCTTGTTAAGACAAAATAATGAGACTTAATCATAATCCTAAAACATCAATATTTAGGAAGGTCTCACAAATTTCATCATTCATTTAAGGAACATAACTTGTTTACCTTTGATCTCTAACAATCTACCATTGACTCATAAGTACTTAAACATAAGTCTTAATCCAAGTCACTTGGTGAACACATTCATCACCAACAAGATGAATGTTTCTCGTCTACAATCACTATTATGTGTGAGATAGAGTCAACTACATCGACACTCAACAACATGGCACTCATAATTTTGCCATAAGTGATTTGCACACATCTATTGTTATTCATTAGGAGATATGTATATTTAGGATGCTCTCCTAAATGAAGGTAAAATCTCCATATAGATCTAACAATAATCAAGTGGTAGACGCATCTACTTATAAATCTCGCAAGATTTATTAAAGGTATACAATAACATATAGTACTTTTACTTTCATATGTTAGAATTCACACTTGTGAATTTTCCAATGACTTCTAATGAAGTATGCGACATGAATGTCGTTAGTGTATTTCATCTCAATACACTCACTACGTTCTTTCATTACTCATTCATGATGTGGTTATACATTTGATGTTTCGTCTTTGACTTTTAGTCAATGTAACAACTCTCAAGTTGTTTATGTCCAAGTATTTTCATGTACTATCCGTTTAAAACCATATTCTTTTAAACAATGTATAACCGACGTGATAATTATTTTCCACAAAAATAATTTATACGTCACAACCATTAGTGATTTATTTCTTTGTAAAAAAATTGAATGTGTTATCCGAAGATATTGAACACAAAACAATAAAATACATTGGAAACTAAATCATAAGTGTTAATCACTTTTGAAATTTAAACGGAAGCATAGACAATATGTAGACATCAAATAGCAAAGTGCTTTTATCTTCAACACTTTATAATCTGACCGAAATCTTCTCAACAATATTGTCCCGTGGCATGTCTTGAGGTACTCCCTCAATAAGACTCCATGCACTTGTAAGTACAAGTTCCCCATTTCATCTTGAAACTTTAAACTTGGACAATTATGCTCAAAACAACACCAAGTTGATACAAATACTACATTTAAGTAGTAAACTTGAACAATTAAATTTGTTCACAACAACACCAAGTTGTTTTTCACCAAATAACATCCACCAGGCTGTTACTTTGTTCACCATATGCTACTTTTAGTAAGAGTAGCGAACCATTTGAATTATTAATGTTATGCAAAACTTTGTTTTAAAAATAATTCAAAACAGTTTTTTAGTTTTTTAATATACAATATTAATAATATCAATTAGGGTTATGAAAACATAGATCAAACCCAAAATATCAAATGGTTTTTTATTGTTTAGTCTTACTACACATGTACTAAACATTTTCTAATACGCATGTTAGAAAAAAATGTTATAACAAGCACATTATAGAATCGAACGTTTACATAAAACGTTTTCCAAAGATATAGTTTATAAAATAAACCATTTCTCATCATTTTTAATGCACACAGAGGCAATTAAATGTTTACATAAAACATTTCTGTTCATTATGAACAATCTCTAACCTCGTATTCGTGATACATATTTTCTAACACACGTGTTAGAAAATTTAAGTCATTTTATATATACAAAACATGACCAAATTAAAGCATTAGTGTCATCATTAAAACTCATCAAATGCCATCAATAAAACTCTACTCAAGAGTTTCACCATATGAAGAGTTAAGAGTTTCAATAATTATAGACTTAAATTCTAATAAAACTCATCAAATGTCATCATTAAAACTCTACTCAAGAGTTTCACCATATGAAGAGTTAAGAGTCTCAATAATTATAGACTTAAACTCTAATAAAACTCATCAAATGTCATCATTAAAACTCTACTCAAGAGTTTCACCATATGAAGAGTTAAGAGTCTCAATAGTTATAGACTCAATAATTATATATTTAAACTCTAATAAAACTCATCAAATGTCACCATTAAAACTCTACTCAAGAGTTTCACCATATGAAGAGTTTAATTAGTAATTAAAATTTCACTCAAATTGATTTAGAAATCACAAATTAAAGTTGGTGATGAATCCCACACAACTACACTATCACTTTATGGTGATTTAATTCTTGAAGCCAATCAAACATCAACTTCAATGTATGACCTTTTATTTCTAAATCATACAAAGCATTAAAATCAATGCTACAACAAATTACTTATATAAAATGTTTACATAAAACATTTCAAAGCATTTGTATTTTAACCATTTTTAACAATCATGTTAAAATGAAATGAATTCTAACGCGCACGTTAGAAATATTAACATTTTCACAAAACGTTAATTCGACTTGCTAAAAACACATATATGGTTCAAATAAATAAGTCATTTCTAATACACACGTTAGAAACTAAACAATTAAAAAATTGCTTCCAAACTAACGCGTTTCATGAACGTTTCTAACACACATGTTAGAAGACAAATGATTACAAAAATCATTATAAGACTTATTTGTTCATATCAATCCATGGGTGGATGAAGAGTCTACTTTAAATAGAGACTTAATTAGAGACATAAAACTCTAATCAAGTAACATAAAACTCTTATTTAAAGACATAAAAACTCTACATAAAAGAATTTAACGTTTACAAAAAACGTATGGTTTACACCAATAATCCCGATCTAACACAAAAGTTAGAAAATTAACGATTCCCAAAATCGTTTCAAAAACAAAAAGGTTGAACCAAAACTATTCGTTTTGTACCACGGTATAGGATTTAAGATTGTATCTCAATCTCAAGAAATCCAAACACAACAAGTTGTACCACATACATATTTCCCAAAAGAAAATATTTACAAGATCATAATCTTTAAAATATTTTTTTTTATTATAAATCCTTTTGTGAACCCAAAATCCTTATAAATAAGGTTTTAAGATTGTAGCAACAATCTCATGGAAATCTGTTTTAAGTTTGTAGGAACTAGGTTCACCTTTTGTAAAATATAATTATAAAATATATAATAACGAGACTCCCGTTATTCGTAGGAAATATGATAGTACAATACCGGTTGCAATAACTAAATAAAAGGAATATAAAATATAATTATATATACCAATCTTGATTCAAGCCGCATCTCTGGTGGGTCCTTCACGCGCACTTGATAGCATCATAGACTCGAGTATTCATCATCTTGAGTCTTGAAAAATACTCCTTGACTGCAACAAAGAGCACACTAAAACGTTGACGATTTTCGTTGAGGCACGTGTGTAAGGTCCGCTTTTCCATAAATAATAAATTACTTACAAGAGTAATTTAAAATCATTAAAAATACCAACTTTGATACATAGTAAATTTTTCTACAAAAATTGGGCATGACCCGTTCGTAAAACGAACATGCCCCCTGTTTTTAACATAGTCAACTAAATAACATTCTACGATCCGTTCGACATACGACTACCCAAAAGCAAAGACAACAAGTTTTACAAATGTACGACTACTAACAAAGTTGGACAAAATAACAAGTTATGAACCAAAAAGTTGAAAATAAGCTAGCGGAAGCGTTTGGTATAACATGACATGGACACGTGCTCGCTCCGATTCTCCAAATCGCCTAAAGTGAGGATTTACCTACATACAACAACAAAGCTTTAAAAGTTAGTCGTCATACTTGCTAAATCATAATTCCTTCATTTTAGTTTCATCCATATATGAGCTTGCATCTTTCTTACACTTTCAACTTCCCAATTACTTGGGTTTGGCATACACTCTTAATGAGAGTTAAGCATACACATTTGACCCGTATAGTTGGGTTAATTGCTTTCAACATGATCTTAGTTCGTTCCGAATAACGGATTGAACCTCATACATTCGCTTTACACTTATGGCCACCCGTTCTAGACGAGCGGTACCATTTCATTACTCGACCCGGTTCGACTCGAACCGGTTGGCTTGCTTAGCTTAATATAACCTTTATTAACATAACCAAATCCGCGAAGGATTTGTTGCTTACTTACTAGTCACTAATATTATTACATCATGACTATTTATCGAAATAAAAACAAGATTTAATTAAGATTTTTGTATGCAACAGAACATACCTCGGTCTTGCGTGCCTTCCGTTTTCCTAGTGCTTGTACCTTCTTCCTTCACGCCTACATTACAACATTCATTCATTCATTTAGTTCATCTACTTCATTCTGCCATTTTTCCAAGTTACTCATAAATTCATCTCTTAAGCATTTCATCAAACACTTGGTAGGCATCATAGTTAAGGTACATGGTACAAGTCTATAAAGCATATTCTTACTAGTTAATCATCACACAACAATTTCATTCAAATTCACCTAGCTATTTCATTCTATATCAATTTCATTCATTATTCAAATATCACAACAAGCTTATACACTAACTTCCTAGTTTTATGATTTCTCATAATCATCAAACCCTTACTAACTTCTTAACAAGTGGGTTTTTGCTATAATCCTTTCATGCAACCTAAAATCAACAAAATTCCTGTTCTAGGAAGCAATTCTAACTAGGATTTCCCACTTTGGATCAAAGAAATCGAATTGGGTTGAACCCTTCTTGTTACAAAGCATAATTTCAGAAAATTGAACTTACCACTCCACTAACTAGGTTTAGATGAGTGTACATCGAAGTTCATGCATTGGATTATCCTTGAATTTCCTCTTCAATTTGCTGAATTTGGAGAACAAGGGTTGCACCTTGTTCTCCTCCTGCTTGATCGTTCCTACCCACGCACAGAATGTGTGTTTGTGGGTTTACCCACTATAATCCTTATTTATTAGAACTTTACACATTACCCCCTTATAAGTTGTTAAGTATTTAATTCAAGCATTATTTCAAATTTTTAACTTATTTCTTATCATAACCCATCAACTAGGTTACTTTTTGTTCATTTTCATTTATTTTAATTAATAACCGGTTTTTGGGGCGTTACAAGTCTACCCCCCTTAAAAGAGGTTTCGTCCCCGAAACCTAGGTACATAACAAATTTAAAGTGCACATACCAAACAGAAAAGGATAGTGCTTCCTCATTTCATCTTCCGCTTCCCATGTGAGTTCCGACCCCTTTCGGTGTTGCCATTGAACCAGCACTTGTCTAACAGCTTTGTTGCGGAGATTCTTCACCTTAACGTCTTTAATGGCTATTGGTCTTTCGACATAATTCAACCCCTCTTTCAACTCGATGTCATCGAGAGGTACTAATGCCGTTTCGTCCGCAAGACACTTCCTCAACTGTGACATGTGGAAGGTATTATGAATCCCGTCTAGAGTAGGCAGTAATTCTAATCGATATGCAACCCTTCCAACTCGAGCCAAGATTTTGAACGGTCCAATATATCGAGGACCTAATTTACCCCGTTTGCGAATACGGATTATGCCCTTCCATGGGGACACTTTCAGCAGAACGAAATCTCCGGCCTGAAATTCAATAGGTCGCCTTTTCTTGTTTGCGTAAGCTTTTTGCCGATCCTGGGCTACCTTCAGTCGAGCTCTTACCAATTTTATCTTTTCATTTGTTACTGCTATTAGATCACTTGGCGCAAGCTCTCTTTGTCCCACTTCACCCCAACATACGGGAGTTCTACATTTTCTCCCGTATAGTAGTTCATAAGGAGCCATTTTAATGCCATTATGGTAACTATTATTATAAGAGAATTCCACTAGGGGTAGATGGTCATCCCAGCTTCCCCCAAAGTCTAATGCACACGCTCTCAGCATATCGACAAGTGTTTGAATGGTTCTTTCTGACTGGCCGTCAGTCTGAGGGTGGTAGGTGGTGCTTATGTGTAACCTCGTGCCCACACTCTCGTGAAACTTTTGCCAGTAGCGGGAGGTAAATCTGGTGTCCCGGTCCGAGACGATTGGCACGGGTACCCCGTGTCGAGATATGATCTCATTCATATATATTTCTGCCATTTTCTCGGAAGAGTAAGCCTCTTTGATGGGTAGAAAATGAGCGCTTTTCGTAAGCCGGTCTACGATTACCCATATTGTATCGTGCCCCTTTTTCGTTCTAGGAAGCTTGGTTACCAAATCCATTGTTAGTTCCTCCCATTTCCATACCGGGATCTCTAAAGGTTGCAACTCCCCGTATGGTTTTTGATGCTCTGCTTTCACTTGGGAACATGTTAAGCATTTCGCGACATATTTAACGATATCACGTTTCATGCCCGGCCACCAATAATTGGTCTTCAAGTCCTGATACATCTTTGTAGCCCCGGGGTGAACCGAATATCGTGACTTATGAGCTTCTTCAAGTAACGCAGTCTTGACTTCACAGAAACGAGGTATCCAAATTCGGCCGAATCTCGTCTTGAGTCCGATCGAATTTTCTTCTAGTTTATCGGTTACACCTTTCAATCTTTCTTTCTTTAAGTCTTTCGCTCCAAGCGACTTTATTTGGGAATCACGTATCGTCTCGAGTAATCGTGGCGTAACTATCATCTTCATGGATTTTACTCGAATGGGAGACGGATACTCTTTTCGGCTTAACGCGTCAGCTACCACATTCGCTTTTCCCGGGTGATAAAGGATATCACAATCGTAATCTTTGATAAGTTCTAACCACCTCCGTTGTCTCATATTTAAGTCTTTCTGCTCAAAGAAATATTTAAGGCTTTTGTGATCCGAGTAAATTGTGCATTTCACGCCATATAGATAATGCCTCCAAATTTTTAAGGCAAATACTACCGCTGCCAGTTCCAAATCGTGTGTTGGGTAGTTTACTTCATGCAGTTTCAATTGCCGTGAAGCATATGCGATAACCATTCCCCTTTGCATCAAAACGCAACCTAAACCCTGGTGTGAAGCGTCTGAATAGACCACCAGGTCTTCAGTCCCGTCCGGTAATGTCAAGACCGGGGGACATGATAATTTCTCTTTTAATGCTCGAAAGGCTTCCTCCTGTTCTTTACCCCACACAAACTTCTCTTTCTTCCTCGTCAGCTTTGTTAAGGGTAAAGCTATCTTCGAAAAATCCTGTATGAAGCTTCTGTAATATCCCGCGAGGCCTAGAAAACTTCTTATTTCAGTCGGGTTCTTCGGAGGAACCCATTTCATTACGGCATCGATCTTTGACGGATCTACTAAGACACCCTCCGAATTGATCACATGACCCAGAAACTGCACCTCTCTGAGCCAAAAGGCGCATTTTGAAAATTTTGCGTAAAGTTTCTCCTTACGGAGAACTTCAAGTACTTCACGCAAGTGTCTTGCATGTTCGGCCTTGCTTCGCGAGTAGACTAGAATATCATCTATGAACACGATCACATATTTATCTAACATGGGTCGGCATACCCGGTTCATAAGATCCATAAACGCAGCCGGCGCATTCGTCAATCCGAAAGACATGACTAAAAATTCATAATGCCCGTAACGGGTTCTGAACGCGGTTTTCGGAATATCTTCTTCCCATACTCTAACTTGATGGTACCCCGAACGCAGATCTATCTTGGAGAACCAACTCGCCCCTTGCAATTGATCAAAAAGATCGTCAATTCTAGGTAAAGGGTAGCGGTTCTTGACGGTTAGCTTATTTAATTCTCTGTAGTCAATGCACATATGCATCGACCCGTCTTTCTTTTTAACAAATAAGACAGACGCTCCCCAAGGTGACACACTCGGACGTATAAAGCCCTTATCTAACAAGTCTTGTAATTGTGTCATTAGCTCCCGTATTTCGGTGGGAGCCAATCTATAAGGAGCCTTCGCAACCGGCTTCGCAACCGGGTTCAATTCGATGCGAAACTCTATTTCTCTTTCAGGGGGAAGTCCCGGCAATTCCTCCGGAAATACATCCGGAAATTCATTCACTATCTCCACGTCTTCAAGCTTCGTGAAACCTTGTTGAGCATCTATCACGTAAGCTAGGTATGCCCTACCCCCGTTAAGTGTATACTTAGTGGCTTGAACGAGGGTACAAAGTTTCGCTTCCATCCTTCTCTCGCCTTGTATAGTTATTCGTTTTCCACTTGGGGACTGGACATGTACTGTTTTAGTTTCACAATTAATTCCCGCTTGGTGTCGGGTCATCCAATCCATACCCACTATCATTTTGAATTCCCCCAAAACCATAGGTATGAGGTCAATATCGAATTCTTCATCTTCTATGGTAAATTTGCAATTTTTACAAATCTCGTGTAACATATAAATCTTACTATCAGCTATTTCTACTTCTAAAGGCATCGGCATTCGTTCGATCTTAAATGAAGGATGTTGTATGATTTCGTTTGAAATAAACGACATAGTGGCCCCGGTATCAAACAAAACATAAACTGGTATGGAGTTTAATAGAAAGATACCTGAAACCACATTCGGATGAGACTTAGCTTCTTCGGAGGTGATTTGGAACATCCTCCCCTTCGCTTTAGAGCTTTCTTCATTCTTTCCCTCCTTCTTTGATCCTTGTTGGAGTTTTGGATATTCCGATTTAACATGCCCCTTTTCGAAACAGTTGAAACAAGTCTTCGGGTTATTTGGACATTGATAAGACGAATGTCCCTCCTTACCACATTTGTAGCACCCCTTCTTGCCTAACAGACACTCCCCAGTATGAAGCTTTCCACAAGTCTTACAAGGAGTGATACCACCCTTCGACTTATCTTTCCTTCCTTGCTCATGATACTTTCCCTTTTTGGATGGACTCGAATTTGCACCTTTCTTGCTTGATCTCTTTTCCCCACGTTCTTCTTGCCTCTTAATTTCGGTTTCTCTATCCCGTGCCAGATTGATGAGCTCATCAAGGGTCTCACATTTCGAGGGAGTAATGAACTCCCTAAATTCCGCCTTTAACACCCCGTAAAAGCGATTGATCTTCATCCTTTCAGTCTTCACAAAATCCCCACAGAACTTCATCTTATCCATGAAAGTATTTGATGTTTCATTTATCGACTCGTTTTTCTGTCGAAGGCGCAAGAAATCCTCCTGGATCTTATCAATAGTCGACTGAGGGCAATGGTATCTCATAAAGGGTTCCTTAAATTCTTGCCAAGTCATCACTTGGAGTCTATCCTCCCCTATTTCTTTACTGTGTGCATCCCACCAATCCTTCGCTTGAAGAGTGAGTTGGCCAGTAGCGAACATCACCTTATCTTCGTTATCACAACGACTTCGAATAAATACTGCTTCTATATTTGACACCCATCTTTGGCATGCGATCGGGTCGATTTTACCATCATACGTTGCGGGATTGCACGCCATAAAGTCTTTATACGTGCACCGTCGTTCTTTGCTTTTGTTTTTAGATCCCTCTATCAGTTCTTTCAGTTCTTCAATCTTGCTAGTCATCATGGCATCTACGACTCCCAAAACCCGGCTTTCTACTTCTTGAGCTAATCGTGGGAGATTGGCTTGCATAACCCCTTCCGCTACTTCGGTGACTTTGCTCTCAAATGCTTCTTGTCTAACCATATCATCGTTATCATCATTATCATCATTAACATTTCTTACTTCGGCCATCTACAAAATACGTTTTTATTCAACATTAATCACAAGCTTTCCATATAGTACATACTTCAACTCTTATTTACTACATTCAAAATTGTGAAATTCGTAATCTTGATTATCTAAGTTTTATCATTCGACTCGTGTTATTCACATTGTTACTTCCAGTTCTTATCGAATTCGCTTTCATTGTGATCACAGACTGTGATCCTAAGTATCTTATCATCATGCTTATAAGGACCCTATACTATCATCTAATGGTCCTTTGGATCACACGAAACTCCCAAACATGAATACAACAAAATAAAAGAGATTTTCTGCGGATCGCATTTGTAAAGGCCGTCGGCGACGGCTGGTCATACCGTTGGCGACGGGTCCTAAATATGGGCCGTCGCCCACTTTGTCCGTAGGCAGGAGGTTTAGGCGTCGGCTAAATGGGGGGCGTCGGCGACGGCTTCCCGAATTGCTGAAACGCTGCTGTGTCATTTTTTTGTTACCTTGTCTATTTCCTGTGCATATTTCCAACCATACGGTTCCCGAAATCTCCGTATGGCCTCCCTATCTATTCATCTATAAACTTAGCTTTTATTTTGCATCCGAAACATATTACACATACTATTATTCTTACTGAGAACTTGGCGTATTACCTCATTGGCGATCTTGGAGCGAGCACATTAGCACGAGCCATCGGTTTGAGTTCGAGCGCTAAGACTCTTGCCCGAATCCCTCAAACCTCAGCTCCGATACCAACTTGTAAGGTCCGCTTTTCCATAAATAATAAATTACTTACAAGAGTAATTTAAAATCATTAAAAATACCAACTTTGATACATAGTAAATTTTTCTACAAAAATTGGGCATGACCCGTTCGTAAAACGAACATGCCCCCTGTTTTTAACATAGTCAACTAAATAACATTCTACGATCCGTTCGACATACGACTACCCAAAAGCAAAGACAACAAGTTTTACAAATGTACGACTACTAACAAAGTTGGACAAAATAACAAGTTATGAACCAAAAAGTTGAAAATAAGCTAGCGGAAGCGTTTGGTATAACATGACATGGGCACGTGCTCGCTCCGATTCTCCAAATCTCCTAAAGTGAGGATTTAGCTACATACAACAACAAAGCTTTAAAAGTTAGTCGTCATACTTGCTAAATCATAATTCCTTCATTTTAGTTTCATCCATATATGAGCTTGCATCTTTCTTACACTTTCAACTTCCCAATTACTTGGGTTTGGCATACACTCTTAATGAGAGTTAAGCATACACATTTGACCCGTATAGTTGGGTTAATTGCTTTCAACATGATCTTAGTTCGTTCCGAATAACGGATTGAACCTCATACATTCGCTTTACACTTATGGCCACCCGTTCTAGACGAGCGGTACCATTTCATTACTCGACCCGGTTCGACTCGAACCGGTTGGCTTGCTTAGCTTAATATAACCTTTATTAACATAACCAAATCCGCGAAGGATTTGTTGCTTACTTACTAGTCACTAATATTATTACATCATGACTATTTATCGAAATAAAAACAAGATTTAATTAAGATTTTTGTATGCAACAGAACATACCTCGGTCTTGCGTGCCTTCCGTTTTCCTAGTGCTTGTACCTTCTTCCTTCACGCCTACATTACAACATTCATTCATTCATTTAGTTCATCTACTTCATTCTGCCATTTTTCCAAGTTACTCATAAATTCATCTCTTAAGCATTTCATCAAACACTTGGTAGGCATCATAGTTAAGGTACATGGTACAAGTCTATAAAGCATATTCTTACTAGTTAATCATCACACAACAATTTCATTCAAATTCACCTAGCTATTTCATTCTATATCAATTTCATTCATTATTCAAATATCACAACAAGCTTATACACTAACTTCCTAGTTTTATGATTTCTCATAATCATCAAACCCTTACTAACTTCTTAACAAGTGGGTTTTTGCTATAATCCTTTCATGCAACCTAAAATCAACAAAATTCCTGTTCTAGGAAGCAATTCTAACTAGGATTTCCCACTTTGGATCAAAGAAATCGAATTGGGTTGAACCCTTCTTGTTACAAAGCATAATTTCAGAAAATTGAACTTACCACTCCACTAACTAGGTTTAGATGAGTGTATATCGAAGTTCATGCATTGGATTATCCTTGAATTTCCTTTTCAATTTGCTAAATTTGGAGAACAAGGGTTTCACCTTGTTCTCCTCCTGTTTGATCGTTCCTACCCACGCACAGAATGTGTGTTTGTGGGTTTACCCACTATAATCCTTATTTATTAGAACTTTACACATTACCCCCTTATAAGTTGTTAAGTATTTAATTCAAGCATTATTTCAAATTTTTAACTTATTTCTTATCATAACCCATCAACTAGGTTACTTTTTGTTCATTTTCATTTATTTTAATTAATAACCGGTTTTTGGGGCGTTACAACGTGTTCAACACGCTTCCCTTAAAACAGATTTCGCGCCTCTACTAAAGCAACGCGTCTGTCTCCCAGGGTACAATAGCCGAAGCAGTCTGTACTGCCGGAGATGGATCACAGGCCCAAGGTTACATCCGGTAATTGTAGTGTTTGAACTCATGTGGTGGAAAACAAGTAGAGAGTACTCATCTCTCTAGTTGGTCTTCAAGTGTTCATCCTCCTTCTAGTATTCTTCATGTATCAAGCAATACCATATTCTTGTTGTAACAAAAGAAAGCACATAGCCTACTATTTGTACAAGACTTAAGGATTAGTGAAATGTTTCACTTAATTAGTCACTTAATTAGAGACTTAAAAACTCTAATAAAACTAATTAAATGTCATTAAGAAGCTCTACTCAAGAGTTTCTCTTTTATTTACCACATGAAGATTCTAATTAATATTTATAATTTCATTAAATTATAAATATATTAAATATCCATTCACCAAATTTCCAACACATCGCGTCCGAGAGTGCGGGGCTGACGGGGGAATGTCTTCGACATGAACCCGGTGACCAATAGGTCCTGTACATAGAAAGTCACCTTCCAAAAAAAAAAAGCACACATGCATGCCTGTGAAAAAGTAAAAAGATACCCTACTCCTTCAAGAAACTGCAAAAAAGATTGTTCACAGTTTGTTGCTGTCGCGTATCATACTTTCAAGAATCAATCATGATATTAAATTATTAAACAATGAAATTAAAAATCCTGAAGATACCATGAATGTCACGTTATCACCAAAAGGCATAACCAGATTGCGTCGTGAAGGGTTTTTCCGTTTGCATCACGTATGGTTTGTCGTTCGCAGTCGGGAACCAGATCGTTGAAGGGGAAGGAGCATCATAACCCAGATTACGAATGGAGAATGAACCCTCGTTTGATGTTTTTAATTTTGAGAAAAGGAATTACAAAACGGTAAAGTGGTCATTTGCTAAGAGAAAGGCTAAATATGTAATTAAATTTAAGAGTTGGGCAAATATGTAACTAGTTTAATACCCGTCCGTTGGACGGGTTACGCTAAGGTAACAAACAAAGACAATGTATATTGATGGTGTTTCGGTTTGCTTCTCCTTTTTCCTCTTTTCCATCTCCTATTTGAAAATATTACAACCATCGAACTTTTCTTTTTCTTCTTTTCAAACCATAGAAACGCATTCTCAAAACACATTATCCAAACACTACAAAAATGACATATTAACTTTTAAGAAGTCAAAAACTTAAAAGCAGCTCAAAATAAACAATCCCAAACACCCACGTTAGGTGAACACAAGTCTAAAGAACATTATAAACAAAAGCACCATTTTTTAATTTATAAAAGTAAAACGAACATGAAGAGTGTACAACCACAAAACAATATAAAATAAAACTGATAGAGTGGTAAAACATGAAATTGTGCCATTTTAATGAAAAAGTAAACGATAGACAATATTGGGGGAAAGTGTAGTAACATTCAAATATGGTTGGTTTACTGCCTATATTTTCTCAGCTTTTGGATCGTTCTCTTTAACCTCAAAGGTTGCCTCTTTTCGACCTGTTAACGTTTTTATACGACAACAATCCAACCAATTAAAACACTTGACATAACCACGAACAAATAAATTTAGAAAGTCAAGAGGATACATTTAAGTAATACATAACACCATAACCTCCGTAATTGGAGAGCTTTTATTATGTTCAATCAGCATCACAATCTGTATGTTCTGATGCTCTCAAATCAGATTGTTGATCCCGTTGTTTACAAGTTTGCTCAGGTAATTTACATTTCAGTTTGTTAGGGTTACCTAGTTTAATACCCGTCTGGTGGACGGGTTACGCTAACTACGTAACAAACAAAGATAATCTATATTGACGGTGTTTGGGATTGCTTCTCCTTTTCCATCCCCCTTTCTCATTTTTGAAAAAGTCAGAACCATCTAACCTTTCCTTTTCTTCTTTTCAGGTCACAAAAACTCTTCTCAACACATTATCCAAACACTACAAAAATGACTTATTAACTTTTTTTTTTTGGTAAATGAGCTTTCGCCCGGCAAATTTTAATAAAATGAAAGGATTTTACATGTATTTGTTGGAGGGGCATAACCCCCGTAACACTTGGACTCCCAAAACATGTTTTGGGAACCAATAAAACCGAAAACCATACTATGCCTACTAAAAAATAAACTCCTAGTAGGAAATAGGAATAATATCATTTTCAAGCGTAACAATATTACAAAAACTTACAACAAACATAACACTGGTATCCAAAAATCCAAAAACTTTGGGCCTTCAATCTTCAAATAAATAATACCCATGTCGTGGGCCTTCCACATGATAGCAGCCAAAGTAATTAAAGCCACACAAGCAGGAAATAAATTGGGCCAGCCAAGAGGGCCGCATTCCATAAGCAAACCAGGACCGCAACCAAGGCTGATTAAATATAAAGGAGCCCAAATTAAAACATGCCCGATGCACAAAGTCGGAACAATAAAACTTGAGCTAATCCGTATCAAAAACTCGGAGATCAAACCAGGAAACCCGGGACGAAAGCCCGGATTATAACCTGCCCAGCACATAAACTCTGACCCTATGTAGCACGGATAAGGGTACGGGAACGGCAAAATTCAAAAATACAAGATACGGGTATGGCAAAAAAAAATAATGTTAAAAAATAAAATTATATTAAACAAAGTCCAAAAAATAAAAATATATTAAACAAAGTTCAAAAATATATTAAACTCCAAAAACACTACATAAACAATAGGTTTTTTTTTAAAGTTAACTATTATTCACAAGCGCACCCTCAAACAGAGAGCCGCCAAAACAAAAAACCAATACATAAACAATAGGTAATTAATTATCGTTAATTGATTATTCTATTCTCTGTTGACTTAATAAATAGTATTTTTTTAGTTTTGCCGTTTTGTTGGGTTTTCAAGAAATTGAGAAATAGGAACATTCAATTTATTGATTCTATTCTTTGTTCCTTATTCTATTCTATGTTCCTCAATTTCTCAAATAAACAATAAACAATCAATGGTAATCATAGAGGAGGATACATAATGGTTATCAAAACATCCAAATATTCTCTCGCATTCAAATATTGAGAAACAGGAGCATACAGAATGGTTATCAAAGCATCCAAATATTCTCTTGCATACAAAATGATTATCAAAATTATCAAAGTCAAATAAAATCAAATCAAAGGGTTAAAACCCTAAATATTTTAGGAAACGTCCCCGATACTTTATTTTGGAAGTACCCAATATCAGGTACGGTTTTGTAGAAGTCCCCAATATCCGGGTACTTTTGGGAAACGTCCCCAAGCCGTTCCCTAGGCGTTTCCGTCCCCGAGTCATCCCCGGGACGGGTACTATATGCAAACTGGCGTCCCCGTGCTTCATAGCTCTGGCCCATTCCCGGGATTCAGACCAAAATCATACCAAACCAAACACTCGGCTCCATACAACATACCCGGGCAGTCGAAACAAACCCAATCAAAACAACAAAAAATAACCATCCAAAGAATTGTTCTTTTTCCAAGCATAAATCTGGTGAGATAAACCCGGAGCATGTACGCTGAACAGACCCAGTTCATGACTTGACGCCGGAGCCAAACAGCACACCCGGAGCAGACCCAGACTAACGCAGAAAAATAGGACAGACTCGGACTTAAACACAAAATCGGAGGAAACCCATCCCAAAACACAGACCCAGACATAAGCAAAAGGACCGGAATGATAAAACAAAGTCCCTGACCAAATGGAACGATCGGTAGGGGCAGACCCGGACACTCAAATCCGGACACCAAGCCAGGACGCCAAGAGCACAACCAGCCAACATAATCTTAAAAAACATGAAAACAAACCAGAATTTTCCCAGCTTATAACAACCAGCTTTGCTGCCAAAAAAGATCAACCATCGGCCAAACAAAATCAAACAAAAAGTTCCGAATAAAAGCAACTTATGGGCACCACCCAACACCAACCGACACAAAGACATACACAAACCCAAAACCCAAAAAACAGACCCATTAAACAGGAACGAAAGACACATAAAATTAACGTTTAGGAGGTTTCACAACTACGGGATCGAAATATTTACCCGTCTTTGCGAGTTGCGATAAAAACTGGGCTGAGCCACTATCATCTTCGTAAACATCCTCGTCACAAAAGTCTGGATCCAAATCTAGCTCCATGCATTTATCGTAAAAGAACTCCCACTCCCCGTCAACCCACTCTTCATGATCCTCCGCTTTAACCGCTCTCGCATCACTTCGAAGGGCATCAATAATTCGTTTTTTCTGCACATCCGTTATGCCATAGTCTTTATCGATGATCCGGTTTAAAGACTCTGAAGGATTAACCTGTCCCCAACACAAAACGCAATTGCATTTAATCATCAACCACCTCCGAATATCCAAGTTCACCTACAATGCTTCTTAGACTTTTTCCATATTAACTCCCATCCCAATCAGTATAGGCCCATGACAATTTACAAGATTCCCAGGCATCCAGCCCAACAAATTAATTCCACCATAAGAATCCCATCTAATAATCCACACTTATTTTATTTTATGGGCCTTCTCATTATTTTTTTTAAAGCTACAACCCATGTTTTCCTCTTTTGAGATCCACTTTAGTACCAGTCCACTTAAAAGACGACAAATCCATAAGTAATGGTTTATCCCAGTACACTTTAATTTCCAGGCCCACTTGTTTGTATCCAGTCCATTCTACTTGTCGAGTATTTCCCTTATATTTTATGAGTCTGATTAAATTTCCCTCGTGGCAGTTTTGGTCTAACTTTTACCTTATTTTAAGTAACCAAATTTTTTAGGAAAGAAAAAATCATCAGTTTCAACAATTCTGGTACAAGGTAACAAACTTTCTGAAGCTTGGATTTAAGGTAATATGATCCGGAAACTGACAATTTTGATGGAGAGGTAATTTGTCCATAACAAAAAGTGATTTTACGCAATAAATGATACATTTTTTTCACATTTATTGCGTAAAATCACTTTTTGTTATGGACAAATTACCACTCCATCAAAATTGTTAGCTAACAGATCATATTACCTTAAATCCAAGCTTCAGAAAGTTTGTTACCTTGTATCAGATTGTTGAAACTGATGATTTTTTCTTTCCTAAAAAAGTTGGTTATTTAAAATAAGGTAAAAGTTAGAACAAAACGTTTTTTTCACAATTTTAGCCTCGCGTCACAGAAATAGTCCAGCAAAATAGTTACGTGTAAGAATAAAATTGTCAACAGCAAAACGTTTGATGTGGGCAAATTGCCTCCAATCATAATTGAAAATTTTCTTTCTTAGCGTGCCGTCTAAAATCAATTGGTGGGTATAAGTTTAGCGTCCTTACCTCCATTCTAACCAACTTGAGTTCTGCCTCCAGTGAAGCAATGATGTTTATGACTCTGTAAAACCACAAACAATAAAACCAACAATTAATCCATGTATACAATCAATCACAGAATACACAATTGCTATGGTGTTTATGACTTTTATAATCTCATATATGCTATTTTTTTGCAAGAAATGATGAAAAAATATACCTTTCGTCAAACTATAAAGCAGAGAAACCCACTTCAAATAGGGATGTTTGAGTTGACGATGGTCTTTCCCAGCACCAACCAAAACACGATGATGTTTATTCCAAACATTTCCAAAATGGGTGGGTTAGGAACATAACCCACTTATTTTTTTACTTTTACCCATTTGACCCGTAAAAGATAAAACATAACCAATCCAAAAGCAATCTATTCATCAATTGACTTGAAGAGCGGTTTTTCTAATCAACAAATTAATTGCAAATAAGCACAATGTAGTAATGTACTTCTGGCCATATTTTATTTTACACAAATACAACAAAACTATTTTATTTGTATCTTAATACCAATTCATGTAGAGTAGATAACAAATTTAACTGCAGTATACTTACTATGTGCCCTATCGGTTCATGGGAATAGGGTGTCACAACTGACATGAGCGCAAAATTGTTACAAAAACACACTTTAGTTGAAGTATGTATTTCACCCTCATTGATTACCAACATGCACCTTCTTAAGTTTTGCAACAACCCTTTTTAGGTCATGAACACATGATCTATTCTAAAACGAACAATAATTAAATTGTTATACAGAAAATACCATGGCTAACTTTGATTTAAATTTTCAGCCACAATATTATACTTTTGCGCCTTAAGCCCCATCCCTAGTATAAAAAAGTAATATATGTGGTAAAAATACCAGTAGGAATCTAAAATTTTATTTATTTACAAAATGCATCATAAACAATAGAAAAGGATATATAAAAGAAATAAAGAATAAAGAGATAGAGATCAAACAATACAATATAATATCAGAGCATTTGCATATGTAGTGCCAACAACATTTAGGGATATTAATGGTACCTTTATAGGTGATGTCCCTTCCTTGGGTAGCCATGGCTGATGGAGGAAGCACAACAATTGGCAGGAGGAGGCGGATGATGGCTGGCAGAGAAGATGGCGACGAACTGCACAGAAGGAAAGATCGAAGTGTGGAATTTGTGTTGTAAGTAGGTAACCCTAACAAACTGAAATGTAAATTACCTGAGCAAACTTGTAAACAACGGGATCAACAATCTGATTTGAGAGCATCAGAACATACAGATTATGATGCTGATTGAACATAATAAAAGCTCTCCAATTACGGAGGTTATGGTGGACACGAGTGGCCGGCGACTCACTTCACATTTAACAAAGCGAACCCTAATTTTTCCAATTTGGATGTAAACAATTAGATGTTTCTATGCCTTTTGGGTTAGGGATGCAAATCAACAATTGATTGTTGATTTGGATTTGGTTGGGGGAGAGACGGCCAGAGAAAATTCGATTGTTGATTTGGGTTTTCTTGGTGAGAGAGGAGCAGAGGATTGGAGAGGATGGTGTATAATGGATTGGAGAGGATGACTGGTGATAGTTTTATACACAGTGGCAGACGAACGTGGGAGAAGTTAGGGGAGAGACAACCGCTGTAAACTGGAGAAAAATAGGTAACCGGCAAAGAGAGAAGTTAGGGGAGCGTAGATTCAGGGACGTGAGAGAGAATCAATACTTAAAACGGTTAAAGGTGACATTTAGGTGGTTGAGTCATGGAGATAGTGGGTAACAAAAGATGGAGGTAACCACCAGATACAAAAACCGACCATAATCTCTTGGAACCGCCACAAAAACCGTCACAAAAGCGGTTATTTTAGTGAGTTTAAACGGCCCAGATTTCATTTCAGCAAGATCTAACGGTGGATATCGATTTGGAAGGTGGTTAGACTTAATGGGTTTAATATATATATATAATTAAACCTCTTAATAGGAGGAAATATGTAAAAATCTCTTTATTCCCTATTTTAAAAGTTTAATTTGTATGGGTGGGAGGGGCACCATCGGTGACCCCTTTGTGAACCTTCTTTGCCAATCGGGGAGGCACCCCTTGGGTGTATTCGGTGAAAGCTTATTTGGGTGGAGAGGGCATTTTCATCAATGGTAGCAACCATTGAGCCAGCTAATTTGGTAATAAAAAAAATAATAAAAAAAATAAGAAAAAACTAATAACAGAGTCTACCAAGTTCATTTTTCGTCCCACACACACCCTAACATAACATCAATGGTAGCAACTATTAAGCCAGTTAATATGAAAAAAAAAATAACTAATAAAACAGGGCCTACTTTAGTTCTCATTTTTCGTCCAAGATGATCTAACAAACACAAGCGGAAAACCATAAAACTCGCAAATTGGCACTACGAGCTAGTAGAACTTAAAACGGATAAATTACACAAATTGAAAGAATGAACCACAATATCTACATCACCAAGCTTCCTAATCAAAACACTAATTAGACGTCCCGTTGACCGGCCCTACTGCTCTCATAACCGCTACTGTCACCAGACTCGACGTATCTCTTCTCCATCAACCGCTCCCTATCCATTTCCCGATTCCCTCTATGTTCCTGTACAAGATACCATTGAAAAAATGCACCCAAACATACAAGTTTCAATACACAAACTTACATCTCTGAACGGAAAATCATCGGCTTCAAGCATATGAATCACATGACCCATTTTAGGCCTCTTTTGAGCACTCGGATCCACGCAGCGTAATGCTACTAGTAGGGCCCGCTTCAAAGCTCTTGAAGATGGTTTTTCAGGTAGTTTAGGATCCAAAACCCCCTCCGCGTTCCTGTTTGTTACCATCGTTTTAAGCCAATCCACAAGATTCACCTACAAAATGTTTCTCCATTAAATATTAGACAAAAGTGGCGGAAACAAAAGAAATTAAAAGGTTTACGGGCTAGGCTAACCTCATCCGGAGGCCGACTATAATCTACAGGGTTTCTACCACTAATAATCTCCATTATAAGAATCCCGAAGCTGTAAACATCACTTCTTTCATTCAACATGCCCGTACTAGCATATTCGGGAGCAACATATCTAACAAGCAAATTCAAGAATATCATTAACGCGTATAATACTAGTATATGTGATAAAAATTATATAAAACTGATAAAATGAATCAAACAATTTAGTTACCCAAATGTTCCCATAACTCGAGTGGTGACATAGCTCTTCTCCGAGCCCAAAAGTTTGGCTAAGCCGAAATCAGAAACTTTAGGGTGCCATTGTCTATTAAGTAATATATTGCTTGATTTAATATCTCGGTGAACAACTTTGGGCTCAAGTCCTTCGTGCAGATACGTCAACCTATAAAGTTCACATCAAGGTTTAAAGGTTTAAAATTACTCGTGTGATAATTTCATTCTTGGTTTTAAATTGCGTGATACGCTCCGATGCGTTTGGTCCAAAAATCTAATGTGTGATGCAAGTGCATCACGTATGCGATGCGCTCTTTATAAAAAAATTACCAAAAAAATTATTTATGCATAACATAACAACTTATAAAAGCGTACTTGAACTAAAACAACTGACATAATAAGAAGATAAGAGTTGTGCTTTTTGGTTCAAATCAAGCATACTTAAATGTTTCCAGAACCACAAAAAGTGTTTAGGAACCATAATGGTCGAAATCAAGCATATTAAGATATTAATTATTGAAAAAACCCAACCCATTTCATAAAATCTGGAGAAACAAAAAACATAACAAACAATGTTGCGTGCATCGGAGCGCGTTATGCGAAATCAGCGGAGTATTCTCGCATCATGTAAACGCAACACATCAGCTGTGGCGATGCACTCTCATCAGCACACCGGGCGCTTCACGCATTAAGCACGCATTTTAAAACCAAGATTTCATTCCCATAATTCACATTTTGGATTGTGGTATATACCCTTTAGCCGTTCCAAGCACAATGTTCATTCGAATCTCCCACGTAAGAGGACTAATCGGTCCAACATCTCCATGAAGCCATTGCTCTAAGTTCCCATTGTTTACATACTCATAAACAAGGATTCTAAACAGGCATCCAAATCATACAAGTATACAACCACAGTTCAAACTCGAAGTCAAAGTCAAGGTCAAAGTCAAAATCAAAGTCAAGTAATTGAAAATGCAGCAATCAAAGCCTAAAAGGTATACCTTTGAGCCCCTTCAGCACAATACCCAAGCAACCTCACTAAATTCTTGTGACGAACACGCCCAATTGCTTCCACTTCAACCTTAAACTCCTTCTCAGCTTGTCCTCTATAAAAAAGTCAAAACCAAAGTCAAAATTGACCCAATCTCCTTAATTTAGCAATACAAATTGATTAGAAACCTGTTGTTAAGCAAATTTTTAACAGCAACCATAGTATTATCAGCCAGAACACCAGAATAAACAATCCCATAACCACCTTCACCAATCACATTCTCATCTGAAAACCCATTTGTAGCAACCTCAAGCTCTCTCAAAGTGTACCAATGACCCCAACCCAAATGAGACACTTCGGGTTGCACCGACATAACCGCCAGCTGGTCACCCGACCCGCTTCCATAAGACGACCCGCCGCCACCCCTTTCCGGGTACAAAACCCGGTGCCCCTTCCCGATCTCTATCTGGATCTTCTCATACCCGTTTACACTATTACCATCATCTTCAGTTACTTCACTTCTAACTATAGCTAAAGAACCCGATTCAGTTCCCGTTTCGGTTAACGGGTTGGGGTTGCTGGTTTGTAGCGTATTGGGTCGGGTCGGGTCGACCCGGGTTGGTTGAATTTCGTCGGGTATGGTGGGGATTTTGGGTTTTTGGTGGACTGTGATGGTTTTTTCGAAGGATTTTTTGCGTTTGAAGGTGAAAAAGAGTGAGATGAAGAAGATGATGATGACAATGGTGGCTCCGAAGAGAATTCCGAGAACAACCCAGAATTTTAAGCCGAAAATTGAGGTTTTACGAGAGAGCTGATCCTTAAAAAAGGCGGACATTTTTGTGGGTGTCGGTGGTGGTAAGGATCTAGGACTTCATAGGAAGTAACTAAGAAGGGTTTACTGTTTAGGCCATCCGTAGTCATAACGCCCCTTTGTGGGCGTTATGCGACACGTGGCGCGTCACGTCAGCGTGTGGGCGTTATGGGGCCTTATGCATTTAAGCCCGTAGTCATAAAGCCCCTACCCATCATTACCTATTTAATAATTTTCAGTTTTATTAATTATTTATAAAAAAGTTTGCTTGTTTCTGATTGGTCCAATTTTGAAAAGCATCTCCATACCGCCCCCACTCCCCCGCGATAATTATAGCGCTGCCCCCAATTTTCTGAAACATGGCGCCCGGCGTTTTAGTGTTCCGGGGCGTTTTCCGGTCATGGCGCCGGGCATACCGCCCCACTACGTATGCTCTTAGAAGTTGGAAGTGAAAGATTGTCAAGTTGGGGGACACAGATATGAAGGTGGTGGTAGAAACAGAGTAAAACGACAAAACCATTATGTCTTGAATAAAATATGTTTTTCAATTATTATTAGTTTTTAATACAGATAGATATTTAATATTGATATCTTTTTAAAGGTGAGGCCTTTTCCAAAGAATTGATGGCATTTAAACTTCATCTATAACTAGTCAAATCCCCCGTGCGTTGCGACGGGTATTTAGATGGAATTGGTTTGATTTATTACGGTATCGGTTCGGTATCACCACTCGTATAACAACCAAACAAAAAAAAATCATAATATGACCAAAATGATATCAGCACGTGTTTTACATTTTGTGAAAACGGTAAAAACGAATAATACTATCGGTTTCAATGTTATTTGGTCGGAATTGGGTAAGCCTATACAACAGTAGAGATGTTAGGAAAACCATAAAAACTAATATAGGTAATGATGTTGTTCGAACAATATCGCTTTGATTCGTTAGGGTAAAAAATTGTATCTCAACCACTCGTTTGAAAAAATCTTTTATCAAAACTTGATATAAAAAAAATAAAGACATTGTAACAACCTTTGTAACAATTAAATATATATGACATAGATGTAATATAAATAATTTTTAAAGGAATATGTATGTGTTTTAAAAGATTTTTAATAGAATATAATTTTAGTAAGATTTAAATGTTAAGCATAAAACTCGAGTTAGTGATTTAATGTTGATTAAAAAATAGGATAAAAAAAATAACATCTGAGAATTGAACTTATGTGGTGAAAGTAAGATAAGGAATAACAAAAGGTCACAATTACTACAACCAATATTATTTTTCTTGATTTCATTATATATAATGTATATGTTGTTAAACCAAATTTTGGTATGGAAATAAAAATTAAGAAAACTACTTTGTGCTGGTCCAATCAAATGTCATTCAAAAGACTATTCATGAAGCTTGGCTAATAATATATACTAGTGGAATTCTCCCGCGCTACGCAGCGGGAATTCAGTCAACAGATTTGGTCCTCGCTATAGCAATCAAAAAAGAAAACAAAATATAAGGGTCTTGATATACCCAAAAGGACCTTGACATGTGTTTTACATCGATTGAAAACCATTAAAACAACGAACAGTATCACTCTGATTATTTCAATATCGATGTCGGTACCCGTGTTGTTTGCATGGAATCAGCGCGGTTGATCACGATACCGTACGATACCTACATTTGTATAGCTTACGATAAAAAAGAAACCTTATTTTGAATACAAATTTTGATTGGAAACCATAAAAACAATTACCAGTACCAGTTTCGATCATTTCAATACCGATATTGGTTCCGATGTTGTTCGATTGGAATCCACCCGGTTCATCACGGTACAATACGGTACCTGGATGTGTATAGTTTACAATACAACAAAAACACTCTATTTTGAATACAAAACTATACTGAAATGTCGAGAGAAAAAAAGTAAACAAAATTGTGTATTCAGATTAAAAAAAAAGTTAAGAAATGCATGTTATTAGAGAAAAATCAAATTAAAATAAAATTAAATCTGACAAAAGCGTATATAACTGATACAGATAGCGGTTCGACTAATACCAATAACGATCCCAATGTTTTGTTGGAATCAGATCAATTAGTCATGACACCCGTACGATATCATTATTTATTATAACTTACGACTAAAAAAACACTCTACACTTATTTACTTTTATGCTATTTTAACTTTATGGGTTAGTTTAGTTAGTTTAATAAATCTTATTATGACAAATATTTATATTTTAATCAAATACTTCAATACATTAACCAATTTGATGGCATTTAGTAAAGAGTAAAACAAATTTGTTACTGTTCATGGCAACTTCTAATTCATATGTAATAAAAATTAAAATACTTAAAAATTAGAAACACTATTCATCGAAACTTTGAATTCATATGTTGTTTATTACTAAAACTCAAATTAAATAACATATAAATTATTAAAATTACTAAAAATTAAAATACTTAAAAAAATAGAAACACTATTCATTGGAACTTTAAATTCATATGTATAATGGGGAACTTGTTGCATTTGAATATGTAGTTTTGGGTCGCAATGAGGTGTCAGTCGATGACTGGTTAATCGATTTGGGTTCATAGGTAGTTTTGAGGGTGCCTCCTTCACTCTAATATGATTTGAACATTCACTACTTGGTTGAGGTGAATCAACAATGTTATTAGACTAAATACGTAACTATTTTCTTTGTTGTTTGAAATAATTAATTTGGAGGGTTGAAATTAGAAAGGTTGAATTTGCCATTTGTGTAGGTTTTAATATAGTTTATATAGGACAACCCTTTTCTACAAGTGTAATGACTTTTATATAACGATTAATGTCTTATATTTTATTCGTAACAAATTTAAGAAATAAAATGTATGTCTTTCACATGTACAAGGTTTAAGTTTCCCCCATTCCTGCGTGTTATTATGTTGTTTGGTGTATCGAATATTAGATGTGATGATCAATTGGTTTCAAGAATCAAGAATATGTATGTGGAGTACACTATATATAGATCCACTCTTTGTATGGTTTAATCACTTGTTATGCGAGTCTCTTTGTATAATAATATAAAAATATACATAATCAAGTTATATTGTGCAGCTTAAGATTTCGACAAATTATTAATATCCATTTTATCAAGTAGAATCAGAATTAAAGTGGAAAAAGTTCACGGATGATTATATTAATATATTTAGCATGTGTGCCCCTTACCTCACGCGTCCCACGGATCACGTAACCATATCACGTGATTGCTAGCTAGCTACCAAACTATACCTTTACAAAGTCTCGTGTATCACCACCGACGGCCGATAATTCCACTCGTGTAACTTTGCCTCCTATACCTTTGTTTTTTTAAGACTAACCACGTTCAGAAGATTAATAAGTGATGGAATCCCAATGGGCCTTTGTTCAATATCACACCTAAAGAATTGGCATTAGCTCATTTGGCTTGAAAGATTAGGTGTTAACTAATTAAGCTCTATATTAGTTAAGTCTAATATAAAGAATTATATATACCTAATATATGAAGTATTTAAAAATTAAAATATAATTAGATCTTCACTGCCCGATCCGGTTTTATACGGTTGGTTTTTGGTATAAACCGCAAACCAAGCCGTTCACTACGGTTTAAATTTTAGAGCATAATCGAGCGAAAGTTAGGAGAATAACCGACCGTGATACTATATCAATAACCAGTTTGGACAATTGCACTGTTTTAAACAGAACCGTAAACACCACTAGTTATCATTGCCTAGAATTCTACGGTTGAATCAACTTTCGGTTATATATTACATATATACAAAACCAAAACTTCTAGAATGGTTTTTGATACCTATAATATAGGTTCACCCTGCTCACAATTTCACATATATACAATATGTTTTTGCATTAATTATAAAAATACTCATATGGTTTTTTTCATCAATATATGTACACACAGACACTGAGTAACAATTAATATACCAACCCAACTTGTGCAACATGGAGTACAGGCCAATTACCAACGAAGGTGACTTGTGAGAAATGGGAATGACTCCTTATGGACCACTCCTAACCAAAAGCCACGAGTCACACCAATTCAGTCAAATGAAAACGCTTAAACCTGGAAGCTAAAGCCCGATTGGGGCTTTTCTTTGCTTCCATATTCGAAACATTTTATGACACAGCAAGCCTCAAATTACCAATGGGTGGGCTAAACCAATTTACAATGGAATTAAATTGCCTTTCTATTCCACAATGTTAATAGACACTCGTGCTAGAAAATTAGAATAGCAAAGCATATGAGAAAACATCATGGTTTTGAAATATGTGTAAAACGTTTATATTTCTTTTACGATGTATTATTTTGTGGCATTTTTGTTCTAGTAATTTGGGTATCAAGATGTTAAATGTGATTTCCAGCTCAAATTTTGTTTTTTGTTAGAAAAAATATTCAGTAAAAGAACCTCCTAAATCGGTTCCAAATTCCTTCTTAAAAAAAATTCACAAATGTGTTCAGTATTAACAAGAGTAGGGACTTTAATATTTAAAAGTTGGCTTGAGGGACTTTTGTAAAAAAAAAGTGAAAGTATATTGGTTTTTATGGCATTTGCCCTGCAACAAAATATGAAAATATTCTATGTTTTGATTTCAATATGCGATTTCTAATAAAAAACTAAATAAATAAATAAATAAAAATATGAAAAAAAAATAAAATAATATATAAATCAGTAAAATCGGAATTTGAGGAGATAAAATAATAAATTGGAATATGGTCTAACCGGTTCAACTAAGAATGGTTCAAAAGACTTAACCGAATTAGCCAGCTACCCGATTCCAGGCTTGGTCCGGTCGCGAGAATATTGGTGCAACAAGTAGAGTGTGCATCGGGTTGAAACCAGACAATACCAAACCGAACCCGATATTTATGGAAAAACAAAACTGAAGGCGAGGTAGATATAGGATGGTCGGTCTTCGTCTTTTCTTTTTGGATTGGTCTTGGTCTTGGTCTTGAGATGGTAATACTTTTAACATTAAACATCAAATTTAGTGTTTGCAAGCATTAATTGATATGGTTGTCTTTGTTAAGATTTTTTTAGTTTGGAATTATCTAACAGGAGCACTGGATCCAAAACCCGAGCCCCTAATTACTAGCAACTCAATCTGATTAGGTATAACCCAGGGGCGGATATAGAGTGATAGAAGGGGTAACCGTCGTTGCCCCTTGACGCTCCGGTGATGCTCCGACGGTAGTGTAAATTTTGGAAAAAAATTGACTTTTTTTCGATTTCGTTACCTCTTTTTATTGAAACGTTACCCCTATATGGATTTTCTAGATCCGCCACTGGTATAACCCAAAGAATTAATATACCCGAACCCGACTTATATAATATGGATCAATAATCGGTTTTTATTTTTTAGAAAAAAGGATTCATTTTAACCCGATTATATTTAGGTGTTTGTATTTCTACGTCGACTATCTTTTCATATACCATTGATGATTTCATGCGCATAAGTTCATTTAGTATTAAATCGGTGCTTAAGATTTTAAGGCATTATTCAATTGGTATTAGGTATTAAATCGGGTGGGCTACAAGACATTCCATTAGCTTCGTTCGTTGACTCCATTCAATCGCATAGTGCACTACTGGACATTCCATCATCTAACACTAGGCAACAAGGTTAAATTTTGATCACATTGAGGTACGGTTCATCAATGAATTCTACTGTTCATTAACATCATTATGTAAACAAGCTTCCAGCACATTGATACTTTTGTTTTTAAGTAGCCCAATTGAGTTTTTAGTAGCCCATTTAATTTGGCTGTAGCCTTATGATGTCCAAATCTCATTGTTTAGCAGCACAATAGTGACTAGCCCATTTCAGAAAGCAGCCCGTTTATAACCAGAAAAACCAGAATATGTCGACCCGATAAACCTGATTACCGAATATCTGATTACGGATGACCCGAATCTTAATAGGGTTGGTATTTATATAATGTTAATTTGCAAGATTTGTAGGCATTGATGGTTGTACCTTTTTCTTTACGGGTTTTCCTTGCTTTGAGTGGGTTATTCCTTTGACGGTTTTGTTTGTACCTTTTAGGTCGGTGGGGGCTTTAAAATGGTAAGCCTTCACGGCTCACCGCCCAGCTGTCCCCTGCTTTCTCTCTCTCTCTTCTGGTGTCACACCCCGATTTTCAGTGGGCCCGGTTGGTGGGTTTATGCGTGACGATTGATAACAGTTTCACAAATATGCAGCGGAAGATAGGATGATAAATTAATAATATAAACGTTCGAAATTTATTAAATAAAATTTATAAGCATTCGATATAATGTCCCACAAGTAGGATCTTATATAAAAGCGAACTTAAGGACATCATAGGCCTTTAAGCAATGGAGTCGCAAATTCCAAAGCTTTTCTTTTGACCGAACCATTCCACCCAATATTTAGGGCTCATTACATGCGGTTTAATATTTTGAAAATATGTTAGTTTTCACTAGTAAATACAATTAACCGACCCGTTTTAAAAATCATTTTCATAAAGCATTTAATACATATTATGATAACCCGTAGGGTAATCATTTATATTGACATTTATAATCCATTTGGTTTACTTCAACTCCATAAACATGTGCTATTTCATTCAATTAAGAAATTGAAGAACTAATTACAACATAATCCATCATCTATGCTTTATTATTACCATTATTTTTATAATCTTTTAAGGCAAATTGGAAAATAATAATCCCATCTATCTTTCTGAAATTAGCCAATAATAATCCCAAGTCACGAATCAACCACCAATAATCCGACCTCGTCCGTTTTTTTTTTGTAAAATACTCCACAGTTAAGTTTAGGCTAATTGAGTTAATAAAATGCTGACGTGGCTAATAAATGTCTGCCACATGGATTTTTTTAAATGACTTGGATTATATTAAATCCTTTAATTGTTTAGTTGACTGATTATAAAAAGGGGAATTGACCAACATGTTCGATCGGAGTTCACCAAGCATGAACCCTAATTCATAAGCCAACCCCCAATCCTCAAAATTAAGACTTTTCAATCGATCCCAATCACGAAAACATGAGTTCATCATCATCGTCTTCATCAATTCGTTCAAAAAACCCCAAAATTTTCAGACTTGGCACCGATGGAAGAGTTTATTGTAACCATGAATTAGTTGCAATCCGTAGGGTGGCTGGAAATCGAAGTTCAAGACAAGGAGAAGAGTTTTCTTTGGCCTGTAAGTTAATTTACAAAAAAATGATATTGAATCTCAAATCTTAACCACTTGTTTGTTAGGGATCTGATTGCAAATTCTTTATGTGGAAACAAGAAGGTGATGTCATGTTATCAAGTGAATGCAACTGTCGTTTCGATGAGATGGACAATGAGAGACTGGTATTTGAGAAGACATTGATAGTAGAAGAGAATAAGAGTTTGAAAAAGCAATCAAAGAAAGCATGTTTTGTTGTTGTTGTTGTTTGCATTGTAGCAGTGTTGTTTTGGTTATATTGACCCGCTTTAGTCATGTATCGACTATGTAATAGGTTGTTTTGGTTATAACGACCCACTTTAGTCATGTATCGACTATGTAATACGTTGTTTTTCAATATATCATGTTTCGACTGTGATTTTGGTTATATTGACCCCCTTTATTGCAATGGTTACATGGTTGAATGTGTTTGGACATAAACTGTACATAAGCAGGACATAAACTGGACATAATCAAGGCTGCAAAACAATGGCATAAACTGGACATAACCGAGCCATAAACTGGACATAACCAAGGCTGCAAAACAAAGCCATAAGCTGCACATAAACCATACTTACAAAACAAAGCCATAAACTGGACATAACCAAACAGGACTGCCATAAACTGGACATAACAAAGCCATAGATAGATAAACAAGTTTAACAAACACCAAAGGTACTACAAGTTTAACAACTTTGACAAAATCCAAAAGAAACCCATAACACTTCATCCCATAACTAGTTTAACAAACACCAAAGGTACTACAAGTTTTAACAAAAACCAAAACATAGATAGATAAAAAGTCATCAGTTGGTGGTTTTGGAAATCTTTTTTGGCCTTCCCCTCCTAGCCTGCCCCTGAGATTGTTGAGTGGAACACTGAGATTGTTGAGTGGAAGTGGTCTGAGAGAGTTTTGGTGCTGCTGTTGACTGTGAAGCTTGTCCATCAGCTGACTTTTTTGGCCTGCCCCTCTTTCTTTTCTCTCCAGTAACTTCAGCTGCAGGTTTTTCACACTTTGATGTTTTATGACCTCTTCCATGACAATTCTTGCAAGACATGAGTATACCGTGCCTACTCAACTTCCCAAATTTTTTCTTGGTTTCATGTGGATCCTTCTTCCTATTCTTTTTTGGTCTGCCTGGACCAATCTTAACTAGTGGAGGGTCCAAAGGTAATTCAACTGTTGGCCAATATTTTTCTGAAGGCAGTGGTGGGATAGTGTACTCATAGGCCTTGAAATACATCTCTTTGGTCAAGTAACTATGAACAAATTCCTCAGATTCCCTACGCATAAAGGCTGCAACTGCACACATATGATGACATGGGATGCCTATTAAGTTCCATTTCCTGCATGTGCAGGTTTTGTTCCTTATATCCACAGAATCATCATCAAAGCTTTTCACTTGGAACAAAGTTCTGCTTGAAGGATACACAGTACAAGTATAAGCTTTATCCTTGTCTTTATCAAGCTTTTTTCTTTGGACTCTAGGGCAAACAACCACATTTTTACTTGACATCTCATTAAACTTGGTAACTAACCTGGTCATTACAGCCAACTTGATGTCTTCCAACATTTGAATTAAATGCTTTGATCTGGACTGTATGATGAAACCATTGAATGTTTCTGCCATATTGTTCACAATAACATCAGCCTTGTTCTCAATATTAAGATAGCACCTATAGAAGCACTTAGGATTCTGGTTAATGAATGCATCAGTTGCCTCTTCATCCACAATCCTCATTTCTTCAATTGCTCTTTTGTGATCAGCAATATTATTTGCTTTAGCAGCCCTCCAAAACAACTCCTTAAGATCATCACCCTTGTATTTTTTGTGCCAATTAGCATATATATGCCTAGCACAATTCCTATGCTCAGAATTGCCCCAGACAGAGGCAACAACATTCAATAATCCCTGAAATAAGTCAATTAATGCAGCATATTATAAACCAAACATTTGTTATATAAGTATTTACACTATACAGTATTTACACTATACAAAAAAGTTACCTTTTGCTTGTCAGATACTAGTGTCCAACCCTTCCCTTCATCAGAAATTTCTAAGCACTTCTTCAGCTCATTCATGAACCACCACCAACTGTCATTGTTTTCACCTTCCACAACTGCCTAAGTAACTGGATACATCTGATCATTCCCATCCCTACCTATTGCCACCAATAACATACCACCAAGAAATGTCTTTATAAAACAACCATCTAGACATAGAAGCCTTCTACATCCTGCTAAAAACCCCTTCTTAATTGGATCAAAGCAAATGAACAGTCTAATGAAAACCTCTGTACCAGGTTCCTGTCCATAATATTCTGATGGGATAGTCACAAGTTCAAAAGTAGATGTTGGATTGGCTTCTTTCAATGCTGCTAAGTATGCACCCAGCTTCCCATAATGTTCTTTCATTGAACCATGAAGTTTGAGATGGGCATAAGTCTTTGCCTTGTAAGCCAACCAATTACTCACAATGACCTTGAACTTTTCTTTGACTGCATCCTGGATTTCCCTTGCCTTCCAATGAGGATTAACCTTGAAAATATGTAGGAACTGACTAGCTATGAATTGTCCAGTTAACTGTCTGTTCTTCAACATATTTCTTTGACAACTATGTTCATTAACTACACTTTTAACAAGGAAGCATGCTTTTTTAACATGGTAAGACACATACACCTTAAAGGGACAGGTTTTAACACATCTAACACCAACCCTTCCCAGCCTATTCTTGTCACTTACTGATACTTTAAGATTCCTACCATTGAAGATTGCATAATTTCTAAAAGCAACTTTCACTGCTTCCCTTGTTGGGAACCTAGTACCAACTACCAAACCCACTTAGTCCAGTCAGTATTTTCACTTACAACTGGAAGAACTTCCTTGTACTTCTTATCCCTTATGTCATCATCTTCACTCTCTCTAGGTGAATTAATATCCCCATCTGAGTCCTCATAGCTGCTAGCTTCACTAAATTTTGTTTCTACAACAGCCTTGTTACATTTGTAGTCTTTTTAATAACCTTTCAACAATTTGTTTCTTTGATAAATTGTTTTGCTTTAATGCAGCCACAGATGCCCTCCACTCCTCATCATCATCAGAACCAGCATCTAACTGATCTGGCATCCAGTCTGCATCTTCTTCTCCACTTTCTGATTCAGATCCTTCCTTATCTTCATCAGATCCAGAAGGTTCTTTGGTAGGTGTTGACTGCCTGCACTGAATTGCCTTTGTGAAACCAACAGGACTTATGTTTTTTGTCTGGTGAATTAGTCAACTGTACAAGTTGTTTGGTAGGTGTTGGGTTCCTGTTTGCAGTACTTCTTGTAAAGCCTTTGAAGACTGTTAGGGTTTTAGTTTGGGGTTCAGTTTGGGCTTCACTTTGGGCTACAGTTTGGGCTTCAGGTTGGGCTACAGTATGGGTTACAGTTTGGGCTTCAGGTATGGCATCAGGTATGGTTTGAATAAGTTGTTTTGTAGCTATTAAAGTCCTGTTTGCAGCTCTCTTGGTAAAACCTTTGAAGGTTACAGTTTGGGCTTTGAAGGCTACAGTTCTATTACCTTGTGCATACAAATGAAGGATGTGCCTGGCATATTTCTCCCCCATTTTTTTCAGCATATCCATTACATCTTCGTCATTGGTAATCTGCACAAGACCATCTGCAAAATTCTTTCCAGGCATCATGTAAAAAAGTTCAATATTCTTATCTTGGTAAGACCCACCCTCAATCACATAATCGATCAACTTAAAATAAGACATCTTGTCTACTTCTACTTCAAACATATGTGTATCACCACCTTCATAGTGCAATTTAGGTTTTTTTTTTGCAGCTTACCACCGTGCCAAGCTTTGACAATAACCTTGTCATCCATCCTGTTGGTTTAAAGAGTGAGAGAAGGGTTAACTCAACATTCAATCGCATAAAGAACAAGAATGTAGCAATAATTTCATTATACCTGATCGTTCGTTTGCAGATTTCTTCTTGATAAGAATTTAGGGTTTTGAAGAGATAAGAGATGTGTTTTGGTTAAGTGTGTAATGTTTTGATCGTTCAGTGATAAATGGCCCTTTTGTATTTGGAAATTTTCAATTTTGGATTAAAATAATCCATGTCATTAATAATTTAACTTGTGGGAGACACATGTGGTAGTTAGATGGACATTTATTAGCCACATCAGCATTTTATTAACTCAGTTAGCCTAAACTTAACTGTGGAGTATTTTACAAAAAAAAATGGACGAGGTCGGATTATTGGTGGCTAATTCGTGACTTGGGATTATTATTGGCAAATTTCAGAAAGGTGGGATTATTATTTTCCAATTTGCCTTTTTTTAATATTTTAAATAATATTTTCTCCTTAAAAACAACTAAAAAAGTATGTGTTGCCCGTTATGATTTATAATCATACTCGGGTTCTAATTAGCTTTTATTACAAATTTTGTCAATATATGAAAAGCCTTTATTACATACTATCTGAAAGAAGTAGCAATACGCAACAATGTCGTACATTAGTGGTGCACAAAAAACCCGAACCCGGACCCGAAAAAAAAACCCGGAACCGGGTATTATAAAACCCGGGTTTTTTATACCCGAACCCGACCCTACCCGTAGGGTAGGGACCGGGTATGCATATTTGATCTAAAACCCGAACCCGGAACCGGTTTTTTTTATACCCGGTTTATACCCGAAACCCGGTTTTATAAATACCCGAACCCGGAACCGGGTTTTATAAATACCCGGAACCGGTTTTTAAAAAAACCCGATTTTGATGTAATCTTGTTTAATTATGTATGCATTAAGACTTCTAGTTCTTATGATTTAAAAAAATTATGTATGCAATTTGATGTAATCTTGTTTAATTATTAGGTTTCTAATGATATTTGCCACCGCTACTTAATTATTTAGTATATTTCATTACAAGTGGAAACAAATATGCCAATATATGTTGGCCCTTCTTTTTTCTTTGTTTGTTTAATATCATTATTAGTTTTTGGATTTAATAAATTGTGCCTCTGTTTATAAAGTTCAAGAATAACCACATGAATAACTATAAATTGTGCATCTGTTTATAAATTGTGCCTCTGTTTATCAATAGATTTGATGTCTATGTGTGAGAGTTATGTTTGATACATTTTATAAGCATAGTTCCGGTCGGGTTTTTTAATACCCGGTGCGGGTTTTTTCCCAACCCGATGCATACCCGAACCCTACCCGATGAATACCCGAACCGGACCCGAACCCGGAAATAGGGTATTATAATACCCGGGTTTTATAAAACCCGACCCGAACCCGGGTATATAGGGTATACATTTTTGGTAGAGAACCCGGACCCGGACCCGACCCGGTTTTTAAAAAAACCCGATTTTGTAAAACCCGATCCTACCCGAACCCGATCCTACCCGAAACCCGGTTTTTAAAAAAACCCGATTTGTGCACCACTATCGTACATATATAAAAAAAAATTCAGATGATAACCCACCACAATCATACACGAATCGAATATGATAATGAAATATAATGACAACTTCCTCAAGTCCAGAACAGTAAAGAAACTGCTTAAAGGATACATGGGCTCGGCCCATATAAATCTTCTTTAAAAACCATATACGTTGGCAGTTTGGCATGTTGCTCATGATCGTTTTCCCCTTCATGTCTTAAAATATTAATTAAGAAAAAAACCTTTTAATGCCTTAAAATATTTATTAAGAAAAAAACTTTATGCGAAAGAACACGGTGTTCAAGATACATTTATGTTTTGAAGAGATTATATCGGTAATTCATAACTTACAATCTTGGTTTAAGAGGCTACGAAACAGCCCCTAAGTTACATTTTCGATGAAAGAATTGTAGTTATATTTGTCATAGAGGTGTAAACTTGTATGAACACGACCTTCGTGTTTCTTGATTAATTGGATTTTTTTTATTGCAAATTCTTTTTAAGAAGGTTTCGTAGACGTACGTGTCTCCTGAGCATTGAGATTATTTATAATACCCAAAAAATTTATAATTTGAAAATTGAGGTTTCAAAATATTAAATATCGGGACATCATCAATATTGGATCATTTGGTCCCTCTTTCTTGTAAACTTATGATCGGTTTCTTCATGGTTAGATATGTTGTCGATATGAGAATAATGCTTCTTGTGCATCAACTAATGCTTCTTGTGCATCAACTACGTACGATTTTAAGCTTGCGCAGATGATAAAATATTTCTTATTCATAATCGTTTACCCACTTTTACCGGGCGAGCAAGTGTGTAAGTTAAGGTATTTAAAGAGAGCTCATGGTCTTACTTTCTTCTTTTTTCTACACACCTAACCTTACAAAGAGATATAAAGTTTCATGGTTCATAAGTTTAAAAGTTAAAGAAACTAGAATTACGACCCGCCGCAATGCGGCGGGGATTCTTTAGTTATAAGTCGATTTAGGACGCGCAGGTTATGTTGAACCTGTCAAATGAGAAAAAATAGACGATGTAAAACGTTCACCCACGCATGCACGTTGCGTCGTGTTAACTCGCAAAATTTAGAAATAAACGTAAAAACGTTAAACCAAAGACGCACGTTGCGATGTGTTAAGTCACAAAATTTAGAACGAAGCATAAAGCGAAAAATTTGCGGAAAATGAAAACTATAAAGGACCAAAGTTGAAAGTAAAAAAAATTGTGAGCATAGATTGCAAAAGATAAAAAGTTTTGTGTTAAAAGAAAAAAAAAACAAATAGTTTTGGGTTAAAAGTAATCTATGAAATACTTTTGGGTGAAAAGTAAAATTTTTTTTTTGTGAAAACCCCCCAAAGCCAAGGTTACAACAATCATATGCATAACCATTTTTTCTTTGAAAAACCCCCAAAGCCAAGATTACAACACGTAAGTAAAAAAAAATCAAAGTGGTTAAATCGCAAAAGATGAAAACTTTTGAATTAGAAGTGAAAAATCAAATTAATCAAAGGGGTTAAATTGTATAAGATGAAAACTTTTGAATTAGAAGTGAAAAATCAAATTAATCAAAGGGGTTAAATTACCAAAGATTAAAACTTTAAACTTAAATTGTCAAAGATTAAAACTTTAGGGTTAAAAAGGAAACAAAGATTAAAACTTTATACTTAAATTGTCAAAGATTAAAACTTTAGGGTTAAAAAGGAAAATTCAATTTTTTTTGAAAAACACCCTATGCCAAACTTACAACACATGTATGCATAAAGATGTTGCTTTACCAAAGATTAAAACTTTAAACTTAAATTGATAAAGATTAAAACTTTAGGGTTAAAAAGGAAACAAAGATTAAAACTTTATACTTAAATTGTCAAAGATTAAAACTTTAGGGTTGAAAAGAAAATTTACATTTTTTTTTGAAAAACACCCTAAGCCAAACTTACAACACATGTATGCATAAAGATGTTCCTTGTTTATAATGTTTAATTAGTTATGGAAGCAAAGGAGAACGTAATCAATACTACTTCAAGCTTTACTTGAAGGGGGGAAAAAATACTATTAGTGACACAAATGGTGTAAGTTTCATGTTATTTCTCAAAACCAAGATTTGCACTATACTTAATAGGTGCTTATGCGCTTTACAATACTATGTTAGTTGTATCAAGATGCATGCATTTTCATAAGTTTAACTTATTTGTATATGTTTTCTATATATCCTATGTTATGGTTAAAAAGGGTTGGTTTAGCTAGATTTTCAGGGAAAATTAGAGAAAATGAATCCCATATCTTCATGATCTGTATAGAATATTGTACTTACAAGCTCACAATAGGTCAACAGTGTGTGATGATATGTTTTTGTTACGCAAATAACAAGGTTATTAGGTAAAGGACGACATGTGATCGATTTAGCGGTCCCAAGTAAGATGTCTTTATTGTAGTTTAAGACTATGGGGTGTGGAGGACGGTAGTACTCGAAGGATGATCCGCAACGTAGGCGTCCACGTAAGCTGATGTGGGGATGAGCCTGAAGGGGATGGACCTAAAGTGTGGGGATGAGCCTCAATATATGTGTATAAAGAAGAAAGAGGGGGCCGACTTTGGCGTCGGAAGGGAGACGGAGAGGACGGGGATGCCCCTAGGGGGCGGTGCTTTGGCACGGCGCCGCAGCCTGACGGCCTGAGAACGTCCCCCATACGGTCCAGTCTAAATGTACTAGAAAATAAGAATCCTTGATCAGCTTCATGATTTGGATAATTATTTTGTACAACACATAAATTGTTTGGTCAACACAGTGACACAAATTATTTATCTATGTGAACTATTATTATTTTCTTTATGTTGTTAATTAAACTATGTATATTATTATTTTATTTATCTTTGTGAACTATCATTACTTTGTTTATGTTAAACTATATATATTATTATTTTATTTATCTGTATAAGCACAAGATTATTGTGTGCGGTAAACAAATGAGTTCACTTAACCATTTATATAATATCAATTTGAAACATATGTAGGCATCATGGATTCTATTCTAGCATTCACATCCAATCCACTAAAAATATACATACAATTCACTAAAAAAACAACTCCTATATCAATATATTTTTACTAAAAACAAATACTTTTTCTCTCTCCTTTTCAATATATATTACATTTTTCTCTCTCCTTCACTCACAACCACTTTCAATATATATTAAAAAATTATAGTGGGTGAACAGTGTCCCTCCAAATATACAGATGAACAGTAACATTTTCTCTCTCCTTCACTCACAACCACTTTTTATACTCTTTATATTATAAAAACTCTACACACTGGATATGATGGACTGGATGGGAATGCTCTATGTTTCATGGATTGTACTCTATTTTGATTCTTTTATCTTTAATTTGTTTTAGTTTAACCATAAATCACTTTTAAGCATATACAAATTAACATTTGTAGGAATAAGGGGTTGTACTCATATGTTTGGTGGGTTTTACACACTTTTAGTTTTTTTTCTTTCTTTTTTATCTTTAATTTTTTACTCTTAACCCCATACATTTATATGTTTTACATTTTAACTAATCACTTTTAACCCCATACATTTGTATTACGTTTTGGTCAAATTTTGCGAGTTAACATGCTACAACGTGCGTGTATGATTCAATCTTTTGATGCGTAGTTTTCCTGTTTAACACCCCGTCACAGAACAACTTAGTTATTGTTTTCTATGTTTTCTGGTGTTGATGGTCGCTCACGGTGATATAATATTGGAGCTACTTAGCACGGTTTTACGCCCCCACCACAACATGGGGGTATTTAATTTGCAGCATATCTATGCATTATGATTTGTCACATAATTCTTAGTGGGTTGTATCCACTAAAGACAAATTTGTATTTCATTTAAATACTATAAATAATTTTGCGAGTTAACAGGGCGCAACGTGCGTGTGTGGTTAAACGATTTTACGTCGTCTATTTTTTTCCGTTTGACATGTTAATTGTAATGCTCGGGTCCTAGATCGACTTAGTTATTTTTTATATGTTTTACGTTTCGATTAAATTTTCTTCGTATTAACACGCTGCAACTTTATTGTTGGTGGTCGTTGATAGTAGTGTGACATTGGTGTTCATCCCCGCCGCAACGCGGGGGTGGTTAATACTAGTTAGACTTATTTTGGTACATCTCAAGTTGCATTAAAAGATGTTCATCCAACTGAATATTATATACATTCTTTCCAGTTGTTTTAGTTCTAAAAAAAAACGGGAGTTTTAGAATTTATTTGAAAATTCAAAAAACGATAGTTTAAGAGCCGTATACGTATTGATGCATGGAATTTAACAGTTACTCATCAATAGTAAATAAGAATAACCATTAGATTTAAAATAACAGTGTCGACCAAATTTAAACAAAATTAGTTAAGTTAATGCATCGATGTTTACTGTAACAACTTCCTACTAAAATTATTTTTTTTTAATCTATAAGCCACATCTAATCTAACTTATGTATAATATTTTAAACAAAGGTATGTTATGCAGAATTCCATTGATCCATTTCTTTTATATATGATTTGAACATCATCCTTTTGTCCTATTGTTTGAATGGAGAGGGGGTCCATATCAGTTTGGTTATATAGAATGCATTTATCAGACATGCAATAAGATACCACTAAACACTTCTGATATGGAAGAGACGTATCCTACTACTCTGCACGTGCTATATACACATGCCGCATCAAAAGGCAGAAGGTGACAACCAAAATACAAACAAGAGAAGAAGGTAGGTGTAGCTTAGGGTTTTCTAATGAAGACTGAAATCATTACACTTGACGACCAAGATTCCCTTGTTTCCATCAACCCTGCCTTAAAAGACTACAAAAAAGTCTAATTTCTACTTAATTCTTTTGCTTCATTTTTCTTATTTATAATTTACAATAAATAACTTTTTCTGCTAATATTGATTCTTGTTTAAGAATCTTCTCCTTGATAACAAGATTATATCGGCTATAAATAATAAAAAAAAGAATCAAACAAAATGATGGAGTTGGATATAAATTTTGTAAGTTATACCATCTTGATATTCAATTGATTACATATGTTATATGTTTATGTTTGATCTAATTATTTTATGCTCTCTAAGTTGATATAGCTTCTTAATTTTTCTTAGCAACTTAGCCCAATAACCATTTATATTAAGAAAGCTCACTAAGAATAAAAGAAATTGAATAGTAATCTAGCAATGAATTAAGAAGCCATTAAATGGCAACATACACTCGTGTTACTATTGAAGGTACACAATTTTGGACTGGTCTCATTGATTGTTTGCATTTGCGTCTGCGAAAGATTGTTGGCCAATAGCAAAATTACTCTGGAAGCTAATCGAGACTTGTTAAACTGGGGATTGGTTGATGGTAAGTAGAAGTTGAGGTTCGCAATGAGATCTCCAATGTTCATTAGTCAAATTGCACCAATGACCATATATGCATGGATCTTCATCGATCAGATTTGCATTGATAAGATGATCAGTTACTCTAATTAACGTGAACATTTTGTATTGGAGGGTCAGACTTAAGATAGTCCTAACAACTGTGGTGCGTCTAATCGGTAGCCATGATTCTGAGGATATATACCATATCATCAAGTGTTTTTCAACATGGTGTCTAAATCATTGTCCGTGATAGAGTTCTAATCTGTGTAATGTTTGTAACTTATTGGCTAGGGGGTTGCGAGGACTCGCGTTAACAGCCTCTCATTAATTTATTCGTGATAAAATTCTCTTTAACAGTAGCAAAATGGAGGGCATTACAAGTAGTTGAAAATATATGTATCTATATCTATATTACCTAACAAAGCAATAAACTAAGAGACACGTGTCATCATTCTAGTGCCTTAAAAATGGTTTTTCCGCTTCTCTCTCAGATTAAATAATATATCTCTTCTATTATATTTAAATATTTAATTATGGATATTTTTTATTTAATTGTGTATAGTTATTATACATTAACTAACTTTTATTTTTTAATTTTTTATATAGTTGCAATTTAATTTAACTTAACTATGTTAAAAGCCTAAAAAAATATTTAAAAGAACAAGTATATTTTAATTGAGTTAACATTTATAAATAACATATAAAGCAATAACCTAGGCGACACCTGACATATTTCTAGCACTACTATTTTTCACTTTTCTGACTAAAAGGTAATTGTTTTCACACGGGTCACGCACAACCCGAATCTCATTAATACACAAGTCTAAGAAACCCATTATCTAACCATTAGAGTATCTATTTTCCTTTTTCCCAAAAACAAACATAATATGTCTAACTTTCCATGATCTTCCTGTCCTCTGATCATCCCTTTCTTCTGTTCTGATTCATGGTGATTAATCATCCCAAGGTTCGATTTACTTTTCGTTTTTTTTTTCACGTTTAATATCTCGCTTTGTTTATCGTTAATTTGTTTATTTATTTATTCATTTCAACATCATCTTCTACATCGCAGTCAGTTTGACGACAATTTCTCACACACTGAGGTATGATTTCATCTTTTTAGTAATTATCATTGTTTATTTTGTTATTTCGATTCGATTTCTAACGTTTACGTTTTAGGGTTTTTAGGAATATTGGTTAGGGTCTCTTTAACTGTTTTAACAATCTAGGAATTTTGATACGGTTGTATCCATAAAGTTAGGGTTAACATGTGATCACCTGGATAGAAGAAACCCAAAGGATGTCTTCTCTGTTAACACGATCTTAATGGACGAGGAGGTATATTTATTTTGATTATTGCATTTTAATTTTATGTTTGCTCTTTAACGTGTATATACTTATTTGTGGTTGCTTTTTAAACATTCAACAAAATATAATTGAAGCAAGTTGTTTGAGTAGATGGTTACCCAAGTTTAGGAAATAATATACGAGAATGAATGTTTGTTGATAATATATCCTACTCTTTGTCAATATTCCAACTTACAAGAATGTTGATAGTCAATACAAAGTTTGTTTCCATAGTAGCACCATTGTCACAACATGTGATGATTTTGTGGGGGGTCCGAATACGGGTTGTATTCGTAAATCTTCAGGATATTTTTAGACCATTCAATCGATGAGACTATAAGAGTATTACAATCGATGAGTTCATAAATAAAACATTGTTTTATCTTTTTCACTTTCAATAATTTACCGCATTTTCTTTTGTTTCCGGATCAATACTAATATATATTTGTGGGGTCAAGTTATTCTACAAAGGCTTCTAATTGTAAGAAGTGTAAGAAGGATTTATAGAGTGACAAGTGTCCAATAACCTAAAACTAAACCCACTACATCACCACCAAAAACCTAAACACCCACCCCCACCCCACCCCACCCCACCCCACCACCACCCAAAAACCTAACCCCCCCCCCCCACCCACCCAAAAACCTAACCCCCCCCCCCCCCCCCCGCAAAAAAAACAAAAAAAAAACTATACCTCACCAAAAAAACCCAAAAAAAACCTAACCCCCCCCACCCCCCCCCCCCCCCCCCCAAAAAAAAAACCTAAACCCCCCCCCCCCCCCCCAAAAAAAAAACCTAAAAAAAATATAAAAAAAACTAAACACCCACCCCCACCCCCACCACCACCCAAAAACCTAAACCCCCACCCCCTCGGCAAAAAAAAAAAAAAAAAAAAAAAAAAAAAAAAATTATTATTATTATTATTATTATTATTTTTTTTTTTGGGGTGGGTGATGTGGGGGGTGGGGGGGGGGGGGTGGGGGGTGTTTTGGTGGTGGTGGATGTTTAAGTTTTTTTTTTTTTTTTAGTGGGTTTTTTTGTGTAGTGGGTTTTTTTAGGTTATTGGACACTTGTCACTCTATAAATCCTTCTTACACTTCTTACAATTAGGATCCTTTGTATTTGATCCTAATCCTATATTTGTGTTTAATTTTCAGATGCTATTGGTCATTTGACCATGTAAAAGGTACATTCATAACAAGATTAAGCCCTCAAATCTCACATGGACCACCATGTACCGAAAGCAACACAAGATGCGGAAAGTTTTCTAATAAGCTACATGTGTTATGTTAATGTTAAGCAAAGCTTTTAGTTATTATATTAGTATTTGATTTAAATGCTAGAATATAACCCACCATCATTAATGAGTTAATGCTTCATCCGAATTTATAGATTTTGTCCTCACTTGGGGTTAATTTACTTCCAAAAAAATTCATATTCTTTTTTTTTTTTGAAAGGTGAACTTCTTAATGGTGACCATTGTCACATCCGCAAATCGCGGACCCTCGCCAAGATTAAGGGCCCAGATAGCAAGACCAGCGCTGGGTTGACCAATCTTGGGTCGAAGGCTTTCCCCCGGAAACCGAACTGCCTCTACACGAGTTGCCTCGCTAGAGTAACAGCCGGATGAAAACCGGAGTGACGCTCAGGATCAAACCCTCCTCGGTAGGTTTTTCACCATCATTGCGCACGGGTGTCCCCCCCCTAAGGCCACGAGTGGGAGTCGAACCGGTGACCTCCAAGGAGGGCCGGCCGACTTAACCCAAGTGGGAATACCCACTGGGCCACGATAGGAAGGACAAAAAAAAAAAAAAAACTTTGCGTTCATATATCGTTATGAGTTCTACTTTATAATCTTATTGTTAACTTATATCGTTATGAGTTCATCGTTACTATAGAACAATTTCCATGTCCTTTAATTCAAACTACATAAACTGTTTACATAAGTCAACTTTGATAGTCGAAAAAACAAGTTGCAGCTGTGTAAGTAATTAAATGCATTACACCGCTCGATTTCATTCTTTTACGTTAACCATAAGCCATAATCATTAATATTGTATTTGCATCAATAATATTATTTGTTCTCTTCCGTAAAGTTACGGGAATTAACACTATTAAAGATATAAACTTATGAAACAAGAGGTGCTGTAAAGAAAGTGACCATGAAAAGCCGGTAAAAATTTTGGTTAAATTTTATGTTGAGAACTTTGCTTTTATTGGAACACACTCACTAGGAAAAGGTGAATTAATATATAGGTATATAAGTTATATATACTCTATAGAGTTCAATTTTACATACCTTTTAAACTAGTGGACGCTTTTTATCATTGTTAGGATTACATATCTTTTAAATTAGTGGACATTTTTTATCATTATTAGGCTAAAGGGTGTGGTTCCCCTTCTCCTCCATTCTTCATCTTAGCGCCACATCACTCTCCCCGTCTACCTCATCACCCTTCCCCCAACCAAGGGTATGGTTCCCTTCCTTCCCTATCTCCCTTTCATTTTTTTATATTGTTTTATTAAACTATTTTATTTATAAATATTTTTATTCGTTTAATTTGTTAAAATAAAAATAAATAAGAAAATTTGTTAAGAAAATTAATCATTTCATAGAATTCAAGAAACTTGCATATTAAAAAAAAACAAATTTTAATCCAAAAATACATACTAAAAACATAAAATAAATTTTGCCTAAACCTACAAACACCACTACTCGTTATCAACGCGATTAGGAACATCATCAAGATCGACACGAAAGTTATTTAGAATACGGTCAATTAAATTTGCACAAAGGATCCCATGCACATATTCATTGTCTAACGCCCACGTATTTGATTCTTGTTACCCCTCGTCAACCAGCTCAACATTCTCATCAACGTTATTTGAATCGTATTCGCATATCATCCAGCCTTCGTCTTCGAAAATCATGTTATGTAATACTGTACAAGCATGCATAACACATCTCAATCTTTTTGGTGTGCATGCACGTGCCGGGTTTTGTATTATATGCCATCGTGACTTTAACACACCAAACAACCGTTGCATTTCGAGTATTTTTTTCTTTTTTCATCAGGGGGATCTGGTATAGTTTTTACAATAGTCTCATAGCTTGGGTATATACCGTCGGCTAGATAATAATCATGCTTGTATGACACCCCATTGAGCATGAACAAAGAAACACGGTCGGTAACTGTAATGATGTTGTCGAAAATCTCAGATCTTGCTAGAACCTTTTGTAGGTTCGTTTTCTGAGGATCGAATACGAAACCAAATCACTTGTTTATCACAAACACGGTCACGAGTGCGGAATCCCCGTGACGATGCCAAACCAAACACAGAAAGTAACAACACAAAGTAACCAATGAATCACAATCAATTGATTAGATGAGAACAAGGTTCAAACAAATACACACAATTTTTGACAGTAAACTTTCAGTGGGTATGCTCTCATAGTTTCTGTGTGAAACTATGTTGTGTTTATATAGGCAACCCAGGTCCATAAGTCGACGAAACTTAAATGGGCTTGACGAAACTTCATAGTCGACGAAACACAAGGTGTTTCGTCACTGTTCATGGCGAAAGTTGGGGTTGTGGCCATCAAGGAGTTTCGTCATACCTGTGCTCGACGAAACATGGAGTTTCGTCGAGGGCTGCAAAAGCTGTTTGGCTGCAAACTGTTAGACAGTTTGCAGCCGATCTTATAAACACACAAAAAACATATAATACCCAAGATGCAACATGCATTGTTCATTTAACTTTACATAACAAACGAGACAAACTTTTCGGACACATAGAAAGATCAGAGGATATCCAACTAAGGTCGACGGCGAATACAGACTCGATAATAAAAGACCGTACAAATACATCGATAATAAAGACAAGTTACAGACACCAAAATATGCATCAACAAACTCCCCCTTGTCTGTTACTTGGTCTTCGGTCTTCAATCTTCCGTCTCTAGTGTTTCTCGGACCACGAACTGCCAGCACGAATCCCACGATAGTAACAAAAGCAAGCGACGCGCTGAAATCGCAACGCTTGATGCACGTCCTTGTCTTCGTAGAAGATATCGTGTCGATACAACTTGTTGATGTCGGCCGCGGACATGTTCACGATCCACATCGGATCTAACATCCGAAAATTCTCACGATCACCATTAAAAACAATCACCGCCTCGTGCGTATCTGAGTCGAAGCACCATAAAGCCATGTCTTCCAAAAAGTTCTGCTTCATCGGCATTAACGGGATCTTGTCCATAACCTACGCGGGCTGATAAACAAGCTTGTAACGCGCCGTGTTGGTAGATGGATCCAAGGTGAACTTTATCTGTTGATAGATGAGAAACTGAGGCTTGTACGACTCGTCTTTCCAGCCTGTCCTTTTGTTCATCTTTATCTTTCATGCGAACAATGTAGCTCCTTCGAAGTTTGAACGATTAATGAGCTCAAGCTTCGTCAAAGCTGCAACGTCGTAAAAAGGTAAGGACAATATGCTCAGCAACGACCTGAAATATTGAATACCGAATTCCCGTTTGATGGCCACGCAGTGGATTTCCTTCACGAACATCTGTAGAAAACGAGGATACATCCAGAATTTGTTCCCAGTAGTTCTACCACCAGTTCTTGTCATGTTCTCCTTCATATTGGCAAAGATATACTTTGAGATGCTAAACGGTTTGTTAAGCACCAATGCCACCATGAGACCAACAAGATCATTGTTTGCCATGTCATATCCTGCACGTCTGTTGCTGATACATTGAATAAGAACGTGCAAGAGAAACTTGTAACGTAACGGCAAATCTCCCTTGTTAATTTGAGTCCTGAAGATGTCACCAATACACTTCATCCGTAATAAACAGCCACGAGTACACATGATTGGAATAGAGGACGGAGCATTCGGATTGTCTTGCAGCTCTAAAACAGTGTTCAAGATTTCTAGTGAGACAGTCACGATCAGATCATTCACTTGCCCTTGAATGACTTCAGTTCCATCAACTTGGACAACGCTTGCGGAATTCCAGAATTCTTTAACGAGCGACTTGTAAACAGGAGTTGAAAAGGTGACAACTTTATTAATCCGCGACTCCCTGATCCATTGCGTGATTTCTTTTAACTCAGTGATCTTTCCTTCGGGATCCAGATAGGCTATCATATTGTGACGCTTCTCGGACATCACTTCTTCTTCTGGTTTGTTTTCTTTCTTAGTCGCGGGATTACGTTTCCTTTCTTTCGGTGCCATCTGAATATGCAAACATCCACAATAAGTCACAAAGACATAAAATGTGCCTTAGACATAAGTCTATGCAAGTTCAAATATCAAATGGACATTTATCATTCAAATGCACATCTACTGTGAAAGGCACCAAACTTGAAAATTTTCTAAGTATGGGACGACGAAACTTCAACACCTCGACGAAACTCTCTTCTCCACGGCGAAACACCCTTGGTCAAACAAAGTCAGAGTTGACCGTTGACAAGTGGAGTTTCGTTGACAGCCTTTCGAACAAAGTTGTTCCAATTTACAAAAGGGGATTCGTCGCAGGGGTTTCGTCGTCAACAGTTTGAAGAAACATAAGTTTCATCGTCAAGGTGGTTTCGTCAACAGTTAGGGTTTCGTCGAATTGGGGGTTTTCAAAAACAAAGGGTGTTTCGCCGATAGGCGGTTAACCGATGATGATTCACAAACAAGTACAATTTTGACACTTTGTTTTTACCCAAACATACTGAAAGCAACCCAGAATGTTCAATCGACACAAGTTTTTGACCGAAAAACATACAAACCGGTGTAAACATTCAAACAACCAACATCCCCTGTTTTATTATACGAAACCCAACCCAACCCAAATCAAAGTATAAATAAACATATAAACCCTAAATCTATCTGTTATGCTGAAAAGCAAAACAAAAAGAACAAAGATTTATATGAAGAAATCGAAACATTAGGGGTGACCGAGGGTTTGTTAACAAGTTTCAAACAAAAACACAGGGTTCCTAAGGTTCAAATCATTTGATCAAGTATATGTATACCTTGATTTTGATGAAAAATGTTAAAGAAAATGAAGGATTTTGAGGGATTTGAAGTCGGTGAAAAGGGGGTATGGGATGTGAAGTGTGGAAGAAGGTGAACAGGAATGTGGTTTTGAAAAAGTGAGGTTGTAACAGAACTGGGACCCCTTTATATACCCACTCCCCGGCGAAACTTCATTTTCGACGAAACTTCTATGTGGGCTCGACGAAACTCTTGTTTGGGCATGGTTTGGGCTTGAACAGTGAGCCCATGACAAAAGTTAAAAGGGCCAGTTGAGTTTCGTCGTGACCTCGATGAAACATGGAGTTTCGTCGTGAACCAAATTCAATTTTGACCATTTTTGACCAAGTTTAAAAACAGTTGACTTTGACCATGATCTTTCATCGACATTTAGGTGTTTCGTCGACATAAAGGTGTTTCGTCGACAATTTTTCTCAAACTTTACCAAGTCTTTGAAATTTTGCACACTTTTGAACAGATTTTGTTTATTTGAACAAATTTCCATTTTGATTGAGTTTACCAAATGCAAGGACATTTTATGAAGAAGGTTTCAGGCTTTCGGCAGAAAACTCCAAGTTACAACTTTGGCTATGTAACGCCCAAATTTCACATTCCAAAATGTGATATTATCATACTTTTATTTAACAAAATTTGGGCATGACCCGTTCGTATTATGAACAATTCCCTGTAAGACTAACTTGTAATAACTTAAAATACGACACAACGGAAAATATGAGCCCAAAATTTTGTTCTTTATTAGACATAATACTTACAGGAAGGTTCAAATACAAAATTTCATATACTCATTAAAAAGGATTTACCACCTTCCACTATATTAATCCTTCGAAACCTATATTTGTCAAACCATGTGACCGATCCTTCCCGTACAACCCTCGCTCTTGACTCGATCTTCAATCCTTCTTTTCTTCATAAAGATGCTAAGTCCACGCCACCTGCATTCACCACATACATGTGCATCGGTTAGATTTAATGACATCATTCCTAAACTAGACATACGTATTCAATAGCCAGTCCGCATTCCTTCTTCCCATAGTAATCCTCACGAATATGCTTTCCGTGTACATTTGTGCATTCCAAACTCTTTAACTCTGATAACGACATTAATATAATAACTGCATCCTCATTTCATACTCAAGATAATGGTTTAGTAACTTAACACTTCAACTTGTTTAAACTGTACAACATATACACAAGTTCAGTTTGCTCATAAACAATGAATCCTACTTCAAACATAGGCACAAACACATATATATATGTAAACGTGAACCTCCACACATGATTACGTACCCCTATACGAACTTACAACTCCTTTATAACACTTAAATCATCCCTAGGTTTACTAAGGTATGCTAATTACAAGCTTCCACACAAATAAACCACGTACATACGACCTAGCATGCATTCTTACTTCTAATCATAAACACCTATAAGTTCCAACTATTGGATGGTAATTTATTCCTTATACATAAATGTGTAAATATAAATAAATAAACACAAACTTAGTTCGCTCCCTTACATTCTTACTCACACATATTAATCGTGATCATGCTTCCTAAACGCCTCCTCATTGGGATTTTAGAGTACCTTGTGGAGAATCGAAGGCCCGCAACCTTCACTTTATTTAAAACTAGCATAAACATTAATTCGGTGGCCTTGAAAAGCATTTGCAACCATTCCTACACACAAACAACAAATAATTTGCTAGCAGCAAGGTCTGTCGCGGGCCGCGACAGCCTTGCCTGCTTCCTACGCGGGGCGCCAGAGCTCTACCGTAAGCTACAGTGACTACCGTAGCTTACGGTAGTCTCCAAAAAGGATTACGGCGACTAGAAATTGCCTTACGACAGAAGAGAAAAGACCAGAAGCTACCGTAAGCTACGGTGGGCACCGTAAGCTACGGTGGTGCCTAGTTCCACATCCCACTTAATGGCATAAACTCTCTTAACTCATTCATTTGGCATCCGAACCACTTGGAACTTAATCCTAACTTATTCGTGTACTTATTCCTTACATTACTAATTAAAAGTCCCTCCCCCGGGGCCTTATTCTACCCGAGTTTCTTAACAAAACATTACTTGTGCACATTACTTGACCCGTTTAAATTCACCCATTTGCTTTCTACTTAATAAACAATCTTTGTCTTACTAAAATATCACCTAACCTAGTATTTCCTGATTGTTACATAATCTTACGAAATAAAACCATGTTCATAAATATCAACATTTATTATACATACCAAGAAGTGAATCGAAATTCACTTACCTCATAGACCCATGCTTCTTACTTGATATATCGGTTCCCTTGCCTTACTAGCTCCGAGTGTACAAGTCCACCTTTCCGAGGGCCTATCCTTCATTATCATTTACATACACATGAATGTTAATCCATAAGCCAATGGTAGTTAATCACATCAACAAATGGCTTTCATGTCATATCGACTTCCAAGCCTTCAATATAAACATACATACTTGTGATCTTATCCACCTAGCCTTTTCACATTTAAATTAATCGTTGAAACATGGCCCTAGCATCAATGCTTTCGACTAAAATTCTACATGTCATCCTTTACAACACATTACTTCCATGTTTACCAAACCAATGAATCACATAATAAGCATTATTTTCAACAACAAGGTTCATGGACCTCAAAGGTGCCATCTTTCACCGTTTGCATAACTATTATGATTGCAATATGAAATTCGCTCAAGACACCTTCCTTTTTGCATATCTACTAGCACTAACACAACCAACTCATTATGCTTGGAATTCACAATTTCAAGAACACCATATCATCTATTACTACTAGTTAAGCATTTTATCAAACACTTGGTGTGCATACAACCTACTTTGCATAGTTTACAACTAGTTTAGGCATAATCATCTTCCAATCACCAAGAGAGTGCTCAAAATCACATTCCCTTCATACAATTAACCCTAGACTATCATCACACAACCTATTTCAAGCTAGAAACAAGTACATCAAACAAGGATTGGACATGGGTAGAACACCCATGTTGCCACCTTCACTCACAATTGTGGGTTTCGCCTTAAATCATCAAATTACTTGATCTTATTCGCAACACATAATCTAAATGGTGATTCTAACACCTCTACATGCAAAATTTCATACAATTTCATAGTTTGATCATAGTCTCACTTCATACCGAATCATAAAATTAACTTCTACAACTTATCTCATGTGTAGAAAGTCTAGATGATCAAGAATCTAAGTCCATGCATCCGATTAGGGCCAGTTTCCCCTTTCAATTTGAAGGTTTTTCTTGAATTAGGGTTTGCACCCCTTCACCCTTGCCTCCTGTTCGATCGCCAGACCCAAAACACACATAAGGTGTGTGTTTTAATTTTCTAATTTATTCTTTTAATTAGTTTCAACTTCCTACTTTGACAACCTTAGCCCCTTAAGTTCATGACACCATCATAATTGGCTTTAATTTCATTACTTTACCTAATTTGCTAGACATTCAACTAGTTTTACTAACCTAGTTATTATATCTCATTTTGTTAAACATGATAACAAACTAGCAAATTTAATAATTCGGTTTTGGGGTGTTACAAGTCTACCCTCCTTAATGAAGGTTTCGTTCCCGAAACCTTTCTCTTTCCTATTAAGCCAATTATATTCTTACTCTTGAGTTAATTCATTCAAGATATTTACCATATCCCGAAAACACTTGTGACTTGTTTAAGTGGTAACATTCACTTACCATTCGTTGTGGGTAATTCTATCTCCATCTCACACATATCATAGGGGATATTACATTCTAGCATTAGCCTCAAATTTACTTACTGCGGTTTTTACCTCTGTGTTTTATTATTAGCATCCCTTCTAGGTACTTTCGCTAACACGTAATAATTTGGCCACTTACATACCCAATTTTACTAGCATTCATCCTTAAATTAAGCGTTATCGCTGGATAATTATTATTTTATTCCCTCTTATCTAGAGTAAACCACTACATTCCATTTCTAACGTTGTTCCTAATTTCTTTCATGTCCTCACGGGAGGTGTGCGCATAATAGTACACATTACCGTAAACATTCAGATATTAATACACCAACATAACCATCATTTTCACACTCACTTATCTATACTCGACACCGGGATTAAGCACCATTCTACACCTTTCTACTGTTATTTTAACTACTTACAACTTTAAATCTAGCCTCAAATTTTAATCATTCAAAACGCTTCAATATTAGCTCATTGCATGCACTACTTACTATTCTAACCATGTATGTCGTGCAAGAGCATCATACAAGCATTTAACCATTTAGTTCAAATTTTCATTTAAGGCCTCAATATCTTCCTCTTAATGACATACATACTTTCTTATGTTGACCATTACGAGTCGAGCATTTCATAATATACCATAATTATCTTACCATTCATTTCGTTCATACATACTAATCAATTTACATACTCATACTTATCAATCAAAAACTAAACATTTACTGACCTTGTCTTCATTGTATAGATCAGTGTTCCGTAAGCCAGATCGATCCGCCATTTTATAGGTATCTTCCGTACCAAAATTGACCCCATACATTTGTGTGTTATGCTCCCTCCCGTGAGCATCCTTCCATCTGCTTTATTTCTATCATCACACTAAGAATTTCATCATTCTTATCTGTAAAATTAACATTTAGCATATAGCTTTTCATAATTGCGTTCTACATGATGTTTGTTCACCTATGACTTTTTCACAATTTCCTTACGTACATGCTACAACATATCGCACATTCCATTTCTCACATACTCTTTCTTGCTACTACAATAGCTTTCATCGGTCTTACCTACTTGGTGAATCAAATACTTCATACTATTTTACTAATACCAGTTAAATAACTATCCACTTACTTTGTTTGACTTTTCGGTAGTCCATTTGTAATTACATTCTGACCTATGCTTACCAACTATTCAGTCCTGACACATCCTCCTCGAATCGAGCTATAAGCTCCTATCAAAAACATAATCTTTATACATACCGATGTAAGTCAATTCCATTGACTCGTTATCCATTCCTTGCGTTGGTTATTTCTTTCCAATTTGTGGTATTGGACGATCATGCATTATGCCCACCTACAAATGTAAGACTTGAACAATCCAAACATTAAATACCGGGTTCAAATGGTAATCACCATTTGACCCGTGTGACTCATCTGCCCTTCTAACCATCTTGCATACAACGCATTTACATAAATATATTTATATATATTGTAAAAAGTTTAAAACATAACTTGGTTAATATCTGCCTTAAAAACATTTACTTCTTCGGTCCGCATTTACTTACGAATTCGGACCTTTCATACCACTTTCCATTCTTTTTTGTGTTTTGAATCCGTCTCATGGATTCAAACATCTCGTTCATATTCGTCACTCCTTCCATGTTTCGAATCCGTCTTGCGGATTCTAACATATCATTCATACTTTCTCATTCCTTCTATGTTTCGAATGCGTCTCGTGGATTCTAACATATCATTCATACTTTCTCATTCCTTCTATGTTTCGAATCCGTCTCGCGGATTCTAACATATCATTCACACTTTCTCATTCGTGTTTGGTACTTTTAATTTCTTGAGAGTCTTACATTTTCCTTTCACCCTCACGTCCACCTATTCCCTAATTCTAACGGACATACCTGTAACAATTATCACGGTCTCACGAACGTCGTATGTTTCTTGTGCACTGGCCAGGTACACAATCCACATACTAGTTTCGTGTCTTCGGGTAACCGTCACTTTATGTCCGAAGAATTAGTTTTCAGCACGTGTAACATTTTCAGAACTTTATTACTATTCCATTATTATCTTTCACTTAAAATTCTCCTTTCATTGATAGGTTTTACCATTACATGTACTTACATATATTAAATATACGTATCTGGAACCAATTTGCCTTACTATGTGTCTTGGTGTCGCTCCTAGACCGCTCTCGCGGATCATCCTGTCCAAACAACTATGCTTACCTTACACATGACATAATGTTAGTTTCTTCATATACATACTTAAATACATACTTACATTAGCTTCTACCTTTAGATCTTGATCGAGTCTTGGATTGTACGGGTTCCTTGTCACGAGAGCTCACAGGTTTGAGTTCAAGTATTTGCCTCCTCATAATTGATTTCCCTCAAACCAGAGCTCTGATACCAACTTGTAACGCCCAAATTTCACATTCCAAAATGTGATATTATCATACTTTTAGTTAACAAAATTCGGGCATGACCCGTTCATATTATGAACAATTCCCTGTAAGACTAACTTGTAATAACTTAAAATACGACATAACGGAAAATATGAGCCCAAAATTTCGTTCTTTATTAGACATAATACTTACAGGAAGGTTCAAATACAAAATTTCATATACCCATTAAAAAGGATTTACCACGTTCCACTATATTAATCCTTCAAAACCTAATTTTTCTCAAACCATGTGACCGATCCTTCCCGTACAACCCTCGCTCTTGACTCGATCTTCAATCCTTCTTTTCTTCATAATGATGCTAAGTCCACGCCACCTGCATTCACCACATACATGTGCATCGGTTAGATTTAATGACATCATTCCTAAACTAGACATACGTATTCAATAGCCAGTCCGCATTCCTTCTTCCCATAGTAATCCTCACGAATATGCTTTCCGTGTACATTTGTGCATTCCAAACTCTTTAACTCTGATAACGACATTAATAGAATATATAACAATCCTCAATAAAACCGTCACCCTCATAATTTTTTCGACACCCTAATATGTTTTAAAATATTCCAAAATGTCCCAAAATACACCCCATACGCGAAAACGGGCCCCGAATACCCTAAATACTATTAAATTTAATAAAAAATTGAAAGTTTAGGCTAGAGGCGGGCCGCGTAAGCCTAAGCCCAACCTTCACACGGGCCGCGTGAACTTAAAAGGTGGCTCAGCCCGGTGCCGCCATGTGGCCCAACACACGGCAAGCCTACCTGATGATCCGGACAAGCTACACGTTGACCTGGGGTCAACGCGGGCCGCGTAGGCCCTGTGCTTGTGTTACGCGGGCCGCGAGAGGACCAGACTCAGCAACTATATAAGAAGGCCATCGGGTTTCATTCAGAATTCGTTCAAAATCGATGTCTTTCTCTCAAATCTGAATATTAGGCAATATAAGCGGGTATTATACCCCCTAAATAGCGAAGTTCTGCTCCGTCGTAAGTATTATAACCCCTGGATACGTATTAGATACGCTGCCCGATTGATCTAGGGTTCCGTAACGGCTGTCGTGGTTCTGCCCGACGTAAACGTTGGAATGCCGTCTCGGGGAGGGTATTGCTAATGTTAAAATGAGTTATTATACTAACGCGTGTGCATTTGTGTAAATTATAGATTGTCACCAGGAAACCCTTACGGAAAATCTAAGACAACAATGTGAGTTGATCCACTTTTTGTTAACTGTTTTTACAAAACCTCACTTAATTAATTATATTTTAAACAGTTACTGAGTATTTGTAAGAATACAATTATCATGAGTATGTTGGGGTTTTGTATACAAAATTTGTTACCACCTGGTCAAGGAGTAACATTTCCACAAGTCGGGTTCAACAGTACCATGGATGTTAATTGTGATATCTTGGAAAAAAATTATAATTGCGGGATCGCCCTCAATACTGTACAATGGGATTTTATTTAAACTTGATTAAACTGGGATTCACTCACCAGTATTTCCCACTGACAAATGTTTTTAAAACGTGTTTCAGGTAACAAACTGTGAAAGCCAAATAGAAGCCAGCTGGACAGCACTGAAGGCTTGGAAAAGTGGCAATAAAGTTACCTAAGATAAAATAAATGTTTTTATTAATAAAATAGGATTTATTCCTATGAAAATGTGTGTACTACGAACTAGGGTTTTAACACATTTGTTTAATGTTATGAAAATGTGGTATTTTACTCTGATCCAATATTTCCTAACTACGGTCATGAAGAAAATTTCCGCTGCCAAATTAGACAATACACGATACCACCGAAACTGGCTCGCGGCCGCCCGTTCCCGGGAATCAGGGATCGGGGGTTGCGACAGAATACCTGCATCCTCATTTCATACTCAAGACAATGGTTTAGTAACTTAACACTTCAACTTATTTAAACTGTACAACATATACACAAGTTCAGTTTGCTCATAAACAATGAATCCTACTTCAAACATAGGCACAAACACACACACACACACAGATATATATATATATATATGTAAACGTGAACCTCCACATATGATTACGTACCCCCATACGAACTTACAACTCCTTTATAAAACTTAAATCATCCCTAGGTTTACTAAGGTATGCTAATTACAAGCTTCCACACAAATAAACCACGTACATACGACCTAGCATGCATTCTTACTTCTAATCATAAACACCTATAAGTTCCAACTATTGGATGGTAATTTATTCCTTATACATAAATGTGTTGTTGGTGCACAGAATGTCTGTTGACTTCGTTTGAATCAAGTCTTAAGTCAAGTTGGTCAAGATTGGAGCTTGAAAGTCAAGATTAGGGTTTATATTGTTAATTTCGCTTTTATGTACATAGGTTTCAAGTGATTTCGCTTATTAGTCACTAGGTGATTCCACTCATTAGTCACTAGGTGATTCCACTTATATGTCACATGGTGATTCCACTTATGTGTCACATAGTGATTCCGCTTATATGGACATGCCATATAAGTGGAATCAGTCTCCTATATATACCCTGACATGTGACATATGAGCGAAATCAGGTCATTGCTTAGGTGTCGGAACTCTGTCAAATTGTATTCAAAAAGCAATAAAAGTGAAGAAAATTGAAAGGATAAGCTGTGTAACTTCGTGTATACTGATTCCGCCTTTATACATGAAGATGAACGTTCTCAACTGACTTTTCGGGGTCGCAAAACGGTCCAACAAGTGGTATCAGAGCTTCAGGACGAGGAGTTCATACTACTACAGCTGATTCGATCGAATTCTCTCACTTCTACTCACTTTCTTTCATACTTTTTCGATTTGAAATAGTTCCTACGGTTGAAATTGTCTGAATTTCGAATATAACGTGTAAAACCTACTAATAACAAACCCTAGAAAGTTTCAGGTTGAAATACGGACTAAAACATGGTGAAAACTAGTTAAAACCTGATTTCGTTTTTTCGGACATCGAGAGATAATTGCCTGATTTCGCTTATTCGGACAAGTCTGATTTCGCTCATTCGGACATAAATTGGGTGATTTCGCTTTTGTGACATCATCTAATTTCACTCATAGTGACATTCTTGATTCCACTTATTCGTGCAATTGTGATTCCACTTATTCGTACAATTGTGATTCCACTTATTCATACATTGTGATTCCACTTATTCGGACATTGACAGATTGTACTTGATTTCGCTTTTGTGTCAATCACAATTGATTTCGCTCATTTGTCACAGTTTTCAAAAACTTCGAAAATTTTACTAAGTGTTGGCTGATTCTTGTAGGTACACTCAAGATGGATGAAATAAAACCTTTCAAAGATACAAGAACAGAAGAACAAAAATTAGCATACAGAAAACAGAGAGCTCACTGGAAGATGATGCGTATTTCTCGTATTTACTATGAAGCTAAGATGGCGAAAAGATGGGATGTCAATAGAGAATGTTATCTTGATCCTGAAGGAAACATTGCTATTGATGATAAAACTATTATTGAGGAAGCTCTAGTTGAATGTTTTGCTGAAGAAGAAGAAGCTTTACAGAGAAAATGGTGGGGACGTGACAAAGAGAATGAAAAAGAAAAAGAAAAAGATGAAACTTTAAATGACAATGAAGCAGATCCTAGTAATGCTGGTGATCATGATGATGAAGTTGCTACTGGTAATCAGTTGGCAGTGAATGATGATCAAGAAGCTAAGAACATGCCAATATTTGATCATGGTGATTCAGATTCTGAGGAGGAGCAGATTTCAAGTCAAACAAAATGTGAAGTTGTGATGACTGAAGAAGTTGTGAAAGAAGCTGTTACGGAAAAACAGCAAGTTCTTGAAGAAGCAATTTCCGAGAAAGAAGAATCCAAGAAGAATGGATCTTCAAGTTCTAAAATTATGTGTTCGAAATGCGAAAAATCAGAAGCAGACAATGTGAAACTTTTGAAGGATGTGGAGAGTTTAACATTGAAAATCAAAAGCTTGAAGGATGAGAAAGAATCTGATAATAAACAGATTCTTGAAATGCGAGAAAGTTGTGAGAGATTGAAGTTTGAAAATGTCAAACTGCTTAGTGATGTGAACAGTTTGACAGCAGAAAACAAAATTTTAAAAGAAAAAATTGAAAATTTTGAACATGAAAAATTAAAATTTGAAAAAGATTTTCAAAGTCAAATAAAGGTTTTAGAAGATGAAAAATCTGTTATTTTTAAAAATAATCTTGAAAAACAGATTGAGATAAATTCTCATCTTCAGAAAATCATTCGGCTTGAAAATGAAGCTGAAATTGCTCGGAACAAAATTGCTGAGTTAGAGAATAAATTGAAAGGTTTTGTGACTTCGGCACCATATGTGTGTCCAAAACCGATCAATTCTGTTCCAATAAGTGACAATGTCACAAATTTTGACAAAGTCAAAATTGAAGATTGTGATGAAATATCTGATGATGAAAAAGAAAAAGAAAAGAAAAGAAAAATATTTTTAGAATTACAAGAAAAATTTCAAAATACTGTTTTGCAGTCTACTGAAATAGGTGAATGCTCTAAGCAAAAACCTGTTAAGAAGATTGTAGAACAGAAACAAAAAGTTAAAAATTTGAAAGACTTCAAAATTGAAAATAAAAGCTCATCAGATAAGTCATCCAATCATTATCAAAAATCACAAAAATCTAAAAATGAAAACTCACAAAATGTTGGTAATAAGTGGTGCAGGTTTGACCACAGTGCTTCAAAGCCAAAACCAGTTTTCAAGAAGAGTGATGATTACCACAAAGCCAGACAATGTTATGATCTAAGCATATGGTGTGAAAGTGGTGAATGGTACGATAACAGAGTGTGCTACACCTGTGGTGTGAGAGGACACATTGCTGTTAACTGCCAAAATTGGAGTTATGAGACAAGAAGATGCTATAATTGTCATATCAGAGGACATATTGCCAGAGATTGCCCAAGGAGATTGATGGGAAGATCGAGGGTTGAATCTCAAAGAATGGCAAAGAAACCAGTCAACGTCAAGCCCAAAGAACAGAAGGTTCAAGAACCTAAAGTTCAAGAAAAGAAAGTGAAGCTTTCTCAGGGGCAGAAAGACAGACTGAGGAAGAAGAGGAAGAAGGCAAGAGAATATCTGGAGAAAATTTTGTCTTCAGGTTCACCAAACAGATTGAATAAGAGTTCTGATGAATCAACTAACTCGATTGCAAAGTCAAGAAAGACGAATTCATCGGATACAAATCTGAGGACGAAAGAAGAAAAGAAAAAGAAGAAAATGGTTGGCGATGAATCTGATGTGTCAAAGTCAGACAAGCCACCATCAGGCAATGAATCTGACAGGTCAAAGTCAGATAAGCCATGTGCAGGCAATGATTCTGGTTCATCAAAGCCAGAGGAGCCTAGTGTTGAGGTAAAAAAGGAGAATTCGGGTTTAACAAGGGATGATGCAAATTATCAACCATTGTTGAACAAGAATTCAAAATCACCCAAGGCTGGTCAGGCTTGGGTGAATCTTTTCAAATAGAAAAACCTGACTTGCCGGAGTTCCCAGGTTGGTAAGTGTGGAACATGAATCGGCACATTTCTTGAGAAATTTCACTCTGGTGATTTTTCGTCTTACATGTGGTAAATCAGGGACATTAAGTTGTACTTGATTTCCTACAAGTGTTTGTGTTGATAGAATCTTGAACTGTTAAATTTTTCAAAATGGTTAAAGAAGAACAAAGTGATGATGTAATCCCCTAACCAACAAGTGGTTTGATTATTTCAACAAAACTAATTTTCCGAAAGAAACATTTGATTAAAACAAACTTAAGTGTTTTGAAATCACAATGGGAAAATAGTTTGTTGTCAGGGGGAGTTCTGATTGTTTATGCCAAGAGAATGGCGAATTGAAGCGATTCGATATCAGTTTGTCATTTTATTTGTCAGTTTGTTTTCAAATTTTCCTTGAAAATCAAAATTGAAACATATTTTGATTTTAGGGGGAGAAAAATTTTAAAAAAATAGAAAATTTGAAAAATGCCAAAAACATTGAAAAAACAAAAATGAGTTTTGTTGTGAAAAAGAGGAAATGATAGTAAATCAGTGAACTATCACAGCATGCTAAAGATATGAAATGTCAAATGTGATAAACGGCTTCACTGATGATGTGTCGATAGGTTTTTGCACATTTAGTAGATTTATTCGGGATATAAACCTAAAATTTCAAACTTGTGATATTCGTGGGGAACACTACTTGGATATATAGGTAACCCCTGAAATCTCGTTTGAAAGGTCCCTTTTTCTGATATACTAGGTCTTTATACTTAATGATGTCTGGGGTATTATTCCGGGACTTCTGCTGAATGGAAGTTCTGACCTAGTCCTCGAATAATACTTTCCGCAATGCTTGAAACATAGCATAAACCCTCAGCATGCTGATGATACAATATATTTGATAGTCGCTGCTGTTGTAAAAAAGATCCTCTAAAGGGGACATACCGTAAAGTCGAAGCTGATATCTCTCTGTGTATACGGAAGTATCGACCTGAGATCCCTCGGCCCTCGCATTACCTAATTTATGTACAGATATCATTGTAGTATACTCACCTGTAAGACTGAATATTGGGATTCTGGATACGGGAGTATGTTCAAGAGGTGGGACACATGAATGAGCTAAGTTCATAAGACATCTAAATCGTATCCTGAGTAAATTGAAATATGTGTGAGAATTTAAGATGGATCAGTATATCGACAATCAAGGTGAATCGTTTAGAACTTAAAATGATTAAAGCTTAACGGTGTTAGTGATTTGTCTCATAATCTGATATGATCCTCTTACACAAACTCACAAAAATATTGTTTGTATATATTTCTTTACTGCATTTCTTTAAACTCAAAATCCAAAAAGATTTTTGGAGTGTTTTAGCATAAAATTTTGAAAATACAAAAAGATTTTCGACAACTGATGTTGAAGAGCTGATATTCAAAATTCGAGTGCTAAACATGATGAACAGGATTGGGAGAATATGTTGAAAACTTTGAATGTCATATACAAATGTTTTGTAAGATTGTGTGGTTAGTTAATCAAGGTCATTCATTTGAACTTGATGTAACTAGTTTGTTTGTTGAATAAATGATGTCTACCAGTAAGTTTATTAAATTCAATTGTTATAAATTTGTGAAACTTATGTTGAGGTAGAGGATGTGCAGGGTAACAGGTTTTGGACTTCATTATTCCCATGGGAGCTAATTGTCAAAGATTGAACCAGATAAAGACCTCAGATTCTAGCATACTGAGAGGGGGAGTCTGTGAAAGGGGGAGTCTGGATCAATAGTTAAAAGGGAAGTCTAAAGATGGAGCTAGGACAAGATCCTGAATTTGTGAAGATAGAGATGTTTATGACGTGAAGACAGAGAGTTGGAGAAAAGACCAAGACTGAAGACTTGGAGCTGAAAACTTCGTCAACATCCAAGGGGGAGTCTGTTGGTGCACAGAATGTCTGTTGACTTCGTTTGAATCAAGTCTTAAGTCAAGTTGGTCAAGATTGGAGCTTGAAAGTCAAGATTAGGGTTTATATTGTTAATTTCGCTTTTATGTACATAGGTTTCAAGTGATTTCGCTTATTAGTCACTAGGTGATTCCACTTATATGTCACATGGTGATTCCACTTATGTGTCACATAGTGATTCCGCTTATATGGACATGCCATATAAGTCGAATCAGTCTCCTATATATACCCTGACATGTGACATATGAGCGAAATCAGGTCATTGCTTAGGTGTCGGAACTCTGTCAAATTGTATTCAAAAAGCAATAAAAGTGAAGAAAATTGAAAGGATAAGCTGTGTAACTTCGTGTATACTGATTCCGCCTTTATACATGAAGATGAACGTTCTCAACTGACTTTTCGGGGTCGCAAAACGGTCCAACATGTGTAAATATAAATAAATAAATACAAACTTAGTTCGCTCCCTTACATTCTTACTCACACATATTAATTGTGATCATGCTTCCTAAACGCCTCCTCATTGGGATTTTAGAGTACCTAGTGGAGAATCGAAGGCCCGCAACCTTCACTTTATTTAAAACTAGCATAAACATTAATTCGGTGGCCTTGAAAAGCATTTGCAACAATTCCTACACACAAACAACAAATAATTTGCTAGCAGCAAGGTCTGTCGTGGGCCGCGACAGCCTTGCCTGCTTCCTACGCGGGGCGCCAGAGCTCTACCGTAAGCTACGATGACTACCGTAGCTTACGGTAGTCTCCAAAAAGGATTACGGCGACTAGAGACTGCCTTACGGCAGAAGAGAAAAGACCAGCACCCACCGTAAGCTACGGTGGGCACCATAAGCTACGGTGGTGCCCAGTTCCACATCCCACTTAATGTTATAAACTCTCTTAACTCATTCATTTGGCATACGAACCACTTGGAACTTAATCCTAACTTATTCGTGTACTTATTCCTTTCATTACTAATTAAAAGTCCCTACCCCGGGGCCTTATTCTACCCGAGTTTCTTAACAAAACATTACTTGTGCACATTACTTGACCCGTTTAAATTCACCCATTTGCTTTCTACTTAACCAACAATCTTTGTCTTACTAAAATATCACCTAACCTAGTATTTCCTGATTGTTACATAATCTTACGAAATAAAACCGTGTTCATAAATATCAACATTTATTATACATGCTAAGAAGTGAATCGAAATTCACTTACCTCATAGACCCATGCTTCTTACTTGATATATCGGTTCCCTTGCCTTACTAGCTCCGAGTGTACAAGTCCACCTTTCCGAGGGCCTATCCTTCATTATCATTTACATACACATGAATGTTAATCCACAAGCCAATGGTAGTTAATCACATCAACAAATGGCTTTCATGTCATATCGACTTCCAAGCCTTCAATATAAACACACATACTTGTGATCTTATCCACCTAGCCTTTTCACATTTAAATTAATCGTTGAAACATGGCCCTAGCATCAATGCTTTCGACTAAAATTCTACATGTCATCCTTTACAACACATTACTTCCATGTTTACCAAACCAATGAATCACATAATAAGCGTTATTTACAACAACACCTCAAAGGTGCCATCTTTCACCGTTTGCATAACTATTATGACTGCACTATGAAATTCGCTCAAGACACCTTCCTTTTTGCATATTTACTAGCACTAACACAACCAACTCATTATGCTTGGAATTCACAATTTCAAGAACATCATATCATCTATTACTACTAGTTAAGCATTTTATCAAACATTTGTGTGCATACAACCTACTTTGCATAGTTTACAACTAGTTTAGGCATAATCATCTTCCAATCACCAAGAGAGTGCTCAAAATCACATTCCCTTCATACAATTAACCCTAGACTATCATCACACAACCTATTTCAAGCTAGAAACAAGTATATCAAACAAGGATTGGACATGGGTAGAACACCCATGTCGCCACCTTCACTCACAATTGTGGGTTTCACCTTAAATCATCAAATTACTTGATCTTATTCACAACATATAATCTATATGGTGAAATCAACACCTCTACATGCACAATTTCATACAATTTCATAGTTTGATCATAGTCTCACTTCATACCGAATCATAAAATTAACTTCTACAACTTACCTCATGTGTAGAAAGTCTAGATGATCAAGAATCTAAGTCCATGCATCCGATTAGGGCCAGTTTCCCCTTTCAATTTGAAGGTTTTTCTTGAATTAGGGTTTGCACCCCTTCACCCTTGCCTCCTGTTCGATCGCCAGACCCAAAACACTCACAAGGTGTGTGTTTTAATTTTCTATTTTATTATTTTAATTAGTTTCAAGTTCCCACTTTGACAACCTTAGCCCCTTAAGTTCATGACACCATCATAATTGGCTTTAATTTCCTTACTTTACCTAATTTGCTAGACATTCAACTAGTTTTAATAACCTAGTTATTATATCTCATTTTGTTAAACATGATAACAAACTAGCAAATTTAATAATTCGGTTTTGGGGTGTTACAGGCTAATTCAAAAATGAACTTTACAAACTACACTAAACTAGAATTTAAAGTGCGGTAAACTAATCAACACGAAATAAAAAGCAATAAACTACTGTACAAAAGCAATCTTTTTGCGAGATTCAAGGAAAAGGAATCATACCAGCTTACGGTCTTAGTCAACATGATTTTTGTTTCACTTTAGCGCTTTGGATAAGTATACTACCACGATTATCGGTATTGTTTTCCACTTAAGCTCAAACTGATCAGATGTAATAACAATAAGGAGATACGATTTACGGTAAGGATTATACTTACAAGTCAGTGTTCATCCACTCACGACACATTCCCGTATCAAGGTATGCGCGAGAGTTCATCTTACCGGTGAGTATACCGTTTATCATCTGTTTGACCGTATAAAAGAATGTAAGAAACTCACTTATTTTGATTGAAAACAAGCCCTATATGATAGAATCACTTATTGATGAGGAACTTGATTTTCATATGCATGAGGGCACAAGAGCAAGTCAGTGAACAAGTCAGCACAATGTACAGCAAAGAGACGAACTTGACTCCCGGATAAATGTGATATTTTATCACTTATTTGTTTGGACATGTTATTGTTGATCACTTATTGAGGTCGAATGCAATATGTACACGTATGTATAGTATCATGGAAGATCTAGACTCCGTCTCCGTTATTTTTTGGTAAAAGATACAACCATGATACCCAGATGATAAGACAGCATAAAGACCGTATATCTCAGAACCTCGGCAATCAATCAAACGAAATTTCGGTACCAAGACCATATGCCAATGAATGGTTCCCACCCGACTTGAAGTCTGTTAGGTTTGTATCATCCTGCACATTTTAGTCTGATTGTGAGCCTTCCGATACATCGTTAGTAGAGATACTTATCATTTCTCATTTTTTTTTGTTTTACATTTTGAACATGTTGACCGACCACACCAGTGAACATCATCATCTTCCTTTATCCAAGAAACTCATTTTTGGTTTTCTAATTTTTTTGAAAATTTTCTTTTCTATTTTTTTGAATTTTTGAATTTTCAAACTTAAAGACAGAAAGTAAAGACATATTTTTGGATTTTTGACTTTTTCAAATGTTTTTTTTTTTTATTTTCTTGAATTTACTCCCCTTAAAATGCTAAAAGGTTACGAAAAAGAAAATCTTTTTGTATTTTTAGAGTTTTTAAAGAAAATATTTACAAAAACGATTAGCCAAGGAAGTTTTACGCCGGTATCACCTTAATGCCATTGACCAAAAGTAGATAATCAAAACGTGATTTATCAAAAGCTTTTGTAAACATGTCGGCACGTTGGTGATCGGTGTGAACTTTAACAACATCGATTAATCTTTTGTCAAAAGAATCACGTATGAAGTGATATTTAGTTTTGATGTGCTTGGTCTTGGAATGCTGCACAGGATTTCTAGTGATCTGTAAGGCAGCATTGTTATCACAAAAATAGGAGTAGATAGGAATTCAAAACCATAGTCGCGCATTTGTTGTTGGATCCACAAGACTTGGGAGAAACAACTAGAGGCAGCAATGTATTCTGCTTCACAAGTTGATGTAGCAACAAAGGTTTGCTTCTTGCACTGCCACGTGACCAGGCGATTTCCTAAGAATTGACATCCAGCTGTTGTTGATTTGCCATCAATTTTGCAACCACCAAAATCAGAATCACTCTATGCAATCAAGTCGAAGCTATCATCCCTAGGGTACCAAAGACCGGTGTCCGGGCATCCCTTCAAATAACGAAAAATCCTTTTAACAGCAGCAAGATGCGAGGCCTTCGGGTTGGCTTGATATCTTGCAAGCAGGCACATCGGATACATGATGTCGGGCCTCGAGGCTGTGAGATACATTAGAGATCCGATCATAGCACTATAGTATGAAGAGTTAATGCTTTCACTCTTCAGATCCGGAGTAATCCCGTGATTCTGCGAAAGTGGGGTACCAATGGGCGTTGCATTAGACATCTGGAATCGGCTCAAGAGGTCACCAACATATTTAGTCTGATGGATGAATATCCCAGACTCGGTTTGTTGAACTTGTAGGCCCAAGAAGAAATTCATTTCCCCCATTGCGCTCATCTCAAATTTCTCTTGCATTACACGCTCGAATTGCCTGCACAAAGAATCATTAGTTGAACCAAAAATTATATCATCAATGTATACCTGCACCAGCAGAAGATCTCCATCTTGTTCCTTGATAAAGAGAGTGCAATCAATAAGACCTTGTCGAAAACCATTCTCCAGAAGATAGTTGGATAGGGTTGCATACAAATCCCTAGGTGCTTAATGTAAACCATAAAGAGCTTTGTTAAGCAACCAAACCCGATCGGGGTGAATAGGATCTTCAAAACCCGGAGGTTGTTCGACGTGCACCTCTTCTTGAACCACACCGTGTAAGAAAGAACTTTTGACGTCCATCTGGTAGACTTTGAATCCTTTAAATGAAGCATAAGCTAGAAAGATCCGAATAGCTTCCAGACGTGCAACAGGTGCATAAACTTCATTGTAGTCAATGCCTTCGATCTGGCGAAATCCCTGAACAACCAATCTCGCCTTGTTTCGAATGACTACTCCATGATCGTCCTTCTTGCATTTGAAAACCCAACGTGTGCCAATTTTCTTGTAGTTTTCAGGCCTTTCAACAAGCTTCCAAACACCTAGCTTTTGAAATTGCTGCAGTTCATCCTGCATGGCTTCAACCCAAGAATTATCCTTTAAGGCTTCTTTCCAAGATTTCGGTTCTTCTTGTGAAACGTAACACACGAAGGACCAATCATTTTGAAGACCAGATTCTCTGATGGCTGAATATAAACCAGCATTCTGGTTGTTTCTCAGCTGATTACGCGTCTGCACCCCGCGTTGGACATCTCCTATAATATTCTGCTGCGGATGAGTATCATGAATCCTCGTTTCAGGAAAATCAGGAACACGAGTATTAATACCCAAATTGTTAATATTAAGATCAACAACCAACTCCACACCGGGCATAGGCATAGAAGTGGATGCATTCCCTTCAGCAGTATCAACATTCTGCACATGAGGAGTTTCTACAGAGGCACCCTGAACAGGAGAAACTGGAGCTGAAGTGCCTTCATTTGCATTATGATATTCATCATCTTCCAATGACTCATTGTATTCAGTAGCATCTTCAAATACCTCATTTTGTACCGTGTTGTTAACCGAATTAGAAGCTTGGGGGTTAACAATAACAGGTCTAACCAATGGCGAGCCAGCAGCGTTGTCACTATCAAATAACATTCTAGCAGCTGCTGATGCTTCGTCAAAGGTTGGCAGATTAAAGGAGTCGAATAGCCCATCATAATCGAACATCCAAGGATCACCCGGAGCTCTAACAGAACTTGTATACCTTTGAACCCTTACTTCACTCTGTAGCTCAATCTTTTTGGTTGCCAGATTCCACACACGAAAATTCGGAGTAGCATATCCAAGGAAGAAACCCTCGATAGCTTTGGCGCCAAACTTTTCATCTGGCTCAATCATAGTGCATGGACCGCCAAAAGGTTCTAGGTGAGAAATATCCGGTTTCCTTTTCTGTAGAAGTTCGAAAAAAGTCTTGCCATGCCTCTTAACTGTAAGAACTCGGTTTAGCGTGTAGCAAGCAGTCGACACGGCCTCCCCCCAGAATTGATCAGGAAGCTCTGACTCTACCAACATCGTTCATGCAGTTTCAATTATCGTTCGATTCTTCATCTCAGCGACACCGTTTTGTTGTGGAGTGTAGCGAGAACTGTATTCATGAAGAATGCCCTTGGAAGTACAGAACTCATCCATTACACGGTTTTTGAACTCAGTTCCATTGTCGCTTCTGATCCTCTTCACTTTGAATGTGTACAAATTTTCCAGCATGGTAAGAAGATCTTTGAGGATTCCAGGAGTTTCACTCTTGTGTGCCATAAAAGCTACCCAAGAAAATCTAGAATAATCATCAGTAACTACTAGACAATAAGCATCCCAAAGGTTGTCTTGTGTTTCATAGGTCCATATGAAGACGTTCGAGACGCATGCTAACAGTGTTGATTTTCTTAAGCGGGTGAGACTTCTTCGTTTGCTTACCCTTCTTGCACGAAACACAGATATCTTGTAGATGAAAACTTCTCACAGACACACCATTCACAAGATTGTTTTTCACCAAATGGTTCATTTTTCTTAAGTGAATGTGCCCCATTCTTCTGTGCGAAGATATAGACTCCTTCTCTGAGGCTTTCGAGACAAAACATGTGACTTGCGCAAATGTCATAATCGCTTGGCTCATATCAAGAGTATAAAGATCATTAACTCTTGGAACCGATAAGAGAATCCATTCTTTAGGAATTTTGAAACCAGGTTTCAGCACATAACAACCGGCATCATCAAAATGCACGGTGAACTTCTTATCGCAGATTTACGAAACACTCAGAAGATTGTGATCAATTTGACGAACATAATTGATCATATCGAAACATATAACACCATTGGAGATCATTCCCTCTCCAGTGATGTATCCGCCTTTGTCTCCAGCAAACGCGACATAGCCTCCTCTAATATTTTTCACATCATACAAAAGCCGTAAGTCGCCTGTCATGTGCCTAGATGCTCCACTGTCAACAATCCAATGACTATTAACAGTTCCTCCTGGAACATCCTGCACATATCATCCAACGATCAGTTGAGGATGGGGGACCCAAGCCTTAGTGGTCTTGGGTCGTCCCTGAGCATCACGAAAAGTGATCTTGATTTCTTGATGATTTTCAAACACAACACCTCCCCCTGAACTTTCACCCGTCTTAGGTCTCCAAGTTTGATGTTGTTTACCAGTTTGATTCTTATGAAAAGATTTTGAAACTTCTGGTTTTAACGATTGTGAAGAACTTGGTTCCCTTTTAATTGATTTGACTTCAGATTTTAAAGCCTTTTCAACTGCCTTGACGTTTTGACGTCGTTGTTTTGTTTCTTGTTCTTTAATAGTTCTTTTATCATGTTTTGGTGAAACAGGACGATGTTGAGGGTGAACCTTTTCAGGTGGTGCTTTCTCAACAAATTTCTCTTTGGGAGTGTTTGTACAATTTTTGATGATATGTCGAAACTCCCCACATTTAAAACACGTTCTCCTTTCAACAAACTTAGGAGAATCTGATCGACGAACAGATGTCGAACCTGTAGAACCTGAGGTACTTGCCTTTTCATCACACCCGTTTGTATGTTGAATGTAATTGTTTTGACTGTTACGTTTTAAAATCTTGACTTGTTGGACAAAATCGGTGTTTGATTTGTTTTCAAAAGTCTCAATTTTATCAGTACCCTTCGATGCTACAAATTTGACATTACTGCTTTTCTTCTGGTAACGAGCTCCTTTTGTTTCAAATTTTGATTGAGAAACGTTAGGCTTTTGAGCTCGCCTTTCTGGTTGTTTACCCTTAGAAGCAATAAGTTGTTGCTTTATCGGTTGTTTTTTATTTCCAAACTGTTTTCTAATCTCGGATTTTGGAATAGGATCACAATGAGTTACAACAACTCCTGGGATCGTCTTTCCCAAAAACTTACTTGTGTTATCTTCAAAAACTTTATCAATCGAAGATGGATTGACATTTTTAATTGGAAAATCGTTGTCTGAATAAATTTTAACATCTCCGACCAAAGTATACAACACGTTATTGCTCTTAACAGCAGACACACATTCCTTGTCATCATTGACATCCTTGACAGGATCTATCACTTGTTTGACAACTGGTTGAACAGCAGGAGTAGGAGGATCACAAAGAATGTAATTCTCAATTGGAATTTCTACTCCTTTCATTTTGTCAAGTGATTTATCCTGATCACTCACATTTGATTCATCATCAGACGACTCATAGTCCTTAATAATTGGAGCACTTTGATTCGTCGATGTTGAAGTTTCTGTTCCATCAGATGAGGTACTCGAGGAACTGTCCGATTTGAACCCTAGGCCAGTAGTAACTTCCTCATAATCAAGAGGCACACTGGGTTCAAAACATGGCATTTCTTCTTCATCGGGCATTCGAGTATAATTGTGTCTCAAAGGGGGGGGGGGACACTTCTTATACCCAATGCCTTTCTTGTTTCCTTTCAGCTGTTGAGCGTCAATGATGTGATCTAGCACATATCGGGAGTTATAATAACTCTCCAATTTGAGCTTGATTGTGACGAGGTATGACCCGGATCGGCTAAATCGACCCGGCCATTACCTATTATTTTATTATAAATAATTAATTATAAACATTTATTCTAGAATGTTCTATTCTGCATGGATAAATCACGTAACTAAATCCCCATTCTTTTGGGAAGATCATGCAAATCCCTAACTTATCGGAGCCCATCCTAAGTTAGGAAAAACCCTAATGGTAAACTATAAATAGAGGTAAACATCTAAGGTATGATTCATCTTGCTCTCATTCATTCTCTCTCTTTCTATCCACTTATACTTTCTCCCAAACCGAGAATTATTCTCACGCCGGAGGGTGGTTACAGGAATAACCCCATTCCTGTAACGAGTCCTAACGGTGTTCTGTTTTGCACCTAGCAGTTCAGATCACCATGAGTTGAAGTCCTAGTTGGATACTACCGTGAAGGTTAGTGTTTCTTCATTGGCGCCATCCGTGGGACCTTTTCGGTAACAACTAGACTGAACCCCATGGCAAGCGATCAGAACGTAGCAGTAACACCAAGCCAAGCGATGGTATATAACAATCCATTGCTAGAAACAGGCCCTATTACCACCATGCCGGCCTCACCAGTTGTAACCAGGTCGCTCGACTTGGAGTTCGAAGCAGAAGGACCCCCACCAGGCTTTACAGGCACCACCGCCGTTTCTTCTAGGACAACGGCGGCAGACCTGTTTTCCTACACCTCCCTGTAGTTCCGATTAGTCGAACCAATTGCAACAGGCGTTAAGGTTTTCACCCCAGCAACAACCACCAGTGCCCAGACTATACGTCGTAGCACTATGCCAGTTATTACATCGGCAAGCCCAAGCACTGTTATACCGCAGGTGACCATGCCTCAATACTATCAACCTTCGGTCACCTACGCCATGCCACCCTTGTATTCGGCAGACACCGCCCCAACAACCAGTGGTTATGCCAGCGGGAATCATGAACGCCCCAGTTACACCAGGAAATCAAGCTTACTTCCCCGGGTACTATTACGCACCACCGTACTGGTACTTACCCCCGTATAACACTTCAATGTACACTCCCCAAGGAGCAACACAAGGCCATGCTCAGCAATTGCCATACGCGGCTTACATGCCCGCCTGGTGGACTTTCCCAACATCACAACCAGTTTACGGTCAGACCCCGCCAACAACGGAACCTGCTTATGATAGAGGAAACGCGTCTAGGCCTCGATTTTCTCCAGGTGGAGGTCCCAGCCCCACACCGAACATCACCACGGCTCAAACTCCTGTCATCCAGGGTACCAGCCAGGGTGGGATCACTCCTCCAATACAACCCATAAATGTAGAGGAGGACGAACTTACCAGACCTTACAAACTAGTGGACGCAACTTTCAAATCCAAGTTCACCAGAAGAATAGCAGAAGCTCCTATCAAGGAAAAGCCCAAGATGCCTCAAACTGTAGGCAAATACGATGGTCTAGGCGACCCCGATGACCATCTCAATTTATTCAAAAGTGCAGGGGAAGTAGCCTGTTGGCCTATGCCCCTCTGGTGCAATATGTTTGTCCAAACGCTGGTAGGCGCGGCTCGAGTCTGGTGGGATAGTTTGCCCACTAGGGAGATTGACAGCTTTGAAGACCTAGAGGCTAAGTTCATCTCGCAATTCAGCCAACAGCGTAGGCACACTAAAGATCGAAACGAGCTCCTTCATATCCGCCAGCGAGATAATGAAACGGTGGAAAGTTTCATCGTTAGATTCAATAAAGAAAGCCTGGCAATCCTGGCTGTCACAAACGATCTAGCGTGTGGAGCTTTCATACAAGGAGTAAATGATGATGAGCTATTAAGAACACTTCACGGAAGAGATGGTGTGCCTCCCACCATCGACGAAATCTTGAGGATAGCTAAGGTGTACGTTATACAAGAAAAAGCTGTAGCCGCCAGTCACGCGGCCAATAGAAAAAAGGAGGCTAAGAAAAGCCAAGAGGATAGAGAACAGCGGGGTTCTAAAAATAAAGGTAGAGGAGACCGATACCAAAAAGGTGATAGGACAGATTCGCAGTGTCATAGGTCTAGAAATACCTACTCAAGGAATGAATCCTCTAAGCCGCGATCCGATTACCCTAACTTGAGCAAGACGCCAACGGAAATCCTAGCCTCTGAGAACCTCAAGTTTAACCCTCCAAAGCCGCTAAAAGATAACCCTAACAAAGATACAAGCAAGTACTGTGAATACCACAAAGGGAGCGGCCACGATACTAATGACTGTTTTCAGCTAAAGAAGCAGATTGAATACTTCGCGAAAATGGGTAAATTGGCACACTTGGTGAGAGACATCAAACAGGGCCCGCCGCCCGTCAAAGAAGAAAATGACAAGGCCCGGAGAGCTAAACATGGTACACGCGGATAAGGGAAAAGGGGCCAAGCGGAGTTTCTCCACGCTCGAACCCTGGATGCTGGCGACTATGACAATCGAGCCTCGCGTGGAAGATTTGCACCTCACTACGGACGCCTTAATCATATCTGCTGCGGTGGGTGATTATCACATGAGGAGGATCCTGTAGATACCGGGAGTTCAGAGGATATTATCCATGAGCATTGCTTCAATAGAATGTAACCAGAAGATAGAAGACTGCTTGAGTCAGTACACGCCCCCATAAAAGGGTTCACAGGGGAAAAGGTGGACTCCGTTGGCCAAATTACTTCCCCAGTCATATTCGGACAAGCCCCCCGGGAAAGAACCATACTCCTTACATTCCTTATGGTACGCGCTGAGTCTTACCACAATGTAATCATCGGAAGGTTCACCCTGGGGAAATTGGATGCCATCGTATCTACGGCGCGAGGGTTCATGAAGTTTCCCACCCCGCGGGGCATTGCTACAGTATTTCGAGATAAGGTGGGGGAGGTATTGGACACCAAAAGATGCTGACAGGGGCCTACCAGTGCCATCGGCCCGGAAAGGTGGGTATTAAGCACACGCCATCCAGATCAGATAGTGAAAATATGGGACAACCTCTCCTCGGAGGTCAAAAACAACCTAAAACAGCTGCTGAGAAGAAACGCCAATATCTTCGATTTTGAGCATTCTGACATGACTGGGATACCCCGGGAAAGGACAGAGCACAGGCTAGCGACACTCCCGGGCATTAAACCCGTTGCACAGGGCAAACGCAGTATGGCTCCAGATCGAAGAGCGGCGGTAGTCAAAGAAGTACGAAAGCTGGTTGAAGCTGGAATAATTAGAGAAACAAAGTACCACACATGGGTATCAAACCCCATGATGGTCAAGAAGCCAGATGGCACATGGAGGATGTGCATAGACTTTAAAGATCTGAATAAAGCATGCCCCAAAGATGCCTACCCGCTACTGGAGATGGATTTCAAAGTTGATTCCCTGGTCCCTTATAGGTACAAGTGCTTCTTAGATGCCTATAAGGGTTACCACCAAATCAAAATGTCCAAAGACGATGAAGAGAAAACGGCGTTTCATACTGATGTGGGCATCTTTTGTTATACCAAAATGCCTTTTGGCCTGCGAAACGCCGGAGCTACTTATCAGCGGCTTATGGATAAGGCTTTCGAAAAACAAATCGGCAGAAACTTAGAAGTATATGTTGACGATTTAGTAATCAAGAGCAGGGAAGAAAAACAAATGCTTATAGACATTGAAGAAACCTTCCAAATACTCAGAGAATATCATATCAAGCTCAACCCCAAGAAGTGTTCATTTGGGGTGGAAGAAGGCAAGTTCTTGGGGGTAGTAGTCACCCGGGACGGATTTAAAGCTAACCCGGAAAAGGTAGGCGCCATAACGCGGATGCCCTCCCCCAGGACTTTGAAAGAAGCGCAAGCATTAAACGGGCGTTTAGTGGCTATAAACAGATTCTTAGCAAGACACGCCGAGAGGTCTTTGCCATTTATAAAGACGTTAAAAGATTTCCTTAACAAGAAAAATTTCAAATGGACCAGCGAAGCGGAAGAAGCCCTACAAGAAATGAAACGTTTCTCGAGAAACTACCTATCCTAACAGTGCCATATCTAGAAGAAGTACTTAAAATGTATTTGGCAGCGGCCCACAACGCGGTAAGCGCGGTACTTATGGTGGAAAGAGACGGGAAGCAAACGCCTATATATTACATCAGCCGAGTTCTGGTGGGACCAGAAACGCGGTATCCAACACTTGAAAAGTTGGTCCTGGCGCTAGTCCACACTACTCGGTGACTCAGAAGATACTTTCAGGGGCATCGCGTGCAGGTCTTAACGAATTACCCGCTGCAGCAAATTTTACACAAACCAGAGATCTCTGGAAGATTAGCCAAATGGGCGATTGAACTAGGAGCCCTGGATATCGAGTATCGAAAGCGGACAACAATCAAGGGGCAGGTGATCGCCGATTTCTTGGCCAAAATTCCTGAGGGAGAAATTATACAGGACCCCGCAATTCAGGACATCCCAGAGTCCAGTACAGCCAGGCAAACTTGGAAGCTCTACACAGACGGATCGTCCAGCGGGAAAGGTTCTGGGGCAGGTCTCATGCTGATAAGCCCAGACGAAATACGGCTGATGTACGCCCTACGTTTCGATTTCAAATGTTCTAACAACGAAGCAGAGTATGAGGCGCTACTTGCAGGCCTGAGGATGGCCCAATCTATGGGAGCCACAAGAGTTGACGCGTATGTTGACTCCTTGCTGGTTAATAATCAAGTAAACGAAACTTATGAGGCTAAGGACGAGTCAATGGCAAAGTATTTGGCTAAAATAAAGGAGCTTATAGCTTCCTTTGACAATGTCACGCTCAATCACGTCCATAGAGGAAAGAACCAAATAGCAGACGCCTTGAGCAAACTCGCCACCTCAGGCATGGAAAGAGAAGTAAAGGTAGAAACGTTGCAAATGCCCTCTATTGAACCCTGGGAGGTTTCCTCCCTCACAGCTGAAGAACCCTGTTGGTACACCCCAATACTAAAGTTTCTCACAAAGGGTGAATTACCCCCCGCCAGGGCTGACGCCCACAAAATCCAAAACAAGACACTGTAATACGAAGTCAACAATGACGTCCTCTACAGGAAATCATACCTAGGACCACTACTGCGATGTGTATCCCCAGCAGAAGCAAAATACCTAATCCAAGAAATACACGCGGACATATGTTGCATTCACGCTGGACCCCGGGCAATTGTCGCTAAAATCCATAACGCTGGGTATTACTAGCCTGGGATGCACGAAGAAGCAGTAGAAGAACTCAGAAGGTGCCGTAGCTACCAAAAATTTTCTCCTCAAACACTTCGACCCAAGAACAACTTAATCCCGGTCACAGCGGCCTGGCCTTTCCAAAAGTGGGCGGTCGACATTGTGGGACCGTTCCCGCTGGCCCCTGGAAAGCTAAAATACCTTATCGTGGCGATTGACTATTTCACCAAATGGGTCAAAGCCAAACCTCTGGCTAAAATAACCACTGAAAATGCAAAAAAGTTCCACTGGGAACACATTGTGTGTCGGTTTGGACTGCCGCTGTATTTGGTAAGTGACAACGAAACGCAGTTCACAGACAGGGTCTTGAAAGATTGGTGTGCAGAACTTCAGATTCAACAAATCTTCACATCTGTAGCACACCCGTAAGGAAACGGCCAGGTGGAGCGCAAATCGAAGTTTGTTGGATGGTATAAAAAGAAGGCTAGGTTATGAAGGAAGCTGGGTGGAAGAACTGCCAAATGTCCTCTGGGCACATCGAACAATGCCTAAGACAAGTAACAACGAAACTCCCTTCAGCCTAACCTATGGTGCGGAAGCAATGATACCCGCGGAATTCAGTTAGCCCTCGCTAAGGCGTCTTACTACTAACGACAGTAATGACAGGCGCCTAAGGGAAGGCATGGATATGCTTGAAGAAAGGCGCGAGGCAGCCGCCATCAGCGAGGCAAAGTATAAGAAGACTCTGGAAAAATACTATAATCAGCGAGTGGCTCAGCACACTTTCAAGGAGGGCGAGTATGTCATGCGCGATAATGAGGCCAGTAGAGCGGAACCCACAGGCAAGTTGGGACCCAACTGGGAAGGTCCCTACGTCATCCAAGAAGACCTAGGCAAGGGAGCTTATCGCTTATCAAGGCTAGATGGTACCGCGGTTCCACGTAGCTGGAACGCGGCTCAATTGAAAAAATGTTATATGTAATACCTTGCCCCTAACGGCGGGTATGAGTGTTTTCTTTTCTTCTTGCAAACAAGTGTAACTCATCTATAGCGATGTCTCTTTCCTTTTTTAAGTTTTGAATAAATAAAAGTTATTTCTTTTTATGTTTCCTCATTACTTATCAATAAAATTTACTATCGTATTTATACTGCACTATACGATACAAACAATTACCATCGCATCTAAACTGCACATAACGGTAAAAAAGTATCCTTGACACGAAATATTTTTCATATATATAAGTCAAAGGGTCAAAATATACAGCGCTAAGAGCGGGTATCTTGGTAACAGATACATTAACCGCTACAAAAAGATAGGTATTTTGGTAATAAATACATGCAACTATCTTACACAAAACCAAGTACTTGTCCCTGTTGCTAAATACGAACATACGGGAACCAAAAACGAACATGTTCTAACACCTACTTCTTGGAAAGGGTTGCCATCACCTCTGCAGGGGTATGCAACATTTCGCCATAGTACTTCTACAGATGAGGATCAACGATCAAGTTATCGACATTTTCCTCATCCACCGGAGAAGCCATCATCTCCTGATCCTCAACCGGTTTCTTGCTGGAACGGCCACCACGACGTCTTTCATACACTATTCCACAGCGTTGAAGGTGATCGGGTGGAACGGCTCTTATCAAAGTATCAGCTGATAGAGCAGCGGCACTTGCCTCAGCATGGGAAGGTTCTTCATATATGATGATCTTACAGGACCGGCTAACCCAGGGTAAGACATCATCAGGAGGCACTCCTTCTCCCCTAATCATTTCCTCCGTTACCGGAATTCGGAGACGAACCAAGCCATCAGCTGCATCCAATCGCCGGAAAATATCAGAAAGTCTCTGTTTATAACTCCTCCGACTCATCTTTTCGAATTACCTAATTTGGAAAAAGAAGCTAAATTTATAGATGGATAAGCAGTTTTGACAGGGATGGCGACATCACAATTAATGAAAAACAATCATCACATGTCAAATCGCCACATTTCAGAGGAACGACGGCGTTATCAATCATGACATTAGCATTAAATGTCTGACAAACCAATCAGACATTTGCGCAAAAAACCAAGTAAAACAGTGTTTATACAAAATTTCTTGAGGAAATAGCATACATGATAAACAAAATGAAAGTACTTATTCCTCTTCTGACTCCTCCGCGGGGTCCAGCATCAGGCGTAAGGATTCTATGCCATCCTCATTCACCTTGTCCATCAAATCTGCATACGTGGGTAGCGGTTCATTGTATGCTGCTTCGAGTGCATCCGCCATGTCACCCCTCGCCGTATGGAAATCGGGAGTAATCTTCTCCGATTGCTGGCACTAAAAGTAGCCCTTGTAGACACCATCATGGTGACCGAACTGATACGCGGCGGCAGAAAGGCGATCTATCAACGCTGTAAAAGGTCCCGACTGACGAAGATACTCAAACGCCCCAACTAGGCCGTTAGTTATCAGCCAATTCCTATCGCCCCGCAAGGCTGCCAGTTGGCTAGTTAAGCTGTCCACCTCAGCGTTTGATTGCTCCAGGGCACTTTCCACCTCTTTCAGGCGCGTGGCAGAAGATTGGGCAAGCGTATTCCTTTCAGAGACAAGGGAATTGCAATGTTGCTGAAGTTTCCTAAGATGCTCTTCCCACTCCTCCAACTCCGCTTGTTTAGCCCGGGCTTTAGCATTAGATGCTTCTACCTCAACAGTTAAAGCTTGGTATCGCTCCTGCACCTGAGACACAAAGTCAGTGTCAATTCGGAATTTTTTCACCTGAGCAGACATTTCAGATCTCACCTTTTGGGCTTCAGTAATAGCTTTACGCTCCAACTCCTCCTGCTCACTCTTTGCATGAGCAAGGACCCAGTCCTTCTCCGCTATGTCACGAGCCCATATAATCCGCTCCTCAGCAAGGTGGGCGGTCACCCTTTTCAAGTCATCCTCAGCCTTGTTTTTCTCCGACAAAAACCTGCTCTCCCTCAACCCAGCGGCTTGGAGCTAACACTCTAAGCGGTACTTTTCATCCTTCAGCTCTTGGATAGCAGCCCGCACTTGGTGGAGCTCATTGGTATCATGCATCCACCTACGCCGGATCTCTGCAAGCCTCCGGGGCTGACTAACGGAGTCCACCATAGTGGAATTCATCAAATTCTCATTGTTCAACCCTTCAACATATGCCGACTCAGCCGGGGGGTAAGCCCGCTCAACCCAGTGCTGAATCACGGGGGGGAAAATCAGTCTAAAGGACTCAGCAATTTTCCACTGGGGCTGGTAGCATTTATCTTACATATGGGGATCCCAGTTGATGGTAGGCAAATAAAGATCGTCACCCAAACGGGCCCCATCATCAGCAATTCCACTACTAGACCCCCCAGCATCGCTAACAGCGGCAACACCAGCGCTAGTCGCCTCATGAGCGGCAGACACTGTAGGCATCTCCTTTTCAGTGGCAGAAAATACGCTCAAGGGAGAATCAAACAAGGAGGACGGCGCGACACTCAAAGGCAGTGGCGTGGATTTGGGATTGGTTGTTAGAGTCACGGCAGTGGTAGGCATGGACGGTGGCATAACACAACTAACAGCGGCGGTAGAACTTGCCTTAAATATAAGCTCTGACAAATCGGTTTCGCCAACAGTGGAAGGCATCACTCCCACAGATGTCAAGGGGGTGGGCGTCACACCCTCAACCTGAACTCCACCGGTAGTACCTGTATCAAACAAAAACATTCAGTAATATGAGTCACATAGCCCACAATAACAACCGCAGACAAAAGTACATACCAAGAGGCAGGGCATAAGCGGCTTGCATAGCCTCGAACGCAGTCAGGGTAGGTACAACAAACGTCTTGCGTTTTTTCGACACGTGGGTCGGACTAGTCAACTCAGCAGCAGCAGGGGTAGCACTCCGGGCAGGTGCAGACACACCAGCAGAGGAGGTTGCGGCACCGGCCGCCATATATTTCCTCCCGGTAATTTTTACCCGGGTTGGTTTCTTCTCTGGAACAGCAACACTACTCCCTCCACTGGGGGGAGGCTGGGATATATACACAGTTGGGTCCTCCGGCACAACGGGCAACAAAAACTGCTCTAGGTGGACTTTCAAAACATCCGGCTCCTATTCACCAAGCACGCGATCCGCGACTCTCAACGCAGCATGCCGCGGGGGGTCGACAAAGTCAAACAAACTCCATTCCCCTGCAATATGCACACATGTTATTTCATACATAGTTAACAAAATATATAAAAGGCAAAAAGTATGTGTACCTTCATCATTCCTCCGGAACGAAGGATACAACTTGATGTCACGCTGTAGCAGGCTCATCCCTGCCATTACCAAGGCCCCTTCTGGGATCACCGTGCACTTGAAGGGGCGCCCACATAACTTTGTATACAGGGCGTTTGCCACGAAAGCATCCTTTGGGGGACCCTCATCTTTAACTTTCTCTTTCGGCCCCATCTCCTTCCAGTGCATTTCTCCGGGAATAACACCGGAATCAATATAGAAGAATTTTTTCTTCCAATCTTTGTCTTTAGAACTGGTTGGGATGTCTCTTAGGCAAGACACTTCGGGGTCCTTTCTGTTGAAAGTAAAGAAAGGGGATTTCCATACAAGAACGAAAAAAGTGGATAGGATAATGATACAAAACCAACTTTCCGAAGTTGGTGATTGGCAATCGAAAGTTACAAAACTTGAAAAAATCACTAAACAGAGTGATTTTACCTTTCTTCAATGGAAACTCCGTATCTGTCTTCGACGGCAGTACCGGATTCCATTCCGCCCTAATACCATAATTATGGATGAGATTATTGTACGACACAAGTCCCCACTTGAAATAAAGGGCATCGGCACTGGTTTGGGTAGAAGAAGATGATTCGTCAGCTTTGGAAGCCATTTTCGATTTCAGGAATTGAAGGATGTAGTTGTAAACAAAGAGAGAAATGAAATTTCAAAACCCTCAACGGGAACTCTACTTATACGAAAAATGGCAACTTTTTGAATTCGAAAAGACAAACGGATGGGAACACGCGTCAGAATAGGGAAGGTACATCTGTCACTCTAATGATGATCTAACTGTCACATCTCTTCCCATCGCCGCCATTTTTCAAAAAGCATAACGGTACCCCACTTGAGAAACTTACACTTAAAGGGGGAAATTTTGACTTTTCCTTTTTTAGTCCGATTTCATGAATTTCATTTCATAACTTCGGACTGGGGGGACATGACGAGGTATGACCCGGATCGGCTAAACCGACCCGGCTATTACCTATTATTTTATTATAAATAATTAATTATAAACATTTATTCTAGAATGTTCTATTCTGCATGGATAAATCACGTAACTAAATCCCCATTCTTTTGGGAAGATCATGCAAATCTCTAACTTATCGGAGCCCATCCTAAGTTAGGAAAAACCCTAATGGTAAATTATAAATAGAGGTAAACATCTAAGGTATGATTCATCTTGCTCTCATTCATTCTCTCTCTTTCTATCCACTTATAATTTCTCCCAAACCGAGATTTATTCTCACGCCGGAGGGTGGTTACAGGAATAACCCCATTCCTGTAACGAGTCCTAACGGTGTTCTGTTTTGCAGCTAGCAGTTCGGATCGCCAAGAGTTGAAGTCCTAGTTGGATACTACCGTGAAGGTTAGTGTTTCTTCAGATTGCATCATGCTCGCATTTGGCAATGGCTAGCTCTTTCTTGGTTTCCTCAATGATATTAATGTAATTGTTAATACCAATTTGTTTGTTAAAAACAGTTTTTGTCAGTTCGGAAACACTTTTCTTTAGAGTTTCAATTAGAGATTTAAAATCCTTTTCATTTCTAGCTAAAGCCATATTTGCCTCTTTGCACTTAGACAACTCAATAACCAAACTTTGATTATGACTATGAACCTTTTCGGATTCAAGCTTCAAATCTGCACAAAAATTACAAACACTAGGAACAGGAGTGTCGGATTTTACCTGACTCGTAGAGGCTGAGACATTTGCTATAAAGGCAGTCTGATAAGAAAAAGATCCGTCTTCAGAGACGAACTCCATTTCCTTTGATGCTATAGCAGCCTTCTTGAACATAACATATTTCTGACACTTCAACTCCTCTGCTTCATTCAATAAATCATCAACATCAGAATTCCCTTCTTCCTTCACATCAGATTCAGAATTATAACCACCCGAATTAGAGCTTTCTTCATCAGAACTCCCGCTATAACCCGAACTATCGTCACTTTCAGAAAATTCTTCCTTGTGAACGTGCTTGATGTTATTGATGATCTTTGCATAACACGCTATACCTCCTCCTTCTTGATCACCATCCCCAAATTGTACAGACCAATTACACCCTTCATCAGCTTGGACAACTAATGCTTTGGTGGTGTTTGAAGGTCCAGACTGATTCTGGTTCTGGTTCTGGTTGTTGTTCACAGCTACCATCCTTCTTTCATGATTGTCTTGATTGGCATTGGAAGTAGTCGACTGATTTCAGAATGGATTCTGGTTGCCTTGTTTGCTTGGTCGGGTGCACTCACGTTTGAAGTGACCCTTTTCGCCACAATTGAAACATGTAACCGCATCCTTATCAAAACCATACTTCGTATCCTTCTTGCTTTCCAAGGATGTTCTTCCAGTGCGACTCATGAAATCCCTTGCCCTTCTAACAGCACTTGCAAATGCCCACTTGATATCCATTAACTCCATTTCATCACGGTCTATCTGTTGATAATCTTCATTGGTCATATTGATGTTTCCAATTTGACCTGCGACCAATCCGCAGTAGGCACTGACCATTGTATTGATGAGTTCCATATGCTCCTTTGCCACTTCGATGCTAACCTTCGAAAGGTTTGAAGTATCAACTCTGACTGTGTTGGGGTTTTGGGGTGGAGGGTTGTTAGTATAACATGCTTGCTGTTGTTGTGGTTGGGCCTGTGGTTGAGATTGAGGAAGATAAGCACTTGGATCAAACTGAGGTTGAGTAGTGGAAACTTGAGGTGGAGGTTGGGGTTTAGGTAGCCATGCACTCGGATCTAGTTGAGGTTTTGAGAAAGCATGAGCTTGAGCAATAACATGTGCTGGCGGAAGATATGCACTCGGATCGAAAACCTGAGGTGGAGCTGACTGTGGAAACGGAAAAGAGCTTGTATTTGACATAAACTCCGTTTGTAGCTTCGGTTGCTGAACGGAACTAGAACTAGCTGCATGATTAAAACCACTCAGATACATTTCTGTGTTTTGAGGAACTGCAATCCTTTTGGCTTTCCGGATTTCCTCTTCGTTCTTGTGCTCCAACTTCTGAACGAACTCATAGATACTGACAGTATCTAAAACGCCCGTATGCTTTAAAAGCTCAATGAATGGACTCCACTTTGGAGGTAGAGCATCAGCAAACCATGCAACCATTTCCTGTTGAGTTGCAAGAACAACATAAGAATACATTTCACTAATCAAATGATAAAAACGAGTTGTCATATCATTTAGGGTTTCATTCTCCAAGAATTGAAATGATTCAAATTCGTTCTTCAATAGATCATGGCGTGTCTTTCTTGTAGCCGCATTCCCTTCTCCTCTTGCTACCATGGCATCCCATAAAGCTTTTGTGCTTGTACAATAAGAGAATTGATGATAGATGTCTTTGTGCAGTGCTTGTGTGAGAATAGCAAATGCCTTCTTTTCTAGATCATAAGCTTTCTTGTCATCTTCTAGCATATTCGCCAATGTCGTCGCACTTGATCCTGCTTCTTCGAGGGCTGTGTTGTATGGAGAAGTGAAACACGTCCATAATTCGGTGTTTTGCCCTAGAACGTAAGTATGGAAACAACCCTTCCATGATGGATAGTCGTTCATGTGATTCAATTTTGGCGGGCGATTGTTGCTACCCGTTTCACTCTCACTGAGCAATAGATTCTGAATACTTTGATTCTGGTTCGACACCAATGCCCATTGACTTGCACTTATAGATTGTGGAGGCATAACATTCCTTAACCACGCGGCCGCGGAGGTCTGATCTTGACCTGGTCTTGGGTCCGTGCTCCAATCCCATGGACTCGTACTCATGATTGATATATTAAAGAGAATACCTGATCACACACTTGAAAACACACTGTTATGATAGATTTACGAAGCCTCTGTTAAAAATTGACAAGTTTCTCGACGAAACACCAAGTCTTTGGCGAAAAACCAAGTCTGACGAAAGTTGGTTTTTCGTCAAACACTTTTCCCACGAAACTCAAGAAGTTTCGTCGAAGTACCTTTGACGAAACACTAAATGTTTCATCGAAGCTCCTTATGGCGAAACTCTAGGAGTTTCGTCTCCTTTGTCTTTCGTCGAGATAAGGTCACAGTAAGTTGGTGAAAGTTGGTGAGATTTTTCTAAAGCAAATCTTATCTTTTCACAGAGCACCCGATTTCAACTTACAACATGCCTAACTTACCAACTCAAGCATGGTCTCCATATTTTAATCAATTATCAATTTATCTTTTAATTTTAAAATATAAGAACACTTTGAATGTCACTTGAAGATATGAAGAACAACCGATGAATATATGAACTTTCCGGCAAGATTTTTCACCGGAGAAATTTTCCGAACAACAAATTTGCACAAACTTTCAATTAAAACCCGGTTTTATCACGTAAGCAAGTAATACAACAAAGGTTTTTGATAAAACTTTGGCAATCAAACAAGATCAACAGATTTTAAGAAACTTTTTCCAGAAATTTCTGAGTTTTTAAGAACAATTTTCAGAAAATCAACAATAACACTTGATAAAATCCCAACTATGTTTGGTTTTAAACAAGGATAAGAGCCAATGCTCTGATACCACTTGTAGGTCCGTTTTCTGAGGATCGAATACGAAACAAAATCACTTGTTTATCACAAACACAGTCACGAGTGCGGAATCCCCGTGACGATGCCAAACCAAACACAAAAAGTAACAACACAAAGTAACCAATGAATCACAGTCAATTGATTAGATGAGAACAAGGTTCAAACAAATACACACAATGTTTGACAGTAAAGTTTTAGTGGGTATGCTCTCATAGTTTCTGTGTGAAACTATGTTGTGTTTATATAGGGAGCCCAGGCCCATAAGTCGACAAAACTTAAATAGGCTTGACGAAACTTCACAGTCGACGAAACACAAGGTGTTTCGTCACTGTTCATGGCGAAAGTTGGGGTTGTGGCCATAAAGGAGTTTCGTCATACCTGTGCTCGACGAAACATGGAGTTTCGTCGAGGGCTGCAAAAGCTGTTTGGCTGCAAACTGTTAGACAGTTTGCAGCAGATCTTATAAACACACAAACAACATATAATACCCAAGATGCAACATGCATTGTTCATTTAACTTTACATAACAAACGAGACAAACTTGTCGGACACATAGAAAGATAGGAGGATATCCAACTAAGGTCGACGGCGAATACAGACTCGATAATAAAAGACCGTACAAATACATCGATAATAAAGACAAGTTACAGACACCAAAATATGCATCAACATCTTTAAATCGTTGTTTGAATCTACAACTTCATAAAAGGTATACCAAACCCATAGATTTTGTGAGCAAATAACTTCTAGCATTCTTGAGGGGTGTCCTTGATTAGCACGCGTATATTGATATCGCCATGCATTAGGGCAATTACGCTATGGCCAATGCGTATAATCGATACTTCCTAACATGCTAGGAAATTTATGTCTCTCTTCATGGAATGTATAAAGCTTTTCGATGCCGTTCTTTGTTGGTCTACGCAAATACACCTTGCTATATAGCTTAATGATACCTTTGGAAAATTCATACAAACATTCCCGACCCGTTCTGGAAGACATCCTTAAATATTCATTGCGTGAAGCGCTAGAAGTGCCATACGCCATTTGACGAATTGCAGATGTGTAATTTTGTAACGTTGTAAAACCTCTTTTCCCTCTAGTATCATACCGTAATGTGAAAAACTCATCATAATTAGCCAAATCACTAGTAATACGTAAGAGAAAATGAAGACTCATTCAAAACCGACGTCGAATTGTTTGTCGGTGTAAACACAGTTTTCATCAAAATATTCAGCCACCAAACGATCATGTGCACATTTAATAAAGTTTGAAAAATAAATTTAATAAATTTTAGTAAGCACTCTTTAATATAACTAACAAAATAAATAACACCATTTGTTTTATAAAATAGAATGTCAACAAATATATACCTTCATAATTTTTTTTAGCGCAACGCTCCTTGTTTTTAGTTTTGAAGTTCCTTCGTCTTCTTCCATCTCCAAAACAGTTTTCGTCGTCTCCATCATCATCATCACGTTAACGTAAAAATTTACATTGTTTTCCTAGATGATGATAAACTCATGGCTATTAACAAAATTTTAATAAGATTATATAAAAAAATTGAAGATGATATTTGTGATTTGAAGAAGAGTATTGTATAAAGGTGGAGAGGGTTCAAAGTTTTTTTGTTTAAATGTGGGGTATATATACGTTCTAATTTTTTTTTTAAATCGCTGTTACTCAGTGCCTTATATTATGAAAATCAACACAATTATCACCGGGGAGGATGGGGGAATATCTCTGTGGGCACCGAACGGAATATGAGGGGGAGGGGGGGTGTTCCCCGCCGGGTAAGACGCCACCTCACCCTTCTCCCTTCTCTTCTCGACACCACACCATTAACCCTTAATTTAAGACAGTGTTTGATCATGTGTAGTCAATGTCTTCTGAATTTTTTAAAATACATTAAAAAGTTTTGTTTGTGTAGTTACATGTATAGTTTTTATTAACTACGTATAAAATAAACATTTAAAATGTGTTAAAACATATGCACAAATTAGTTTAATGGTTTTTTTTTTTATATACGTAACATGTAAAACTTAAAATTTTTAAGTATTATGGTCAAGGGAGGGTTCAACGGAGAACGCTAAAAAGTGGGGAATCGAAGAAACATGTCTTTAACATGTTAAAAATCAACATTTTTAAAGTTTTTTTTCGAAGCCTTTGCATATAAATACATTACAAGACTTTTTAATAAAAAAAAAAAATCAAAAACCCAAATCTTAAAAAAAATAAAAAATTACAAGGGTAATTATTTGTTTTTTTACAAGTATGATATTTTTATTAAAATAGCTTATACATATTTTTATATGAAAAAGCTTCAAAAAAAAATAAATTTTTTTTTAGCATTTTTTATTGAATTTTTAAAATATAATAAACATGTTAAACATTGTTCCCAGTTCCCCGTTAAACCTTATACTTATGATCAATTAATACATATATATTTGTATTTATATTTATATTTATGAGTAAAATTCCCGTACAAATAACTATAACGTACTAAATGTACGAATAGGATGAAAAATGCAAAAAACGCGGTGACATTTTCGTAATTATTTGCACGTAGGGTAATTATCAAAATTATTCTACAAATGATCATTTAGAGTAATTTTGATCTTGTAGAGTAAATTTGTAAAATGTTCTTGTAGAGTAATTTTGATCTTGTAGATTAATTTTGTAAAATGTTCTTGTAGAGTAACTTTGATCAAAAAAATATACATCACCAAAAAAACCCCAAAAAACCTAACCCCCCCCCCCCCCCCCCCAAACCCCAGCAGAAAAAAAAAAACTAACCCCCCGCCCCACCCAAACTAAATGTTAAAAATTAAACCATAAAGCTAAATGCTAATTTTTTTACAAAATTACTTTACAAGATCAAAATTACTCTATAAGAACATTTTACAAAATTACTCTAAAAGATCAAAATTACTCTACAGGATCATTTGTAGAGTAATTTTGAATTTTATGTTTACAGAGTAATTTTGATACACTTGTAAAGTAATTTTGATAATTACCCTACAAGATCAAAATACCTCTACAGAAACATTTTACAAAATTACTTTACAAAGATCAAAATTAGTGTACATGATCATTTGTAGAGTAATTTTGATAATTACTAATAATTACGAAAATGCCATTGTGTTTTTACAGCAAAACTTTCAGTTTGTACGTTTTGTACATTGAAATTATTTGTATTTGATTTTTTTCTTATATTTATATTCATATGTAATATGTAATAGGTGCAAGTATATAATTCCAAAATAAAAAAAAATGGGGAAAGTGAAGAAAGAAAGGAAGGGAATCCAAAGAAGGAGAGAAAAAGAAAAGGGAAGAAAAATATTCCTTTTATCTTCAGTGGTCAGAAGCAAGAATAGGTGGAAAGTGTGACTTGGCTGATTGGAACGTTTAAAACCCAACCTTTTCTGGTCTTGTTATTCGATCACCAATACTTCCATTTCATCGAATCACACAAACTAAATGTTTTTGTTTCCATGTCTTTATCTTCCTTGTACACATCTTCAAGATATAAACAATTAAATTCACTTTCCACAGTAGATTAACATTCTGAGATCATAACCTTTTTTTTTTTTTTTTTTTTTTTTTTTTTTTTGAACGGCTAAATCTTACCCCCCCTTTAAACTCAAACCCTTTTTGCCTCTTATGAGGCTCGAACCCAGCCCTTTGCTGGAGACAAACAAACCCTTTACCACCACACCACTAGGGGTGGGGCTCTGAGATCATAACCTTAGTCGCAAAGATTTTATCATGATGATGATGATGACCCTCTTTCTAACTTTTTTCTAGATCTTACTACTTTTCTATACAAATGATTTTAATCTTGAAAATAGATACCAGTTGTAATAATTATGAGAATCTAATTTCAAACTAGCACTTTGCGGACTCTTTAAAATTAATTAATTCATATGTAGACAAGACAAGTATCCACATCTCCAATGTGTGATGGTTACCCAACACATATGTTTAGAATACAAAATGTACAATACTTGCAATATCGTAAAATGTATGCAATTTCTAAAGTTTTAAGAGATGTATACAAATTCAAACTGCTTATTTTAAATAACTTATTTGGGTAGCAAATAATTAGATAAACAATTTGAATAGCCTAATCATGAGAAAATGCCCGGATAGTCCATGTGGTTTGACCTTTTCTCATCTTTAGTCCATAACTTTCTAAAATTACAACTATAGTCCCCTACTTTTACAATTTCGTTCCCGTATAGTCCCTAGGCTTAACATCAGTTACTTTTCTCAGTTAAGAGTGTGTGAAATGACAAAAATACCCATCCCATATTCTCCCCCTGCAACTCCATCATCCCATCTTCTCCACCACACCACCAACCGGCCACCACCACTAAAACCATAATCTAACCACCCACAACCACCATCTCTCCAACAACCACTCTTTCCTTTCTCTCTCAACCTTCCTTCACTTTTTTTTCGGCAATCCGACCACCGCCACCCCTTTCTCTCTTAACCACCTTTCACGTTTTTTTCCGGCAATAACCCATACATGTACCTTTTCGTCGGCGGCTAAATCTGAAGTTGGTGGTTCAGATCTGAAAAAAAGATGCTTTTTTCATAGGTACATAACCAGTTCCCGATTCAATCTAAATCTCATATATTATAAATCAATTCTCAAATTCGCATCCATAATTATGTAACTGTCACTCCTCATAATCATTTCAAATGATCATTAACAGAACCACAGTAAACTAACTAAAATCACAATTAATCTCATAATCTGTTGGTGCACTACATCTGTCGACTTCGTCTTGTATCGAGTCTAGTAGAATTTAGGTTAGACAATGGCACAAAATCCAAGAAATATGTATTAGAGGTGATTTCACTCATATGTCAAAGACCTGATTCCACTTATGTGTCAATCCGGTGATTCCACTTATTTGTCATGTACGAAAGAGTGGAATCTGATTCCACTTATGTGTCATGTACATAAGAGTGGAATCATCTCATCTATAAATAGGTCATTAGAGTGAAATCACATAGAAGTGTGTGTGTGGTCTTGTTTGGTACGGCGAAGCCCTGCCAGTTTGTCTCCAGAGCTTGTAACTGTTAGAAGATCAATAAAAGAGACGTTAAATAGTGAAATCAAGCTAAACAAAGACTGAATCAATGAATTCCGCCTCTGATTCAGTCTGAGCACTCTTCTGATCGACTCATTAGGTCGTTTCTCGATCTTACATAATCCTTAGTTCAGTCTCTGTAATTCATCTAACCATAGATACTGACAGAATCATATTAACTACATAATATTAACTCCATAATTACAATAACAACTTACTCTTCCATTAGATGAAGATTCACACCAAGAACCTATCAGAAATGCGATTGCGCATATGAACCTCACCACTCCTACTCTTCAATTCTGTGAGCGAACAACAATTCGTCTAGGTATAGTGAAGGAATTGACGGAAACAGATGGTTAAGCGAATGATGCTGATGATGATCCATTGGTGCAGATGGATGAGTTGCGGACGCCGGAGAATTATAGGTCCCGATTCTCGGTGGATCGATTAACGAAACCAAACCCTTGTTTATCACAAACACGGTCACGAGTGCGGAATCCCCGTGACGATGCCAAACCAAACACAGATAGTAATAACAAACACAAAATAACCAATGAATCACAATCAATTGACTATATGAGAACAGGGTTCAAACAAATACACACAATGTTTGACAGTAAACTTTCAGTGGGTATGCTCTCATAGTTTCACACTGAAATCAGAAGGTGTTTATATAGGCAGCCCAAGCCCAATGTTGACGAAACATTAAAGTGGGCCTGACAAAACTTCATAGTCGACGAAACACAAGGTGTTTCGTCACTGTTCATGGCGAAACTTGGAGTTACCATCCAAGGGAGTTTCGTCACACATGTACTCGACGAAACATGAAGTTTCGTCGAGGGCTGCAAAAGTTGATATGCTGCAAACAGACAGTTTGCAGCAGTCATGTATAAACACACAAACAAACATAACTACCCAATATGCAACATGCATAGTTCATTTAACATTACAAAACAGACGAGACAAATTTTTCGGACCATAGAAAGTTAGGAGGATATCCAACTAAAGTCGACGGAGAATACAGACTCGATAATAAAAGATCGTACAAATACATCGTAAATAAAGACAAGTTACAGACACCAAAATATGCATCAACAAACTCCCCCTTGTCTGTTACTTGGTCTTCGGTCTTCAATCTTCCGTCTTAGTGTTTCTCGGACCACGAACTGCCAGCATGGATCCCACGATAGTAACAAAAGAAAGCGACACGCTGAAATTGCAACGCTTGATGCGCGTCCTTGTCTTCGTAGAAGATATCGTGTCGATACAACTTGTTGATGTCGGCCGCCGACATATTCACGATCCACATCGGATCTAACATCCGAAAATTCTCACGATCACCATTAAACACAATCACCGCCTCGTGCGTATCCGAGTCGTAGCACCATAAAGCCATGTCTTCCAAGAAGTTCTGTTTCATCGGCATTAACGGGATCTTGTCCATAACCTTCGCGGGCTGATAAACAAGCTTGTAACGCACCGTGTTGGTAGATGGATCCAAGGTGAACTTTATCTGTTGATAGATGGGAAACTGAGGCTTGTACGACTTGTCTTTCCAGCCTGTCCTTTTGTTCATCTTTATCTTGCGTGCGAACAATGTAGCTCCTTTGAAGTTTGAACGATTAATGAGCTCAAGCTTCGTCAAAGCTGCAACATTGTAAAATGGTAAGGACAATATGCTCAGCAACGACCTGAAATATTGAATACCGTATTCCCGTTTAATGGCCACGTAGTGGATTTCCTTCACGAACATCGAGTAAAGAATTCTTCCATGCAAATTCTCTTTCTCAAACTGCAGGTAGTGAACTTGAACGTCAGCTAGCAAGGGCTTGGAAACTTTAGACAAGAACTGATTTCGCCACTCTGTGAACGCATCTGTGGCATTTTCAGAAGTATCACGATTCTTCAAATGTTCATCGATGACGTCCATGTTCTCTTTTAACCATTCTTCATTAAACGGAGTGAACTCAGTCCCATCTTCTCGCACATATGAGGACTTCTTGTCATTTCCTTCAAAAACAATCTCTTCCACATTTTCTAAATCCGCAGTTTCAGGCTCACTCGGCATTTGATCAATCTCAACATCATCAATTTCTTTCATCTCATTCAGAGCAAGTAACAGCTCATGTGAAAGATCCGCAATAATTTCTCCTTCTTCAAGAAGTTCTCCAGTGATAGGATGAACAGCCTGCAAAGCAAGATCAGCTGTACTAGGAACAGAAGATGTACCAGGTAGAGAGCTTTCGATGTAGGAACTGCTTTCAAGCTGTTGTATTTCTTCAACGGTTCCACTAGAGGTTCCTTGTGCAGACTCAAGCTGCGTAGGATTGAAGACAACGAGTTGAGAAGAAGTAGTTGCTGGCGGTTATTCTGATGTGGCAGAAGGGTCAGGGTTCCCCTGATCCTCAGGATTATCACCCTTTTTCTTCTACACTTCTTGTTGCTTGCAACGATCTGCCCACAAAATATTGACCCGCTTCCTAACAATCTCAGAGCCTTCAGTTATTCGCTTGACCCCATCAGCTATCGTGGTGTTTCGAGAATCGTACCACTCTTTCATATAGTCATGCCTTTCTTTGAGAGACTCGGCCAACTTCTGAAGTTTAGAGCTGCTTTCTTTCATGCGGTTCATTTCTATACCATGAGTTGTTGATACATAAGTGTGGATACGCTCGTTTCGGTTCGCTCACGCTACGATGTAAATTCCGAGGCACGATATCCTCCATCAAACTTCGGAATAAAATGCTGTTTGCTGCTGTCTGTTGCTGTTTACAGGTTCAGTCTGCAGCTGATTTGTTGCTGCTATTTTTGAGTCTGCAGAATGCAGCCCTTGATGAAAATCCAAGCATGATCTGCATGATGACGAAACACTTGCAGTTGCTGTTGACGAAATACCAACCATGTACGACGAAACACATGCTATTGCCTGATCGACGAAAGACCAGCAACACTTGCTGATGACGAAAGACATGCTGAGTAAAAACAAGTTTCGTCGACTTGTGAGTGTGACAAAACACACTTTGTTTCGTCACATTGGTGTTTGTTGATACATATTTTGTGGACGTGACTCGGTTCGGTTCGGTTCGGCTCGGTTAGGTTCGGCTCAAGCCCAATGTCAAGACATTCCTCCATCGTGCGCCCCAGAGTTCAACACGCGAAGCACGAAGAGCCGTGAGCTGTTTCCCGCCGACACATCATCATAACATCACCATGATGATGTCATGATGATGTCATGTGAAGACATTTCATGTGAAGATTACATATAAACAACGTGATTTAAGAAAGTTGTTTCTGTTTGTCTTATCCATTGACGAAACTCCTGCATGACGAAAGACCATGCACCTGCTGTTGACGAAACTCTGTTGTCTGCATGCTCATGACGAAAGACCTGCTTGTCTTTCGTCAGGCATGATCTTTCGTCGGCCACAAGTGTTTCGCCATGAGACTTTCGTCGACTAATGGACCTTTCGTCGACCTTCTGATATTTCATCAACCTTTCTGCTTATATATACAGCAACTGAAGACAGAACAGACTTAGACACAGAAAGTGAGAGAACACAACAGAACACAGAAGTGATAACAGTGAGAGCATATCAGAGAGTTTGTGAGATTTTCTTGTTTAGATCTTGTAACTAAACTCTACTGATTCAATATATTGATCTTTAAACGTTGAACCTTTGTTTTGTATTGTGTCTCGATCTCGGTTTGCTTTCCTAGTTGGATTCCGCACAACCGGGTCTGTTCGTATACAAGGATTAGGCGACTAGATCCTCCGCTAAATGGACCTACACGAGTATTTTCCGCCGCTCGCATCTGTTGCAACTGTCGTTCTCTCTCTTCGTCTGCAGCTTTCAAACGAGCATTTTCAGCTTTTAGTTGCTCTATTTCTGCCTGCTGGCGAGTGATCTCTGCTTCTTATCTCCCAACAGTGGAATTCAACTTGTTAATCTCCAACCGTTGCTTGATCGAGTTGCCTCTTGTGACGTTGATCACTTCCGTTTGTCTGTTGATTTGACCTGCAGCTGCTTGCAGTTGAGAGAATAGGAAATCTACCTTTTCATCCTGATCCATCTGAGAGAATATAGTCTGTCTGTGCTCTGCAGTCGGCTGCGATGTAGTTGCACGAATGGTCGATGCAATAGAGCGAGTTAGAGCTTGAGGAGTCACTGTAGGAGTTTCAGGAGTTGAACTCACTACAGGAGCTGGTTCTGTAGACCTGGGAGGAGATGGAACCATTTCAGAAGCTTCAGAGGCCGTGAATCCAAGGTTTGGATCCATTTCCGCTTCTTGTGTAGGATCTTGAGGAACAGATTGCTGTGCAGAAGAAGTACCAATGTACTTTCTTGCTTTCTTCTTGCGACAGACAACCGTTTGCTTTTTCTTCAAATGTTCCGCTTCGGTATCCGAAGGAACGTATTCAGGGTCATTTTCTTGCCTAATCCTCCTAAACCTTTTCACACCACGTTCATCAAAGTAAACTTCGTACCCGGGCTCAGGTGGATTGTCATCAGATTCAGTATCCTCCTCGTCATCACCAGCTGCACCAGCACCAGATGCACCAACGACACCTGTATCACCACCATCACCAGCTTCGTCATCACTATCATTGTCAGAAGAATCAGCATCTTTTCTACCAAACTTTTCTTCTATCTTTTTCTTTAACTCCGACTCTTCATCATCAGATTGGCTGTCATTGTGACGCCATTTGTCATCTACTGGAGCGATGTAGTCTGGTTTATCAAGAGCACCGATTAACCTCCTAGGCGGCTCGCTTTCGGTGTATCTCTTTATTGCAAGGCCCCTAAATATCCTCAATGAATGCTCGATCATAGTTTCTATCTTCAGGATGTCGTCGTTGGCTTTAGGAAGACCGGGATGCTGAACATTCATGATCATCTGTAGAAACCGAGGATACATCCAAAATTTATTCCCAGTTGTTCTACCACCAGTTCTTGTCATGTTCTCCTTCATGTTGGCAAAGATGTTCTTTGAGAAGCTAAACGGTTTGTTAAGCACCAATGCCACCATGAGTCCAACGAGATCGTTGCCTGCCATGTCATAGCCAGATCGCCTGTTGCTAAGACATTGAATAAGTAAATGTAATAAAAACTTGTACCGAAAAGGCAGATCTCCCTTGTTGATTTGAGTACTGAAGATGTCACCAATACACTTCATCCTTAGCAAACATCCACGAGTACACATGATTGGAATAGAGGACGGAGCATTCAGATCGTCTTGAAGCTCTAAAACAGTGTTGAAGATTTCCGGTGAGACATTCACGTTTAGATCATTCACTTGCCCTTGAATAACTTCAGTTCCATCAACTTGCACAACGCTTGCAGAATTCCAGAATTCTTTAACAAGCGACTTGTAAACTGGAGTTGAAAAAGTGACAGCTTTATTAATCCGCGACTCCCTTATCCACTTGTAAACTGGAGTTGTAAACTGGATCCAGATAGGCAATCATATTGTGATGATTCTCGGACATCACAAGTTCCTCTGGTTTATCAGTTATATTTGTCACGGGCTTGCGCTTCTTCTCTTTTGGTGCCATCTGAATGTGCAAACATCCACAATAAGTTAACATGTCATATTATGTGCAATAACATATGTGTGTACATGTTGATGTATGAATTGGACAGTTTGACAAGTATAAACACATCTTCTGTGAAAGGGGCACCAAACTTGAAAATTTTCTAAGTACTGGACGACGAAACATCACCACCTCGACGAAACTCTCTTCTCCACGGCGAAACACCCTTGGTCAAACAAAGTCAGAGTTGACCGTTGACCATTTTTGTTTTGTCGACAGCCTTTCGACGAAAGTTGTTCCAATGTAAAAGGGGGTTTCGTCGTAAGGAGTTTCGCCGATAGTAGTTTGAAGTAACATAAGTTTCGTCGTTACAGGGGTTTCGTCGACAAGGTTAGGGTTTCGTCGAATTTGGGGGTTTTCAAAATCTAAGGGATTTTCGTCGAATGACGGTTATCCAATGTTCGATTCACAAACAAGAACAGTTTCGACACTTTGTAAAACCCAAAAAATCGAAACAAACCCAGTAGTTTAACCGGCACGAGTTTTGACCAAAAAAACACCCAAAAAAGTTAAACATCAAACAATTTCCCATCCCCTGTTTTTGTTATCTGAAACCCAACCCAAATCAAAGTACAAATCTTTACACAAACCCTAAATCTATCAGTTTTTTCGAAATACCAACACAAACAACAAGTTTATATCATGAAGACATCAAGTAAACAGGGTCTCCAAGGGTTTTTCGAAAAATCGGACAAAAATACAGGGTTCCTAAGGTTCGAAACACTTGAACAATCATTTGTATACCTTTGATTTTGATAAAAATGGTGAAGAAAATGAAGGGTTTTGAGGGTCGGTTAAGAAGGTATGGGAGATGGAGTGTTGGAGAAGATGAACAGGTATGGGGTTTTGAAAAAGTGATATCTTAGACAACTGGGACCCCTTTAAATACTCATGACCCCGATGAAACTTCTTGTGGGCTCGAGGAAACTCTTGTTTGGGCTTGGTTTGGGCTTGAACAGTGAGCCCATGACGAAAGTTAATGAAGCCCAGGTGAGTTTCGTCGTGACCTAGACGAAACATGGTGTTTCGTCGTGAACCAAATTCAATTTTGACCATTTTGACCAAGTTTAAAAACAGTTGACATTGACCATGATCTTTCGTCGACATAAAGGTGTTTTGTCGACCCTTTTTTTCTCAAAATTTACTAACTCTTTGAGATTTTGCACACTTTTGAACAGATTTTGTTTATTTGAACAGATTTTAATTCTGATTGAGTTTACCAAATGCAAGGACATTTTATGAAGTAGGTTTCACGCTTTCGGCAGAAAACACCAAGTTACAACTTCAGCTAATTCAAAAATGAACTTTACAAAAATACACTAAACTAGAATTTAAAGCGCGGTAAACTAACCGACAAGCTATAAAAAGGCAATAAACCACTGTACAAAGTGAAACTTTTTGCGAGTTTCAAGAAAAAGGAATCATACCAGCTTACGGTCTTAGTCAACATGATTTTTGTTCGGTTTAAAGCTCTGGATAAGTAGACTATCTCGATTATCGGTATTGTTGTCCACATAAGCTCAACTGATCAGATGTAATCACAATTAGGAGATACAATTTACGGTAAGAGTTATACTTACAAGTCGGTGTTCATCCACTCACGACACATTCCCGTATCAAGGTATGCACGAGAGTTCATCTTACCGGTGAGTATACCGATTATCATCTGTTTAACCGTATAAAAGAATGTGAGATACTCACTTATTTTTGATTGAAAACAAGCCCTATGTGATAGAATGACTTATTGATGAGGAACTTGATTTTCATATGCATGAGGGCACAGGAGCAAGACCGTGAACAGGTCAGTACAACGTACAGCAAAGAGACGAACTTGACTCCTGGATAAATGTGATATATTATCACTTATTTTGTTTGGACATGTGATTGTTGATCACTTATTGAGGTTGAATGCAATATGTACACGTATGTATGGTATCATGGAAGATCTAGACTTCGTCTCCGTTATTTTTCGTTAAAAGATACAACCATGATACCCAGATGATAAGCAGCATAAAGATCGAATATCTCAGAACCTCGACAATCTCTCAAACGAAATTTTGGTACCAAGACCATATGCCAATGAATGGTTCCCACCTGACTTGAAGTCTGTTAGGTTTGTATCATCCTGCACATTTTATTCTGATTGTGAGCCTACCGATACATCGTTAGTAGAGATACTTATCATTTCTCAATTTTTTTGTTTTACATTTTGAACATGTTGACCGACCACACCAGTGAATATCATCATCTTCCTTTTATCCAAGAAACTCATTTTTGGTTTTTCTAATTTTTTTTTGAGTTTTTGCTTTTCTATTTTTTTTTTTTTTGAATTTTTGAAATTTTCAAACTTAAAGACAGAAAGTAAAGACATATTTTTGGATTTTTGAATTTTTCAAATGTTTTTATATTTTCTTGAATTTACCCCCCCTAAAATGCTAAAAGGTTACGAAAACGAAAATCTTTTTGTATTTTTAGAGTTTTTAAAGAAAATATTTACAAAAACGATTAGCCAAAGAAGTTTTACTCGGGTATCACCTTAATGCCATTGACCAAAAGAAGATAATCAAAACGTGATTTATCAAAAGCTTTTGTGAACAGGTTGGCACGTTGGTGATCGGTGTGAACTTTAACAACATCGATTAATCTTTTGTCAAAACAATCACGTATGAAGTGATATTTAATTTCGATGTGTTTGGTCTTGGAATGGTGCACATGATTTCTAGTGATCTGTAAGGCAGCATTATTATCAACAAAGATAGGAGTAGATAGGAATTCAAAACCGTAGTCGCGCATTTGTTGTTGTATCCAAAGAACTTGGGAGCAACAACTAGAGGCAGCAATGTATTCAGCTTCACAGGTTGATGTAGCAACACATGTTTGCTTCTTGCACTGCCACGTGACTAGGCGATTTCCCAAGAATTGACATCCTGCTGTGGTTGATTTGCCATCAATTTTGCATCCGCCAAAATCAGAATCACTGAACGCGATCAAGTCGAAGCTATCATCCCTAGGGTACCAGAGACCGGTGTCCGGGCATCCCTTCAAATAGCGGAAAATCCTTTTAACAGCTGCCAAATGTGAGGCCTTCGGGTTGGCTTGATATCTTGCAAGCAGGCACGTCGGATACATGATGTCGGGCCTCGAGGCTGTGAGATACAAGAGAGATCCGATCATAGCGCGATAATATGAAGAGTTAATGCTTTCACCCTTCAAATCCGGAGTAATCCCGTGAATCTGCGGAAGTGGGGTACCAATGGGCGTTGCATCAGACATCTGGAATCGGCTCAAGATGTCACCAACATATTTAGTCTGATGGATGAATATCCCAGACTCAGTTTGTTGAACTTGTAGGCCCAAGAAGAAATTCATTTCCCCCATTGCGCTCATCTCGAATTTTTCCTGCATAACACGCTCGAATTGCCTGCACAAAGAATCATTAGTTGAACTAAATTTGATATCATCAACGTATACCTGTGCCACCAGAAGATCTCCATCTTGTTCTTTGATAAAGAGAGTGCAATCAATAAGACCTCGCCGAAAACCATTCTCCAGCAGATAATTTGATAAGGTTGCATACCAAGCCCTTGGTGCCTGATGTAAACCATAAAGAGCTTTGTTGAGCAACCAAACCCGATCTGGATGAATAGGATCTTCAAAACCCGGAGGTTGTTCGACATACACCTCTTCGTCAACCACACCGTGTAAGAAAGCACTTTTGACGTCCATCTGGTAGACTTTGAATCCTTTAAATGAAGCATAAGCTAGAAATATCCGAATAGCTTCCAGACGTGCAACTGGTGCATAAACTTCATTGTAGTCAATGCCTTCGATCTGACGAAATCCTTGAACAACCAATCTCGCCTTGTTTCGAATGACTACTCCACGATCGTCCTTCTTGCATTTGAAAACCCAACGCGTGCCAATTTTCTTGTAATTTTCCGGCCTTACAACAAGCTTCCAAACACCTAGCTTTTGAAATTGTTGCAGTTCATCCTGCATGGCTTCAACCCAAGAATTATCCTTAATGGCTTCTTTCCAAGACTTCGGTTCTTCTTGTGAAACGTAACACGCGAAGGACCAATCATTTTGAAGACCAGATTCTCTGATGGCTGAATACAAACCAGCATTCTGGTTGTTTCTCAGCTGATTACGCGTCTGCACACCGCGATGGACATCTCTAATAATATTCTGCTACGGATGAGTTTCATGAATTCTCGTTTCAGGAACATCAGGAACACGAGTATTGATACCCAAATTGTTAAGATTAAGATCAATAACCATGAAGTGGATGCATTCCCTTCAGCAGTATCTACATTCTGCACATGAGGAGTTGATTCAGAAGCACCTTGAACAGGAGCAACCGGAGCTGAAGTGCCTTCATTTGCATCATGGTATTCATCAACTTCCGATGACTCATTGTAATCAGCAGCATCTTCAAATACCTCATTTTGTACCGTGTTGTTAACCGAATTAGAAGCTTGGGGGTTAACAATAATAGGCATCTCCAAGTAGAAGTGGATGCATACCGTGTTGTTAACCTCATTTTGTAATCAGCAGCATCTCCAAGTAGAAGTGGATGCATTCCCTTCTGCAGTATCTACATTCTGCACATGAGGAGTTGATTCAGAAGCACCTTGAACAGGAGCAACCGGAGCTGAAGTGCCTTCATTTGCATCATGGTATTCATCATCTTCCGATGACTCATTGTAATCAGCAGCATCTTCAAATACCTCTTTTTGTACCGTGTTGTTAACCGAATTAGAAGCTTGGGGGTTAACAATAATAGGCATCACCAATGGCGAGCCAGCAGCGTTGTCACTATCAAATAGCATTTGAGCAGCTGCAGATGCTTCGTCAAAGGTTGTCAGATTAAAGGAGTCGAATAGCCCATCATAATCGAACATCCAAGGATCACCCGGAGCTCTAACAGAACTTGTATACCTTTGAACCCTTACTTCACTCCATAACTCAATCTTTTTGGTTGCCAGATTCCATACACAAAAATTCAGAGTAGCATATCCAAGGAAGAAACCCTCGATAGCTTTGGTGCCAAACTTTCCATCCGGCTCAATCATAGTGCATGGACTGCCAAAAGGTTCTAGGTGAGAAATATCCGGTTTCCTTTTCTGTAGAAGTTCGAAACAAGTTTTGCCATGTCTTTTAACTGTGAGAACTCTGTTTAGTGTGTAGCAAGCAATCGACACGGCCTCCCCCCAAAATTGAACAGGAAGCTCCGACTCTACCAACATTGTTCTTGCAGTTTCTATTATCGTCCGATTCTTCCTCTCAGCAACACCATTTTGTTATGGAGTGTAGCGAGAACTGTATTCATGAAGAATGCCCTTTGAAGTACAGAACTCATCCATTACACGGTTTTTGAACTCAGTGCCATTGTCGCTTCGGATCCTCTTCACCTTCAACGTGTACAAATTTTCCAGCATAGTAAGAAGATCCTTGATGATTCCAGGAGTTTCACTCTTGTGTGCCATAAAAGCTACCCAAGAAAATCTAGAGTAGTCATCAGTAACTACCAGACAATAAGCATCCCCAAAGGTTGTCTTGTGTTTCATAGGTCCAAAGAGGTCCATATGAAGACGTTCGAGAGGCATGCTAACAATGTTGACTTTCTTAATCGGGTGAGATTTCTTCGTTTGCTTCCCATTCTAGCATGAAACACAAATATCTTGTAGATGAAAACTTCTCACAGGCACACCATTCACAAGGTTATTTTTCACCAAATGGTTCATTTTTCTTAAGTGAATGTGCCCCATTCGTCTGTGCCAAGATATAGACTCCTTCTCTGTGGCTTTCGAGACAAAACATGTCACTTGCACAGATGTCGTAATCGCTTGGCTCATATCAAGAATATAAAGATCATTAACTCTTGGAGCCGATAAGAGAATCCATTCTTTAGGAATTTTGAAACCAGGTTTCAGCACATAACAACCGGCGTCATCAAAATGCACGGTGAACTTCTTATCGCAGATTTGCAAAACACTTAGAAGATTGTGATCAATTTGACGAACATAATTGATCTTATCAAAACATACAATACCAATGGAGATCATTCCTTCTCCAGTGATATATCCGCCTTTGTCTCCAGCAAATGCGACATAGCCTCCTCTAATATTTTTCACATCATACAGAAGACGTAAGTCGCCTGTCATGTGCCTAGATGCTCCACTATCAACAATCCAATGACTATTAACAGTTCCTCCTGGAACATCTTGCACATATCATTCAACGATCAGTTGAGGATGGGGACCCAAGCCTTAGTGGTCTTGGGTCGTCCCTGAGCATCACGGAAAGTGATCTCGATTTCTTGATGATTCTCAAAAATAGTACCTCCCCCTGAACTTTCACCCGTCTTAGGTCTCCAAGTTTGATGTTGTTTACCAGTTTGATTCTTATGAAAAGATTTTGAAACTTCTGGTTTTAAAGATTGTGAAGTACTTGGTTCCCTTTTGACCGTTTTAACTTCAGATTTTAAAGCCTTTTCAACTGCTTTGACGTTTTGACGTCGTTGTTTTGTTTCTTGTTCTTTAACAGTTCTTTTATCATGTTTTGGTGAAACCGAACGGCGTTGTGGGTGAACCTTTTCAGGTGGGGCTTTCTCAACAAATTTCTCTTTGGGAGTATTTATACAATTTTAAATGATGTGTCCAAACTCCCCACACTTAAAACACGTTCTCCTTTCAACAAACTTAGGAGAATCTGACTGACGAACAGATGTCGAACCTGTAGAACCTGAGGTACTTGCTATTTCATCACACCCGTTTGTGTGTTGGGTGTAGTTGTTTTGATGTTACGTTTTAAAATCTTGACTTGTTGGACAAAATCAGTGTTTGATTTATTTTCAAAAGTCTCAATTTTATCAGTACCCTTCGATGCTATAAATTTGACATTACTGCTTTTCTTCTGGTAACGAGCTCCTTTTGTTTCAAATTTTGATTGAGAAACGTTAGGCTTTTGAGCTCGCCTTTCTGGTTGTTTACCCTTAGAAGCAATAGGTTGTTGCTTTGTCGGTTGTCTTTGATTTCCAAACTGTTTTCTAATTTCAGATTTTGGAATTGGATCACATTGAGTTACAACAACTCCCGGGATCGTCTTTCCCAAAAATTTACTTGTGTTATCTTCAAAAACTTTATCAATCGAAGATGGATTGACATTTTTAATTGGAAAATCTTTATCCGAATAAATTTTAGCATCACCGACCAAAGTGTACAACACATTATTACTCTTAATAGTAGACACAGATTCCTTCACTTCCTTGACAGGATTAGTCACTTGTTTTGCAACCGGTTACACTGCAGGAGTAGGAGGATCACAAAGAATGTAATTCTCAATAGGAATTTCTATTCCTTTCTTCTTGTTAAGTGATTCATCCTGGTCACTCACATCTGATTCATCATTAGACGAATCATAGTCCTCAATGATTGGAGCACTTTGATTCGTCAACGTTGAAGTGTCTATTCCTTCAGATGAGGTACTCGAGGAACTGTCCGATTTGAACCCTAAACCAGTAGTAACTTCCTCATAATCAAGAGGCACACTGGGTTCAAAACGAGGCATTTCTTCTTCATCGGGCATTCGAGAATAGTTGTGTCTCAAAGGGGGTGGACACGACTTATACCCAATGCCTTTCTTGTTCCTTTTTAGCTGTTGAGTGTCTATGATGTGATCAAGCACATATCGGGAGTTAGAATAACTCTCCAATTTGAGCTTGATTGCATCATGCTCGCATTTGGCAACGGCTAGCTCTTTCTTTGTTTCCTCAATGATATTAATGTAGTTATTAATACCAATTTGTTTGTTAAAAACAGTTTTTGTCAATTCGGAAACACTTTTCTTTAAAGTTTCGATTACATCTTTAAAATCCTTTTCATTTCGGAAACACATTTGTTTGTTTCCTCAGCTAAAGCCATGTTTGCCTCTTTGCATTTAGACAACTCAATAACCAAACTTTGATTAAGACTATGAACCTTTTCGGATTCCTCTTTCAAATCTGCACACATATTACAAACACTAGGAGTAGGAGGATCAGAATTTATCTGACTTGTTGAGGCTGAGACATTTGCCATAAAGGCAGTCTGATAAGAAAAAGATCCATCCTCAGAGAAGAATTTCTCCATTTCCTTTGATAATACAGCAGCCTTCTTGATTAGAATAGATTTCTGACACTTCATCTCCTCAGCTTCCTTCAATAAATCATCAACATCAGAATTCAACTCTTCCTTCACATCAGATTCAGAATTATAACCTCCCGCATTCGAGCTTTCTTCATCCGAGCTCCCGCTATAACCAGAACTATCATCACTTTCAGAGAACTCTTCTTTGTGAACATGCTTGATGTGATTGATGATTTTTGCATAACATGCGGTTCCTCCTCCTTCTTGATCACCATCTCCAAACTGTACTGACCAATTACACCCTTCATCAGGTTGAACAACTAATGCTCGGTTGGTGTTTGAAGGTCTAGCCTGAGTTTGATTCGTGGTGTTGTTCACAGCTACCATCCTTCTTTCACGGTTTTCTTGATTTGCATTGGAAGTACTCGTCTGATTACGGAAGGATTCTGATTGCCTTGTCTGCTCGGTCGGGTGCACTCACGTTTGAAGTGACCCTTTTCGCCGCAATTGAAACACGTAACCGCATCCTTATCGAAACCGTACTTCGTATCATTTTTGCCTTCCAAGGTAGTTCTTCCAGTTCGACTCATGAAATCCCTTGCCCTTCTAACAGCACTTGCAAACACCCACTTGATCTCCATTAACTCCATTTCATCACGGTCTATCTGCTGATAATCTTCATTGGTCATATTGATGTTTCCAATTTGACCTGTGACCAATCCGCAGTAGGCACTGACCATTGTATTAATGAGTTCCATATGTTCCTTAGCCACTTCGATGCTTACTTTCGAAAGGTTTGAAGTATCAACTCTGACTGTGTTGGGGTTTTGGGGTGGAGGGTTGTTACTGTAACAAGCTTGTTGCTGTTGCGGTTGGGCTTGAGGTGGGGTCGAAATATAAGCACTTGGATTAAATTGAGGTTGAGTAGTGGAAACTTGAGGTGGAGGTTCGGGTTTTGGTAGCCAGGCACTTGCATCGAATTGAGGTTTTGAAAAGCGTGAGCTTGAGCAATAACATGCGCTGGCGGAAGATAGGCTCTTGGATCGAAAACCGGTGGAGGAGCTGACTGGGGAAAAGGAAAGGAACTTATATTGGACATAAACACCGTTTGCAGTTTTGGTTGCTGAGCGGAACTGGAACAAGCTGCAGAATTAAAACCTACGAGGTACATTTCAGTATTTTGAGGAACTGGAATCCGTTTAGCTTTCCGGATTTCTTCATCATTCTTGTGCTCCAACTTCTGAACGAATTTATAGATACTGACAGTTCAATGAATGAACTCCACTTTGGGGGTAGAGCATCAACAAACCTTGCAACCATTTCCGGTTGAGTTGCAAGAACACCATAAGAATACATTTCACTTATTAAATGATAAAAACGAGTTGTCATATCATTTAGTGTTTCGTTATCCATGAATTGAAATGATTCAAATTCCTTCTTCAACAAATCATGCCGTGTCTTTCTTGTAGCCGCATTCCCTTCTCCTCTTGCTACCAAGGTATCCCATAAGTCCTTCGTGTTAGTACAATAACCGAATTGATGATAGATGTCTTTGTGGAGTGCTTGTGTGAGAATAGAAAACGCCTTCTTCTCCAGATCATATGCCTTTTTGTCGGCTTCTTGCATATTCATAAAGGTTGTGGCATTTGATCCTGCTTCTTCGAGATCTGTGTTGTAGGGCGAAATGAAGCACGTCCATAACTCGGTGTTTTTCCCTAGAACATAAGTGTGGAAACGATTTTTCCAAGACGGATATTCGTTCATATGATTCAACTTTGGCGGGCGGTTATTGCTACCCGTTTCACTCTCACTTATCAAAAGATTCTGAATGCTTTGATTCTGGTTCGTCACCAATGCCCATTGATTTTCACTAATAGATCGTTGTGGCATAACATTCCTCATCCAAACGGCTGCGGAAGTCTGATCTTCACTTAGTCTTGGGTTTGTACTCCAATCCCAAGGACTAGTACAACTCATGATTGATATATGAAAGTGAATACCTGGTTACACACTTGAAATCAGACTCTTAAAATAATTTTGCAAACCCTTTGTTAAAAAAATTGACAAGTGTCTCGACGAAACTCTATGTCTTTGGCGAAAAACCAAGTTTGATGAAAGTTGGTTTTTCGTCAAACACACTTCCCACGAAACTCAAGATCTTTCGTCGAAGAACCTTTGATGTCGTAACAAAGGGTTTTTAACAAAACTTTGGCAAACAGACAAGATCTAGCAGATTTTAAGAAGCCTTTTCCAGAAATTTATGAGTTTCAAGAACAATTTTCAGAAAATCAACAACAACACTTGATAAAATCCCAACTATGTTTGGTTTTAAACAAGGATAAGAGCCAAGGCTCTGATACCACTTGTAGGTCCCGATTCTCGGAGGATCGATTAACGAAACCAAACCCTTGTTTATCACAAACACAGTCTCGAGTGCGGAATCCCCGTGACGATGCCAAACCAAACACAGATAGTAATAACAAACACAAAATAACCAATGAATCACAGTCAATTTATTAGATGAGAACAGGGTTCAAACAAATACACACAATGTTTGATAGTAAACTTTCAGTGGGTATGCTCTCATAGTTTCACACTGAAACCAGAAGGTGTTTATATAGGCAGCCCAAGCCCAATGTTGACGAAACATTAAAGTGGGCCTGATGAAACTTCATAGTCGACGAAACACAAGGTGTTTCGTCACTGTTGATGGCGAAACTTGGAGTTACCATCCAAGGGAGTTTCGTCACACATGTACTCGTTTCGTCGAGGGCTGCAAAAGTTGATATGCTGCAAAGAGACAATTTGCAGCAGTCATGTATAAACACACAAACAAACATAACTACCCAATATGCAACATGCATAGTTCATTTAACATTACAAAACAGACGAGACAAATTTGTCGGACCATAGAAAGATAGGAGGATATCCAACTAAGGTCGACGGCGAATACAGACTCGATAATAAAAGATCGTACAAATACATCGTAAATAAAGACAAGTTACAGACACCAAAATATGCATCAACAAGAATGTCGCAGTGATATCCATGGATGCCAGAGAAGGTCGCCGTGGTAGCCATGGATGAGGAGAGAGAGTAGAGAGAGAGAAGTGGCTGGGATGGGGGTTGAGGTGGTCGGAGTTGCAGCGATGGGGGTTGAGGTGGTCGAAATTGGGTGGGGGTTAAGGGAAAACAGAGAGTTGAAGAGGAGTGGGGTGGGGTTGTGTGGGGGTGGATGGGTTAGATATTTGTTAATGTTATATGTATTATTTAATAACAAGGGTGTTCTAGTCATTTCACACCTACTTAAGAACAAAAACTAATCTCCATCCGCTCTAGTGACTATCCGGAAACGAAATTGCAAAAGTTAGGGACTATAGCAGTAATCATCCTAAAAACATTGTATTAAAAAGAAGTGCTCATAAAGACTTTTAATAAACAATCTCCCTAAGTTTCTGATTAGAAAAAGTGCGTGACAAACAAATCATTTGTGATTACTAGTAACCTATAAGCTAGAGTTAAACAAGAGATCTGAGTATTATGAAATGGACGGTCAATACTGAATTTGTGATTCTGGGAAACTAAAAGTAACAATAAGCTCGTGAAAGAATATTATTAATTTTCCTAAGCCAAAAACAATAAGTAGAATAAGCTTATTATTGTTAGTACTTTTTTTATGGAAGCTAGAAACTAGCTACTTGTCATGATTATAAACTGGTGAATGAACTACTAACTCTCCACTTTGAGAAGCTAGCTAGAAACCAGAAATTAAATAAGTAGAAACTACAATACAAAAACTGAAGTGTACTATAATAACCATTGATGCTTTAAACACAAACTCTGTCTGAAAAGAAGAAATGACTGACACCTCCCATTACTGATACTGAACTGAAACATTCAGATATCACCCAGAAAGATATGCTAAATAAGGGTAGAGATCAGATCACTAACCTTCCCAATTACTTTTGTGCCAACTGCATAATTATCAAGATATTCAAGACCACAAAAATTAAAAAAAAAAATACTGGTTTTAATTAGTAATTAAGTAACATAATCTAACCAACAATATAAAAGTTAGAAAAAATAAAAAAAAAAGGAAAAACAAAAAAAGATTCAACATGGAGAAGGGGGCATGAGTTTCAACCCTAAATCATCTTTTTCCAGAATCAACCTTGCCTTATGAGTCTCTAGTTCCACCACTGTATTACCACTCCCATAATCTGGGTGCAGTCTTTTCTTTGACAACAATGGAACTCCAAAAAGCTTTGTTCTAGTCTCAAGATCTCTTGTAGACTCATGAAACTTCAGCTGCTGAGGTTGACTAGAGTAGACAACAGTCGCATTGGTGTTACTACCAGCATTGAACAAAGATGTCTTCTGCTGCTTGTTTTCCACCAATAATGGAACAAGAGATGAAGGGTAAGAGTTACTTGGTGTCACCGGCTTCACATGGTTTTGTACAAAGTAAATAACATCATTGTAAAGCTTCCTCATGTGTGCCAGCTCCGACATCAACATATTATTACTCCTCCGAAGCCTCTCGTTATCTTTAGACAACTCAGTCACTGAGTTCGTTCGGTTATTACTACTAAAACATGTACTGCTGTTGTTGTTTAATAAGATTCCGAGGATACTACCAGCTCCTGTGGTGGTTGTTGGTGATGAGAGAGGTGGTGGAGAGTCGCAACATAGGTGGTCGTCGGAGTTTGGTGGAGATATGCTGTCACGTGCAGATGGGTAAGAAAAGAAACCGTTTCCTCCGCCGCCGCCACCGCTAATGCCGGTGAAGTGGTTGTGGTTTAGCCCAACGTGCGGCTGTTGTGATGTTTTCCGGCGGTGGATCTCACACAACAAATGTTTTTCTCCTTTTTTGAAGAATTCATTTGCAAACTCCCATCTGTCCGGTACAATTTTTCTAAAACCCTAAAAAATCATAAACAAAAAACAACAAAAAGCAAACTCAAAATTAGTAGTTTTAAAGATAAACAACTACTTTCAAATTGTTTAGGGTGGATCTAAACAATATTATTATGAGTGTTGAAACTAAGGAAATTAACAGTTGCATACATAGGTGTTTAGTTGGCGGACAAAGGACGAGAAGTTGTTGTGTTTGAAGTAATTTGGAAGTAGATCACGAGCGAATTCGGGCGGTCGCCACACGACGAATGTTGTGTCGTCTTCTCCCCATGAAACAATGTGATCAGTGGTGGAATCATCCACCAGTTGGTAGGTTTTGGTGAGGAAAGGAGCAGGCATTGATTTGTGAGACTCTAGTGATAATAATATCCCTTCACATGAGTTATCTATCATCAAAGCCATGATAACTGAAGCTTCTTTCAAATATTGTATGTGTTTCTTCTTATGATTCTATATATACACACACACACATATATTTATATATATATATATAGAGAGAGAGAGAGATGAGTGAGAGAGAGTGAGAGATTAAAAGAGTTAGGAGTTCAACGTTGATGTTTAATGATGGTTTTATAGCATTGGAATTTTGTTATTAAACTAGAAAGAAACTTTATATAAAAAAAGATTTAAGGAAAAGGGGATCTAAGTGTATTTTATACTAACGGATGGTGATATTTGATGTAATATTCTTATACTACTACTCTACTAGGATGGATGAGAGAGAGAGAGAGAGAGAGAGAGAGAGAGAGAGAGATGTAGAGAGAGAAGAAAGAGTAAACATGTGTCTGAGTGTCGGTCTAGGACTGTGAAAAATAAGAGCTTTTCAAGACAAACCCGTGACACGTTACATATTTACTCTTTCACACACTTAATTTTTGGCACAATATATAGCGATCCGATACTGTTTTTTTAGTGAGAGCAGTGGAATATACTAGTTGTAGCATATTAAGACTCCATGGAAATTGAAGCCTCTCTCACACGCACAGCTACAGGTGCTACACTTTGACGCTGACAACCCACCATTTATCTTTTTTGGGCAAAGTAAAAGTTCACATTTCTTTTGTGGATATGTTCATGGGGTTTTGCCAAATTTATTATGCATACTCTCGTGTATTTTTGGTACTGTTGGCAAGTCAATGCAATTGTATGATGAAGTCTTTAGATACTAGTCTAGAAAACGTATCAAATGATAATGTTCTGCCTCACATTTCAGATTAAAAAAGCTACTCTATCTTAGGGCTCTCTTATGGCTACTATCCTAATTCTTAGGCATTTTGAAACAAGAAAAATTAAATCGAAGCATTTATCACAATAAAAATGAGTGCTTTTACATGTAGATATGCCGAAAGTCCCTTTACATACAGAAGACATGACGTGGGTAAAATATTGTGTTTACGACTTACCAACGGATATTATTTGCAAAGGGATCAACAACAAATAATACCAATAACAAATCATTTGTAGAATATATTGGCAATTTATATGTCAATATCAACAATGGATTTTGTTGATGCATATTTTGTGTCTGTAACTTGTTCTTTTTAGCGTTGTATGTACGGTCTTTTAATTATCGAGTCTGTAATGTCCGTTAGTCGACCAAGTCGGATATCCTCCTATCTAACTTGGGTCCGACAGTTTGTCTCATTGTTTTGTAATGTTTTAAAACTGATGCATGTTGCATATGTTTGGGTAGTTTATATTGTGTGTGTTTATTCAGTCTGCTGTAAACTGTCAAACAGTTTGCAGCCTATCTGTTTTGCAGCTCCTGACGAAATACCCATGTTTCGTCGTGCAAGTGTATGACGAAAAATCTCTTGATTCGTCATACTATATTTTGTCATGAACATCGACGAAAGACCTAGTCTTTCGTCGACCTTGGTATTTCGTCAGGCCCATCATGTGTTTCGTTGACATTGGGCTGGGCTGCCTATATAAACACCACTTGGTTTCTGTGTGAAACTATGAGAGCATACCCATACTGTGAGTTTACCTTCAAACATTGTGTGTATGTGTTTGATGCTTGTTCTCATCCGTTTTAATCAATAGATTGTGAATCATTGGTTACTTCGTGTTCTTGTTATATATTCTGTGTTTGGTTTGGCATTGTTCACGGGGATTCCGCACTCGTGACCGTGTTTGATATAAACAAGGGTTTGGTTTAGTAATCGATCCTCCGAAAACGGACCTACAAGTGGTATCAGAGAATTGGCTTTTATCCTTGTTTAAAACCAAACATAGTTGTGTTTTCATCAAGTGTTATTTGTGGTTTTTCAGATTTGTGTTCTTGAAAAACTCATAATTTTCTGAAAAAGTTTCTGAAAATCTGTTTAGATCTTGTTTATTTGCCAAAGTTTTATCAAAAACCTTTGTTATATTACTTGTTCACGTGATAAAACCGGGGTTTCATTGAAAGTTTGTGCAAATTTGTGATTCGGAAAATTTCTCCGGTGAAAAACCTTGGCCGGAATCTTCAAATCATCATCTGTGTTCTTGAAGTGTTAAATGTGTTCTTGATTTTAAAATTAAAAGAAAATTGAAAATTGACTAAAATATTGGACACCATGCTGGGTTGGTAAAGCAAGGTATGTTGGTAAGTTGAACGGCTGTCTGTGACAGTACAAGAGGATAAGATTTACTTTTTACAAAATCTCACCAACTCTCTGTGACCATATCTCGACGAAAAACACATTCGACGAATCTCCTAGTGTTTCGTCAAAGGATCCTCGACGAAATACCCTGTTTTTCGTAATAGGATTGTTGGCTGTTTTTTCGTGGGAAGTGTTTGTGACGAAAAACCATCTTTCGTCTAAGTTGGTTTTTCGCCAGAAACATTGTTTTTCGTGCGCGATACTTGTAACATTTTCACAGAGGCTTTGCAAAAGTACTTTAACAATCTCTTTTCAAGTGTGTGACTAGGTATTCTCATTCAACACATCAATCATGAGTACTAGTCCATGGGATTGGAGCACGGACCCAAGACCAGGTGAAGATCGGACCTCCGCAGCCGTTTGGTTAAGGAATGTTATGCCACAACAATCTATTAGTGCAAGTCAATGGGCATGCGTGACTAACCAGAATCAAAGCATTCAGAATTTGTTGTTAAGTGAGAGTGAAACGGGTAGCAACAATCGCCCGACAAAGCTGAATCATATAAACGACTATCCGACTTGGAAAGGTCGTTTCCACACTTATGTTCTAGGGCAAAACACCGACTTATGGAGGTGCTTCATTTCGCCATATAACACAGCTCTTGAAGAAGCAGGATCAAATGCGACAACCTTTGCAAATATGCAAGAAGCCGACAAAAAGGCATATGATCTGGAGAAGAAGGCGTTTTCTATTCTCACACAAGCACTCCACAAAGACATCTATCATCAAGTCGGTTATTGTACTAGCACGAAAGCCTTATGGGATGCCTTGGTAGCAAGAGGAAAAAGGAATGTGGCTACAAGAAAGACACGACATGATTTGTTGAAGAAGGAATTTGAAGCATTTCAATTCATGAAAAACGAAACACTAAATGATATGACAACTTGTTTTTATCATTTAATTAGTGAAATGTATTCTTATGGTGTTACTGCAACTCAACAGGAAATGGTTGCAAGGTTTGCTGATGGTCTACCCCCAAAGTGGAGTTCATTCATTGAATTGTTAAAGTATACGGGTAGTTTAGATACTGTTAGTATCTATGAATTCATTCAAAAGTTGGAGCACAAGAATGATGAAGAAATCCGGAAAGCTAAACGGATTCCAGTTCCTCAAAATACTGAAATGTACTTGGGAGGTTTTAATCCTGCAGCTAGTTCCAGTTCCGTTCAGCAACCAAAACTACAAACGGCCTCCGGTTTTCGATCCAAGTGCCTATCTTCCGCCAGCGCATGTTATTGCTCAAGCTTACGCTTTTTCAAAACCTCAATTCGATCCGAGTGGCTGGCTACCTAAACCCCAACCTCCACCTCAAGTTTCCACTACTCAACCTCAATTTGATCCAAGTACTTATATTCCACCCCCACCACAAGCCCAACCACAACAACAGCAAGCATGTTACAGTAACAACCCTCCACCTCAAAACCCCAACACAGTTAGAGTTGATACTTCAAACCTTTCAAAAGTGAGCATCGAAGTGGCAAAGGAGCATATGGAACTCATCAATACAATGGTCAGTGCCTATTGCGGATTGGTCGCAGGTCAAATTGGAAACTTCAATATGACCAATGAAGATTATCAACAGATAGACCGTGATGAAATGGAGTTAATGGACATCAAGTGGTGGTTTGCAAGTGCTGTTAGAAGGGCCAAGGATTTCATGAGTCGAACTGGAAGAACTACCTTGGAAGGCAAAAAGGATACGAAGTACGGTTTCGATAAGGATGCAGTTACATGTTTCAATTGCGGCGAAAAGGGTCACTTCAAACGTGAGTGCACTCGACCGAGCAAACAAGGCAATCAAAATCCCTTCCGAAATCAGACGAGTACTTCCAACACAACTCAAGAAAACCGTGAAAGAAGGATAGTAGCTGTGAACAACACAACCTACCAAAACCAGGCTGGACCTTCAAACACCAACCGAGCATTAGTAGTTCAAGCTGATGAAGGATGTAACTGGTCAGTATAGTTTGGATATGGTGATCAAGAAGGAGGAGGAACCGCATGTTATGCAAAGATCATCAATCACATCAAGCATGTTCACAAAGAAGAGTTCTCTGAAAGTGATGATAGCTCGGGTTATAGTGGTAGTTCGGATGAAGAAATCTCGAATGCGGGAGGTTATAATTCGGAATCAGATGTGAAGGAAGAGTTGAATTCTGATGTTGATGATTTATTAAAGGAAGCTGAGGAGTTAAAGTGTCAGAAATCTATTCTGATCAAGAAGGTTGCTGTCGCATCAAAGGAAATGGAGAAGTTCTTCTCTGAAGATGGATCTTTTTCTTATCAGACTACCTTTATGGCAAATGTCTCAGCCTCAACAACTCAGGTAAATTCCGACACTCCTACTCCTAGTGCATGTAATATGTGTGCAGATTTGAAAGTGGAATCCGAAAAGGTTCATAGTCATAATGAAAGTTTGGTTATTGAGCTGTCCAAATGCAAAGAGGCAAACATGACTTTAGCTCGAAATGAAAAGGATTTCAAAGCAGTAATCGAAACCTTAAAGAAAAGTGTTTCCGAATTGACAAAAACTGTTTTTAACAAACAAATTGGTATTAATAACTACATTAATATCATTGAGGAAACAAAGAAAGAGCTAGCCATGGAAAAATGCGAGCATGATGCAATCAAGCTCAAATTGGAGAGTTATTCTAACTCCCGATATGTGCTCGATCACATTATAGAAGCTCAACAGCTAAAAGGGAACAAGAAAGGCGTTGGGTATAAGTCGTGTCCGCCTCCTTTGAGACACAACTATACTAAAATGTCCGATGAAGAGGAAATGCCTCGTTTTGAACCAAGTGTGCCTCTCGATTATGAGGAAGTTACTACAGGATTAGGGTTCAAATCGGACAGTTCCTCGAGAACCTCATCTGAAGAAATAGAAACTTCAACGTCTATGAATCAAAGTACTCCAATTATTGAGGACTATGATTCTTCTTATGATGAATCAGATGTTAGTGACCAGGATGAATCTCTTGATAAGATGAAAGGAGTAGAAATTCCTATTGAGAATCATATTCTTTGTGATCCTCCTACTCCTGCTGTGCAACCTGTTGCCAAACAAGTGATAGATCCTGTCAAGGATGTCAAGGAATCTGTGTCTACCGTTAAGAGTAATAATGTGTTATATACTTTGGTCGGTGATGCTAAAATCTATTCAGACAAAGATTTTCCAATTAAAAACGTCAATCCATCGTTGATTGATAAAGTTTTAGAAGACAATACCAGTAAATTTTTGGGAAAGACAATCCCGGGAGTTGTGGTAACTCAATGTAATCCTGTTCCAAAATCAGAAATTAGAAAACAATTTGGAAATCAAAGATTACTGACAAAGCAACAACCTATTGCTTCTAAGGGGAAACAACAAGAAAAGCGAGCTCAAAATCCTAAAGTTTCTCAATCAAAGTCTGAAACAAAAGGAGCTCGTTACAGGAAGAAAAGCAGTGATGTCAAATTTGTAGCATCAAAAGGTACTGATAAAATTGAGACTTTTGAAAATAAATCAAATACCGATTTTGTCCAACAAGTCAAAATTATAAATCGTAACAGTCAAAACAACTACACCCAACACACAAACGGGTGTGATGAAAGAGCAAGTACCTCTGGTTCTACAGGTTCGACATCTGTTCGTCAAATGGAATCTCCTAAGTTTGTTGAAAGGAGAACTTGCTTTAAGTGTGGGGAGTTTGGACATATCATTAAAAACTGTACAAATACTCCCAAAGAAAAATTTGTTGAGAGAGCCCCTCCTGAAAAAGGTCACCAACAACGTCGTTCTGTTTCACCAAAACAAGATAAACGAACCGTTAAAGAACAAGAAACAAAACAACGACATCAAAATGTTAAGACGATTGAAAAGGCTTTAAAATCGAAACTCAAATCTGTTAAAAAGGAACCAAGTTCATCACAACCTTTAAAACCAGAAATTTCAAAATCTTTTCATAAGACTCAATCTGGTAAACAAAATCAAACTTGGAAACCTAAAACGGGTGAAAGTTCAGGGGGAGGTGCTATTTTTCAGAATCATCAAGAAATCGAGATCACATTTCGTGATGCTCAGGGATGACCCAAGACCACTAAGGCTTTGGTCCCCATCCTCAACTAATCGTTGAATGAAATGTGCAGGATGTTCCAGGAGGAACTGTTAATAGTCATTGGATTGTTGACAGTGGAGCATCTAGGCACATGACAGGCGACTTACGGCTTCTTTATGATGTGAAAAACATTAGAGGAGGTTATGTCATATTTGCTGGGGACAAAGGCGGATATATCACTGGAGAAGGAATGATCTCCAATGGTGTTGTGTGTTTCGATAAGATCAATTGTGTTCGTCAAATTGATCACAATCTTCTGAGTGTTTCGCAGATTTGCGATAAGAAATTCACCGTGCATTTTGATGATGCCGGTTGTTATGTGCTGAAGCCTAGTTTCAAAATTCCTAAAGAATGGATTCTCTTACCGGCTCCAAGAGTTAATGATCTTTATATTCTTGATATGAGCCAAGCGATTATGACATCTGCACAAGTGACATGTTTTGTCTCGAAAGCCACATAAAAGGAGTCTATTTCTTGGCACAGGAGAATGGGGCACATTCACTTAAGAAAAATGAACCATTTGGTGAAAAACAATCTTGTGAATGGTGTGCTTGTGAGAAGTTTTCATCTACAAGATGTCTGTGTGTCGTGCCAGAAAGGAAAGCAAACGAAGAAATCTCACCCGATTAAGAAAGTCAACACTGTTAGCATGCCTCTCGAACGTCTTCATATGGACCTCTTTGGACCTATGAAAAACAAGACAACCTTTGGGGATGCTTATTGTCTGGTGTTTACTGATGACTACTCTAGATTTTCTTAGGTATCTTTTATGTCGCACAAGAGTGAAACTCCTGAAATCCTCAAGAATCTTCTTACTTTGCTAGAAAATTTGTACTCGTTGAAAGTGAAGAGGATCCGAAGCGACAATGGCCCTGAGTTCAAAAACCGTATAATGGATGAGTTCTGTACTTCAAAGGGTATTCTTCATGAATACAGTTCTCGCTACACTCCACAACAAAACGGTGTCACTGAGAGGAAGAATCGGACGGGATAATAGAAACTGTAAGAAGAATGTTGGTAGAGTCAGAGCTTCCTGTTCAATTCTGGGGGGAGGCTGTGTCTACTGCTTGCTACACGTTAAACAGAGTTCTCACAGTTAAAAGGCATGACAAAACGTGTTTCGAGCTCTTACACAAAAGGAAACCGGATATTTCTCACCTAGAACCTTTTGGCGCTCCATGCACTATGATTGAGCCGCACGGAAAGTTTGGTCCCAAAGCTATCGAGGGTTTCTTCCTTGGATATGCTACTCCGAATTTTCGTGTATGGAATTTGGCGACCAAAAAGATTGAGTTATGGAATGAAGTAAAGGTTCAAAGGTATACTAATTATGTTAGAGCTCCGGGTGATCCTTGGATGTTAGATTATGATGGGCTATTCGACTCCTTTAATCTGCCAACCTTTGACGAAGCATCTGCAGCTGCTCAAATGATTCTTGAAAGTGACAACGCGGCTGACTCGCCATTGGTGAGACCAATTATTGTTAACCCCCATGGTTCTAATTCGGTTAACAATACGATTCAAAATGAGGAATTTGAAGATGCTACTGATTTCAATGAGTCATCAGAAGATGATGAATACCATGATGCAAATGAAGGCACTTGAGCTCCGGTTGCTCCTGTTCAAGGTGCTTCTGAAGCAACTACTCATGTGCAGAATGTAGACACTGCTGAAGGGAATGCATCCACTTCTACGCCTATGCCCGGTGTGGATTTGGTTGTTGATCTTAATCTTAACAATTTGGGTATCAATACTCGTGTCCCTGATGTTCCTGAATCGAGAATTCATGATACTCATCCGCAACAGAATATTATTGGAGATGTCCATAGTGGTGTGCAGACGCATAATCAGCTGAGAAACAACAAGAATGCTGGTTTGTATTCAGCCATCAGAGAATCTGGTCTTCAAAATGATTGGTCCTTCGCGTGTTATGTTTCACAAGAAGAACCTAAGTCTTGGAAAGAAGCTCTAAAGGATAATTCTTGGGTGGAAGCCATGCAGGATGAACTGCAACAGTTTCAAAAGTTGGGTGTTTGGAAGCTTGTTGAAAGGCCTGAATATTACAAGAAAATTGGCACACGTTGGGTTTTCAAATGCAAAAAGGACGATCGTAGAGTAGTCATTCGAAACAAGGCGAGATTGGTTGTTCAAGGATTTCGTCAGATCGAAGGCATTGACTACAATGAAGTTTATGCATCGGTTGCACGTCTGGAGGCTATTCGGATCTTTCTAGCTTATGCTTCATTTAAAGGATTCAAAGTCTACCAGATGGACGTCAAAAGTGCTTTCTTACACGGTGTGGTTGAAGAAGAGGTATACGTCGAACAACCTCTGGGTTTTGAAGATCCTATTCATCCAGATCGGGTTTGGTTGCTCAACAAAGCTCTTTATGGTTTACTTGAGGCACCAAGAGCTTGGTATGCAACCTTATCTAACTATCTATTTGAGAATGGTTTTCGGCGAGGTCTTATTGATTGCACTCTCTTCATCAAAGAGCAGGATGGAGATCTTCTGTTGGCACAGGTATACGTTGATGATATAATATTTGGTTCCACTAATGATTCTTTGTGCAGGCAATTCGAGCGTGTTATGCAAGAAAAATTCGAGATGAGCGCAATGGGGGAAATGAATTTCTTCTTGGGCCTACAAGTTCAACAAACAGAGTCTTGGATATTCATCCATCTGACTAAATATGTTGGTGACATCTTGAGCCGGTTCCAGATGTCTGATGCAACGCCCATTGGTACTCCACTTCGGCAGAATCACGGGATTACTCCGGATCTGAAGGGTGAAAGCATTAACTCTTCATATTATCGCGCTATGATCGGATATCTCATGTATCTCATAGCCTCGAGGCCCGACATCATGTATCCGACGTGCCTGCTCGCAAGATATCAAGCCAACCCGAAGGCCTCACATCTGTCAGCTGTTAAAAGGATTTTCCGCTATTTGAAGAGTTTCCCTGACACCGGTCTCTGGTACCCTAGGGATGATAGCTTCGACTTGATCGTGTTCAGTGATTCTGATTTTGGTGGCTGCAAAATCGATGGCAAATCAACAACAGCTGGATGTCAATTCTTAGGAAATCGCCTGGTCACATGGCACTGCAAGAAGCAAACCTGTGTTGATACATCAACTTGTGAAGCTGAATACATTGCTGCCTCTAGTTGTTGCTCCCAAGTCTTGTGGATCTAACAACAAATGCGTGACTACGGTTTTGAATTCCTATCTACTCCTATCTTTGTTGATAACAATGCTGCCTTACAGATCACTAGAAATCCTGTGCAGCATTCCAAGACCAAACACATCGAAATTAAATATCACTTCATACGTGATTGTTTTGACAAAAGACAAATCGATGTTGTTAAAGTCCACACCGATCACCAACGTGCCGACCTGTTCACTAAAGCTTTTGATAAATCATGTTTTGATTATCTTTTTTTGGTCAATGGCATTAAGGTGATACCCGAGTAAAACTTATTTGGCAAATCGTTTTTGTAAATATTTTCTTAAAAACTCTAAAAAAACAAAAAGATTTTCATTTTCGCAACCTTTTAGCATTTTAGGGGGAGAAAATTCAAGAAAATACAAAAACATTTGAAAAACTCAAAAATCCAAAAATATGTCTTTACTTTCTGTCTTTACGTTTTGAAAAATTCAAAAATTAAAAAAAATAGAAAAGCAAAAATTAAAAAAATTAGAAAATAAAAAAAAAAGAGTTTTTTGGATAAAGGAAAATGATGATATTCACTGGTGTGGTCGGTCAACATGTTCAAAAATGTAAAACAAAAAAATTGAGAAATGATAAGTATCTCTAGAATTCAAGAAAATACAAAAACATTTGAAAAACTGAAAAATCCAAAAATATGTCTTTACTTTCTGTCTTTACGTATTGAAAAATTAAAAAATTCAAACAAAATAGAAAAACAAAAATTCAAAAAATTAGAAAATAAAAAAAAATGAGTTTCTTGGATAAAGGAAAATGATGATATTCACTGGTGTGGTCGGTCAACATGTTCAAAAATGTAAAACAAAAAAAAATTGAGAAATGATAAGTATCTCTACTAATGACGTATCGGTAGGCTCACAATCAGATTAAAATGTGCAGGATGATACAAACTTAACAGACTTCAAGTCAGGTGGGAACCATTCATTGGCATATGGTCTTGGTACCGAAATTTCGTTTGATTGATTGCCGAGGTTCTGAGATATTCGGATTTTATGCTGTCTTATCATTTGGGTATCATGGTTGTATCTTTTACCGAAAAATAACGGAGACGAAGTCTAGAGCTTCCATGATACTATACATACGTGTACATATTGCATTCGACCTCAATAAGTGATCAACAATCACATGTCCAAACAAAATAAGTGATAAAATATCACATTTTTTCGGGAGTCAAGTTCGTCTCTTTGCTGTACGTTGTACTGACCTGTTCACGGACTTGCTCCTGTGCCCTCATGCATATGAAAATCAAGTTCCTCATCAATAAGTGATTCTATCACATAGGGCTTGTTTTCAATAAAAAATAAGTGAGTATCTCACATCTTTTATACGGTCAAACAGATGATAAGCGGTATACTCACCGGTAAGATGAACTCTCGTGCATACCTTGATACGGGAATGTGTCGTGAATGGATGAACACCGACTTGTAAGTATAACACTTACCGTAAATCGTATCTCCTAATTATGATTACATCTGATCAGTTTGAGCTTATGTGGACAACAATATCGATAATCGCGGTAGTATACTTATCCAAAGCTTTAAACCGAAAAAAAAATTATGTTGACATAGACCGTAAGCTCGTATGATTCCTTTTCCTTGAAACTCGCAAAAAGTTTGACTTTGTACAGTTGCTTACTGCTTTTTATAGTTTTTCATTAGTTTACCGAACTTTAATTTCTAGTCAACTGTAATTTGTAAAGTTCGTTTTTGATTAGCCGAAGTTGTAACTTGGAGTTTTCTGCCGAAAGCCTGAAACCTACTTCATAAAATGTCCTTTCCATTTGGTAAACTTGATCACTAAGAAAAACCTATTCAAACCAGTAAAATCTGTTCAATGTGTGCAAAATTTTAAGACTTAGTAATTTTGGAAAAAGTGTTCACGAAAAACCCATAGGTCCACGAAAGACCTAAGGAGTCAACGAAAAACCTTGGTCAGGTCAACTGTTTTCAATTTTGGTCAAAATCAGAATTGTTCACGATGAAATACATGTTTTTCGTCGACGTCACGACGAAAAACACATGGACCTTATTAATTTTAGTCATGGGCTTACTGTGCTAGCCCAACAATGTTTTTCGTCGACCCTAATATATATTTCTTCGAGGATGGAGTTTCGTCGAGGGAGTGGGTATATAAGGGGACCCAGTGTTCAGAGATGTCATCTTTTTTTTTTTCAAACCAACTCATCTGCTCATCTTCTCCAACACTCTATCCCCCATACCTTTCACCGACTCCAAAAACCCTTATTTTTCTCTATCATTTTCTTCAAATCAAATGTATACAAATGTTTGTTTAAATGATCCGAACCTTTAGGAACCCTGTGTTTTTGCTCGAAACTGGTTTACAAACCCTCGGAGACCCTTCTTGTCCGATTTCTGTATTTGAATCTTTGTTCATTGTTTTTGTGCTTAATCAAAACTGATAGAACTAGGATTTGTATGATGATTTATACATTGTTTGGGTTTTTAGTTTTGGGTGCTAAAACAGGGGATGGGATTTTGATGAATGTTTAAGCCGGTTTTGGTCTTTTCCGATCAAACTAGTGTCGGTTATACTTCTGGGTTTGTTTATGCTTTACAAAGTGTTATGTGTGTTTGATTTTTGGAATCAATCATCGATTTATCTTTAATCGACGAAAAACCTTTTGTTTTGAAAACCCCCAAATCACTGCTGTTCATTGAAAAACCCTAACCTATGACGAAACCCCTATGACGACGAAACATGACTTTCTTCAAACTTCCTGTGACGAAACACCTACGACGAAATACCTTTTAACAATGGAGCATTTTTCGTCGAGGCCTGTCGACAAAAAACCAGTTGTCAAAGGTCAATGTTGACTTCGTTTGACCAAGGGTTTTTTGCCATGATAACATGTTTTTCGTCGCAGTGATGGTGTTTCGTCGTCCCATACTTAGAAAATTTTCAAGTTTGGTGCCCTTTCACAGAAGATGTGTATACACATGTTCACTGTTCAATTCATACTCTAACTTGTATACACACATGTCTAATACACATAATATGTCATTATAACTTACTGTGATTGTTTTCAAATATAGATGGCACCAAAAGAGAAGAAGCGAAAGCCCGCGACCAAGATAACCGACAAACCTGAAGAACAAGTGATGTCCGAGAAGCGTCATAACATGATTGCCTATCTTGATCTGGAAGGGAAGATCACTGAACTAAAGGAGATCACTCAATGGATAAGGGAGTCGCGGATAAACAAAGCTGTCACGTTTTCAACTCCAGTTTACAAGTCGTTCATCAAAGCATTCTGGAATTCAGCGAGCGTTGTCGAGGTTGATGGAACTGAGTTTATACAAGGGCAAGTGAATGAAGTGAATGTGAATGTCTCACCTGATATCTTGAACACTGTTCTAGAACTGCAAGATGATCCTAATGCACCATTCTCTATTCCAATAATGTGTACACGCGGCTGCTTACTAAGGATGAAGTGTACTGGTGATATCTTCAGCAGTCAAATCAACAAGGGAGATATGCCAATGCGGTACAAGTTTCTACTACACGTACTCATTCAATGTCTTAGCAACAGACGAGCTGGCTATGACATGGCCGGCAATGATCTCATGGGACTCATGGTGGCATTAGTGCTGAACAAACCGTTTAGCATTTCAAAGTACATCTTTGCCAACATGAAGGAAAATATGACTAGAACCGGTGGTCGTACAACTGGGAATAAGTTCTGGATGTATCCACGTTTTCTGCAAATGATTACGAATGTCCAGCATCCCAATCTTCTGAAAGCCGATAATGACATTCTGAAGATAGACACGATGATCGAGCATTCACTGAAGATATTCAAGGGCATTGCAATGAAGAGATACACAGAAAGCAAGCCGCCTAGGAAGTTGATCAGTGCTCTTGGTAAGCCAGACTACATCGCTCCAGAAAACGACAAATGGCGTCACAATGACAGCCAATCTGACGATGAGGAGCCGGAGTTAAAGAAAAAGATGGAAGAAAAGTTTGGACGAAAGGATTCGGATTCTTCTGACAGTGACGATGATGGTGATGATGAAGGTGGTGATGCAGGTGCCGTTGGTGCATCTACTGCTGGTGCATCTGCTGCTGGTACTACTGGTGCGAGTTCACCTGGTGACGATGAAGAAGATACGGAATCGGATGACAATGTACCTGAGCATGGATATGAGTTCTATTTGGATGAACGTGGTGTAAGGCAGGTTAGGAGGATTAGACAAGAGGATGATGCTGACTACATTCCTTCGGATACCGAAGCTGAACGTTTGAAGAAAAAGCAAATGGTTGCTCGTCGAAAGAAGAAAGCAAGGAAGTACATTGGTTTTTCGTCTGTGCAGCAGTCCGTTCCACAGCAAGAACCTACTCAAGAGGCATAAATGAATCCAACTCCTGTAGTGACTTCAGCTCCTGAAACTCCTACAGTGACTCCTCAAGAACCAGCCCCCTCAAATGCATCGACCATTCGTGCAATGACTTCTCAGCCGACCTCAGAGCGAAGACAAAGTAGATTCTCTCAGATGCCGCAAGATGAAAAGATAGACTTCTTATTTTCTCAATTGCAGGCTGCTGCAGGTCAAATCGACAGGCAATCGGCAGTGATCAACCTTACAAGAGGCGATATGATCAAACAACAGTTGGAGATAAACACGCTGAATTCCATTGTTGGTCGTCAACAAGCAGAGATCACACGCCAACAAGCAGAGATTGAGCAACTGAAAGCAGAGAATGAACGCTTGAAGGCTGCTGACGCAGAAAGAGAACATCAGTTGCAACAAATGCGAGCTGCGGATAACACTCGTGGTATTGAAATGAATTGTTTGAAAGAAAGAAGCACCGATGTTCAAAGATTGGCTGAAGCTCTCAAAGAAAAACATGACGATATGAGAGAGTGGTACAATTCTCGCAATACCACGATAACAGATGGGGTTAAAAGAATCAATGATGGTTTCGAGGCTGTAAGAAAGCGCGTCAACATTTTATGGGGCGATCGATGCAAACAGCAGGAAGTCCTAAAGAAAAGGGATCATGATTCTGACGATCCAGGGAACCCTGACCCTTCTGCCACATCGGAACAACCGCCAGCCACCGCCTCTGCTGAAATTGTTGTCTTTCCGCCTTCACAGCTTGAATCGACACAAGGAACCTCTAGTGGAGCCGTTGAAGAGATACAACAACTGGAGAGCAGTTCTTTCATTGAAAGCTCTATGGCTGGTACTTCTTCTATTCCTAGTACTGCTGATCTTGCTTTGCAGGCTATGCATCCTATCACTAGTGAAGTTCTAGAAGAAGGAGAATTTGTTGCGGATATTTCACATGAACAGCTGCTTGCCTTGAATGAAATGAAAACCGTTGAAGATTCAGTGATTGATCAAAAGCCGATTGAACAGAGACTACAGATGTTGAAATCATTGAAGAGATAGTGTTTGAAGGCGAAACAAGCAAATCAACTTATGTATGCGCAGTGGAATGGAGTTTGATCCGTTTGATGAAGAATGGATGAAAGAAAATCAAGAAGATATTGACGAGCAGTTAAAGAATCGTACGTCTACAGATAATCCGATGGATTCATTCCAAGAATGGAGAAAAAGGTTCTTGTCGAAGGTTGAAAAGCCTACGCCTCTGGAAACACAAGTTGATTTTCTGCAGTTCGAAAAAGCTAAGCCTCATGGGAAGATTCTGAGCTGGATGTTCGTGAAGGAAATTCACTGTGTTGCAATCAAGCGCGAACACGGAATCCAGTACTTCAACTCAATGTTGAGTATCTTACCTCTGCCGTTCTATGATGTTGCCGCCTTATCGAAGCTGGAAATAATCAATCGTTCAAATTATTTTGGCACAACATTATTTGCAAGGAAAATCAAGTTCGAGCGGAAGAAAGGATGGAAGGATGAATCGTATAAACCACAGTTCCCAGTGTATCAACAAATCAAGTTCACTTTGGATCCATCGACCAACATGGCTCGATACAAGCTCGTATATCAGCCGGCGAAGGTCATGGACAAGATTCCGTTGATGCCCATGGAACCTAATTTTCTTGAAGATATGGCGTTGTGGTGTTACGATTTAGATACTCATGAAGCGGTTATTGTGTTCAAAGGTGATCGAGAGAACTTTCGGATGCTAGATCCGATGTGGATCGTGAATATGTCGGCGAACGACATCAGCAAGCTATTCCGGCATGATATATTCTATGAAGACAAGGATGCGCATCAAGCGTTGCGATTTCAGCGCGTCGCTTGTTTTTGCTACTACTGAGGAATTCACGCCGGAAGCACCTGGTCTTTGAAGCACTGAAGATTGAAGACCGAAGACCAAGTAATAGACAATGGGGAGTTTGTTGATGCATATTTTGTGTCTGTAACTTGTTCTTTTTAGCGTTGTATGTACGCTCTTTTAATTATCGAGTCTGTAATGTCCGTTAGTCGACCAAGTCGGATATCCTCCTATCTAACTTGGGTCCGACAGTTTGTCTCATTGTTTTGTAATGTTTTAAGACTGATGCATGTTGCATATGTTTGGGTTGTTTATATTGTGTGTGTTTATTCAGTCTGCTGCAAACTGTCAAACAGTTTGCAGCCTATCTGTTTTGCAACCCCTGACGAAATACCCATGTTTCGTTGTGCAAGTGTATGACGAAAAACCTCTTGATTCGTCATACTATATTTCGTCATGAACATCGACGAAAGACCTAGTCTTTCATCGACCTTGGTATTTCATCAGTCCCATCATGTGTTTCGTCGACATTGGGCTGGGCTGCCTATATAAACACCACTTGGTTTCAGTGTGAAACTATGAGAGCATACCCCTACTGTGAGTTTACCTTCAGACATTGTGTGTATGTGTTTGATGCTTGTTCTCATCCGTTTTAATCAATAGACTGTGAATCATTGGTTACTTCGTGTTCTTGTTATATATTCTGTGTTTGGTTTGGCATTGTTCACGGGGATTCCGCACTCGTGACCGTGTTTGATATAAACAAGGGTTTGGTTTAGTAATCGATCCTCTGAAAACGGACCTACAGATTTTGGACTAGGAATCATTAACGAAGTATTACCAAAACATCGATGATATCTTGATCTTTTAAAAAATATTCCTCGTTTTCTATAAATGTATGTAACACGTCAAAAATATAAAAAAATAAAGTTTACTATAATTTAAAAATTCTTCTTAAAATCATAGTAAGTTTTTTATTTACAAAATTAATAATAGAGAGATAATTTAGCTGAGGGGAGAGTCCTGAGGTGGTGGTGCTCCCAGCTGATGTTGGTGTATTAAATCATCCATGGTCGCTCATAGTATTTCTTAGAATTTGTTCTGCTAGTGTATTGTGCCTCTCGATCCCTTTTCATTGCCAACATTTTCTTGTATACACACATTAAACAAATAAATTGTAGTTTGTTAACGATAGAAAATAGTTACGTTGAGATATAAGTAATTGCATATCACTTGAGAAGGGCCTGAGCATGAGACTTCACAATACTGGAAGTAATAACAACATTGGTAACGACATAGTACAGGTCTTGAGTGGTCCCAAAGATTAAGAGACAACCCTTGATATCTAGCACTCTACTTTAACAATTGCGTGTGATCAATATGTTAAGCACCGGGATCAACTTCAACATGTTTTTAACTATGTAATTGATCATACCCCTCCTAACTTAGTGAAAATGTAACATCCAAAAATTTCAATTAAATTGGTGATTTTTGGATAAGGGCATTATGGTAATTAAAAGATAAAAAAGAAAAGATGAAGCTCATATTGCATTGAAGTAAGTGAAAAGCCCATAAGGGGCAAGTAAGTAATTTTACATGATGGTATTTAAGGAAAATGGAAACCCGAGTCACCATTTCACAACATCACTCTCATCATTTCATCTTTGGAGTTAACGAGAGAAGTTAAAGAGAGAAAGAGGGCTCGAGTCCACAATGTCAAGTCGTATTCGAGTATTAATCGAAGGCAAGCTACGCAAGATCATATTGAGTTTGATTTTGAGCTAAATGTATGGATCTAAACATGTTTTTTGTGGTTTTCACATACTAAAGTTCATGTTTGGTTTCAAAGGATGAAACTCGCTTTAAAGATTGAGGTCTCATGAATTATTTTGCATGGGAATGCATGGGATTGTATTTTAGGTTGATTAGAATCATAAAGTCTAAAACTTGACTTGTTTTCAGATTCAGATCATCAAAACTGCCATTACAGACCACATTTATTTTCTTGAAGAAACAAACACTTCACGCATCCCCATTCATGTGTTGCTATAAGCACGCATGAAATATAGATCACGCTTCATGGTTCATGTGCCACTTTGCGTGCATGCGAAAATAGATCACGCTTTATTGTTCACACAACTTAGTCTAGGCGTATAGTGGTTCACGCGTGGCACTTTGCACGAGGTCATGTGCATGCAATGTCACTATGTGCATAGTATAGCGCAAAGGCTGAGGCATAGTGCAAACTTTGCCCGAGCACAGCGGGGCTCTGCGCTTGGCTTAGTTTTGAGCGTAAGACCTGCTTTGCGCTTCATAATTGAATTATAGTTAACCCGTTGCACATGTGAACATGGAACAGTTATCTAGGATTACTAGGGTCAGGAAATCTAGTGCTTTATAAAGAACAACATATTTCAAAGGTGAGTTTACAGATCCCTCTTTAATTACCATATTGTTTTTGGCTGATGTGCATACTCACTACAAGTTTTCAAAGTAATGTATTTTTTTTCTTATAAACATGATAGTTTATGATGAGCTTTGCTAAAGTAAAGTATACAGTTTTAAAACGCTAAAGTATTATAGTGGTAAAGTGTTATAGTGTCCATACTACACATACGATAACATATGGGGCCGTATTACAGTTGCTTACTTCCGGGGTCGTATTATAGGTTGTAATACCTTGAACCTTGGTATAATAACCATAAATGTGAGAAATATGAAATTTATATTTCATATATTCTCAAAGGTGATAGTAACGAGTAAAATAACTATTAGAAATATAAGGTATCTAAACGAGTACTTAGTATTAAGAGTGTGCATTGGTCTGTTTGGTTCGGTTTTTATCATTAACCATAACCGCTGGCTTCGGTTATGGTATTTTCTTAACTATAACCAATCTTTGGTTACAGTTAACCGGTTATGAAGTCAGTTTTGGTTAATTCTGTTAATTAACCAATCAAGATTTTATAAATAAATAATGTGTGAACGGTTTGGACTTAGCTTGGTCATTTTTTGTAAGACAACTAAACTAAGACTATAATTAATGATAAACTACCCATATAGGATCCTTTTTATAAGGTAATTCAAAGAAAAAAAATTACTTAAGCTTTCACAGTGGGATAGTGGAATTTTATAGTTTCCTAGCCTTCAGTGTATGCTCATATGTAAATGCATAGAAAGTGATTAGAATTGTGTAAAATCAACAACATAAATCTGTTAGTTATCTACTCACTTGTGTACTACGATTATAAGATCTCAAATCCTGATCTTAATAAAGGACATATACATCAAAGAGAGTAAAAAATGCAAGAATGTAAACCACACCTTAAATTAGCTAACTATACCAAATCTAGAGGTCTATATGAGTTGAGAAATTAAAGCATCAAATGGTTATATGTTTGGACTTAAATGAAAATATTAGTGAGAGTTCACATCATTAACAAAAACCTAAAAACAACTCGATTACGTTCTAAATGACTCAGCGTTAAATGATTAATTTGAAGGCTCATGCTTTTTGAGTATCCACATCATTAACGAAAAACTAAAAACAACTCGATTACGTTCTAATTGATTGAACGTCAAATCATTAAGTTGAAGGCCCATGCCTTTTGAAATGTGACTTTCGAAATTGTTTTTCTTAGAAAGAAATACACCATGGTGAGGAAGGCAGAATCTTTATTAGACTCTTCTACCAATGCCCTAGTCGTACCATGCTTCTCACGCCTAAAAGGAAAGGAACGTGGCCCGGGGGGGGGGGGGGGGGTGGACTGAAGGGTTAAAGAGGGAATTATACATAAATTTTAACATGTTTGAGATTCATTTTATAAAATACGATATAACATTTTGTCTATACATACGTGTGTGGATTGTTATACATTTAAAAGATAAATTCAAAAGAAATAAGATAAAATCAAATAAAAGAACTATTGTTTTTTTAATTTTATTACCACAAGATTGTATATAGTAGGTGTTGTAACAACTTTAACCCTGTTATTAGAACTCAGAATAGCATAAATAAATCAGAATAGCATAAACAAATGAAATGGTTGAAGGTTCCAAGGAGAGACATCATAGAATACAGAGCGAATAAGGATTAAACCTCTTTATTTTTAAACGTCACTCACCAACACATCCATGTTACTATCGTATATTATAATATATATCTTCAATTTAAGTGAATGCAAATTATCTAATATTAAAATATCCATCATTGCTCAATTAGGAGTTGTTGATGCAACAAATACAAGACCAACGGTGGTAGCTTGGCTGGCTAGGCAGAAGGGTTGAAGGGTTCAACCTTGCCTAACGCAGGTCGTGGGGTCCCCCCACGTTTGCGAGACGTGGAAGGAGGTTTGCTAGTTTGTTATTATTCTTTGCTATAGATCCTCCTCTGATTTGTGCTCAGATTCGGAAGTGAAAGCAAAGAGAATGTGTGTGTTGGATGTGAAAGGGAATGACTTGTGCGAGAGAAGCATTCGATGTGAATGACCAGAGATAGAAGAATCAGAGCTGGTCCAGATGTCTCCCTGAAGTAAATGAAGTGTCATTTTATAAGGGAAGGCATCTCCCGAAGTGGAATGGATTTGACTAGCAACCTCGCTTGCAGTGGAGGGTTTCCCCTTTTGGGGGTTGAAGGCTTTAGTCCCCCGGATAATAGCGTGCACCGTGCAGACCTGCAATGCCTTTGCGGCTGTGGGTTGGTGAAGCAATCTTCAGATGTGACTTGGCTACTGTTACCGTGCTGCTTTTTCCTTCCACAGCTTTTTAAGCCTTGAACCATTTAACCATTTAAGCGTTTACGTAATTAGTCATTTTATTTAGTCTTGAGCTACCCCCGTCATCAGCCCCCCAAGTCAGAGGTTTTTGGGAGATAAGCTCAAAGACTTCTGACTTTATACGCGTGTTTTATTGCCTAAAAGTTTTAATGGTTCCATGCTTGAAGGCTTGAAAGGTTAACAGCAGTTAATGTTTTGAATTTGAATTTCAAATAACTGACACTTGATTTGATTGATGTGTGGCAGTTGATAGGGTGGCGGTTTTCGCAGAAGTTACTGTGTTGCCATTATTACCCCTATTGTAGACTTATATTTATTTTATATTTCCATTCTTATCCATTTGTCTCATAATCTTCTCCAAGTTTTCTGCCATTTTCTCTCCTTCTAAGGTTAGTTCCGGTTGCCTTTTCATCTTGCATTCTTCATTTTCCGTTCAAAAAAATGGGTGCTCGTAAGGACTTAGCAAAATCTTTTTCCCGGTTAACACAAGAGGAGATAGATTTATTTTGTATGGAATATGGTATTGATAGGAAATTTAACCCCACTGCCCCTGCTTGTGATCTTCCCGTTGATAAACCGCCTTCTGGTTCGATTGCCCTCTATTGTAGTCATTTTGAGTTCTCAAACCTTCGTTATCCTTTTTCGTTTTTTGTTTTGAACTTGTTGGAGTATTATCGGGTTTCTTTTGGGCAAGTTCATCCAAAGGGGATGGCTAGGGTTTTGCATTTTGAGGTTTTGTGTCGTGCTCTAGGGTATGATCCTTCCCTTTTACTCTTTCGCCGATTTTTTCGCTTGGCGAAGAATGGCGATTGGTTTACATTTGAAACAACCAAAGTTGATACCTGCCTTATTGCATCGATGGTTACCACACTTGGGGCTTGGAAAGACCGCTTTTTCTGGGTTTCCGATACTATCATCCCTTTCAAAATGGTGTGGAGGAATCCGGATGCTGTTCTCAATGCTCCGGAACCTTCTGAGTCTGAATTGAATGATGTTTTTCTCAATGCCATCCGGGGGTGCCCTTCGAGGGTTCGCCCCTTTCCTGAACACTTACTTGTTCTATTAGGGGTTAGTAAAATTTGGGGAAATGTTGATCGGGATCCGGTTCTTATGAGGAGTGGAATTGGTATGCCTTTTCCTTTTTTGTCCTCTTTATGTTTTTCTTAGTCTATGACTTATGTGTTGTTGTTTTTTGCAGTCATGTCTGCCTTGGATTTTATTAAGAGCGACGATACTTCTGATGTTGTTTTTGAGGATGCTCCGTCTGTTCCTGGTGAGAATGTTGTGGTTAGGACTGTTGATCAAAGGTTTGAGGGTTCAGGTTATGTTAGTGCTGCTACTGCCAAGGGTTTTTCTAAGTCTAATGCTCCTAAATCTTCAACTCGCCGATCTTCTCGTCGGTTGTTGAAGGCTGGTCCTCAATCCACTTCTACTGCACCGGTGGAGTTGAGTGATGACATTGAAGTTTCGGAGGATCAAGGTGTTGAAGCGGGTGCGGAGAAGGATAAAGAATTGGTTGTTCATGGTAAAAAGGTTTCAGGCAAGAAGGTTGTTGTTACTCCTGTTCAGGAGTCCTCAAGCAAGAACGTTGAAGGGTTGGATCCGGAAGGGATTTATGTGCCTGCTTGGTCAGTGAAGAATGATGACAGTTTCAAAGATGTTACTGTTTGTGAGGATGCTCTGAGTCACATTGCTCCTCCCTCAGTACACGAGACTATTGCTGGGATGGATGATGACCTGATGCTGTCCCGAATGATTTTGAGTACCTGCAACCTAGCTTCTATGCTTCCTCAAGGCATTGCCCGTTTTCTTCAGAGAATGCGGGAATATGAAGAATTCTCCAAGAAGAAGGATAAAATGAAATCCTCCATGGCTGGGATGAAGAAGGAGATAGCTGGTTTTGCCGAGAAGGAAGCAGCATGGGAGAAGAAGGTTAATGATCTGAAAAAGACGCATGAGATTGAGATGGATGATTTGAAAAAGAGCTTCGAGGCATCTAGGCTGAAACTTAGGGCTGACCGGGAAGCTTTGTTTGTTCAGCAGCAGGCTTTTGTTAAGGAGAAAGAAGGGTTGAAAGCTTCAGTTGCTCAGGCTACTGGGGATAACCAATGGCTCATAGAGCAAGGTTTTCATCAAGTGGTTACTTATCTATTGCACTCCAAAGAGTTTAACTCTGCTCTTGGTGACGTTTACACTAAGCTTCTTAACCTGGGGAAACACCAAGGCGTCATTGCTGGGTATAAACTTCATGAATCCGGTCATCCTTTGGAGAAGTCACCTCTGTTTCGTCCCGAGGCTTCTGACGTTTTTAAAGGCTCCGTTGAGCAAATGGAGAAGCTGACCTACCCCTACATCCATCAGGTTTCCACTTGTTTTGGTAAACCTCTTTCTGTATTGCAGGAATTGAAACCGGAGGGCCTAAATGAGAAGGTTTGTGCTGAGGTTTTGGGCTCTCTTTCAAGGAAGAGGTCCTATTCGGGGGATAGCGATGATACCCTTTCAGGTCAGCCGGATGTTCCTAAGGATGCAAGCTTGGAGGCTTCGGCGGTTGGTGGTGATGGAGGTGTGAAGACCAAAAAGTTGAAGAAAACAAAGAAGGCCAAGGGCGAAGGTTCTGGAATTTCCAAATCTGTTGATGCTTGATTCGTAGCTTTCTTAGCACTGAAAACAACTTATGTTTGTAATGTTAACTTGAACAATGTTAGGTTTGGTAGGAACCCCTAAGGTTCCTTTTGGTTATGTTGAAGGCCTGTATGGCCGTTGGACAATGATTAGATTTGCAAGTTACTAGGACTTGCCTTAACTTATGTTTGGAAGTCTTTTTAGGACTTTTTATGATGTGATGTTTTAACTATTTTTCTTTTTGTTATGGTTTTATGCTTGTGCCTTTTTTGGACAAGGTAGTTTATTTGGAGTTTGCCTATTGAAACCTTTTGGCTGTCGTTTAAAAGGCTGAAACCTTAAAGGCTTCGAGGTATTGCCCGAGTGGCTTGAAGCCTTGAAGGCTTTTTGATTTTTCGTCCTGGCTTGGTTTGTACCTTTGTGATTTTTTCCAATTGACTTTGTTCTTTTTGTAACTTTGTCTTTGTCGGGTTTGTGTTGCCCTTATGTTTTTTATACCTAAAAGGGTTCAGTGCTGCAGACACTTAGCCTTGGCATTTTTAACAAGAAGAGATAACACCTATCCTTTTCATTATTTCTGTTGGTTTTTCTAGCCTCTTTGTAGACTATATTTCTAAAACTTCGTGAACATTTGGTGTAGGCTGCTTATACCCGTCTATGAGACAATTTTATTTTTTCTTGACAAGTCTCATGGAGTTGTATTGATTTAGGAACTCACCCCTTATATAGGCTCGTTCAACCCTTGAACCTATTGAGCGATGTGGCCTGGGAGCTCATCCCCTTACATGGCACTTGCCATGGAGTTTTTTGCTAGGTACTCAACCTGATTTTAGGATAGAAAGACAAGTTTGATAGAAACAACTTCATTCATTAGAGCCATACTTGCGTTTTACAAAAGGTATTCTTAGTTCTGCTTGAAATGCATTTTGATACAAACCAAACTTTCCGTTTACACATGGAACCTTTTCAATGTTTTGCCGTTCCAATGCCTTGGAAGCCTTTTGCCTTCTGAATCAGCCAGCTTGTAGGATTTCATTTTTGTGTGCTTCAAGGATGGTGTATGGGCCTTCCCACTTTGGGCCAAGCTTTCCTTGATTTTCTTTCTTACTGGCCTCGTTGTTTCTGAGGACTAAGTCCCCTGGCTTGAAACGTTCGTTTTTGACTTTTTTGTTGTAGTAAGCTTCCATCTGTTGCTTGTATTTGGCTTCTTGAATTGCGGCTTGATCTCTTGCTTCTTCTAGGAGTTATAAATTCAACATGGTCTCTTTTTGGTTTGCTTCGGGATCCATGTTGACAATTCTTTGGGTTACAACTCCTATTTCGGCAGGGATCACAGCTTCGGATCCAAATACCAAGCTGTAAGGTGTTTTCTTATGGCTTGTTTTTTCCGTTGTTCTAATTGCCCATAGAACACTAGGCAATTCTTCAAGCCAGTTGCTTTCATATCTTCCCAATCTTGTCTTGATTCCTTCCACTATGCTTCTATTTGTTCTCTCAACCTGCCCGTTTGATTGTGGATAAGCCACTGAGCTGAAAACCTGATCGATTTTGTATTCTTTGCACCAAACGCTAAAAGGCTTCTCAGCAAATTGTCTTCCGTTGTCGGTAACAAGTACTCCTGGCAACCCATAACGGCAAATGATGTTTTCCCAGACAAAGTCAATGACTTGCTTTCCTGTTATCTTGGCAAGTGGTTTGACCTCGGGCCACTTGGTGAAATAGTCCACCGCCACCAATAGGAATTTTACTCCTCCTTTGCTTGGGGGAAATGGACCAACAATGTCCATTCCCCACTTGTGAAATGGCCAAGCGGGGGTTATTGGGACTAAGTCGTGCTTGGGACTTTTTGGGATTGGTGCATGGATCTGGCAGGCATCACATTTCTTCAATTCTTCGGCTGTGTCACGATGCATTGAAGGCCAGAAATATCCGAGGTTCATGAGTTTTGCAACTACCGATCTAGCTCCAAAGTGGGCTCCACACACTCCTTCATGAATTTCCTTGATCAAATACTTGCTTTGCTCGGGGCCGACACACCTTAGCAAGGGAGCAAGGTAACCCTTTTTGTAAAGGGTTTCTCCTTGCAGCATGTATTGTCTTGCCTTGATTTCAACCCTTTTAGCTTCCACTTGATCATTGGGTAATTCACCATTTTTGAGGAACTTTCTTATGGGAGTCATCCAGTTTGGTTCTTCTTCAGTAACCACATCTTGAACCTCTAATTCGTTAATGGATGGGGCCTTCAACACTTCTACCAGTACCTTCTTGGTGAGGTGGGCAAAGGTGAGAGATGCAAGCTTACTTAAGGCATCGGCCTTTTTGTTTTGAGATCTGGGGATCTGTTTGATGTTGCATGCTTGGAAGGTATTCATTAGTTCCTTTGATTTTTCTCTGTATTTTTTCATGTTGGGCTCTTTAGCTATGTAGCTATCATTCACTTGGCTTGAGACCAGCAACGAATCCGTGAACACTTCAAGCTTTTCAACCTTCATTTCTTTGGCCAGCCTTAAGCCGGCTATTAGTGCTTCGTATTCAGCCTCGTTATTGGTGGTCTGAAAATCAAATCGAAGAGCATATGTGAACTCCAAACCTTTTGGGTTAATCAAAATTAATCCGGCCCCTGACCCTTCAACGCTTGAAGCCCCATCGGTAAAAAGCTTCCAGGCTTCAGGGTTAGAAGGTTCAGTGGTGGCTGTGTTTACTTCAGTAAGTGTTTGGTTTGGGACTTCCACAATGAAATCGGCCAAGACTTGAGCCTTGATAGCTTTTCTTGGAACATAGGTGATGTTATGTTCACCCAGTTCTATGGCCCATTTGGCTAATCGCCCCGAGTTTTCAGGTTTTTCAAGCACACTCTTAATTGGTTGGTCGGTGACTACTTGTATGGGGTGTGCTTGGAAATACCTTCGAAGCCTTCTAGCTGTTTGAACTAAAGCTAGGGCAAGTTTTTCAAGAGGAGGGTATTTTGTTTCAGCTAGTTTTAAAGTTTTGCTGAAAAAATAAACGGGTACCTGGGCCTTGTCTCGCTCAATGGTGAGGACTGCACTGATGGCCTCGTCCGTGATTGAGAGGTACACCGATATTAACTCCCCGGTTTTTGGTGCTGCTATGTCTGGTAGGGAAGCTAAGTGTTGCTTCATCTGGTTGAAAGCTTCCTCAGCTTCTTCAGTCCATTTGAAATCCTTCTTATCTGAGCAGTTCTTGAGCGTTTTGTAGAAGGGCATAGATCTTTCGGCTAACTTGGAGGTAAAACGCTTCAAGGCTGCAAGCTTCCCATTCAAGCTTTCAACCTCCTTCTTGGTCTTTGGTGGCTTGGTTTCAAGGACGGCTTTTACTTTGTTAGGGTTGGCTTTGATACTTTGTTTTCCAACAATGTGGCCCAAAAATTTTCCTTCCTCGAATCCAAATGAACACTTTTCTGGATTAAGCTTCATGTTAACCTTCCTGAGGTTCTTGAAAGTTTCTTGAATATCATCGAGCATTTGGTATTCCGTTTTGCTTTTAATAACCAGGTCATCGACATATGCCTCCATGTTTTTGCCAATTTGGCTTTCGAAGGCTTTGTCAACGAGCCGTTGATAGGTTGCTCCTGCGTTTTTGAGGCCGAAAGGCATCTTTTGATAGCAAAAGATTCCTTTGTTCGTGTGAAAGGCTGTTTTTTCCTCATCTTCTTCCTTCATGAGGATTTGGTGGTAACCTTTGTATGCATCGAGAAAGCATTTGAACGAGTACCCGGTGAGGGAGTCAACTTTGAGGTCAATCTCTGGTAGTGGATAGCAATCCTTAGGACAAGCTTTGTTAAGATCCTTGAAGTCTATGCACATCCTCCAAGAGTTGTCTGGTTTTTTGACCATAACTGGGTTTGCAACCCATGATTGGTATTTGACTTCTCGGAGGATGCCGGCTGACACAAGCTTTTCAACCTCTTGGCATGCTGCCAGACTTCTTTCAGGTGCCAAGCTTCTTTTCTTTTGAACCACCGGCTTGACCTCTGGTGGTATTCTCAACTCGTGCTCGGCAATATCCCGAGGGATCCCGGTCATATCTTCAGGACACCAAGCGAATACATCACTGTAGTGTGTTAGCAATTTTTCAAGATATGAAAGGGTCTCTTGAGAAAGGTCAGGGTTGACCCTTATCCTTTGTTCCGGGTATTTATGGTTTATGACCAATCTTTGCCTGTCTTCTTCACTGTTTGAACTTTCGCCTTCAACCATGTAGGCTTCCTGGGAGGGTTGAAGGGTTGCTATGCCCCTTTCGGTGGGGAATTTGACTATGCCATGACCAACAGACACGGCCATGTAAAATGCACACTGTCCTGGTCTTTCAATGATCACATCATAGCTTGAGGGGATGTTAATAACCACAAAGGTGAGTGGTTGGGTTCGTTCTTTTGAACCTTCACTAAAACGAACATTAAGTGTTAGTTGCCCTAAAGGCTTGAGGGGTATGTCAGCGATACCCTTTATAGAGGTTCCAGAAGGTTGAAGCCTTGAACGTTCTTCATTGCTCAATTGGTTGAAGAATTTTTCGAACATGATTTCAATGGCTGCACCCGTGTCTATGTATGCCTTGCATGTTTGCAACGTTCCTACGGTAGCCTCTACCACGAGTGGGCTAGAGAGAGGGTCATTCTTCGTAGGGGGGAAACAGACACATTGAAGCTCCCAAGCTTCCAACCTTTGTCTTTTATGAGGAACCTTTCCATCGAAATCTACCATATTGACTTCCTTACCCTTTCCTTCAGCCATTTTGTCTCGGACTCCCTTTACCAAATGAGCGAGTTCTCCGGATTTAACAGCCTCTTCTATTCTTTTCTTGAGTTGGAAGCAATCATTGGTGTGGTGACCCTTTTCTTCATGAAACTCGCAGTATTGGGTGGAGTTCTCATTTTTCCTGCTTTTGGGGAGAGGTCTAGGAGGCCGAAAGTTTTGTTTAACTTCCTCTGTTGCAAGGATTTCTTGAGGGGTCTTTGTGAGGGGCGTGAAGCTTATGCCTTTTTCCCTGCTTGAAAGGTTCCGACCTTCAGACCTTCGAGGATCTGAACCCTTTGGCCGCCTGTCATAGGGGTTGAAGTTCCCTCTTTTTCTGGCTGGACTGTTGCTCCTCCAGCCGGACCCTCTTTTTCTTTGTTCCTTGATGTCTACTGCCTCCTCTCCCCGGATGTGGGCTTCGGCCCTTTTGAGAGCTTCTTCTAAGGTCTTGGGTAGAGATTTGTTGAAATCCCTTGTAAGGTACTTAGAGGTGATGGCATTCATGAAGCCAGCCACCCTCATGTTCTCGTCGGCCCCTACATAAGTTAGACCTTCCTTCTTGTATCGTTCAATGAAAGCACGGAGACTTTCATCATCACGTTGCTTTATCTGAAAGATCACTGTTGCGTCTTTGACATATCGTCTTTGTTGAGAGAAATTGGCCAGGAAACCTTTGCTGAGATCGTCAAAGCTTCGAACGCTTTGAGCAGGTAAATCGTTGAACCAGATCCTGGCGGATCCAACAAGAGTTTGCATGAACATTAGGCAACACTCCGCGTTGGACCACTTCTCTATCCGAGCTGCACCGGTGAAGATCTGAAGATGGTCCTCAGGATCTTCAGTCCCATCATATGTCCTGATGTGGGCCGGCATTTTGATCTTCGACTGGAAGTCATAATCGGCTATTTGTCTTGAGAAACATGAAAGGTTACTTGGCTTGTACGGTTTAGCCAAGTCTTCTTCAGTCCTTGCATCCACATTGCTGCCATTGCCATTGTTTCCTTGAGTGGCGAGCACTTGATTGATGAAGTGCTGCCACGGGAAGTTGGCCATCATCTGGGTCATCATGTTGGGCATAGGGTTGAAGCCTTGAAGGCTTCCTGGGCCAGTGGAGCAGTTCATCCCGAGGGGAGTGCTCATAACAGCACTCCGTGCTAAAGGGAGCACGGACAGAGCTTGCTCCCATGTAGTTGTAGTGGATGCTGGATAGCTTGTCACCGGGGATTGTAGGAGCTGGTCAAGAGTCAGCTCATGCCCCAAAGGAGCGCCACTAGTAATTGGTTGGGAAGAGAAGATAGGATGCACCGTAGGATTTGTCATAGAGGACAGATAAGGGTGAGGGTTTGAAGGGTTACTGGGACCAGCCTCACTTCTTGTTGCAAAAAGAGGAGGAGGTGGTCCAGGAGACAATGTTGGCTCAGGTTCGTCATAGTCTAAACGAATCCTCACTCCCTTTTCTCTTTCTTTACTCACGTGCTGGTTGAGAAGAGACCTTAGCACAAGGAAATTGTTAGCAACCCCTTCAGGGGTGAGTTCAACACATGATGGAGCATCAGAGACACCGATATTAGGAGATGGAACTCCGGATCGGGACGGGGTTGGTGTGTTGAAGTTAAGGAACTCGGGTGTGCTCCCCGGAGTTGAGAAAGAAGTTGGTATAGCCACGTGAGCTTGGCTACTACCCGGAGTAGAAGTGTTTGGAATCTGATTCACTTCTTCCGGGGATCCACTTTCAGACATGGTGATTTTAAGTGAATAGAGCTACACTACTAGGTCTTTTTGAGAAGAAATAGTGGCGTAGCCCCACGGTGGGCGCCAACTTGTTGATGCAACAAATACAAGACCAACGGTGGTAGCTTGGCTGGCTAGGCAGAAGGGTTGAAGGGTTCAACCTTGCCTAACGCAGGTCGTGGGGTCCCCCCACGTTTGCGAGACGTGGAAGGAGGTTTGCTAGTTTGTTATTATTCTTTGCTATAGATCCTCCTCTGATCTGTGCTCAGATTCGGAAGTGAAAGCAAAGGGAATGTGTGTGTTGGATGTGAAAGGGAATGACTTGTGCGAGACAAGCATTCGATGTGAATGACCAGAGATAGAAGAATCAGAGCTGGTCCAGATGTCTCCCTGAAGTAAATGAAGTGTCATTTTATAAGGGAAGGCATCTCCCGAAGTGGAATGGATTTGACTAGCAACCTCGCTTGCAGTGGAGGGTTTCCCCTTTTGGGGGTTGAAGGCTTTAGTCCCCCGGATAATAGCGTGCACCGTGCAGACCTGCAATGCCTTTGCGGCTGTGGGTTGGTGAAGCAATCTTCAGATGTGACTTGGCTACTGTTACCGTGCTGCTTTTTCCTTCCACAGCTTTTTAAGCCTTGAACCATTTAACCATTTAAGCGTTTACGTAATTAGTCATTTTATTTAGTCTTGAGCTACCCCCGTCATCAGGAGTAAAATATCTAGTCGATTTTAGATACTTTTTGTTGTGACCATGATAGTTTGTTAGTATACATATTTTCTTAACAATATATTATATAGTACGGGATCAGCAGAAAACGTCCTAAAGCGTGAGAACGATGAGAACTGATCCTGGCCTAACACGTGGCATGTGATATAGTGAAGGACGGAGGAGCTTTTTTGTCCTTTTATATATATATTTTTTTTCAATTTGTCTCATAACACCGCTTCATTTTTTTGGCGTTTAGATAGATTCAACAAAAACATGTCGTTTTTATTGTTTTTTTAGATCACTTGCATAGTAAATATTTTGGCGTTTAGTAAAATCATTTAGTATTTATAACTTTTTTTCCTCCATGGCTTTTCCCAAATTCATTAGGCGTTTTTGTAGATTTCAACAGTTCATATATGTTATCAAGGTAGTTTTCTTGGCGTTCATGACGTTTTTAAATTCATTAGTAATTTAAAAGAGTACAACTAAAATGAAATCAAACAAAAATTAATAGTCTTCTGTGGATTGTATGTCACACCCTGATATTTCCAGGTATTACCGGTGGGCCCGGTGGGGAGTATCGTGACGTAGTTGATATAATAATAGTCAAACAACACAATTTTAAAAGCACAGCGGAAGCAAAAGATGAATCACATTACAAACCGAATAAATAGTAATATCAAAGAATCACAACGGACTGTAACGGATCCACAGGCGGATCAAATAAAAAGGAAACGTAGTTCGTCAGATTTAAAATGCGTCCAAGCTTGCGAGACTCTTATTGATGCTAAGGAGAGGCCAGCCTATTTCGATTAGTACCTGCACTTAACCTTTTTGGGAAAAATACGTCAGTTTACACTGGTAAATACAATTAACTGACTCATTTTGAAAAAGTTTTAAGAAAATTGATTTGAATGCACAAGGCACAAAACATTTTATAACTTGGGATAATTATTTATATATAAACTTTTAAAAGAATTACATGTTTCTTATACGTTCAGTAGCCTGGATTGACACCGGCTTAAAGATTAATAGACACACCACATGATATAGTCCCGCGGCGAGTTATTCCCGAAACCGGCGGTTATACCTTATTATTTATATATGCACTGTCGGGTGTACGCCTACACCCCGTGCTTAGGTCGTGGCCATTTCGTAAAATGATGCCAAGAATATCCGGGACATGGTCATTAACCCCCCAAAGGCTTTAAGCAAACAAAACAATTTAAACGGGTCATATCAATAAATTAACCTTCATACGATCAAAAATTCAATGCCCGACCAAGCGGTATTTTATATACCGTACCCCAAGCCCGTATAGGGAAAATAAGTTAAAAGTATTTACCTTTGCAATTAATAATCACAAACAGCAAGTGCACGTATCTTTTACCGGGTCTCCTAATCTGGAACAAAGGTTTATAATAAGCTATTAGATTCCTAACGGGTCTTTAATTAAGCCTAAACTTAGACCGGTTAGTTTTAAAAGAAGATACGGTTCAAACGCACGATTAAGCGAAGACCGGAATAGAATGTGATTTAGACCCGACAAGTTTGGAGACTTGTGTAATATGGGTAAACTAAACACATTCTGGATTTTGAGACAAAAATGATAAGGTTTGACCCGTTTCGGCTAATTTATGCAAACTAGTTACATAAACCGCACCGAACGCGAATAATGCGTAACGGGTAACCAAATGATTCATGAACAGGTTTCCTAAGTTAATATGCCTTAAATATGTTGTGACAGCAGTAAGATATCTTCTATTATGCCCAAAATGGATTTAAAACTCAAATTATGTTCCGTAGGGGTATTTTGGTCATTTAAAAGGTTATAAAAGAGATTTAATATGATTCTGAGTTTCAGGTCTGATATAATCAGTAAAAATACTCAATTTAATAAGTTATATCATTAGGGTATTACATATATGTGAAATTTATCATTTATAACTAAGTTATGCACCGAAGGGGCATTTTTGTAATTTCACATAAGCTTATAAGGTCAAATCTGGAATCTGACTTTAAAAACTTTTACTTACTGTTAGAATAAAAAATTTACTTAATATATCAGTAGGTATTAAGTCTTATATATCTAAAATGGTTTTAATACATACTATGCGTTTAAAACGTGTAAAAAGACGGTTTTAAACGATTTCCGGGTTTTATAATGAAAGCTGATATTTTTATTATTCCAGAAGGTTCAAAATATTATATTTATCATATTAGATCAGTAGAAAAAGGTTTGGTATCAAAAGGATTTGTAAAACTCATTTTATAGCCCAAAAGGGCAAAACCGACAATTACCGAATAAAGCTTAGAACTCTATGTTATGCTCAACCTAAAAATAAATAAAAATCTTCAAAAATCCCAAAATATTATTTTACATCAGTGGGTAAAAAGTTTGATATCAAAAATTGGGTTTAGATAGGCTATATGCTAATTATGTCGTTTAATTAATAAAAAGTTTTTCATTTACGCTAATGAGCATAACTCCTAATCTAAAACTCAAACTGATGTCAAATTTTAGGGACAAGTTTATAAATTAGTAACTAAGGTTTCTATTCTTTTACATTTTCAAAAATCACATCTTAAGGTCATATGGGCATAATAGTCAACATTTAAGCATTTAATGGAAACATGCATATGAATCGGATAACTAATGAACCAAGTTGTATAATCACAGAGGGTTATACTAACGTGTAACCTGGTCCAAATAAAGCTCTAAGGCATTTCTAAAACATGCTACATTGGGTCAGAACTGAAAGTCAAAGTAAAAGTCAAATTATGCGACTTTCGGTTCCGAGCGGAGCCTAAACTGAAAATTGTCGAGTTGAACATGTTTGGACATGTTCTTACCTTAATTACGAAGTTATATTAGTGATAAAACAGGTTGCATGGCTTCTACATTGTTAATTATTCATTTATTTGAAAATAAGCTTTCTGTTGACTTTTTAAGATTTGCTTTGACCCGACAATTGACCTAGTTAGAGTGGGCATCAGAGGGTGCCCTTTTAAGAGTTTATTGCCCACATAATTACCAACTCATAGGTACTTTCAATTTGAAATTTGACTGGGCAAATTATGATTAATTACGAAGTCAAACTCTAATTACGACGGTTTGACTTTAAGCTAATTAACTAAGTAAAACTGAATTAAGGAAGGTTAAAGACACTTACAATGGTCCTATGCTCGATTAGGAAGCCTAAGAAAACTTGGTTGTTGACCAGAGAGCTCCAGAAATAAGCTTGTGAAAGTTTGCAAGTGAAAGTGTGAAGTGTTGCAACTAAGGGGCTCCTTATATATGAGTTTTGATGCCATTAGATCATGCCAAGCAACTCTATGCATGGATTCAGATCATCATAACTGTCCCTAGTGCATGAAATACCAGTGGGGGAGTCCCTGGTATATAAAAACAAGCTTTTAAGTCGGTTACAGGCCTGAAACTGGCATCTGCAGGTGAAATCTGTCGCTGGTAGTCCCAGGCGGCCCGCATAAGGATCCATACATACCTTACGCGGCCAGTATGAGGCCCGGGAACAAGTTAAAAATGTTTCATTAACTGTATTTTAGGTCCCTGGTCCTTCCAAACGTGGTTTTGAGTTTATTTCTTGCACTTTTGGCCCTCTAACTTGACTTTTAAGGGCTCCATGACATAACCAAACACCGTTAAGTCCTCGGTTAACCTTGTGATCACCCGTAAGGCCCTAGAATTCAACGTTGATGCTTTTAACCCCTCGTATACGAATATTATCATAACTTTCTCATACTTTATCGAAACCTTGTGAAATTTTTATCACTTATTCTAGTGAGCATAATTTATCGTTACAAAGCTTCGGGTTCGCTAAAAGGTCACTCAGAGGTATACTTTAAACATGTTGACACATTTAACCCCTGTAGTTTGTAATCTCTCACTTTCTTCCACAATTAGCTTCGTATGATCCATAATTCAGTCGTTTAAGGGTATAAACATCGTGTAGGGTTATTGTAAAGTATATTTATTCATTCTTGACATTTTGAATCCTTTTATTCACATACTTTCCTTATTTGTCAACTTTAGTCCCTCTAATGTAATCTTTTACATGTTTAAAGCTCATGACACGTGTCGATACATTATTGGACATGATTTTACGGGGTGTTACATCCTCACCCCCTTAAAAGAAATCTCGACCTCGATATTTACTGAAACAAATGAGGGTATTTTTCTTTTATTGTGGACTCTACCTCCCACGTGTACTCGGGACCTCTGCGGGCATCCCATTTAACTTTCACAATTGGCACTTGCTTTCTTCGAAGCTTCTTAACCTGTCGATCCTCGATCGACAAAAGTTTTTCGACAAACTTAAAGCTCTCATCTATATGTACATCCGTATGTGGTATGACTAGTGATTCATCAGCTAGACATTTCTTCAGATTGCAGATGTGGAATACATCATGAATACCACTGAGCTCTTCAGGCAAGTTTAACTTATAAGCCACTGATCCAACACATTCGAAGATCTCGAATGGTCCTATATACCTTGGGCTTAAGTTACCTTTTTTACCAAATCGCATCACTCCTTTCCAGGGTGATACTTTTAGCAAAACCTTATCACCAACCTCGAACTTTAGAGGTTTTCGCCTTTTATCAGCATAACTCTTCTGCCTATCCTTGGCAGCTTTCAGGCGATCACGAATCTGGACAATCTTTTCCGTCGTTTCAAGGACTATATCCGGTCCTGGTAACTGAGCTTCTCCTACTTCAGCCCAATAAATAGGCGTTCTGCACTTCCTACCATATAATGCCTCAAAAGGTGCTGCCTTAATGCTCGTTTGGTAGCTATTGTTATAGGAGAACTCGATCAATGGCAGGTGGTTATCCCAACTACCACCTAAGTCAATCACACATGCACGAAGCTTGTCTTCCAAGGTTTGGATCGTACGCTCACTCTGTCCGTCCGTCTAAGGATGGTAAGCCGTACTAAAATTTAAGCGTGTGCCCAAAGACTGTTGGAAACTTTTCCAAAAATGAGATGTGTATCTAGTATCTCTATCCAAGATAATAGACACTGGTACGCCATGAAGAGATACAATCTTATCTACGTACAATTAGGCTAATATGTCGGAGCTATGAGTCTCCTTGATGGGTAGGAAATGTGCTGACTTAGTCAGTCTATCTACTATCACCCAAATAGTATCATTTCCTTTCTTTGTCTTTGGCAATTTGGTGATAAAATCCATTGTCACCATTTCCCACTTCCAGGTGGGAAGTTCAGGCTGTTGTAACAAACCTGACGGCTTTTGATGTTCAGCTTTGACTTGAGCGCACGTCAAACATTTGGCTACATAGGTAGCTATAGACTTCTTTAAGCCTATCCACCAATAATTTGCCTTCAGATCCTGGTACATCTTGTCAGCTCCAGGATGAACGGAGTACTTAGAACTGTGGGCTTCCTGGAGGATAACATCCCGAAGTCCTCCATAAATTGGAACCCATATTCGTCCATTTAATCTCAGGATTCCGTCCTTGCCCTGAGATAATTGCTCTTCAGTTATTCCTAGCTTTTCATTAGAATAGTTAGCTTCCAATACGGCTTCCTTCTGCGCAGCTAACAACCTTTCATTTAAACTATTCTTTAATTCAATGCTCTTGGCATTGATTCTTATGGGCTTGACCCTTTCCTTTCTACTTAGGGCATCGGCGACTACATTCGCCTTGCCTGGATGGTATCATATCTCACAGTCATAATCATTCAAAGTTTCCATCCAACGTCGCTGCCTCATGTTCAAGTCCTTCTGATTGAACAGATGTTGAAGGCTTTTGTGATCAGAGTAGATCACACACTTAGTACCATACATGTAGTGCCTCCAAAGTTTCAGTGCAAATACAACGGCACCCAACTCCAAATCATGGGTGGTGTAATTCTTCTCGTGTACCTTTAATTGTCGAGAAGCATAGGCAATAACCTTGCCTTTCTGCATGAGCACACACCCCATACCAGTGTGTGACGCGTCACAGTATACTACAAATTCTTCTATTCCATCAGGCAATGTCAACACAGGTGCATTGCTCAACTTCTGCTTAAGAATGTCAAAAGACTCCTGCTGCTTAGGACCCCAATTTAACTTGATATTCTTGCGGGTTAGTGAGGTTAGGGGTGCAGCAATCCTTGAGAAGTTTTCAATAAATCGCTTATAGTATCCTGCCAAACCCAGAAAGCTACGAATTTCTGTGGGCGTCTTTGGCTCTTGCCAATTCATGACAGCTTCAACTTTAGCGGGATCCACTTGGATACCACGCTCACTAACTATATGTCCAAGAAACTGGACGTCGCGAAGCCAAAATTCACACTTTGAAAACTTGGCATAAAGCTTCTCCTGTTGAAGTAGTTTTAGAATACATCGAAGATGCTTCTCATGGTCAGCATGATTCTTTGAATAAATCAGAATGTCATCAATGGAGACAATGACAAACTTGTCCAAGTAGGGTTTGCAAACGCGATTCATGAGGTCCATGAATGCTGCTGGTGCATTAGTGAGCCCAAAAGGCATCACTAGGAACTCGTAATGACCATAACGAGTCCTAAATGCAGTTTTCTGCACATCTTCATCTCTAACTTTCAACTGATGGTAGCCTGACCTCAAATCGATCTTGGAGAAATAACTCTCCCCTTGAAGTTGATCGAACAGGTCGTCGATCCTGGGCAATGGATATCTATTCTTGATAGTGACCTTGTTAAGCTCGCGATAATCGATGCATAGGCGCATCGATCCATCCTTCTTCTTCACAAACAGTAATATTGGTGCTCCTCAAGGAGATGAACTAGGATGAATGAAACCCTTCGCCAACAAATCATCTAGTTGAGTCCTCAACTCTTTCATCTCTGTTGGTGCCAACCTGAAAGGTGCCCTTGCAACAGGTGCTGCTCCTGGAATAATGTCAATTCTGAATTCTACTTGCCTATCTGGTGGCAAACCAGGTAGTTCTTCAGGGAATACTTCAGGATATTCAGAAATGACGGGGATGTCTTCAATCTTGAGCTTCTGCTCATCAATAGTTACATGTGCCATATAAATGACACAACCCTTCTTCAAGCATCTAGATGCCTTGAGCATAGACACTTGCTCAGGCAGTCCATACTGGGTATCTCCTTGAATGGTAAGTGGTTCACCAGACGGAGTCTTGATCACCACTTGCTTCTTATTGCAAACGATCTGGGCTTGGTTGTGAGATAACCAATCCATGCCTATTACTATGTCGAAACCAGCTAATTTCAAAGGAAGTAAGGACAAAGGAAAAGAGTGGTTCCTAATGGATATGAAACATCCATCTAATACGGTTGATGCGGTTTCTATGGTGCCATCGGCTAATTCAACCTCATATTTTATGCTTAGGGTTCTAACAAGTAGATTTAACAACTTACAAAACTTATCATCAACAAATGACTTATCTGCTCCAGAATCAAATAACACTCTTGCATAAACGTCATTGATGAGAAAGGTACCTGTTATCACATTATCGTCCTGAACAGCTTCTCGTGCATCCCTTCAGAAGACCCTAGCATTGGTCTTTTTCCCATCCTCAGCCTTCTTAGCAAACTTAGGGCAGTTGGATTTGATATGCCCTTTTTCATTGCAGTTATAGCACGTAGCATCCTTGATTTTCTTACAGTCCAATGTCTTGTGCTCAGAAGATTTACAAATCCCACAAGGCCTTGGCTGCGATTGGGTTTTCGACTCGTATCTGCACCTCCCGAAGTGGTGCTTCTTACAGATTTTACACTTGGGCTTATCGCCTGACTGATGACCATCCTTTTTAGTTCCAGAACACTTTTTGTGGTCATTGTTTCCCTTATGCTTCTTATCTGACCGTCGTGAGTTGTCATCCTCACACTTTCTTTTCTCAGCATCGGGTTTCTGAGTGATCTTTGTCTGACCGCGTCCAAAGTAAGAGACAATGATATATCAGCTGCAGACCTAAAAGTAGCTGGTCTGGAGGCCTTCACACTTGCCTTGATCTCTGGGGCTAAACCCCCAATGAAACGAGCTATCCTCTTGGGTTCCGGGGTCACCAGATACGGAACCAGTCTTGACATAGTGTTGAAGCTCGTAAGGTAGGCTTGACAATCTAGGTTTTTCATAACCAACGACAAGAAATCAGACTCAATCTTTTCAACCTCATGCTGAGGACAGTAGTTTTCCTTAATCAACGTCACAAACTAATCCCAAGACAGATTGTACAATGGGATCTTCCCAGTGGCCTGAATCAAAGACCTCCACCACGCTAGTGCCTCGCCTTTGAATGACTGAGATACAAACTTTACCACATCCTTATTGGCGCAACCACTGATATCTACCACAGTGTCCATTTCGTCTAACCATGACATGCAATCAACTGCTCCTTTCTCCCCGGTGAAATCCCTGGGTTTGCAGGAGACAAAGTATTTATAGGTGCAACCTTTAGCACGCGGTTCCTTATTTAACACAATTCTCTTAGATGGAACACTCCTCTGGTTTGATGAGTGATGAGAATCACCTTTGTGAGCGGTATGAGTTCTAGAGGGTGGTTTAGAATGTGGTACTGACTCAGTCCTGACCTGGGTACCACTGGATTCTCTGAACTGTCTATCCAGAGCTCGCGTAATAGCATTATCTATCAATGCCTGTAATTCTGCTCCTGCTATGTTGACTCTGAAAGTGTCATGATTATCTCTGGGGTGGCTGTTGACTTCATCAGACCCAGCCATGTAGCTTGATTACTACATAAGATAAATGATTTTAATTTACTCAGAGGTGTAAAGCAGTTTTATCATTCTAGTTGATATATTAATCATGGTATTTAAGAAACCATTTCGATTAATTTGTTAGGCATATATATATTCAGGATTTTTCATTATATTAATCCTTAGTTATATTTAAAATATATTAATGGCATAAAAGGCCGAATCACATGGACAGTTTTAAATTTTTATCATGATCTTATAGGATCAAGGTATTGAGGTTTTAATCATAGTTTATTACCTCTTCTTAACAGGGGGTCGAGGACCACGACTGTCTTTTGTCTTATATGACAATGAATATAGCCCGTAGGCATTACATCCCTATTGGGTGTTTAATATAATAAAAGAATTTGGAAGAATCCAATGTAAGGATGACTTATGCGATTTTATCGAATCACATTTTGCCAGGAGTGTTAACATGTTTTCAGATGTTAACAAGGTTTTGAATCTTTTGAATAGGTTTTACCGTCTTGGCCATATCTAGAATGACATGTGGCTAGGTTTTACCTTTAAGATTCTTATTATTTTATTATAATGGTAGGTCTTATAAAAGGAATGTTATTTCTCATTTATTTTACATATTATATTTATGCATATAATTTATCAAAAATGAAAAATTTAAATTTTTACCATTCCATTACAAAAATTAAACAAGTACAGGTTTGCCCTAAACGGGACTTCTACAAGAAATCACATGCCCACGCAGGGGCGAAACAACCTAACATACCCACGCAGGGGTTAAACAGAAAAACATGCCCCACGCAGGGGCGGAATACTGAAAGACATGCCCACGCAGGGGCTGAATACATAAACAATTGTCCACGCAAGGACTGATTAAACATTAAAGGAATACAAATAAACTAATAAAGGATTTAATAATCCTTTTTTCTTTTCTCCTTGATTAAGTTCACCAGACCCTTGAACATTCCTCGGTTCTGCCTACGGTCTTCCCGAACTTCCTGCTGCACCTGACTCAACCTTTGAAGAATCTCCTGATGCTGCGGTGGTGATATCACTGGCGGCTGCGGGGGCTGCTGAAACAGCGGAGGTTGAGGAGGTGGCGGCTGTCGATACCCATAAGGTGGGTATCCATAGTGTGGATATCCCGCTTGATATGGGACTCCAAAGGTTCCCTCGGGATGAAGAGCATGGTAGTTTGTTGCCGCTACCAGGTATGGGTCAGCCTCGGCGTAGTTGTAGTTGGTGTGGACCGGCTGCTCAAAAGGGTTGTACGCCGCTGAACCGGCGTATGTAGGAATTGGGTTGTTAAAACCCACTAGTGGTGGTGCGACCGGTGCAGACTGCACCTCAGAAATGGGGTTCGAAGGCCCACCCATCTGTGGGTCTTCGTATTGTGGCGGATAATGACTGCCACTAGATGGTCGAGGAGTGCTGATGTGGACTCCCCCTCGCACGGACATCCGTGCGGTTGTTCTCCTACGCCTCGGTGGCTCCGGAGGCTGTTGCTGTACTGGTGGTGGTGGCGGAGTGACTGCTACAAAACGGGAATCCTCAGAGGGATCCTGCTGTGGCTGCTGCTGTTGCGGTGAGTTGTGGTAACTGGGAGTAAACACCCAGTCGATCTGGTTGAACCTCGCCTCGTAGCTATCGGGACCATTATAAGGTGATCCCAGAAAAGGTGACCCATCCGAAATCTCGATGGGGTGGTTAGGGGTCCCGGTTGGAGGCTCGGCGGGATTCGTGTCTTCGTCCATGTCCATCGCATGGTCGCCCGAGAAGTGGTCTTCAGGTCCTAGTGGGTTAAAACCCACTGGTTCTTCAATGCAGTTTGCCGGGTTGAACCGGCTCCAGAAATAGGGCGTTGGGTCATCGAAAGGTGAGTTGTGGCCCTGGAGAGGTATATAAGAATGGTGGGAATTATGGGGCTCGTTTTCAGACTGAGGCCCAAAGGAGTTTTGGAAAGAAGGGGAGGAGCTCAGCGAAACTGAGCGCCTTGCGGGTTCAATATAGGACCTCCAGTTTTCTTGAGGACTTCTGCTAAGGGAATCTGACGGTGTTCGCCGGTGCGAAGGCCCGGCCTCATGATCATTCGGGGCGACGAGTGGCCCCTTGCCTCTTCCTCTCCCTCTCATTCTTGGTGGCATTTTTGACCTGTCAAAACAAAAAAGGGATTCAACAAGAAGATATAAAAGACAAAGTTAGAAATAAAACAAATTTGGATTAATCCTAAGTTCTTTGTCTAGACTCGGAAGTCGATGAATGTGCAAACTGTGTCATTGAGATTAAACACAAAAAAAGACTAGTGTTTAATTCACTCAACGTCGGCTCTGATACCAACCTGTCACACCCCGATATTTCCACGTATTACCGGTGGGCTCTGATACCAACCTGTCACACCCCGATAACCTATTAGATTCCTAACGGGTCTTTAATTAAGCCTAAACTTAGACCAGTTAGTTTTAAAAGAAGATACGGTTCAAACGCACGATTAAGCGAAGACCAGAATAGAATGTGATTTAGACCCGACAAGTTTGGAGACTTGTGTAATATGGGTAAACTAAACACATTCTGGATTTTGAGACAAAAATTATAAGGTTTGACCCGTTTCGGCTAATTTATGCAAACTAGTTACATAAACAGCACCGAACGTGAATAATGCGTAACGGGTAACCAAATGATTCATGAACAGGTTTTCTAAGTTAATATGTCTTAAATATGTTGTGACATCAGTAAGATATCTTATATTTTGCCCAAAATGGATTTAAAACTCAAATTATGCCCCGTAGGGGTATTTTGGTCATTTAAAAGGTTATAAAAGAGATTTAATATGATTCTGAGTTTCAGGTCTGATATAATCAGTAAAAATACTCAATTTAATAAGTTATATCAGTAGGGTATTACATATATGTGAAATCTATCATTTATAACTAAGTTATGCACCGAAGGGGCATTTTGGTAATTTCACATAAGCTTATAAGGTCAAATCTGGAATCTGACTTTAAAAACTTTTACTTACTGTTAGAATAAAAAATTTACTTAATATATCAGTAGGTATTAAGTCTTATATATCTAAAATGGTTTTAATACATACTATGCGTTTAAAACGCGTAAAAAGACGGTCTTAAACGATTTCCGGGTTTTATAATGAAAGCTGATATTTTTATAATTCCAGAAGGTTCAAAATATTCTATTTATGATATTAGATCAGTAGAAAAAGGTTTGGTATCAAAAGGATTTGTAAAACTCATTTTATTGCCCAAAAGGGCAAAACCGACAATTACCGAATCAAGTTTAGAACTCTATGTTATGCTCAGCCTAAAAATAAATAAAAATCTTCAAAAATCCCAAAATATTATTTTACATCATTGGGTAAAAAGTTTGATATCAAAAATTGGGTTTAGATAGGCTATATGCTAATTATGCCGTTTAATTAATAAAAAGCTTTTCATTTACGCTAATGAGCATAACTCCTAATCTAAACCTCAAATTGATGTCAAATTTTAGGGAAAAGTTTATAAATTAGTAACTAAGGTTTCTATTCTTTTACATTTTCAAAAATCACATTTTAAGGTCATATGGGCATAATAGTCAACATTTAACAATTTAACGGAAACATGCATATGAATCGGATAACTAATGAACCAAGTTGTATAATCACAGGGGGTTATACTAACATGTAACCTGGTCCAAATAAAGGTCTAAGGCATTTCTAAAACATGCTACGTTGCGTCAGAACTGAAAGTCAAAGCAAAAGTCAAATTATGCGACTTTCAGTTTCGAGCCGAGCCTAAACTGAAAATTGTCGGGTTGAACATGTTTGGACATGTTCTTACCTTAATTACCAAGTTATATTAGTGATAAAACAGGTTGCATGGCTTCTACATTGTTAATTATGCATTTATTTGAAAATAAGCTTTCTGTTGACTTTTTAAGATTAGCTTTGACCCGACAATTGACCTAGTTAGAGTGGGAATCAGAGGGTGCCCTTTTAAGGGTTTATTGCCTACATAATTACCAACTCATAGGTACTTTCAATTTGAAATTTGACTGGACAAATTATGATTAATTACGAAGTCAAACTCTAATTACGACGGTTTGACTTTAAGCTAATTAACTAAGTAAAACTGAATTAAGGAAGGTTAAAGACACTTACAAGGGTCCTATGCTCGATTAGGAAGCCTAAGAAAACTTGGTTGCTGACCAGAGAGCTCCATAAATAAGCTTGTGAAAGTTTGCAAGTGAAAGTGTGAAGTGTTGCAACTAAGGGGCTCCTTATATATGAGTTTTGATGCCATTAGATCATGCCAAGCAACTCTATGCATGGATTCAGATCATCACAACTGTCCCTAGTGCATGAAATACCAGTGGGGGAGTCCCTGGTATATAAAAACAAGCTTTTAAGTCAGTTACAGGCCTGAAAATGGCATATGCAGGTGAAATCTGTCGCTGGTAGTCCCAGGCGGCCCGCGTAAGGATCCATACATACCTTACGCGGCCGGTATGAGGCCCGGGAACAAGTTAAAAATGTTTCATTAATTGCATTTTAGGTCCCTGGTCCTTCCAAACGTGGTTTTGAGTTTATTTCTTGCACTTTTGGCCCTCTAACTTGACTTTTAAGGGCTCCATGACATAACCAAACACCGTTAAGTCGTCGGTTAACCTTGTGATCACCCGTAAGGCCCTAGAATTCAACGTTGATGCTTTTAACCCCTCGTATACGAATATTATCATAACTTTCTCATACTTTATCGAAACCTTGTGAAATTTTTATCACATATTCTAGTGAGCATAATTTATCGTTACAAAGCTTCAGGTTCGCTAAAAGGTCACTCAGAGGTATACTTTAAACATGTTGACACATTTAACCCCTGTAGTTTGTAATCTCTCACTTTCTTCCACAATTAGCTTCGTATGATCCATAATTCAGTCGTTTAAGGGTATAAACATTGTGTAGGGTTATTGTAAAGTATATTTATTCATTCTTGACATTTTGAATCCTTTTATTCACATACTTTCCTTGTTTGTCAACTTTAGTCCCTCTAAAGTAATCTTTTACACGTTTAAAGCTCATGACACGTGTCGATACATTATTGGACATGATATTACGGGGTGTTACATTGTATTACATCAAAGATGTAACCATCGATTTATTCATCACTCTCCTCAGACTCATCATCATCATCTTGTTCATTGGCGTATAACGCCATAATCTCGTCTCTTATTTGTTGCATCCTATACCTGAATGTATTCACAATGCTGGATCTAGCATCGTTCGAAGGTGCTAAATCACAGAGTTGTTCAAGAAGATGTAGTCTATCTGTGTTCAGCACTTCATCCATTGTCAAAGAATAATTCCCCCCCCCCCCCCCCCGTGTAGATAGCTCACCTTCACCGTTCTTGATTGTTCATCCAGAATCCAACTGGTAACTTTTGGTGGATCAGTATCGTCAACATCATCATCATCTTCTGGAAAATTTCTCTTTAATCTTCTTATTACCGTTAGATTCCTCTCACAATCGTATGCCACTGGAACCCTAAGGGCTAGAATATCCCTCTGAACGACTTCATCCATACTAAGTATGGCCTTGATTGTTTTGACTTTCACCCTTTTCCTGTCAGAGAACTTTAGGACGAAACGTCCCTCTGACCTCTTAAACCTCCATGCAATAACCTGCGCCATTTTTGTTGAATCGTATGGCGTTTTATACAATGTGTGGCGTTTTTATTGAAATGTGTGGAGTGTGAAGCTTTTGTTTAGCTATTTGTACTTATATAATGAGCTTTTTTTTCTTTTTTTTTGGCGGCAGGTATATATATGTTTTTGGCGGTAAAAAACATCAGTAATTTCATTGATGTGTATTTTGTGTATCAATTGTTGTGCCATGTTGGATGCAGGCCTATAATGTGACAGGTAATTATGGCGTTTTGGAAAGATAAAATAAATTCAATTATGATGGCGTGGATTTTAATATAATAAATATTAGTAATAAAGTTTTCCGTCGTTTCAGTTACTGTTTGCAGTTACTGTTTTGTTCAGCTTCATCTGTTAGGCTGTAACACTACTCAACTTTTTAGGGTTTGGCGTTTTGTTTTTAATCGCGTTTAGATAAAGATGGCACGTTGTTTTTTACATTGTTTTAATGACATTTTTTGGCGTTTTATATAGTAACAACGTGCTTTGCCAGCATCCGTTCTCACAGTTTTCATACTATTAGGCGTTTTTGTGTTTGTAGTGTTTGGCGTTTTATAAACAATTTTTTTAACAGATATAACGTATTTTATTAGTAGATAATTAGATAACAAACAACATAAATTGATCCCCTAAAAAAATATGAGTGCATAATGTCTATCACTTCTGTCAATCACGTATCGTAGCTTAATTAGATAAATCAAGACCGGTGCTTTACTGGGTTAAATAACAAGAGGATAAAAGTTATAGTCCATTCGGACGGATGGACACAAAGTCCATCCAAACGAATGTGTAGGTCCACTCGGAGGATCGAGTATAACATGTTCCTTCTTACCGAACAAACCCGAGAGTGCAGAATCCAAACAGGTTGTTAAACCAAGTGAAGAACACGAATACAAGTACAAGATTCATAGTTAAAGCTTCCTTGTATAACTAACAATAGAGTTTCAATACAATGTTTACACAATAACAATCTCTAAACTCAACTGCTGTGTGCTCTATGTGTGTTCTCTCCTCCAATCTATTCAGACTTATGTCTTCTGTTTATATATAAAGCAGGTCTGCCACTTGACGAAGAACTATGGGTCCACTTATAAACCCCACGAAGAACTCAGACAAGGCGAAGTATGGTTCTTCGTGGATACCATTTCTGCGAAGAACTATTCTCACGAAGAAGGTACTTCGTGGATGGATGGATGGTTCTTCGCTGATGTTGTTTTTCGTAGGAAATACATAGTTGACATGGGTTCTTCGTCAAACATGCAGGTCTTTCGTCAATGGCTGCAACATGCAGACTAACAAACAACAAACATCTATAATTAAACACAAACATGCATACTTCACACACGCAGTTGCATTTACATCAACCTTTACAAAGCAAACAACGTACCGGGTCAAGATAGGATGATATGTTGACCTCGGCCTTCACTTCGTAACCGAGTCGAACCGGAACGAGTTGTATCCACACATAATGTGCATCAACAAACTCCCCCTTGGATGCTGCTCGTGATGGTTCGTCTTCCATGTTGTAGGATCTTCAAAGGTCTTCACGTGTCGCAAACGGGGAGGTGTATCAGCAAGCTCCCCCTTGAACGTTGCTTGTGAGACGTTGATCTTCAAATTTTAGATCCATGTGGTGTTGATGAGTGGTCAGCGGCAACTCGATTATCTTCATCTTCTGATTGCGTCCATGTCGTGTCTTCATTCCAAAGCTCGTCTTCTAACTTGTTCTCTTTGCCTTTAGCTAGTTTGAATGTCGCATCTGCACATTCAAGAAAGCTAAACGTGTAATGAGAACAACTGCTTGGAATATAATTAACATAAATAAACGACACACATGTGACCATTTTTCAATCAACTACCATCCGGCAATTTGTTTGAAAGTTTAACACATTTATCAATTTTAGTTTTTCACTTTCAAGACTTGCAAATTTCGACCGTTTATGAAGATTTAGTTGTTTTGGTTTTCGTTCAGATTTCAGGTAACGAAGACTCGAGTTCCAACATCGGGAAATCAAAAGAAATTAGAAATAAAATCTTTTTGGCTTTTATAAAGTTTATATTAAAGCACACCTAAAATCTTTTTGGTAATTTTTGAATATGTGAAATGTAAAGACAGAAAACAGTAAATAAATATATACAAAGATGCAAAAACTAAAAGCATTAAATAAATATTTACAAACATTCTTTTTGCGAGTTTCGAAGGTAAGAGAATCATATCAGTGTACGGTCATGCCAAAACATTCTTGTTGTTCATTTTGTTAACATTTAGATAAGCATCCTATAACGATTATCGGTATTGTTATCCACATAAGCTCAACTTATTAGATGTAATCGTGGCGAGGGGATACGATTAGTGTATGATTTATACTTACCGACCGGTGTTCATCCACACACGACACATTCCCGTATCAAGGTATGCACGTGAGTTTATCTTACTGGTGAGTATACCATTTATTATCTGTTTTGACGTATATGAAAATGTGAGATACTCACTTATTTTGATTTGAAAACAAGCCCTATGTGATAGAATCACTTATTGATGAGGAACTTGTTTTTCAGATGCATGAGGGCACAGGAGCAAGTCCGTGAACAGGTTAGTACCATCGTACAGACAAAGAGACAAACTTGACTCCCGCATGAAAGCTGTGATATATTATCACTTATTTTGTTTGGACATGTGATTGTTGATCACTTATTGAGGTCGTTTGCAATATGTACACGTATGCATAGTATCATGGAAGATCTAGACTTCGTCTCCGTTATTTTTCAGTAAAAGAAACAACCATGATACCCAGATGATAAACATCATAAAGACCACATATCTCAGAACCTCGGCAATCTCTCAAATGAAATTTCGAAATTTCGGTACTAAGACCATATGCCAATGGGCGGTTCCCACACAGTCTTCAGTCGATTAAAGTTTATATCACCCTGCACACTTTAAAATGATTGTGAGCCTACCGATACATCTTATATAGAGCTGCTTATCGTTTTTCATTTTAGTTTTAAAGAGGTTTGGATAGACCACTGATGTACTATCATTTTTTCTTTTTCTCGCCAGGAAACTTATTTTTGTTTTTCTATTGTTTTTGTGTTTTTGAAATTTTTCGATGTTTTTGAATTTTTCAAATTTGGATTTACTCCCCCTAAAATGTAAAAACTATGATAAATTAAAAACACAAAGATATTTACAAAAACGATTTTCTGATGTCGGTTTTACTCAAGCTTGACCTTAATGTCGTTTAACAATAATAAAAAGTCAAATCGTGATTTGTCAAATGCGTTGGTAAAAAGATCGGCACGTTGGTCATCGGTGTGGACCTTAACAACATCGATTAGCCTTTTATCAAAGCAATCACGTATGAAGTGATATTTGATTTTGATGTGTTTGGTCTTTGAATGCTGCACAGGATTTCTAGTGATCTGTAAGGCAGCAGAATTATCAATGAAAATAGGAGAAGATAGGAATTCAAAACCGTAATCGCGCATTTGTTGTTGGATCCACAGGACTTGGGAGCAACAACTTGAGGCAGCAATGTATTCAGCTTCACAGGTTGATGTAGCGACACAACTCTGCTTCTTGCACTGTCATGTGACTAGGCGATTTCCTAAAAACTGACATCCAGCCGTTGTGGATTTGCCGTCGATTTTGCATCCGCCAAAATCAGAATCACTGAAAGCAATCAAGTCAAAACTATCATCCCTAGGGTACCAGAGACAGGTGTCCGGGCATCCCTTCAAATAGCGAAAAATCCTTTTCACAGCTGCAAGATGTGAGGCCTTCGGGTTGACTTGATATCGGGCAAGCAGGCACGTAGGATACATTATATCTGGTCTTGATGTTGTGAGGTACACAAGAGATCCGATCATTGTGTGGTAAAATGAAGAGTTAACAACATCACCCTTCAAGTCCGAATTAATTCCGTGATTTTGCTGAAGTGGGGTACCAATGGGCGTTGCTTCCGACATCTGGAATCGGTTCAAGATGTCATTAACATACTTACTCTGATGGATGAATATCCCAGACTTCGTTTGTTGCACTTGTAGGCCCAAAAAGAATGTCATTTCCCCCATAGCGCTCATTTCGAATTTCTCCTGCATAACACGCTCAAAGTTCCTACACAAAACATCGTTAGTAGAACCAAATATAATATCATCTACGTATAACTGTACCAATAGAAGATCTCCATCATTTTCTTTGATGAAAAGAGTGCAATCGATAAGACCTCTGTGAAATCCATTCTCCAGCAGATAATTAGATAAGGTTGTGTACCAAGCTCTCGGTGCTTGATGTAATCCGTAGAGAGCTTTGTTGAGCAACCAAACCCGATCAGGGTGAATAGGATCTTCAAAACCTGGAGGCTGTTCGACGTACACCTCTTCTTCAACCACACCATGTAAGAATGCACTTTTCAAATCCATTTGGTAGACCTTGAATCCTTTGAAGGACGCATAGGCTAGAAAGATCCGAATAGCTTCCAGACGTGCAACCGGTGCATAAACTTCATTGTAGTCTATTCCTTCAATCTGACGAAAACCTTCAACGACTAATCTTGCTTTGTTTCGAATGACAATCCCACGGTCATCCTTTTTGCACTTATACACCCAACGGGTACCAATATTCTTGTAATCATCAGGTTTATCAATGAGTTTCCAGACATCTAGCTTCTAGAATTGTTGCAGTTCCTCCTGCATAGCTTCAACCCAAGAATTATCTTTTAACGCTTCTTTCCAAGATTTTGGTTCTTCTTGTGATACATAACACGTGAAGGACCAATCATTTTGCAAACCCGATTCTCTAATTGCAGCATACAAGCCAACGTTGTTGTTGTTTCTCAACTGATTTCTCGTCCGCATGCCACTATGAACATTACCAATGATGTTTTGTTGAGGATGGGTATTATGGATTCTTGTATCTGGATTATCTGGAACTGGAACATTTATACCCAGATTGTTGAAGTTGAGATCAACAACCAAATCAATACCCAGAACTTGCGAAGGGGATGATGCAGTAGCTTCAGCTGTTTTGGGGGCGTCCACTGGAGGTGTAGCCTCTGAAGTACCATGAACAGCTTCTTGGTCTGCATCGAGAAATTCATCATCCTCTGAATATTCGTTCAGTTCAGTAGCATCATGAAAATCCTCATTGTCAAGAGCATTATTGTTAACTGAAGATGGTTCTTGATTGTTGACAATAATTGGACGAACCAACGGTGAATCTGTTGCGTTGTCACTCTCGAAAAACATCTGTGCCGCAGCATCTACTGCAACTTCTTCAATATTGATCGAATTGAAGAAGTCATCGTACTCAAACATCCAAGGCTAACCAGGACATTTGACTGGAAATGTTTGCCTTTGTACTCTGACTTCAGACCATTCCTCGACCTTTTTTGTCTCTAGATTCCAGACTCTTAAGTTTGGGGTGGCATACCCAAGAAAGTATCCTTCAATTTCTTTTGCCCCAAACTTTCCATTAGGATCGATCATTGTGCAAGGAGCTCCAAACCGTTCAAGATATTGTAAATCTGGTTTCTGTTTGTGAAGAAGCTCAAAGCAGGTCTTGTTGTGTCTTTTTACTGTAAGGACTTGATTCATTATATAACAAGCAGAGGCCACAGCTTCACTCCAGAATGGAATGGGCAACTGCGACTCTGCCAACATAGTCCTAGCAGTTTCGATCAATGTACGGTTCTTACGCTCAGCAACGCCATTCTGTTGAGGAGTGTAACTTGCACTGAATTCGTGAAGAATACCTTTGGATGTACAAAACTCCGCCGTTGCATGATTTTTAAATTCAGTTCCATTGTCGCTGCGTATCCGTCTAACTTTCAAAGTATACAAATTCTCAATCGTTGTGATCAAGTTTTTGATAATTCCGAAAGTGTCACTCTTGTGTGCCATAAATGCCACCCAAGAAAATATTGAATAATCATCAGTCACCACGAGGCAGTACTGATCATTCCTGATGCTTTTATGCTTGACAGGACCGAACAAATCCATGTGCAAACGTTCAAGCGAAACTGCCACGGTGTTGATCTTCTTTGTAGGGTGCGACTTCTTTCTTTGCTTTCCTTTCTGGCATGAAAGACAGACGTCTTGAAGATGGAAATTTTTAAGAGGAACACCAGTCACTAATTCATTCGACACCAAATGATTCATTTTTCTTAAATGAATGTGTCCCATCTGTCTGTGCCAAGAGATTGATTCCTTTTCTGTGGCTTTGGAAATGAAACAGGTTGCTTGTGCAGACGTTGTAATTGCTTGGCTCATATCAAGGACATATAAATCATTTATCCTTGGAGCAGATAAGAGAATCCAGTCTTTTGGAATCTTGAAACCGGGTTTCAGCACGTAACATCCATTTGCATCAAAGTGTACTGAAAACTTCTTATCACAAATTTGTGAAATGCTGAGAAGATTGTGATCAAGTTGTTGCACAAATTTGATCTTATCAAAGCTTAAAACTCCGTTGGATACCATTCCTTCACCAGTAATATATCCGCCTTTATCTCCAGCAAAAGCAACATAACCTCCTCTAATAGATTTGACGTCGTAGAGAAGCTTCATGTCGCCGGTCATGTGCCTGGATGCCTCACTATCAACAATCCAATGACTGCTGAAAGTTCCTCCTGGAACACCCTGCACATGTACTCACATGATTAGTTGAAGATGGTGTTCCTCCTGGAACACCCTGCACATGTACTCCTGGAACATCTACAATTAAACACAAACATGCATACTTCACACACGCAGTTGCATTTACATCAACCTTTACAAAGCAAACAACGTACCAGGTCAAGATAGGAGGATATCTTGACCTCGGCCTTCACTTCGTAACCGAGTCGAACCGGAACGAGCTGTATCCACACATAATGTGCATCAACAGAATGCACCATCTGACCATCCAGATCTATAAGATTTAGTCCATCCGTCCGGATGGAGGCCATCCGCTAGGTTTTTTGGTCCGGATGGAGACTGCCTATATATATATGTGTGTGTAGGGTCTTGTCATTGTAAGACTTTTGGAGCAACTTTGAGGCGAAGCTCTGCTCGTTTGATTTCGTGGTTTTGTACTGTCAAAGTATTAATAGAAATTAGTGTTAATTACTTCTTTGTGTCTGATCCACTCACGTGATTGGATTCCGCACAACTTACGTGTTCGTACGTAATCAACGGTCAAGGAATCGATCCAGGATTCGAATCCACAAAAAAGATAGAAAATGAAAAAAATAAAAAATAAAAAATAAAAAATGCGAATCTAATTTCTCATCCAAATCTTCACTGTCATCAGCCTCTTCTTCTTTAATTTTTTGCACCTTGAAGCTTTGAATACCTTAGCTAGATGCCAATTTTCTTACATAAGGCACGTCTTTAGACGAAGCTGATTAGTGACATCCAATATTTTGGTGTGATATATTCTTGTTTGGTGACATGTCGTTGAAGATCAACTCCTGCTTGGATGCTATTATGATCATGGAGTCCAAAATTGCATTTACACTGGTATCGATCCCTTCATGTCATCAATATATCCATCAAGAACAAAGCTCACATATTGGCATATCATTGTCATCAGTCTCTTTTTCTTGAATATTTGTCCTCATCCAGCAAAAGCTTATAGAGATACACACCTCAGAGAAGAATCCATTCAGTGAAACTTCATGCAGAACAATACTCAATATAGAAGAAACGAGCTTTGCCATCTGTGGTTTTTTAATTATTTTTTTGGTGTTTTAAAGTGAGTGGTTTCTAGGAAACACGTCGTTTGTTTTTTGGGTGTGATCAATTGTTTGTGCAGAGACGTCTCTCTTATAGGATGTTTATGGTGCGTAGTTTAGCCGGGATTTTATAATAATAAATGCTAGTAATAAAGTAACTGTCTTTTCAGTTACTGTGTGTATTTACTGTTTTGTTTAGATTTGTCAGTTTAGGGTGATAGACGTCCCATTTTCCAAGTTTGGCGTTTTTAATGGCATTTTGTAGACCAAGATGACAAAATACACTAACAGAGAAAACATTACACAGGAAAAATATTTTTTATTATTTTGGCGTCCTGTATGCAATGACTTTTTGTAGCTTTTTTTGGCGTTTTGAAAGTAAGGGGAGAAATATAGTGTTTTATTATCTTAAAAAAATTACGCAAAAGAAAAAAAAATTAAAACTCCTCGTCAGAAGGTACTTTATCTGAGAAGTATCCATCGCTTCCCTCTTCTTCTTCTTCGGAGTCTTCTTCTAGTCTTTCATCCAATTCATCACTTTCAGTTTCATCGGCTTCTTGTTGTTTAAGATTCTGAAGCATCTATTTGAACATGTCCTGCGTCAACGCCATTTTTAAGTCCATGTCTGTGTTCAAACACGTAGCGTTGTGCAACTCTTCCATGAACCCAACCCCCTGTTTTTTCATGATATTTTCAAGCAGATAGTCTTCCTGCTCGCCGTTATCACATATAACGCTCACCATGTCTGTTTTTTCATCAAAACGCCATGATGTTATGACTAGGTCCATTTTTTCATCTGCTTTGCTTGGTCCAAATTTCCTTGTTAATGTTCTTATAAGTTTTTGTGTTTCATGACATTCGTTATCCAGAGCGATGCCAAGCAACAGGATAGTCCTCTGTACCTCTTCTTCCATCTTCAAAATTGCTTTGATGGTCTTAACATACACCCTTCTTCTGTTGTCAAAACGTATGACGAATCTTCTGATTCTCAGAGTGTATCTCCATGAAACGATGGTTGTCATTTTTGGTGTTTTGATTAAACTTGGTGTTTTGGTAAAATATATTTTTTAGAACGATGGATTGAAGTGATTATGGAAGCGATTTTTAACGTCGTTTAAATAATGATGTTTTTGGCGCGTAATTTAGGAGGAAATTTCTTCTAATAAATGTTAATAATTGAATTTCAGTTACTGTGTTGTTTCTTCTTCCTGTAATCTCAAACGCGTTTTATCACTAATCTTTGGCGTTTTGTATTAATGGCGTTTTATTTGTTTTGAATGGCGTGTTCTCATTTTTGTTAGCGTTTTGAATTTGAGCAGTAAAAGATCTTTTTACCCTTAATGAAGCACGTTCATTTAATAAAACTGGTGTTATTTACGAAAACGCCACCGCGCCAATTTAGTGCATAGATTGTTTTGATCGGACGATTCATAAGCGTTCCCATTGTTCTCAAACTTTTCACCGTTTTTCCTAAATCCTGACCCATATTATATAAACTTAGTTTTGAACTTTACTTGGACGAATATTAGCTATAACATTCTAAAAAAACTGGTTTTCAAAATACAAGTATGATCAGTAATAAACAACCTATAGCATCAATGTAGTAAAATAGAAAAAGAACTGTTTAATTAGATATACTAGTGTTTTCAAGTAAAAAAAATATAATCGAAATTATATCTTATGGGTATGCAATAATAATGAATATGTGAGTTTTCTTTTTACTATTATCATAACAAACTGTAACCGAAAGAAAGAGTTACGAATGCAAATGTACATTAGCACTTATTTAGTGAGAAAAGAAGTATCAATCCTGTGCATATGTTTTGTTTTCTTTTCTAACTTAATCAAATTTGTATTTATTTAATACAAAGGAAAAGTGATTAAATTAGCTGAATAAAACAACCAATTTACCTTTCACTTTAAAACTTTTGATTGACATCAAATACTACATGATCTCAAGAACTTTTTTTATTAATTTTTCTTACTACGAGATTGTCATATGACATAAAACATTAAAAGATAACTTTGTCAGATTCGCAAGAAAACCACATTTGTAAAAACAAACTTGTAAGAAAATCATATTCTAGAAAAGCGAACTCAGAAGAAGAAAGAGGGGTTTTAATAATATTTTTACAGTTTAAATCTTATAGTTGTAAACTTGTAGTAAGAGAATGAAATGAATACGGTGAGAGAAGAGTTGGAAGTCTCTTGAGATGAGAAATCACAAAAATTGTAAAATTACCTTTCTTTTTATGAAGTTTATAATCTTTATCCTTTTATTTTATATTATATATATATATATATCCAATTATAAAACATTTTTTACTGACTAATTTCTTTTATTGATGTTATCTATGAGATTTTGTAAACATGCATATGAACATCAAGAACAAAACTAGAATATTATCGTGAAGATTAACAAGAACTTATCATCACATCTTGATGAAACACAGATTAACACCAAGGTTAATCTGTGGGATTATTTCTTCTGTGGGTTCAACCTCCTTTCTTACTCGTAGAAACGGCCTGAATCCTGCAAAACAGCAACACCGTTAGTCTCGTTAAGAGGGGAATATGGGGGTTTCCCTCTTAACCAGGCTCCGGCGTAAGAATAAGTACTGTTCTGAGGGAGAATAAACGGTGTGTGTGGAGTGTGAGAGTATATAGAGCAAGATGATTCAACCTGGATGATGAAGGGTCCTATTTATAGCCGGAGGGTGAAGGAGGGAGGAGCAGCAGTGCCAGCTGTGGTTGCGCGCCAGCTGTCCGACCAAGGGGAATATCCTTTTGGTCTCCTCTGCCGTGGTCAGTGTAGTGGTACACGTGGCGCGCTTATATTTGCCTATTTTGGAGACGTCGTACTGGTCTTGTTGGACTGCTCCTTGATTCGTCGCAGGCCTACCTGGCGTCTGATGTTTGGTGACACGTGTTGTCCTTTTTGTCGGATGGAGCATCTTTGGTGCCACCTTGATGTTTTCCAGAAGCTTCTAGAAGCTTCTGGATGATCTTGCTGATGTAAACGCCACATAGGATGGAAAAGTGGTGTGGTCCTTGCCATGTGGGCAAGGAATTGGGACCATACCTCTTCAAGTCCCCCCAGTCCAGTGTGCCTTCTAGTTGAGTTGATCGTCTAGGAGGGATTCTGGACTTATGAAGGTAGTGGTTTCTATGGCGTATGCTTTTGTGGAAAACTTGAAAAGTTGAGCCAAAAGGGTGCGTGGCGCATGGGTTTTGGCAATTTGTAAAAGTTGAGCCAAATGGACGCGTGGCGCATGTGTTTTGGCAACTTGTAAAAATTGAGCCAAATGGACGCATGGCGCATGGGTTTTGACAACTTGTAAAAGTTGAGCCAGATGGACGCATGGCGCATGGGTTTTGGCAATTTGTAAAAGTTGAGCCAGATGGACGCATGGCGCATGGGTTTTGGCAACTTGTAAAAGTTGAGCCAGATGGACGCATGGCGCATGGGTTTTGGCAACTTGTAAAAGTTGAGCTAAATGGACGTATGGCGCATGGTGCAGGCATTTGTTGTTTTCTTCTGAAAGAAGTTTTATTGTCTTGGGAGGGAGCGACTGATGTGACTGTCTGGTGTCCCCTGTCTTATCGGAGGTGAACAGGCGCCTTTTCAGTCATGTCAGTTACTTTATGTCGAGGTGTCAGGCGTCTGTTTTCCACGCTCCCGAAAAAATAGGTGACGTCTTCTCTCTTTTATGACGTGTTTCTCCCCCATTGATTGCCTTTCTGGATTCTGACGGCCCACTACCCATCGCATTAAATGCGATGGGTATAAGTACACGGCTGTTTTCTCCTCCTTCCTCACTTTTCAAAATTTGAAGTTTGGTTCTCTCCCATTCCTTCATCTTTTTTCTTCCTTTTCTTTGAGAGTTTCCGTCTAACTTCTGATTATCTTCATTATGTCTGGGGTGAATCCTTCTCAGAGGAAGAAGAGAAATAAAGGGAAAACTCCCCCAGGTCCCGACCAGGCGGTCATAGGGTGGAAGGAGGAGTTCCACAATCTGGTGAGAGAGATGTGTTTCTTGCCTGAATGGGGAGCCCAGTATCCGACTGCCGGTTCGACTGCTATGGATGCACCCCCGGGCTATATGACTTTGTATGCTGCGTTTTTTCGAGAGGGTAACTTCCGGCTTCCAATCACCAGGTTTACTGCCGACGTCTTGAGGAACTACGGGCTCCATCTTTCTCAGATCAATGCTATCGGGCTTCCCCGTATTACTCATTTTGAGTTTGTTTGCATGGCTAACCGTGTGGAGCCGACGTTTGCGATGTTCAACGTCTTCTATTCTGTTACGTATACTAGTGGCTTTTACTCCTTTAACGCTCGGACCGGTGTTACTCCAGTTTGTTCTGTTCCCTTGAAGAGTCTTCATGACTGGAAACAAAAGTTTTTCTATATTCGCCGAGGTGTTATCCCTATGGATATGCATTACCGGTCGGTGAATGAGGGTATTCCGAAGATAGACGTTTTGTCGGGTTTTGCTGAAGAGGGCTGGTATAAGAAGATAACACATAAAGCTACGGCCATTTCTCAGTTGGAGGAGATGGCTTTGGTTGGCGCTGGGATGAGTTTGCTGTGGGTTCCGAAGAACCCTCTGGGTGTTCCTGTGTACGGTCACCAAGGCAAACGTATGTATTTTGTTATTATTATTTTATACTTTATTTTACAGTCTGTTTTTCCTTATTCCTTTGTGTTCTGCAGTTGGATATAGCCTGTTGAATGTTTTGGACCCAAAGGTCGCCGGTGCCATGGTTGAGGCGATCCAAGAAGACGGCAAACCGACTTGGTTGGAACAGATTCGCCCGCGTTTTCTGCATCCTACAAACGATAGCTTTGCTGCTTATGCCAATGTTATGCTAGGTGAAACTGATGGAGATGACCCTATTGGTCCCACCCGAGAGGAAGTTGTTGTTCTCTCGAGTGGAAGTTCTGGTAGATCTTTGGGAGATCTAACTTCTCGTTCGGCGCGTACAGGTCCTGTGCAAGCTGTTGGTGATGAGCCTGTTCAAGAGAATGTTGGTGATGATGAGGATGTTCCAGCTGGGCCTACTGATCCACTGGAGACGAGAAGGAAAACGAAAGCTGATAAGCCGGAGAGGAAGGAGCAGAGGGTTGAGGGAAAATCTGCTGGTACTCTTCGTAAGCGACCCTCCACTCTTCCTGTCCTAGATTACGTAGTTGTTTCTGATACATTGTCTGGTTTAGGGACCGGAGAGAAACCTCGTGGGTCTGATCCGAACGACCGCGCTACTTTGAAGGAACTGATGCATTAAAAAGCTCTTGATGACAAAAAGCGGAAGCTTGATGAGCAGGCTGCTGCTCTTCTTGCTGCGAAAAAGGTTAAACTTCAGAAGGAAACTCCTCCTACACCTTCCGAATCTGAGATTGATATGGGTATATTTAGTGGTGATCGTGGTAATCTGTTGGAGGAAATATATGATGCCTCTGCTCCAACAGGTGAAGCATTTGTGATTGTGGGCTTTGTCGTCTGGGTTTTTGCTTGTTTTTTATGTTTGTGTTTATCTTGTCTCAGGTGTCAAGTCAGGTAGACCACCGCGCGTGGTTCATGTTTCAAAGATTACCCCTCCTACCTCTCCGCCGTCCAGGAACATTGACTTGTCTCCTCCTCGTGATGATGCTGGGAAGAGGAAAGAAGATGATGTGACCATTGAGCATATGGGTGAAGGTGGTGGTGATGCTGCTGGTGGCGATGGTGGAGGTGGTGATGGTAGAGGTAAGGGTGTTGACACCACAGTGGAGTCCAGTGAAATCGCTCCACGCCAAACTATTTACACCAAGCGCCCTCCGGGTAGCGGTGGTGGGGCTACTTCAGGTGTTGTCCACAGCCCTCAGTTTGAGAATGTTCATGCTGATTCTTGGGATACACAAAACCCTGCTTGTGATGATCTGCCACATGCCCCTCGCTGGAATCTAACCCAGGGTTCCAGGATGAATGATCTGGGTAACTGTCATGATTTCTTCTCGCTCTCTCTCCCCCCTGCTGAGAGAATGTTTCAAAAGAAACGCAATCGGTTTGAGTTGTTGGATGATCATGTGCGCGCTGGGGTTAACTATTTCGCCACCTCTCAAGAGATTGTGCGTGAATGGAGATTGATGGGAGAGGAGACAGCTGAATTTGAAGATGAGAAGAAGGCATTTGCTGAGGAGAAGGAAAAGTTTAACGCGGAAAAGAAGGGTTTGCTATGGAGGGTTGCGGATGCTGAACGGAAGTTCGAGCAAGAGAAACAGGTCAACGTTCAAAAGCAGAAGGACTGCGAGTCTGCCTGTGAACGTACTAATGTCGAGCTGCAATCCCAACGTGACGCTATTGTTCGTTTGTCTGGTGAGAAGACAAAGATTGCTGAGGAAGCTCAACAGGCGCGTGCTGCGTTTGAAAAGAAAGAGAAAGAGTATGTTGATCGTATTGCTAAACTGGAAAACCTTGCGAAACAGAAGGTTTCTGAGTGTGAAGCTGCTGGACGTCTTCTTGAGGAGAAAGTTACTGAGTGCAAGGCCTCTGAACTTCTTCTTGAAGAGGTCTCTGCAGATTGAAAGTGGCTTCTTTCATGCGCTATGCCTTTGGTAATTTCCTTTGTTTATTTTGTTTTCTGGTTTGTCGTATTTCCTTCTTACCGTGTTGTATTTTGCAGATTGCGGATCGTATTGTTAACTCTCGCGAACTTGCTACTTACATGTTTGAGTTGGGTCAAGCGGGGTACAATAGTGGTCGGAAGTATGGTTATTCTGAAGGTAAAGTTGCGGCTGTTAGTAATGAAAAAGATTACCACTTCGAGCTTTACAAAGAGAACTGTGATGGTAAATATGCTGCCAAGCGCAAGGAGTTCGCGTTTCTGGAGTTTGCCATTGTTAAGGCTGCTCACAAGCTATCTCGGAAAGCAAATGGGGTCGCCTTACTGAAGCAGGCTCTTGGTGATGATGGTAACGCGGTTGGAGGTGCTGGGACCAGTCATCCCGAGTGAAGGATTCCGGCCTGCGTGCCGCGTATGGCCTTAAACGGTCCTGTAATCATTTGACAATTTTGTGAACAATTTAAATCTTTGCTTACTTGTCATGCCTGTGAACATTTGACTATGCTCTTATGTTAATATTCGCCTTTGTTTTATGCGAATTTTGTTATCGTCATAATATGTGCATGTATAGTTACTTTGATTCAAGTATCACGAATGAATGATGGCGCTGACAGGTTGTGTTGTGTTAGTTACAACGTTTTATTCTGTCGTTCATATGCGCAGGTTGGTTCGTGAATAGGAATTGATCAAATTTAGAGGTTATTGTGTGGACCCAGCTGTGCTCAGCCTTGGGGGTGTGTACAATGTTTGTTTATCCTGTGTTCGATGCTTTCGTGTTTAGGTGGGCATGAAGTATTTATTTGGCATTTTTTAGGCTTTAGTTGTGTTTTTTGACCCGGCTGTGCACTTGTTTGTGACAGGTCTTGGAGGTCTACAACGTTTCCTAATGGTCGAGCCATTGATGTTTTCGTGTATGCCCAAAGTAATGTATGCAGTTGTGACAAGAAATTTGCATGCAAAGGAATAGCCAAACACTTCTTGTATTAATGCTAACTGTGTTGGCGCGAGGCCGTTACAAGTACATAAAAAACTTCGGCCTTTTACATGTAGCATTTTCTTAACTGTTGGGCGTTCCAGGTTCTTGGAATTTCCTTGCCGTCTAGGGTGCGTAACTTGTATGCCCCTTTTCCGAGTACCGCATCTACTACATAAGGCCCCTCCCACTTGGGGGCTAGCTTTCCCGGTTTTTCGGCGTTAGACGCCTCATTGTCCCTCAGAACGTAATCTCCTGGGTTGAAGGTGCAGATGCGGACTTTGGAGTTGTAATACTTCTCCAGTTTTGTCTTGTACTTTGCTTCATTTATTGCCGCCATCTCTCTCCTTTCTTCTAGGAGGTCAAGGTCTAGTCTTCGTTCTTCTTCGTTGTTGATCAGGTTCATGGAAAGCATTCTTGGCGACGGCAGCCCAATCTCTGCTGGTATCACAGCCTCGGACCCATAGACTAAACTGAACGGTGTTTCCCCGTTACTTGTCTTGGGCATCGTCCTATGGGCCCATAAGATGCTGGGCAATTCATCGACCCAGCCTCTTCTTTTCTCTCCCAGTCGTGCTTTGATGCCATCTACGATGCTTTTGTTGACGGCTTCCACTTGACCATTCCCCTGCGGGTGCGCAACCGAGGAGAAGGTGTGCTCAATGTGTAACTCTTTAAACCACTGTTGGAGATCATCTGCGGCAAAGTTCGTTCCGTTGTCGGTGATGATCCTGAGTGGTAGTCCGAAACGGCATACGATTTGTTCCCATATGAATCTTTTGACGACACTGGATGTGGTTGACGCGAGTGCCTTTGCCTCTACCCATTTTGTAAAATAGTCGACGGCGACTATTATGAATTTGACAGCACCTGGGGCCTCGGGAAAGGGGCCAACCATATCTATTCCCCATTGTTGAAACGGCCACGCCGTTGTCACGGGGACTAGCTCGTTCTTGGGACGCATCATCTTTGGGGCGTGTCTCTGACACCCGCTGCATTTTCTCAGAACTTTCACCGCGTCTAAATGCATTCCGGGCCAGTAGTACCCGACGTTCATCACTTTTGCTACAACCATTCTCGGCCCGGCGTGGATGCCGCAGATCCCTTCGTGCACTTCTCTGATCAAATAGTTCGCGTCTTCTGGATCGACACATCTTAACAAAGGTCCGAGGTATGATTTTCGGTACATGATTCCATCGACCATCTGGTAATGCTCGGCCTTGTATTGAATCTTTCGTGCTTCAGCCTTGTTTTATGGTAGGATCCCAGACTGTAGGAACATGATTATGGGGGTCATCCAAGACGTCGTTCCTAACTGGATCACATTCACTTGCCTCAACGGAACCGATGGGTTGCTCAAGACTTCGATGTGTACATCCTTGGCCAAATGCTGGAAGCTTGTAGATGCTAACTTACTTAGTGCGTCGGCTGGTTTGTTCTCACTTCGATTCATGTGGTGCACTTTGTAAGAGTAGAAGGTTTGTAGCAACGTCTTTGCTTGATTCAGGTATAGTGCCATTACATCTCCTTTGGCTTCGTATTGCCCGTTGATTTGTCCGGCCACTAACATGGAGTCCACATGTGCTTCGATGTGTCTAACTCCCATTTTGATTGCCAATCTTAAGCCGGCGAGAAAAGCTTCATATTCGGCTTCATTGTTCGTGCTCTTGAAATCCAAACGTATGGCGTAAGTGAATTCATGTTTGTCAGGGCTCACCAGCCGAAGTCCTGCGCCTGCGCCGTCTTCGTTAGACGCGTCGTCTGTGTATAACAACCATGGTTCTTCCACTTGCTGTTTTTCGGCTTTTTCCATTGCTTTACATTCCCGATCCTTGTCGTCAGGTACTTCTGTCATGAAGTCTGCTAGCACTTGGCCCTTGATTGCTGGTCTTGGCCTGAAGACCACATTATGGCCACCGAGTTCTATCGCCCACTTTGCTAGTCTTCCTGAAATCTCTGGCCTTGCTAGGATGTTGCCAATATTGTAGTTTGTTAACACGTGAATGAAGTGGTTGGCAAAGTACCTGCGCAGCCGTCTTGATGCATGGATCAATGCGAGGACTAGTTTCTCCATGATGGCATACCGGGTTTCTGGGTCGGTCAAGGTTCGTGACACATAGTAAACTGGTGTCTGGATACCTTGTCGATCAACAAGTAACACTGCTCCTACTGCTCTGTCGGAGGCTGATAAGTATAGCACCAAAGGTTCTCCCTTGACTGGTGCAGTTAATGTTGGCAACCTGATGAGGCAATCTTTCATCTCGCGGAATGCGCTTTCGGCTTCCGGAGTCCACTGAAATTGGCTTTTCTTCATGCAATTGCGGAGTGTTTTGATAAACGGGAAAGATTTGGCTGCGTGATTGGCCAGGAAACGGTTAAGTGCTGCCAACCGCCCTGCCAATTTTTGCATCTCCTTGATCGTCGAAGGTGAAGGCATGCATTCGATTGCTTGTATCTTATCAGGATTCACTTTGAAGCCATCTTTTGTGACGACGAAACCCAGGAATTTTCCCTCTTCCATGCCGAAAGAGCATTTCGCAGGGTTTAGCTTGATACTTACTCCGCGCAAGGTGTCAAACGTTTTTTGGATGTTCATCAGCATTGTATTCTCTTCTTTGCTCATAATGACTAGGTCATCCATATACACTTCGATGTACTTGCTGATAGCATCATGGAATGTTTCATTCATCAGCCTCTGATAGGTCGCGCCCGCATTCTTTAGTCCGAAAGGCATCTTGGTGTAGCAGTATAGCCCTGTCGGCGTTCGGAATGCGGTTTTGTCTTCATCTTGCACAGCCATCTGTACCTGGTGGTACCCCTTGTAACAGTCAAGGAAACATTTCCATCGGAATGTTGCCAGCGAGTCAATCTTTTCATCGATGTCTGGTAGGGCGTAACAGTCGCGCGGGCATGCCTTGTTTAGATCCTTATAATCTACACACATTCTCCAACTACCATTTTGCTTCTGTACCATTACTGGGCTCGCCACCCATGTTTGGTATCTGACTTCTCTGATGATTCCCGCATTTAACAGCTCCATCACCTACTCTTTCATAGCATCGTGTTTTATGTCTCCCAAGTGGCGTTTGGCATGCACCACCGGTTTTGCTTCTTCTGAGACGTTTAATCGATGTTCAGCTATGTGCCGTGGAACACCCACCATGTCTGCTGGTGTCCAGGCGAACACATCCATGTTTTGGAACAACAGCTTTTTTAGCGCCGCGCGCGTTAGGTCGGACATTGCAGGTCCTAAGGTAACTGTCTGTTCTGGGTATGCGCTGTTTAACACCCATTTTTCTGCTTCCGCGCGTGGTGCTGGTTTACTTGCCTTTGCAGGTCTGAGTTCATCTGTTGCTAAGACTTCTTTGCTTGCGTATATTATGGCTACCCCCGTTTCTGTTGGGAATTCCACAGCTGAATGTGGACCGGAGCAAATCATACTGAAGTCTCCTTGGGACTCTCTTCCCAGCAGGATGTCATGTCTTGAATGTGCGGGTAGCACCATGAAGGTAACATCTTCTGTTCTTGAATTCCTTCCATCCGAGAGTAACACAGGGAATGATATCTGTCCGAGGGGAAAACCGGCTTCGTTGCAGAAACCAGTGAGTGGGTAATCAACTGGTTCTAAGCGCGCCTTATCCTCTTGATCGAATTGATTGAAACATTGTTCATATATGATGTCCGCGATGCTCCCTGGATCAATGAAAATGTAATCGGTTTGGTAGTGTCCGATCACGCCCGAGATGACTATGTGTCTTCTTTCTCTTGGGCCTCCTCTTACAATAGGAAAAACAACCTGCCTTTCATGCCACGAGTCGTCTTGTGTGCGCTTGTTGTAGTTTTTCTTTGGCCTTCGCTGACCTCCTTGAATCATGTGGGTTTCTAATTTCCGGAGTTTTTTGTTATCTGGTCCTTCTTCTCTTCTTTGTATCTGGCGATAGTCGCGCTTTCCGCCCTTTACCAAATGAGTGAGTTTTCCATCTCTTAAGGCCCTTTCTATTTCTTGTTTTAAACTGAAGCAATCGTCAGTTAAGTGACCCGTGTCTTTGTGAAACTCGCAGAAAAGATTGGGATCTTGACCCCTCTTGTTTCGCATTTGTAGGGGTGGTTTGAACTGGTGATTTTCAGTGGCCAAGACCTCGGAAGGGGTCTTTGTTAGTGGTGTCCACTGTTTCTCCCTGTTTTCTCTTTTTACCTCTTCCCGGTGGGCTATCTGATTGATTGTGTGGCGCACATCCTCCCTTGCTGGGCTTCTCTCTCTGTGACCGGACGCTTTCCATGGTTGGCTTCTGCCCTTTTTGTGGTGCTGGTCATTGTGGTTATATCCGCGTTGACGGTGGTCATCACCGGTCAACTGTCTGTCAGACTGCGCAATGGTTTTTGCTGCCTCTATGAAGGTGTCCCAATATTTGGGTCCTCCGTCTCTTCCCTTTACTCGTTTGATTAGATCATCGCACTTGACTGCCCTCATGAAGTGTGCGCGCATCATCTTTTCACCTACATCTCCAATTTCCAGACATTCTTTGTTGTACCTGGTGATGAAGTCTTCCACACTCTCGTGGTCTCTGCGCCATATGTTTAAACAATCAGCTGGGTCTCTGGTGTGTCTACGTTGCTGAGAGAAGTGTGCAAGGAACTTCTCTCGGAAATCGACCCATGACTTGATTTTTCCTGCTGGTAGGCTATCAAACCAGACGCGCGCTGCGCCGACGAAGGTTTGAGCGAAGAGATGACACCACGTTGGTAAATTCCATCCACCTGTTGCTCCAGCGCCATTAAAAACTTGGAGGTGATCATCTGAGTCTGTCAAGCCGTTGTATTTGCCCACGTTGTGTGGCAACTTGGTCTTGTCTATAGCGGCTGTAGCTATTTCCTTGATGAATTTTGAGTTTTCAGCCATGTCGTCTGGACGATAGCTCAAGGTGTAATCATGCTCTGCCTTTGGGATATAACCTGCGCGCTTGTGAGGTTTGTAAGCTTCATGCTCTGGTGGCAATCTGCTGAACACTGTGCTTTCCTTGTACGTCTCGTCATCTTCATCGAGTTCGTCGTTTATGTTGGCGGTCCTAAACGACTTTGTATTGGCTTCCTTGGTTGATGAGAATACTGCACGTAATTGCTTTCCGTTTCGCCATAAGTGTCGCGTGTGTCATGCGCACTTGGCTTTCTGATGTTTGGCACAGGTCCTTTTTCTGGGCGTAAGTTCCATGCATTGGTCTGCTGAGTTGTGTGCATACTCAGAGACCTTTGCGGTGGGGTAACAAATGCAGACTGGTTGGCTTGTGCTTGGAGCAAAGCTTGTTGCGCGCTGAGTTGTGTATAAACAAGGTTTATAGACGCCATTTGTTCGGCGTACCAGGAAGCCAGAGTTTTTCCTTCTGGTAGCCCTAAGAGTGCAGAAAAATTCAGTTGTGCTTGTTCCGATGGAGCTGAGGGGCCAGCTCCATGGTTTGGTGTCTGCACTGGTGGGGGTGTTTGTTCGACTACCCCAGATGGAGGCTGGAAAGTGGCTCCATTTGTGGTTTGGGTGATGATCCTAGTTGGATGTTGGAAAGTCGGTCTAGTTGTGGTTTGGCTAGCAACCCTAGAGGCACTTCCAAAAATACTAGGAAAGTCATTGTTTGTCTGCCCTTGTTGGATGATTTCGTTCCTTTGACCCCTTTGGACGTGTGCTGTGTCCGAAACGAGCTCAAAGGAAGAAATTTCTCCATCGACTTGGTGTGAAGGGTTTTGTTCAGCCATTTTGACGAGTGTTTTTCAAAGAGAAAAGAGATGAGAGTGGTTTTTGCTAAAAGCGAATGGCGCCAATGATGAAACACAGGTTAACACCAAGGTTAATCCGTGGGGTTATTTCTTCTGTGGGTTCAACCTCCTTTCTTACTCGTAGAAACGGCCTGGATCCTGCAAAACAGCAACACCGTTAGTCTCGTTAAGAGGGGAATATGGGGGTTTCCCTCTTAACCAGGCTCCGGCGTGAGAATAAGTACTGTTCTGAGGGAGAATAAACGGTGTGTGTGGAGTGTGAGAGTATATAGAGCAAGATGATTCAACCTGGATGATGAAGGGTCCTATTTATAGCCGGAGGGTGAAGGAGGGAGGAGCAGCAGTGCCAGCTGTAGCTGCGCGCCAGCTGTCCGACCAAGGGGAATATCCTTTTGGTCTCCTCTGCCGTGGTCAGTGTAGTGGTACACGTGGCGCGCTTATATTTGCCTATTTTGGAGACGTCGTACTGGTCTTGTCGGACTGCTCCTTGATTCGTCGCAGGCCTACCTGGCGTCTGATGTTTGGTGACACGTGTTGTCCTTTTTGTCGGATGGAGCATCTTTGGTGCCACCTTGATGTTTTCCAGAAGCTTCTAGAAACTTCTGAATGATCTTGCTGATGTAAACGCCACATAGGACGGAAAAGTGGTGTGGTCCTTGCCATGTAGGCAAGGAATTGGGACCATACCTCTTCACATCTACTTTCATATCACCACATAATCAAAAGCTTCAACAAAGTTTAAGCAACTATAAGTGTTTAGCCTCTAAGGCTCATCATAACTAACACAAATTCTTTAAGGATTACAATGTTTGTCATGGGATTAAAAGGCTAACCAAGTTAAGAACAAGAATTAAATGGTGGATGATCAAGTCTTGAAGTAATGTAGTTCTCCTTGGCTCCAACTTCCTTCCAAGTATAGAATTTTGAGAGAAAACTTGACTACAAGACTGAACTCCACTCCCAAATGAGTTGAAACAAGTATTTAAGCCACTGGACGTTTGGCATGATCATGCCAGGTTTTGACATGATCGTTCTTGGTTTGTATCAGTCTTGTTTTTCATCTGTCGATCTTGTTTGCTACTATATTTGGAAAAATCCAGCTCAAAAGTTCCCGAGGTGGGCACGATCGTGCCAGGTGTTGGCTTTATCGTGCCAGTCATTGTTTCACCGGTAATCATCAATGTATGCTCGTTAACTGACTGCTTTTGGAACGATTTTTGCCGGGCACGATCGTACCTGGGGCTGGCATGATTGTGTTAGTCGGTGATCTTCCCTGATTTGGCTTGTGCTGGCGATAGTGCTAGAGTTGGATGACCGGGCACAAACATACTCGGTGTTGCCATGATCGTGTTATATTTGGCAGTTTGCTGGAATACTCCGTTTTTGCACCATTTTGCTCCAAAGCCTTCGTTTTATCACTTAACCAAAGCCATGATCTGTATTTTCACAAATAACTCGAATGAGTACCTAAATCAATGAAAATACAAAGAGTTTTCGCATAAACAGGGATAAATTTGATGTTAAAAGATGTATAAATTCTTATACATCACCCTTCTTAATATTTTTTGTGTATTTTATAATAAGCAAAAATCTCGTTTGCACCTCTTGAAAGTTTAGTTGAACCCCTCATTCGCACCCTCATAAAATAATTCATGGGTCTGCATTGCGCACGGTCCGACCATTGTAAGTATATTTAAACAACTTTTAATTTAAAATGTTATGAACATTCATACTTCTCACTTTTTGATAAGCTCATAACGTCTTGTTTTTTTAACTTATTAATAAAGTAATTGTTTTTAACAGTATATTGATAGCCTATGTTACTTGTTTGCCATATAACTTCTTCCGATAGAGAGATGTTGTGGGAAAAAGCTAGATATTATAGAAACCATACATCATATATTTTCAACCATTATTCAGCTATTATGCTAACATATATAGATTTTGAAAGGCTAAAGCTATTCACACACCTTGACCGCCTATTTGCACACTTTTGAGCCATATACGCATCGTATATGCATATACGATGCGTGTAGGGTTGTCTCAAACTCAGTGTCTGACTGGTGTCAAACACAGATTTTGAGGATGCATATCGTATAGGCCTATACGAGATATCTGAATTTTTGGAGTCTGAATTTGATGTTTTATTGATGCCTGTATGTTTGAGTATAGGTCAAGGAAATTTGTACGAAGCAAAAAAATTTTATATATAAACTTCGCTCTGGTTCGAACTTTCAACATATAACGTTGTATCAATTGTACCATTTCAATAACTCAAGTCCGGTTCAAACTTTCAATATATATGTTATATCGAATGCACCATTTCAATATTATCGTTTGAACATTATACTGTTTCAATATTAGTGTTCCAACATTATACATTTTTAACATTATACCGTTTCAATATTATCGTTTCAACATTATACCGTTTCAGTATTAGCGTTTCAACATTATAGGATTTTCAACATTATTCCCTTTCAATATTATACCATTTCAGTATTTACCGTTTCAATATTATTGTTTGAACATTATAGCGTTTCAGTATTATCGATTCAGCAATATACCATTTCAATATTATCATGTCAATGTTTTTCTGTTTTAACAACTATTAATATTAACGTTTGAACCACTTTCAGTGTTTATCGTTTAAGCAAATTATAATGAAATACATAAACATCAAGTAACTGAACAACTGAATATGACGTATATAACATAAGTTTGTACACACATAACGAAACATACACTACAACTGAATACGAAAATACAAAAACAAGAACAATATTGGTTTCTTTCTAAATTGTTATAAAGATATATTATGTAATAAAAGAAAACCCTTTTTAATAATAACTAGTATTAAATCCCCCCGCGTTGCAGTAGGGGCGTAAAACCGTGACAAATAACACCAATGTCACAGTAGCGTTAGCAACCACCAACACTTACGTTGCGGTGTGTTAATACAGATAAACTAGACCAAAACGTAAAACATATTGATTTAGGACCTGCGTGTTGCGACGAACGTATCAAACGGGAAAATTTAGGCAACATAAAAACGTTGAACCACACACGCACATTACGTTAGTTGACTTGCAAAATTTAGAACAAGGTGTAAAACAAAACATAAAAACGTTGAACCACACACGGACATTACGCCGTGTTAACTTGCAAAATTTAGAACAAAACGTAAAACGAAAATTTTGCGAGATATGAAACATATAGGGGCTAAAGTTAAAAGTGAAAAAGTTGTAAAGTTAAATTGGAAGAATAAAAAACTTTTGACTTAAAAGTAAAATATCAAAGTAGTGTTGGGTTAAAAGTGTAACATCCATTTTTTTTAAACCTCTCTAAACATAGTGTACAATATCTCTATGCAACAAAATGTTACTAATTTATAATAGGTAAATTTTGTAATTTTATACTTGTAAGGTATCAAACCCATAGGGGACAAATATAAGAAAACTACACCACCAAGTTATGAACACCAGGGGCGTAGCTTAGTGTGAAGTGGGGGGTGCATTTCGGTTAAAAGTGTAATTTTTTTTATTTTTCGTCTGAAAATTTTAAAACTATGTAGGATTGTCCCCACAATTATTTTACCTAAATATTTATACAATATATAAATTAGGTTCCATTACTTTTCGTCACTCAACTTTTGGTCAAGCTCCGTTACTGATAAACACGTAAAAAGAAAATACTAGCGCGAGTGTTTTTTATTTTTATTTTTCGTTGTTAGATTAAATTATAGGGAAAGAATACAGATAAATCATAAAAGAGTATATGGGAAGAGTAGTGTAAATGGAAAGTCAAAAAAACGAAGTGCTGAAGAATCAAATGCGCAGTAAATACGACAATTCACAAAGGTTCTTTCATGTGTCTCTTTTGTCCTATTCTCTGGCTTTTACTGATCTCCTTTTAATACCCTTTTCATTTTTAAACTAAACTAGCGCCAATCGAATAGTTTTTCGCCACAAAAAAGTTATTAAATAAACTTTTAATAAGTAGTAATTAAATCAAGCTATAACTTTTAAAAAGTTTCTAGGAGTAGTGGGTATGGAAAGTCTCATCCCCAATGGGATGGTCGTCACGTAGGAGGGGCTTGGAGGGGATGGACCTAGGGGGGTGAGGGATGAACCCCTTTTTATATATATATATATATATATATATATATGTATGTATGTATAGATGTGTGTGTGTGTGAGGAGAGGAATGAGGCCCGGCGAGATCGGCTGGTGGAAGACGGATGGGACGAGCCGGAGGAGTAGGGGGCGGTGTGGGGGACCGGCGCCGGGCCTCTGCCGGCCCCCATACCCTCTAGTCTAAAATACCACTTTTGATTGATCTACCGATTGATAAAAACTAGATATATTGGGACTGAAAAACAGTTTAAAAGTTGTCAATTTGTGCATAAGTAAGAATGAAAGTTATCCATACATTTAAATCTTTATTCTGTAGGTTTCCCTTAAAAAGTTACAATACAATGTTTAATTTGATATTTGTTTTAACCAAATATTTATCTCACTTTAATTAATACTTAAAAAAAATATATAAAGTGATTATTTAATACTTTAAACGGATTTACATTCTTAGAACATCTAAAAAGAGTGTTCGCACTTACTTGAAGACATGTCAAGATCACTGTATTTAATGCCATTATGACAAATGTTGTTCACCATATTTTATATATTTTGATCAACATTAGTTAGAACCAAGTAAATTAATCATATTACTGAAATATAAATAAAAACAAATGGATAGCAAGAGTAAGAGGATGAGTCACGAGGGGAGACTGAACTGGAGTATGAGTATCATATGATATGAATATGGAACCCACGAGGAACTGGCCATATGTTATTAATGGAGAGGACAAAGTACCCCCTTTGCCTTTCTCTTCATGCTTCTACCACCCCCTCTATTGTCATTACGCTCGTACAAATCATGTAATATATATGACAACTTAAATATATATTATATAGTTTTATTAAGTTAGCAGGTCCGATCGAATTGCCTTTCGGGAAGGATTAAATGAAATAGAACTCAGTTTGTTATAAGATAACCGCACTCTATTAGTCCAATGTTTACATTAAAATAAGGAGTAAATTGCCATTTTAGTCCCTGAGTTTTGTCCAAATATGGCAGTTTAGTCCAAATAGTTTTTTTTGTGCATCTGGGTCCCTGACTTTTACATTTTGTTGCCATTTTGATCACAATGCCTAACTCCATCCATAAACCCCATCTGTAACCAGTGGTATTTTGGGGATTAACTTAAAAAATGTTTTCAGTTCCCATTTTGATCCAATTCCAAAAAATCAAAAAAATTCCAAAAAATCAAAAAATCAAAAAAATTCCAAAAAATCAAAAAAATCAAAAAAAAATTCCAAAAAATCAAAAAAATTCCAAAAAATCAAAAAAATCAAAAAAATTCCAAAAAATCAAAAAAATCAAAAAAAAATTCCAAAAAATCAAAAAAATTCCAAAAAATCAAAAAAATAAAAAAAATTCCAAAAAATCAAAAAAATTCAAAAAAATCTAAAAAATTCTAAAAAATCATAAAAATTCTAAAAAATTCAAAAAAATCTAAGAAATTCTAAAAATTCATAAAAATTCTAAAAAAATCATAAAAATTCTAAAAAAATCATAAAAAATCTAAAAATCAAAAAAATTCTAAAAAATCCAAAAATCATTAAATGTTTCGGCACGAACCGTTTCGACCCGTACCGTTTCGAACCCGAACCGTTTCGAGCCGAACCGTTTCGACGCGAAGCGTTTCGACCCGTACCGTTTCGAACCGTACCGTTTCGACGCGAACCGTTTCGAACCGAACCGTTTCGACGCGAACCGTTTCGAACCGAACCGTTTCGACCCGTACCGTATCGAACCGAACCGTTTCGACGCGAACCGTTTCGAACCGTACCGTTTCGACCCGTACCGTATCGAACCGAACCGTTTCGACGCGAACCGTTTCGAGCCGAACCGTTTCGAACACGAACCGTTTCGACCCGTACCGTTTCGAACCCGAACCGTTTCGAGGCGAACCGTTTCAACGCGAACCGTTTCGAGCCGAACCGTTTTCGAACCCGACTCGAAACGGTTCGGGTTTGAAACGGTACGGGTCGAAACGGTTCGTGTTCGAAACGGTTCGGCTCGAAACGGTTCGCGTCGAAACGGTTCGGTTCGATACGGTACGGGTCGAAACGGTACGGTTCGAAACGGTTCGCGTCGAAACGGTTCGGTTCGATACGGTACGGGTCGAAACGGTTCGGTTCGAAACGGTTCGCGTCGAAACGGTACAGTTCGAAACGGTACGGGTCGAAACGCTTCGCGTCGAAACGGTTCGGCTCGAAACGGTTCGGGTTCGAAACGGTACGGGTCGAAACGGTTCGTGCCGAAACATTTAATGATTTTTGGATTTTTTAGAATTTTTTTGATTTTTAGATTTTTTATGATTTTTTTAGAATTTTTATGAATTTATTAGAATTTTTATGATTTTTTAGAATTTTTTTTATTTTTAGATTTTTTGAATTTTTTGGAATTTTTTTGATTTTTTGGAATTTTTTTTTATTTTTTTGATTTTTTGGAATTTTTTTGATTTTTTGGATTTTTTTGATTTTTTGGAGTTGGATCAAAATGGCAACTAAAAACATTTTTTAAGTTAATCCCCAAAATACCCCTGGTTACAGATGGGGTTTATGGATGGAGTTTGGCATTGTGATCAAAATGGCAACAAAATGTAAAAGTCAGGGACTCAGATGCACAAAAAAAACTATTTGGACTAAACTGGCATATTTGGACAAAACTCAGGGACTAAAATGGCAATTTACTCTAAAATAAGAGTGTGCCTATTGGCACACCAAACCCAAGCAAAAATAGGGTTTATCTACGCTGCGTATTGGTCAATACGCAGCGTATAGATCAATACGCTGCGTATAGATCAATACACTGCGTAGATAGACCATAGATCTCAGTGCCTGATAACCAATCATTGCACAGAAAACAAGGTTTATATACGCTGCGTATTGGTCAATACGCAGCGTATATAAAACAGCTGCTAATTTGGGGTCATTTTGGTAGGTTTGAAGTGTCAAATTTTTGCCAGGTTTGTATACGCTGCGTATTGACCTATACGCAGCGTATATAAACCTGGCAAAAATTTGACACTTCAAACCTACCAAAATGACCCCAAATTTGCAGCTGTTTTATATACGCTGCGTAGCGGGTAACAATTACGTAACCATACTTCTTTCCCGTTTCTTGTACCCAATTCTTCAAATCAGTTAGAGACATGAAACGCTAAAAAAAAGTTACGTTAATATTTGGTCATTTTATGAAACTCATACTTCAGGGACTAATATGGTTATTATTGAAACTATTTTAACTGAATGTTTTAGCCAGGTTAACTTTCATATAAAGATTTCTTCTTTAAACACTAACTCAGTTAGCATACTTAACTGAACAGTACAGGGACCATTTTTGTCAATTTTCGAAACTTCAGGGACCATTTTTGTAAATCCTGGAAACATCAGGTACCATTTTTGTAAATTTACGAAACTAGAGGGACCGTTTATGTCAATTTTCGAAACTTCAGGGACCATTTGTGTAAAATTGAAACTTCGGGGACCAAAGTGTAAATATATCAAAACTCTGTAAAAAAGGGGGTCTTCTTTAAAGAACCGGCCCTTGCAAGGATCGAACTCGTGACCTATCGTTTATAACCGCAACGTCTTAACCAGTTTATCCTCCGTCTCGGAGCTGGTAGAATATGAAACTTAATCCTTATATACACTAGTTAGGTTATACGCTGCGTATTGACCTATACGTAGCGTATATGAACACTTTATATACGCTGCGTATAGGTCAATACGCAGCGTATATGAACACTTTATATACGCTGCGTATAGGTCAATACGCAGCGTATATAACCTTCTGAATTTTATATGCACACAGAATATGTTAAATAACCTATTAAATAACCTGTTAAATAACCTGTTATATATAAACTTCGAGAACTTTATCTATACAACAGAACATGTTATATAACCTGCCAGAATTTTATATGTACACCACAGTATATATATAACCTTTCAGAATATATAAGAGTTTGATATATACAAGAAAAGTTTGTGCATACATAACAAAATGATAAAAATGATAAAATACTACTGTTGCTGCTCCTGCTGCTGCTCCTGATGCTGATCCCATTCCGCATCCGTAATGAAGGGTAGTGGAGGTAACCCGTCATGCTGTCGCTGCTGCTGCAGCGCCGCAGCCACTCACTCCAACAAATAATTGTTCCTTTCAGCTAACCGAAGCTGCCGCAGATGTGATGGGTCAGGACCTGGCCAAACATGGCGTGGGAACTGAGGCGCCCCTGGTGGTCCACGCGGCGGTGGTGGCTGCGGAATGACGACGGCCGGCTCATGCGGCTCCGGCGGCTCCGGATCGTGCGGGGGATAATACGGAGGGAACTCTTCCGGCAGCTGTTCAAGCTGATATTGCGTGCCGTCCTTCTTCTTAAACCGCTTCCCGTCTGGGAAGTCTTTGGTAACGTGCATTCCGGATATAACGTTCTTCCCCATCCGCTTCGGCTGTGCTGGCGGGCCTACATTGTCGCGGTCAGTCTCCGGATGATAGCCCAACGAAAGGGCTATCCTAGTCACGTAGGAGCCGCCGAATAACTGTCCGCGCTCCTGTCGATGATGCGCGGAGGCGAAGTATTGCGCCAACCCGAAGGCGAGAGCGCACGGCCTCTTGTATAAGAGACAATATAAGAAAAATAAATCACCACTGGTGCACCACTCCCGGCTTTTGTTTCGACGCTCGTTAGAGACCTACGCGCCTTACGGTTCGACTTCGACTAAATAATAAAAAATATATATATTTTAACGACGAACTTAGTTTCGACGCTCGTTAGGCCCGTACGCGCCTTACGAGCGTCAAAACATTTCTTTATCGTCGTTAAATTATATTTTTTTATTATTTAGTCCATGTCGAACCGTAAGTCGCGTAGGTCCCTAACGAGCGTCGAAATAAGTTCGTCGTTAAAATATAAAACGACGAACTTAGTTTCGACGCTTGTTAGGGACCTACGCGCCTTACGGTTCGACTTCGACTAAATAATAAAAAAAAATTTAACGCCGAACTTAGTTTCGACGCTCGTTAGGACCGTACGCGCGTTACGAGCGTCAAAACTAAGATCGTCAAAAAAAAATCTGTTTAAAAAATATTCTGTTTAAAAAAAAATTCTATTTAAAAAAAAATCTGTTAAAAAAAATTCTGTTTAAAAAAAACAAGTTTTCTGTTTAGAAAAAAAAAACAATTTAGGTTTAAAAAAATATATTTTCTATTTAAATAATAATAACTATTATTAAAATAATAATAACTAACGTACCTGTGGAGCGGATCCTTAATCGTCGTAACCCTCCCCTTGGATTGTTGGTGGTCCCACTGACCGATGTCCGCGATCTGAGCCCAAAACCCTAAAAGCGTGGGTTTATCAACAATTACCAACCCCTGTTTACACGAATGTTTATTAAACGTTAAATTAATATTAAATCTTAAATTTTATATATTCAAATAATAATAATAACAATACAAAATTTGTGTTAAACGTACCGTCCTATATTCGGAGCTCGTAGCGATCTCAGCCTCCGTATACAAACCGCTATGCACCGCAAACTCTGCAAGTGACATAGAACGCGCCTGGCCAGCCATGCGAAACGAAACCTCGGCCGGGGGAGGGGGCTGCGCGGGGTCCACAGCCTCATTTGGCCGACGAGGATGAAACTCGAACGACGACAGGAACTCGATCAGTATCTCCCTGTAGCTCGGCGTAAACGCTAGCTCAAACAGTCGATCCCACGGTGAATCACGGGGAACAAACTCCCGCGCCCAATCTTCCGCCGCGAGCTCCCGGAGGGTTTTCCAAGAAACCGCAAAATGGGCACCGACGTGCATCTTCCGAAGCTTGTCGCAACGGAGAGCAGCGTCGGACTCCGGAGGAAACTCCAAATACGGGTGATTCAGGAGAGGATCCGCCGGTGGACGCTTCTGCTTTTGCGGCTGCTCCGGATTAATTTCTTCTAATTCCATTTCAGCATCCATCTTTCTCGTCCTGAAAACCAAAAAAATTATTAGATAAACCAACGAGTGTTTACTGTATTTTAATATAAAATAGTTTTCTGCGATTTCGCAGCCGTTTGCGGCTGCGTTTGCAGCCATTTAAACACCCGTTTGCGGCCGCATTTGCAGCCGTAAACGGGCGTTTAAACGGCTGCAAACGCAGCCGCAAATGGCTGCGAAATCACTGCCGTTTGGGGTTGCGTTTGCAGCCGTTTAAACGCCCGTGCCCAAATAACAAAGCTAACAAGTCAAACAAAGATCAGAATTCACATGAAACACTAATGATTTAAATCTTTCTTTTTTATTGAATAGCAACGCTTGATAGACAATGCCAACGGCTTGCAAGCGCAATGGCTAACAATATTCCGGCTGGTCACATTGGAGGTAAAACTTGTATTACTTAAGAGGGGTTAAAATGGATGGGGTGGGTGACTTGAAAATCTATTAATTTGTCCAAAAGTTTAAAGTTTCACACATAGTTACACCATCTTGAAATTATAATTATAAATTTTACATGTTGTTGATAATAATAATAAAATGATTTAAGTATAATTGGCTAGAAATATACTTTATGAGTCTTTTACCTTGTTTAACCAATAAAATGTGTCATATTAAGTTAATATTTTTGTTTTACCCTTTTAACCCATTAAAGACTAACCTAACCAGAGTAACTAGTAGTATACCCGTCCTGTGAACGGGTTCTTTCATGTCGTAATGACAAAAGTTTTTATATACATTTACACGTATCTTATCAACTCATCAAATGAGCTCACATTAACATGTATAATATACCTAAAAACGAAAAATCAAGGTTGAATGAATCATTAACTACTAAAACATAAAAAACAAATATAGTCAGTTGAAATCAAAACTTCAAGTAAACAGTTTAGAGAGTTCACAGGACAGTTTAGAGAGTTCACAGGAAGTTCTTCAAATATAGTCAGTTGAAATCAAAACAGTTTGGAGAGTTCACTGTAAACAGTTTAGAGAGTTCAGTGGCTAAACCCTAACAAGTCAAACAAATCAACACTAATCAAAGCTTAACCAAACCCTAATTTACGAAAGTTCAATCACTAACCAAACCCTAACTTACCTAAAAAACATCTAATTTACGGATAAAATACAAAAAAAAAATCAAAATTACTTAAATAGGTTGAGTAAATACCTGTTTTATACTTCGAATTCGTGTCGTGTCGTATACGGTCGATTTTGTCAGTCGCCTTCGTATGCTCTCTTCTTTGGTGTGTTTTTTAGATTTGGGGAAGAACAGAGCTGCGTAGGTATTTCCCTGATTTAAATCAGTACCTCTACGCAGCGTAGAGAGCCCTACGAAGCGTATAAGAATAATAAATTTACCATTTTACCCTTCTGTTTGGGGCAATACGAGGCTGACAATAAGGGTAAAAAGGTCATTTACCATCCCTATATAAGCTGCGTATGGATCTCTACGCTGCGTATTATCATTATTATTATTATTATTATTGTTGTTATTATTATTATTATTATTATTATTATTATTGTTGTTGTTGTTATTATTATTATTATTCTCCTGAAATTTACAAACGCTGCGTAGAGCTCCATACGCAGCGTATACAAAGGTTGTAAAATGACCTTTTTACCCTTACAATTAGCCTCGTATTGCCCCAAACACAAGGGCAAAATAGTAATTTAACATATATAGGTTTTGAAATTTTGGTTTGGGGGGAAATTGTCCGCCTTTTACATACGCTGCGTATGGATCCATACGCTGCGTATAACAATGCTCATTTTACTGTTTTGCCCTTGTGTTGAGGCAATACGATGCCAAAAACAGGGGCTTTTTTGTCCATTTAACTACATATGCTGCGTAGGGATCCCTACGCAACGTATATAAAGTTCCATTTTTTTTTTTTTTGTGTTTTCCTTTGATAAATAATACAAAAATTATGAATTATAAAAATTAAAAATGATACAAACTTTATAAATTAAAAAAATTCTACAATTTACAAAAATACAAGTTTCCGGTTAATCTTCGATATCATTTATACTCGGTTCTCTGTCTTTGTCTAAGTCTGCTTTAGGATTGATTAACTCGTAGTAGTGCTGTAACCGCGGTCTATACATTTCTTCCCACCGTTCCGCAGCTATTGATCGATGTGTCGACCACAACGGGGTCGCTAAAGGCAAGGGGTAGTCTCCTTCCAACTTAGCATGTATGAAGTGTCCCCCGTCAACATGTACGAGCGTTATCGCTTGAGGTCGTGGATCTAGTGGGGCATCCGTTAATGGGAAGATGGTAGTGCTCCATTCGATGCTTAGCACGTGGAGGACAATATTATACCTTTGCGCTACGAGAAGCCCTACCTGGGGCATTTCCATCCAGTGACTTGGACCGCACACTTTCAATGAATGCCATTCGATGCGCTTACGTATTCGTTTAAAGTCTCCCTTGTTATATGTTTCGAATACATGCTTCCAACGCGCCTCGTTATGGTCAATCTCCAGTAGTAAATCTCTTCAAATATTGGGCCATGCGTGTTCCAGAAAACCTAACCCGACAGCCACAGACCTGTACCCACAATGACCGTCTGGGGTCACATCTTGTATACGCGATATGTAAGAGTGAAACTCTGATGGAATTTGATCCTTAAACCTCTCAATGCTTAACAAGTGCTCGTCCCCCTTCATTAATGGAAAACCCTTATCATCCCACGTCTCCTTCTTTTTATAACTCGTTGAACTGTTTCGTTGCATTTTAGGTTTTTCAGACTTTACAACCGAACCAGTTCCACGAGAGCCCTCTGACGGTACGTATGAGCTGTGTCGGGGTAAATCGTACCTATGTTTGGGGGAAGCGGTATATACGTTGCTGTCCTCGCCATAGGAGCTGTATCTCGCAGCTTCGTCTAACCTCGCAGCTTCATCTAGCCTTTCTTGTACTTTCTTTGATGTAGGCCGACCGCGAGTATTTTGCTGGACGATCGGTGGTTTCTTGGTTGACGATTTCGGGGTGAAGACCGCTTTTATCTTCGAAAGCAAACTCTTTTGCTAAACGGGGGACTGCGCCTCTAAATGTTGCCGCACATTATTTAGCTCTGCTACAACATCGACCTCCTTGTCTACCAGTTTACACGGGAGCAAGTCAAGCTTACGCCAGAATACATCTATGTCGTCGAGTTGTATCATACGCCCTGCACAGTTAAGTTAATACGGTGTGAGAAACAGCTAAATCGTACAAAATAACAAAAGGTTTGTAGTTTTAATATTTTTTACCTGTACGTTTGTAGTTTTCCAGCCTACAAGCACACGACAATCCAGCCAAGCCACATATGGCAACCACATGATGCGTTAAGTTTCCGCAACACCTCCATCTTCCTCATTAGCTCTTTTGACAGCAAATCAAGTGCTTCATGGGAAACCTTTCCACGTAGGTTGTCCAACAGTCGGTGTCTGTGGTGGTTCATCGTTTTTTCGATGCTCTTAGTGAAACTTTTTTGTATTTCATCGTACTGAGTTTCAACTATATCAATGACGCATCTTGCTATTCGCTCCAATGAACTCCCGCGCGTAACGTATCTTTTTAAATTTGCATGCTGGCTCTCAACTCTGTTGGTGGTGCGCTGACCAAAGTTGCGACACTTATCGGTCCACGCATAAACGAACATTTCTTTATAGTCTTTGAGCCAGTTTTCGTAGACGTAATCATAGACACCTGCAAAAATAAAATAATGAAATGTAAAAGCGTGTGTAAAATATAATAGATTGGGTGAGTCGTTTGTTGAAGGAACACTTACTTTCTCGGTTGGCAACCACGAGTCGGTTATACATTTTCTCCAAGTTGTACTTGTACATGGGCTCTGATGAAGATTCGCACAATCTACGCCAGTACGACATAAATTTCCCCCAATCTTCTTTATCGAACCCTTTCTTGCACTGTCTAGCTATATTTTGTTGGATGTGAAGGTGGCATAGAAGCCTGGTTGCATTCGGGAATACTTTAGAACACGCGTTAATTAGGGCAAGCTCCCTATCCGTGACTATCACACGCGGCATCATACATTCATGCAATATTGACTTGATCCGCTCAAGCACCCACACGTAGTTACCCCTTCGTTCTTTACAAATAACGGCATGCGCGATACAAAAAGACTTGCTGGTCGACGTCATACCCACAACCTGGACAAATGGCATATTGTAGAGGTTTGTTTTGTAGGTCGCGTCGATCAACATCACATGCGGGAATGCACGCCACATAGTGATTGAATAAGGATGAACAAAGAAAATCTCTGTTACGACATCTGTTTTGGGATCCAGTCGGGTGTCGTAAATGAATCAGTGGTCATGCAGCAGGCTTTCCAGTGCCTGAATAGGATTCTTTTCGTCCATTATTGTCACTCTAATTTTTTGTACCGCATTTTGCACGTCTTTCTGAACGTGCAGGCTGTCGGGGAACTGCTTTCTTAGGGTTTGAAATATGATACGTGGCTCCATGTTTTGAGCAGTTAGCTGCTCCACTAGCTTGTATTCGGCTTTAGTAAATCTTCGCACAAAAGCGTGGCCCAACAGACTCGTCGTAGGTTCGTGGTTATGGTTCGCACAGTCCACTTTTAACTCCCACGTGTTATTCGTCACGTCCCGGATGGCGAGTAATGAAAATGGGCAACCGATTTTTTTGCTACCAGCTTTCCTAACTGTTGCTTTACTACGGTGCTCACCACTACGGTCGCACACAAGCCATACCATCCCAGTAGTACCGTCAATATTTTTTGATCGGCGGGTAACAATTACGTAACCATACTCCTTTCCCGTTTCTTGTACCCAATTCTTCAAATCAGTTAGAGACATGAAACGCTAAAAAAAGTTACGTTAATAATAATAATAATAATAATAATAATAATAATAATAATAATAATAATAAATAATAATAATAATTATAATTATAATATAATTGAAACTCATACTTCAGGGACCATTTGTGTCAATTTTCGAAACTTCAGGGACTATTTTTGTAAAATTTGAAACTTTAGGGACTAAAGTGTAAATATATAAAAAATCGGTAATAATAATAATAATAATAACAATAATAACAATAATAATAATAATAATAACAATAATAATAATAATAATAATAATAATTATTTTAAAAAATCGATAATAATAATAATAATAACAATAACAATAATAATAACAATAATAATAATAATAATAACAATAATAATAATAATAATAATAACAATAATAACAATAACAATAATAACAATAATAACAATAACAATAATAATAATAATAATAATAATAATAATAATTATTATTATTATTATTATTATTATTATTATTATTTTAATGTGATACCTCATTTATTTGAAACGGATTACCCGGGGTAGATGGTTCATAAAGTGATGTATCGTATCCACTGTATCCACCTTCACCCATGTATCTACTGTAACCACCTTCACCCCATATCTATCGTATCCACTGTATCCACCTTCACCCCTGTATCCACTGTAACCACCTTCACCCTCGTATCCACCTTCACCACCGTATCCACTGTAACTTCCGTATCCACCTTCATCCCTGTATACCCCGTAACCCGGATACGATTGCTGCATCGGGTAATATGGTTCATCAACAGGTGCATTCTCAGCACTGTATCCACTTTGTTGCACGTACGGAGATTCATACCCGTATCCGTAATCTGGATACACTTGATGCGCCGGGTAATTTGGTTCATCAACAGGTGCAGTGGGAGTCTTGTTCAAGTCTGGCAACTGTGTTTTTTGATCAACAGGGACTCCAGACACAACCTCCTCCTCCTCATTGGCAGCATTTGCTCCCCATATGTCGTTAGAATAGCGATTACCGAAATACTTATCGTTCCAAAATGATGACATTTTAACAAGATTGAACAAGATGTTTACTGAAGAAGAAGATGAAAAAGAAAGCAGAGGAGATGAAGTCGAAGTGAACAGAGATGCATGGATAAATAGAATTTCAAATTTACTTAAATACGCAGCGTATAGCTCTCTACTCCCCGTATTACTTTATTCACGTGCCTAGACAACATCGTATCAGTGTCAAATCAGTCTGACATATACGCTACGTATTGGTCAATACGCAGCGTATACTGTTAACCCTATACGCTGCGTATTGATCAATACGCAGCGTAGATCTGACTGATTTGACATGGTACTAGGTTTGACTGTCTGGTCGTGTACCTGCCCCTCACATACGCTGCGTAGAGGTCAATACGCAGCGTATAGGGTAACCCTATACGCTGCGTATTGACCAATACGCAGCGTATTTAAACCCTAAGTGTGCAGATAGGCAAACTAAGTGTGCAGATAGTGAGAGCCTAAAATAATTAGGCTCCATAATCCACACAACTTTACGTAGTAATAGGCTACATGGATATAAAACAATTTTTTGTCCTTTTATAAATGCTTAAGAGCTAGTATTGTACTCATCTCAAAACTCTATTGATGACCATATACGTGACCCAACAAAATCCAAGGTTTTCTCATTTTTAAATTAATTACTAAGTTTTATTTATTTGTTTTTTGTTTTCTAAGGACAAAAAGGTTGTTATATTAGACTCTGGAAAGGTGCTAAACAAATGATGGAGGTTATTTTGCACCACATCCTGATTTGGTTCCATGCTTTGCAAAATTGCATGATATAAATGATCTGTCGATTCTCATACAACACCAAAAAGTGATTGATTGTATCACATTAAGATTAACCCTTCTTATTGCTAGCTTCACTTTTGTTAGGATTTTATTCAATGCCGACCTCCAACAAAATGACTGATTTTAAAGCCATCATTTTTCCCAATAATGCGAGTGGTCGGTAGGATCTTAGGGGTGGGATAAGCTTAGGGACGATTAGGTCATGTGTTCGATTCTCACATGTGGAGTTTTCCTCGATTTATTGGGTTTACTCGTGAATTGGTGTATAGACATTATTGCCTAGTAGAGATACATATAATAGGTTGGTTCTACTGGTAGCACGATTGTACTCCAATAGTCCGTCAGTGATCCAAATTTATCGTTAAAAAAAATACGAGTGCCGATACACCTAGTTAAATTATCTTTTTCTCCATCTTTAGTAAGGTATATTTACTTGATCCAAAACACCTAAACATATAAATATTACTATATTAGCATATATTATTATTTTCATACTATAAATTAACAAAATTTATTGGCTTTATGGTGTTGTACCTTATGTTTAGGGGGTATTTAAAAAAAAGATTATTTTACTTCTAACCCAAAACATCGCATCTTTGCAATTTAACCCCTTTGGTTTTTTACTTTTAACACAAAGCTTTTCATCTTTTACAATTTAACCCAACACTTTTTTACTTTGAACTTTGACCCCCATATCTTTCGCAAGTTTTTTGTTTTGCGTTCGTTCAAAATTTTGTGAGTTAACAAGCCGCAAAGTGCGTGTGGGGTTCAAAGTTTTTTCGTCTATTTTTTCTCGTTTGACAAGTTTATCACAACGTGCGGGTCCTAGATCAACCTAGTTATTTTTCTATGTTTTACGTTTTAGCATAAATCTATAAGAATTAAGAAATTAGATTAGACCGAATAAGGTGGAACTGTGAGTACACGAGGTTAGATTGAATATGAAATTAGTTTTAAGGAAAGATTAGGAGTGATTAGTTTATCAGATAAGATAAAAGAGGGTAGATTAAGGTGGTTTGGGCATGTGAAGAGGAGGCAGACAACGACGTTAGTTAGATCAGCGAAAAACCTTGGTGTGGAGGGCAGGGGGAGTAAGGGCAGACCCAAATTGACTTGGGATAAATAGGTTAAATATGATTTACTAGATGTACACCTCTATAAGGAAAAGGTTCAGGATGGGAGCTTATGAGGACACATGATTAAGATAGAGGACTTTTAGGGGAGGGTAGAGTAGTGTCGTAGCTAGGTTGGGCTTAGATTTTTCTACGTTTAGGTGTACCTTTTTTTTATCGTCACGTAATAATGTCTATATGTGATTTTCATGTTGATATATATGTGCGTGTACAATGCTACTCTCTCATACTCCTTTTTTACATTATATTTTTCTATTTTTATCGTTTTAGTTTTTTGTTTGTCCTTTATTTTGGACCTAGGGGTCTTATTGGAAGTAGACTCTCTATCCTCAGATATAGAGGAGAAGTTTGCCTACATCTCACCCTTCTCAAACCCTACCAATAACTTTGCTACTTGTGGAATTTACTGGGTATGTTTGTTGTTGCTGACACTTTTATTCAAAAAAGAAAAAAACTTTGTTGAAAATTTGAGTACTTTTGGAATTTTTTTTTGATTATGGATTAACTTTTAGATTGTTTTTTATTATGAAATCATGTATTTTTAGATTATTTTTTAAGTTGAAGTTGTATTTTTATGAAATTATATAGTTAACTAGTCAACTCAGTTGAACCCAACATACAAGCCGGTACGTTTTACATTTCTAAGCCCAACTTGATATGGTTTAAAAACTTATTTTTAAAACATTGTGTTGGATCTGAAAGTGTGTGATAGTGTGTGTTTTTTGATAAAACCGTTGAATAGAATTAGAAATCCAATCAAACAATGATAATAAACACATCATTATAGCACAACTAGATTTGAGAATGATTACAAAATGATTTCATATACTATTCATACGTTTCAGTACAATCAAATAAGTAAAAAATCTCCCCTTCTTCACCAGGTGCACTTTCTCTCTCTAAGTTATTATGGTTTTCAGCTCTTAGAGTTACTAAATAACAATCTAAGAACTATAAATAGATGAAAAAACTACTGGTGACGTAACCATGAAAGCAACCTTAAACAACTTATTAAAGGTGTAACTGCCAGCAATTTGTAAAACTGCTGGTCAGTCAATTAAACCAGTGATACATTGAAACAACTGCTAACAAAGCGAAAGCAGTTGCATTTCAAAACTGTTGGAATGGTTACAACACTTTTGGAATCCAGTACTTCTAGTCTTGTGTTGACTTGTTGATTTGGTCTTTCGGTCTTCAATCTTGACTCTGTTAACTTGACTGTTGACTTGTTGACCCAACACTTTGTACTTGTCTTCAATATTGTTTGATGTAGCAGTTCTGTTTTAGCAGTTGGGGTAGTTGTTTGGGAAGCCTTCAAGGGGGGAAACTTTTGGACTTGTGTTTATACTTCAGCTTTTCCATCAGGCACGGATTGTATCCCTTGCGTTTTGGCGTTCATCATTAGATTTTACATAACCCAACACATTGCTTGGTGGTGCATGATATTAAAAAATGACATGGCGTAGACAAAGCCGACCATCTTTAGGTATAAAAATATCGAAGAAAGTAATCCCGACCCACGTGATGATGAGATCGCACGACTACATGATAATATTGGCGTTAGAGATGAACCATAAACAGGAATACGAAAAGTAATCAGGAGTGGTGATGTGATCAAAATACAACATATAGATTATGTCAAATAGGGCGTAAAAGCAACCCTTTTTAGTACTAATGTTGTAAAAATCTCGTGTTTTCGTTCCTTTTATATTTTCAGGGATAAAAGAGCTTAAATTTGCAAAAGGAGCAAAAAACAGCAAAATCCAACATAAATGTAAAGGAGAAGGAATTGCCGCAGCTAGCCAAGCCCCGATTCACATCCAACCCTCAAAATAACAAGAACAGAAGGCTGATATTGGGCCGTGTCCACCTGACACGGGCCGTGTCCAAGGGTGGATACTGGGCAGAACAAAAAGACAACTGCAAAAGACAAAAATGGCACACGGGGCCGTGCTAAGCCAACACGGGGCGTGGTCAACTCAAATATTTGCAAAATCTACGATAGTACAGCAAGTACTTTGGCCACGAGTCGTGCCGTTGACACACGGGGCCGTGTTAGTACAATATCTGACAAGCAGTTAATGAGGATGAGAGAGAGAGAGAGATATGGGCACGGGGCCGTGCTAGGCGGGCATGGGCTGTGCTGAAGCTTCTGTTTACAGCTATAAATAGAAGTGCTTGGTTCCACTTCAACTCATCCCTTGACAAACCACTTCTCTCTCACTTGCCACCACTCCACCACCACCACCACCACTACAACACCATCATCCACTACCATCATCCTTCTTTCTATCTTTAGAGTGTGTGTGTAGTCTCGGGATCCAAGATTGACCGCAAGAATCTTTGTCAAATAAAGGCCATGCTTGGCTAAATTCTTACATCACTTGGTGAAGACATATCTTTTATGTATTTATTTTATTATTTCCAAACGTTGGCTACTTTTTAATTGGGTATGTATTAATGACGTTAATAGATAGTTTTTTTTATATTGAAGGCGAATTTACTCAATCATTCTTCACATGTTCGTTGACTCAACATATTCATGTCTTTACAGTCTATATAAAGCATGTTAATTTCCTGGAAGGGGGTTAGAAGGGTGGTTTGGGTAATTATATGTCTCGTTCAGTGTATAGATCCTGCGAGAACCTGGTTCAAGCCCAGTAACACCTCACGAGTCGGAGCGGGCATTACCAACCATAGGAGAGGTGCAAAAAGCTTGAATCCCTTATTCTTAAACTTTTATTAAAACACTAAACCAACCCCGCGAGGACTGTATCCTTGCTGACTCAGACCAACGGGTTGAGGGTGATTGCCTCCTCGGAAGAGGGGTCCACCACAATACTGCATTAATAACTTACTTAATTATCTTTCAATAATCCAACTTAGTGGGATCGTATCATTGCTGACTCAAACCACTAGGTTGAGGGTAACGTCACCTTGGAAGAGGGGCCTACTACTATAACTAAGATAATCTCTTAAAATTCCCAAAGTGCGGAAATTATCAAAAGGGTACATGAAAGATAAGTTGGATCCAAGTGATTCTTTCTTGTCTATTATTTTTATTTTCTGTTTTTATCTTTTTATTAGCTTAAAAATCTTTTCTCAAAAGTTGGTTCGATTAGACGTTAACGATAAGCCGGTACTAAAAGCTCTTGTGTCCTTGGACGACCTCGATATCTTGCCATCACTATACTATGTCCGCGATGGGTATACTTGCCCTAGCGTGTGTGTAGAGTGATAGTAGAATATCGTGTTTTATAATTTTAAAACTTGAAATCGGCGAGTTAAAATAGAGCTAAAAATATAACGAAAAATATACTCACACCGACACACGTCAAGTGGGACCAGGATGGAAACCTGTTTGGGTTCTTACGTCGGAACTCATGAGCCCAGAATGAACCATTACTGGCTTTTGATATGAAGGTGAAATTCTAGATTATGATGACAACGTTCGAGCTTAGGATCTCATTGGAACAACGCAGTCAAGCGTGTCTTTGACCTTAAGAAGATCCCAAATCAGTTGAAGGTCAATTTGTGGCCATCAAACTAAAGAAATCAACATCTCTTCGCTGGGAATAGGTTATATGCAATGACAGATGGATCAAAAATTTCTAGTGGAGTCGTGGGCCAAGATGAAAAATTTACTGAGCCGAAAATTTCTATCACTTAACCATCAACAGGAAGCCTCCCTAGATTATCATTTAGTTGTCAAGGAAACAATGATAGTCGAGGAATTCATTAGCCTATTTGGTCATCTACGCATGCGATGTGTGGTGGATGAAGAGCAAGAAAAAGTGATCGCGAGGTTTCTAGGGGCTTTAAAACCATAGATTTTGGATGTGGTACAACTGCAACAATATAGTACCTATACGAATGTGTGTACGTTGGTACTCAAGGTGGAAAAATAGAAGGGTAAGACAAAGGTGATGGGGACTAGAGCTATGACCAGGACACATGCAACGAATGCCATCTAATACCCCAATCGCGTAATATACAACAACATGCCGGGGAAACATTGTGGAGTCACGTTACAAATTTGTTTCACAACACATGGTACTTAAAGTTTTGTATTATTGAATTAATTGTTTACATTGTCTTGGAAATGAAAGAACGAGGTACATAATTATCTTGCAAATTTTAAAGTAGCTAAGGCCAAGTCCGCCCTATGTGAAGCATGCTCAAGTCAAATACAAGCTCTTGAAACATATGTGAATATAGGTACGTAAGCATAAAAATGCTTGTGAGTAACATAGGTTTTGTGATGAAGATTCATGGCTTTGAATGTTAAAAAAATGTTTAACTAAAAAGTAGCCATGAACCTTTATAAAAATGTTTTCTTTTGTAAAATCATATGAAAATCAAATGATTTAAAAGAAGTAATGCATGGTTAAATTAATAACCAAAATATGTCTTGTGTAAAATATGCCATGTCTTTGTATAAAATATGTCATGTGTAAAACAATGTCTTGTATAAACCAAGTGCCATGTATAAACCAATGTCTTTGTGTAAACCAAGTGTCATGTATAAACCAAATGTCTTTGTGTAAACCATGTGTCATGTATAAACAATGTCTCGTGTAAACCAAATGTCATGTAAGAATCAATGTCATGTATGGTAACCAAAAAGTCTTGCTTAAACCACATGAGATAATGTCTTGAATAGTTAAAATGTCTTGTATAAAACAATGTCTTTGAATAAACAAAGGTTTTGCTCAATTCAAAAGTTATGTCTTATAAATCATTGCTTTTATTGTAAAACATATATTAGGATTGTTGGTGAATACATTCAAGCGTTGTCGACTATCGGATAGATCCTTATAAAGACAAAGGTCTATCAAATGTTAATCGGGTTCTGCCATTCCCCTATGGATACTTCCAAACAAAACTAGGAAGCGGGAATGGGGTTGTCAAACCTATGGTACCATAACATACTACCGGTCGGCGAGTTTAATGTTAATGAATGTATCATTGTATACTCAACGCACCAATATATCATGAACAATGTAAGCATGTTGTGAAAATGTTAGAAAACCATGTACTAAGTATGCTAAGTCAACATACGAAGTAAAGTATTCATGAAATCAAGGTGCTAGATATGCTAAGTCAACATATGAAGCAAAAAGGATCCTTGAAATCAATGTGCTAGGCATGCTAAGTCAATATACGGAGCAAAATGCAATTGAAATCATGTACTATTTGTACTAGTTGAACATAACATGTATAATGTTATGAAAAAAAGAAAGTAATGTTACGCACATATGTTTCACCCCAAAATATTTGCAAAAGTAAAAGAGGGGCTATGTACTCACTTGGGATTGCGTATTAGTCTTGAAATAAAGATCAAACAAAGCTTGAAGGATCAAGGAATCAAGTGGCACCTAGTATCGAATAACTATGTTAACCAATCGGGACCTAAATAAAAGAATCGGATAGAATGAGGTCTTGTAAACCAAAGGAGTGTCGAAACTCATACAAAATGGTTTAACAAAGTCTACATTCTGATTTGGAATGGAACCTAAGTGCTTATGACCCGTTTTGACCCGCTAAGATAGTTTACGCTACTTTAACGTGTCATTTGCGTAAACGCGTGTTCGAATGGTTATACATGTCCTATGATAAGTCTTAAATGCCCAAACATGTTCGCAAATGTTATAATATCAGTTTAGGTGTCAATAGTTTGGTCACATATGCTTAAAACGGATTTATACACAAAAAGGGCATTTTGGTCATTTTCGAGGGCATAATAACGACTTATCATATAACTAACCAAACGACGTGACCATAAGGTATAACCTCAGTAGGTTATTCCCTATACAACTATGGTCACAAATATGTGTTTGGTCAGATCCTATGATCGACCAAACGGGTCGGATTCGAAAGTTAAAGCGGTGGTCAAGACCGCTCGACTTGCGACCCTAAATAAGCACTAAACTAGAAGTGACAAGTTAAACATGTCAAAACATGTTTAACTAAGTTGTAAAACTGATTTGGTATCAAAACGTAGTGTTTTGATACCCAAAAATAGTTCCGTCGTAAAATGCATATAAACGTGCATTTTGACCAAAACTTTGACTCGTCACTTCGACTAGTAAACGTGGTAATCAGTAGGTATAATTGCAAGGGATTATAACCATCGTGATTATGATCACGTTGCAAAGTTTGATTGAACTTTGACTTAACCAATTATGGTCAAAACCGAAAGTCAAACGGTAGTCAAACTGTTTGACTTTCAGTTTAAAATGGCTGAAATAAATAAACAAGATTGGATAGAACACTTACTTGTGTTCTAGGATAAAAGATAACTCAGTTAGGAGGCCTCCAAAAAGAAGGTAGCACTCCAATAGAGCAATTGAGATGAGGAAGAGCAAATGAGCAATGAATGAGGAAATGAAGTTTGTTATTTATAGTGTTCTTGAACATGTAGGATCTTGACATGTGTTAGGAGTGTTCACCAAGGCTTCACAGGATCATTCCAAGTGGTTGGTTTCTGTTAAAAGCCTTGGAGGATACTATACTTGGTCACCAAACAATCAAAACCATCAAAGGAAACAAGTTGCAACCAGCTTGGAAGCTGGTAAGAACTTTCTGTCGACAGTAGGGGGTCGCGTGGCGCAACAGAAACACCCCCAGGGTGTCATGTGACGCGACATGACGGCATGCAACAGAGTTTCAGCTTTCGTCAGTTTCAGTCCCTGCACACATTTAAACATGTTTTTGACGCATTTAACCCCCGTTAAGCCAATTTTTAGGCTTTACAAGGAATTTAAAGTATACGGGACTTGAAATATGTCCGGTAATGTCGTGGATGTCGGTTCGTTCAGTTGTACGGTCGCTTTTTTGCTTAGTTACGACGAACGCTTTAACAAACGCGAAACGATTGAAATTACGCATCGAATGATATTTTTGCATTCTTATCACTAAAATACAATATTTTAATGATTGCAAAAATTTTTGGATGTGCGTACGTGTTCCGTATTAAGAAATACGCGAATCGGCAGACTTTCACAGTTTGACGCAAATAGTCCCTATGATCGAACAAGCATGTTTTTGACATACCGTGTAACACCCCGTGTTTCGAAAGTCAAAGTCAAAGTCAAGATTGAAGTCAAAGGAAGAAAAGATTACTAATTGCGATATGTCACTCCTTGCTCAACTACTGTTTTGACTTCTTTGACTTGTAATCGAAATCTATTATTTAATTGCTTTAGTTGTATTATGTGGAGTATCTATTAATAATCAAGGTTTAATCGCATATTTATCGCTAATCGACTTATCACTCATCGCTATCGCATCGCAACTCGAATTATGTGTTCTGGATATTGTTTTACATGTGTGTGCTATTTCTGTGTTACTTGTGCATGTTATGTTTATGTTGAGGTGTTAATCGCAATCGCAATTCTATCGCATCGCAATCAAATCGCAAACGCTAAACGCAAGTTAATTATAGTGATTGTATGTTAGATATAGTAGTTAGGTTAAATGTGTAACTAATGGGTAATACTATCGCATCGCTCACTCGAATTGCATCGCAACGCTCAACACGCGAATCGAAATGACAAAACTCAACACGCCGGACACCAGGATCGAGTGGCCAACCGATCGAGTGGCCATCCGATCGGATTGCCATCCGATCGGATTGTCATCCGATCGAGTTGCCACCCGATCGGACTGCCACCCGATCGGATTACCATCCGATCGGTGACCTGCTCGACACTTCATCACTTTCCTTTTTAGGAAACCCTATAAATACCCTCTTGTCACATCGTTTGTGATGTGACAGCTCCTCACTCGAACCAGCCGCACTCAAGCACTCATTTCTCTCAATTTCTCGCGATTCTTATAAGTTTTCAACCTAAATCTTGTACTTCTATGATCTATACGCACTCCTTCACCTTTTTCACCTTTGAATCTTAACTTTTAACCATGAAATCACCAGGATTTGAGGTGTTCTAGGGTGATGTCATCATGGAGTTCTTATGAACTTCAAGGTTTGGCTTCATTCCACCAAGAACAACTTAGATCTGAAGGATTTCCACATGAATAATCAATGTTTTCGCATAGATCTACACATATTCATGGTTAAAAGGATTGAAAGAAGGTTTTTCAACGTTCTTTCAACTCTTTTACACTCAATGCACTCAAAACCGATAGAATCGAAGCTCGTTCTGATCTTCTACTCTTTCTTAGTGATGGGTTAGTTCCAGACCTGAATTCTATCCAAGAGACAACTGATGTCGGGTTAAACATGAACAACCGTCTCGAACCGTGAACTGGTTGGACTAGGGTGATTCCTGTTCGGTCGGATCACTTGGGTCAAGATGGGGATTCTGCTTGTCTAGCACGATATCACACCATCTCGATCAACTGCAAAACTTCCAAAACAATCAAGTGTCAAAGACGATCAGGTCATTGGGACGGATTGCCATCCGATCGGACAGCCATCCAATCGGCTTGCACTTGGTTTCACACTTAAACATTTTTCCAAATTTCAAAGGACTGGACGTCAAACGGATCACCGTCCGATCGGATTGACATCCGATCGAACGACCATCCGATCGTGTGACGTTTGGGACTTTGGTACTTGATCAATTTCAAAGAACAGTAGTTCCAACGGATTGCTATCTGATCGGATTGCCATCTGATCGAGTGACAACCCTGCTGTGAACTTGTTCTCACTAAGTGTCCTGCCAAGCGGATCTCTATCCGATCGGACTGCCGTCCGATCGATCGACTTGAAGGGTAGAGATACTTCTTTGTTTTCAAAATGCTACAACGAAAACTTCAAAGCCATCATACACAAACACATCCTTACCAAACAAGATGCCATTCCAATCGAATGGCCATCCGATCGGATGACCATCCGAACGGATTGACATCCGATCGACAGGCCATCTGATCGGATTGCCATCCGATCGGATTGCCATCCGATACTTGACACTCTTGCACCGTTTTACGCGCCACTCATCGTTTATGCTATCGTTAACTGTTCAGACTAATCTCTCAAGCGCTCCCTTCAATCCAAGGCAGTGTTTATTAAGTTAAACGCTATCTGTGAGTATACTCGGTCCCTTTTTGCTTTATGCACTTTTGGGTGTTACATACGTTACTTATTCTAAATCACATCAATCACACAATGCAAACAATATTTATACGCTGGCCGTTAATGCATGTTATACGTGACTCAATGAATGCCTGTTTGTTATGTTTACACATTGATTGCTGTCTACCTGCCTTAGCAACGATAGTACTATAGTTTGGACTCAACACCTGTCGTGGACAGGGGTTGTTAAGCACAATACTTCACGTGTTCGCAGTGGTGAACACGTGATACGCACTCGCTACTTGCAGTCAAATCGCAGTCATTGGTATTGATAGGATCTTTGTCGATAACTTACATGTTTCACATTATACGCTGTACATGCTGGTTATGCGTAAACGATTTCGAACTCTACTAATACTATTAAACTTGTATGCTCACCTTTACACTATGTGTATTGACCTCTATTTTAACGTATGTGACAGGTGCTTAGGATGATTGCTTGCTGTTTGATGAATCAAGCTAGGTTGGAGTCTAGAAACAAACTAAATAAAATCTGAGTTGTCGGAATGGATATTTGTCTTTGAGAACAATGTCTGTAATAACTGTTTTATTTTATATGTTTGTGGTATGGGATATGGACCTTAATATATTATAACGAATAGTTGTTATGGATTCTCCTGGACAATCTGTTTCGCTCAGTGCCATGCCTCGATGTTTCCGTCATCGGTTGGTGTGTGACATACTCAAAACTTGTTTCTAAGTTATGTAAAGGGTATTTAGGGTACGTTTGGCTTATGAATTTGTTCTGGAGTGTACGTTGCGTTAAACTGATTATGTTTTGCGTAACAGTTTACGATTTAACTTCCAAGAAAGGTTTAAGGGTTTGAAATCGAACAAAAACTACAACGTGCAAATGACGCATGTAATTATACAATCCTGGAAATAAAGCATAATGTTTCATTGATTATCAAATTGTTCGAAATTGTATAATGATTACAGAAGGCACATGTGTCACATGCCATCCCTCCTATGACACCCTAGTGATCCACAAGTAACAGTGGGGATTTGGCTAAGGTGGTCGTTTGGCTGCAAGCCCTTCCCAGGTGATTAGTTACCTCATATTTTGAGTGTAATGAGATTGGCCATTATTCTCAAAAGTTTCTTGATAAACAACTAATCACTCTTGTTGATGACACCACGACGATTTACGACGAGTATAATGAATTACAAGAAAAAGGAAAAATTGGTTGTCACCAATGAGGTTATCAGGCCCGATCGTGGTGAGGCCTTAGTTATCCAACATGTGTTTAGTGCTTGTCTTGAGGCTGCCAATCAGGGCTGGCCCTGAGGGGGTGCGAGGTGGGCGACGGCTCAGGGCCCAAACCCTCTGGGGGGCCCGAATTTTTTTAATAAAGCTACGCTGTAGAACTCAGAATATATAAGTACTGAATTAGAAAACAACATGATGAGGTGCATGGTCTGGTGGTTCCCATGTCACTTTATTAGTAAGCAGACCAAGAGTTCTACTCTTGATAGCTTCGGTTTGAGTTGATTTTTTTCTTAATGTTTGTTAGCTATGCATTAAATGCAAATCATATTAATTGAATAATTTTGTGTTACATTAAATCAAAATAGGAAATATAGTTACTTCTCAAATCTAATTTAAAAATGATTATTTATGTTAATTTAATAAAATATTATTCAATCTACAACTAGTTGTGTTGTCATACCCCGATATTTACAGCTTAGCCCGGTGGGTAGTATCGTGACGTAAGATTGATATAGTCATGGTCAAACATACACAGAATAGCACAGCGGAAGTCTTGGAATATAAATATTATTACAAACCCAATTGTCTGAAAATACCGAAATGATAATTACATATGAGCTTGTAATGTTAAATCCACAGGCGGATCATTATAAATGTACAAAATGAAGTTTAGCAGACTTTAGGGCATCCTAAGGATTTGCAAGATCCTTTATTGACACCAAGCAGCTCAAAGCCTACTTGCGAATAGTACCTGTAACTTAATCTTTTGAAAATACGTCAGTTTACACTGGTAAATACAATTAACTGACTCATTTGAAAACATTTGTGAAAATGATTTTAGATGCACAAGGCACAAATATTCTTTTACAATTTGGGACAATTATATAAATAATCTTGTATACAGATTTACATGTTTGTCATACATTTAGGGCACGGTATTGGAGCCGAGACATGATTAACCGACACACCACTGATATAAACTCACAAGGAGTTATCCCCAACAATGTGGGTATACCTTTTTACATACGCGACTGTCAGGTATATGCCTACACCCCGTGCTTAAGTCGTGGCCATTTGCAATTAAATGAGCCGAGGATATCCAGGACACGGTCGCATTAACCCCCAAATGTTATCAAACAAAACAGATTAAAACGGGTTATGTAATTTATTAATCACAATCCGATTAAATGATTCCATACCTGACCAAGCGGTAATATTTTACCGTATCCCAAGCCCGTATAAGGGAAAATAAGTTAAAAGTATTTACCTGAGCTATTACTCGATTCACAACAAAATTTATATATAACTCAGCCGTATCCTATCTAATTATATGCAGATAGCTTTTACCGGGAGGCTCTAGTCTAGAATGATGGTAATATATAACCAATTTAGAATGCTAACGGGTCTTATTTAGGTTATAGACCTAGACCGGCTAACTTAAAGTATTTGAAACGGTACGATACGCTAGATTAAGCGATGACCGGAATAGAAAGTAATTTAGATCCAACAAGTATGAAAACTTGTATAATACGGGTAAACTAAATACATTCTGGATTTTGAAGTAAAAAAATGATAAGATTTAACTCGTTTCGGTAAACTTACGTAAACTAGTTACGTAAGCCTAACCATACGCGTATAAGCGATAACGAGAAACCGGATAAGTCTTGAACAAGTTCCATATGCCAATATACTTTAAACAAGTTATAATATCTGTAGGATATCAACTTATATGCCCGTTAAGGTTTTAAAATCAAACTATGCCTCATAAGGGCGTTTTGGTCAATTTACGACGTATAAAAGAAACTTGTGTACAATCTGATGTTACGATCATTAACATTCATTGAAATCACTTTATTTATGATATAATATCAGTATGATATCAAATGTATGTGTGTTTTATAGTTTAAAACCAATCTATGCTCCGTATGGGCATTTTGGTAATTTCACACGTAGTTTTGAAGGCTAATTTGGGAGTCTGAGTTTATAACATATACCTATTGTAAAAATATTTAAAATGATTTATAAAATTAGTAGGTAACAAGTCTTGGTTTGGGAAATTTTAAAAGTTTGCTAAGCTTACAATTTATGAAAGACTTATTGGTAGCTGAATCAAAACAGAACTCTTAGCATTAATATCATTGATAAATGATAAGGAATGTACCTGATGATATTATTGATATGAGCTGCCTCTGGCATTCATCTGGAGGGTTTAGGCGCCTCCATTCTTAGTCTCTCTATACTTAGCTATACCCTCTTTGACAATTTTAGGGCAGTTAGTCCTGATGTGGCCTTTCTCGCCACAGCCGAAACAGACTGCATTCTTTATGTCCCTACATTCGTGGGACTGATGACCAGTTCTTTTACAGACGCCACACTGCTTTGGCCTTTGTTCCATTCGACACTGTCCCCGGTGTCTTTTATAGTAGGTCTTGCATACAGGCTTCTTATTGGACTTTTGTTGGTTCTTATTGAGCCCGAAGTTGCTTTTTTTCTTAGATTTCTAGGAGTTATCCTCCTCCTTTTTCCTTTTTCTGTCAGTCTCAGTTTTGACTTACTTATTTCTCAACCTATCCAATGTAAGTGGTTGAGATAGATCCATAGTGGATCTATAAGAAGTAGACTTTGAAGCTTTATCATGCTCCTTTATCTCTGGTGCTAAATCACTATGTCGACAGTCTGGATTTTTTGTTTTGAGAGTCAGAAAATCTGATTCTACCTTTTCCATTTCATGTCGTGGACAATAAGTTTTTCTGATAAGGTCCATAAACTGGGACCATTCCATATTGTATAGGGTTATTTTCTCCGTGGACTTTATTAATGTCTTCCACCAAGTAAGGGCATCGCCCTTGAATGACTGTGATACATACTTCACAGTGTCTTCCTTAGCACAACCGTTGATCTCTACAACTGTTTCCATTTCGTCCAACCATCTCATGCAATCAATGGCTCCTTTTTCGCCATTGAAGTCTCTTGGCTTGCAAGAGACGAAGTACTCGTAAGTACATCCTTTGGAGGAAGAAAGCTCCACATTATACATTATCTTCTTTGGTTCATTTTTCGCGTTCGAAATGTGAACAAAGCTCTCTTCATGCGTAGATGAACGTAGTTTTAAATGGGATTTCGAGCGAGTACTAATTGGCTCTTTGAACTTTTTCATGACCTTTTTCATGGCCTTTCCGATAGCTGCGTCAATCACAGCTTGGAGATTAACTCCGATAACATTGAAGTTTTCATTTGTAGTATCATTAGCATTCGTCGCATCATTAGTATCGCGACTGTTGTTTGTCTGATCTGAGGTTGCCATACTCGAAGCTTGGTACTAAACACCAAATTAAACAATTACTTAGTTGCATTACAATAGCTAGTAATCATCCTGATGACCTAACATACATTAGCCATGGTATCATTAAACAGTATAGGCTAATAGGTTATGAACATTCCTAATGAATGTTTATTTGAATGTATGTCAATTACATTTAGCCTAGGTCACAAAAGGACCATCAATGGCATTTAGGGTTTGGACCGAGTCCATTACCCTATCTGTCAGGGGATCAAAATTTCACAACTGTTTTGTCATATTGATGATTCTGGATAGCGCGAAGGCTCATCACAAGGACATTAAAATATATAAATCGCAATCTTATTTGATCAGAGACTTTAAGGTTTGAACATAGTTCTTTACCTTTGGGCAGAGAGTCATAGACTACATCTGTCATTGCTTTTGAAAGACGTTTTATTTTGCCACATAGGCAAATCAATGGACATCACTAATGGATGTTTATACATACACACATATATATATAGATATAGTTATCGTAATTGAGGATATTAGTCATGATCTTATCGATCTTATAGACAAAAGGCTTGGGCATTGCCCATCACCTTGGACGGTAAACCATAACGGTCACAATTGTCAATGTCACTAATGGACAATATAGTATAGAGCTTCTAGGCGAAACATCACTAAAGGATGTTATATAACGTGATCATCGTATTAAATGATATTTGTCATGATCATATTGATATTTTAGACTATGAGGCTTGGACATAGTCAATCATTTTTTTAGACAGGGGGTCATAGACCACAACTGTCGTTGTCTTATTGGACAACAAGTTTAGCCCGTAGGCACTTCATCACTATCGGATGTTTATATTTTGATCATCACATTGACGATACTTGCCATGATCTAATTTGATCATATAGGCTTTAAGGCTTGGACATAGTCCAAATACCTTGACGGCTGGTGTGGTTTCTCAAGTCACACTGCCAGGAGTGTTAACATGTTCTTAGATGTTAACAAGGATTAATTGTCTTAAGGGGGTTTTACCATCATAGTATGTCTGTTTTGACATATTGGCTTAGGTTATACCATTAAGAAGATCTTTTGAAATTATTTAGCAGATCGATAAAGTTCGAATAAAATCGATACAATTGTTTGATAAAGGACGATATGAATACCTATATAAAATTTTCAAAGCTTCCCATAAGTCATTAGGAAATTTATAACAGTGCCTTAATCAGGACTTTTAGTATCTTATTTGTCCACAGAGGACTAAAAGGAAAAAATATAAGTCGGTATAAGGACTATAAGATATTATAAGTTCATATAGGGATTATATTGAAACAAGTTGCCCAAGAAGGGTCTATAAAGAAACGTCAGGTCTACGAAGGGTCTATAATGAAGTAACAGTCCATTAAGGGATTATATTGAAATCTCGTATCCACGAAAGGACTATTTCGAAATAACTTATTGTAAAGGGATTTTAATTAAATAACGCGTCTATGAAAGGACTGTATTGAAACGTCATGTCCACAAATGGGACTTTACTGAACAGATGTCTTCTCAGGGACTTTAGTTGAAAAATATGTCCATTAAGGATTATGATAAACAAATGTCCACAAAGGGACTATATAGAAGAGATAGGTCCTTATAGGGACTTTGAAGTAATACTAGTCCACGGGGGGACGTAAAGGAAAATATAAGTCCATATATGGATTATAAGTTATGTCAACATGGGGATTTTAGTGTAACGATATGTCCTCGAAAGGACTATGATGAATTATTTGTAACAACCCGACTTTTTGAAGTCAAAGTACAAGTCAAAGTCAAAGAAAGAAAATATTGCTAAATGCGATCTGCCACTCCTTGCTTAATTAATTGATTGTACTCTTTGACTTAGTAATCGATACTCTATTTTAAGTTACTTTAGTTGTATTATGTGGAGTATATGCAATAAATCACAGTTTAATCGCTAATCAACATATCGCAATCGCAACGCTATCGCATCACAACTCGAATTATAAGTTATGGATATTGTTTTACGTGTGTGTGCTATTATGTGTTACTTGTGCATGTTTATATTTATTGTGGTGATTAATCGCAAACGCAATCGCAACTCTACCGCAACGCAATCTTATCGCGAACTCGAGATTTATGGATTATATTTATGTTATTTATTAGCTAGGTTATTTGTGTAACTAATACTATCGCAACGCTTACTCGCAACGCATCGCAACGCTCAACGCACGAAACGAAACATCGAAAACCAACTCACACCGCCCATCCGATCGAATGACCATTCGATCGCATGGTCATCCGTCTGGACGACCATCTGATTGGATGGCCATCCGATCAAACCACCATCTGATCCGTCACTGCACACCGCCTCTTCTGCTCTCTTGCCTATAAATAGCACCTGTCACTTCAATGTTCATGTGATGTGACAGCTCCCGTCCGACCAGCACGTTCCAGCCCTATTTTCTCTAGATTTCTCGCGATTCTTGTAAGTTTCTACCCCAAATCTTGTACTTCTATCATTTACACACACTTCTCCATCATTTTCACCATCAAATCTTAACTTTTTACTATGAAATCGGCTGATTTGGGCTTTTCTAGGATGATGTCATCATGAGTTCTCATGAATTTCAAAGTGTGGCCTCATTCCACCAAGAACCACTCAGATCTAAGAGATTTCAGCATGTTTAAACACTAATTTCACCTAAATCTAAACACTTTCAACCCGATTTAAACTTCTTTCAACTCTTTTACACTCTTGCACCCAAAACCGATAAAATCTGAGCTCGTTCAGGCCTTCGACTCATTTTCTGGTGAAGTGTCAGTCAGAGAATGGATCTCTATCAAAGAGACAACCGATTCACGGGTTGAACATGAATAACCATCAAGAACAGTTAATCGAACGGACGGGGTGGTTCCCATCTGATCGGATGACTTGGACCTGATGGGGTTCCGTTGTTTGACACGTTGTCATACCGTCTCGGTGCAATCGCAAAACTCTCTAAACTTAACAATTTTTTCAAGTTTCAGAACGAACAAGCTGCTGAGCGGACTGTCGTCCGATCAGATAGCCATCCAACCGAACGACAATCCGACCGGATGACCTATGATGTTCAACACTTAAACAATTTCAAACCAAATTCAAACATATCCCCTCCACTCGGATTACCATCCGAGCGGACGGCCATCCGTCCGGATGACCATCCAACCGGACGACCTGAATGGTAGGATTACTTCCTATTTTATAAAATGCTACAACGAAAACTTCCAAGTTCCATCACACACAAACACATCCATCCCAAACGAATGACAAACCGACCGAATGGCCATCCGACCGGATGACCATCTGTCCGGATTGTCATCCGATCGGATGACCCTCCGTCACTCTATTCACTCGCATCGTTTAACGCACCGCTCATCGCTTATGCTATCGTTCTGTGTTCAGGCTAACTTTCCAGCGCTCCCTTCAATCCAAGAGAGTGTTTATTTACTAAACATAATCTGTGAGTATACTCGATCCCTTTTTGCTTTAAGCACTTTTGGGTGTTACATACGTTATCTATAATCAAATCACAATCGACACACAACGCAAACACTTTTATACGCTAACCTCTCTGCATGTTATACGTGTTATTCGATGAATGCTAGTATGTTATGTTTACACAGTGATTGTTGCCTGACACCTTAGCAACGATAGTACTATAGTTTGGACTCAGCACCTGTCGTGGACAGGGGTTGTTAAGGGCTTTTCTTCAGGTATCACAGTGGTGCTATGTGTTGCGCATTCTACAACTCGCAGTCACGTCTGTGCATATTTCATTGTCGATAACCTACCTGCTTCACATTATACATGTTACATGCTGGTTATGCGTAAACCGCTTTCGCTACTATTATACTATTAAACTTGTATGCTCACCTTTACACTATGTGTATTAACCTCTATTTTAATGCATGTGGCAAGTGTTTAGGATGCTGTGGTATGCTTGCTATGTGGAATCAAGCTTAGGAGAGTCTAGAAACAAACAATTTAGATTTTGAGTTGTCGAAATATTTTATTTGCCTTGAGATTTTATGTCTGTAATAATTGAATTATTTGATATGTTACGGTATGGGACGTAATGTTTAATATCCGGTAATTTTAGTTGTTATGGATTTCTCTTGGACAATCTGTTTCGCTCAGTGCCATGCCCCGATGTTTCCGCCATCGGTTGGGGTGTGACATTATTATATTCACCAAGGGACTTTAATGAAATAACATGTCTACAAAAGTATTTTAATGAAATATCATATCCATTTAAGGACTATAATGGAGTATAAAGTCCATGAAAGGGTTATTTTAAAGTATGATATCCACGAAAGGACTATACGGAAATATAATGTCCATGAAGGGACTATATTGTAATTTAATGTCCACGAAGGGACTATATTGAAATTTAATGTCCACGAAGGGACTATATTGAGACATAATGTCCATACAGGGATTTAAAGAAAAAACTGAAATACAAGGAAAGAACGATTTTCAATTGCCTTCCTTGCTTCATTCCGATCGTTTCTCTTCTTTGTTTGCCATATGCTATAGTGACACTGAAATCCTCAGTGAATAAAATAAACATTCCAATTCAGGATCCATTACTAGAAGTAGGATCCAAGGATTTAATGATTAGAAATTTTTTAAATTGGATCACGGATTGAAATTTGACAAGCATAGTTTAAGTTTGAATTTCCAAAACTCGGAGATAAGACGTAAGGATCATTGGCATTTACTTGTATCATCTTCAATACGGGAGCCTCAAGGACCTCCTGGTATGGACTCCAAAGTCTGGTTAAGAGTTTAAATAGGTTTGGTTTTGGGAATAGGTCCATAAAGGTCTTCTCTCCAACCGGTCGCACGCTTATCCTAGCCTTGGTACGAAGCTTGGCATTTCTTGGCTTCGGACGTGGGGAATTTCTATCAACGGCTTCCTTGCTTGGCGACATATTTCAAAACACATAAAATCAAAAAACAATGTTTACTTAATAGGGATGAGAGCATTCCTATGTTAAGTCTAGACTCAGAAGGTCTAAGGAATATGCTACTGTGTCATTTGAGATTAAACACTAAAGGCTAGTGTTTAATTTACTCAAACGTTGGCTCTGATACCAACCTGTCACACCCCGATATTTACAGCTCAGCCCGGTGGTCCCGGTGGGGTGTATCGTGACCTAAGATTGATATCGTCATGGTTAAACATACACAGAATAGCACAGCAGAAGTCTTGGAATATAAAATATTATTACAAACCCAATTGTTTGAAAATACCGAAATGATAATTACATATGAGCTTGTAATGTTAAATCCACAGGCGGATCATTATAAATGTACAAAATAAAGTTTAGCAGACTTTAGGGCATCCTAAGGATTTGCAAGATCCTTTATTGACACCAAGCAGCTCCCAGCCTATTTGCGAATAGTACCTGTCACTTAATCTTTTGAAAATACGTCAGTTTACACTGGTAAATACAATTAACTGACTCATTTGAAAACATTTATGAAAATGATTTTAGATGCACAAGGCACAAATATTCTTTTATAACTTCGGACAATTATATAAATAATCTTGTATACAGATTTACATGTTTGTCAAACATTTAGGGCCCAGGATAGAAGCAGAGACATGATTAACCGACACACCACTGATATAAACTCACAAGGAGTTATCCTCAACAATGTGGGTATACCTTTTTACATACGCAATCGTCAGGTATATGCCTACACCCCGTGCTTAAGTCGTGGCCATTTGCGATTAAATGAGCCGAGGATATCCAGGACACGGTCGCATTAACCCCCAAATGTTGTCAAACAAAACAGATTAAAACGGGTTATGTAATTTATTAATCACAATCCGATTAAATGATTCCATACCCGACCAGGCAGTAATATTTTACCGTATCCCAAGCCCGTATAAGGTAAAATAAGTTAAAAGTATTTACCTGAGCTATTACTCGATTCACAGCAAAATTTATATATAACTCAGCCGTATCCAATCTAATTAAATGCAGAAAGCTTTTACCGGAAGGCTCTAGTCTGGAATGATGGTAATATATAACCAATTTAGAATGCTAACGGGTTTTATTTAGGTCATAGACCTAGACCGACTAACTTAAAGTATTAGAAACGGTACGATAGGCTAGATTAAGCGATGACCGGAATAGAATGTAATTTATATCCAACAAGTATGAAGACTTGTATAATACGGGTAAACTAAATACATTCTGGATTTTGAAGTAAAAAAATGATAAGGTTTAACTCGTTTCGGTAAACTTACGTAAACTAGTTACGTAAGACTAACCGTATGCGTATATGCGATAACAAGTAACCGGATAGGTCTTGAACAAGTTCCATATGCCAATATACTTTAAAAAAGTTATAATATCAGTAGGATATCAACTTATATGCCCGTTAAGGTTTTAAACTCAAACTATGCCTCATAAGGGCGTTTTGGTAAATTTACGACGTATAAAAGAAACTTGTGTACAACCTGATGTTACGATCATTAACATTCTTTGAAAAACACTTTATTTATGATATAATATCAGTATGATATCAAACATATGTGTGTTTTATAGTTTAAAACCAATGTATGCTCCGTAGGGGCATTTTGGTAATTTCACACATAGTTTTGAATGCTAATTTGGGAGTCCGAGTTTATAACATATAACTACTGTAAAAATATTTAAAATTATTTATAAAATCAGTAGGTAACAAGTCTTGGTTTGTAGTTATGATTTAAAACCATACTACGTGCCGAAATGGTGTTAAAGTCGTTAAATGACGATATGTGCGACGTTTAAGGAAAACTGATGTTATGACCAAGTTCATATGACCGAAATATGTTAATTAATATATCATATCAGTAACAAGAAGGTTTTGTATGAAAATTGTGCTTTTAAAACATTTTAGGTGCGAAAAGGGCATTATCGTCATTTAAAGATGTAATTCAAGAACGTATATGTAAGCTCAGTTTGTAAACTGAATGGACATCCCAAATTATCCTAATTATGATATTATATCAGCAGTCAATGAGTTTGTTATGAAAAATTATGCTTAAAACCGATCTATGCGCTAAAAAGGGCATTATGGTCAATTTAAAGAATAAATTACGACATTTTACGCAAACTCAGTTTATGATCAGGTTCGTAACATCGAAATATGTTAAACATGTTAACATATCAGTACCTAAGTTGTTTGAAAGCTTATTGGTGTCTAACACCTTATTTTTGTTAAAAAGGGCTTAATAGTCAAAGTACGACATATTAACAGAACTTGCATAAAATTCAGATTTCTAATACGATTATGTAATATAACCTTATAGGGTTATGCTACATAATAATATGATCCTAAGGAACCTAAAATCATTAGTAAACTAATCTAATTCGGTTCATAATCGAAAGTCAACGAAGAAGTCAAACTTCGCGACTTTCGGTTGCGAACCGACCCTAAAACTGTAATTGACGAGCCGAACATGTTTACACACGTTCTAATAGTTATTACCAAGATGTTTAAATGATAAAACATATTTTAGAATACTTCTAAACTCATATCGCAATTATTTCGAAAACTGACCCGTTGACTTTTTAAAACAATATATTATGTTGACTCGTCAATTGACCAAGCAAACGTGATTCTTAGGAGGTGCCCTTTAGAGGGATTAACACCTACCTAATTACGATCACGTATCCTTGTTCTTTGCGAACAATGGCTCGACTGTTTATGATATAACTAAAAGTCAAAGCGTTTATCGTAAACGCTTGACTTTTCGGCTTTAAAAGCCAACTAAAAGAAGTAAGCATGAAAGGAATACTTACAAGTGGTCCTATGGACAGAATAGAACTCAGAGGATGCTCCCAATCAACTAAGGAACTTCCAGATTTGAGTTAGAGAAGGAAAGAATGGAAATGGTGCAAGTGTTCACGAAAAATCAAGGCCTATCTATAGTGTTTGGTGAGTCCTTGGATGATCAACAAGTGTTTAGAGGCTTCTAAGATCTTAAAAAGTGTTATAACAGGTGTCCAATACAAGCAAAAAGCCCCTAGGTTCGAATTATGTGAGATAAGGTAGCAAACCAGGGCTACACACATAAACTTTCATTTGTTGTCATGTTTGGCCCCTGCACTTCTAAACTCTTACGTAACGATGTTTTTAGTACACAAGGCCTTGTATTTCCAATATTAGGCACATCCAAGGGTATAACCAAGCATCATAAACTTTTCAATTCGTTAAAAGGTCTCTCAGAAGTTATGAATTTGTGCGTTGACGCTTTTAACCCCTTAATTTGCGGACTTGCGCGTATTATTGCGAAATGGCGTAAAAGCTATTCATGGTTAATAATAAGTATTCCCAAGAGTATGATGGAACACTACGACACTCCAGTTCACTCCGGTTCGCTTAAATGGTCGCTCTAAGGTGTGATCAAACATCATAACACTCCAGGTTCATTAAAAGGTCACTCACATGTATAATTAAACATGTTGACACTCTCAGTCCTTCCATATACAAATTTATTTTTTGATTTTTCGCAAAATTAGTCCCTAATATTCCACGTTTGACTATATTAGAGTTTAGTACACCTGTCAACACATCGTTGGGCACGATTTTACGAGGTGTTACATGTGTGTCATTTTTTTATGAAAAAGTCTTATTCTGTTTTTTTTTTCTTTCAACTATGTGTATTTTTTAAAAGTTTATATTTTAGGGGACCGTATTTCATCTTTGCACAGGGCCAACAGATTTTTGAAGATTTTCGGAGACGGCCCTGCTACAAATGATTATGATGCGTGGAGGGATAACAACCTCTTCCAATGAGGTTTGTATTTTAAATTCTTTTTTGATGTCGTATTTTAATTAAAATGAGGTTTGTATTAAAAAAAATCGGTTTTGATTGTTTTTTCATTTGTTCTCATGGTTCTCGCAATATTTAGCGTTATTAAGATAACCCTCCCTATATATATGTGTGTATAATATAATTGTAAGCACTAAAATATAACTTATCTACATACCTTAATTAAGAGAGCTACTTTTCTAAACTCACATAAGTCGATCTTAGATAAGTTAATAATTAAATTGTTGTATATATAAGTTAATAAAAAAAATTTATCTACTATAATAAAAGAAACCAATTTTTGGACACATGTCATTCATTGAAGGTATCCTCAAATCTATACTTATCTTATATTAACTAAATAAATAATAAATTAATATTAAACTAGGCAACAAACCCGCGCGCGTTGCGACGCGGCCAACGAAATTGACGTGTAATTGATAAGATTTTGTCGACTCGATTGTTTTATTTAGAGTTTAAAACTTGGATTTAACCATTTTGATTCAGATTAGGCTGGTTTTTTGTCGTTTCAAAGCCCGTACCTAAGTGCAATCGAGCTTCACGTGGCTCAGAGTCCATGAAAATCATGACTGCAAAGCAGGTTGCAGATCAACACCCACCATCCTTTAGCCTTGCCACGCCATCCTTGTCAAATGTTGGTGCAAATTTAGAACTCATCACAGCCAAGCGAAACCATAATCACAGCCAAATGATAAAACACATAATCAGTTCGTGTGAGTGTAATTGCTCAGGAAAAAGCATCCGGTGAAAACCAAAGCTTGAAAAAAATATACATTACAAAGCCAACAATAAAGCATCGCATCTCTCAGATAGGCCAATTCTCATCGTCATCGAGTTTAATACAAAATTTCAAGTGCACCAGATAAAGTTAATACTACAATACATAAGAATCGAACTCTCGGATGAGATTTGTCTCATCGTCACCGAGTAAGATGAAAGCAAAAGCCCCAAAATCTTAAACATAAATAAACAACGGATGCTTAAGCAACCGGCTTCACCAACACCAAACCACAAACAACCGGTTTGTAATAAACCACCGCACAAACTCCCGATGCACACAGTACAAACAACAATGCACCAAAAAGTGACAATATTACATCAAGTTCATCACCACCGGGCAACTGTTCAACGACCGACACCAAACCAGTCCATCACCACCGAGACGAAATGATCGTAAAAATCAAGTCGTTGCAAAATAAAGAGCCTCAGATGTACATCTCGTGTCATCATCATCGCCAACAAAGCACGTGTCAGTGTCGACGTGGCTGCAACCGGAGTTGCCACGCCAGGTAGCAAGCCACCATAAACGCCGATTAAAACACTCAACAAAGGAGGAACCACATACATGTTCATCAAAACCACAGCCAACAACCGTGTTGCTGGACAACAACAAAAAAGTATATAAGCAGCATCATTGGCGCCGGACAACATACTGGCCAACAATAAGCCAAATAAAAGAGCCAAAACCACAAAAAACTCATCCAACCACAAATCCACCCATTTTTAAGAGATTTTCAAAGAGAGGAAAAAAGTTGTGGGACTGGTTATTTAAACCCAGGAGATGTACAACTCCCTTAACAAAGAGTACAACCAACCAATGCACAAAACACAATGGATGCACATTTTACAACTCCAAGAAGCCTAAAGATGCAACAAATTAGACCCATTTGTACACCTCGTGTCATCATCATCGCCAACAAAGCACGGGTCAGTGCCACCATGGCTGCAACCGGAGCTGCCACGCCAGGTAGCAAACCACTATAATCGCGGATTAAAACCCTCAACAAAGTACTGATTAAACCCCTCAACAAAGTAGGAACCGCATACATGTCAATCAAAACCACAGCCAACAACCACATCGCCGAACAACGGCGAAAAAGCATATAACCAACATCATCGGTGCCAAACAACTACCGGCAAGCAATAAGCCAAAAAAGGAGTCAAAATCACTAAAAAACACATGCAACCACAAAAGCAAAGATCAAGAATGAAACTTACCGACAGCCGACAGGGTCTTTACTCTTCTCTGCGATTGACGACGATAATCAGTGGCGTTAACCCACTAAACCAAAGAGTGCAACCCGACTAAAATGAAGCCGACGGAAAACCCAAAGCCGTCACAACTCAACGATTTGGTTGCCGGCTCAACATTTCTCGGCCAAGGCAACCGACATTGACGATGGTGGTGGTAGAGAAAAGAACGGGTGAGGAGATTTCCAGAAGGGTAAACTCCGATTTTGAACCAACATATCGACTCGTAAATACCAGTTTTTCCCTGCAAGAAATGAAGTACGAATATTATGGTAGATTATTCACTGACCTAGCTCTGAAAAGGAACTTACCGGATCTTCGCCAGAACCGGAGCCTTCGTCGGAATCTGTTTCTGCACGCCACCTCTTGAACCATAATCACCGATCAGCGTACTCGAATCAACACCGTCACCCTCGCAGCCTCTCGTACCTTATCATCGCCGCCGCCTGGTTCTGCGTCACCACTATCGTCGGAACCCTAGGGGTTTGACGGAAAACTCTCTGCAGAGTGAAAATCATGTAATGATGGCAGGCCATGGCCATGAGCGGAAATATGTGTTGATACATGTATGTGGACGCGACTCGACTCGACGCGACTTGGTCCGGTTCGACCCGGTTAGGTTCGGCTCAAGCCCGACGTCACGACATTCCTCCGTCGTGCGTCCCAGAGTTCGTCACGCGAAGCACGGAGCGCCGCGAGCCGGTTCCCGCTTGACACATCATCATGACATCATCATGATGATGTCATGATGATGTCACAACTTTGACCAAATGCATTTAGAAATGGCAGCCTTTGAAATTCACGTAAAGAGTGCATGAAATTTATGCTTGGGCCAATCATCATCAAGACAAATGCATGCTGGGCTTTTATTACTTGCATCATGGGCCGAACCCAGCCAATCGCACAAGATGAAGACCAAATATAAATACAGAAATCAAGTGTGATTTCGGTGGGTGTCGAAGGATAAGCTCGAAAGATATCACACGAAGGATTCTGATGGACTTCGAAGGATATGCCATCCTTCGAAGTGTTTGTGGATCCTTCGATGGCTTCATGATCGACAGATCATCTTTCGGGCAGTCCACATGATCCTTCGACCATACAACCTGTGCTGGGCATATATATACCCATGTGTTGTGTTCAATAGTTAAGAAAAAGACGAGGCGATGAACACTAGACAAGTGTGAGAGCATATTGTAAACACAGAGAGCACACGAGAGGTTGAGAGAGTTTACATATTACGTTTGTAAACATTGTTCTGTAACTGATTCCGCGTTTAATGCAAGATGTGTTAATCGTTGATACCGCGTGTGTTATCTTTACTTGTTTTCGTCTCTATCTCGGTTTGCTGATCTTGTTGGATTCCGCACAACAAGATCGGTTCGTATACAAGGAAGTAGGCGGTTAGATCCGTATCCGAACACGGGGACCTACAAGTGGTATCAGAGCTTTGGCTCTTCTCCTTGTTAAAACCGAGCGTTTTCGGGTTGTTTTTCGGGTTTTAAAAGCTTGTGTTTTCTGGAAATTTTCTGTTTTAAAACTTCGAAAATCTGCATGGTTTGCCAAAAGAATCTGATAAAACCTGTTGTTTTTGCTAAAAGTGTTGCTGGAGATCTTGTTTTAGTGCATGTTAGTTTGATAGAATTTTTTTTGAGGTTGAAGATATAAGCATAGTCTTTTCCAGAAACCTCTTATCTTCAAACGGTTCATGAAGTTCTTCAAACTGTTCTTGTCTGCTTGTGTATTTGATCTGCATAGTGTTGATATCAAAGTGTTAATGCATTGAAAATTGTTATTGGATTATAATAGTACAAATGGTTGGTAAATTGATCATACTTTGAGCCGAAAGTGGGAGTATTGTGTCAGGTGGTTTCAAAGTCAATGTGTCAGATCACTATCTTTCGAACAAGTTGTGAATCTTTCAAATTTGCTGATCTTTCGAACAAGCTTCGAAAGATAAGGATATTTTCAAATTGTGAATCTTTCAAATTATCAATCTTTCGAAATAAGGATCTTTCAAAGTATTAATCTTTCGAAATAAGGATCTTTCAAAGTATTAATCTTTCGAAATATGGATCTTTCAAAGTATTAATCTTTCGAAATATGGATCTTTCAAATTATTAATCTTTCGAAATATTGATCTTTCAAAAGTCTTGATATTTCGAAAATATTGATCCTTCGAAAATTTTGATCCTTCGAAAATCTCTTCTGTTTAATTTTAACAAGTTTCTGTTTGTCTTGTCCTTCGAGCTTGGATCTTTCGACAGGTATCTTTCGGGTGGTCATTGATCAAAAATGAATCCAAGGTGGAATACTTTGGTAAATACAGATATGTATTTTGGTACTCCGTCGTCTTCCGCACCGGCATCTTCTCAAGCTAATGCAATTTCTACCGGTCAATGGGCATTTGTGTCAAATCAAGTTCCAAGTGTTCAAAGCATTCTTTTAAGCGAAAGCGAAACTGGAAGTTTGAATAGACCTCCAAAGTTGATGCACTTATATGAATATCCAGGATGGATTGACAGATTTCATACATACGTTCTTGGCCAAAATACAGAATTGTGGTTGCGGTTTATTACTGATTTCGATCAAACAATAGAGGTTGCCGCATCATCTGCTGCTACGTTTGCAGATCTCACGGAAGATCAGAAGAAGGTCTATGATCTAGAAAAGAAGGCATACGCCATTCTCACTCAGGCTTTAAGTAAAGATATCTATCATCAATTCGTAAAATACAAGACAACGAAGAGGTTGTGGGACGCGTTGAAGACAAGGGGCGTGGGAAATGAAGCGACACGTCAATTGAGAAAAGAACTGCTGAAGAAAGAGTTTGATGGTTTTACTTGTATGGAGAATGAGTCGTTGGGTGATTTGACAAGTCGATTCAATCATCTGTTGACTGAATTGACAAATTTTGGGGTTGCTACAACTCCTGCAGAGATTGTTAAGAAGTTTGCAGATGCGTTGCCACCTCAGTGGAATACTTTCTTGGAAATCATGAAGTACAATGGTACTTTAGCTACAACAAGCTTCAACGACTTTGTTCAAATCCTGGAAAACAAGAATCAGGAAGAAACTCTCAAGGCGAAAAGAGTTCCAGTGCCACAAAATCCTGAAATGTATTTTGGAACTTCTAGTACTTCTACAAAACCGTCTTCACATGCCCCAATTCAAACAGCCTTTGTGACTAGCACAGATATGTATGGCAATACTATCCAAGTTCCGGTACCTCCAAAGACAGACATGTATGGAAATCTGCTTGAACCAGTCCCTCAATCAGCACCACAACAGCAACGACCTCTCAGACCAACTGATATGTTCGGAAATCCTTTACCAGTTCGATCTCCCGAAACAACAGACATGTATGGGAATCCACTTCCTCCTCAATCTACCGTACCAACAGATATGTACGGGAATCCTCTTCCTCCTCAACAGCAAGCTTGTTATGGTAGCACATCATCTGCTGGTCAACAATCAAAGCCAAATACAGTACGGCTCGACACCTCAAGCTTCTCGAAAGTCAGTGTGGAAGTAGCAAAGGAACACATGGAGCTGCTAAACACTCTGGTGAGCGCATACTGTGGATTAGTAGAAGGTCAGATTGGCAACATTAATCTGACTCAAGAAGACTATCAGCAGATTGATAAAGAGGAGATGGAGATGATGGATATTAAGTGGGCCTTTGCCAGTGCTGTTAGGCGAGCAAAGGATTTTATGGAAAGAACGGGCAGAACCAGCTTGGAAGGCAAGAAAGACACCAAGTATGGGTTTGATAAACAGGCTGTCAAATGCTTCAACTGTGGTGAACGTGGCCATTTTAAGAGGGAATGTACAAGGCCATCTCAACATGGGAACCAGAATCCCTTCAGAGGTCAAGGCAACCAGCAGAACCAGAACAGGAACAATGTTCGCACATTGGTGCCTGTCAACAATCAGACTCAAGCAGGACCATCAAATGCCAACCAGGCACTTGTGGTTCAAGTAGATGAAGGCTGTGATTGGTCAATCCAGTTGGGAAATGATGCACCTGATGGAACAGCTTGTTTTGCTGAAGTGGTTAATGATCTTAAACACGCCAGTGGTGGAGAATCTTCCACCAATGGTGATGTATCTTCTGAAGATGAAGACTCTTCTGGTTATAGTGGAAGCTCGGATGAAGAATCCTCCACTGCAGGCAATGATCAGGTGGATGACACATCAGCTGCGTCAGTCGATGCTAATATTGATGAGCTATTGGATGAAGCAGCAGCAGGAATTCAAAGAAGATCTATTTTGGTGGATCAAGCTGCTTATTCTTCGTCTTCTCTCCATTCAGCCTTTATGGCTAATGTCGACAGTTCATCAAGTCAGGTATGTGTCGATGAACCCACTTCTGTTAGCTGTGATAATTGTGATAGTTTGAATGTTAGATGTGCTGATTTGGAAGCAAACTTGTCTGAGTTGCAAGGCAAACACGATGCTTTACAAGCTAGTTTGTTTGACTTGCAAGACAAACATGTTTTAGTGAATGATAAGTGGTGTGAATTGCAAAGCAAACACGAGGCTTTGCAAGAGAAATATGATGTGACATTCATTCATAATCAGAAATTAACTGTTGATCTTTCAAAGTGCACTGAAGCCAACATGTTTTATGAAAACCATGAAAAGGAATTTAAGTCAATGATTGAAACATTAAAGAAAGATAAAACTGAGCTGACTAAAATGGTTTCCAGAAAACAAACTGACATTAATTTGTATATCACTCGTCTTGAGGTGATGCAAAAAGAAATGGCTTGTGTTAAAACTGAAAGTGAGGCGATCCGACTCAAGTTGGATAGTTATTTGAGCTCTAGCTATGTGTTGGATCACATCATTGATGTTCAGAAAGAGAAAAAGGATGTCACATGCATAGGTTATAAGAAATGTCCACCACCCGTGAGAAACAATTATGATGCCATGCCAGATGAGGAATATAGAACTCACTTTGAGCCATCTGTTCCTCTAGATATTAAGGAATTTGCAGCTGAATGTGCAACAGGACTCGGATATAAGAAAGAGGAATCATCAGATTCAGATGTATCAGCAGATACATGTGTGTCTCCTGCTGAACCGAATCAGGATCCTCCAATTGTTGTTGAGGATACTGATTCTTCTGATGACGAATCTGATGATACTGATTCAGCAAAGTCTGATGCGGTGATCAAAGAAGAGGACATACCTCTTGAGAATCATATTCTCTGTGATCCTCCCGCTAAGACTGTTGCAACTGAGTCCTCGTCTGAGAAAGAGTCGGAGAGTGTGGATTTGCTGTACACTCTTGTTGGTGATGATAAAGTTTACTCAGACAAAGATTTTCCCATTAAAAATGTTAATCAATCTTTAATCAGTAAAGTCTTTGAAAATTCTACAAGTAAGTTTTTGGGAAAGACAGGACCACATGTTACAGTCACACAGTGTCCTCCTATCCCAAAGGCTGAAGTTAGAAAACAATTTGGGAACAAGAAATTACCAACAGTGAAAACCCAGCAAAATCATACCAATTTAAAAGGTAAGACACCGACTCAGAATCAAAGGAAGCCGAATCAGAAGAAGAAGAAGAATGTGAACTTTGTGACATCGAAGGGAACGGACAAAATTGAAAAGTTTGCAAATCAATCTAACTTAGATTTTGTCCAAAAAGTAACAGTAATGAAAAGGAATGAACCGAATAGTTCAAAACCTAGTACCTCGAGAACACAAAGTTCATCATCGGCAAGACGATCACATGATACTTCGGGGTTTGTTGAACGAAGATCATGTTTTGAATGTGGTACAATCGGGCATATCATTCGAAATTGCCCGTATCTTCATAAGTTGAAAGCCAAAGAAGATGATCCCCATGAACACAATCATCAAAGGCGATCTGTTTCTGTAAAACAAGATCCCCAACTCATAAGAGAAAGGGAAAAGAAACAGAAACGCCAACAGGTCAAGAAAATTGAAAAGGCGATTAAAAGTGATGTGGTTCAAAAACAATCTGTTCCAGTTAAACCAGAAAGTTCAAAAACTTCAAACAATCAAACTGGTAAAACTCAACAGACCTGGAAACCAAAATCTGTTATTGAATCAGGGGGACCATCACAATTTTCCAATCATCAAAGAATAGAAGTTATTGTTGTTGATAAAAATGGAAGACCCAAGACCACAATGGCTTGGGTCCCCATCTCCAACTAATCATTTGAGTTCATGTGCAGGGTGTTCCAGGAGGAACTATCAGTAGTCATTGGATTGTTGATAGTGGGGCATCCAGGCACATGACAGGCGACATGAAGCTTCTCTACGACGTCAAATCTATTAGAGGCGGTTATGTTGCTTTTGCTGGAGATAAGGGCGGATACATTACGGGTGAAGGAATGATTTCCAACGGGGTTGTTAGCTTTGATAAGATCAACTTCGTGCAACAACTTGATCACAATCTTCTTAGTGTTTCTCAAATTTGTGACAAGCAGTTCTCAGTACACTTTGATGCTAATGGATGTTATGTGCTGAAACCCGGCTTCAAAATTCCAAAAGAATGGATTCTCTTGTCGGCTCCAAGGATAAATGATCTGTATGTCCTTGATATGAGCCAAGCTATCACAACGTCTGCACAAGCAACTTGTTTCGTTTCCAAAGCCACAGAAAAAGACACAATCTCTTGGCACAGACGAATGGGTCACATTCACTTACGCAAAATGAATCATTTGGTATCAAATGAATTGGTGAATGGTGTTCCTCTTAAAAATTTCCATCTTCAAGACGTCTGTGTCTCGTGCCAGAAAGGAAAACAAACAAAGAAGCGACACCCTACAAAGAAAGTCAACACGGTGGCTGTTCCTCTTGAACGTTTGCACATGGATTTGTTCGGTCCTGTCAAGCACAAAAGTATTAGGAATCATCAATACTGCCTCGTGATTACCGATGATTATTCAAGATTTTCTTGGGTGGCGTTCATGGCACATAAGAGTGAAACCTTCGGTATTATCAAAAACTTGATCATTCAGATTGAGAATCTTTATAAGTTGAAGGTTAGGCGGATACGCAGCGACAATGGTACTGAATTCAAAAATCATGCCATGGCGGAGTTTTGCACGGAAAAAGGTATTCTTCACGAATTTAGTGCAGCTTATACTCCTCAACAGAATGGCGTCGCTGAACGTAAGAACCGCACATTGATCGAGACTGCTAGGACTATGTTAGTAGAGTCGCAGCTGCCCATTCCATTCTGGACTGAAGCTGTGTCCTCTGCATGCTACACGTTGAACCGAGTCCTTACAGTCAAAAGGCACAACAAGACCTGCTTTGAGCTTATCAACAAACGGAAACCAGACTTGTCTTATCTTGAACCGTTTGGAGCTCCTTGCACAATTATCGATCCTAATGGAAAGTTTGGGGCTAGAGCCATTGAGGGATACTTTCTTGGGTATTCCACCCCAAACTTAAGAGTCTGGAATCTAGAGACTAAAAGGGTCGAGGAATGGTCTGAAGTCAGAGTACAAAGGCACACTTTACCAGTTAGAAATCCTGGTCAGCCTTGGATGTTTGAGTACGATGACTTTTTCAATTCGATCAATGTTGAAGACGTTGAAGAAAGTGCTGCGGCAAGGATGTTTTTCGAGAGCGACAATGCAACAGATTCACCGTTGGTTCGTCCCATTATTGTCAATCAAGAACCATCTTCAGTGAACAATAATGCTCTCGACAATGAGGATTTTCATGATGCTTCCGAATTGAACGAATCTTCAGAGGATGATGAATTTCTAGATGCAGATCAAGAAGCTCCAACAGCAGTTCATGGTATTTCAGAGGGTACTCCTCCAGTGGTTGTCCCTCGAACAGCTGAAACTTCTGCATCATCCTCTTCGTCAATTCCGGGCCTTGAATTGATTGTTGATCTCAATCTCAACAATTTGGGTACAAATATTCCAGTTCAAGATAATCCAGAAACAAGGATTCACAATACCCATCCTCAACAAAACATCATCGGAAATGTTCAGAGTGGCGTTCAAACAAGAAACATGTTGCGAAACAACAACAATGCAGGCTTGTATGCAACTATCCGAGAATCTGGTCAACAGAATGATTGGTCTTTCGCGTGTTATGTCTCACAGGAAGAGCCAAGAACTTGGAAAGATGCTTTGAAAGATAGCTCATGGGTTGAGGCAATGCAGGAAGAACTGCAACAATTCCAGAAGCTTGGTGTCTGGAAACTGGTAGAGAAACCTGCTGGTTACAAGAAGATTGGTACCCGTTGGGTGTTTAAATGCAAAAAGGATGACCGTGGGATAGTTATCCGGAACAAAGCAAGGCTAGTCGTTCAAGGTTTTCGTCAGATTGAAGGAATCGACTACAACGAAGTCTATGCACCTGTTGCACGTCTAGAAGCAATTCGGATCTTTCTGGCTTATGCCTCATTCAAAGGTTTCAAGGTATACCAGATGGACGTGAAAAGTGCATTCTTACATGGTGTGGTAGAAGAAGAGGTGTACGTCGAACAGCCTCCAGGTTTTGAAGATCCTATCCATCCCGATCGGGTTTGGTTGCTCAACAAAGCTCTCTATGGTCTTCATCAAGCACCGCGAGCTTGGTACGCAACCTTATCTAATTATCTGCTGGAGAACGGTTTTCGCAGAGGTCTTATCGACTGCACTCTCTTCATCAAAGAACAAGATGGAGATCTTCTACTGGTACAGGTATACGTTGATGATATTATTTTTGGTTCTACTAATGATGTTTTGTGTAGGGATTTCGAGCGTGTAATGCAGGATAAATTCGAGATGAGTGCTATGGGGGAAATGACCTTCTTTTTGGGCCTACAAGTACAACAAACAGAGTCTGGGATATTCATCCATCAGACTAAATATGTTGGTGACATCTTGAGCCGGTTCCAGATGTCAGATGCAACGCCCATTGGTACCCCATTGCCACAAAATCACGGAATTACTCCAGACTTGAAGGGTCAAGATGTTAGCCCCTCATACTACCGCGCGATGATTGGATCCCTTATGTACCTCACAGCATCAAGACCAGATATAATGTACCCAACGTGCCTGCTTGCCAGATATCAAGTCAACCCGAAGGCCTCACATCTTGCAGCTGTAAAAAGGATTTTTCGTTATTTGAAGGGTTACCCTGACACCGGTCTATGGTACCCTAGGGATAATAACTTTGACTTGATCGCATTCAGTGATTCTGATTTTGGCGGATGCAAAATCGACGGCAAATCCACAACGGCTGGATGTCAGTTTTTGGGAAATCGCCTAGTCACATGGCAGTGCAAGAAGCAGACGTGTGTCGCTACATCAACATGCGAAGCTGAATACATTGCTGCATCAAGTTGTTGCTCTCAAGTCCTGTGGATCCAACAACAAATGCGTGATTACGGTTTTGAATTCCTAACTACTCCTATTTACGTTGATAATTCTGCCGCCTTACAGATCACTAAAAATCCTGTGCAGCATTCAAAGACTAAGCACATCGAAATTAAGTATCACTTCATACGTGATTGCTTTGAGAAAAGACTAATCGATGTTGCTTACGTCCACACCGATGACCAACGTGCCGACCTTTTTACCAAAGCTTTTGACAAATCAAGATTTGACTATTTATTATTGGTAAACGGCATTAAGGTCAAGCAAGAGTAATCCACATCGGAAAATCATTTTTGTAAATACCTTTGTGTTTTAAATTTGTCTTAGTTTATTGATTTTAGGGGGAGTAAATCCAAAATTTGAAAATCCAAAAACATTGAAAAATTTCAAAAACACAAAAACAATAGAAAAACAAAAATGAGTTTCCTGGCGAGCAAAAGAGAAAATGATAGTACATCAGTGGTCTGTCCAAACCTCTTTAAACCTTAAATGAAAAGCGATAAGCAGCTCTATATAAGATGTATCGGTAGGCTCACAATCATTTTAAAGTGTGCAGGGTGATATAAACTTAAATCGACTGAAGACCAGGTGGGAACCATTCATTGGCATATGGTCTTAGTACCGAAATTTCGTTTGAGAGATTGCCGAGGTTCTGAGATATTCGGTCTTTATGCTGCTTATCATCTGGGTATCATGGTTGTATCTTTTACCGAAAAATAACGGGGACGCAAGTCTAGATCTTCCATGATACTATACATACGTGTACATATTGCATTCGACCTCAATAAGTGATCAACAATCACATGTCCCTCAAAATAAGTGATAAAATATCACATTTATCCGGGAGTCAAGTTCGTCTCTCTGCTGTACGAAAGTACTGACCTGTTCACGGACTTGCTCCTGTGCCCTCATGCATCGAAAATCAAGTTCCTCATCAATAAGTGATTATATCACATAGGGCTTGTTTTCAAATCAAAATAAGTGAGAATCTCACATCATATACGGTCAAACAGATGATAATCGGTATACTCACCGGTAAGATGAACCCTCGTGCATACCTTGATACGGGAATGTGTCGTGATGTGGATGAACACCGGTCGGTAAGTATAAATCATACCTTAACGTATCCCCTCGCCATGATTACAAATGATAAGTTGAGCTTATGTGGACAACAATACCGATAATTGTTATAGGATGCTTATCTTAATGTTAACTAATAGAACAACAAGAGCGTTTTGTCATGACCGTACACTGATATGATTCTCTTACCCTCGAAACTCGCAAAAAGAATGTTTGTATATATTTACTTTTCTTAGTTTCTGCAACTTTGTATATATTTATTTACTGCTTTCTGTCTTTACATTTCAAATATTCAAAATACCAAAAAGATTTTAGGTGTGTTTTAAAATAAACTTTATAAAATCCAAAAAGATTTTATTTCTATTTTATTTTCGATCGTACGATGTTGGAGCTCGAGTCTTCGTTACCTGAAACCTGAACGGAAACCGAAAACGACTAAATCTTCATAAACGGTCGAAATTTGCAAGTTTTGAAAGTTAAAATTGAAATTGATAAAATTTGTTAAACTTTCAAACTGTCGGACGGTGTTTGCTTAAACAATGGTCACACGTGTGTCGTTTGTTTATGTTTACTATATTCCAAGCGGTTGTTCTCATTACGCGTTTAGATTTCTTGCATGTGCAGATTCTAAAGGCAAGGAGAACATGGTCGATGACAAGCTTCGGGATGAAGACACGACGTGAAGGCACTCAAATGATGAAGATGATCGAGTTGCCGCTGACCATCATCAACACCACAAGGATCTCACTTCATAAAGATAAAATCATTCACGAGCATAACTCAAGGGGGAGCTTATGTTAAGGGGGAGTTTGTCAACACACTTCCTACATGATACGGGTAGTTTGTTGATACACTTTCTGCTTTCAAGACGTGAAGACATTGAAGATCCTCCGACATAGAAGACATGAAAGGCGAATCTCGCGAGTAGCGTCCAAGGGGGAGTTTGTTGATACATGTATGTGGACGCGACTCGACTCGACGCGACTTGGTCCGGTTCGACCCGGTTAGGTTCGGCTCAAGCCCGACGTCACGACATTCCTCCGTCGTGCGTCCCAGAGTTCGTCACGCGAAGCACGGAGCGCCGCGAGCCGGTTCCCGCTTGACACATCATCATGACATCATCATGATGATGTCATGATGATGTCACAACTTTGACCAAATGCATTTAGAAATGGCAGCCTTTGAAATTCACGTAAAGAGTGCATGAAATTTATGCTTGGGCCAATCATCATCAAGACAAATGCATGCTGGGCTTTTATTACTTGCATCATGGGCCGAACCCAGCCAATCGCACAAGATGAAGACCAAATATAAATACAGAAATCAAGTGTGATTTCGGTGGGTGTCGAAGGATAAGCTCGAAAGATATCACACGAAGGATTCTGATGGACTTCGAAGGATATGCCATCCTTCGAAGTGTTTGTGGATCCTTCGATGGCTTCATGATCGACAGATCATCTTTCGGGCAGTCCACATGATCCTTCGACCATACAACCTGTGCTGGGCATATATATACCCATGTGTTGTGTTCAATAGTTAAGAAAAAGACGAGGCGATGAACACTAGACAAGTGTGAGAGCATATTGTAAACACAGAGAGCACACGAGAGGTTGAGAGAGTTTACATATTACGTTTGTAAACATTGTTCTGTAACTGATTCCGCGTTTAATGCAAGATGTGTTAATCGTTGATACCGCGTGTGTTATCTTTACTTGTTTTCGTCTCTATCTCGGTTTGCTGATCTTGTTGGATTCCGCACAACAAGATCGGTTCGTATACAAGGAAGTAGGCGGTTAGATCCGTATCCGAACACGGGGACCTACAATATGCTTGCAGATATTGTTGTTGCTGTGTGAACTTCTAAAAGGGCGAAAACTTCAGTGTCAAAACCCTAAAAGTTAAGCAGAGATGTATATGAGAGGTAGTGGGACACGTAGGTGGACAAAGGTTTTTTTTTAAACACACCCTAAGCTAAGGGTACAACCCACCAAAGCTCAACCTTGTTGCTAATTCATAATAGTTAATCTTATCATACTTTAATAAAATATTATCCTCAAATCTTAATTGTTAATTTAATATATTTTTAAAACAAATACCTCTCTTTCCTACTTATTAATTTAATATATTTTTAAAACAAATACCTCTCTTTTCTACTTATTTTATATTAAATATATAAATAATAAATTAATAATAATGTTATCCCGATTTATTAAAAATATAACTATTTTTATTATTTGGTATACAAAATTATATTTATTTAACTCGTGTAAAACGTGGGGTTTTTAAAAATATTTTTTTTATTATTTACTATACAAAGTTACATTTATACAACATGTGTAATACACGAAGTTTTTAAAGATATAACTTTTTATTATTTGTTATGTAAAATTAGATTTATTCAACACGTGTAATACATGAGGGTTTTAAGGATATTTTTTTTTTATTTAGTAGATTTTTCAACCCGATTACACAGGGTCTTTTAAAGAAACGACGTTTTTAGTATTTAATATACAAAATTATATTTATTTAATCTGTATAATACACATGGTTTTTAAAGATATAACTCTTTTTTAGATCTATTCAACACGTGTAATATACGAGGTTTTTAAGAATGTAATTTTTTTATTATTTGGTAGATTTATTCAGTCGATCATACACGGGTTTTTTTAAAATACGGCGTTTTTAGTATTTAGTATACAAAATTACATTTATTTAATTTGTGTAAAACACATGGATTTTAAAGATATAATTTTTTTATTATTTGATATATAAAATTACATTTATTTAACCTGTACAATTTACGAAGTTAATAAAGATATAACTTTTTACTATTTAATATATAAAATTACATTTATTCAACCCGTGTAATACATGCGGTTCTAAGCTAGTGGTTGTATATATGTAACTTTGTTTTAACTGTTTTGGAAAAACGAAAAGAATTGTTACATAAATTAAAAATCTCCTTCATGGGACAGTGAAAAAACGCGAACTTCCTCTCCAGCTATGCACATTGAAACCAAAGGCATACACATTGAAAATAAGTTGAGTTTATAATCAAATAAATGAATGGATAGAGCTTAGAGTTTGCATGGCAATTTGTTTCTCTATCAACCTAAAAGAAACCCCATTTTAACGCACTTTAGAATGTAAGAAAAGCACATTAAAAGCAGAGAACAACACTTGTGTCTTTTCCCTTTCTTAATTATTGACTTACTCTCCCACTTCTTTTTTCCTTTTCTTTCCTAAAAGTACACCCACACATCTACCTCAAAACGTTAGGGTTCATGAGTATTCTCATTATTATATCAAGATGGATGCTTTATATATGAAGGCATAATAAATTCACTGATTCTTAGTTTATTGCAAAATATACAAGTATGAGCCATATTTGTTTGAATTTGGAGATGATACAATATGATCCATTAATCCTCTAAATTTATATTTATTTGTCTAGGACATAAAAAAGTAGATCTATAAGTGTTACTATCATGCTTGGGCCTCGGGAATGCTCATCTACCGAAATGTGTAAACTATATGTGGACCATGTAAATGAGATGTCGTGTATGAATTTGATGAGCTTGTTTAACTATATACTTTAGCATTATTTAAAAAAGAAAAAAAAAGTAGACGGTGAAGTGAACGTTGATGTTTATGGGTGAGTAAATTTAGAGTTTTAAAAGCAAGGGGACATGGAGTGTGTTGGCTCACATGCACTTCACCTTCTTTTTCTACACTACTGTTTTTGGGAGGTATCATAAACCTGAAGAAAAAGAAAAGTGTGTAATTATGCAAAGGCTACTACTAAATCACTCATCATCATCATCAGCACTGCAGATCCATATGCTGGTTCTGTGTAGCTGTAACTCTTTTAGGGTTCCTTTTTTCTATTATCCAATACCATGCATCATGACGTTGTACTATCAACATTAGGGTTGCATCTATGCATCAGCATGACGCCATGCATCACACAACATCTAATTTGACTAGTTTTCTAACTTGATCTTGCCGGCCAGCGATGATCTGTTATTCTGTTTTAATATGATAATAAACAACCTCTTAATTTGTTTACTATAATATACCACTAGCTTGTTCCCCTATATAAGTTCCTACAAGATTCATGAGAGAGTTGAATGCTCTAAATAATACTCATATGTTGATCCCTTGTTGTTGATGACGTTCATAATTTGTAATGAAGTTTTTTTTTGCCAATGCTAAGGACACTACTAAAGTTCACACAACTGATAGGATATTTGTGTCAAAACTGCTAAGTGCTCCTTCCATGTTCCACCAAAAGACAAAGTTCTGCAGCACCGCAACGGTGACTGGCAAAAATGTTTGTCTGTTTATCTATTTATGTGTACCTAATCATATAACAGATTAGTATTAGCATGTTTTAGAGTGATCAATGGTTTGTATTGATCCTCATACTAGAATGAATCATGTAGATTTGTTTATAGTATTCTATTAACAATGTGTGTTGGGTGAGTTATAGCTAGAGTCTCTCATTATAGTGTATGTGTGGTATATATGTTTCATTGTAAACTTTGCAATTTGCTCAATAAGATAATAACACTTGGGGCTTAAAGTGAACTATTCTTGTTCTTATTATTCTTATAATTCATTGCTCATTAATTAAGCCTGATTCTGTCTTGGTAGTTCATCCAAACATGTTAGTTCTTGTGATAGAACCGATCGACACCCAACGTTGCAATTTCATTTTACGTTGAATACAAAAATTGAACGAGCCATTTCGTTGAAATGACTATAACACTAAGATAGAGACTTGGTTCGAGACACGAGAAACCCCAAATATTAAAAAACATGCAAATCACAAACTTCTAATCACTTCAATGTACTCATTTAAGTTAAAACTTCAAACTCATTGCGCGTTTCGACATCAGTTGTTTTGCACTAGCTAGGAAAGAGTTTCATGAATGAGTGAAAGTTGTTTCAAAGAACTGTGCCAAACTCATGGCCTCGGTTAAATCCTAACGTTTTGTTTCATTCAATCTTGGTTGTTAAAAATAGTGATACTGATATCGGTATGACGGTTTTTTTTTTTCTTTTTTCTATTTTTTTTTATTTTGTTAAAGTATGTGTTCATGTTTATTATAATTTGTTTTGTAAACAATATTGTACTATAGAACTTTTTAGAAACCAAAATTTATCTTTATTTTATTTTCATAGAACAATGTCGATTAGTGGTTGCAAAATTTTCGAAAAAATACGGAGGGACGACAAATTGACTGGAGATTAATATAACCATTTAAATTGATCACTAAGTACTTCAGGATAGTTTTCAAGAAAAATGCACTAGAATGGGGTGTGAAAATCAACTTCTTGTTCATAGACCAAATTTATGTTGTATAATCATACCACAACACAACACAACACATGTTCATTAGCTACTATTACCACAAATTATGTTGTTGGCCTGAACACAATAGGTGCATTGAACGTGAAACCACTCTGTGCTTGATCTATGGCAACACTTAAAAAAGTCTGGAATCACATCTTTTTCTTAATGCGATATAACCAAGTAAAATTTATTAAACCTTTTCTGGATAGAGTGGTTTGAGTTCTCTAGAATTATCAAAATGACAATAAATTGAAATGCAATTGAGAACCATGCATGCTAATATATGCCAATATGGTTAATACTTAATAGAATATACAAGAAGAGGGATTTAGCGTTGAAGAGGTATGATTCCAAATCGCAGGTGTACACGTGTCAAAGGGACCATACCACTCCAAGCTGGCAGCCTTGCCACACGAGAGCATCTAGAAGGTTCTAGAAAATTCTGGAAGAAGACACCTGACGACAAGAATATGCTCACATCAGACAAAAAGGACGACAGGTGGCACCAATGACAGCGCGCCAGTACTGATCGCAAGAGCTCCATGGGGCAGGCCGACAGTCAGTACAAAAAGACGTTGAGCTGGAGCGAGTAATCCTGTGCCACTTCACCTCCAGGTCTGGCCATGGCAAATGGGACAAAAGAGATATTCTTCCTGGTCGAACAGCTGGCAAACAATGGCTAGCTGACAATCTCCTCCCTTCACAACTCTCCGGCTATAAATAGAAGACTCAACATCCAGGTTTAGGGATCTGATTTCTTACTTTCTCACTCTATACACACACACATTTACCCTCAAAGCGATTACTTATTATCACGCCGAATGGTGGTTACAAGAAAAACCCCAATCTTCCCCTCCTTGTAACAAGTCACGGTGTTGTTCGTTTTGCAAGATACCTTAGAAGAATCAATTATTCGTCGAGTGAAGAACAAAAGTTGAACCATCCTACACGAGACGATCCGCTAAAAAGTCCAGTACTATCTAGTGTTTCATCAAGCGTGGACACATCGACTCGCTTAAGATACGTGTTCTCACTGTAAACATGTTATGTACTTTTATAGCTTCTCAATCACTAGGCTAATTTGTTAATAAATTCCTTTTTACTGTTAAAAAACATGTAAATTAAATTCTTACTCTTTTTTTACAATTTAGTTGTAATTTTAATTCAAAAAATATGTATACAGCGCACCATTGAACTTTATGTCGTCATTGGCTTGTTACGTCAATTCGAAAAGTGGCATAACCAATGGATTGATTTAAAACTATTGATATATCAATAACCTAAGATTATTCAACACCGATCCATGAGTATTGTTTCATCCAACTTGGGTGCTAATATATTTATCTAAAGATCCTTTTGATCTGTTCAAAAATTAATACCAACCCACATCTATTCAAAGTTGCTATATTCTAATGAAAATTTTATTTTTCATTTGACAAAAAAGAATTTCTATACAGATAATAGAACTAATGAGAAGCGAGTAACGCCAAATTCATCGACCCCACACTATCTTAAGAAGACACTTTACTAGCTGTAACAACAGTTCACAAGTCAACTAATAGAATCTTTGTAGGTGAATGAGGCCGATCACTATAAGGTAGAGTCTTAGACGAGCTTAATCGAGCCAGATTGAGATTAGGCTCGAGGTTAAGCGAGCCACCTCAGCTCGGCTCTTTATTTTAACGAGTTGATCGAAATGTTGAGTTTCACACGTAAATATCGAGCGAACTTGTTTATTTTAATTTTTTTAAATTGTATATTTTATACACATATATATGTAGAGGCCAGTTAACGTACATTACGGCTTAATGTACGACTGGTACGTCACGAAATTACTCACGTTCAATGGAAAAGCACGCACGTTATAAATCTCAGAAAAACTAATCACGCATGTTGGACATATGAAATCACGCACGTTAGTTGGCATTCCCTACTCCCAGATCAAAAACCGCAACCACTTTTCTACGATCTGAAACCACTGTTACTGCCCTCTGACTCCAATCGAATCAAAGTTTGTCATGTTCCTGCATCCTCTATTCTACGGTCTGAATCAAAAGCTTTGTCGTGTTCATCCTCTATTCTATTGTTTTCTATTTCATGTCGACGTTTTTGTATAAACTTTTCTAAATCAATGATGAATTTGACCACATTTCGATGAAATTGACCGAACAATGGCCAATTTGAACTGAAACGAAAAGAAACTTGAACCGAATTGGAACCCAGATTGAGTCGTGAATTGCCTGTAAACTTTGTCTAAAATCACGCATGTTATAGTGTAAAATTACGCACGTTGTCGTACGTGGTGTACGTTAAGCTGTAATGTACATTACACTTTCTCTATATATGTAATATTTTTAACATATACATAGTGAGAATTTATAATAAACCACATAATTAATTATATATATATTAATTAACATTTGGGTTATAATTTGTATATATTTACTAACATCCGGGCATTTAATTAATTGGTCGGAGTAAGCTCATCTTGGTGGACTCTAACTCCGTTACATTTTTTTAACTGCAACAATTTCATAAAACGAGACACTAGCAAGAAGCTAGGCCGAAAACTGCAAAGAGAAACACATTACAAGGAAAAACACACCCAATCCCTTCACGAGATCCGACTGAAACTGGATCGATTTTTTAGCCATAGGTATCCTAAACGCTTGACATCCTCGATGATTTTGGTGTGAGTGTCTTGAAAGCCGTTGAAGATAATTGTGTATCTTTCTTTTCACATGCACCAACATGCGAAGTAAATAATCCCATTTATCAGCACTCTGTTACATATTAAGTTGAATTTGAGCAAGCGTCAAACATGTCTTAAGTCGCAATGTTTTTGAATGGCCTCGTAGACCAACAATCTACATATAAAACCTCATATCTCATATATCAAGCATTATACTTCTAAGTTCTAACTGTTGAAATCATTAATCAAAAGTCACTTTTTCTTAGTGTTATTGGTAACAACTGCCTTTTTAGAGAAGCTTGTTAAGAAAGATTAATGGCCCCCACGTTCTTAATTATTTGAATCTTAGAACTTGTTAATAAAGTTTTTACTCCAAACGCACTACTCATTTTTCTTGTATCTTCCCCAATCCAAGGGATTTTATCAATATACATGTGTGATGAGGTTATCATGGAAACTAGAAAGATGATTTCTCAAGTTGACAACAAGGTCCCACCCTTGGGAAATAATTTTGAAAAGATGTAATTCATCTCTTAGATAATCATATGATAATTGTTTGAAAATGTAATCACTCTTATATAATTATCATTATATCTAATTTTAATTTTAAATTTTAAATTTATCTTTCTATTTGATAAATTTGAAGTTGTTACTATTTGAAGACAACTTGTTAAACATATTATTGACGTTAATCGTTTATTTTTTATATTGGTTTATTATCATGAAAATATAATATACTACCATTTCATCATACTTGTGCCACATCATTATATTTTTGTTATTCTAGGTTTATATCATGAAAATATCTACTACCACTTCATCATACTTGTGTCACGCCAATATATTTTTGTTATTCTAAGTTTACAGTTATTATAGTTTAATCCTAACACTACTATAATCCTATTACTTCATCATATGTTGCCGCTATTGCCCAGATCCGGACGCGGTGTCTCACATGAAACCCTAGCCACACATTTCTTATCTACATCCAACGCCTGTGGTTTAACCACACCAATATCAGCGACTCGTCAAGGTCGTAGTGTTTTGTCCCTTGGTTTCTAGCGCTTTGCAAGTTCGTTCAATGAAATTTGCCGTTAAAAAAAAAGGAGTTTTCTTCTCATCTCTACACTTGTCCAAAACTGGAGTGGGCCATGGAAGACGCAACTCCTTTAGGTCCATTCGCGTGTAAAATTCAAAGTTCACAAACAAAGACTGGTAGCTTCAACTACTGGATACTGGCAAACCTATGTTATTGGACCATATAATCGTTTACCCGACATTTCAAACTAATGTATTAGCCCCCAATCCACCACTGACACTAGCCACCGTAGGTCAACTACCTTCCCTTTTGTATGACACTATTGTTACCACCGTTTGCATTCCATGCCTGACACTTTCAAAGATTAAAGTATCTTTAATCATACAACTGGTGAAATTACTTCCACCACCACAAACTCTAGGATGGTGGAAGCATGTAATCATTTATCATTAATACAACAATAAAGATCCCACATACATTCAGTAATAATCAGAATGATTCTTCACCTTTTCAGGTTAAAGAAATTCACACAAAAAAAAATCACTTTAAAGGAGGTTTCTGAGTTAGATTCCTGTAGAGTGAAAGATGGGCAGTCAAAATTTATGGTATGTCTCACTAACTTTCTGTAAATATACACACCTTATTATAGTTTTCAATTGCATGACAGCATATATACACACCTTATAATCGAGGGCAGGGCCTACCTAAAAGGCACCAACTTTAATCTCTTTTACTTTGCATGTTAGATATCATGAACCAAGATCTAAAAATTGGTGAATATGGTGTGCCAAGGCTTCTTAATTTAATGAGGGTTTTTCATTGAACTTTACAAGAGTGTAACTTTACTTGTAATTAACCAGAACATATCATCTTTTAGTTAAGAGTTTTGATTCAAGACTCACCTCTGGCAACCATGATCTAACTCTACACTTGAAGAAAGCCATACAAAGTGGAAGTTAGCCTTAAAAAAGCTCATTAGATTTAGTCCCCACAACACACTTCAAAGAAGATGAAGCAGCTTTCCAGAAGAGAAGGAGTAGGGTATATATGTTTTGGTAATGATTGTTTATAATCTTCTCTTTAAATCTGTATATTTTCTGAATGTGGATAGGAAGAGAAGTTGTAAGTATTATTGACTATATGTATATACGATCATTAAACTAAACAAAAGGTACACATAACATTTTTGTTTGGAACTGGCCGGTACGTGTACATCTAGATCTAAACAAAACAATGAATGAAGCATATAGCTTTACAATTATTAGTAATTTGAAATAAGTGGAATGCTAGCTAGCTTTTAGATTAAGGATTAAAGCATTGACGAGACAGAGACCGGTTAAGGGGTGTGAGGTGGAAGTGGAGAAATAATAATTAACCAATATTGGAATGGATTAATAATAGATAAAGTAGAATAATGATGAGGAAAACATATTTGCTTTCCTCTTTGTCATTACTTTGGATGGCATGATTAGAAAAAAAGTTGATCAGTCGTGAAGTGAATCCCACCGTCCTTAACCAAAAGCGGACTCTTCTAATCCCCACCCCCACTCTACCAAACCAAACACGTTTAATTTTTTAAGATAAGATCCTGGAAGTTACACAAGCTATATCCTCAGGGCCCCAATCATGAAGCAAAATCGTTAGGAATCATACGTTACATATCAAAACAGCCAAGGACAGAACCGGGGGGGGGGGGGGGGGGGGGGGGGGGCAAGAGGGTCTGTTGACCTTCTGACCAACCACCTGAATTTGTTGGATTTATATATAAAGTCTGAGACTTTTCTCGGAAAAAAAAAAACATGATTTGACCCCTATAGTTGTAGCCGGAAAGAATAGACCCTTATACTGACCACACGATAAAGCATTCCACCACTTAAAAGAACTGAATATAAACCCTGATTACAAGGCTTCTTTCGCTCTTAACATCATTGTCATGTACGTGATACACTAGTTAACACTCGTCCATGTTTTCATGGTGGGGCTAGTAATTAAACTAGAAAAAGATACAATGGGGTAGTGGGTTATTAGTGCAACCAGTGGTTAAACTACTTTTAGTCCATGTCTTAATGCTTGGATCATATATATTTACCTCAGAATGACTATTGCATAATATTCTTTAACCAATCAATTACTTAGTTTTCTAAGGAAATAGCCTTTAGATGTTTTTTGTCTTAATGCCGGGTATGTTTGGCAAAAGTAGCTGCTAGCTGATGGCTGGAAGCTGTTGGCCAGTGGCTGGAAGCTGGTAGCTGGTGGCTATAGCTTTTTAGATATATTTATGTGTTTGACAGAGTAGCTGGAGCTTTTAATAAAATGTATAAAATAACCAAATGGACATAACTAAAAAAACATAACTAAAAGGTCCATTATCTTTAGAGGTTAAAATAGTTATTTTTTCCCTAAAAGCTTGTAGCTCCTTCTAAACGCTACTAGTAGGAGCGTTCAACCAAAAACTTCAAGCTCCTAACCTAAAAGGTTCAAGCTCCTTCAACCAAACAAGACTTTTTGTTGAGTAAGAGCTTTTTTTTAAAGCTTAAAAGCTAGAAGCTCCTAAAAGCTCCATGTCAAACATACGCGCCATATTCGTTTCATGCCATTTGATAAATATATAAGGTTGGTGGATTAATCATGAGATTAAAATGGACAACTGGGCCTTGTCTCAGTTGGGCCTGAGGTCCAAATGAGAAGAGGTATTACGGAGTTGCCTACCAGAATTACTTTAACAAGCCCTTAATGCCAATGTTCATATTCTTGCTATTTCAAACAAGAACATCGCAAATAGAAACGGAATTAACGACTTATATAAAAGTCTAGTTAATTCCATAAATGCTGTAATATTATTGAAATAGTGGTTTCACTGATAGGTGGACTTAATACTACATATATAAAATCTTCTGTTTTTTGTTGTGGATCTCTTTTCTTATAATGCCTAAATTGTTTAAGGAGGCTTAAAATGAAGATGCATGTAGAGGTGCACAAAATGTTCAAATTCAAAACCGATCCGATGGGGAATCAGGATTTTCTGAAACCGCATACAATCCGGTAGGATCCGTTGGATCCAAACCGAATTTAAAACTATTCAACCCACCGGATTTTCCTCCGGATCTTCCACTACAAGAATGGACCACCTTTAGCGGCGACAGCTGTCGCCGGTATTGATGACATTTGTCGCCGCTATTGACTTTTAGCGGCGACATGTCGCCGGTAAAGGGTCACCGGTATTGATCGGTCGCTATTGGCCTGTTGTCGCCGCTAAAGGTCAGTATCGCCGGTATTGATCTTAGACCTTTAGCGACGACATGTGGCCGCTAAAGGGTCGCCGGTATTACTCATGGCCGGTAAAGGTATAAGGCAATAGCGGCGGCAGGTGTCGCCGCTAAAAGTCTTTTTTTTTTAATGCAGGAGCTGTTTATATAGCACCCAGCCAGTTTTACTGCCGAAAAACAGAACCTGCCTATTTCAAACAACGCAAACATACGCCATGAACATATACTAAAGGTAATATAATTAAAAACTACGTTTAAGTCGTACATTATAATCCTACAACGTTTAATTAAATCATACATTAAAAACAACAAGTCACTCGTCGGAATCATTATCGAATAAGTCATCAGAATCGTAGTCGTTTGACTTTCCTTTTCCTCTTCCTTGTGAAGCAAGATAGTTGTTAAGTTGGTTAAAAAAGGACGGGGTTTGGAACAAGCTGTTAACAAAATCCTACAATAATAGATATCAAAACGTATATTAGCATATTAATTAACGCTACCAACATATATTTAACAAGGAAACATGCGTTCGTTTGTCATTTTATAAATTGCGTAGTTTACCTCGGAAAAGGGTTCTTGCGTCCGAGCTTGCGAAGACGACATGTTCGAGGACGTGTTGGAAGAAGGTTTAGGCCCCATCCCGCGGTACCATCCTCGCCGCTCTCCCAACGCTTCCTGATACGGTCTTGATTTGTTGGATCCGGATTTTACCATTTAATAAAGTATGAATTAGTCGAGTTTATCCTATATATTTATTATTTATTTGGTATTTTTTTACCAAGTTGTGTTATATTACTTAAAAAACTACAAATATAAATTTTAGTGAATCTATTTTATTTTTTGTGTTTTTAACGATTTTATGTTATATAACTTAAAAATAAATAAAATATGATTTTTTTAAGGCCCAACTTGCATATACCGATAATGGGCGGCTGGCTGGTCTTGGAGGTGAAAGCCCAAATGAGGAGTCCAATTAGGGGCTCTCGTCGTCAATAATATTGAATGTTGCTTCCAATTTACATGATTAATAGAAGATTGCATGGAAATTGGTCATCAATTCTAATTAATTATCTAGCTATGATAATCATAAGTAGTAAGCTATTACTAATCAATGGCAATTTGGTCCATCTTTGGTAAGGGCTAGGATTAGTTCACTAGTATATTGATAATTAAGGGGCTAGGATTAGTTCACTAGTATTCACTATCAAGAAGTTTATTCACAAATGAACCTAAAGTTGATAAATGTATATTGTTTATTGATAACCGTGTTGTTGTTTTGTGTTTAGAGGCTTCATTGGTTGAATGTTCATATTTCAAAAATTGTTCTTTACAGAATTGAAGACACTTACTATTGATGAGTGTAAGCATGAGGTTTCTCTCACAAATTATTGGTAGGGTAAATTACACTTTTCGTCCTTTATGTTTATACCAGATTGCAATGGATAACCTTTAACTTTAATAATTACAGTCACAGTCCTTTATTTGAAAAATTCGTTACACATTTCGTCCTTTAGTACTAACCATGTTAAAAATTTAAGTTAAGTCTGGTCATGTGCACCTCATGTGAGGGCATTTTTGTAGGATCGAATTCGGACCTAAACGAGTCATTTAGAAGAGTTTATTTCAGTTTGAACGGCGGAAACAGACAAACCAAGTACAATTCAGCAAGTATTCACTATAAACTGTCGATATTATTGATCTGGATAACGTTTACAACCTGACGACACTTCGGCAGCACTTCGTGGCTCACCGGAAGACAACACCTAGAACTATGTGAAAGGTTTCGCTCAAATGACCTATTTATAGGCATGCATATTTCGTTTATATGTACATGACATATAAGCGAAACCTCCACTTGACACATGAGCGAACCTAAAGCATTGACATATAAGCGAAACCCTATCTAGACACATGAGCGAAATCAGAATAATATGCATGTTTGAGCGAAAACATCAACTAATTTACATGCAATCTATTTTGTCTCATATGAGGTGATGTAATGATGACATCACCATTATGATGTCATCATCCAAGATGTTGATATCATCCTCATTCAGATCCGCAACGAGACTGAGACACGACATAAGACGAAGACGACAGATGTGTGCACCAACAGACTCCCCCTCAGATGTTGACGAGTCTTAAATGTCGAGTCTTCGCATCTTCAGTCTTTATCAGTCCTCTTGAACTCTTTGAAGTGTCTGACGCTGTAAAAATCCTCCAATCTTCTTTCTTTCTCTTTTCATCACCAACAAACTCTCCACGAACAATCTCTACTCAGATGTCTTCAGACTCCCCCTTTCGATATGCTGGGATCGCAGCCTGGTATGTTGAAATCACAAAGACTTCAGGTATCGGAACCTGACTCTTCCTCAAACCTGTACATTCTCTACCCAAAAATAAATTTTCTGATGATAACTTGTAAAAACAATCTCACCATCTACTGAACCACTTGCAGGAATTATACAATCAAAGAATAATTTTACCATGTTAATCATTGATGAACCACTTGTAACAAGACTTTAAAATCTTTCTCACACAACACTCCCAAACCAGTTCATCAAGTTTAGCACTTGGAATTTTGAAAATCAGCTCTCCAACATCAGTTGTCGAAAATCTTTTTGACTTTTTCAAAATTTTATGCTAAAACACACTAAAAATCTTTTTGGATTTTTTGAATGAAATGAAATGCAGTAAAGAAATATTTACAAACAATATTTTTGTGAGTTTGTGTAAGAGGATCATATCAGTTTATGAGACAAATCACTAGCACCGTTAAGCTTTAATCATTTTAAGTTCTAAACGATTCACTTAGATTGTCAGTATACTGGTCCACTTAAATTTTCACACAAAGTTCAACTGCTTCGAGATACGATATTAATGTCTTAAGTACTTAAACTCAATCGCGTGTCCCACCTCAGAATATACTCCCGTATCCAGATCCCAATATTCAGTCTTACAGGTGAGTATACCACAGATGATATCTGTAAGGGATTATAATGCGAGGGCCGTGAGAGCTCAGGTCGATACTCCCGTATACGCAGAGAGATAACGGCTTCGACTTTTGGTGGGTCCCCTTTAGAGGATCTTTTTTACAACAGCAATGACTATCAATTTTATTGTTTCATCAATTTGCTGAGGGCGGCGCTATGTTTCAAGCAAGCAGAAAGTATTCTCCGGGGACTAGGCCATTGCTTCCGCAAAATCAGAAGTCCCGGGATAATACCCCAGATATCACTGAGTATAAAGACCTAGTATCTCAGAAAGAGGGACCTTTCAAACGAGATTTCGGGGGTTACCCATATATCCGAGAGATGTTTCCCCACGATATAAGCAAGTTTGATATTTAGGTTTATATCTCGTCACAATCTACTAAATGTGCAAAAATCTACTGACACATCATCAGTGAGACCGTTTATCACATTTGACTTTCCAAATCTTTAGCATGCTGTGATAGTCCACTGATGTACTATCATTTCCTCTTGTATACAACAAAACTCATTTTTGATTTTATCATATTTTTGTCTTTTTCAAATTTTCAAATGTTTTTGGATTTTCTGAAAAATTTTACTCCCCCTAAAATGCAAACACATTTTAGGAAATTTGAAAACAAACTTTACAACAACGTGACAACTGATATCAAATCACATCAAATCGCCATTCACTTGGCATAAACAATCAGAACTCCCCCTTTCAACAAACTATTTTCTCATTTAGATTTCAAAACACTTAAGTTTGTTTTAATCAAAATGATTTTTCCGGAAAATGAGTTTGTTTTTATCACTTATAAGGTCATGGTTCATCATATTGTTCCCAAAATATCATTTGTAGAAAATCAAGTACAATTTAATGTCCCTGATTTACCACTTGGTAATGAAAATTTCCATCAACCACTTGTAGGAATAAAACCTCTACACAAACCATTTTACTAATCAAGATGCCGATTCCTGCTTCGCACTTACCAACCTGGAAGCTCCGGCAAGTCACACTTAACCTGTAAAAATTTAAACTTTATAAGATTCATTCACAATCATCAATTTTAAAAAAAATGCCGATTCTTGATCCACGATTACAAACTTGGGATCTCCGGCAAGTCCACAGACTTACTGTTCATAGTATGAGCCATCCCAGTCACAAACCAAGGATGGTTCAACTTTATCTTTCTTCATCTTCTTCTCGTAAAACTCTTTAACCCCTTTGACTTTTCGATCAATCATTTTACCAAAAATATGTTTACAGTGGGGTTAAAGGCTTTTTCAACATCAAAAACCTTTTTGTCATCATAAAATTGGTTTGATATTTCAACTTTACCAATTTTCTTCTTAAAATTTTCAGCTCGAAGTAGTGGAAAATTTTCATCATCCACAGTCAGAACTGATTTTTCACTTTTTGAAACAACCTGTGGCTCCTCTGATTTTATGGAATCAGATTCATTGCCAGAAGATAGCTCCTCTGATTTCGACCTATCAGAATCATCGCTAGAGCTATCACCAGATTTCTTAACAACCCATTTCTGGTTGTCAGATTTAGCTCTTTTCTTGTAAAACTTGTTTGAACATTCACCAATTTCAAATGTAGAATTTTTGAAAAGTTTGGTTCTGTCAATTAGTGGTTCAAACACAATTTCCTTGTCTTTCGAGTTACGAGAAACTCCCTGTTTTGACTGTATTGCCTTTGAACAATCTTTGGCAATATGTCCAACATTATTGCATTTGAAACAGGTTCTCGTTTCTTTCATCTCTTCTTGCTTCTTTGCAAGGAATTCTTTGTTCGATTGTCTCCAGAATTCTTTCTTTTCTTCGTCTTCTGATGATGTACCTGAAACAAATGTCATCTTTGCTTTAAAATCACGAACATATTTTTCATTTTTCTGTTTTTCTGTTGGAATAAATCCAAGACCTTTCTTTTTGAAATTACGGTTTTGGTTTGATTTCTTGTGAAAACCAGAACCAGAACTGTAACCTTTTTTCTTGTTTAATCTTTGTTGTACTCTTGAGGTGTAAGGTTTAGGTTTACCATTAAGATTTAAATCTTTTATTTCAGAAATATTAATTTCTGTTAGTTTGAAAACCTTTTTGATCAATTCAGTTTTGACACCTCTTATTGGAAATTCCTCATCAGAATATAATTTGTCAGAATCATTCAATGTATAAGCAACTTTGAATGTTTCGTCACTCAAATTAGATTTTGATAACAGGAATTCTTTATTATAAACTCTTTTAACCGAAGAATTTGGACTGTTGACTGTCGAACTCGAACTTTCAGAACCAGACTTTGACTCTGACTCTGACTTTGACTCCTCAGTTTCATCTCTATCTAACACCTGATCGACAACCTTCTTTATTAACTCGGACTCATGATCAGTGTCAGGTGATGTAAACGTGACATCTATATTTTCTGGCAAATTGACCGAGGACTCCGATTCCCATTGTAAATTTGTTGCTTTTTCGACTCTTTCCTGATTTGGATTTCTGGGCAAATATCCATTTTCTAACGGGGGTGGACACTTGTTGTAACCGACATCTTGTTTCTTACCAGAATCCTTTTTATCAGTCTTTTTCTTTGAGTCATTCTTCTTCTTGTTCTTCTTTTCTGGAGTCTTTTCTTCAGCCACTTTTTCAGCATTCTTTTCTTCAGTTACTTCATCCTCTTCAAATGCCTTCATGCCTTCAATAGTTGGATAAATCCTGTCAATGACATAAGAAGTACATGAGTAACTTTTCAACAAACGATTTACTCTTTCAGTCTCAATTCTTTGCAATTCCAGCTTTTGTTCTAGCACAGCACACTTCTCAATGTAGTTATTCACCACTTTTTGCTTCGTCATAAAAGCACCCTGAAGTGTCTTCATTGCTGTTGCTTGTTCTTCACTTGTTTGGTTGTACTGATTCATCGCTTTGTTCAGTACATCGTAAGATTCCTTCAAACTATTCAAATTATAGATCAGTGTACTGTTCTGCTTCTTCACAGCTTCACAGTTTTCACACTTCACTGGAATCTTCTTTGCATCAACTTCTTGATCAACCTTAAACTTTGGAACTTCAACCTTTACTTTCCTTTTGATCACGGGAATTTCTTCGTCATCACTGCTCACTGGAGTCTTGGCCTTTTTCTTTTTCTTTTTAATCTTTTCATCTTCACTATCACTTTCAGCAATCAATTTCATATCAGCATCAAATTTTCTCGCCCAATACTCACGATCATCATCACTATCTTCTTCAACTCGGGCTACAAAAACTTTGTGAGCTGTATCTTGATCAGGAACATAATCATCCCATGTGAAATTTGCCCAACTAAATCCTTCAGGTAACTTTTCATCGTCTTGATCTATTATCAAAGCACTACCATTAACTCTCTTTAAAGAATCTTGATTCACCGCACACGCTCTCTTTCCAGAATCTTCAATCACATTTCTTCCATGCGCAGTTTGTGCTTGATGTTGATGTTGTTGAGATGGTTGTTGAGCAACTTGATGGTAGATGGCTTTTCGGTAATAATCATTGTTGTTGTTGAATGGATTTTGAGCTCCACTTACTTCGCGGTTTTTGCACTCCCTCTTGAAGTGTCCTTTTTCCCTGCAACGAAAACAAGTGACTTTAGATTTATCAAAACCTAAAGTAGAAGTACCAGCCTCACGAAGATCATCTCTTCCAGTGATTTGCTTGAATTTCTCAGCTCTCCTCAACACGCTGGCCAAGCACCATTTTATGTCCATCAGTTCCATCTCTTCAGCATCTATCTGGTCGTAATCTTCCTTTGTCAGCATTGGATTCCCGATTCGACCTGCAACAAAACTACCATAAGATTCAAGAACAGTTCCCAATAAAGACATATGGCTTTTTGCTAACTCTTCAGAATATTCCTGATCATTTTCAATGTTCAACACAATGTTGCATTGAAGCCTTTTGCCATTTCTTGTTTTTGAAACATTCGGATCAAAAGATGGAAATGATGAAAAACTTGTTTTGCTATTTGATCCTGATGATGAACTTCCAGAAGAATTCTTGGCATTGTAAGCAGTTTCTATTTTTGGAGATAAATTTGTAGACTTTTCATTCACCCCTGCTTTGTAATACAACCCATTATCTTGTTCACCATCGAAATCTTTCATTCGAATAATCTTTCGTTGCTCCATCTCTTGAGCTTCCAACTTCTCAATGAACTTGCTGAGTGTCAAACTGCTAAAACCTTTCTTGTTTCTAAGCATCATGAGATATGTGCCCCAAGTCTCGTGTGGCAATGAATTAGCAAGCTTTTCGATCAACTCTTCATTGTCTTTCTCAATACTCAATCTCTTCATGTTTGCTAGCAGATTGCAATATCTTTCAATAATCTGCCTTATGCTTTCATTCTTCAAACCACGAAACAGATCGAACTCTTTCTTCAGAAGTGACTTCTTGTTCTTTATCATTTCTTGACTACCAACAAACTTTGATCTTAAAGATTTCCAAATCGAGTATGAAGTTCCATTATGTTGCAATAGAACCAAAATATCTTCTTTCACAGCTTGTTGCAATAAACTCAGCATCATTTTCTCATCTTTGTACTTCTTTCTAGCATCGGCACTCAGATCTTTAATCGGAACCACTTCTTCATCATCATTCATCGGTCGAATGTATTTTGTCTCGACACATTCCCACGCATCCAAGTAGTTATCTTGTACCCAATTCTCGAAACGGCCTTCCCAACCCTTATATTTTTCGATGTTCATTAGTTTGGGCGGTTTTTGCATTGTTCCCGTTTCGTTTTCCAACATCGTATTTTGTGCAAGAGAAATTGGAGTAACAGGAGTAGCGAACGCGTTGTAGAATTCCTCGTCCATGATTCGGTTTTTTTCAAATGAACTGTATCACCTTGTAAGAATATACCTGTCGACAAACAAACAACAATCAGTTTAAAAATTTATTGATTAACAAAATAAGACTGGTACTCGAACTGATGATTATTTTGTGCAAACTGAAGATAGACAGACTATGCCGACTGAAGATTGACACACTGTGCAGGCTGAAGATTGACACACTGTGTGGACTGCTTTGACCTTTTCCAATGACCTGGCTAAAACACACGACTTGGACCGAGTTTGAATTCAAACGGACTGAAACACCTCTTGTGAACTGAAATCAAATTCAAACTGTGATTGGGCCAATTGATTTATACTGTTGAATACTTGGGCCGTTGAATTACTTTGACTAACAATACACAATAATTTTTTATCAGATTACGCCGATGACTCCCTAGACACACATAAAATGTATAGTGAACCGAGAACAAATCACATGGGCCTGACACAAATCCACTTAGCCGACAATTTTGATAACATGAACTGATTCTAGTTTCACGTAAATCTATGTCTACAACATTAATCAACAACACATGCAGCTGACAACTTTTAAAACCCAAAATTCAAATCTGACTGGGCCGATGAACTGAATTTGACTGACAACAATACACTATAATTGGACCTCAAATTATCATTCGGTGGGCCGCAACTATGTCACATGGGTCGGAACAACTCTTGCCGATAACTCTGATGTTTAAACACTTGAACCGAGACTATTCACATGTAACGACAACCTTTAATACATCATCACATGTTCATTGGGCCGAGATATAAGTGACTGACCATCTTTAGACAAAATGATATTATCTAGACTTTGAACTTATCAACAATCACATGCTCTGACAACAACTAAGATATTCACATATATCCGACTTAATTCACATTATCTCTTTTCCCAATTACTAACACCAATTCACGTGATTATCCTGTTCGATGACTGACAAAGACTATCAAATAAGATCAACTAAACACTTATGAACTGAATTCCTAAGTTTGAACCCTTGGAGCGAAACCTTGTATGTCACAAAAGCGGAACCTTGAACTGTTCAAATAAGCGAAACCTAAAGTTGTCCAAATGAGCAGAACCAACTTGTTCATATGAGCGAAACTAGCTGATGACATCATCATTTTCACGAGTCCATAAAAGCGAAACCTTGAAAATCCTAAGTTCTAGGTCGATTTTAGCTTTGAAATTTTCAAGGGTTTGTTAATTGCTAATTCCGAGCACACTGTGAAAGTTTAAACCGATTCTGACAGTAAAAAGTTTTAATTTTCGGAAAAGAATAGTGTAGAAACAGAATTATCGGCTGAATTATGTAGAACTCTTCTTAACCTGCTCTGATACCAATTGTAGGATCGAATTCGGACCTAAATGAGTCATTTAGAAGAGTTTATCTCAGTTTGAACGGCGGAAACAGACAAACCAAGTACAATTCAGCAAGTATTCACTATAAACTGTCGATATTATTGATCTGGATAACGTTTACAACCTGACGACACTTCGGCAGCACTTCGTGGCTCACCGGAAGACAACACCTAGAACTATGTGAAAGGTTTCGCTCAAATGACCTATTTATAGGCATGCATATTTCGCTTATATGTACATGACATATAAGCGAAACCTCCACTTGACACATGAGCGAACCTAAAGCATTGACATATAAGCGAAACCCTATCTAGACACATGAGCGAAATCAGAATAATATGCATGTTTGAGCGAAAACATCAACTAATTTACATGCAATCTATTTTGTCTCATATGAGGTGATGTAATGATGACATCACCATTATGATGTCATCATCCAAGATGTTGACATCATTCTCATTCAGATCCGCAACGAGACTGAGACACGACATAAGACGAAGACGACAGATGTGTGCACCAACAATTTTTGTCTTTTCATACTTTGTTTCTTCTCCTTCATGAAAGTCCTCTCTTCTTCTCAAACTCAGACTCCTCAACTCCAACAAAGCTCACAGATTTCAACACCTGTTTCAAGTTCCGTCAACACCTGCCATCATACGTCTCTCTCTTCTCAAACCGCCGGCACTTTCTCTCTCTAAACTCACCAATTTCCTCCCTCAAGATCCAACTTTGACATGCCAACCACCGAACACCACCACCATGCCACTGTTCACTACCCAAACAAAACCCTAAATTCTTATAATTACTCCTCAAACTCATCATCATGTTCCTTATTCTCTCAATCTTTCTAATCTTTCTGGGCCTTGCTGCGATTATTCTACTCAACTTCCTCAATAGTCCTCATCACCGGCTCCGTTGCCACCATCACCACCACCACCGTAGACCGAAAAACATTCTACTCAACCTCCTCATCGCCGGCTCCGTCGCCACCACCGTAGACCGAAAAACAATTGCAAACTTTTCACACAACAGCAACAATCATTAAACTTTCAAAACCAGAAAAATCATCCTAAAAGAAAGAAAAAAAACCCAAAAATCAAACAAATTTCAAAACTTTAATCTATCAAACTCAAACACAGATTCTCAATAACCCAACTTCGAAATTCCCAAAAACTTAACTTCAAATCAAACAATACCATTAACCAGATCAAGAATTGTGGTTGAAGTGTTTGACTTGCGACCGTGAATAATGCCAGAAAAACATGATGCTCTGATGTAGAAGAGGATGCAGGTGGAGATGAAGATAGGTTTAAGTTGTGTGGGTTCGTGTTTATGTCATCCATTGTTGACCCGTTTGGACTATTGAAATCTTGGGTTCTTGATTTTAAGTTTTAACGGTTGGGTGGAAGAGGAAAGAACAGTGTGATGGCAAATGGTGGTGGGATGGGTTGGGGAAGAAAAGGTGGGTTTAGACTTTAGAGGGTGTTTGGAAACTCACTTTTTAGGTTTTTGCTTTTTTCTATTAAACTATTTTTAATTAAATCAGTAAAAAGACTAAATTACCCTTGTGTGTTATGACTTAACTCAAAATTTTAATTAGGTTAGTGGTAAAGGACGAAAGGTGTAATGAGTTTTTAAAATAAAGGACTGTGACTGTAATTATTGAAGTTAAAGGGTATCCGTTGCAACCCGCTACAAACATAAAGGACGAAAAATGTAATTTACCCTTATTGGTATATCTTTAGTTAACTTAGAGCATTCTCATCCAATCCATCAAAACTTGTGAGTGTGAGTTTTTATATTGTAAAGGGTAAAAAAAGTGGTTGTGAGTGGACGAGAGAGAAAATGTTACTGTTCATATGTATATTTGGGGGGACACTGTTCACCAAGTATAATTTTTTTAATATATATTGAAAGTGGTTGTGAGTGAAGGAAAGAGAAAAATGTGATGATAATATTATTTAATTGAAAAGGAGAGAGAAAAAGTATTTGTTTTTAATGGAAATATATTGATATAAGAGTTGTTTTTTAGTGGAATGTATGTATAATTTGATGGATTGGATGAGAATGCTCTTAGATAGAGAATACCCCACTGTAAATTTATAGATCAGATAAACAAAATAATCATAAAGTATGCAATAAGTCAACTTGCTCTCTATAATCGTAAAGTACGCAATAAGTCAACTTGCATGTAGAATATGTTGGAACTAAAAAAAATCCCATGTAGTGAAGAGAATATACGCAAAAACGTAAAAGGGAACGTGTTGATTAGCTTTATGTTGCATTCTCGAGATTTAAGAAAATATACATCTCGAAAACCAGTATATAAGGCTTGTCAAGTTTAGTTGTTGGCCGGTCTTGATTGAATGACCAACTCGATCTTCAATCTTTTGTAACATGGCGCTTTTTCTTAATGATTAGCTATGTTCCGGTCCATGATTATCTAAATGTTTATGTCCACAAAACCCACACCCGTAATAGACCGAACATTGTGTGGAAAGCATAAGGAACGTCAATTTGTTAACTACATGTTCGTACATGTCTCGTGACGGCTATCCATTTCACACTAGCTAAAAGAGTTGGTGGCATTAGTTCAGGTGGACCAAAAAATGGTTCAACGATGTAACATTTACTACTGGAAAACACTAATAACAACGCATATATGTTGAACCATCCATCAATTGACAATGAAAACGTTTAAGCGTATTATTTTCCATTAAAGAGATGGACCAATTGGATTGACATTGAGGCCTACATGACGTATGCATGTTTACAAGAAAAAGTGCACAACCCAAAAAAGGGGCTATTGGAATGATATCATGTTGTACACCTTTTCCGAAAAAGAAATAAGTAAGTTTTAACGGAGTATAGCTATAATTAATCAATTAGTAATGTTAAAACAATTTTAATTGCGCTTCATCGAAATATAGTTATATATAAGTCTTATCAAATATCGTTATTTTGATAAATTTTGACATTTGTAATGTCACACCCTCAAATTTCTACGTGCGGAGTACCACCGCGAGGCGTGTGACTGCTCAGGATCAAGCCACCAATCACATTGAATATTTAATATAAGTAACATAAAAACCATCACCAATGCGATTAGTGACATAACGTTTAAGTCTAAAACATAATAAGTTTGAAATAAATTCCAAAACATAGCAAATTCAACAAAATAAAGTTCGAGTATGTAGCGGAAGCATTAAGTTCATAAGTAACTTAAAGCATAAGTTCAAAAGTAGAAATCCGATAACGGATTCTAGACGACCACCACAACGCTCCAACCAAACTCATGCGCAGCATTTACGGACCTACAAGCATGCAGTAGTGTGTCAACATAAAGTTGGTGAGTTCACGGTTTTCGAAAACGTTTTTCTTGTTTTATCCCAAAAACATTTATTTTATGAGTTACCATGTTATCCAGAACATGCTGTGGGAAATCCATCCCATAATGAGCTACTAAACTGTGAAGTACCGAAACCTTGACGTAGTTGTTGTTCACCCCAGCTCAATGTTCTACCATCATTGACCAGATTCCAGATAATAGTTCACTCCCGGCTCCTAGCACGGTGTGAGGTTTGTCAAGCCTAATAGCGCTATCAACTAATATCCCGTTCGTTCCCAACGATTAATCGGTATATATGTAAAGGGACTTTCATGGTAGAGTTTTTGTTTAGTATGAGGTTCCCGATCCCGGGAATACATGTTTTGAGCTTATGAGTTTCGTTTAATCGCTATTCCGTTCCCTTGGAATATTAGGCTCCCAAACCACCGGGAATACATGCTTTTAGTGTTAGTGTGAACTCACATCGGTTTGTTCGGCAGATAGTATATTCAGCCTAAGCTTGGTCAACCTTGTCACTGTTAAGGTTACCAATTATTAGGAACGTATACAAGTAGTTCACATAATTCACGTATTTAGTCAAGTAGCGAACTAGTAATACTCATCTCGTATTTTAATCAAGTAGTGTACAAGTAGTAATAATTAGTTGTACTAAACACGTACACATATCATCATAACAGTAACAGTTAAACATGTATACAATGAATCAGTAATTAAGCCCAATACATTAGTCTGTGCGGCCCACTTGTCAGTGTGCGACCCACACCAGATTGTGCGGCCTACTGACAGTGTGCGGTCATACATTGAGTGTGTGACATAAGTGTGCGATCAGGTAGAAGTGTGCAATTTAAAAAGTCATTTGGGCATATATTAGTGTGCGGCTCGTTAAGCTAAGCCCAACACTAGGTACGGACCAAAAGGGATTGTGCGGCACACATGAGGGTGTGCGGCCTCTCATGTATGCGGTCATGCATTTCTAAGGTGTACATTATGTAGCTAACTTTGTACGAGCAAGTGTGCGATTCACTTAATCAAACAATATTCTTTATCAAATTTTATCTGGTCAACACAGTATCATTTTCCAAACAAAACAGTTAAAATTAGAAACCACAAGTTGTGTACTCATCTACCTATTAGAAATTAAAACAGATCTTTTTTTTAATATCATCCGAAATCTAATTAATCGATAAGCATATAGTCGAATTGTATCTAAGCAATTATCACAAACCAAACACCCTGTTATTGGACATGCTTTCATTTCTAAATCAAGAATCACAAAGAAACAGAACATTGTCAACACACGACCAAACACTATCAACCTCATGAGTGAAAACCATGTTGCAATTAAACACTTTGACCACAAAAGACCATTAGCTTACGTGTGTATTTTAAACAGCCATCTCTGTTTTACCCCTATACAACAAAAATTCTATTACCAGTCCTCATTCAACAGTTCTTAGATATAAAAACAATTAACAAAGATGATTCATACTTTAATTCACCAATCAATCACAGCCATGCCATTTTATAGAAATCCTCAAATCTAGTTATTCAATAAACATATACATCCAGCTCAATTTGTCACAAGAATATCGTCATTTTCATTCCACCAATCAAAGATTATACAAAATGTACAACAAACATTGTGTAACACCTCGTAAAATCACGACCAATATTATAAGGACACGTGTCATGGACTTTAAACATATAAGGAATTATTTCAGAGGGACTAAAGTTGACAAACAAAGAAAGTACGTGTGTAAAAGGATTCAAAGTGTCAACATTTGATAATTATACCTTTCAACAACCCTACACGATGTTTAAACCCTTAAACGAATGAATTATAAATTATATGAAACCGATTGTGAAAGAAAGTGAAAGTTTGCAAACCGCAAGGGTTAAATGTGTCAACATGTTTAATTTATACCTCTGAGTGACCTTTTAATGAACCTGAAGCTTTGTCTCCCAAGAATAAGTGATAAAAATTTCACAAGGTTTCGACATCGTATGAAGAAAATACGTTAACATTCGTAAGTGAGGGGTTAAAAGCGTCAACGTTGAAATTCAGGACTTTTCGGTGATCGTATAACTAACCAGGAGCTTAACGAAGTTTTTTTATGACTTAGAGTCCTTAAAAGTCAAGTTTGGGGGTTAAAAGTGCAATAAAAACAAGTTAAAATCAAGTTTAGAAGGACCAGGGACCAAATGTGCAAAGCTGACAAACTTGTGACCGGATCAGACCCTCATACCGGTCGCGTAGACCTTGGCCAGGTCTTACGCGGGCTGCCTGAAACCTGCAGATGCAGAAAAAGTTGGCAGTTGTCTGTTACAGTAGGTTGCACCGCCTTAAAGGCCTGGTTTTCGAAATCAGGAGCTGCACCAGTGGTTTTTCATGCATAGGGGACACTTGGATTCATCTGGGATCAATTGTAGACTTGTGTGGAGAAATCTTGTGATGTTTTAATTCCTATATAATGAGTTCTTGTATTCTTGTTCATTTGCTCATTTGCAAATATCATTCTCAAACACTCTCTTGAGCTCTCTGGACTTCAAGCAAGCTTTCCTCATCTCCTAATTCGTGCTAAGAGCCTTTGTAAGCATTCTTAGCCTTCCTAATTCAAGTTTTATTAGCTTAATGACCAAAAGTCAAAGCCGTCGTAATTAAGCTTTGACTTAGTGATTAATCACTAATGGTCCAGTCATTTTTCAAATTGAAAGTGGCTATGAGTTGGTAATTATGTGGGTAATAAACCCTTAAAAGGGCACCCTCTGATTTCCACTCTAACTAGGTCAATTGTCGGGTCAAACTTAAATATAAAAAGTCAACAGAAAGCTATTTTGCAAATAAATTCATAATTAGCAATGTAGAAGCTATGAAACCTGTTTTAACACTTATATAACTTGGTAATTAATGTAAGAACATGTCTAAGCATGTTCAACCCGATAATTTTGAGTTTAGGCTCGGTTCGGAACCGAAAGTTGCAAAAGTAGACTTTTGCTTTGACTTTCAGTTCTGACCCAATTTAGTTTAGTTTAGACATGCCTTAGAGTTCCATTAGGACCAGGTTATAGGTTAGTATAACCCTCTGAGGTTATACAACTTTGTTCCTAATTAATCCGATTCATTTGCATGTTTCCGTTAATTGCTTAAATGTTGACCATTATGCCCTTTTGACCTTAAAACGAGATTTTTAAAAATGTGAGAGGACAAAAACCTTTATTACTGATTTATAAACATGTCCTAAAAATTTGACATCAGTTTGAGGTCTAAAATAGGAGTTAATCTCAATATCGTAATTTGAAAGCTTTTTATTAATTAAATGGAATTATTAGCATAAAGCCTATCTAAACCCAACTTTTGACACCAAACTTTTTACCCACCGATGTAATATAATATTTTGGGATTTTTGAAGATTTTTATTTATTTTTAAACTGAGCATAACATAGAGTTCTTGCTTTAATTCGGTAATTGTCGGTTATACCCTTTTTGCTAATAAAATAAGTTTTACATAACATTTTGATACCAAACTTTTTGCTACTGATTTTATATGATAAATAAAACATTTTGAACTTTATAAACTGATCAAAAACTCAGATTTCCTGAAATAACCTGAAAATCGCTTAAAAACGACTTTTTACGCGTTTTAAACGCATAGTATGGATTAAAACTATTTTTAACATATAAGACTTAATACCTACTGATGTTTTAAGTAAATTTTTATACTTTAACAGTAAGTAAAAGTTTTAAACTCAAATTTCCAAATTTGACCTTTAAAGCTTATGTGAAATTACCAAAATGCCCCTACGGCGCATAGTTTGATTATAAATGATAAATTTCACATATATGCAACACCCTACTGATATAACTTATTAAATTAAATATTTTTACTGATTAATTCAGACCTAAACCTCAGTTTATTGTTTAATCTCTTTTATAACCTTTAAAATGACCAAAATACCCCTACGGGCTTAATTTGAGTTGAAATTCGTTTTGGGCATAATGGAAGGTATCCTACTGATATCACAACATATTTAAGGCATATTAACTTAGGAAACCTGTTCATAACTCATTTGTTTACCCGTTATGCATTTTTCGTGTTCGGTGCGGTTTATGTAACTAGTTTGCATAAATTAACCGAAACGGGTCAAACCTTATCATTTTCACTTCAAAATCCAGAATGTGTTTAGTTTACCCATATTATACAAGTCTTCATACTTGTCGGGTCTAAACCACATTCTAATCCGGTCTTCGCTTAATCATGCGTTTTGAAACGTATACCTTTCTTTAAAACTAACTGGTCTAAGTTTAAACTTAAGTAAGACCCGTTAGGAATCTAATAGGTTAATTAAAACCTTCGTTCTAGATTTAGGAGACCAGCAAAAGATACTTGCACTTGCTGATTTGTACGGCTGGGATAAATTTATGTAATTTGCTCAGGTAAATACTTTTAACTTATTTTCCCTTATACAAGCTTGGGGTACGGTATATAAAATACCGCTTGGTCGGGTATTGAATTTTTAATCGTATGAAGGTTAAATCATTGAGATAACCCATTTAATCTGTTTTGTTTATTCTAAGCCTTTGGGGGGTTAATGACCATGTCCTGGATATCCTCGGCTCATTCATTGAAATGGCCACGACTTAAGCACGGGGTGTAGGCATACACCTGCCGGTGCGTATGTAAAATAATGTACCCACCTGTTCGAGAATAACTCGTCGTGGGATATATTATGTGGTGTGTCTATTAATCTTTAACCCGGTATTCAGCCCGGGCTACTGAACGTATAATAAACATGTAATTCTTTAACAAGTTTATTTTTAAATAATTATCCCAAGTTATAAAAGATATTTTGTGCCTTGTGCATTCAAATCAATTTTCTTAAACATTTTCCAAATGAGTCGGTTAATTGTATTTACCAGTGTAAACTGACGTATTTTTCCAAAAAGGTTAAGTGAAGGTACTAATCGAAATAGGCTGGCTACTCCTAGCATCAATAAAGAGTCTTCCAAGCTTAGATGTTTATCAATATGTTGAACAATGTTCCTTTTATCTTGATCCGCCTGTGGATCCCTTACAACCATTTTTGTAATAATTAATATTACTTTCATTCGGTTTGTAATGTTTTATCTTTAGCTTCCGCTGTGCATTAAACTTTGATAATTTGACTATGATGATATCAACTACGTCACGATACTCCCCACCTGGCCCACTGGTAATACGTGGAAATATCGGGGTGTGACAGATTGGTATCAGAGCCAACGTTGAGTGAATTAAACACTAGCCTTTTGTGTTTAATCTCAATGACACAGTTTGCACATTCCTCGACTTCCGAGTCTAGACAAAGAACTTAGGACTAATCTTAATTCATTTTATTTTGTCCTTTATTGTTTTTCCTTTGTTGTTTCTTTTGTTTGTTTTGACAGGTTCAACAAAATGCCACCAAGGTTTCGAAGAGGAGGACGAGGAAAGGGGCCATTCAACACCCCCAACGATCATGAGGCCGGACCTTCCCACCGGCGAACTCCGTCTGCAACAATGAGCACAAGTCCTCAAGAAGATTGGAGGACATATTTGGAGCCCGTGAGGCGATCTGTCTCGCTAAGTTCATCACCCTCTTACCATCATTCTTTTGGGCCGCAATCGAAGAACGAGCCCAACGATTCGCACCACTCATACCTACCACTGCAGCGGTCGGGGTAACACCGCGCGTTTCAAGACCCGACCCCATATTTCCAGAGCCGGTTTAACCCGGCAAATCAGATTGAAGAACCAATGGTTCATAACCCATTGGGCCCCGAAGACCATTTCCCTGAAGCTCAGGACATGGAGATGGATGATGACCCGGATCCCGTCGAACCACCATCTGGGACACCTACTAACCCCATCGAGATTTCGGATGGGTCGTCTTTTCATGGATCACCTTATCATGGTCTAGACAGCTATGAGGCAAGGTTTGCCCAATACGAATGGGTGTTTACTCCCTCTTACAACCCGTCTCAGCAGCAGCAGCAGGAACCCTCGGAGGATTCACGTTTTATAGCGGTCACTCCACCGCCACCACCACCAGTGTAGCAACCGCCTCTGGAGCCACCGAGGCGTAGGAGATCAGGAGCACGGATGTCCGTGCGAGGAGGGGATTTCCATTTCAGTCCCCCTCAGCATTCAAGTGGCAGTCATTACCCGCCACTATATGAAGACCCACAGATGGATGGGCCTTCGAACCCTGTTTCCGAGGTGGACTCTGCGCCAGTCGCACCGCCACCAGTGGGTTATGATAACCCAATTCCTTCATACGCCGGTGCAGCGGCGTATAACCCTTTTGAGCAGCCAGCCCATACTAACTACAACTACGCCGAAGTTGACCCATACCTTGTAGCGGCGAACTACAATGCTCTTCATCCCGAGGGGCCCTATGGAGTCCCATATCAGACAGGGTACCCGGCCTATGGGTACCAACACCCGCCACCTACTTAACCTCCGCAGCATCAGCAGCCGCCACAGCCGCCACTGATACCGCCACCGCAACAACAGGAGATTCTTCAGAGGTTGAGCCAGGTGGAGCGGGAGGTTCAAGAAGAGCGTAGGAACCATCAGGGATTTCTCAAAGGTCTGGCGAATCTAATCAAGGGAATGAAGAAAAGGGATTTTTGAAGATTCCTTATTTATTTATTTATATTGTAATTTCCTTGTTTCAATCAAGTCCCTGCGTGGACATCTATTTATTTATTCAGTCCCTGCGAGGACTTGTATTTTCAGTTTAGCCCCTGCGTGGGCAAGTTGTTTCTATTAAAGTCCCGTTTAGGGCATTTATGTACTCTTTTTATTTAATTATGGAATGTGTTAAATTTAAAATTTCAATTATCATTATATGAATGAAAATAATATATGAAATAAAATAAAATATCATTCCTTTTAAAGATTAATCTGCCTTTATATATTAAAGAAAATCTTGAAGGCAAAACCTAGCCATGTGTCATTTTAAGACAGGGCCATGATGGTAATTCCTTGTAAGATTCAAAATCCTTGTTAACATCTGAAAACATGTTAACACTCCTGGCAAATGTGATTCGATAAAATCACATAAGTCATCCTTATATTGGATCCTTCGAATTCCTTCTTTTATTAAACATCCATTAGTGATGTAGTGCCTACGAGCCATAATCATTGTCATATAAGACAAAAGACAGTTGTAGTCTATAAACTCCCTGTTAAGAAAGGTAATGAACTATGATTCAATGCCTTAAAGCCTCGATCATATAAGATCATGGCTTATAGTTTAAATTGTCCCTGTGACCTGGCCTTATGTGCCATTATAATAAATTATAACTGAGGATAATTATAATCCTGAATGAATATGCTTAATTAAGTTAACCAATATGGCTTATGGTTACCATGGTTAATGAATTGCCATAAAAGACAATTACATAATGGACTTTTGAATAAATCTTGTCAATATTTTATGTAGCAATCAAACTACATGGCTGGGTCAGATGAAGTCAACAGTCACCCAAGGGAGAATCATGACACTTCCAGAGTTAATGTAGCAGGCACGGAATTTCAGGCATTAATAGATAATGCCGTTACTCGAGCTCTTGACAGACAATTTAATGAATCGAGTGGAACTCGCGTCAGAACTCAGTCTGTACCTCATTCAAAACCACCCTCCAGGACTCATACAACTCGCAAGAGTGTTTCTCATCACTCATCGAAACAGAGGAGTGTTCCATCTAGGAAAGTTGTGCTCAATCAAGAACTACGTGTTAAGGGTTGTTCTTATAAGTATTTTGTCTCCTGCAAGCCCAGGGATTTCACAGGGGAAAAAGGAGCCATAGATTGTATGATGTGGCTCGACGAGATGGACACTGTGGTTGATATTAGTGGTTGTGCAGAGCAAGACGTCGTGAAGTTTGTGTCACAATCATTTAAAGGAGAAGCTCTAACGTGGTGGAGGTCATTGATTCAGGCTACTGGGAACATCCCGTTGTTTAATCTGTCATGGGATCAGTTTGTTGTGTTGATCAAAGATAATTTATGTCCTCAACATGAAGTTGAGAAGATCGAGACTGACTTTCTGCCATTGGTTATGAAGAACTTAGATTGTCAGGCATATCTCACGAGTTTTAACACCATGTCTCGATTGGTTCCATACTTGGTGACACCGGAACCAAAACGTATAGCCCGTTTCATTGGGGGTTTAGCCCCGGAGATCAAAGCTAGTGTGAAAGCCTCTCGACCGAATACCTTTAGGTCTGTAGCTGATTTGTCATTATCCCTTACCCTTGATGCGGTCAGGCAGAGATCACTTAGGAATTCTGATGAAGGGAAAAGGAAACGTGAGGATGGGAGCTCACACCGTTCTGATAAGAAGCATAAAGGGAACTCTGAAAACAAGAAGAGTTCAGGGTTCAAGAAGGATAACCAACAGTCGGGTGAGAAGCCCAAATGCAAGATCTGTAAGAAGCGTCATCTGGGAAAATGTAGGTATGAATCGAAATCCCAATCGCAGCCTAGGGCTTGTGGGATAAGTAAGTCTAGTGAGCATAAGACATTGGACTGTAAGAAGATAAAGGATGCGACTTGTTACAACTGTAACGAGAAGGGGCATATCAAGTCTAATTGCCCAAAGTATGCCAAGAAAGCTGAGGAAGGCAAGAAGACCAATGCTAGGTTCTTTCAGATGAATGCTCAAGAAGCAATCCAGAATGACAACGTGATAACAGGTACCTTTCTTATCAATGATGTCTATGCAAGGCTATTCTTTGATTCGGGTGCAGATAAGTCGTTTGTAGATAATAAGTTTTGTAAGTTATTAAATATTCCTGTTAAAACCCTAAGCATAAAGTATGAAGTAGAATTGGCCGATGGTACCATAGAAACCGCTTCAACCGTGTTAGATGGATGTTTCATATCCATTAGGAACCACTCTTTTCCATTGTCTTTGCTTCCTTTGAAACTAGCTGGATTCGACATAGTAATAGGCATGGATTGGTTATCTCATAACCAAGCTCAGATCGTTTGTGACAAGAAACAAGTGGTTATCAAGACTCCATATGGTGAGCCACTTACCATACAAGGAGACACTCAGCATGGGTCGCCTAAGCAAGTGTCAATGCTTAAGGCATCAAGGTGCATGAGGAAAGGTTGTGTCATCTATATGGCACAAGTGAAAATTGATGAACCAAAGCCCAAGATTAAAGACATCCCTATCATTTCTGAATACCCTGATGTATTCCCTGAAGAACTACCTGGTTTACCCCCAGATAGGCAAGTGGAGTTCAGAATCGACATTATACCTGGAGCAGCACCTGTTGCAAGAGCACCTTACCGGTTGGCCCCAACGGAGATGAAAGAGTTGAGAACTCAGTTGGATGATTTGTTTTCAAAAGGATTTATTAGGCCTAGCTTATCTCCTTGGGGAGCACCAATCCTGTTTGTGAAGAAAAAGGATGGATCAATGCGTTTATGCATTGATTATCAAGAGCTGAACAAGGTTACAATCAAGAACAGATATCCATTGCCCAGGATCGACGACCTGTTCGATCAACTTCAAGGAGCAAGTTACTTCTCCAAGATTGACTTGAGATCAGGTTATCATCAGCTGAAGGTTAGAGATGAAGATGTGCACAAGACTGCATTCAGAACTCGCTATGGTCACTATGAGTTCTTAGTGATGCCGTTCGGGCTCACTAATGCACCAGCAGCGTTCATGGACCTCATGAATCTCGTTTCTAAACCCTACTTGGACAAGTTTGTCATTGTCTTCATTGATGACATTCTTATTTATTCGAAAAATCAGGCTGATCATGAGAAGCATCTTCGTTGTATTCTTAAACTTCTTCAACAAGAAAAGCTCTACGCCAAGTTTTCAAAGTGTGAATTTTGGCTTCGTGAAGTCCAATTCCTTGGACACGTGGTTAGTGAGCGTGGTATCCAGGTGGATCCCGCTAAGATTAAAGCTATCATGAATTGGCAAGAGCCGAAGACGCCCACAGAGATTCGCAGCTTCTTGGGTCTGGCAGGATATTACAGGCGTTTTATTGAAAATTTCTCGAGGATTGCTGCACCCCTAACTTCGTTGACTAGGTTTGATTGGGGTCCTAAGCAACAAGAATCCTTTGAGATTCTTAAGCAGAAGTTGAGCAATGCTCCTGTGTTGACATTGCCTAAAGGGATCGAAGAATTTGTGGTTTATTGTGACGCATCGCACACAGGGATGGGATGTGTGCTCATGCAAAAAGGCAAGGTTATTTCCTATGCTTCCCGACAATTAAAAGTGCACGAGAAGAATTACACCACCCACGATTTGGAGTTGGGTGCCGTTGTGTTTGCACTAAAACTTTGGAGGCATTATTTATATGGTACCAAGTGTGTGATTTATTCTGATCGTAAAAGCCTTCAACACTTGTTCAATCAGAAGGATCTGAACATGAGACAGCGTCGATGGATGGAGACTTTAAATGATTATGATTGTGAAATTCGCTACCATCCAGGCAAAGCGAATGTTGTAGCTGACGCATTGAGCAGAAAGGAAAGAGTTAAGCCCATTAGAATCAATGCCAAGAGCATTGAATTAAAGAACAGCTTGAATGTAAGATTGTTAGCCGCTCAGAAGGAAGCTGTGTTAGAAGCCAACTATCCGAATGAAAAGTTGGGAGTAACTGCTGAACAGTTATCGTATGGCAAGGATGGAATCCTAAGATTGAATGGACGAATATGGGTTCCAATTTATGGAGGACTTAGGGATGTGATTCTTCAAGAAGCCCATAGCTCCAAATACTCAGTTCATCCTGGAAGTGACAAGATGTACTAGGATTTAAAGGCAAATTACTGGTGGATAGGTTTGAAGAAATCTATAGCCACTTATGTGGCTAAATGTCTGACGTGTGCTCAAGTTAAGGTAGAACACCAGAAACCGTCAGGTTTGCTGCAACAGCCTGAACTTCCCACCTGGAAGTGGGAAATGGTAACTATGGATTTCATCACTAAGTTACCAAAGACAAAGCAAGGAAATGATACTATTTGGGTTATAGTGGATAGACTGACCAAGTCAGCCCACTTCTTACCTATTAAGGAAACACACAGCTCAGATAAGCTAGCTCAGCTGTACGTGGATGAGATTGTATCTCTCCACGGAGTGCCAGTGTCTATTATCTCTGATAGGGATATGAGATACACGTCGCATTTTTGGAAAAGTTTTCAGCAATCCTTAGGCACTCGATTAAACTTCAGCACTACATATCATCCTCAGACGGATGGGCAGAGCGAGCGTACAATTCAAACACTGGAAGATATGCTAAGGGCTTGTGTTATTGATTTAGGTGGAAGTTGGGATGATCACCTTCCATTGATTGAATTTTCATACAATAATAGTTATCATTCAAGTATTCAAGCTGCACCTTTTGAAGCTTTGTATGGAAGAAAGTGCAGGACGCCAGTTTGTTGGGCGGAAGTTGGAGATGTCCAGTTAACAGGACCTGATATAGTCCTGGAGACGACATATAAGATTGTGCAGATACGCGATCGTCTCAAAGCTGCCAGGGATAGGCAGAAGAGCTATGCAGATAAAAGACGTAAGCCTCTAAAATTTGAGGTAGGTGACAAAGTGTTACTTAAGGTATCACCCTGGAAAGGGGTAATGCGATTTGGAAAGAAATGCAAGTTAAGCCATGGATACATAGGACCATTCGAGATCATCGAATGTGTCAGAACTGTAGCTTACAAGTTAAACCTGCCTGAAGAGCTCAGTTGGATTCATAATGTGTTTCACATCTGTAATTTGAAGAAATGTCTAGCTGATGAATCACTAGTCATGCCACATACGGATGTGCATATAGATGAGAGCTTGAAATTTGTTGAAAAACCTTTGTCAATCGAGGATCGACAGGTTAAGAAACTTCGGAAGAAGCACGTACCAATTGTGAAGGTTAAATGGAATGCCAGAAGAGGCCCAGAGTATACGTGGGAGGTAGAGTCCACAATGAAACAGAAGTAACCTCATTTATTTCAGTAAATCTCAAGGTCGAGATTTCTTTTAAGGGGGTGAGGATGTAACACCTCGTAAAATCACGACCAATAATATAAGGACACGTGTCATGGACTTTAAACATATAAGGAATTATTTCAGAGGGACTAAAGTTGACAAACAAAGAAAGTATGTGTGTAAAAGGATTCAAAGTGTCAACATTTGATAATTATACCTTTCAACAACCCTACACGATGTTTAACCCCTTAAACGAATGAATTATAAATCATATGAAACCGATTGTGAAAGAAAGTGAGAGTTTGCAAACCGCAAGGGTTAAATGTGTCAACATGTTTAATTTATACCTCTGAGTGACCTTTTAACGAACCCGAAGCTTTGTAATGATTAATTATGCTCCCAAGAATAAGTGATAAAAATTTCACAAAGTTTCAACATCGTATGAAGAAAATACGTTAACATTCATAAGTGAGGGGTTAAAAGCATCAACGTTGAAATTCAGGACTTTTCGGTGATCGTATAACTAACCGGGAGCTTAACGAAGTTTGTTTATGACTTAGAGTCCTTAAAAGTCAAGTTTGGGGGTTAAAAGTGCAACAAAAACAAGTTAAAATCAAGTTTAGAAGGACAAGGGACCAAATGTGCAAAGCTGACAAACTTGTGACCGGATCAGACCCTCAAACCAGCCGCGTAGACCTTGGCCAGGTCTTATGCGGGCCGCCTGAAATCTACAGATGGAGAAAAAGTTGGCAGTTGTCTGTTACAGCAGGTTGCACCACCTTAAAGGCCTGGTTTTCGAAATCAGGAGCTGCACCAGTGGTTTTTCATGCATAGGGGACACTTGGATTCATCTGGGATCAATTGAAGACTTGTGTGGAGCAATCTTGTGATGTTTTAATTCCTATATAATGAGTTCTTGTATTCTTGTTCATTTGCTCATTTGCAAATATCATTCTCAAACACTCTCTTGAGCTCTCTGGACTTCAAGCAAGCTTTCCTCATCTCCTAATTCATGCTAAAAGCCTTTGTAAGCATTCTTAGCCTTCCAAATTCAAGTTTTATTAGCTTAATGACAAAAATGCAAAGCCGTCGTAATTAAGCTTTGACTTAGTGATTAATCACTAATGGTCCAGTCATTTTTCGAATTGAAAGTGGCTATGAGTTGGTAATTATGTGGGTAATAAACCCTTAAAAGGGCACCCTCTGATTTCCACTCTAACTAGGTCAATTGTCAGGTCAAACTTAATTATAAAAAGTCAACAGAAAGCTATTTTGCAAATAAATTCATAATTAGCAATTTAGAAGCTTGAAACCTGTTTTAACACTTATATAACTTGGTAATTAATGTAAGAACATGTCTAAGCATGTTCAACCCGACAATTTTGAGTTTAGGCTCGGTTCGGAACCGAAAGTCGCAAAAGTAGACTTTTGTTTTGACTTTCAGTTCTGACCCGATTTAGTTTAGTTTAGACATGCCTTAGAGTTCCATTAGGACCAGGTTATATGTTAGTATAACCCTCTTAGGTGATACAACTTGGTTCCTAATTAATCCGATTCATTTGCATGTTTCCGTTAATTGCTTAAATGTTGACCATTATGCCCTTTTGACCTTAAAATAAGGTTTTTTAAAATATGAGAGGACCAAAACCTTTATTACTGATTTATAAACATGTCCTAAAAATTTGACATCAGTTTGAGGTCTAAAATAGGACTCATGCTCAATATCGTAATTTGAAAGCTTTTTATTAATTAAATGGCATTATTAGCATAGAGCCTATCTAAACCCAAATTTTGACACCAAACATTTTACCCACTGATGTAATATAATATTTTGGGATTTTTGAAGATTTTTATTTATTTTTAAACTGAGCATAACATAGGGTTCTTGCTTTAATTCGGTAATTGTCGGTTATACCCTTTTTGCTAATAAAATAAGTTTTACATAACATTTTGATACCAAACTTTTTGCTACTGATTTTATATGATAAATAAAACATTTTGAACTTTATAAATGGATCAAAAACTCAGATTTCCTGAAATAACCCGAAAATCGCTTAAAACGACTTTTTACGCGTTTTAAACGCATAGTATGGATTAAAACTATTTTTAACATATAAGACTTAATACCTACTGATGTTTTAAGTAAATTTTTATACTTTAACAGTAAGTAAAAGTTTTAAACTCAGATTTCCAAATTTGACCTTTAAAGCTTATGTGAAATTACCAAAATGCCCCTACGGCGCATAGTTTGATTATAAATGATAAATTTCACATATATGCAACACCCTACTGATATAACTTATTAAATTAAATATTTTTACTGATTAATTCAGACCTGAACCTCAGATTATTGTTTAATCTCTTTTATAACCTTTAAAATGACCAAAATACCCCTACGGGGCTTAATTTTAGTTTAAATTCGTTTTGGGCATAATGGAAGGTATCCTACTGATATCACAACACATTTAAGGCATATTAACTTAGGAAACCTGTTCATAACTCATTTGTTTACCCGTTATGCATTTTTCGCGTTCGGTGCGGTTTATGTAACTAGTTTGCATTACTTAACCGAAACGGGTCAAACCTTATCATTTTCACTTCAAAATCCAGAATGTGTTTAGTTTACCCATATTATACAAGTATTCATACTTTTCAGGTCTAAACCACATTCTAATCCGGTCTTAGCTTAATCATGCGTTTTGAACCGTATACCTTTCTTTAAAACTAACCGGTCTAAGTTTAAACTTAAGTAAGACCCGTTAGGAATCTAATAGGTTAATTAAAACCTTCGTTCCAGATTTAGGAGACCAGTAAAAGATACTTGCACTTACTGATTTGTACGGCAGGGATAAATTTGTGTAATTTGCTCAGGTAAATACTTTTAACTTATTTTCCCTTATACGGGCTTGGGGTATGGTATAGAAAATACCGCTTGGTCGGGTATTGAATTTTTAATCGTATGAAGGTTAAATCATTGAGATAACCCGTTTAATCTGTTTTGTTTATTCTAAGCCTTTTGGGGGGTTAATGAGCATTTCCTGGATATCCTCGGCTCATTCATTGAAATGGCCACGACTTAAGCACGGGGTGTAGTCATACACCTGCCGGTGCGTATGTAAAATAATGTACCCACCTGTTCGATAATAACTCGCCGTGGTATATATTATGTGGTGTGTCTATTAATCTTTAACCCGGTATTCAGCCCGGGCTACTGAACGTATAATAAACATGTAATTCTTTAACAAGTTTATTTTTAAATAATTATCCCAAGTTATAAAAGATATTTTGTGCCTTGTGCATTCAAATCAATTTTCTTAAACATTTTCCAAATGAGTCGGTTAATTGTATTTACCAGTGAAAATTGACCTATTTTTCCAAAAAGGTTAAGTGCAGGTACTAATCGAAATAGGCTGGCTACTCCTAGCATCAATAAAGAGTCTTGCAAGCTTAGATGTTTATCAATCTATTGAACAATGTTCCTTTTATCTTGATCCGCCTGTGGATCCCTTACAACCGTTTTTGTAATAATTAATATTACTTTCATTCGGTTTGTAATGTTGTTATCTTTAGCTTCCGCTGTGCATTAAACTGTGATAATTTGACTATGATGATATCAACTATGTCACGATACTCCCCACCGGGCCCACCAGAAATACGTGGAAATATCGGGGTGTGACACATTGATAGACACAAACTAACCGAGAACTATGAAAATGACGGAAAGAACGTCTGCTGCGGTTGTTATCTCCGTTGCCGGCGCCTGTCTCTCTCGAACCAAGACCTGAATCAACTCACCATCTTCTGATCGGTTCGTTCTTCACTTGCTCGAAATCCACCTCCAACCGTCGCCGTCTCGCGGCTGCTACTGTTGGCTTCCTGCGCCGTCGTTGTCTTCGGTAGTGGTCGGCTGTGCATTCAGGAGAGAGAGAGAGAGAGAGAGAGTGAGTGAGAGAGTAGAGCAGAGGGAGCATGCTAGAGAGTAGGTGTGGCCGGAATGTTGGTCGGAAAACAGCTCCATCGACTCAATTAGTGGGGGTTTCTGATGCGGAAGATGTACGAGGAAGAGGTGGGTGATGTACGAGGAACGAGGTGGGTGTCTCGCCGGAAAAATCGGCCGAAGAAGAGAAGGGAACAGGGGAGAGGGGGTGCGGCTGCCAGCAAGAGTGTGTGGGTGTGCGGCAGAGCCGTAGAGTACGTAGAATTTAGGGTTTTGATAAATGAAAGGGTGAGGGGTATAAGTAGTACTATATAAGTCTAGGGTTTAGGCTTAGGTTAGTTGGGTTGGGCCTAGCCCAAGTGTGTGAGTTCATTAAATTTCTACGTGTCACGCTGGAACGGATATGCCCATACTAATAAATATAACGGTAATTAAATACGTGAATAAATAAATCTCTTATCACGGATTATTATTATTTCGGTAATAATAATATTAATAATATTACTGATATTAGCAAATATGCGCGTTACTAAAGTACCCTTCTCTCGACAACGAGAGTACGGGTTGTTACATTCTCCCCATGTTTCAGGAATTTCGTCCTCGAAATTTAAGCTAAGACATACGATCGCTAGTAACCTTATTGTTATACGTAAATACACGTAGTTTCACAAAAGTTCACAAAACGAATCATGCAAAGCACATATCACATAAGGTCACATAGCAAGTAAAGTCAGGTAGCACAAAGGTTGAGAGAAGTGAGATAGAAAGATGTCTACCTACGATACGTAAGCTTCTAAGCATCGCTTAGAATAGAACCAAGTAAGTAGTATAATGTATCACTCAAATACACTATCACGTAATACATTAAGCAGGTAGTAAGTATGCATATACTTAGGCTGAGTTGTCTTAGAACGCTGAGTCTTGCACTTGGAGTGTGGTGTCATCGCGGATCGTTTAGTATAAAGCAGGTTATAGTTTGGTTTTTCTCAAAGACCTTTTTCTTTTAAATATAACTGACGGCTATTATACCAATCTGTCACACCCTCAAATTTCTGCCTGCGGAGTACCATCGCGAGGCGTTTGACTCCCCGGGATCAAGCCACCAATCACATTGAACATTTAATATAAGTAACATAAAAACCATCACCAATGCGATTAGTGACATAACTCATGCTTAGACGACCCCCACAATGCTCCAAGGAAACTCCTGCGCAACGTCTACGGACCTGCAAGCATGCAGTAGTATGTCAACATAAAGTTGGCTAGTTCACGGTTTTCGAAAACGTTTTTTCTTGTTTTCTCCCAAAAACATTTGTTTTATGAGTTACCATGTTATCCAGAACGTGCTGTGGGAAATCCATCCCATAATGAGCTACTAAACTGTGAAGTACCGAAACCTTGACGTAATTGTTGTTCGCCCCAGGTCAATGTTCTACCATCATTGACCAGATTCCAGATAATAGTTCACTCTCGGCTCCCAGCACGGTGTGAGGTTTGTCAAACCTAATAGCGCTATCAACTAATATCCCGTTCCCTCCCAGTGATTAATCGGTATATATGTAAAGGGACTTTCATGGTAGAGTTTTCGTTTAGTATGAGGTTCCCGATCCCGGGAATACATGTTTTGAACTTATGAGTTTCGTTTAATCGCTATCTCGTTCCCTCGGAATATTAGGTTCCCAAACCACCGGGAATACATGCTTTTAGTGTTAGTGTGAACTCACCTCGGTTTGCTCGGCAGATAGTATATTCAGCCTAAGCTTGGTCAGCCTTGTCAGTGTTAAGTTTACCAATTATTAGGACCGTATAGAAGTAGTTCACATAATTCACGTATTTAGTCAAGTTGCGTACTAGTAATACTCATCTCGTATTTTAATCAAGTAGTGTACAAGTAGTAATAATTAGTTGTACTAAACATGTACACATATCATCATAACAGTAACAGTTAAACATGTATACAATGAATCAGTAATTAAGCCAAATACATTAATCTGTGCGGCCCACTTGTCAGTGTGCGGCCCACACCAGACTGTGCGGCCTACTGACAGTGTGCAGTCATACATTGAGTGTGCGGCATATAGAAGTGTGCGATCAGGTAGAAGTGTGCGATTTAAAAAGTCATTTGGGCTTATATTAGTGTGCGGCTCATTAAGTTAAGCCCAACACCAGGTACGGCCCAAAAGGGATTGTGCGGCACACATGAGGGTGTGAGGCCTCTCATGTGTGCGGTCATGCATTTCTAAGGTGTACATTATGTTGCTAACTTTGTACGAGCAAGTGTGCGATTCTTTTAATAAAACAGTATTCTTTATCAAATTTTATCTAGTCAACACAGCATCATTTTCCAAACAAAATAGTTTGTACTCAATCATCTAAAACCTTAAAATTAGAAACCACAAGTTGTGTACTCTTCTACCTATTATAAATTAAAACAGATCATGTTTTTAATATCATCTGACATCTAATTAATCGACAAGCATATGGTCAAATTGTACCTAAGCAATTATCACAAATCAAATACCCTATTATTGGACATGCTATGATTTCTAAATCATGAATCATAAAGAAACAGAACACTGTCAACACACGACCAAACACTATCAACCTCATGAGTGAAAACCATGTTTCAATTAAACATTTTGACCACAAAAGACCATCAGCTTACATGTGTATTTTAAATAGCCATCTGTGTTTTACCCCTATACAACAAAACTTCTATTACCAGTCCTCATTCAACAGTTCTTAGATATCAAAACAATTAACAAACATGATCCATACTTTAATTCACCAATCAATCACAACCATGCCATTTTATATAAATCCCCAAATCTAGTTAATCAATAAACATATATCCAGCTCAATTTGTCACAAGAATATCGTCATTTTCATTCTACCAATCAAAGATTATTCAAAATGTAAAACAAACATTGATAGACACAAACTAACCTAGAACTATGAAAATGACGGAAAGAACGTCTGTTGCCGTTGTTATCTCCGTTGCCGACTCCGGTCTCTCTCGAACCGCGACCTGAATCAACTCACCATCTTCTGATCGGTTCGTTCTTCACTTGCTCGAAATCCACCTCCAACCGCCACCGTTGTCTTCGGTGGTGGTCGACCGTGCATTTAGGAGAGAGGGAGAGTAGAGCAGAGAGAGCATGCTGGAGAGTAGGTGTAGCCGGAATGTTGGTCGGAAAACAGCTCCATCGACTCAATTAGTGGGGGTTTCTGATGCGGAAGATGTACGAGGAAGAGGTGGGTGATGTACGAGGAACGAGGTGGGTGTCTCGTTGGAAAAATCGGCCGGAGAAGAGAAAGGTACAGGGGAGAGGGGGTGCAGCTGCCAGCAAGAGTATGGGTGTTCGGCTAAGTAGAGAGAATTTAGGGTTTTGATAAATGAAAGGGTGAGGGGTATAAGTAGTATTATATAGGTCTAGGGTTTAGGCTTAGGTTAGTTGGGTTGGGCCTAGCCCAAGTGTGTGAGTTCATTAAATTTCTACGTGTCACGATTAACAGACAGGCCCATAATAATAAATATAACGGTAATTAAATACGTGAATAAATAAATCTCTCATCGCGGATTATTATTATTTCGGTAATAATAATATTAATAACAATACCAATATTAGCAAATACGCGCGTTACTAAAATACCCTTCTCTCGACAACGAGAGTACGGGTTGTTACATGTAATATTGTTATACGTCTTATCAAATAGCTAGGACGAATATTTTCCCTAAACGCAATCCTGCCGATGATTATGCGATGGATTTTATCATTGAAAATCTGACGTAAAGTTAGGCTTAAATTTTGACATTTGTAATATTGTTATACATAACAAAGTTAGCTAAATCGATAAGGACCAAATTCCCGCAATGTAAATTTACAAATTTTCAAAGCTAATGGCCACATTACAAAGTGGAGAGCTATTTTTATCTATGTTTCGTTAATATAAATTCGTAACCATAAAAACAAAATTTTTATTAGATTTTATTTTTTATATCAACATTCCACGCGAGTTATTTTTTCTACATTTCGACATGAATTTTGTAACGTTGTTTTTAAACTGACTGGTTGGTTTTAAACATCTTTTTAACCGTTTGGTGTTTTTTTATCTGCATTTAAATCGACTCACTATAATGTGCGGCGACATGTTTATCTTTAATGTTTTGGTGTAAATTTTGTTCGAATAACTTGCCTTTCATATACAACGACATAATTTTTCCAGTGACTTTCGAATATACCATTGCAACGTGGATTTTTCATCATCACGTGGGTGGTAACCATTAGTTAGCATTAATTTCTTCAGACGTAAATTTGCATTTATGATATGAAGATGATCCATTAGCTAGTGGATTCATATCGCAGCGAAAAAAATGGTGCAAAAAGGGCCCAACTTAAAAAGAACTTAATTTAGCTACGATTGCAGTTGCGGGGCTATATGCAGATTGGCTTAGTTGTTAGACCCTGATTACACCATTCGAATCCCTAGTTACTCGTTTTACAGTTTTCCCCGAATTTTTGATTTTCTATTATTCCTTTTTTTATTGTAAAAACGTCTAAATTTCGAATTTCAAGATTATGACCAAACCTACCAAATTTAGTTTTTCCCTTTAAAAGATGTAATAGTGTTTGACATTCAATATTATTTAGACTTTCCTCAATAAAAGATATTATATATATGTTATTTAGCAAGTGCTTTGTTCAAATATGTGTTGTAACTTGTCCTTTATTGGTTTTTGTGCTTGATGATATTGTTCTGGTTGTTTTGTGGGTTGTACCATTGAGACTTTTTTAAATTTGTGAGTTGTACGTTGGTTTGTTTTATATAAGGGTAACCATCACTGCCTCATTGTTTTTACGCATTGTCTTCTTGTTCTTTCCGATGACTTCTCCCGCAAAGTTAGGTAAGTTTTGTTTTTTTCCGGTAGATATTTTATCGGAATATATGTGTGGTTTGCTTTTGTTTTTAATGAATCATAGTTTTGGTCTTCGATTATGTTCTGTTGTTGGTCTGATAGTTAACCGATGTTTCAATGTAGACGTTTTTATGTGTTTTTCTTTTGATTATGGGTATCTATTTGTCTTTTGTGTTTTGGATTATGACGATTTGTTTCTAAGGATGAGTGTATACCCATCTGAGAGTTGTTGCCTTTCTTGGTTTGTTGGGTTTTTGTAATTTTGTGGTTTTTTGATGCGTTCACAAATTCTTTGTCGATGGTGGTGAGTTTAGTGTCATGAGGCATGTTTATGTTGTTTTTGTGTTTGCATTTGTTTCGACATGGTCGATTGGTTGTGTATGCAACCATATTTGTTCGGCGATGGTGATTTTTGAGTCGTCTGAGACTGGATGCAGTTGTGGTTTGGGTCTATGATGATATGCTGAGACTAAAAATGTATGCAAGCATATTTTGCTAGTCATCTTGCTAAATAATATGTATATTAGGGCACTTCTTAGGCTTTGGTTGTCCTTTGGGTTTGTGTTGCTATGCTGAGACATAATTTGTATATTGATTTGGTCGATGATGTTGAGGACATCGTCTCCTCCTGAGACATCTTTGATTTCTAAAGATCTTATGGTCGCCTTTGGTTGCTTGAAACCTTGTAGATACTTGACTTGAGATGTCGGCTCTTTGAGGTTAGTGATGGTTATTTTGACTCTTTTGGGCTTTTGTGTTTTGTCGTAGCTATGTGGTTGATGATGTTGTTGAGGACAGCCTCATCTGAGACGTGTTTGTGATCAAGTATGTTATGGTTGATGTTGGTTATTTTTTGTCTTAGTTTGTTGGAACCGTTTTAGACGTTATACAATAAATGTGGGTTTCCTTGAGGCTGATGATGGTTTATGTTGGATGGATTTGGACTGTCGTGTTTACTTGAGCATTGTAAGACATTGTGATGGTTTATTTGACGCTTTTATGACCGCATCTTAGTGGCTTTTTGTTGTCGATGTAGCCAACTGTTTGCGGTTTATAGGTGTTTGTTAAGGAACATTGTCTATAATAGTCGCCTTTGTTCCTTTTGGGATTTGGGGATCTATTGGCAGGGATAACTTGCGTATTATTCTAGTCGTGGCATCTGCGGCCGTTTACATTGCCTGCCAATTGCAACCATGAGTCTGAGCATATTATTGTTTTTAATGAATCAATTTCTTTTGTTATCATTGCTTAACTAAATTGTGAATAACTATTTACTTTATGTCTTTTTTGTTACAGGATGTCGTCTTCAAAAGTTGACATCAACATCTTCCAACAACTTGAGAGATTGTTAGAAGAAATTGTTGAGTTGGACCATTGGTTAACCAAAAGACTAAATGAATTAATGGCAAGGGTTGCCAACATATGCAAAACTCAAGCCGAACTATTAGTCTCAATTGATGCGCTTTATGCGCTTTACGAAGGCAAAAAGGATGTTTAAAACTAAATTTGACATACGTTTGTAGTGCCTTAAAAAGTTATTGTAAATTTTGTATTTAGTATACAATCAATGTTATTATTATCAACTTTAGCAGATTGGGTTTTAGGATGTTTAGTTGTAAATTTTATTTTATATTATTGGGAAACCAATGATGCTAACATTAAATTATGAAACTTTATGGACACGTAACAAACCCACGGGCGGGGGTAAAATACTAGTTATATGTTATTTAGTACTTCCGCCCCCATCAATTTATAATTTTATAAGGTAGTGATATATACATATTAATATTTAACATGTGAATTTATATCACTTGTACATGTTACATAGAATTCTTCATACAAGAATTATCACATTGTTATATGTGCAGAGAAATCTTTAACCTATGAGCCAATCTGAGTTCCATAATTTTCAAGTTAAGAAATCATTTTCATTTTATTATCACCTTCATAAACAACTAATGATCGATAACATGTAAAGCTCATATAACCTACTTGTTGTATCATCGAAAGTAGATTTAAATATACCTCAACAAGTTCAAACAAAATCCCAATTGTTTAGGAAAAAACATGTTCGAACCCGCAGAAAAGTTATGCCATTTGCTCACTTCGGTATTTTGCAAATTGCAAGTGAGGAGATATCATATACAAAGGGGACCATATATATACATATACATATAGTGAATATTGATCTCTCTCACCTACTTGTTCCTGATTAGTAACAGACGGTGAGCAGACATTGAACGTAGAGAATTCTAGAATCAGTTATGCTGCCACTTTGTTCAGAAGCATTGAAAGCTCCATTTCCATATATTTAATATTCATTTATGCAAAAATCAATTATTAAAATTTTGTACTGCTTAAAAGTTCAGCTATATAGCGTCACCCCGTTTTCGTTGCAAATTCCGTCAGTTAGCGACAACTTTACCGATGCCACAACACTATGCCTTGCATTGCATTGTAAGATGAAGAAATCGCTAAATACACTGCTAATTATGTGATGTTCGGTTTATTAAAGCTGGCACTACATGCATGCCTAAGTTTGCGACTTGCTAGCAAAAGTAGCAATTCACATCACCAATCATCGGTATCCCTAGTCACCTCAACAAGTGTCGTTTACACACATTTTGCTTCGATATCTTGCGTATTTGCAACAATGATGTTTGCGTAGCTACGTGGCTAATATATATCAAAAGTTTTATTCTTAAGTTATTGTTGATGAAGTGCCTTTTGTTAATTTTTTTGTTTAATATTTATTCTTGGTGGGTGTTGATAGTCTGTGTGTGGAGTCCTAAAATGCTTTTACAATGCATTTGGTTCAAGCTAATTTGGAAGTGAAAAGAATGGCATCCACTAGAGATTGCCGAGCAACTCAACAACCATGTACCTACTTTGGCCCCCTAATTGGTGTGAATATGGACAAAGACTCATCTTATGGTGGGCGCCGTACTCTTTTGATGTTGGTTGGTTCTTGGAAGCTTAGAGTGAAGCTAATACCACTGTTCGTTAACTCCACTGTCACAAGAGTTCGTTTGATTTTCTTACAAATTAAAAATACCACTGAGATCCCCTGATTATAGTTAGTAGAAAATTAAAAAAAGGAAGAAAGAGTGAAGCTAACCCTCCGAGCATACTGACAGACCCAAAAAAAAAATTCATGGGGTCAAGGATTTTTTAGGTTGGTTGACAATCGTTGTTTAGTAAAAAAAATCGGTCCAATTTAGATTAGGACACATAATAATAATAATATAAATCACACTAAATTCAAATACATATAAAAGTACGTCAAACATCATTTTTGAATGGTGATCGGTGAATTGACAGGCAGCAATCGGCAAACGACTGGATCAATGGTCACTGCAGTGGACTTGGCGAGGTTGGACGGCCAGCGCAACACACCGTGTAAGCTACGGGGCAGACTGACGAGGCTATTTGATTTTTTTAGTCGTCTATTCGTTTTTCTTTTTATTTTCAATTGTTGCATTTGTTTATTTTATTTGGATTTAAAATTTAAATAAAAAATTTAACTTTCATATGGCAAATGTGTTGGACAAAAGAATACAACCATTTAACTATTAGGCTGGAGGGCGTGGTATAAAGCCCCTAAAGGCTTTATCACGTCACATCAGATCCACCTAAGAGTCACATCATATAGGGGGCTTTAAAACTCTCCCTTTAATTGCATGCAATGCTTTAAAGCTCACATCATCATTACCTAATTATTTTTTATTTAAACAAGATGATTTTCCGCCCGCGCGTTGCGGCGGGGACCCAATGACTGCAAAAATGCGTGTTAGCAACGACAAGCAAATACCAAATATGAAAACATAAATAAAAATGACGTGGTAAGGATAGTCACTCTGTCCTAAAAAATCGATTTTAAATAACCTAATATATAATAATAGGACCCACACGTCTTACACGTTGGAAATTCGGTTGTTTTTAGTTCAGTTATTACGGTGCTAACACGTTAAAATATGGATGAGCTCGGTACCGGTAACGACACCGAAAGTACCGATCCGGAGAATCTTGAAATTAGGTACCGGCACCGAAAATACTCGGTACAATACGGTATGGTATTTGAAGGTAAAAATCAATAAATACAGGTATGGTGCTAGACCGGTGTCGAACCGAAAGTAACGATTCTGAAAACACCAAAAGGTGGGTACCAAGTTGGTACCGAAAATGATTTGGTATAGTAAATTTGGCACCGATACGATACCGGTTTGATTACAGGATTTGATACGATTTGCTCATCAATAATCTAAATATCCAAGTTAATTTTAAATGCTACGATTCATTCATTACAGAAAAAGACAAAAAAGAAAGCAAAATAAGTTGTTGTGTATATAAAACCTCATTCAAACGAAATACAATTTACTTACTGTGTGTATGAAAAGTAATTTAAACGGTGCAATTACTTGCATCACTACATTGCTACAGGATTTGATGAGCTTGGTACAAACCGGTACCTAAAATACCGTTACCGAAATCCCCAAAAGTGGGTACGGTTCGGTACCGGTCGGTTCTGGTACGACACCGATATTTGAGGGTAAAAACCGGTGAATACCGGTGCCGAAAATACACCGCATTTGGTAAATTTGATACTGATACCAGTACCTGATATCATTTGCTCATCACTTTGTGATTTTACTATTCATTCATTTTGTTTTTTAATATATAGGGTAATTTAAACATTATTTAATTTTGATATATTAATTTAAAACTCATAATTTAAATAAAAAATATAATGCCATAATTTAAATAAAAAATACAATGTCATAATTTAAATAAAAAAAACAGTGTCACTAAAAAAATCACTCGTCGTCTCCTCCTTATTCACGATAAAACCATAAGTGTTCGATCAGATCAGATCGAAGGTTATGGTGTGTGTCCCAGTCACGTATCCTCGCCACGGATAACTTCTTTTTGAGCGTATGTGAGTAGTGGGTTCCTCTGGCGGTTACCTTAATCTAACTTTCTCCACAAAACGCTCTTCCCGAGTCCTCCAATATCATGTTATGCAAGATGATGCGCGTATACATGATGTTTCTTATTTTAATCTTTTCAAGGATCCTCGATGGCTGGACAATGATAGACCATCTCTTTTTTAATACACCGAAAGCCCGCTCGACATCTTTTCTTGTCGACTCTTGTTTCTTCTTGTAACACAATCTTTTCTCGTCATCTGGACACGAAAGAGTTTTCACAAACGTCGCCCACTCCAGATAAGTGTCGTTTGTGAGATAGTACCCATACTTATACTCCACGTCGTTTGCATAGAATGAAGTATCTGGTGCAACACCATCTATGACATCGTTGAAAAGATTCGAAGATTGTAAAACTGCGATGTCATTGTTTGCACCGGTCATGCCAAAATACGCATGCCAAATCCAGAAATCTTAAGACGTGACCGCTTATAATATTAGGGTAGGACCAACGTGGTCACCATGATGGTGTTTCCCTTTCCAAGCGGTTGGACATGTCGCCCACTCCCAGTGCGTGCAATCAAGACTACCCAACATCCCAGGAAACCCGTGTATCCGCTGATGGGTTTCGTATAAAAGTGGAACGTCGGTAGCGGTTGGCATCCTCAAATTTCGCCCCCATAAAGAAAGTTAACACCTAATATAATAGTGTTAATAAACTATAAATAAATAATAATAATAACAATAATAATAAATATAATAACAATAACAATAAAAATAATAACAATAACAATACAAACAATAAAAATACCTTCACAGAAATTTTCAAGACAATTACGACAACTTCTGGCCGACATCCTTAAATATTCATACCATGTTGTAGGTCCAACTAGCGGAGGATCTAGTCGCCTAATACTTGTATACGAACAGACCCGGTTGTGCGGAATCCAACCGGGAAAGCAAACCGAGATATAGAACACGAACACAAATATTCAACGTTTAAACAGCTCAAATATATTCAGAACCAGAAATTTTTGTTACAAGATTATGTTACATAAAGCTCACACACACTAAACTCTCTCTCAGTTCTCGGTTCTGTGTTCTGTCTCACTCTCTGTGCTGTGTTCTCGTCTCGTGTCTGCTGCTTATATAACCACCTGGTCGACGAAACATGCTGAGTCGACGAAAGTCTCAACCGAAACATCAAGGAGCCGACGAAACTTCATGATGGAAGACCATGATGACGAAACATGTAGGAGTTTCGTCAATCAGGAGTTTCGTCAATGCAGGAGTTTCGTCGCAGGCTTTAACAAATGTTTCGTCAACAGCAACAGCAACAGCAACAGCAGGTCAGATGTTTCGTCATGCAGAATTGGACCAGTTTCGTCATATGGGAGCTTCATGTCTTTCGTCATGCAAGCAAACAACAGCAACTGATAGATCTGCACTATGCAGATCATATAAGACTTGCAGACACAGTTGATAACAATCCGAGACACGACGGAGGATGTCGAGTCTCGGTCTTCAACTTGTAACGTATTCGAACCGAGCGAGCCATATCCCCTAATATGTATCACCAAACTCCCCCTTGGATGCTGCTCGTGAGGATTCGAATTCCATGTCTTTCATGTCGGAGGATCTTCAAAGTCTTCACACGTCGTAAGTAGAAAGTGTATCAACAAACTCCCCCTTTCATTTAGGAAGTGTGTTAACAAACTCCCCCTTAAAATAAACTCCATTTTCAGCACTTAGATCCTTGAGGTGTTGATGATAGGTCAGCGGCAACTCGATCATCTTTATCTTTTGAGTGCCTCCACATCGTGTCTTCATTCCGAAGCCAGTTATCGAACACGTTCTCTTCGCCTTTAGCTGGTTTGATGTTGCACCTGCACATACAGGAAAGCTAAAAGCGTAATGAGAACAAACGCTTGGAATATAGTTGACGTAAACAAATGACACACATGTGACCATGTTTTCAACTAGCGTCCGACAGTTTGAAAGTTTAACAAATTGTTCAATTTTGTATTTTAACTTTCAAAACTTGCAAATTTCGACCGTTTATGAAGAATCAGTCGTTTTGGTTTTTGTTCAGGTTTCAGGTAACGAAGACTCGAGTTCCAACATCGGTTAATCAAAGGAAATTAGAAATAAAATCTTTTTGGCTTTTATAAAGTTTATATTAAAACACACCTAAAATCTTTTTGGTATTTGAATATTTCAAATGTAAAGACTGAAAGCAGTAAATAAATATATACAAAGATGCAGAAACTGAAAGCATTAAATAAATATTTACAGACATTCTTTTAGCGAGTTTCGAGGGTAAGAGAATCATATCAGTGTACGGTCACGCCAAAATGCTCTTGTTGTTAAATTAGTTAACATTTAGATAAGCATCCTATAACAATTATCGGTATTGTTATCCACATAAGTTCAACTTATCAGATGTAATCATGGCGAGGGGATACGTTAAGGTATGATTTATACTTACCGACTGGTGTTCATCCACACACGACACATTCCCGTATCAAGGTATGCACGAGGGTTCATCTTACTGGTGAGTATACCATTTATCATCTGTTTTTAACGTATATGAAAATGTGAGTTACTCACTTATTTTGGATGAATACAAGCCCTATGTGATAAAATCACTTATTGATGAGGAACTTGATATTCGATGCATGAGGGCACAGGAGCAAGTCCGTGAACAGGTCAGTACTAACGTACAGCAAAGAGACGAACTTGACTCCCGTATAAATGTGATATATTATCACTTATTTTTGTGGACATGTGATTGTTTATCACTTATTGAGGTCGTATGCAATATGTACACGTATGTATGGTATCATGGAAGATCTAGACTTCGTCTTCGTTATATTTCGGTAAAAGAAAAAACCGTGATACCCAGATGATAAACAGCATAAAGAACACATATCTTAGAACCTCGACAATCTCTCAAACGAAATTTCGGTACTAAGACCATATGCCAATGAGCGGTTCCCACATAGTCTTCAGTCAATTTAGGTTTATATCACCCTGCACACTTTAAAATGATTGTGATCCTACCGATACATCTTATATAGAGCTGCTTATCGTTTTTCATTTTAAGGTTTAAAGAGGTTTGGACAGACCACTGATATACTATCATTTTCTCTTTTGCTCGCCAGGAAACTCATTTTTGTTTTTCGATTGTTTTTGTGTTTTTGAAATTTTTTGTTGTTTTTGAATTTTTTAAATTTGGATTTACTCCCCCTAAAATGTAAAAACTATGATAAATTAAAAACACAAAGATATCTACAAAAACGATTTTTCGATGTCGGTTTTACTCTTGCTTGACCTTAATGCCGTTTACCACTAATAAAAAGTCAAATCGTGATTTGTCAGATGCTTTGGTAAAAAGGTCGACACATTGGTCATCGGTGTGGACTTTAACAACATCGATAAGCCTTTTATCAAAGCAATCACGTATGAAGTGATACTTAATTTCGATGTGTTTGGTCTTTGAATGCTACACAGGATTTCTAGTGATCTGTAAGGCAGTAGAATTATCAACGAAAATAGGAGTAGTTAGGAATTCAAAACCGTAGTCGCGCATTTATTGTTGGATCCACAGGACTTGGGAGCAACAACTTGAGGCAGCAATGTATTCAGCTTCGCATGTTGATGTAGCGACACAAGTCTGCTTCTTGCACTGCCATGTGACTAGACGATTTCCTAAAAACTGACATCCAGCCGTTGTGGATTTGCCGTCGATTTTGCATCCGCCAAAATCAGAATCACTGGAAGCGATCAAGTCAAAGCTATCATCCCTAGGGTACTATAGATTGGTGTCTGGGCATCCCTTCAAATAGCGAAAAGTCCTTTTTACAGCTGCAAGATGTGAGGCTTTCGGATTAACTTGATATCTGGCAAGCAGGCACGTTGGGTACATTATATCTGGTCTTGATGCTGTGAGGTACATAAGAGATCCGATCATTACGCGATAATATGAGGAGCTAACAACTTCACCCTTCAAGTCTGGATGAATTCCATGATTTTGCTGAAGCGGGGTACCAATGGGCATTGTGTCAGACATCTGGAACCGGCTCAAGATGTCATTGACATACTTAGTCTGATGGATGAATATCCCAGACTTCGTTTGTTGCACTTGTAAGCCCAAAAAGAAATTCATCTCCCCCATAGAGCTCATTTCAAATTTCTCCTGCATAACACGCTCGAAATTCCTACACAAAACATCGTTAGTAGAACCAAAAATAATATCATCTACGTATACCTGTACCAATAGAAGATCTCCATCCTGTTCTTTGATGAAAAGAGTGCAATCGATAAGACCTCTTCGAAATCCATTCTCCAGCAGATAATTAGATAAGGTTGCATACCAAGCTCGTGGTGCTTGATGTAGACCATAGAGAGCTTTGTTGAGCAACCAAACCCGATCAGGGTGAATAGGATCTTCAAAACCTGGAGGCTGTTCGACGTACACCTCTTCTTCAACCACACCATGTAAGAATGCACTTTTCACGTCCATTTGGTAAACCTTGAATCCTTTGAAGGAAGCATAGGCTAGAAAAATATGAATAGCTTCTAGAAGTGCAACCGGTGCATAAACTTCGTTGTATTCGATCCCTTCAATCTGACGAAAACCTTGAATGACTAATCTCGCTTTGTTTCGAATCACTACTCCACGATCGTCCTTTTTGCACTTATAAACCCAACGGGTACCAATCTTCTTGTAATCATCAGGTTTATCAACGAGCTTCCAGACACCTAGCTTCTGGAATTGCTGCAGTTATTCCTGCATGGCTTCAATCCAAGCATTATATTTCAAAGCTTCTTTCCAAGATTTTGGTTCTTCCTGTGATACGTAACACGCGAAGGACCAATCGTTTTGTTGTCCAGATTCTCGAATCGCTGCATAAAATCATGCATTGTTGTTGTTTCACAACATGTTTCTCGTTTGTACGCCACTTTGTACATTACCAATGATGTTTTGTTGAGGATGGGTATTATGAATCCTTGTTTCTGGATTATCTGGAACTTGAATATTTGTACCCAGATTGTTGAGATTAAGATCAACAACCAAGTCAATACCCTGAACTGTCGAAGAGGATGATGCAGTAGCTTCAGCTGTTTTGGGGGCGTCCACTGGAGGTGTAGCCTCTGAAGTACCATGAACAGCTTCTTGGTCTGCATCGAGAAATTCATCATCCTCTGAAGATTCGTTCCGTTCATTAGCATCGTGAAAATCCTCATTGTCGAGAGCATTATTGTTCACTGAAGATGGTTCTGGATTGTTGACAATAATTGGACGAACCAATGGTGAATCTGTTGCGTTGTCACTCTCGAAAAACATCTTTGTCGCAGCACTTTCTTCGACTTCTTGAATATTGATCAAATTGAAAAAGTCATCGTACTCAAACATCCATGGTTGACCTAGATATTTGACTGGCAATGTGTGCCGTTGTACCCTGACCTCAGACCATTCCTCGACCCTTTTAGTCTCTAGATTCCAGACTCTTAAGTTCGGGGTGGCATACCCAAGAAATTATCCTTCAATTGCTTTTGCCCCAAACTTTCCATTAGGATCGATCATTGTGCAAGGAGCTCCAAACGGTTCAAGATATGACAAATCTGGTTTCCGTTTGTGAAGAAGCTCGAAGCAGGTCTTGTTGTGTCTTTTGACTGTAAGGACTCGGTTCAATGTATAACAAGCAGAGGACACAGCTTCTGTCCAGAAGGGAATCGGCAATTGTGACTCTACCAACATCGTCCTAGCAGTCTCGATCAATGTACGGTTTTTACGTTCAGCGACGTCGTTCTGTTGAGGAGTGTAAGCCGTACTAAATTCGTGAAGAATACCTTTTGATCTACAGAACTCCTCCATGACATGATTCTTAAACTCAGTTCCATTGTCGCTGCGAATCCGTTTAACTTTCAAAGTATACAATTTCTCAATCTGAATGATCAAGTTTTTGATAATTCCGAAAGTGTCACTCTTGTGTGCCATAAACGCCACCCAAGAAAATCTTGAATAATCATCAGTCACCACGAGGCAGTACTGATCATTCCTGATGCTTTTATGCTTGACAGGACCGAACAAATCCATGTGCAAACGTTCAAGCGGAATTGCCACGGTGTTAATCTTCTTTGTAGGGTGTCGTTTCCTGCTTTGCTTTCCTTTTTGGCATGAAACACAGACGTCTTGAAGATGGAAGTTTTTAAGAGGAACACCATTCACTAATTCATTCGACACCAAATGATTCATTTTGCGTAAGTGAATGTGACCCATCCGTCTATGCCAAGAGATTGAGTCTTTTTCTGTGGCTTTGGAAACGAAACAAGTTGCTTGTGCAGACGTAGTAATTGCTTGGCTCATATCAAGGACATATAAATCATTTATCCTTGGAGCAGATAAGAGAATCCATTCTTTCGGAATCTTGAAACCGGGTTTCAGCACGTAACATCCATTTGTATCAAAGTGCACTGAAAACTGCTTATCACAGATTTGTGAAACGCTGAGAAGATTGTGATCAAGTTGTTGCAAAAAGTTGATCTTATCAAAGCTTACAACCCCGTTGGATACCATTCCTTCACCAGTAATATATCCGCCTTTATCTCCAGCAAAAGCAACATAACCTCCTCTAATAGATTTAACATCGTAGAGAAGCTTCATGTCGCCTGTCATGTGCCTGGATGCCCCACTATCAACAATCCAATGACTGCTGAAAGTTCCTCCTGGAACACCCTGCACATGAACTCACATGATTAGTTGGAGATGGGGACCCAAGCCATTGTGGTCTTGGGTCTTCCATTTTCATCGACAAAAGTTACTTCAATTTTTCGATGGTTTGGAAATAGTGATGTTCCCCTTGTATTCGTAACCGTTTTTGGTTTCCAAGTCTATTATGTTTTACCAGTTTGAATTTTCAAAATCTTAACTTCATGATTATTAGAAGTTTTAGAAATTTCTGGTTTAACGGAAACAGGTTGTTTGTGAACCACGTCGGTTTTAATTGCCTTTTCAATTACCTTGACTTGTTGGCGTCTCTGTTTCTTTTCCCTTTCTTTTACAAGACAGGGATCTTGTTTGTAGAAACAGGTCGCTTTCGGTAATTTTGTTCCCAGGGATCATCAACTTTGGCTTTTAACTTATGAAGATACGGACAATTTCGAATGATATGCCCAATTTCAGCACACTCAAAACATGATCTTCGTTCAACAGACCCTGAAGTAACATGTGATTGTCTTGTCGATGAACTTTGTGATCCCGAGGTACTTGGTTTTGAACTGTTTTGTTCATTTCTTTTCAAAAATTTAACTTGATTGACATGATCTAAGTTAGATTTATTTGCAAAAGTTTCCAATTTGTCAGTTCCCTTTGATTTCACAAAGTTCACTTTCTTGTTCTTCTTTTGGTTCGGTTCCTTTCGACCTTGAGTCATTGATTTACCATTTGGTTTGGTATGATTTTGCTTCTTTTTCACTGTTGGTAATTTCTGATTGCCATATTGTTTTCGAATTTCAGCCTTTGGAATCGGAGGGCACTGTGTTACCACAACGTGCGAACCCGACTTTCCCAAAAATCTACTTGTCGAATCTTCAAAAACTTTACTGATTAAAGATTGATTTACATTCTTAATCGGAAAATCTTTTTCAGAATAGATTTTATCATCACCAACAAGAGTGTACAGCAAATTCACACTCCCTGGCTCTTTTTTTCAGACGTGGACTCGACCAGAACAGTCTTAGCAGGTTTTGCGGGAGGATCACATAGAATATGATTCTCAAGAGGTATGTCCTCTTCTTTGATTATCGCATCAGACTGTGCTGAGTCAGTATCATCGGATTCATCATCTGAAGAATCAGCATCCTCAACAATGACTGGAGGATCCTGATTTTGTTCAGCAGTTGACACACTTGTAATTGTGGAAACATCCGAATTTGATGATACTTCATTTTTGTATCCAAGTCCAGTTGCAAATTCCTCGATGTCTAAAGGAACAGATTGCTCAAAATAAGTTCTATTCTCCTCATCAGGCTGTGCATCATAATTGTGTCTAACAGGTAGTGGACGTTTCTTGTATCCAATGCACGTGACATCCTTTTTCTCTTTTTGTATGTCAATGATGTGATCCAGCACATACCTAGAGTTTGAATAACTGTCTAGCTTAAGCCGGATCGCCTCACTTTCACACTTAACACAGGCTAACTCCTTTTGCATGATCTTGAGACGATTGATATAACAGTTTATGTCAGTTTATTTTCTTGAAACCATTTTTGTTAGCTCGGTTTTATCTTTTCTTAAATTTTCAACCACTTTTTTAAACTCTTTTTCATGGTTTTCATAAAACATGTTAGCCTCTTTGCATTTCAAAAGATCCACTATCAACTTTTGATTGTGGATATATGTCACGTCATACTTGCTTTGCAAATCATCATATTTGCTTTTCAAGTCCGACAATTTATCACCTAAACTAACACATTTATCACATTTATCAGAAGTTGGATCATCGACACGTACCTGGTTTGATGAACCGCCCACATTAGCCATAAAGGCTGAATGAAGAGAAGAAGAATAAGCAGCTTGATCCACCAATATAGATCTTCTATGATTTCCTGCTGCAGCTTCTCCCAACAATTCATCAACATCTGCATCGACTGACACACTTGACGTTTCATCCAAATGATCATCGCCTGAAGTTGAGGATTCTTCATCTGAGCTTCTACTGTAACCAGAACTGTCTTCATCTTCAGAAGATTCACCACCACTGGCGGAAGATTCTCCACCACTGGTGTGTTTCAGATCCTTGACAACTTCAGCAAAACAAGCTGTTCTATCCTGAACATCACTTCCCAATTGAATCGACCAGTCACAACCTTCATCGACTTGTATCACAAGAGCCTGGTTGGCATTTGATGCTCCTGCTTGCTTTGGATTGTTCACAGGCATCAACGTACGCTCGTTATTCCTGTTTTGATCCTGATTCCGATTCTGCTGGTTGCCTTGATTCCTGAAAGGATTCTGGTTCCCATGTTGAGATGGTTTGGTACATTCTCTCTTGAAGTGACCTCGTTTACCACAATTGAAGCACTTGACTAATTGTTTATCGAACCCATACTTGGTATCTCTCTTGCTTTCCAAGCTGGTTCTACCAGTCCTTTCCATGAAGTCTTTAGCTCGCCTAACCGCACTAGCAAAATCCCACTTGATATCCATCATATCCATTTCCTCCTTATTGATCTGCTGATAATCTTCTCGTGTCAGATTGATGTTTCCAATCTGACCCGCTATCAACCCACAATACGCGCTCACCAATGTGTTTAGTAGCTCCATATGATCCTTAGCTACTTCAACACTTACTTTCGAGAAATTCGAGGTGTCGAGCCAAACAGTATTTGGATTAGAAGGCTGACCGGCAGATGAAGTGCTTCCATAACAAGCTTGTTGTGGAACTGGTAGTGGATTTCCGTACAAATCAGTTGCTACAGAAGACCTTTGGGTTTGCTGCTGGGGAACTGGCTGTAGTGGATTTTCATACAAATCTGTTATTCTTTGTTGCTGAGGAACTGATTGTATTGGATTTCCATACAAGTCAGTGCTTGAGACAAAAGCCGTTTGTAGCGGAGCATGTGTAGCAGGTCTTGCAACAGTGTTAGAACCTCCACGGTTACCATAATACATATCGGGATTTTGTTGCACTGGAATTCGTTTCGCCTTCCTGATTTCTTCTTGATCTTTGTTTTCCAAGAGCTGAACGAAATCATTGATGTTTGACGTAGCCAATGTGCCATTATATTTCAAGATTTCCAAGAAACTATTCCATTGAGGTGGCAGTGCATCGGCAAACTTTGTGACAACCTCTGCTGGAGTTGTTGCGACCCCATAATTATTCAATTCAGTCAGCAAGTGATAAAATCGACTTGACAAATCTGCCAAAGATTCTTTTTCCATACATATGAAGCCTTCAAACTCCTTCTTGAGTAAATCATGTCGCAATTGGCGTGACGCTTCATTCCCTAGACCTTTCGTCTTCAATGCATCCCATAACCGCTTTGACGTCTTGAAGCTGACAAACTGATGATATATATCCTTGCTCAACACCTGAGTTAGAATAGCATATGCATTCTTTTCTAAATCATATGCCTTTTTCTCGTCTTCTGTAAGATCTGCAAATGTCGCGGCAGTTAAAGCGGCAACATCAAGAGCTTGATCGAAATCTGTAGTAAAACATAACCACAGTTCCGTGTTTTGCCCAAGGACATACGTATGGAATCTTTCTTCCCATCCAGGATATTCATTCATGTGCATTAGCTATGGTGGACGGTTAAGGCTTCCGGTTTCGCTTTCGCTTAAAAGTATACTTTGAATACTTTGAGTTTGATTTGAAACAAACGCCCATTGACCAGTCGAAATTTGATTCGTTTGAGATGGAACTGACGAAAATGCGGGTGCAGGAGATTCGGCCCATGATGGCGATAAACCCGTGCTTCTATACTTGCTCTCCGTATTAGATGCGGGTGCGGGAGATTCGGCCCATGATGGCGATAAACTCGTGCTTCTATATTTGATCTCCGTATTGGATGGAATACCCCACCAGTCTGGATTCATTTTGAATATATAATACTGAATACCTGAATATATCACTTAAAAAAAACCGTTAAAATAACTTTTGAAAGCTCCTGTTAATACTTGACAAAAGTGATCCACGAAACACTTGGTTTTTGGCGAAAATCCTTTTCTGACGAAAAAGGGTTTTTTCAAAAAAGACAAAATAAAAAAAAATGTAGTCTTTCGTCAAGGACCAATTTTGACGAAATACTATGTTTCGTCAAACAACAAATTTTGAGGAAAAATGGAGTTTCGTTGACTTATGTGTTCAAAGTATGTGAGATATTTTCTAGAAACACTCAAACCTTATCCACTGAAAGTTGGTAAAACAAATATCAATCACACCATACCCTTACACACAGAGACTTCACCAACCCATCATGGTGCTTTGTGTCAACTTTTTCAAAGCAATATATTTTAATATTTTAACACTTCAAGAGGAACTCAATCAAAGATCAAACACAAATATATTTGAAGAACAAGATGAACTTTTTGAAGATCCTGATGAACACGATGAAGATTCCGGTCAAACTTATGAGTTTTCCGGAGAACCAAAAATTTTTTTAACACAATTTTGCACAAAAAGTTTAATAAAAACCAAACCTTAACATGTAAACATGAACTTAACAAGGTTTTTCATCAAACTTGTCACAGCCCCCGACCCCACCCTGGACGGAATCGGGAAACGCGAACAGCCAAGTGGTACTGGTGGTTATTTTGAAAAGTATTGCAGCGGAGATGTTCATCAGGACCGTGAGTTAGGAAAAATATCAGAGTTTAGAAAACACCGGATTTTATTTATTAAATAGATGGGATAAAACCCATGTTTTACAAAGGTAGCTTTTATATGGGATAAACCCGAATATATGAAACCATGTTTTCTTAATCTAATTTAATTGATAAAATAAGCCACTTCTTTTAAGCCTTTCGGTGTCGTATCATCACTCTTATTCCAATCTACTGTAATTACCTGAAACGCGTTTTAAAAAGATTTGGTCAGCAGGAAATATTGGTGAGTTCATTCATTTTTGTACAAAAACACATTTGTTATAATTCACAGCATTAAGAGTTTTTACATTTGCTTCTTCAAGATTGGCAAAGACTTAATCACTGCAATTACAACTTTGTTATAACTTACAGTATTAAGGGTGATTACAATGTTTCTATCAACCAATTACCCCAAATCGGTATTTGTCACTAGACTGTATTTGTGACTATGGTCAGATCACCCATTGGCTAACTCGTTGTCCAATGGTGACGGGTATCAAGTAATGTATACAAAACCCCACATACCGGCAGTAATTGAAGATTACAAAGACTTAATCCCTGTAATTATAACTTTTGAAACAAGTAGAGTTTTAAGAAAACAATTTGATAAAAAGAGAATGACTCACATTGCAGATTTAGACGGGCAGCGTTTAGCCTACTGATTTTAGCCTGGTTAACCTAATTCAAATAACAATGCACACGAAAACTAGGTCAGTAACTTAATACAACTTTTACGACAACTCACGAGATTCAAAACCTTCACGACGAATGACAAAGTATAGCCCAAGTACGGCAGCACTTAAACATCCATCGGATTGGTTTTTATCGATCGGACATTAAATCGTAGTAGTGATAGAGTTATTACCCTATTATCGCGGCAGAATTTCATGATTGTGTGTGTTTTTGAAGTAAACAGACGATATCTCAATGTACGAAACGAGTTTTTACGTCGAACCAACGCCAAAATTCAAGTGCCAATGCCCTGTACTTATACTGGAAAACCGGCCCCCTCGCGTGGCTTGAGGGCCTGGCGCGTGGCGCGAGGGCACCACTTCTAGCAAAGGGTAGCATCGTGTCTCCCTAGCTTGGGTGAGTCGACATTTCAACGAAATTCGATTTTGACAACAAACTGTGATGATAATCGTCAATGGGGAATACCCCCCTGAGTTTTAGGGGCCCTGATCCTAGTTCCGATTGTTCTGAAAATTTTAGGGGTCATGTAATATTACTTGGGGATCTCAATTAGGGTTTCCTATTTGGACATAATAAAATAAGAAATAAAAATTTTGGCGAGAGTTGTTACATCCTCCCCACCTTATTAAAATCTCGTCCTCGAGATTTACTGAAACAAGTAAGGATACTTCCGTCTTATTTTCGTTACCCCAAGTATATTCTTGTCCACGCTTCAAGTCCTACTTTTACCCTGACCAGAACTAATCTTGCATGTTTTTGGATTTCTCATAATTGACTGATACGATCTTGCATTTTACTTCTATATTTTGAGGAGGTATAACTAAAGATTTCTAAGCATTTCATGAAATGAATCATGTATACTTGCCAATTTGGCTGATAAGCTACTGGTCCATTTTGCTTAGTTACTTTAATGGTTTGACATTCCTCGGACTTAACTTTCCTTTCCAAATACGGAGAGACTTTTAGTGATATCCTTTCTCTGATTTAAATTTCAATGGTTTACCGATCTCATGGCCTAATAGTTGCTTTTCTCATATGTATGTCTAACATACTGGATGATACTATCATCCATAAAGTGTTTTAAACGGTTAACACTAGTATTTGTAGACCGATTATTGGAGAATCTTATGAGTGATAAATGATAGTCCTATTTATCGCACATGCATTTAGCATGTCTTTCTATGTTTGTAGTGTTCCTTCATACTGCTCAAAATAAGTCGGGTTAAAATTTCCCCATAAATGAGAAGTAATGTGACTATCTTGATTATATGTAATAGATAACGGGATTCTATGTAATGAGACTATTTCGTCCTCATATAACTTAACTAAGTGTCTTATACTAAAGGGTTTCCTTTATTGGTAGGGATTGAGCAGACTTGGTTAATCGATCCACAATCTCCCTGATTGTGTCGTTATATTTTCTTATGTTGGGTAATTTGGTATCAATCCCCTTTCCATACTGACACTTCTAATCATTGAAGTCAACCTAAAGGTTTCTAACGTTCAGCTTTAATTTGCTAACAGATTAAATACTTAGAGGCATAACTTGCTATTTATCAGAATTTCTTATAAAACTCTTGATACCTCATATCACTTAACGATGCAATAAATACTTAGTTTTATGAGTTCCTTCTCATAGGTTTCCTTGATTAGTACCCAAATTCTTTTCTTATGAAATCTCCAAATTCTATTCCTTCGTAATCCTTCAGCATCATTTTTGATTGTTGTGTTCTTGGGTACTATTTAATTGTTTTATTAAATCTATTCGTACTTTAATCTAAGAGCACATACTTGTTTCGGCTTCTTATAAAACTTATTACTTAAAGCATCAACTACTCCCTTAGTCTTAACTTTGTGATATAACAAGCGGTGTTGTTTCTAGTCTCAGACGAATTCTGAGTTTTTCCTCACGATCGGGTGATAGCCCAAATAGATCCTCTGGGAAAACATCTGTCTTGTCTCCTTGTGGTCACTTCTCCGATTGGCTTGCAAATCTAAACCTAAGTCAGCAATTACCTCTGGAATCATTGTTTCCATGTTATTCCTTTTTATGAAGCAGACAGGATTTCCTTTCTGTCAGTTCTTTTTATTCTTTCCATTTCACAGCATATGTCTTGATCCTGTGTTTCGAAGATCGGGTTTCACTATCTAAATGTCAAAATTTTGAAGCATATATTACTTCATTTTTCTTAACATATATACTAATGGTTTGGAGTCCTTTGCAGCTCATGTATTTCGTAACAGCTTCTTTATTACTGGTATTCTGAGTAGGATTATAGGTGAATAGAGTCTTTGTAAGTGCATCTATTCGTGGTTATTCCTATCTTCGCAAGAGTTCTTATGGAAAGTAGGATTACTCTTACTAGCGTAGGTTTTGAGATGTTTGGTACCTAGCACAACCTTTAGTAACAGGTTTCCTACTGTGTTAATAATCTAAGGTAACGCAAAGGGAATTCTTATACTTTCGATGGCCTCCCAATCATCAAGGGTTCACATTGTTCATCTTGTCGCATGAGTTATGAGACGGATGATCAAATGAAGTTGTTTTCGATATCAGAATTATAGATGGATACAAGAGATTCCTAACAAAGAAATCTAGAATTATCGTTGACACACATGCTCGTGCTTGATTCTAATTTATCAATCCTTACGGTTTTTGGATTTCCATATAGATATACATATCTATATAATCTAATATTTCACATACTGTAATATACATACTATTTATAAGGTCAATGTATTTAACAGATTCATATTTCCAAAAACAAGTCAGACATCTGGTCATGATACTATTTTAGGGAATTTTGTCACTTGTATATACCCCATCTTACCTGGTTCTTGCCGGAGAGGTAACCCCTATCTTACCTGGACAAGCTGGAGAGTCTGCTATACCATACCCAGTCTTGTCGGAGAGGTAACTGGTATTTCCCATAAATAGATCTTTCTTAAATCATGATAAAAATAAACCTTTTATTAGGGCTTTCATCAAGGAATAAGGAAATAAGTATTCCCATGACGGATCATATTCTAGAATCGAGTAATATAAATAAACAAGATATAACAGTGGCCAATTATTATTGCTTATTTATCATATTTGCACTTTTCTAGTTATCATCCTCATGATATACCAACATCCATCACAATTTATCTATACAATTAATTAGCTTATACTAAAGCATTAAATTCTGGTTTTCCTGATTTACTTCGTTGTTCATCTGAATATCTATCAGGTATTAATTATCACAGACTAATATTTAGTACAAACATTTAGGTAGAACTGTACAAACAGATTTAATTAAAAATGGCGAACATTGCGACTTATATATATATATATGTCTATTACCAATTACAACTGAAATTCAAAATATACTAGGGGTTGTGCATTCATAATTTAGTCTATCTAGGAATATTATGCTCAGCATGCTTTTATATAAGGTTTATTTTATCTCCTCTTACTAAGTTGTTTATCTAATGGGCAAAGTTCCTTTAAAGTTTCTGGCTCATAGGTGACATGGGTGCTTGTACTGGGTCAGGGTGTTGAGAGATAAGATAATTTATAAACTTTTCTGGTTGAGACCTAATTTCATTGGTTGGTCCGGGTTTGGCATTTTAACTTAAGTAAAATTTAACATTTACTGTTGTAGTGGCTAACATATAGAGATTTGCCCATTGTTCATCTAATTCATCTTCCCATGGTGGGTTATTGCCTATTTCCTGAGTTTCCTTATTGATTATCACTCCTTTTTGTTGTGACTTCTTTATTTTCTCTTGACTTTTTCTAATAATCCAACTTCTTTTCTTAGTGGTTAGTGGTTTCTCATACTGTGCCTTACGAATAAATATTCCTTCCTCAGTATCTCCTGAGTATCTTGAGGAATTTGATTGAAATGAGATTCCTTTATCTTTTGGTGAACTATTTAATTGACGATAGATGTCCGAAATTCTTTGCTTACCCATACTGTAAACTAACAAATAGTCAAATAACACAAAAAACACATAATCACATAAGTTATTTCCTACCACAGAAATTTTAAAATTTAAGTGTTAGCATAACACTTCTTTGGCTTAGACCAGTGGCATGGCTCTGATACCACCTTCTGTCATAGCCCCCGACCCCACCCTTGACGGAATTGGGAGCCGCGAACAGCCAAGTGGTACCGGTGGTTATTTTGAAAAGTATTGCAGCGGAGATGTTCATCAGGACCGTGAGTTAGGAAAAATATCAGAGTTTAGAAAACACCGGATTTTATTTATTAAATAGATGGGATAAAACCCATGTTTTACAAAGGTAGCTTTTATATGGGATAAACCCGAATATATGAAACCATGTTTTCTTAATCTAATTTAATTGATAAAATAAGCCACTTCTTTTAAGCCTTTCGGTGCCGTATCATCACTCTTATTCCAATCTACTGTAATTACCTGAAACGCGTTTTAAAAAGATTTGGTCAGCAGGAAATACTGGTGAGTTCATTCATTTTTGTACAAAAACACATTTGTTATAATTCACAGCATTAAGAGTTTTTACATTTGCTTCTTCAAGATTGGCAAAGACTTAATCACTGCAATTACAACTTTGTTATAACTTACAGTATTAAGGGTGATTACAATGTTTCTATCAACCAATTACCCCAAATCGGTATTTGTCACTAGACTGTATCTGTGACTATGGTCAGATCACCTATTGGCTAACTCGTTGTCCAATGGTGACGGGTATCAAGTAATGTATACAAAACCCCACATACCGGCAGTAATTGAAGATTACAAAGACTTAATCCTTGTAATTATAACTTTTGAAACAAGTAGAGTTTTAAGAAAACAATTTGATAAAAAGAGAATGACTCACTTTGCAGATTTAGACAGGCAGCGTTTAGCCTACTGATTTTAGCCTGGTTAACCTAATTCAAATAACAATGCACACGAAAACTAGGTCAGTAACTTAATACAACTTTTACGACAACTCACGAGATTCAAAACCTTCACGACGAATGACAAAGTATAGCCCAAGTACGGCAGCACTTAAACATCCATCGGATTGGTTTTTATCGATCGAACATTAAATCGTAGCAGTGATCGAGTTATTACCCTGTTACCGCGGCAGAATTTCGTGATTGTATGTGTTTTTTAAGTATACAGACGATATCTCAATGTACGAAACGAGTTTTTACGTCGAACCAACGCCAAAATTCAAGTGCCAATGCCCTGTACTTATACTGAAAAACCGGCCCCCTCGTGTGGCGCGAGGGCCTGGCGCGTGGCGCGAGAGCACCACTTCTAGCATAGGGTAGCCTCGTGTCTCCCTAGCTTGGGTGAGTCGACATTTCGACGAAATTCGATTTTGACAACAAACTGTGATGATAATCGTCAATGGGGAATACCCCCCCCCCCCCCCCGTGAGTTTTAGGGGCCCTGATCCTAGTTCCGATTGTTCTGAAAATTTTAGTGGTCATGTAATATTACTTGGGGTCTCAATTAGGGTTTCCTATTTGGAAATAATAAAATAAGAAATAAAAATTTTGGCGAGAGTTGTTACAAAACTAATCAGCAAAATATAAAGATTTTCAAAGATATAAACTGATTTTCTAGAAAAATGCAAGAAAATCCTTTAAAAACACAAGAAAACGTCTCGGTTTTAACAAGGAAGAGAGCCACGGCTCTGATACCACTTGTAGGTCCAACTAGCGGAGGATCTAGTTGCATAATCCTTGTATACGAACAGACCCGGTTGTGCGGAATCCAACCGGGAAAGCAAACCGAGTTATAGAACACGAACACAAATATTCAACATTTAAACAGCTCAAATATATTCAGAACCAGAAAGTTTTGTTACAAGAATATGTTACATAAAGCTCACACACACTAAACTCTCTCTCAGTTCTCGGTTTTGTGTTCTGTCTCACTCTCTGTGTTGTGTTCTCGTCTCGTGTCTGCTGCTTATATAACCACCTGGTTGACGAAACATGCTGAGTCGACGAAAGTCTCAGACGAAACATCAAGGAGCCGACGAAACTTCATGATGGAAGACCATGATGACGAAACATGTAGGAGTTTCGTCAATCAGGAGTTTCGTCAATGCAGGAGTTTCGTCGCAGGCTTCAACAAATGTTTCGTCAATAGCAACAGCAGGTCCGATGTTTCGTCATGCAGAACTGGACCAGTTTCGTCATATGGGAGCTTCATGTCTTTCGTTATGCAAGCAAACAGCAACAACTGATAGATCTGCACTATGTAGATCATATAAGACTTGCAGACACAGTTGATAACAATCCGAGACACGACGGAGGATGTCGAGTCTCGGTCTTCAACTTGTAACGTATTCGAACCGAGCGAGCCGTATCCACTAATATGTATCAACACATGCATCACTCGCTGTGTCGTACGCAAGTTGCCGAATTGCGGCAGTATACTTTTGTATTCCAAAGAAACCAATTTTGCGACTAGCACTTTCTCTTTGTGTGAAAAAATGGAATTCGGCCGCAAGATCATTAGAAATTCTTAAGAAAAGATGACGACTCATACGAAACCGACTCCTAAACTGTGCATCATCGTACAACGGATTTTCACAAAAATAATCGTGCATTAAACGTTCATGAGCACCTAACCGATCTCGTTCAAGAGACGCTTGTTTGGTACGCGTTGTAGACGATTAGGCTTCTTCTTGCAAATAATTAACCGCCTCTTGTGTTACTGCGATAAGAGTGGGATGACATTTTTAAAAAAGATTGGAGAGAATTTATGTGTTTTTTTATTGGTGTGTGTGTTTTAGTTTGTGATTGGTGTGTGTTTGAGTTTGTATGTATATTAGAGTCTAAAAACTTTTTTTTATAATATAACCATTGCCAACGGTCTTGTTGACCAAGAACCTCGAAACAGCCAAAATTTTGCCTGTTAGTGGGCTAGCGAGAGGGCCATAGCTCCCCTGCGGTAACGGGCTCGGGTGGGTTGAGGCGCCAGAGGGCGCTATTTTTGTTGATGTGGCGGGGTGGCGTGAAGCCACACCCCCTGGCCTTAAATATACAGTTTCATATTTGTTATTTGAATTATACTATAGGTATACTTTTAAATAACTAAGAACTTTTTTTTAAAAAAATTTGGGTCGGTATAAATTATACAGGAGTTTTCAAAATTTCATGAGGGTCAGTGTCAAAAATTCATGGGTCATTTGGGATTCTGTCATGTATATGACACTATAAATTCATGAGGTGTGGGCTTATCCGATACTTATGCCTTAGGTACGCTACTTTCTAAGCAAATAGTCTTTAGAGCATCGCTAATGACACCAATGTTAAACCATAAAAAATCTATATATCAGCATGTTACATCAGATTTTAAACCAACCTAAAAACTATTTGTTTTTTCTCTAATCTTAAACCTACGTAAACCTCAATCTCACACTCCCTTTTACATAAAAAAATATATTGAAAAAGAAAGTCTGTGTGTGTGATCCCCACAAACTTGGTCCGAGTGAGTCTTTGTTCATGGACCAATACACTTGGACAATTTACCTCCAATAGGATGATTTGGGATTGTGGTTTGAGATTTCAGACGGTGCCATTTCCACACTCTACACTGTTGGAGATGCTCCAACCTTCACATGTTATAAAAATGATAGCTATAAATCATCGGAAGGAATTTCTTAACGACCTCCGTGACAAAACACATTTGGATTGCATGAAAATAAGTCATGTGGCATCTCAATTATGTTGGGCATACGTTCAAATAGACAAAATATTATATGTATTATCTAATTGAGTGTAATGCAAAAGAATTAAAAGGGTTTTGGTGATCAAATCTTGTCTTACATAGGATGCAAGATATGTTATGGTGAAAAATAATCAAATCTATTCATGGAAAACAAGATGGAAGCAAAAAACCAAATCGACCTTACACCTTAGATTACTGGGCCGTATATGGAGGCAAATTATAAAACCTTCATGGTAAACTAAACCACGCCGAACTTATTTGAAGGTTTTTATTGGATTTAGGTCATTACTTTGGGCCAAAAGTTCCATTACCAAATTGTTTTATAGATGGTTAACAAAAGTTTTATGCCCAAATTCATTTTTTTGAGCCAAATTATTGGTTCAAACATTTCAAACCCAAATGTGAAACCAAAAATCCTTCCACAACTTAACCAAACCCATACAAGAAAAAAAAAAAAAGAACCTCGGTTTGAACCCAAACCGACCCTCTAAGTTCCAATTTTGAACTCCAGGTCTTTCTTCAGTTTTATCCGTTTATTGTATTGCATGTTGATTGTGAACGCATGAATCTTCTAATTGAATAATTTATGCATTAATTATAATTAAACTCGACAATATTAAAAGAATATCCAAAAAAAGAATCAATTGGTTAAAGTCAAGAAAAAGGGTTTTGACTTGCACACAACAAGATGTCCTGAATCCTGATTGTGACAATGCCAAAGAATCCAAGAATCATCCTTTTCCTTGAGTATAGGATTGCCATAAGGATACGAATGTCGATTGCAATGTGGTTAACCTTTAACCGGACTTCCGGAACTCTCTTGAATTAGTATTTTGCATTGTTGATTCAATGCAAGATTGCAAGAATAAAAAAAAAACCACTAAAAGATTCATCAACATCTATCATTCAAACGACCTTATAGATATTGTGTATGCATAAGGGGTAGGGGTGGTCATCACTTGTACAAATTCCATCACTCCCAACATCCAATCAAGTTCCGCCATCTTATCAACCATTATTCCATTACTCACAACCTTTTTTAGTGGAAATGGTCATCACTCACCACCACACCCAACAATTTCTCCCACAACAATTAAAAGATAACGCGTCAAAAATAAAACGGGAGTTTAGTTCCACGCGTGATGGATAGGGGGTGGCGGTGGTCTTTTCGCTTTTTCCACGCGTTGAAAACTTCTATCACGGACAAAATTCTCACCGCCCCGGGTGTCCTAAGAATGGAACCATGCTTATTACCATATTACCAAAATCCGAGAAGTGACACATGTAACTTTACAATTTCTCACGCATCTAGCAACTTCAGAACACCATTCAAAATGCCTACCATTCTAGAAGATATACAAAAAAATACCATTCTAGCTCTCGACTCATAAGAACAATATTGTCTCTCATAGCATACACATAATCATTCAATAGAATATATAAAGTTATCATGATATTTCTTCTATCACATGATTCGGCTTCATATAATTAAATAAAAACATACCAAAATAAATGAGATCAGATGATGTTATCTATGAAAAAGAATACGTATATTTATCTTGTAATAGAAATCATGAAATGTTTAAGTAGATGAATGGGATGTGGGGGAGAGAAGATAAGGTGGAGCGACAGTGATAATGAAATTCTATGCGTATTTTATTATTAAAAATGCTAAAAGAAAGAAAAAAAGAAAAGAGTAAGAAAGTGAAAGAGGCCACCTAAACCCAACAACAATATCTCTCTTCTGGATTCTTTTTATCCGATCGAACTTCTTCTTGCACAGAACATGTCTTTGTTCATGTCTTCTTTCTTAATATTCAATTCAATGATAGATAATATAACAATCAACATCATTCTTCCCTATAAATCTTTAGTAATCCACCTAACATCGTACGTATACATAATCACGCACACAAACATATTACTTGTAAGTCCCGTAAAGGATCTTTCAATGATATCAAACACTAGGCTTGTGTTAATGCGGAATCCTAACACAAGGTGATTCAAGAAACAAACCAAAACAATATGAAATCAAAGCTTATCTTGCATTCACCAACAAAGGAGACAGATGTCACACCCCAATCGAAGGCGGAAACCTCGGGGCATGGCACTGAGCGAACAGATTGTTGAGAGAAATTTCATAACGACTAAATTACCAAATAGTTAATATTATGTCTCATACCATAACCCATTCAAGTAATCTAATTATTACCGACATCGATATTCTCTAAACAAAAACATGTTTGACAACTCAGATTTTCAAATAAAGATAAATTGTTCGTTGGTTTCTAGACTCATCCTATCTTGATTCCATAAAGCAAGCATCCTAGCAGATAGCATCCTAAACACCTGTCACATACGTTAAAATAAAGGTCAATACATAAAATGTAAAGGTGAGCATACAAGTTTAATATAGCATAATAGAGTTCGAAATCGTACGCATAACCAGCATGTACAACGCATAATGTGAAGCATGTAAGTTATCGACAAAGATTCTACCAATACCAATGACTGCGATTTGACTACGAGTAACGAGTGCGCAACACATGTTCACCACTGCGAACACGTGAAGTAATATCCTTAACAACCCCTGTCCACGACAGGTGCTGAGTCCAAACTATAGTACTATCGTTGCTAAGGCAGGTAGACAGCAGTCAATGTGTTAACATAACAAACAGGCATTCATCGAGTCACGTATAACATGCAATAGCGGTTAGCGTATAAATAGTGTTTGCGTTGTGCGATAGATGTGAATTGAATATAGATAACGTATGTAACACCCAAAAGTGCGTAAAGCAAAAAGGGATCGAGTATACTCACAGATTGTGTTTAACAAATAAACACATCCTTGGATTGAAAGGAGCGCTGAGAGATTAGCCTGAACAGTTAACGATAGCAGAAACGATAAGCGGCGCGTAAAACGGTGCAAGTGTCAAAGGATCGGGTGGTCATCCGATCGGATGGCAATCCGATCGGATGGCCGGTCGATCGGATGACAATCCGTTCGGATGGTCACCCGATCGGGTGACCATTCGATTGGGTTTTCATCTCGTTTGGTGAGGATGTGTTTGTGTATGATGGTTTGCATTTTGAAGTTTTCGTTGTAGCATTTTGAAAACAGAGAAGTATCTCTACCCTTCAGGTCGGTCGATCGAAAGGCGGCTCGATCGGGTGACGATCCGATTAGTAGGACACTTAGTGAGAACAAGTTCACAGTAGTTTGTCTCTCGATCGGATAGCAATCCGATCGGGTGGCAATCCGTTTGGAACTGAGTATGCATTGAACATGTTGAAAATTTGTTTAAGTGTTGAAGTTCAAAACATCATAGGGTCGGGTGGTCGTTCGATCGGATGGCAATCTGAGCGGATGGCACTCCGTTTGATGTTCAGAACTTGAAAAGTTGAAAAAAAAAGTTTAAGTGTGAAACCAAGTGCAAGCCGATCGGACGGCTGTCCGATCGGGTGGAAATCCGATCGGACGGCAATCCGTCCCGGTGGCCGGATCGTCTTGACACTTGTTTGTTTTGAAAGTTTGTGGTTTTCTCAAGACGGTGTGACAACGTGCCAAACAACAGGACCCCATCAATACTCAGGTGACCCGATCTGGCAGGAATCACTCTATCCGGTCGGTCAGCTGTTCGAGACGATGGTTCGTGTTTAACCCGAGATCGGTTGTCTCGTTGATAGAACACAGATTTTGAACCGACACAACACTAAGAAATAGTAGAAGATCAGGACAAGCTCCGATTCTATCGGTTGTGAGTGCATTGAGTGTTAAAGAGTTGAAAGAAAGTTAGAAACCATCTTTCAATCCTTTTCACCATGAATATGTTCAGATCCATACAAGATCTTTGTTTATTCATGTGGAAATCGTTCAGATCTAAGTTGTTCTTGGTGGATTGAAGTCAAAACATGAAGTTCATAAGAACTCCATGATGACATCACCCTAGAACACCTCAAATCCATTGATTTCACGGTTAAAAGTTAATATTTAAAAGATAGAAAGGTGTAGGAGTGCGTGTAGATCATAGAAGTACAAGATTTAGGTTGAAAACTTACAAGAATTGCGAGAAATCGAGAGAAAGAAGCTTGAGAGCGGCTGGGTCGAGTGAGAGGAGCTGTCACATCAAGTGATGTGACAGTTGGGGTATTTATAGGGTTTCCCAAAAAGGAAAGTGCATTGGATAGGGTGGGTCACCAATCGGGTGGCGGTCCGATTGGATGGCAATCCGATCGGGTGGCAATCCGATCGGATGGCCATCCGATCGAGTTGTCACTCGATCGAGTGGCTCCGACGACTGAGTTTTGGCGTTTCATTTTGTGCGTTGAGTTTTTGCGATGCGATAGAATTTATCCATTAATCCCAACTACTATATCTAACATACAATCATCCTAAGTAAGTTACGTTTAGCGTTTGCGATTCGATTGCGATTGCGTTTCGATTAATCACCACAATATATATAAAGTAAACACAAATAAACATGCACAAGTAACACATAAGTAACACACACACGTAAAACAATATCCAGAACGCATAATCCGGGTTGCGAATGCGATTGCGATGCGATAAGCGATAAAGCGATAAAACATGCGACAAATAGCGATTAAACCTCGATTATTAACAAGTACTCCACATAATACAACTAATGCGATAAAATAAATAGATTATCTACAAGTCAAAGAAGTCAAAACAGTAGTTGAGCAAGGAGTGACAGATCGCAATTAGCAATCTTTTCTTCCTTTGACTTCAATCTTGACTTTGACTTTGACTTTCGAAACACGGGGTGTTACAGCCTCCCCCACTTAAGGGAATTTCGTCCCGAAATTAAGCTTTAGCTGTAACAAACAACTGTGTGTACTTCGCCTTCATGTCGCTTTCGAGTACCCAAGTGAACTATGCGCCTCGTTTGCCTTCCCAGCGAACCTTCACAATGGGAATGTGTGAGCGCCTGAGCTGCTTGGTTTGTCGGTCCATGATCTCGACAGGCTTCTCCACAAAGTGTAGTGTTTCGTTTATTTGGAGGTCTTCTAGCGGTACGTACAAATCATGCTCAGCCAGGCACTTTCTGAGGTTCGATACATGGAAAGTCGGGTGGACGTTGCTAAGTTCCTCCGGTAGTTCGAGTCTGTAGGCCACTTTTCCGAACCTTTCTAGAATCTTAAAGGGTCCAACATATCGAGACGCGAGCTTTCCTTTCTTGCCGAATCTGACCACACCCTTCCAAGGTGATACCTTTAGGAGTACATGGTCGACAACGTCAAATTCAAGGGGCTTGCGTCGTCTATCGGTGTAACTTTTCTGACGACTCCGAGCTTTCAGCAGGTTGTCTCGGATTTGGAGGATTTTGTCAGTCGTTTCTTGCAGTAGCTCAGGACCGGTTATTTGCGAATCTCCGATCTCATGCCACACAATTGACGATCGACATTTTCTTCTGTACAATGCCTCAAACGGTGCCATTTGTATACTAGAATGATAACTATTATTATACGAGAATTCGACTAAAGGCAGGTAAGCGGCCTAATTACCACCGAAATCTATGACACACGAACGGAGCATGCCTTCAAGGGTACAAATCGTTCTTTCAGTCTGACCGTCGGTTTAGGGATGAAATGCGGTACTTAGATTAAGCGTAGTACCGAGGGCAGATTGAAACGTTTCCCAAAGACGCGAGGTAAACCGACCATCGCAGTCAGAGATGATGTCGCGAGGCGTCCCATGTCGACTAATGATCTCGTTGGTGTAGATCCAGGCTAATTTTTCCACATTGTAGTCTTCTCGAATTGGCATAAAGTGAGCAGATTTGGTTAAACGCTCAACGACAACCCAGATGCTGTCGTGACCTGATGGCGTGCGCGGAAGTTTCGTTATAAAGTCCATAGCTATACTCTCCCACTTCCACATGGGAATCTCGGGTTGGACGAGCAAGCCAGAGGGTCTTTGATGCTCGGCCTTGACTTTCGAGCAAGTCAGGCACTTCGAAACATAGAGAGCGATATCTTTCTTCATGCCCGGCCACCAGTACTTGTAGCGAAGGTCCTGGTACATTTTATCGGCACCGGGATGAATAGAATATCGAGACTTATGGGCTTCGTCCATCAGAATCTGTCGTAAATCGGTCCGCTTAGGGATCCAAATTCGGTCCAGATAATGGAATATCCCATTTGACTTATTCACTAGCTGGGCTCCATCGTTAAGAATCCTTTCCTTCTTCAAAGTACGCTCGGTAAAGCAAGCATGTTGGGCTTCGCGGATGAGAGTTTCGAAATGATGCTGCGAGGGAATATTACGAACGCTATGCAAATAGCTTCGTCTACTGAGGGCGTCGGCAACGACATTTGCTTTGCCAGGATGATAACGAATCTCACAGTCGTAATCGTTGAGAAGTTCCACCCATCGGCGTTGACGCATATTCAGTTCTTTTTGGCTGAAGATGTGTTGTAGGCTCCTATGGTCGATAAAGACCGTACACTTAGTACCATAAAGGTAGTGTCGCCAAATCTTCAACGCAAAAACAACTGCGCCTAGCTCGAGGTCATGGGTTGTGTAGTTCTTCCCGTGGATCTTGAGCTGACGAGATGCGTAAGCGATAACCTTGTCTCGTTGCATGAGAACGCAACCAAGACCAAGGTTCGAGGCATCACAATAGACAATGAAGTCATCGTTTCCGTCTGGTAAAGAAAGGACGGGAGCATTGCAAAGCATGTGCTTGAGAGTTTGAAAGGCAGTCTCTTGTTCAGTTCCCCAGACAAAAGGCTTGTCCTTGTGCGTGAGAGAAGTAAGCGGCACGGTGATTTTAAAGAATCCTTCGATAAATCGGCGATAATAGCCCGCTAGTCCGAGAAAATAACGGACTTCAGACGGGTTCTTAGGCGTTACCCAACTCTTAACAGCTTCGATCTTCGCGGGATCGACGTGAATACCTTGACTATTAACAATGTGACCGAGGAATTGAACCTCCTCTAGCCAAAATTCGCACTTGGAGAACTTGGCATAAAGTTGATTTCCTTGTAGTAGCTCGAGAACCAAACGTAGATGTTTCGCGTTTTCGGCTTTTGACTTGGAATAGATCAGGATATCATCGATGAACATGATGACGAAGCGGTCAAGAAATGGTTTACACACGCGATTCATCAGGTCCATGAAAACCGCAGGTGCGTTGGTTAAACCAAAAGGCATAACAACGAACTCATAGTGGCTGTATCGAGTACGAAAAACGGTTTTGGGTATATCCTCCTCTTGGATGCGCAATTGATGATAGCCTGAGCATAGATCGATCTTCGAGAAACACATAGCACCTTGTAATTGATCAAACAGATCATCGATTCGAGGCAGGGGATAGCGATTCTTGATGGTCAGCTTATTCAATTCCCTGTAGTCGATGCACATCCGGAACGACCCATCCTTCTTTTTGACGAAAAGGACCGGTGCGCCCCAAGGAGAGGTGCTAGGGCGAATGAAGCCTTTATCCAGTAATTCCTGGAGCTGACTGGAGAGTTCGCGCATTTCAGAGTGAGCGAGACGATAAGGCGCTTTAGCAACAGGATTGGCTCCAGGAATGAGGTCAATACGAAAGTCGATATCACGGCTTGGAGGCAGTCCTGGAAGTTCATCAGGGAAAATGTTTGGAAACTCACACACAACGGGTACCTGATTTACCTCCTTAACTTTCTTTTCCTTCTCCGTTACTACAATGTTAGCCAAGAAAGCTCCGTATTCCTTGCGGAGACACCTGCTAGCTTTGACACATGACATAAGCTTGAGACCTTTCGATGGAGTTTCACCATAAACACACAATGAATCACCATTAGCGAGCAAAAAGCGAATCATCTTATCGAAACACACAACTTCAGCATGATTTTCCCGAAGGAAATCCATGCCTACTATGACGTCAAAACTACCGAGCTGCATCGGAATAAGGTCCATAGGAAAGATGTGATTGTTGAGTTCGAGAGTACAATCACGAAGAACAAAGTTGACGGCGACGGTTCTTCCGGTGGCAACTTCAACATCGAATGACGAAGGGAGATGGGCGCGCAAACGATTAAGGAGCTTTTCGAATTCCAACGACACAAAACAGTTATCAGCTCAAGTATCAAATAAACACGAAGCATATATACCATTCACAAGGAACGTACAGTTAACCACATTGTTGTCGGCTTGAGCTTGAAAAAAGTTGATGTTGAAGGTGCGTCCGCGTGCTGCTTGCTGTTGTTGCTGTTGCTGCTGCTATTGTTGCTGGGGCTGCTGCTACTACGGCTCTTGCTTCACCACCCTGTTATGGCACATGTTGGCGAAATGGTTAGGATCACCACATGCGAAGCAAGCTATGGCGTGGATTGCGGGTGCGGGAGCTGCTTGCTGTCCCTGAGGAGCGGGGAGGAGATATTGATGAGCAGGAGCTGGAGCTTGTCGAGGACCAGTACGGCAGTTTGCTGTGAAGTGGCCGTACATGTTGCAGTGGGCGCAGTATCTGCAGGCAATACCCACTGGATGGTGATAAGTGCATGTGGGGCAGGTCGGGTGAGGACCAGTATATGCACGCTTTGCAGGCGGTGCATAGGTAACTGGTGCTGCAGCTGATCGGTGTTGCGGTTGTTGCTGAGCCCGTACAGCTTGAAGTTGGGCAGCGGTAGTAACAGCACAATTCTTGTTGCTGGAGTTGTTGTTGTTGTTCTTCTTCTTGTGACAAGAGGACTTTGATGATTGCGGGGCTGCGGCGGCGGTCTTCGCGGTTGCGGCGGTTGTAGCTTGATGCAGGTTCTTTGAGGTTTTATCCCAAAAACCAGACTTGACTCGCTTGTCGTTGATCTCAGCGGCAAGCAGGTAAGTTTCCTCCATTGTTGCTGGTTTTGAAGCTTGCACAAAGTCTGTAACACAATTCGGCAGAGCTCGGATATACTTCTTGATTGTCACATTGGGAGTCTTGACTTGATCAGGATAGATTATGCTTAGCTGCTTAAAGCGAGCAGTCAAGGCAGCATTGTCACCCTCCTTCTGCTTGATATGCCAGAATTCGTCCTCCAACTTTTGGCGCTCATGGGGAGGGCAGAACTCTTCCATCATGACGTTCTTTAACTCGTCCCATGTCAGACCGTAAGCTGCATCATTTCCGCGTTTGTTTCTCTCCGACGTCCACCAGTCTAAAGCGCGGGACTGGAAGACGCCGGTGGCGTTCAGAGTGCGGAGATTATCAGGACAGCCACTCAAGCGCAGGGTGACCTCGATCGAATCAAACCATTGGAACAAGGCCGTAGGGCCATCTTCGCCAGTAAATTCTTTCGAACCGCAAGCTTTGAACTACTTGAAGCTAAAAACAGACTTTGGCGAATCTGTCCTGGACTCTTCAGAAGACTTGTTGGTATTCTCTTGCAGGTCGCTAACGATTTGAGGAATCACCTTCGCTATCTGTTTAGCGACGAGAGCAGCAAGGCGTTTGCCTTTCTGGTTTTGACGAGCAGTTCGAGAGTGAAGGGATCCAGATGACGACATTGTCTGCAACAGACATCGCCACAGGACTCAAACACAAATAAAATCAAATCTCACCTCACACGCCTAATACTACTAAAGCTCAGGAACACGATCACGTAACACATAGGCACATAAGCACAGAACACATAAGCACGTAGGAGCACATAGAAAACAAGGGAACGTAAGGCATAGAAGCACATAAGCACATGAAGCAGTTAGAATACAGAAACCTATCATTCAAGGTCGCGCGTTCGAGAATAGCGATAGCGATTAGCGAGCATACAGCGAGTAGTATAGCGTAAGCGAGCAACATAACATGCGATCATCCCTAGGTAGCAACGATTTATTAACGTTTTGAGGTAGATGTGCAGTGCGATTTGTGTGTGTCGATCAAAGCGATAAGCGGAAAGTGTAAAACCACCAAAATCGAAGCATGTAAACAGGTAAAACCACATAAAACACATAAAAGTCCACATAAAATCGACAAATATCAGAGTCGGCAGTTGCTGGCTCAGAATAGAAAACACATAAAAGTCGGCGAAATGCGAGATTGAAATCGAATACGGATTATCTTAGGCTGATAGACATCGACTATCCAAAGTGATTCGACTATTCACAAGGACTTTTAGTGCACACTTTGGCTTTCGGGAGTGTGCTCTCGCCTCGATTTGGGCGAATGGCATGCATCCCTCGAGTTGCAGTGTGACTTCAAGTCGTTGGAGTCCGTCGAGACCTTGGTGAGAGTTTTGTAAAACCAAAATAGAGATCGGAACAAGGCGTCAAGGTTCGGGTTTCACCCCTGACTTAACAATTCCGTTCCAGTTTTGCTAAAAAAGAGGAAAATTCTGCGTTAAAGTACAGATTTCACTCCTGATTCAATGCAAATTCTCGTGTTTATAGATAAAATGCGGGTCGAACAAGCGAATTAATCGAGAGTTTGCGGTTTTCACACCTAATCTCGATCTAATCACTTGCTCAAAATAGTGCAGTGCGACTACCTTAGGAAAGGCATTTGTGATGGTATAGCGTGAGTGCGAGCGAGAATAGCACGTAAGCTTGTATAGAACCCTTGCAGGGTATGCACAAGTCGGTCTGTTGGTACTTAGACTATAGACTAGGTTGTTTCTAAGACATCGACCCGGACTAGGTCGAGTCTTACCAAATTCCCTATAGTTATGGCTCTGATACCAATCTGTCACTCCCCAACCGAAGGCGGAAACCTCGGGGCATGGCACTGAGCGAACAGATTGTTGAGAGAAATTCAATAACGACTAAATTACCAAATAGTTAATATTATGTCCCATACCATAACCCATTCAAGTAATCTAATTATTACAGACATCGATATTCTTTAAACAAAAACATGTTCGACAACTCAGATTTTCAAATAAAGATAAATTGTTCGTTGGTTTCTAGACTCATCCTATCTTGATTCCTTAAAGCAAGCATCCTAGCAGATAGCATCCTAAACACCTGTCACATACGTTAAAATAAAGGTCAATACATAAAATGTAAAGGTGAGCATACAAGTTTAATATAGCATAATAGAGTTCGAAATCATTTACGCATAACCAGCATGTACAACGCATAATGTGAAGCATGTAAGTTATCGACAAAGATTCGATCAATACCAATGACTGCGATTTGACTGCGAGTAACGAGTGCGCAACACATGTTCACCACTGCGAACACGTGAAGTAATATCCTTAACAACCCCTGTCCACGACAGGTGCTGAGTCCAAACTATAGTACTATCGTTGCTAAGGCAGGTAGACAGCAATCAATGTGCTAACATAACAAACAGGCATTCATCGAGTCACGTATAACATGCAATAGCGGTTAGCGTATAAATAGTGTTTGCGTTGTGTGATAGATGTGAATTGAATATAGATATCGTATGTAACACCCAAAAGTGCGTTAAGCAAAAAGGGATCGAGTATACTCACAGATTGTGTTTAACAAATAAGCACAGCCTTGGATTAAAGGGAGCGCAGAGAGATTAGCCTGAACAGTTAACGATAGCAGAAACGATAAGCGGCGTGTAAAACGGTGCAAGTGTCAAAGGATCGGGTGGTAATCCGATCGGATGGTCGGTCGATCGGATGACAATCCGTTCGGATGGTCACCCGATCGGGTGACCATTCGATTGGGTTGTCATTTCGTTTGGTGAGGATGTGTTTGTGTATGATGGTTTGCATTTTGAAGTTTTCGTTGTAGCATTTTGAAAATAGAGAAGTATCTCTACCCTTCAGGTCGGTCGATCGAACGGCGGCTCGATCGGGTGACGATCCGATTAGTAGGACACTTAGTGAGAACAAGTTCACAGTAGTTTGTCTCTCGATCGGATAGCAATCCGATCGGGTGGCAATCCGTTTGGAACTGAGTATGCATTGAACATGTTGAAAATTTGTTTAAGTGTTGAAGTTCAAAACATCATAGGGTCGGGTGGTCGTTCGATCGGATGGCAATCCGATCGGACGGCACTCCGATCGATGTTCAGAACTTCAAAAGTTGAAATAAAAGTTTAAGTGTGGAACCAAGTGCAAGCCGATCGGACGGCTGTCCGATCGGGTGGCAATCCGATCAGATGGCAATCCGTCCCGGCGGCCTGATCATCTTGACACTTGTTTGTTTTGAAAGTTTGTTGTTTTCTCGAGACGGTGTGACAACGTGCCAAACAACAGGACCCCATCAACACTCAGGTGACCCGATCGGGAAGGAATCACCCTATCCGGTCGGTCAGCTGTTCGAGACGATAGTTCGTATTTAAGCCGTGATCGGTTGTCTCGTTGATAGAACACAGATCTTGAACCGACACAACACTAAGAAAGAGTAGAAGATCAGGATAAGCTCCGATTCTATCGGTTGTGAGTGCATTGAGTGTAAAAGAGTTGAAAGAAAGTTAGAAACCATCTTTCAATCCTTTTCACCATGAATATGTTCAGATCCATACAAGATCTTTGTTTATTCATGTGGAAATCGTTCAGATCTAAGTTGTTCTTTGTGGATTGAAGTCAAAACATGAAGTTCATAAGAACTCCATGATGACATCACCCTAGAGCACCTCAAATCCATTGATTTCACGGTTAAAAGTTAAGATTTAAAAGATAGAAAGGTGTAGGAGTGCGTGTAGATCATAGAAGTACAAGATTTAGGTTGAAAACTTACAAGAATCGCGAGAAATCGAGTGAAAGAAGCTTGAGAGCGGCTGGGTCGAGTGAGAGGAGCTGTCACATCAAGTGATGTGACAGTTGGGGTATTTATAGGGTTTCCCAAAAAGGAAAGTGCATTGGATAGGGTGGGTCACCGATCGGGTGGCTGTCCGATCGGGTGGCAATCCGATCGGATGGCCATCCGATCGAGTTGTCACTCGATCGAGTGGCTCCGACGACTGAGTTTTGGCGTTGAGTTTTGTGCGTTGAGTTTTTGCGATGCGATAGAATTTATCCATTAATCCCAACTACTATATCTAACATACAATCATCCTAAGTAAGTTGCGATTCGATTGCGATTGCGTTTCGATTAATCACCACAATATATATAAAGTAAACACAAATAAACATGCACAAGTAACACATAAGTAACATACACACGTAAAACAATATCCAGAACGCATAATCCGGGTTGCGAATGCGAATGCGATGCGATAAGCGATAAAGCGATAAAACATGCGACAAATAGAGATTAAACCTCGATTATTAACAAGTACTCCACATAATACAACTAATGCGATAAAATAAATAGATTATCTACAAGTTAAAGAAGTCAAAACAGTAGTTGAGTAAGGAGTGACAGATCGCAATTAGCAATCTTTTCTTCCTTTGACTTCAATCTTGACTTTGACTTTGACTTTCGAAACACGGTGTGTTACAACAGATACAAGACACCAAAGGGTTTCGGCTGGCACTAGAACTCCCAATCGGCTGATCAACCCCAAAACAACATATGGGGATTGATTATATACTAGACACCTTGGGCCTAAAGCCCCTATCAAGCCCAGCCGAAACCACACATGACCCAATACAATGTTTTGACCCAAAACATTAATAAAACATAATTACAAAATCAACCCTTAACTATTACTAACCCTCTTGCATAAACCTTCAGGTTCCTACAATCTCCCCCTAGGTTTATAGCATAGGGGTTCTTCAATCTTCAACTGCTTCCACTGCCATCAATCCTATCCTTATAACCACCAAAACCTTTCTTTCTGACGTGTCGTGCACCAACAACAGCTGCAGTCCACTGTTTAGCAGCACCTTCATACTTTTCTGTAGATCGAATCTGATTTTGAGCTAGCACCTCTAGATTTTCCAAGTCCAAATTCAGTAGATCCACCTGATCAGTTAGTCTAAACTGCACGTCATCATCACACACAATTAAATCCATCACACACAATTAAAGCCTGACCCAATGTCTCATCATATGTCCAGAAGTGCATTGTCTTCAGAATACCATCAGGAATCTTCTTCACCAATGGAACTGTCTTCTCTTTATCAGTGGGCGGCCATGTGACAATCTGCATTCATTTATTGGTTCAAGGATCACGAACTCCTGGAGCAGGTGTCAGATGGATTCCGTTGTATGCATAGACGGAAATCCTCGTGCAACCTCTTGCTTGAGCCTTTCGAAAAATAAATATCCTCTACCACCAGGCTTGAAATGAAATTCAATATATTATATAAAGATAATCAAATAGAAAGGATAATACAAATCGATTTCAATTTCGACCAATTTCAAATATTTCGACCAATTTCAAATAACTAATAAATAGAATTCAAAATTCGAAAAAAAAAATGAGAATTCTATTTAGAATCCCTTTTCTTTAGAGAGAATTCTCGGTAAGATTGAGATGAAAACAAGAGAATTTGGTGTCATTTGTATATGGTGCATTCGCAAGCATACTTAAATAGATCTTCATGTAATTATATTAGTTGGGCGGGCTGGTGTAAATACCCATTGTACATGCTGTAAGTGTGTTTGTTTGTTTTTGCCGTTTGTCCGTTTGGGTCGGAGGTGTTGATTGAGACGAACAACAACTTTAGGTTTACATAGGGGCTTGATCGTTTGGTATTCACCTTTGGACCCATAAGTAGCCTCCAAGACAAAACATTGTGATGACATTCTAGTGTGTCTAGTTTCGATTGCTTAAGAGTTGATGATGCTGCTTTCTAAATTTCAAGGTACAAGGAGTCATGAGTTTACGGGCGATCGCAAATCAGACGACCAACCACTAATGGATTTCATTTTTGTATTGTGCTTTATTTCAAAACACTAACGTATCTTCCTATATATTAATAAAGGAACGCTTTGAACAGTAGAAGGGTTTTTTTGGTAAATTACATACATATTTCTGCCCTCAAGACTGCCCTACACCCACCGTTGAAAGAGATACGCCAACGAACAATATCACAGAACCCCCTAATGGTTTGATCACAGAGAAACACATGGAACTGGAAGAAATCCGACAAGTGTGAGAGAGGAAGAGTGATGCAGCAGAGATCCACATGTGGAAACGACGGTGGTACCGGGTTTCCGGTCACTGTAGCGGCGGTCAACAGTGGTGGCTAGGTTTTCGATTGCGGTTTCAGGAGGGATCAGCGGAACGTGATAATGATGAAGATGGCCGGTGAAATACCTAGGGTTTCGGCTAAGTTCCGGCAGAAGGATTAAAGCTTGCATGTTCCATTTTCAAGTAGATCGGTGACGGATTCGTCTGCATGTGTGCTTCTCCGATTAGTAAGGTATAACCCATCTACCTCACCCCATCAATCTCATCACAGCATCTCGGCCTCTGTCCCCGACGACGTCTGGCGACCAAATGTGAGGTTTATTGTTGGGGTTTACATCATCCTATATGTTTGTCGTCTTTTCTTAGTTCTTTTGTTGTAGATGACTGAATTTAGATGGCTTAGGACTGAACTGGATAAATATAGATAGGGTGGGTGGGTTTCATTCTTTTCAGGCTGGTCAGGTAGTTGGATCCCAGGTTTGGTTAGACTGAACCCATTTTTGTTGAGCCAATAATCTTTGCTTTTCAATTGATTTGCAGGAAAAAGGTTTATTTCCATTGTTCAATGTCTTTCCCATAAAAGTCAACTTCATCAATCTTTCAGGTGCACGCTACCAAACTCCACAGATGAAGAAAGTGACGAACTCTCAGACCATTGATCATATGGACAGAGACAACAATTAGCCACATAATCTGTTGGTTTGTTCATTCGATTGAATGGTTAATTAGTGTATAAAAAGATGCTAGCCGATAACGGATTTGATTTTTATAGGCCCTGGTTGTTCATTGGTCATAGAAATGGCGTTTATGAAGCACCCTCCGTTTAAACCAAGTGGTAGGTTTTGGTGGAGAATGATTATAGCTGGAATAAGGTACACAAAATTCCTAGATCTCTTCTTTTTTATTGAGATTTTTATATATTTTTTTAAATTTAGCTTGCTTTTCTGTTGACTGTTGGGCTTATTTATTGTTGCATTAGGCTATGACATTGACTTTTGGGACATCAAAGATTGGGGTTCATGAAAACCGATATGCCAGAGCAACTGGCATATCGAATTGAGGCACAGGTTCTATAAGTTTTTGAGGTGGTTTGTTGAGGGTTTATATGATTTAATTGCTAAATTTGGATACTATATGGTCTATTGCTGCAGCTTTGTTATCATATACTGTGAAGTTTTCACTTTTAGTCTTTTTTAGCTTTTGATCTAACCAGAAATATATATTGTAAAGATAAAAAAAATCCTATATCATGTTATGTTATTGATGCAGTTTTATGGTAGATAGATAAGAAGATTAGTGGTCAAAACTGGGATAAAAAAATAAATTCAAATATAAACATTTTTCAAAAATTTGAATTTTATGGACATATGTTAAGAGAGCCTGACAAATATATACTCAAAATGTTTATTCATGTGTTTTCCCTAGGATTACTAAGTTTGTTATTATTTGTAAAAATTACGTGTTAATTCGGATTGATAAACATAGTATTAGTGGGGAAAGGAATGATGGACTCAAGAGAACTGACGGAGATTAAAGGCGAAGCGTACGGGTGGTAGAGGAGGTTAAAGGCGAAGCGTACAGGTGCTGGAGGAGATTAAAGGTGAAGCGTACAGGTGGGCGAAGAGTTGAAGTCAACTTTTGGGTCTGAATCAAGAGAATTGGGGCAATTTCACAGGAGTGCGCTTTGGCTAATACACCTGGGTTTCTTTTTTTCTTTTTTATACTATTTGGCTCTGTCTTTCGTTGTTTTGGTGTACTGCTATCCTTAGCAGCTTGCTAAAGCTGGGTTACTGTTTCATGTGGTAATAAATTGGTTCTTTTGCCTGTCCAAATAAAAAAATTAATAGGTAGGAAAGTACATGATGGGCGTCATAGTGAATAGGTATGGATAATTTAATTTAAATTGAATCGAAGGAAAATGTGGGTTGGGATCTGAGGTTGCTGCGCTTCAAGGAAAACACAAATGCCTTTCGCACATCGCGCGACATCGAAAACACTACCAATCAAGTTCTCGCGCAACGCGCGAAGGAATTTTACTTGTTACGAGAATAAAAGGAATAAATCTTTCAATATGATAAATCTAGCAGATTGAACAAATGAAATCCGTTTTTCCTATTGCTTGGAAGCACATGAAACTTGTGCGCTTGTCTTGAAATTGAACATTGGCCAGTCCGATTTTCGAGAAATGTACCCTCCGCTCACATACCATGTGATCTAGTATCCTGTGTGCCGAATGTTGTAATCAAAGAATAATATCTTCTGGATTTTCTACTTGAGCTTAATGTCTTTCACATATGAAAATATTTAAACCAAGGAACTTCTATCTATCCTCTTTTATTGATTTTTGGTTTGGTGGGTGGGTTCATTCTTCTACCTTTCCTATGTTATATTTTAGTCCATAGTTTAGGCCCATTATTATTCATTATATATCATGTACAGTAACAAAAAAAAAACAAATATATGTTTAGGGAAGAGAAAAAAAATCATCTTTAATTAGCAACTGGTTCCAAAGCCCAAAAGTATCATTCAACATACAAACTACTAAGAATTTAGTTGTTTAAGCTTTTGAACGTGACAAAAGCTCTATCATTTTACTTAAAAAGCCCTATCAATATACCATAAATACAAGTCGTCGCCAAATTACCCTATAGCAACGACTTTTGGGGTCTAAAACGACGTCCCCATAGATCGAATTTCTTAAGTATATAAAAGTTTACAAACCAAAGGTACAAATACATATTATACAAGTGGTGTGGGGTACATTTGGAGGTAGAGGGCAGTGATTGTAGGCACCACATGAAGCAGTGGTTCTTTGCCAATGCTAATGCTACTGTCAATGTTGGCTTGCCTTTGGCTGTAGGCATTCAAAATGATCCGCCTTGAAGGGCGTTCCCAATCATGATTATAATAAAACCCTTCTTCAAGATAATTTTATCTTATAAATATTATATTGAAATCAAGATAGTGTGTCCCCACTTTTGGATCAAGTGGGTTATCTCCACGTGTTAAAACCATCAATGAAAATATTCCGGTACCGGATTCATTCACCGGCAAATGTTACCCCTTAATTAGACTAGGGGATATGGGGCGGGGGTTTGGGCGTGGGTTGGGTGAAAACGCTCAAGCCATCACCCCGGGTAGGCTTGGGTTGGGGCGTGGCCCTTGGGGCTTGGGTTTCAAGCCGGGCGTGGGGCGGTCTTGACATCTAGCTGGCGGCCTCCTATTCGCTGACCCCGCCATGTCATAGCGGGCCATTTGAAAAGTTTGAATTTTAAATTCAAACCGTTTGCCTTGGCCAAGCGGTCACCCCAACCCCAACATCCCCTATAAATAACCCCAAACCCCACCGTGTGGTCCATCCCAAACCTTTTTCGAGGCAAGGACCACAGGAGGACCGGGTGGCGGTGGCGAACATAGAGTTTCGAGGCAAGGAGCGAAAGGCGTTCGACAATATCGACCTTTTTGAAATTTATTTAACGCTCTAGGTTTGTTATTTTGTAATTTTTAGAAATTATGTAATTTTTAGGATTATGTAATTTTTAAAATTTTAATGAAGTTGTAGGTTTTTTTTATAAATGTTGTGTGATTTTTATAAATTTTTTGTAATTTTTTTTTTAATATTCTGTCACGCGCTGCACCCAACCCAAGCCAAACCCACGCCCCGCCATACCCCGCGGACACGTAACCAGGCGGTGGGGGCTCCCATTCCACGTGTCAACAAATGCCACAACCTAAGCCCCACCATACCCCACGTTATTACTTAATTAATTTACACACCTCTGACTACTCTCATGTGAGTGGGCTCTTCCCTTTACTTTTTCAACTTTATATATTATGATTAGGTTGTATTGTGTAGTTTGAGTGTATAAAATAGTTTTAAAAAACTATTTACTTGGAATAAAATAGTAATTTGTTCATCAACCATCAAGAGCACTGGTCGTAGATCTAAGCCATTCAATTGTGGGGCTACCTCCATCTGATCGTCTGACATCTGCTTTTGCATTATTTGGAGTTTTAATATGCATGGAATTTGTTGCTTTCTAAATCTGGGCAATCTTTTCTGCACTAATGGAGAAGGTAATCTTATTAAAAGTTGTTTTATAGTATATAAAATTAATACACAATCTGTTCTTCACATCTAAAATATATTAATTAATATACAGTAAATAAAGTTTATATGAAGAAACATCTATAGTTTACTATAAGTAAGTTATTGGGAAAGCATTTTATGTATTAGTTTGCTACTGGGAAAGGATAATATGTATCGAATTAGTTTGTATAGGCATTTATCTCTTGTAGGGAAAGTCTTTGGTTCAAACATTAGCAAGGGGAATATTTTGTATTGTTTGGTGTAGTAATATATGTCGTTAAAAAGTTGTTTTATTCAAAAACTAAGAAATTAATAAATTAAAATGTTGTAGTTATTAGATAAGCTAATGTATACTTTTTATTAGGTTATGAAACTTCATTTCCAAAATAATATAAGTAAGTTAAAAGGTGGGAGGCTTTGTTTCTCTTGGAGGTTCTGGGCTCAAATCTAGGTAAGAGGGATTTTAATACTAACTTGATGATACTAACATACTAAATACTAATCCGGTTAGCGACATTCTAACCACACGCCGTTAAAAAAGTTAAGATAACACAAAGTATTTGTTTTTGCTTGTTAGACCATGTGTAGTGGAAGGGGAAGATAATGCCCCCACCCTAGGGCATTTTACGCCATGCGGCCGTCCAGTCAGCAAAGGGGCATTATTGGGCGTTTTCTAAAATGGGTGTAGTGGGGATGGGGCATTATTGGGGCATTAAATAAAATAAAGAAAAAACACAGAAAAAATCTTATTGGATAAGGAGAAGGGGGCTGAAAGATGATTGGACAAGGGAGAAGGGGGAAGGCGTTTTATATAAAACGCCAAATTCATTTTTTTTTCAAAAAAAAAGCCAAAAAACGCCCTATGTAATAGGAGGGAGGCGTTTTTAGGCGTTATTTTTGAATTTAAAAAAAAAAAAAAACGTCCCACTACACATTGTTTAATTTAATGCAGAGTTGATATTTCCAAAGTATTGTTAGAGTCGCAGTGGTAGGCCAAAATCCTCGCTGACACCCAACATGACATTTTTAGCCATTTTCACCATATATTACATTTCATGTAAAACAAATATAATATTTGTGAAAGAAAACATTTGGGAATTTCTTTTTATTTGACTGTATATTACGATAATATATTCTCTGTAGTATTACAACAAACTTTTGTTAGCATTTTGCAAATCCTGTATATTTTCAACACGTCTTACTTAATTAGTTTTTTATTCAGTTTTTCATACTTTTAATTGTGTGAAACTAAAAGATTTTTATAAGAGTGAATATTAATCAAAAGCTGAATCTCTTATTGTTATATTTGTAACAAAAATATTTATTTCAAGCATAATAATATATAAAAATTAGTTTAGCTTAATTGTAATAAAGTCAATTTATTGCACTTAGCTGTTTCACACTTGCTATTGTGTGAAGAAGTTGTGTAACAACTTAATTTATACTTATATTTAGTCGTACACGAACTTATGTAACAACATTCTTCTACAATTAATTAAAATACAAATATGATAGCTATTGTTAATTATTGTTAATGCTTATATATGCAAACATCTCTTATACATTTAAAAGCATGAACGTTCCTCCCATGTTATATATAATACACACATCAACTAAATGTTTGTGGGTATATTTCAGCTAAGATAAACCAAAAGTTGTATTCCTTTTTGATAAGTCGTATGAATTAATTATATGTGAATTTATGCATTTGTATAATGAAATTAGTCAATGAATGCTGTGTACAAATAATATAGGCTATTACAATACACATTTTGTATATATCTATTATAACGACGAATATATACCATGCATCTGAATTTAGTTTAGCGGTTGTTAGGTTATATAGTATATCTGTGTTTGTAACCATTTTCTAGAAGAATCCCTAAAACACTTGTAACTGGTTTAGAAAACTGAGGAATGGAAAACGAGAAATGAATATTAATTTTTTTTTCATATAAACTTATAGAATATAGATGCATTATGATCAGGAAACAAAATATGTAATATTGGTAAGTTAGTACATGTTAACACAGGTCTACTTCCGCCATCTTTGAAAAACATATTATAAGAACAGACATTTTCCACCATATGACAAACCTTTTGTTTGCTTGGTTTATTAACTATTTTCAAAAATCAACAACGATTTACCATAGTTTAATACAAGTTAATGTAAGTAAAGGCTTTGTTTTATTTCTTTAATGGATTCAAATTCGACTATATTATTTTTAGGCAAGATATTTTAATTCATATATATACATACAGATTTTAAACCAAAGTTTTATGTCAATATTCGCAACGTAGCAAATGTATTTTATAATGTTTTAATATTTATAATAAAGCCAAATAACCTTGTACAATTACAATTCAAACATTGAATGATAGCAATGATTCTTGCATATGATATTCATAATAATTTCGATACAGAAAATACAATAATAGATAGAGAAAGATCGAGAAAATAAAGGAAAAAAGGATAAGCTCACCAACTTTGTAACATTGGAATCGAATTTTAATTCTTTTGATTTTTTTTATCTCGTTTCCTTAAATTAAAAACCAAAATATATTTATACATACATAAATACATATTTATATTTATATTATAATAAATATCAACTCGTTATATATATAGAGATATAGTCCTGTTGTATTGATAAGATGTTCTCACAACCCTACCTCTCTCTCTCTCTCTCTTTCTCTCTCTGCAACTTTCTGATACAACTTCCAGTCTATCTCGCTCTTCACTTTAGTTTCCCCATCCCCTACCCATTACCTTTTTAAGAGCACTACACGCTACTACACCACCATATCTTTCCTTTTTCCATTAGGGTTACTATAAAAGGAAAGAAACATTACCCCACAATGGACATTGACTTTCTGAGGTCAATCTCCGACGACCAAACCGACATGATGATGCTGATGCAACTCGACAAGCTCCCAGATTTCGCAACCGTTTATGCCGACGACAAGAACCCATCAACCGAGTTCACAGATCCAGTAACCACCAGCTCCACCAACCTCAACCCCAACAACTCATACTCAATGGAAGATTTGAACCTCGTGAACCCATCATCAACCACCATTTCCTTCACTTCTCCGAATGAGACTCCGGGTTGTGAGATGCAGTTCTTGTCGAGCCCGCGGTGGAGGAAAGGCGGAGACGGTGAGATTGAGCAGAAGAAGAGAAACTCAATGGCTGCAATGAGAGAGATGATATTTCGTATAGCTGCGATGCAACCTATTCATATCGACCCGGAGTCGGTTAAGCCCCCTAAGAGGCGGAATGTGAAGATATCGAAGGACCCGCAAAGCGTGGCGGCTCGGCACCGGAGAGAGAGGATAAGTGAGAGGATTAGGATACTTCAGAGACTGGTACCGGGTGGAACAAAGATGGATACAGCTTCTATGCTTGATGAAGCTATTCATTATGTGAAGTTTTTGAAGAATCAGGTGCAAACGTTGGAGAAAGCCGGGGAGAATCGGCCTCCGGTAGCCGCGGGGATCGGGTTTCCGGTGCCGATGTCGAGTGGGAGTTACATTCCGATGGGGGCATCTGCTAAGGGTTATCAACAGGAGCAACATGTTCAGCATTATTTGGGTGCTTAGTTGAAGAGGGTTATTTTTTGTTTGGGTATAAAATGCATACCATGATTATCTAAGAGGGTTTAATAGAGAGTTTGAAAGTAGATTGTTTTATTAACGTTGAGAAAAATAATCATAGTGACACAACAAGTCTTAGGATTTGGAATCAATGCAAGTTGTACTTTGGTTATGAAATAATAATCATTCCCTTCTCTACAAAATGACATTTGATTTTTATATATTGTTTTTCTAAATTAGATATTTAATGGTTTCAATGCATATATATTGCCCATAAAAATTTAGAACTTTTACGTTGTTATGAGTATTTGTGTATTAGTGTCAGCTATTTAAATAAACGAATATGATATGACATTTTGCTTGTGGTGCTATACTAACAGATTATGGTTATAATAGTGGAAACTCAATTATTATTCATACTAGAGTAAGGAACCCAATTAAATAATGTCACAATATGTGTATAACTGTAAATATATTCAATGTTTGTTTCACATTTGCTAAAAACAATTTATCTTCCTTCTCCCCACCATGGCTCCCTTGTCAAGAAAGATCTACTGTGTGTGATATAAAACATATAAAAATGCCTTATGCTTAATAAAATTTTATGTTAGACAAGCCCGCTACTAATCAAAACAGTCGGCTTTTTTTTTTTTTTTTTTTTTTATTTCTATCTCTTAATCAAATATTTCAAATTTGTCTGAAGGTTTTAATACTAGAAACATTGATACAGCATCAATAGAACTAGTTTTTAATAGGTTATATAAGTTAAATAGATTAATGAGTCATGGTACACATCAATGATTAATTTAACATAAAAAATGGTTTAATCAGATTTGAAGGAAAACATTAATAATATGTGTCTATTAACTTTTATCCTAACGCCTGGATACAAAAACAATGAAGATATAGAAATGTTTAGAAATAGAATCTGGACCATTAATTTGGAGAGGGGTATGGGTCATATTGATGATTTTCAAGGTCAAAGGTTGAAAAAGAAAAACATAACCATACTTTGGTTCAATTTGAAACATGAAACATAAATATTATATCTTGTTAGAATATATAAAGGTTAAAAATATTGAATACCTGATAAAAATGAAATACTTCCAATATATAAATATTTATGAAATCCACAACAAATCAATGAAATATGTTTGAACTTTTTACTAAAATGGAACGACTAGAAGATTAAAAAATGGATCATCATATTCACGTTTGTTAAATCGTTATCGCCGACGAATTAGCGAAAAATATGACTATCGATGATGCACGTCGCGCTCTACAGTGTAAACTTTTAACTCATTTTATCTTGTTACAAAATTTCGAAGGGACACATAAGTTATCAAACATAAAATATAACATTACTCGATCTGGCTAATAATAAATATATGAATGGAGGAACCATGATAAATGTGTGCAGGGGTGCACGGGAATCTGGTGCACCTACAGAGGAGAAGGAGTTGTAATTTCCAAGTTTCCTCAACGCCCAATTTGGAACAGTGCAAGCAAAGCAAACTGCTTCTTGCATGAGGAAATCACGTGGAGTACTGACATATGTATATATTAGCATTTCAATTAATTAATCTTACAAGTAAGTAATTTCTGGGATTAACACTTTGTTTATATATTAGCATTTCAATTTATATATTAGCATTTCAATTAACACAGCTGGCTAATTCTCTAAACTTACAAGTAAGTAATTTCTGGGATAACACTTTGTTTGACTTTGAAGCAATTGATGCATCTGGTAGATCGGGCGGTCTTCTAAGTATATGGGACCCAGGTCTTTTTTCTAAAAAAATGACAGTAAAGAATCGGAATTTTCTAGCCACGATGGGGGAGCTATGTAATGGAGGAGGGGAAATCTCGATTGTAAATGTGTATGCACCTCATGACCAAACACAGAAAAAACAGCTCTGGGAGGAACTTCTCGTCCTTATGAGTTCATTCTCGGGTCCGTGGATCTTCATGGGTGACTTTAATTGTGTAAGAGAACCCATAGAAAGGAAAAATTCGAAGTTCAATAAGCAAGAGGCAGAGGATTTCAATTGTTTCATCAATGATGCAGGACTGGCGGAATATGCAATGATGGGGTGTGCGTACACATACGTATCGGATAATGGCGCTAAGTTGAGCAAAATTGATCGGGTCTTAGTATGTCACTCGTTTCTTTCATTATGGCCGTCGGCAAAATTATTGGGTCTCTCTAGATACAAATCAGATCACAGGCCTTTGCTTTTGCTATGCTCAAATGTGTTTTTCGGTAAACCTCCTTTTCGGTTCTTCAATTCTTGGCTAAAAGAGGAAGGTCTATCAGAAGTAGTGAAAAAAGCTTATGAGGGAGTCACAACCGCTGATGCACCTGACAAATTGTTGGCTTTAAAATTGAAGGCGGTCAAAGCCGCACTTAAGCCGTGGTGTGAAAAACTAAAGAAGAGGGATAATATATTGTTAAAAGAACTTCAAAAAAAGGTGGAAGATCTGGATATCAAAGCCGAACGTGGGGTACTATCGGAACAAGAAATAAGTATAAGGGAGACATGGTTGAAAACGATAAACGAACTGGATGAAAATAGATTGGAAGATTTAAAACAGAGGGCGAAGGTGAAATGGGCGGTGGATGGAGATGAAAACACAGCGTTTTTCCACGGTGTTATTAATGGACATCGAAAGAATAACAGAATCAATGGGCTGGATTTTGAGGGCATTTGGGTATCACAGCCGGACGATCTTAAGACAGGAATCAAGATGCACTACCAATCGATCTTCACTGAACAAGAACATAATAGACCTAAATTCATTAATGGTGGGTTTAAGGTTTTATCCTTAGAACAATCGGCCATGCTTGTTAAGAGATTTTCAAAGGATGAATTAAAGGAAGCAGTATGGAACTGTGGGGGAGAAAAATCACCAGGTCCGGATGGCTTCACTTTTAAGTTCATTAAAGAATTTTGGGACATATTTGAAGGAGATTTTGGTCGGGCGGTAGAGTACTTCTATGTTCATGGGAAATTAAATCGTGGGTGCAATTCAAGCTTCATCTCGTTGATTCCGAAAACAAACAACCCTCAGTCTATCAACAATTTTAGGCCTATCAATCTGATCGGTTGTATCTCCAAAGTGGTTACAAAGATCTTGGCAAAGAGGCTTAAGAAGGTCATGAACTTTTTGGTTAGTGATGTGCAAACGGCTTACATTGAAGGGAGGAGTATTCTTGAAGGGCCACTAATCATTAATGAACTCATATCATGGGCAAAAAGCAGCAAACGGAAGCTCATGTTGTTTAAGGTGGACTTTGAGAAAGCTTTCGATTCAATAAGCTGGGAGTTCATGGAATCGGTTCTGTCTCAAATGGGGTTCCCGGCTCTCTGGAGGAAATGGGTATTGGGCTTATTGAAATCAGCAAGAACTTCAATTTTAGTTAACGGATCACCGACGATGGAATTTGATATTCAAAGAGGGGTGCGGCAAGGTGACCCCTTATCTCCACTCTTATTTATTTTGGCCATGGAGGCACTTCATATTGCTACAAAAAGTGCGGTTGACTATGGTTTATTCAAAGGAATCAAAACTCCAGGTTCGGGTCCTACGATCTCTCATCTCCTATATGCTGATGATGCTTTGTTTGTTGGTGAATGGTCAAATGATAATTTTCACAACTTAGCTAGGCTTCTGAGATGTTTTCATTTATCCTCGGGTCTAAAGGTTAACTTCACTAAAAGTAAAGTTTTTGGTGTGGGGGTGGGTGATGAGGAGATCTCGGGTTTGGCGTCAATACTTGGATGTGAAAAAGGCTTGTTGCCATTTACCTATTTAGGTCTTCCAGTGGGCTCGAATATGGGATTGGTGAAAAATTGGAAACCTGTCATTGATCGTTTTGAAAGCAAATTATCAGTATGGAAGGCACGAACACTATCTTTCGGAGGGAGGACGACACTTGTAAAAGCAGTACTTGGTAGTCTTCCAACTTATTACTTCTCCTTATTTAGCGCTCCTGTTCATGTTATTAAATATCTAGAGAAGATCAGACGTAGATTCCTGTGGGGAGGTTGTGTTGATAAAAACAAAATGAATTGGGTACCATGGTTCAAGGTTGTGGCTCCTAAAGATCAAGGGGGTTTGGGTATAGGCAGTTTGGCTTCAATGAATAAAGCAATGATGGTTAAATGGATAGTAAAATTCAGGAATGAAACTTCTCATTTATGGTCAAAAGTAATCATGGCAATACATGGGAGGAGACGTTCGTACCCGGTCATTCCGGTTATGAATTCGATTAGCGGAGTATGGAAAAACATTGTACATTTGGGAAAGGGTTCGGGTCTCAAACTATCAGATGTGGAGAGCAGGCTTGAGGTACGAGTGGGATGCGGTAACAAAACGTTTTTTTGGTTAGATAAATGGGCAGGGGGACCTTCACTAAAGGAGCAATTTCCAACCCTTTTTGAGTTGCAAGAGGACAAAAGGTGCCTGGTGCAGCAGCGATATAACTCAAACGGGGGACATACAGGTTGGACGTGGGGTGGTGAATCACAGATCTCTCAAACGCATATAAGTAACCTGTGGGACGATTGTGTTAAGCGGCTGGAACACATTCAGTTAAACAACAAACCGGATAGGTGGCTTTGGAAAAATGAAGATGTTCGAGATGAGTTTACGGTCGGAAGTCTACGTGCTGAATTGGATGGAATAGTTACTATACCAGAAACACAAGTTCTTCGTTGGCTTAATTGGATTCCAAAGAAAATTAACTGCTTTCTTTGGAGAGTAGTCTTGGATCGGATCCCTACTAGAGAGGCCTTGGCATTAAGGAATATACATATTCCCTCGGCTGTGTGTGTTTTATGCCAACTTCGAAATGAATCTGTAGATCACCTGCTGATTTCATGTCAATACGCTCAGTTGGTTTGGTCTGCAATATCGTCGTGGGTTAAAATACCACTACCGAGGTACCTATTAAGCGTGGTGGGTTTGTTGGAACATATCGAAGCTCACAGTTCATCACAAGAGAAGAAGAAGGTGGTACATCTCATAATGGCAGCAACATGTTGGACGTTATGGAGGATCAGGAACGATTTGATTTTTAGAGGCAAAACAACAGACGTTTCAAGAGCTGTAGGCGACATTAAGGCTATCACGTTTGTATGGGTGAAGGAAAGGGCTGGAAAGAGGAATTTGGATTGGAATGATTGGGGCAAGTTCAATTGTTTCAAGTAAAATTTGTGAACATCTGTACTGTTTTTCTTTCTGTTTCTGTACTTGTACTATGCCTTAGTATCTTGCTAAGGTGTGTTATTTTATCTATAAAATCGCCTCTTTTCAAAAAAAAAAAAAATTAATCTGCAATTCTGCACAAACATTTTTACCTTAATTATTCTGCCCAAATTATGAGGTGTCCCTACGTCATTTGACTGGCACGTGAACGTAATCTACCTGTGCATTCATTCTGTCCTACATAGCTTAGCTTTCCACCTCGATTTCAAGCATTATAAACGAAGTGTGTATCTTAATTGCATAGTCAATGACTTAATTTATCACCACGTTTAGGGTGTAGGGAGTGGTTAGAAATTTGAAAGTGGTAAACTTTAAAATCAACCAATAAGAGTGTGTCATGTCATTCAATGAAAAGTGTTTAAACTATCATCAAAAGTGTTAGCAAAAGTTAGACACTTCATGAATTGTTAAACTATTTAAAAAAAAAAGGTGTGATTGGTTGAGATGGCATGGACCCCACCACACAACCCCCTCTCTCTCCTTCCCTCCCTTCACCGCTCGGTGATGAAACACCGATGCTTAATGAAACCGCGCGGCAAAGGGGGGTAGGCGGCGGTGTTCGGCAACTCGGTTTGCCGATCCCCTTTGCCGCCCACTCCGTATGCCCTTAATGAACGAATTAGTTTGGTTAACATTTAATAATATTTTGTTTGATTGTTTGCCTTAAGCATCAAATTCTAGACTGTTTCATGATCATTCTAAGCCCGTGACTGTTGATACAGGAACGGTGTGATAGAGATTATAGGAACCATTCGTATAAAATAAATAAAAATCTTTTTATTAACTTGAATTACAGAAACATAAGAGAATAAAGCTGTAAAGTACAATACAGCTACAACTGAAATACAAGACAAATAAGAACGAAATTACAGAATATAAAGAAATTCTTGGCTGAGGATCGTGTTAGACACGGATCCCTTAAAACAAATTTCAAGTCTCCCAAGAGAACTCGTTTGTTTCCAGGATATAACAGCCTAAACAGTTGCCCTGCCAGAGTTGACGAAAACCCGAAGATGTACCACGAAACTAGAAAGAAGAACAAGAAGATTCTGCAAAGAGAAAGTTGCATGTGTTGGTGAATTTTCGGTGTCTCTTCTGCAGCAGGTTTGCCTCCAATTTATACTGCAGGTTTGGATGAAACATAAAAAAATGAATTAAATGGGAGAACTAAATTGCATTAACGTCTTCAATGCACTTTAATTCGTCATTTAATTCTCAGTCAAAACCGTTGACTCATCTGCTTCAAATGCTGAAGTGAAACTACTCTGTCATTAAAGTTTGTAAGCATCTACACGCGCGCTCGCGCGCAAGACAGACACTCTGGTGCGCGCGCACCACTTTGGCTCACTTTCATGTGTGTGCATGTCTGCACCACTCATGCGCGTGTGCGCCATGTCACCAGTGAACCTATACGATCACGCAACACAGTCGAGCCGTACTGGCTCACTTTGGTGTGCCGCGTCCATGCGCCAGTGCGCAGTCCAGCCTGGTCATGCACAATGTACCCATGCGCCTGCATGCCACGTCACCAGCCACCTGGTCCATGCAGCCCATTTGCTTCACCACACGCATGCGGTCAAAAATACAAAGGTGGCTCTTAAGCGGCTCGCGGCGTTCCGAGCGTGCACCATCAAAGCGCCACATTGCCCCCACGCCACACGCGCGTGCGTGTGTGTAACACCCGTCTCATTTAATTAAGATTTTCTTATAAAAGTACGCATTTTTAAACCAAATGCATAATCTCAAAAACTTAGTTATGATGCTAAGCATACATAGTGGTAGTATTCTAGTTAACTAACTAACTAGTTAAAACATTGAAAACGTTAAGTTAAGTGTTTACAAAACGAACATTGTCTATAACAAAGTTAGATAAACGCGGAAGCTTCAAAACTTTGTATTCGGTTCTTGGATTCTTGCTTGATCGCCATCCGGAGTATGACCAACTTCACATAATGTCAAAACCACGTTAAATGTTAGTTTTGACAACGTTAAAACTCGTATAATCAAATTCTAATATCAAACAATTAGAAAACAAAATAAAAATTCGGAATTTAGTCTGTCGCGCCACGCGACAGACTCCCTTTAAGCTTTCGCGCCCGGAGAATGCTTCCGCGTGTCGCGCCAGGATAGTTGTTCCCTGTCGCGTGCCGCGGGGAGCCACTTTTCCAGCAGGTGCAGGTCTGAATCCTGCATTTCCTGCCCAGCTCCATTTTTTTTAAATTCAACTTCAAACGTTCATAACTTTCTATCTAAGGGTCCATTTAGGTGATTTTTTTTCCTACGCGTCCGTAATTTAATTACCAACGCATCTATCATGATTATCTTGTCAAAAATTGAGTTTACGAACCGAAAGGCTAATAGCCCCCTTTTTGTTTATCCAACCCGCATAGTTTCGCATCATAATTCTACCACATATAATTTATGACTTCGAGTCATATTTACCCATTTCCAGAGCTTATGATCATTAGCGTATCATTACCAATTCTATGGTTTTATGCTCTTGTGATCCACAATCACCAAATGATATTCAAAACACATTCATAATATCTACTAAACATTTATTTGACCCGTTTGGCTCATTTATGGAATCCTCTATTTTCAATGACTACCAAACGTTTTCTAATCAAGTTTTGACTCGTTTAACTAGGTAGTGAGCATCGTCACTTCTACTAATGCTACCCTTCCTTAAAAACACAATTTCAAGCGACTATAATATACAATTAACATAATGTAACGGAAACATGGTTACATACCTTTAAAGCACTCCCTTCAAACGCGTATCACCACCGGCTTGTCCGCTTGACGTCCCGGTTTCCTTGCCTATAGAGTTCAACCACGAATCGTTTAGAACTCTTTTCATATCACTTAACGCATTGTTCGCCATCATATACAAGTATGCGTTTTAGTTCAAATTTCCAATATTTAGCTTTCTTTTAGGCATTTCTACAAACACCTAAAGGGCATAATTTCATACAATTTACAATCAAGTTCATGACTAGTCATTTAGCCAAGATTAAACATCAATTAGGCAATTTCATGTCAAATTTTCACATCAAAAATCTGAAATTACTTCATAGAGTTCAAGATACACTAGAATGATAATCATAATCCTAGTGTTTAACATGTTTTTACAAAACCCACTAAACACCTACATTGGTGATTATGGAATTCATAAGGAATGAGCAAAATATCAACAAGCTAATGACTTAGGTTTATTCCTAGATGCAATTTCATTCCAAATTCGTCTAAACAACAATCATGCAAACACAATTTCGAATCATAAGTGTTCATCCAGAATTTGGATGGAATCAAATAGTGAGATTTTTACATACCTTATGATCCCTTTACTGAGGAGATCACTAATCTATGCTTGGATTTCGATTTGGAACAGAATTAGACCTTCAATTTGATCAATTAACAAGAACTAGGGTTTGGATGAGAGGTCTTGGTCGCCCCCCTGTGTTTGATCGAACCAGGCACACACACAAGTGTGTGTTTGGTGTTTTAATTTTTTTTTTTTTATAATTGGTTTCAAATTTAACACCTTTGGCCCTCCAACTATTATTAGGTTTTTAATTTAGGTGTTTTAACCCACTCACATGTCACTACAATACTTCTATCTAACTAGGTATTTTTATTCCTAGTTAGTTCATTTTATTTATTATCAACATCGAATTTATAATAAAAGGTTTAATTTTTAGGGGTGTTACAAGTCCACCCCCCTTAAAAAGGGTTTCGTCCTCGACACCGGAATACGTACCGTATAATGTTGGGTAGAGACGTCGCATCTCCTCTTCGGATTCCCACGTAGTATCCGAACCCTTTCTATGCTCCCATTTGATCTTTACTTGATCAATTTTCTTATTCCTCAAACCTTGAACCTTCCAATCTAGAATCTCAATTGGCTTCACCGCATAATTAAGGCTATTGTCCACCTCGATGTCATCATAGTGGATATAAGCCGTTTTCTTAGCTAGACACTTTCGAAGTTGTGACACGTGAAACGTGCTGTGAATTCCACTCAGTTCTTCCGGTAGTTCAAGGCGATATGCTACCTTGCCAACCCGTTCAATGATTCTAAACGGTCCAATAAACCTCGGGCTTAGCTTCCCTCTTTTTCTGAACCGGATAACACCTTTCCATGGGGATACTTTCAACATAACTCTGTCGCCCACCTGAAATTCGATCGGTTTTTGTCTTTTGTCGGCATAAGACTTTTGTCTGTCTTGAGCCGCTTTCAAATGGGCTCGAACCACGTCAAATTTCTCGTTAGTGGCTCGAACTATATCTTTATGGGCCAGTTCACGCGGACCCACCTCACCCCAACACACCGGGGTTCTACATTTTCTACCATATAGCATCTCATACGGGGCCATGCCGATACTGGCATGATAACTGTTGTTATAAGAGAATTCTACTAACGGTAAATAAACATTCCAACTGCCCCCGAAATCGATAATACACACCCTCAGCCTGTCTTTTAGTGTCTGTATCGTTCTTTCACTCTGTCCATCCGTTTAAGGATGGTATGCAGTGCTAATAAATAGTTCCGTTCCCATCTGGTCTTGGAAATCTCGCTAGAAGTTTGAAGTAAACCGGGTATCCCTGTCAGACACGATGGATACCGGTACTCCGTGGCGTGCCACTATCTCATTAGTATACACTTCAGACATCTTTTCTGACGTGTAAGTCTCACGTATTGAAATAAAGTGAGCGCTTTTCGTCAGTCTATCAACAACTACCCATATAACATCAAATCCTCGGTTCGGCTTTGGTAGTTTGGTCAACAGGTCCATGGTGATATCTTCCCATTTCCAAACTAGAATATCCAATGGTTGAAGGGTACCATAAGGTCTTTGGTGTTCCGCCTTGACTTGTAGATATGTCAAGCATTTTTCCACATATTTAGCCACGTCCCTTTTCATTCCGGGCCACCAGTAATTTTGTTTCAAGTCATTGTACATCTTGGTCACTCCCGGATGGATGGAATAACGGCTTTTATGTGCTTCGTCAAGTAGAAGCATTTTAACTCCACACGAATTAGGAACCCAGATTCTGCCAAATTGGGTTTTCAACCCATTGTTATCATCTGTTAACTCTTTCAATTGACCGACGATTCTTTCTTTCTTCCAATTTTCCTCTTTCACTGCTTCAGCTCGAGCTTCTTGGATTCGTTCAAGTAATCCTGACGTCACTATAAGCTGCATTGATCGCACCCGTATAGGAGTATAATCCACATTTCGGCTCAATGCGTCCGCCACTACGTTGGCTTTTCCGGGATGCTAGTGAATTTCGCAATCATAATCCTTTACCGTTTCCAACCATCGCCTTTGTCGCGTATTTAACTCCTTCTTATCGAAGAAGTATTTTAAGCTTTTGTGGTTGGTAAATATGGTGCACTTCACCCCGTATAAATAATGCCTCCATATCTTTAGCACGAATACCACCGCTGCCAATTCGAGATCATGCGTAGGATATTTCCTTTCGTGCACCTTCAGTTGCCTCGAAGCATAAGCTATCACCTTGCCTCGTTGCATTAAAACACAGTCGAGTCCTAGTTGTGATGCATCTGAGTAAACCACCAAATCATCGACTCCGTCCGGCAGAGTTAATACCGGAGCGTGGGTTAACTTTTCCTTAAGTGTCTGGAATGCTTTCTCTTGTTCAACACCCCATACAAATATTTCCTCCTTGTGAGTTAATTTAGTTAATGCCGAAGCAATCTTGGAGAAATCTTGAATGAATCTCCTGTAGTATCCCGCAAGCCCTAAGAAGCTTCTGATTTCTGAAGGATTCTTCGGAGGGTTCCATTTTGACACGGCTTCTATTTTTTACGGATCTACTAGTACTCCATCGGCACTAATGATGTAACCAAGAAATTGTACCTCTCGTAACCAGAGGGCTCACTTCGAAAATTTTGCATATAGTTTTTCCCGTCTGAGTGTTTCTAACACTTCCTGTAAATGATGCGCGTGATCCGCCTCATTTTTCGAATACACCAAAATGTCGTCGATAAACACGATTACCGACTTATCCAACATAGGTTTGCAAACCTGGTTCATGAGATCCATGAAAGCCGCAGGTGCGTTAGTCAATCTGAATGACATCACGAGGAACTCGTAATGTCCGTACCACGTACGAAAGGCCGTCTTCGGTACATCTTCTTCCTTGACCTTTAACTGATGATACCCCGATCTAAGGTCAATCTTGGAAAACCAATTCGCACCTTGTAGTTGGTCGAATAAATCATCAATTCTCGGGAGCGGATATCGATTCTTCACCGTGAGTTTGTTTAACTCCCGGTAATCGATACACATTCGCATGCTCCCATCTTTCTTTTTCACAAACAATACCGGTGCGCCCCAAGGGGACACACTCGGCCTTATAAACCCCTTGTCGAGCAAGTCTTGAATCTAAGACATTAATTCTTGTAACTCTGATGGCGCGAGTCGGTACGGCGCCTTAGCTACAGGTTTCGTGCCTGGAACCAATTCGATTCCGCACTCTACTTCTCGTTCGGGCGGTATTCCCGGTAAGTCTTCCGGAAACACATCTTCATAATCACGTACCACCGGTACGTCTCTGATCTTCGGTGATTTTTTCCCGGTTCATTTGCATATATCATAAACGCTCTACATCCGTGCCTCATAAGCTTGTGAGCTTTTAACAATGAGCATATCACAGGATTACCTCCCTTCTCACCATAGATAGTAACGTGTTTTCCACTCGGAGATGTTAACTTTATCTCTTTATGGAAACACACGACCTTTGCGTGGTATCGGGATAACCATTCCATCCCGACAACCACTTGAAATTCTCCCATCGACATCGGGATTAGGTCAATTGAGTATTCTTCGCCATCAATACTCAATTTGCAGTTTTGACAAGCATCACATACTATAAAGCTCTTGTTGTCCCCTATTTCAACTTCTAAGGGCATAGGTAATTTCGTCAATACAAATGAAGGATGTCGAATAAATCCATGTGAAATAAAGGATTTATTCGCACCCGTATCGAATAATACATGTGCAGGAATTGAGCTTATTGCGAATATACCTACGACCACATCGGGTTCTGTCTTTGCTTTGGCTGTGGTTAGTTGAAAGGATCTGGCCTTCACCTTTTGAGTTTCTGTTGGCGATTCCTTGCTATATTTCTTTCCAACCAAGTCCGGGCATTCGGACTTCTTGTGGCCCGGTTGGAAACATTTGTAGCAAACAGAAACTTTTCCCGGGCATAGCGAAGTCGTGTGCCCCGTCTTTCCGCATATGGGACACGGTTTGTCTTTGAAGCGACACTCGCCTTTATGCCCCTTCCCACACACTTTACAACTTGGCGATCCGTCCTTCACATCATATTTTTCATGCCGACTTCATTGTATCCGCCTTCTTTGTAGGACTTAGATTCACATCCTGCGCCCTCCGTTCGCCCCTCTCTACTTGTTTCTTTAATTCAATCTCCCGCTCCCGGGCGGTGTTAATGATTTCAGTGAGGGTCTCGTACTTCGAGGGAGTCATGAACTCCCGATATTCAGCGCTCAGCATGTTGTAATAGTAGTATATCTTCTGTTCCTCAGTCGTCACTAACTCATCACAAAATCTCAGCTTGTCGAGAAAGATACCTGTGATCTTATCAATCGATTCACCCTTTTGCCTTAACTGGATAAATTCCTCCTTGATTCTGTTGATGACCGCCTTGGGGCTATGGTGTTTAAGGAATGGTGCCTTAAACTCGTCCCAAGTCATAGCCTTTGCAGCTTTGGCCCCAATCTCCTTCTTCATATTATCCCACCAGTCCTTGGCTTAACCTCTTAACTGACCCGTACCGTAATCTACAAAATCGCTTACATCACAGTGGGTCCTTTCAAACACTCCCTCGATGTCGCTTAGCCACCGTTGGCATATTATCGGATCGACCTCCCCATTATAAATTGGCGGTTTACAAGCCATGAACTCTTTGTATGAGCAACCTTTTCGTTCTCCGGATTTTTCCTTCATTAGGTTGGCATTGTCTTCCAACCTTTTAATCCGCTCTTCTACCGAAAGCACCGTATTTTGAATCTTGTCTATAAAACCAGATAGACTATTCTCAATTACCTTTCCTACTTCTTCAGCAATCACTCCTCTCATTTGTTCGGTGACTACCAGCACCGTATCATCATTCCCTCCATCGGGCATTTTGAATCTGAAATGTTTATACTCATTATTAAACATTTCATTTTATAACATATGCATCATTCGTTTTGGTTTAGCCAAGTTCACCACTTGCTTAAACCATTCATGTTTAGTTCACTTTCCGGGTTTAAGTGTGTTAACACACTCTTCCCATGCACATCAACTCGAATTTCTTTTTCTAATAATCTAATAAAATTTACTAAATGACTAATTCTTACCGGACGTTTGATCAAGCATCGAACCGAACACACTTGTTATAACATTGAGCTCTGATTACCAACTTGTAACACCCGTCTAATTTAATTAAGATTTTCTTATAAAAGTACGCATTATTAAACCAAATGCATAATCTCAAAAACTTAGTTATGATGGTAAGCATACATAGTGGTAGTACTCTAGTTAACTAACTAACTAGTTAAAACATTGAAAACGTTAAGTTAAGTGTTTACAAAACGAACATTGTCTACAACAAAGTTAGATAAACGCGGAAGCTTCAAAATGTTGTATTCGGTTCTTGGATTCTTACTTGATCGCCATCCGGAGTATGACCTACTTCACCTAATGTCAAAACCACGATAAATGTTAGTTTTTACAACGTTAAAACTCGTATAATCAAATTCTAATATCAAAAAATTAGAAAACAAAATAAAAATTTGGAATTTAGTCTGTCGCGCCACACGACAGACTCCCTTCAAGCTTTCGCGCCCGGCGAGCGCTTCCGCGTGTCGCGCCAGGATAGATGTTCCCTATCGCGTGCCGCGGGGGAGCCACTTTTCCAGCAGGTGCAGGTCTGAATCCTGCATTTCCTGCCCAGATCCATTTTTTTTAAATTCAAGTTCAAACGTTCATAACTTTCTATCTAAGGGTCCGTTTTAGGTGATTCTTTTTCCTACGCGTCCGTAATTTAATTACCAACGCATCTATCATGATTATCTTGTCAAAGATTGAGTTTACGGACCGAAAGGCTAATAGCCCCATTTTGTTTATCCAACCCGCATAGTTTCGCATCATAATTCTACCACTTATAATTTATGACTTCGAGGCATATTTACCCATTTCCAGGGCTTATGATCATTAGCGTATCATTACCAATTCTATGGTTTTATGCTCTTGTGATCCACAATCGCCAAATGATATTCAAAACACATTCATAATATCTACAAAACATTTATTTGACCCGTTTGGCTCATTTATGGAATCCTCCATTTTCAATGAATACCAAAGATTTTCTAATCAAGTTTTGACTCGTTTAACCAGGTAGTGATCATCGTCACTTCTACTAATGCTACACTTCCTTAAAAACACAATTTCAAGCGACTAAAATATACAATTAACAAAATGTAACAGAAACATGGTTACATACCTTTAAAGCGCTCCATTCAAACGCGTATCACCACCGGCTTGTCCGCTTGACGTCCTGGTTTCCTTGCCTATAGAGTTCAACCACGAATCGTTTAGAACTCTTTTCATATCACTTAACGCATTGTTCGCCATAATATACAAGTGTGCGTTTTAGTTCAAATTTCCAATAGTTAGTTTTCTTTTAGGCATTTCTACAAACATCTAAAAGCCATAATTTCATACAATTTACAATCAAGTTCATAACTAGTCATTTAGCCAAGATTAAACATCAATTAGGCAATTTCTTGTCAAATTTTCACATAAAAATTTTGAAATTACTTCATAGAGTTCAAAATACACTAGAATGATAATCATAATCCTAGTGTTTAACATGTTTTTACAAAACCCACTAAACACCTACATTGGTGATTATGGAATTCACAAGGAATGAGCAAAATATCAACAAGCTAATGACTAGGGTTTATTCCTAGACACAATTTCATTCCAAATTCGTCCAAACAACAATCATGCAAACACAATTTCGAATCATAAGTGTTCATCCAGAATTTGGATGGAATCAAATAGTGAGATTTTTACATACCTTATGATCCCTTTACTGAGGCGATCACTAATCTATGCTTGGATTTCGATTTGGAACAGAATTAGACCTTCAATTTGATTAATTAACTAGAACTAGAGTTTGGAGGAGAGGTCTTGGTCGCCCCCCTGTGTTTGATCGAACCAGGCACACACACAAGTGTGTGTTTGGTGTTTTAAATTTTGTTTTAATATAATTGGTTTCAAATTTAACACCTTTGGCCCTCCAACTATTATTAGGTTTTTAATTTAGGTGTTTTAACCCACTCACATGTCACTACAAGACTTCTATCTAACTAGGTTATTTTTATTCCTTGTTAGTTCATTTTATTTATTATCAACATCGAATTTATAATAAAAGGTTTATATTTTAGGGGTGTTACAGTGTGCGAGTGCGAGTTAGGGTGCTCCGCACCCTTCGCGAGTACACTAGTGTGTGCTTCCATGTAATAATAAGGAAGCAGTGTTCCCGCTTAAATACCCCTTTAAGTTTCATCTCTCCTCCTATGTGGGCAAGGTGCCACTTTCCCATTGTTTCAGCATTCAATGTTTTAAACACCAAACTTTGAGCATCGATATCTCATTCATCTTAGCTCCGTTTTGGGCGCGGTTTAGTTCATTGCGAAGCTCTTCCAACATAGAACACAAACCCACAAATAAATATATAAAAACTACTCAGTCTTTTATATTTATTTCTAGTCCAAAAATAGGAAAATGCATTTCCTATATTTGTGAAAATTATTATTTTCACCAAATTTCCAACAATCTCCCACATGAATAGAAATTGATCTATCAAGTTTCAACGATACACATTCAGTAGTTGAGTATTGCAAGATAGGTAGGTGTAACCTTTGAACCTTCTTTTGTGAAGCATACTTAGCCTCCTAGGGTCTTGTAGACGTGGTGTCTTTGAACAATCCCCCATTTATATAGGCGACAATATACATTCACACAATACTATCCCTGGTTTAGTCAAGTCCTCATGGTTGTGTCCGTTTATGGTCATGGAACACTTTCCTGGTTCTGCGAGAGTTCTAGGATTTGCGCCTCCCCACAAATCCATTCGAAGCGACCCCACTTCTCTCTAACATAGGTGATTCCTTCGAATCATTAAAAGCATCATGGTTAATTTAGATTTACCTAGATCCTTAACCTCAACATGCTTAGCCTTCCTTCATGTCACTAATTAGAATGGACTAGGAAGTATGTAACTCCCTTTGATTAATTTTGGGGTACCCCCCCCCCCCCCCCACAGTGACTCCCTTTGGGTTTATGATTAAGTTATCCTATTGAACCTAGATCTTGGGATCTCCAGTCAACAAGGTTAGGTTTCCCTCATATTCCCTTCTTCTATGGGCTTCAGTCCCATTCCTCTTGACGACTTATAGACTAAATCTCTGCTTAAGCCCTTTGTTTACGGGTCTGCAATGTTCTCATTTGAGCTAACATAGTCAATTGAGATAACACCCGTTGAGATTAATTGTCATACCGTGTTGTGTCTATGTCGAATGTGCCTTGATCCGCTATTGTACATTGAGCTTTGAGCTCTAACAATCACCGATTGATTGTCACAATGTCACACCCCCAAAATACCACATGCGGTAACCCCGCTTGGCGTGTGACGTACCAGGATCTAGCCACCAATCACATTGAACTAACCATAATATGTTTAACAAAATTTTCATTTATTAAGTAAAACATTCGTAAAACATATTCCAATTTTAATAGTGTCAGCGGAAGCAAATAATAAAACACCGTTCAAATAACTCAAAACCAATGTATGCTAAATAAGTAAACAAGTCTTGTAATTCCAAGCTACACGACCCATGACCACTCCAACCATCCAGATAGGTAAGTCTCTCGTCCATAGTACCTAACGCCCTGCGAGCATGCAACAAGTGTATCAGACAAGGCTGGTGAGTTCATAGTTTTACAAAAACGTTGGTTACCAAGTATTTAGTTAAGTTCAATGATTGCAATTCTAAAAACAATGTTGATAATACCCCGATACAAGACGTCTCCTGATTTATGTTTTACCCTTACCCCAATGCCCTTATCCAAGCATTGGTCATGATTAGGTCATTACTTCAACACCCGTCCTCTCCGATACGGGGTGAGGATGCCAACCCTAAGTAGCGCTACCAACTAATACCCGCTTACCTCCCCGGTACAAACAAATGGGACTTAAAAGATGATAGGATGAGTATATTATCCAACATTCATTATTTTTACCCGCAAGACATATTCCCTCAGGAATACCCATGATTTACCCAAAAATTTATCCCTCTCACGGATACCCAATGACTGTCCCAACCACTGGGACGCATGCTCAAGAGGAATGAACTCATCTTTGCTTTGCTCGGCAGGCAATTTACTTGTTTTAAGGTTGGTCAACCACGTCCTATTATGGTTACCAATATTAGTTAGGTTTTTGTATACACGTATTTCATGTATTAGTACACATAACTAACAAATAGCATGCAAAGTATCACATATTACATATCCATCATACGGGCCACGTATAAATGTTAACGCTAATCACAACAGGTGAACAGTAACATGAATATCCAAATATAAACGGTTTGTGCAGCTCATTCATCATATGGTCCAATTAATACGAGTGTGCGGTCTAATCTGAATGTGCGGGTCCAAAACAGTGTTAGGCCCAACACTGGGTGTGTGGCCCACTATCAGGCGGCCCACATAAAGTGTGCGACTGTGAAGGTGTGCGACTATGCATTAAGGGGTTATACCTTATGCATCAAGGATATTAATATATAGCGTGTGTGCATCATAGATGAGTAGACTGTGCATTGATGATTGTACAAAGAGAGTGTGCGACCCAAGGTGTACGACAGAAATTATTTCATCAGATAGTTAAAGAAAGCACATTTAAATATCAAACATCATGAGCATCCTTTTGAGAATTTCACTAACACTTTCTTAATGTCATTATCCATTCATTTCCAATAGATGAGTTATCTAAACAAGTGAGTAAACACGACCATCCAAAACATCAGAATAATCGGTGGACCACATGTTACAACAGCAAGCATCCACGTCTCTTTTCAGTCAAAATGGTTTATTCAGAACAACCATCAAACAACCCCATCATATTTCACAGTTTCATTATTGTTCAATTTCACATTCCTAATCTAGCATTCATGAAACCTCAAATCACCAAATCAACAAACACCAGTGTAAATCCGAGCTAGTAGTTTTTATTACAAGAGGAACACATCTGCATTCGAATGATATACAAAACAGATTGTCGTAAACATTCTAAAACACATTCTTGAATCTATTTATACCACAACAGGTGCATATACTAACATATAACAACCAGTGAACATAAGTTTAGTCTTTTCATAAAGACCCCTATCATCAGCCTATTCACATATCTTATTTAACATAACAAGTTTCTTCTGACATTTACATAGATTCCGTATATACCTATATATTCACTTACGATCCACGTAACACGTTTCACAATTCATATCCTAGCAAATCTAAGAATCAGCACACCCGATCGTACACGAGTTCATGTTTTTGAACTGAAGTCGAACCGGAGCTCGTTCCCATGCATACTCTTTGTGTTTTCTATCGGGTATATATATACATATACGCAGTTACTTAAACAAGTATTTCTAGGATTCATGTACGGTTTTCATGGCTTTAAAACGAAGTCGACAGGTATGAGTAAAGCGAATCCGGTCATCATATACTTCGTATATATATCGCTTGCAAACTAAACACTTATCATCTATGCTTTCATGTATATCATCGAGCATGGAGTGTTCATATACATGTCATCGCACCAGCACATACTTTCATATATATATATCATGAACAATTCATATGCATATCATCGAACCAGTATATACTTTCACATAGTTTCATGTAATCACTTAATCACGGCACATGAGCATTCGCAGATTTATGCACTTAATCAAGTTCGCATATCATAAACATTCGAGCGCGGTACCGCATATCATCAAGCACATAGATCGCATGAGTAGACTACACATAAACGAAACCGTGACAAGTCGTCTAACTAGAACTACGAACGAGAGAGAGATAGATGATCTTACCGGTGTTTGGCGGAGGCGGCACTCGCCGGGGAAGAAGATGGTGATGGCTGGTTCGTTGCGGGATTCCGAGTAAAGGAGCGGTGAGGAAGACAATGGGTTCTGCGGAGGGGCGGGTAGGGTTTTTCCTCTTGTTTAGATATCCTTCTATCATCCTTTCACGCACATAATATATGTTTCAAGATATAGAGACGGTTTGATGATTGCCTGGGCCGAGAGATAAAGGGTTTTGGGCTGGATGTTGGCTGCCAATCCACGCAAAGGAGGAGTGGAGGTGTGTTGTGCATGTTATCTTACCTATTTATTTAGTATCATTATATTATATATATATATATATATATATTATATATTATACAACTAATCTTAAGATATATGTAATATATATATATTAAACCAACTATGGTTCAACGGTTCGGATCGGTTCAGCGCGATAGGGATTTGGTTTCGAGTAATAAGGTAGCACACTATAAAAATTAGATAAATATATAACCAATTCGTCACACAAGTTCTCTCAATTATAACAGTAATATCCGTACACAACATTAATGATGAAAGCTAAAATGAACGGTTTTTACCTCGAGATTACGGGTTGTCACACACAATGTATGCAAATCACCAACAAAGGCTTTGGCCATCTTGGAATATCTTCCACAAATTGACATAGCCACTCTGCCTCTTCCCCGCTTTTATCCAAAGCGGCGAACTCGGATTCCATCGTGGATCTAGCTGTAACAGTTTGCATGAATGACTTCCAAGCTATAGCCGATCCCGCAAGTGTAAACACGTGTCCACTTGTCGATCTATGATCTTTTATATCCGATATCTAGTTTGCATCAGTATATCCTTCGATCACTACTGGATCACGGGTATAGTGTAATCCGTAATGTAACGCTTCGCTTATTTGTACCTTCCCAATTTAGCAAGAATTATTGTACTTTCCATTTTAGACACTTGTACTTTTGTTATATTCTATTTTCGTTCCAACTTGTAATCCGGGACGATTAATCATAATGAAAACGCAATTATTTTAATCATATTCATGTGCAAACTTGTAATCACAATTCACATTTTGAATGCTATATTATGCATGATTCTCGATTCTTAGTTACACATTGATGCTTGATACTCGAAAAACCGATTAAAAACGTTTAAATCATTCGAAAACCGACTTATATTGTGTAAATTCGATATTCGAGACCCAATCAATCTATAAATTATGTTAAAAACTAAAAAGAAATGCATAAAATAAACAAGCCCATAACATTAGGCCAAAAAAAAAGAAATTATACAAATGGACCAATTTTCAACTTTCCATACCTCTTTCACCACCTTAAACCCTAATCTCTCATCTATAAATACCACACTCATTCCACCACTTTTCTTTGCCATTTCTCAAAGAATTCTTCCTTCCTCTTGAAAGTGAGTTCCATCTCCTTTCACCTTCTTCTCTTCTTGTTGTTGTTTATTTTTTTATGTTTTCATACTTCCCCATATTGGAGAAATCCTATGGAATGTCACAAAATGTTTGCCATGGTAAACAAAGATGGTGCATCACCAAAATAAGAACCAATCTTGGGTTTTTCTTTTACATGTTTTTTTATATATTTAATTATGTCATTTCCATCTTACATTACTAACCATGATCAGTTATTAAAATGCTTAACTTAATATTGTTTAACTCTTTATTATATGACTAAACTAATACACTAACCGCTAACAATTTACATTCATGTCGTACCTAACTTCTAACATTTACATTATACTTTTACATTCATGTCTTGTCTAACTTCTAACAATTTACATTCATGTCGTACCTAACTTCTAACATATTGTGATTTTACATTCATGTCTTTTACTTCTAGTTCATGTTCACGCATTTGTTTGACCCGTCTGGGCTAATTCGCCAAAACCAAACCAAGACACCAAACTAACCAAATGTTGAGTGATTTTGTGTTAAGATAGGCACTTGTAATGGTTAGGATGCAAATTCAATCATTTACCTACTTGCGTGAACATTTTGCATCTATTTTACATAATTTTCAAAAACCAAACCAAATTCCACTTTTCACCTTAGAACATGTAAATATTATAGTAAATATATTTAGACATAAAATAAATAATACACACATATATATATATATATATATATATATATATTGTTAGTAATTCTACTAATTTAATTTTCTAAATTTAATTAGTCTAATCATTCATTTTTTCATCTATTTACCATAAACAACCTACTTATGCATTATAGGTGATATTACATATAGTTATATAACAAGTTTATATAATTATTTAATATCTCTATACATATACATTTGTAATTGATAAGTTATTCTTTATTTCTCATTTACATCTCTAAACTAATATTCAATTATCTCTTTACTTATTTCATACACATAAATTAATAGTGTCCAAAGTGAGTGTTTAGTCAAGATAATATTTTTATGTATTTTCATATCTTATTATTATTATCATCATTATCATCATCATTCATTTCTTATTCAAATCTCATTTACATTCCAACTTCTAAATCCTTGTACTTACACACCTTGTTCATCCTTGTTAGGATAATTTGGTGCTTCAACCTTTCAAGACGACCATCTCACGTTTGTGGAAACCACTTGCAAACTGTGAGTATACTCGATCTCATTTCCGTTTTAAACACATTGGGTGCAACATGTACATTATACAAAAACACGCAACACTTGAGACTTGTTTATTCAAAATCAAACTCTATCCACATTTTAAACATGAAAACATGTGATACTTGTTAATCTCATATGCTATGTATACATTGTGTCTATATGCTCATTAACTTTGCTAGCCTACCTTAACAATTATAGCGCTATAAGATTAACGCACCGCCTCGATTCTTAGGGTATTGTTAAGCAAAACATGTTAAACCCCCTTCGTTTTGACGATGTTGGGAAGTCAAGATTGCGTTGGAAACTTTGGTTTGACATATAGTTTACGCTAGTACAACATATTAGTAACTTGTATACATTATTCATGTTGGATATGAGCACGTTTAAACATTTTATTCTTATTATGCTATGTATCAAACTTGTATACTCGCCAACATTTTTGTTGATCTTTATTTTAATACATGTTATAGGTTGAAAAATGATGCTAGTGAATAAACAAAGTTTAGGGTGGACTTAGAACACACCTTAGAAATAAACAATGTTTTGGATTCTATGTTTTGATATAATTTGATTATGTCTTGAACCATGTACGACAATTTAGTATTTTATGAAATCTTGATTAATTATATTGTCACAATTAGTGTTATGATACTTTGAACGATTTGTTTTCGTCTCACTCCGATGTTTTCGCCATCGGTTGGGGTGTGACACGTAATCTCTTGTGTATCTTATGTATCTAAGCACCCCAGTGATAACTTTCCAATGATCCGAAGTTGGATTACTGGTGTATCTACTTAGCCTACTCACAACATATGCTAAGTCAGGTCTAGTACATGTCATTAGATACATGATACTACCAATTATCCTTGAGTACTCTAACTGAGCAACACTCTCGCCTCTATTTTTCCTTAGACATTGGGTGTTATCAATTGGAGTTCGAGCTATAGTCGTATCATCAAATTGAGTTTCCCAAGGATCTTATCTATGTAGTGAGATTGACTCAATACAAGACCATTTTAGGTTCTAGTGATTTTTACTCCAAGAATCACATCCGCTAGGCCCATGTCTTTCATGCCAAATCTCGCTTTCAACATGTCTTTAGTTGAGTTGATCATATTATCATCACTCCCAATGATAAGCATATCATCTACATAAATACATAAAATTACATAACCCCTTGGTGTGTCTTTAAAGTAGACACACTTGTCACACTCATTTATTTTGAAACCATTGTCAATCATGACATGATCAAACTTTTGGTGCCATTGTTTTGGAGCTTGCTTCAAGCCATACAAAGACTTGACAAGTTTACATACTTTGCCCTCTTTTCTTGGGGCGGAAAAACCTTCAGGTTGTTCCATGTAAATTTATCTTCTAAATCGCGATTTAGAAATGCAGTCTTTACATCCATTTGGTGAACTTCCAAATTTCTTAGAGTCGCAATTGCAACAACCAATCTTATAGAGGTTATTCGGGTCACAAGAGAGCAAGTATCAAAGTAGTCTAGACATTCTTTTTGTCTAAACCCTTTTATTACTAACCTCGCCTTGTATTTATCAATACTCCTGTCTGCTTTCATCTTCCTTTTGAATATCTAACGATATCCAAGTGGTTTACAACTGGGTGGAAGATCTACTAACTCCCAAGTATGATTTTTGCAATATAGAATCAATTTCATTCTTAATTGTTTCTTACCATTGAGGTCCTTCTATGGAGGTAATCGCATCGCGGTAGGTATTGTGCTCGCCCTCAACCATATAGCTCATGAAGTCTGGACCAAAAGATTTTTCAACCCTTGGTCGTTTGCTTCATCTAAGCTCACCCTCCTCAACCTCAGGTCGCTCATGTCTTTCATCTAACCATGTAGATGAACTTGGACCTGCTTCGTCAACCGTTGTGTAGGTCCACTTGGAGGATCAAGATAACCTACTTCCTTGTTTGTTAACACAAATACGAGTGCGGAATCCACGTAGTTATGCAAACCGAAGCAAAGAAATGGAAAACACAACTAACCAAAGATTCACAATCTTAGATTAAGTGAAGAGAATCAGTACAACACATACACACAGTGTTTACAACTCACAGGGAATCTCTTACCAAAATGAGGTGCAAGTGACTGTTTATATAGGCCCAACACCCTGTAACCCTACAAAGAAGGTTATTGGGCTCACGAACAATCTTCAGGCCCCACGAAGAATAGGGGTTCTTCATGGACCATTCCAGCAAACAATCCATCACCACGAAGAATGGTTCTTCGTGGTGAACAATAAAGACCATTGTTCGTGAAACATGTAATCACACGAAGAATAAGGGTTCTTCGTGGGGACCCTATACACAAACATAACTTGCAGTATCAAAACACATAAACAACTAACAGTTGCACACATGCAAACTGTTTTACAACGCTAACAAAGAAAACGTTGTGCTAAGTCAAGATAGGAGGATATCTTGACTTGTTCGACTCGACCAAAACTATACAGAACATAAATAAAGACCGTACAAATTACAACGTAATAAGAACAAGCGACAGACACAAAACTGCACCAACAAACTCCCCCTTGGCTGTTGCTTGGCCTTCGGTCTTCATCCCTTAGTGGCCTGTCTCGGACCACGAGCTTCCCGCGTGAATACCTCGGTAGTAGCAAAAACAAGCGACGCGTTGAAATAGCAACGCTTGATGCACGTCCTTGTCTTCATAAAAGATATCGTGTTGAAGAAGTGTCTTGATGTCACCAGCTGACATATTCACAATCCACATTGGATCAAGCATTCGAAAATTGCCTTCGTCGTTCTTGAACACAATGACCACTTCATGAGTGTCTTAATCATAGCACCACAGCTTCGTGTTACCCAAAAATCTTGTTTCATCGGCATGAGAGGTATCTTGTCCATAACCTTCACTGGCTTGTATACAAGCTTGTAACGAGCGGTGTTGGTGTCCGGATCCAACGTATACTTTATCTGCTCATGCATTGGGAACTGAGGCTTGTACAGTTCATCCTTCCAACCCTTGCGACGTTCAATCCGTAGCTTTCTTGCACAAAGTGTTGCACCTTCATAGTTGGATCTGTTGAACAGGTTTAACTTCGGTAATGCTGCAACATCATAGAAAGGCAAAGTTAAGATGCTAAGGAGTGAGTTAAAGTATTAGATTCCGTTTTCACGTTTCACCGCCATGCAGTGAATATCTTTAACGAACATCCAACTAAGGATTTTTCCTTGCGGTCTATCCTTCTGATACTTTAAGTAGTCGACTTGTACAAGAGGAGGAGCTGGCTTTTAAAACTTCGCCAAGAAATGTTTTCTCCATTCTTCAAATGTATCAGTGGGAATTGCAGATGTGTCACGACTCTTCAATTTGTTGTCGACCTCATCTACATTCTCACGAAGCCAGTCACCATCAAACGGATTAAATTTTGTACCGTCTTTACGAACATACATTGACTTCTTTGCATCCCCTTCAAACACGATTCTTCCAAACCTTCCAAATTCACTACCTCGGGCTCACTAGGTATCTCGTCGATAGTAACATCATCTACTATCTCCATCTCTTTCAATGCTAAAATCTGTTCACTTGAGAGTTCAGAAATAATCTCTCCTTCTTCCAATTCTTCACCAGTTACAAGGTGACAGACCTGTAACGCTATATCTTCTGATCTTAAAACCACATCACCACCTCTTGTTGAGCTTTCACCAACCCTTAAAACCACATCGCCACCTGTAACACCTCGTAAAAATCACGACCAATATAATGAAGACAAGTGTCATGGACTTTAAACGTGTAATGAATTGATCTGGAGGGACTGAAATTGTCAACCAATGTAAATATGTGAATAAAGGGATCCAAAGTGTCAACATGCCATTCTTGTGCCTCTGATTGACCTCACACAACGTTCGTATTCTTTAACGAATAATTTATCGAACATTGGAAGTCGTTTGTGTTAAAAATAAGGATCTTGCGAAGCAAAGGGGTTAAAAGTGTCAACATGTTGAAAGTAACCTCTGAGTGACCTTTTAACGAGCCTAAAAACATTGCAACAATTATATATTTTGATCTCAAGAATATTAGATATTAATTTTGTGGAGTTTTGAAGAAAACAAGACTTTTCGGGTGATCGTATAACTAACCGGGAGATTAACGGATTTAGTTAATGACCCAAGGTCCTTAAAAGTTAACTATGGGGGTCCAAAGTGCAATAAATGAAAGTAAAATAAAGTTTAAATGGACCAGGGACCAAAAATGCAAAGTGTGGAAACTTGTTACCGGAGAAAGCCCTCCACGCGGGCCGCGTAGGCCTATCAGATGCAGGAAAAAAACGACAGATGCATGTACAGCAGGTTGCACCGCCATTGCATGGTGGTTTTCAATTTCAGGGACTGAGCCAACAGTATTACATGCATAGGGGACACCTGGGAACATCAGAAATCATTTGTAGGCTTGTGTGGAATGATCTTGTGAGTTTTGAAGTCCTATATAAGAACTTCTTGTTTGCTAGTTCATGGCACATTCTCAAAAAATTATTCAAACTCACTCTCTGGAGCTCTCTGGACTTAAAGCATGTTTCCCTCAGCTCCTAATTCGTGCTAAGATCCTTTGTAAGCATTCTTAGCCTCTCTAGTTCAAGATTTATTAGTCTAATGACCAAAAGTCAAAGCCGTCGTAATTAAGCTTTGACTTAGCGATTAATCACTAATGGTCCAGCCATTATTCGAATTGAAAGTGGCTATGAGTTGGTAATTATGTGGGTAATAGGTCCTTAAAAGGGCACCCCGTGATTATCACTCTAACTTGGTCAATTGTCGGGTCACACTTAATATTAAAAAGTCAACAGAAAGCTTTTTTGCAAATAAACTCATAACTGATAATGTAGAGGTTATGGAACATGTTTTAACACTAAAATAACTTGGTAAATAATGTAAGAACATGTCTAAGCATGTTCAACCCGACAATTCTGAGTTTAGGCTCGGTTCGGAACCGAAAGTCGCAAAAGAAGACTTTTGCTTTGACTTTCAGTTCTGACCCGATTTAGCTTGTTTTAGATATGCCTTAAGGTTCCTTTAGGACCATATTATAAATTAGTAAAACCCTCTGAGTTTATACTACATGGTTTCTTATTAATCTGATTCATTTGCATGTTTCCGTTAATTGCTTAAATGTTGACCATTATGCCCTTTTGACATTAAAACAAGATTTTTGAAAATATGAGAGGACAAAAACCTTTATTACTGATTTATAAACATGTCCTAAAAATTTGACATCAGTTTGTGGTCTAAATTAAGAGTTATGCTCAATATCGTAATTTGAAAGCTTTTTATTAATTAAACGGCATTTTTAGCATAAAGCCTACTTAAACCCAAATTTTGACACCAAACTTTTTACCCACTGATGTAGTATAATATTTTGGGATTTTTGAAGATTTTTATTAATTTTTAAACTGGTCATAACATGGGGTTCTTGCTTTGATTCGGTAATTGACGGTTATACCCTTTTTGCTAATAAAATGAGTTTTACATAATATTTTGATACCAAACCTTTTTCTATTGATTCTGTATGTTAAATAAAATATTTTAAGCCTTCTGGACTGATAAAAATCTCAGCTTTCCTTATATAACCTGGAAATCGCCTCAAACCGACTTTTTAAGCATTTTAAACACATAGTATGGATTAAAACTATTTTTGACACACAAGACTTAATACCTACTGATGTTTTAAGTATATTTTTATACTTTATCAGTAAGAAAAAACTTTGAACTCAGATTTCCAAAATTGACCTTTAAAGCTTATGTGAAATGATCAAAATGCCCCTACGGTGCATAGTTTGGTTATGAATGATAAATTTCACATATATGCAATACCCTACGGATATGACTTGCAAAAATAAATATTTTTTACTGATCATTTTAGACCAGAACCTCAGATTAATATTTTATGTCTTTTATAATCTTTAAAATGACCAAAATACCCCTACGGGGCATAAATTGGTTTTAAATCCGTTTTAGGCATAATGGAAGGTATCCTACTGATATCATAACACATTTTAAGCATATTAACTTAGGGAACCTGTACATGACTCATTTGGTTACCCGTTATGCATTTTTCGCGTTCGGTACGGTTTATGTGAGTAGTTTGCATAAATTGACCGAAACGGGTCAAACCTTATCATTTTTACCTCAAAATCTAGAATGTGTTTAGTTTACCCATATTATACAAGTCTTCATACTTGTCGGGTCTAAACCAAATTCTAATCCGGTCTTCGCTTAATCTTGCGTTTTGAACCGTATATCTTTCTTTAAAACTAACCGGTCTAAGTTTAAACTTAAGTAAGACCCGTTAGGAATCTAATAGGTTATTAAAAACCTTCGTTCCAGATTTAGGAGCCCAGTAAAAGATATTTGCACCTGTTGATTGTATACGGCTGGGATAAATTTGTATAATTTACTTTTAGACTTTCGCTGTGCATTAAACTGTGATATATTGACTATGATGATATCAACTACATCACGATACTCCCCACCGGGCCCACCGGTAATACGTGGAAATACCGGGGTGTGACAGGTTGGTATCAGAGCCAACATTGAGTGAATTAAACACTAGCCTTTTGTGTTTAATCTCAATGACATAGTTGCACATTCCTTGACTTCCGTGTCTAGGCAAAAGACTTAGGACTAATCCTAATCTTTTATTTTCTCCTTTATTGTTTTCCTTTGTGTTTCTTTTGTTTGTATTGACAGGAACAGAAGATTCCACCGCGTATTAGAGGACGAGGAAGAGGCTGTAAAGCCCCAATCTTCACCAGCCATGACCATGAAGCCGGGCCATCACACCAGCGAACTCCTTCAGTGACGATGAGCACTAGTCCCCAAGAAGACTGGAGGACATACTTAGAGCCTGCGAGGCGTTCTGTCTCGCTAAGCTCCTCACCTTCGTACCACGACTCCTTCAGGCTCCATCAAGGCAACGAGTCCGAACATTCTCGCCACTCCTACTTGCCGTTGCAGCGGTCGGGTTCACACTGTGCCTTTGAGGACCCGACCCCGTATTTTCAGAGCCGGTTCAATCCGGCAAATCAGGTGCAAGTACCAGTGGGTTTTAACCCATTGGGACTAGAAGATCATTTCTCCGGTGACCAAGCTATGGATATGGATGATGACCCCGATCCGGAGATGCCACCGAGTGGGACGCCGACGCATCCCATCGAGATTTCTGACGAATTTTCCTTTCACGGTTCACCATATCGGGGCCCAGACAGCTATGAAGCAAGGTTTGCCTCATACCCTTGGGAGTTCACTCCCCCTTTTAACCCAGCACCTCAGCAGCAGGATCCCTCCGAGGTTTCACAATTCCAGGCGGTTACTCCACCGCCACCGCCACCGCCGTCGCCAGAGCAGCAGCCGCCTTCGGAGCCACCGAGGCGGAGAAGATCAGGAGCACGGATGTTCGTGCGAGGGGGATTCCATTTCAGCACCCCTCAACCCTCCAGTGGCAGTCACTACCCGCCACTGTATGAAGACCCGCGGATGTGAGGGCCTTCAAACCCATTTTCTGAGATGGACTATGCGCCAGTCGCACCACCCTCACCACCACATATGGGTTTTGATAACCCAATTCCTTCATACGCCGGTGCAGCGGCGTATAACCCTTTTGAGCAGCCAGGCCATTCTGGCTACAATTACTACAGCGCCCCTGATGTTGACCCATATCTTGTAGCGGCAAACTACAATGCTCTTCATCCTGAAGGGCCCTATGGAGCTTCCTACCAGACTGGATACCCAGCTTATGGGTATCAATACCCACCACCTCCTCAACCTCTGCTGCAGCAGCAGCCGCAGCCACCACAGATCCAACCACCGCAGCAGCAAGAGATTCTTCAGAGGTTGAGCCAGGTGGAGCGAGAGGTTCAAAAGGAGCGTAGAAGCCACCGGGGATTTCTGAAGGGTTTGGCAAATCTGATCAAAGGGAAGAACAAGAGGGATCATTGAAATTCCTTATTTGTTTGTTTGTATTTCTTTAATTTTCAATTAAGTCCCGGTGTGGACATCTATTTATGTACCTAGTCCCTGCGAGGACTTGTATTTTCAGTTTAGCCCCTGTGTGGGCAAGTTATTTTTGTAAAAGTCCCGTTTAGGGCAATTATGTACTCCTTTTTAAATTTAGAGGAATGTTTTGATTAAATTTCATTTTGTCACTATGTGCATCAATATAAAATAAGAAATAAATAAAAATATATCATTTCTTTTGTAAGATCTGCCATTATATATTAAACAAAATCTTAAAGGTAAAACCTAGCCATGTGTCATTTTAAGACAGGGCCATGATGGCAGTTCTCTATTTAGATTCAGATCCTTGTTAACATCTGAAAACATGTTAACACTCCTGGCAAATGTGATTCGATAAAATCACACAAGCCATCCTTATATTGGATTCTTCCAATTCTTTTCTCTATTTTATGTAATCATTCATTAGTGATGAAGTGCCTACGGGCCATATTTATTGTCCTTTGAGACAAAAGACAGTTGTAGTCTACGAATTCCTGTCAAGAAATGGTAATGAACTATGTTCAAGCCTTAATGCCTCGATCCTATAAGATCATGGCTTATAATTTAAATTTGTCCTTGTGACTAGGCCTTTTATGCCATTATAATATTTTAATAAATTATAACTGAGGAAAATTATAATGAAAAATCCTGAATGGATATGCTTAATAAATTAACCAATATGGTTTATTAATACCATGGTTAATAAATTATCAAGATGACAATTCTGTTATAGATCTCTAAATAAATCATTGTCATCATTTTATGTAGCAATCAAGCTACATGGCAGAATCTGAAGAAGTCAACAGTCACCCTATAGAAAATCATGATACTACCAGAATCAACGTAACTGGTGCGGAACTTCAAGCATTGATTGATAATGCTGTTACCAAAGCCATGGATAGGCAGTTTAATGAATCAAGTGGTACACATAGCAAGACCTTATCTGCACCTCATTCCAAATCACACTCTAAGACTCACTCTGTGGCTCACAGTATGCCACCTTCTAAATCTCATGAGTCAAAGAAGGATGATGCCCAACACTCATCAAATCAGCATAGTGTTCCGTCTAAGAAGATTGTATTCAATCAAGATCCACGTGCAAAGACCTGTTCATATAAGTATTTCGTCTCCTGCAAGCCCAGGGATTTCACTGGGGAAAAAGGAGCCATTGATTGCATGACGTGGCTAGATGAGATGGATACAGTGGTTGATATTAGTGGATGCGCAGAGCAAGATATTGTGAAGTATGTTTCACAATCGTTCAAGGGAGAAGCTCTAGCTTGGTGGAGGTCCTTAATCCAAGCTATTGGAAAGATTCCGTTATACAACTTAACATGGGCTCAGTTTGTTGCTTTGATCAAAGAGAATTTATGTCCTCAACACGAAGTTGAGAAGATTGAGACTGACTTCTTGACCTTGGTCATGAAGAATTTAGACGGCCAGGCATACCTTACTAGTTTCAATACCATGTCTAGATTAGTTCCTTACTTGGTTACACCGGAACCAAAACGTATAGCCCGTTTTATTGGGGGTTTAGCCTCGGAGATTAAAGCTAGTGTGAAGGCGTCTCGACCTACTACCTTTAGGTCTGTAGCTGATTTGTCATTATCTCTTACCCTTGATGCGGTCAGGCAGAGATCGCTTAGGAATTCTGATGAGGGGAAAAGGAAACGTGAGGATGAGAACTCACGCCGTTCGGATAAGAAACATAAAGGGAACTCGGATCACAAGAAGAGTTCGGGATTTAAAAAGGATGACCAACAGTCGGGTGAGAAGCCCAAATGCAAGACCTGCAAGAAGCGTCATTTGGGAAAGTGCATGTATGAATCAAAATCCCAATCGTAGCCTAGGGCTTGTGGGATCTGTAAATCTAGTGAGCATAAGACGTTGGATTGTAAGAAGATAAAGGATGCGACTTGTTACAACTGTAACGAGAAGGGGCATATCAAGTCTAACTGCCCAAAGTATGCCAAGAAACCTGAAGAGGGTAAAAAGACCAATGCTCGGGTCTTTCAAATGAATGCACAAGAAGCGATTCAGAATGACAACGTGATAACAAGTACCTTTCTTATCAACGATGTTTATGCAAGGGTATTATTTGATCCGGGTGCAGATAAGTCATTTGTGGATAATAAATTTTGTAAGTTATTAAATCTGCTTGTTAAAACCCTAAGCATGAAATACGAAGTAGAATTGGCCGATGATACCATAGAAACTGCTTCAACCATGTTAGATGGATGTTTTATATCCATTAGGAACCACTTTTTTCCGTTATCTTTGCTTCCTTTGAAATTAGCTGGTTTTGACATAGTAATAGGCATGGATTGGTTATCTCATAACCAAGCCCAGATTGTTTGTGACCAGAAACAAGTGGTTATCAAGACTCCGTATGGTGATCCACTTACCATACAGGGAGATACTCAGTATGGGTTGCCTAAGCAAGTGTCTATGCTTAAGGCGTCAAGGTGTTTGAAGAAGGGTTGTGTAATTTACATGGCACAGGTAACTATTGATGAACCAAAGCCCAAGGTTGAAGACATCCCTGTTATCTCTGAATATCCAGAAGTATTCCCTGAAGAACTACCTGGTTTACCACCAGATAGGCAAGTGGAGTTCAGAATCGACATTATTCTTGGAGCATCACATGTTGCAAGAGCACCTTTCAGGTTAGCACCGACTGAGATGAAAGAATTGAGAACTCAACTGGATGATTTGTTGTCCAAAGGTTTTATTCGACCTAGCTCGTCTCCTTGGGGAGCACCAATTTTGTTTGTGAGGAAAAAGGATGGATCAATGCGTTTATGCATTGATTATCGAGAGCTGAACAAGGTCACGATCAAGAACAGATATCCATTGCCCAGGATCAACGATCTATTCGATCAACTGCAAGGGGCAAGTTACTTCTCCAAGATTGATTTAAGGTCAGGTTACGATCAACTGAAGGTTAGAGATGAAGATGTGCATAAGACTGCATTTAGAACTCGTTATGGTCACTACGAGTTCTTAGTGATGCCTTTTGGGCTCACTAATGCACCAGCAGCGTTCATGGATCTCATGAATCGCATTTGTAAGCCCTACTTAGACAAGTTTGTCATCGTATTCATTGACGACATTCTTATTTATTCGAAAAATCAGGTTGATCATGAAAAGCACCTTCGATGTATCCTTAAACTTCTTCAGCAAGAGAAGCTCTACGCCAAGTTTTCAAAATTGAGTTTTGGCTTCGTGAAGTCCAATTTCTTAGACATGTGGTTAGCGAGCGTGGTATCCAGGTGGATCCCGCTAAGATTGAAGCTATCATGAATTGGCAAGAACCAAAGACGCCCACAGAGATTCGTAGTTTCTTGGGTCTGGCAGGATATTACAGGCATTTTATTGAAAAATTCTCAAGGATTGCTGCACCCTTAACTTCATTAACTCGCAAGAATATCAAGTTTGATTGGGGTCCTAAGCAACAAGAATCCTTGGATATTCTTAAACAGAAGTTAAGCAATGCACCTGTGTTGACATTGCCTGAAGGAATTGAAGAATTTGTGGTTTATTGTGACGCATCGCACACAGGTATGGGATGTGTACTTATGCAGAAAGGAAAAGTTATTGCCTATGCTTCTCGACAATTAAAGGTGCACGAGAAGAATTACACCACCCACGATTTGGAGTTGGGTGCCGTTGTGTTTGCACTAAAACTTTGGAGGCATTACTTATATGGTACCAAGTGTGTGATCTATTCTGATCATAAGAGCCTTCAGCATCTGTTTAGTCAGAAGGATCTGAACATGAGACAGCGTCGATAGATAGAGACACTGAATGATTATGATTGTGAAATCCGAAATCATCCAGGCAAGGCAAATGTAGCCGCCGATGCGTTGAGCAGAAAGGAAAGGGTTAAGCCCATTAGAATCAATGCCAAGAGCACTGAATTGAAGAACAGCTTGAATGAAAGATTGTTAGCCGCTCAGAAGGGAGCTGTATTAGAAGCTAACTATCCGAATGAAAAGCTGGGAGACACTGCTGAACAGTTATCATATGGCAAGGATGGAATTCTAAGATTGAACGGACGAATATGGGTTCCAATTTATGGAGGACTCAGGGACGTTATTCTTCAAGAAGCCCATAGCTCCAAATACTCAGTTCATCCTAGAAGTGACAAGATGTATCAGGATTTAAAGGCAAATTACTGGTGGATAGGTTTGAAGAAATCTATAGCCACTTATGTGGCCAAATGTCTGACGTGTGCTCAAGTTAAGGCAGAACACCAGAAGCCGTCAGGTTTGCTACAACAGCCTGAACTTCCCACCTGGAAGTGGGAAATGGTAACTATGGATTTCATCACTAAGTTACCGAAGATAAAGCGAGGAAATGATACTATTTGGGTTATAGTAGATAGACTGACCAAGTCAGCCCACTTCTTACCTATTAAGGAAACACACAGCTCAGATAAGTTAGCTCAGCTATACGTGGACGAGATTGTATCTCTTCACGGAGTGCCAGTGTCTATCATCTTTGATAGGGATATGAGATATACATCGCATTTTTGGAAAAGCTTCCAGCAATCCCTAGGCACTCGATTAAATTTCAGCACTGCATATCATCGTCAGACGGATGGTCAAAGTGAACGTACAATTCAAACACCGGAGGATATGTTAAGGGCTTGTGTTATTGATTTAGGTGGAAGTTGGGATGATCATCTTCCATTGATTGAATTTTCATATAAAAATAGCTATCATTCCAGTATTCAAGCTGCACCTTTTGAAGCATTGTATGGAAGAAAGTGCAGGACGCCGGTTTGTTGGGCGGAAGTTGGAGATGTCCAACTAACAGGACCTGATATAGTCCTGGAGACAACAGATAAGATTATGCAGATACGTGATCGTCTCAAAGCTGCCAACGATAGGCAGAAAAGCTACGCAGATAAAAGGCGTAAACCTCTGAAATTCGAGGTAGGTGACAAAGTTCTACTTAAGGTATCACCCTGGAAAGGGGTAGGTGACAAAGTTCTACTTAAGGTATCACCCTGGAAAGGGGTAATGGGTTTTGGCAAGAAAGGCAAGTTAAGCCCAAGATACATAGGACCATTCGAGATCATCGAATGTGTCGGAACAGTGGCTTACAAGTTAAACCTGCCTGAAGAGCTCAGTGGAATCCATAATGTATTTCACATCTGCAACTTAAAGAAATGCCTAGCCGATGAATCGCTAGCCATGTCACATAAGGATGTGTATATAGATGAGAGCTTGAAGTTTGTTGAAAAACCTTTGTCGATCGAGGATCGACAGGTTAAGAAGCTTCGAAAGAAGCATGTACCGATTGTGAAGGTTAAATGGGATGCCCGTAGAGGTCCCGAGTACACGTGGGAGGTTGAGTCCACAATGAAACAAAAGCACCCTCATTTATTTCAGTAAATCTCGAGGTCGAGATTTCTTTTAAGGGGGTGAGGATGTAACACCTCGTAAAAATCACGACAAGTGTCATGGACTTTAAACGTGTAATGAATTGATCTGGAGAGACTGAAATTGTCAAACAATGTAAATATGTGAATAAAGGGATCCAAAGTGTCAACATGCCATTCTTGTGCCTCTGATTGACCTCACACGACGTTCGTATTCTTTAACGAATAATTTATCGAACATTGGAAGTCGTTTGTGTTAAAAATAAGGATCTTGCGAAGCATAGGGGTTAAAAGGGTCAACATGTTGAAAGTAACCTCTGAGTGACCTTTTAACGAACCCAAAAACATTGCAACAATTATATATTTTGATCTCAAGAATATTAGATATTAATTTCGTGGAGTTTTGAAGAAAACAAGACTTTTCGGGTGATCGTATAACTAACCGGGAGATTAACGGAGTTAGTTAATGACCCAAGGTCCTTAAAAGTTAACTATGGGGGTCCAAAGTGCAATAAATGAAAGTAAAATAAAGTTTAAATGGACCAGGGACCAAAAATGCAAAGTGTGGAAACTTGTTACCGGAGATAGCCCTCCACGCGGGCCGCGTAGACCCACGGCCAAGACTTACGCGGGCCGCGTAGGCCTATCAGATGCAGAAAAAAAACGAAAGATGCATGTACAGCAGGTTGCACCACCATTTCATGGTGGTTTTCGATTTTAGGGACTGAGCCAACAGTATTACATGCATAGGGGACACCTGGGAACATCAGAAATCATTTATAGGCTTGTGTGGAATGATCTTGTGAGTTTTCAAGTCCTATATAAGAACTTCTTGTTTGCTAGTTCATGCCACATTCTCAAAAAATTATTCAAACTCACTCTCTGGAGCTCTCTGGACTTAAAGAAAGTTTCCCTCAGCACCTAATTCGTGGTAAGAGCCTTTGTAAGCATTCTTAGCCTCTCTAGTTCAAGATTTATGAGTCTAATGACCAAAAGTCAAAGCCGTCGTAATTAAGCTTTGACTTAGTGATTAATCACTAATGGTCTAGCCATTATTCGAATTGAAAGTGGCTATGAGTTGGTAATTATGTGGGTAATAAGTCCTTAAAAGGGCACCCCCCTAATTATCACTCTAACTTGGTCAATTGTCGGGTCAAACTTAATATTAAAAAGTCAACAGAAAGCTATTTTGCAAATAAACTCATAACTAATAATGTAGAGGTTATGGAACATGTTTTAACACTAAAATAACTTGGTAAATAATGTAAGAACATGTCTAAGCATGTTCAACCCGACAATTCTGAGTTTAGGCTCGGTTCGGAACCGAAAGTCGCAAAAGAAGACTTTTGCTTTGACTTTCAGTTCTGACCCGATTTAGCTTGTTTTAGATATGCCTTAAGGTTCCTTTAGGACCATATTATAAATTAGGAAAACCCTCTGAGGTTATACTACATGGTTTCTTATTAATCCGATTCATTTGCATGTTTCCGTTAATTGCTTAAATGTTGACCATTATGCCCTTTTGACATTAAAACAAGATTTTTGAAAATGTGAGAGGACAAAAACCTTTATTACTGATTTATAAACATGTCCTAAAAATTTGACATCAGTTTGTGGTCTAAATTAAGAGTTATGCTCAATATCGTAATTTGAAAGCTTTTTATTAATTAAACGGCATTTTTAGCATAAAGCCTACTTAAACCCAAATTTTGACACCAAACTTTTTACCCACTGATGTAATATAATGTTTTGGGATTTTTGAATATTTTTATTAATTTTTAAACTGGTCATAACATGGGGTTCTTGCTTTGATTCGGTAATTGACGGTTATACCCTTTTTGCTAATAAAATGAGTTTTACATAATATTTTGATACCAAACCTTTTGCTATTGATTCTATATGTTAAATACAATATTTTAAGCCTTCTGGACTGATAAAAATCTCAGATTTCCTTATATAACCTGGAAATCGCCTAAAACCGACTTTTTACGCATTTTAAACACATAGTATGGATTAAAACTATTTTTGACACATAAGACTTAATACCTACTGATCTTTTAAGTAAATTTTTATACTTTATCAGTAAGAAAAATTTTTGAACTCAGATTTCCAAAATTGACCTTTAAAGCTTATGTGAAATGACCAAAATGCCCCTACGGTGCATAGTTTGGTTATGAATGATAAATTTCACATATATGCAATACCCTACTGATATGACTTGTAAAACTAAATAATTTTTACTGATCATTTTAGACCAGAACCTCAGATTAATATTTAATCTCTTTTATAATCTTTAAAATGGCCAAAATACCCCTACGGGGCATAAATTGGTTTTAAATCCGTTTTGGGCATAATGGAAGGTATCCTACTGATATCATAACACATTTTAAGCATATTAACTTAGGGAACCTGTACATGACTCATTTGGTTACCCGTTATGCATTTTTCGCGTTTGGTATGGTTTATGTGACTAGTTTGCATAAATTGACCGAAACGGGTCAAACCTTATCATTTTTACCTCAAAATCCAGAATGTGTTTAGTTTACCCATATTATACAAGTCTTCATACTTGTCGGGTTTAAACCACATTCTAATCCGGTCTTCGCTTAATCTTGCGTTTTGAACCGCATATCTTTCTTTAAAACTAACCGGTCTAAGTTTAAACTTAAGTAAGACCCGTTAGGAATCTAATAGGTTATTAAAAACCTTCGTTCCAGATTTAGGAGCCCATTATAAGATATTTGCACTTGCTGATTGTATACGGCTGGGATAAATTTGTATATGAAGGACCGTGTTCGCGACCTAAATGAGTCGGTTCAGAGGAATTCAATCAAATACAGGTGCGGAAAACAAGTATTTGACGTGTAAACAGCTGAATCTTCACTTTAACACTGATTTGTATTGATATGAATACAATTACAATCAGTTCTCACACCGGCAGCACCTCGGTATGGAAATCACAACTTCGAACTCTCTTATTTCGCTTGAACTTGAACCCCTATATATAGACTTGGAGATTTCGCTTGGGATGAACAACAGCATGTCTCAAGCGAAATCTGAACATGTTGATTTCGCTTGAGCTGCTTCAAGCGAAATCCCCTACAAAACATTCCTTCAAGCGAAATCTACTAACTCTCTCACATTTTCTCGTTCTACGTGCCCTGATCTATTCTAACTAGTATAAGACTCGATACAAGACGAAGTCGACAGATGTAGTGCACCAACAGACTCCCCCTCAGATGTTGACGAGTCGACTATCGAGTCACAACAATTCTGTGTCTTCACATCTTCAGTCTTGATCAGTCTCTGGGCTTTTCTCTCTCTATCTTCTTCTCCAGAATCACTGGCTCTATCAGACTCCCCCTCATGATTTGCTGGCATTCATTTGTTCTTCAGCAACATCTGCTTTAGGATCGATGTCTGACTCAAATTTTGTCTACAAGATCATTGCCTGGCTCTCATCTAACTTCTCAAAATCCTCAGGTATTGTAACCTGGCTTTCAGATGTTGTTGAGATTAATTCTCTTGATCAGATCTCTTGATTCCTTAAGTTCATCAGCATCAGCAGCTAGCAAACTTTAGATTCATGATCAGAGTCTGACTTTCTTAAGCTTTGAATGAATTAACCTGGCTCACCTGTAACAATCTTAACCCAGAAATAAATTTTCTAAATTTAACAATTTAAATGCACCAACAATCTGATATAATCAGATAACTCTCTCTCATATCACAAACCAATGATGAACCAAATGTAGGTTTTAAAATACCAATTGTAGGATTTTAACAAACCTATTGACATTTTAAGATTCACTCCCCATCACAAACAAGTCATCATGTTTAGCACTTGAAATTTTGACAATCAGCTTTCCAATATCAGTTGTTGAAAATCTTTTTGATTTTTCAAAATTTATGCTAAAACACACTAAAATCTTTTTGTATATATTTTTTTAAAAAAATGCAATAAAGAAATATTTACAAACAATATATTTGTGAGTTTGTGCAAGAGGATCATATCAGTTTTTAAGACCAATCACCAACACCGTTAAGCTTCATTGCATTTTCAGCTCTAAACAATTCACGTTGATTGACGATATTGTTGTCCACTTAAACTCAAACTAAAAACTTTCAATTTGCTTACCGATACGTTAAGATATATTAAGATAGCACTAAGTTCTTATGGACCCCACGATCTCAGCATATCCCCTCATCATGCAATACACTAACTCAAGTAAAGCCTTTAAACTTTTATCAACTGTGATTTGTGCGAAAATAAAGCAGAATGTTTAAACATTAACAATCAGGTCGATACTTCCGTATACGCAGAGAAAGTCCAATGTTTAAACAAAATAAGAAAATAAAACAAGTTGAAATTGTTTAGGCTTTAACCACCAGGTCGATACTCCCGTATACGCAGAGGTGATCCAAAGCTTAAACGAAACACCAAAGAAAATAAAGCAGAACGTTTAGGCAACAACATCCAGATCGATACTCACGTATACGCAGAGGATGTCCGATGCTTAAACAAAATAAAGAAATAAAACAAGTTTAAATCTTTGCAAAATTAAAATGCACAATCACAGCGACTTTTCAGCAAAGTTGTGAAAGTTCACAAACTTAACCAGTTTTATGTCTTTCGACAATCAGCGATTACTGAGTAGGTACACAGTCAAGAAGGACAAAACTAAGTACTATGCTTTCAACCGTGTTTCCCACTAGAACTAGGCTTTTTCATTTAGGTTTGTATCGTTCTCGCAAATCTACTAGTCTAGCTGAGCCTACCGTCACATCTTTAGTGAGACCGTTTATCACTTTTAGTCATTCCATTTCTTTAGCATGCTGTGACAGTCCACTGATTTACTATCATTTCCTCTTTTTGACAACAAAACTCATTTTTAAAATTTTCAATGTTTTTGACATTATCAAATTTTCAAATGTTTTTGGATTTTCAAAAAATTTACTCCCCCTAAAATGCAAACACATTTTAGGAAATTTGAAAGTAAACTTGTACAATAAAGTGACAACTGATATTGAATCGCATCAAATCGCCATTCACTTGGCATAAACAATCAGAACTCCCCCTATCACAAAACTATTTTCTCATTATGATTTCAAAACACTTAAGTTTGTTTTAACCAAAATGATTTTTCCGGAAAATAAGTTTTAATGAATTAATCATTTGTAAATTCGGGGTATGGTTCATCACATTGTATACTTTTAACCAATTGTAGCAGATCAAGTACAAATTAATGTCCCTGATTTACCACTTGCATGTATGCACTTTCTATACCAATTGTAAAAATTACCACATGTAGGATCGGAATTACCACAAACATTATCACTTGTAGATATGCCTAACCGTTACCAACTGTAGGAATGTTACGTCTACATGTATCACTTTATCAGAATGCCGATTCCTGCTTCGCACTAACCATCCTGGAAGCTCCGGCAAGTCACACTTATCCTGTGAACAAACAACTTTTCCAAAAATTCAATCACAAAAACAATTTTCAAGAAAGATGCCGATTCATGATCCACGATTACCAACTTGGGATCTCCGGCAAGTCCTGAGACTTTTAAGGAAAACAAACTTCCACCCAAGTCTTCTCAGACTTGGTGGCTTCCAATTCCTGGGCAGTAGGGTTGTAAGTTGCCTTTTTAGTTGCATAAAAATCTTTAACCCCCTTTACTTTCCCATCAAGCATTTTCTTGAATATTTTTCTTACATTTCCATTAAATGCTTTCTCAATATCAAATTCCTTTTCATCAGAATAAAATTGATTTGAAATTTCCACTTTACCAACCATTTGTTTAACTTCTTCAAAGTTCAGTGATGGAATGTCAATATCATTCACTGAATCTTTTTCCTCAACTTGTGGCTCATCTGGTTTTGTGGAATCAGATTCATCGCCAGATTGTACATCTGATTTTTTAACAATCCATTTTTTATTGTCTTTTGCATTCTTTTTATACAATCTTTTAGAATTTTCACCAACTTCATTCTTTGAATTTTCAGAATTTTTTAAGTTTGTAGTTGTTGAATCATTCTTTTCAACCACTATTTCTTTAAGTTTTTCAGATACTCCCTGTTTTCTGTTGACTTTGTTTGGACAGTTGTGAGCGATATGTCCAACAACTTGACATTGAAAACAAGTTCTTGTATCTTTTTGATGAAAAACTCCAGTTGGATGAAAAACTCCAGTTCCTGTTCTTTTTCTTTCAGCAAGAAACTCCTGATTTGATTTTCTCCAGAATAAGCTATTTGACTCCTCTTCATAGCTTTTTCCTGCAACATATGTCAATTTTGTTTTAAAATCTCTAACATATTTTTCATTTCTAGAGTTTTTAGGAGGATTAAAACCAAGACCTTTCTTTTTGTAACTACAATTTTGGTTTGTTTTCTTTTGAAAACTAGAACCAGAATTGTAATCCTTTTTCCCTTTTTTCTTGTTTAACCTTTGTTGAACTCTTGAAGTGTATTTTTTAGGTTTTTCAGTATATTTTAAATCTTTAATTTCAGAAAAATTAATTTCTGTCATTTTGAAAACCTTTTTGATCATATCAAAAAGAACACTTCTAATCGGAAACTCTTTGTCAGAGTATAATTTGTCCGAATCATTTAAAGTGTATGCTACTTCAAATGTTTCATCATCCAAATTTGCTTTTGATAACAAAAATTCTTTACTGTAAGACCGTTTATCCGAAGACTTTGAACTGTCAACTGACAAACTTGAACACCCAGACTCAAACTTTGACTCAGACACCTCCTCAGTATCCAACACCTGATCGACCACCTTTTTGATTAACTCAGACTCATGATCAGTATCAGACGAGGTAAACGTGATATCAATATTATCTGGTAAAACGTCAGTTGTCTCGGATTTTAACTTTATATTGACTGCTTTTTCGACTTGCTCCTCATTCGGTTTTCTAGGAGAATACCCTTCCCAGATAGGAGGCGGACACTTGTTGTATTTAACAGTCGATTTCTTACCAGTCTCATTCTTTTGCTTCTCATCCTGAAATGCTTCAAAACCTGCAACAGTAGGATAAACTCGATCAATAACATAATCAGAACAAGAATAACTCAGTAATAACCTTCTGATCCTTTCATTCTCGATCTTTTCTTTCTCCAACTCTTGCTTTAGATTAGCATTTTCTTCGATGTAATGATTAATTGCCTTTTGCTTTGTCATCAATGTAGAATTTGTCATAGTTAAAGCCTTTTCTCTTTCAGAGTTCGTCGTTTGAAGACCTGTCACTGTTCTGTTCAACACACTATAAGATTCTTTCACATAGTTGATATCAGATAGTAACTTTTCTATCAATCTTTCTCGATCAAACAATGTAACATCTTTTTCTTCGCAATTCTTACAAGTTTCCAAACATTTCTTGCAAGGCTTTTCAACTTCAACAATCTTCTCAATCTCGATTGTCTTTACCACTTCAATTACTTTTTCTTCACCAGTTACCTTCTCAGTTTCAGTCACCTTTTCTTCAACAATAACTTTAACTTCCTCATTCTGTTGTTGTTCTTTTGCAGCTTGTTTCTCCTTCAGCTTCTCCATGCGATCTGCAAAATAGAAATGAAAACTTTCTGGAGAAAGATGATTTTTAGTAATATTAATATGTTTCTCTTCCTCATCATCACTGCTACTCTCAATCGGTGTTTGATCAAACTCTACAGATTTTTCAGAATCAGCATCTGAAATACCAGAATCAGATGGTGTTTGATCAAAAACAACTTCTTTTTCTGAAATAACCTCATTTTGCACACTCTCGTCTGTACTTAGTGATTCAGCATCAGCACTTTCTGAACTTTCTTCATATGTAATCGATTGTTCTTTCACTGTTTCACCAATTGATCTCATCCAGGTAGCAAACAAGTCTGGTTCTCTAACAATCTTTGCAATGAAAGCTTTAAAACCTCCCTTTTCATCAACAAACATATCCCAACTGAAACCTTCAGGAAGTTGTTCATCATTTTGATCCACTAAACATGCTGTGCTTTCAGAAGATAAGTAGTTGCTCCAGTTGAAATTTACCAAACATCCTTTCTTGGAATCTTCTATCTTTCTACCATGAGCCGTCTGTGAGTCTTGTGTCTGACCAACTTGCTGATAAATAGCTTTCCGGTAGTAATCGTCTTTTCCAAATGGATTCTGAGCACCACTAACTTCTCTGTTCTTGCACTCCCGCTTAAAATGACCTTTTTCCCTGCATCTGAAACAAGTAACTTTAGATTTATCAAAACCTAAAGTAGAAACACAAGCATCAAGAAAGTCATTTCTCCCGGTGATTGTTTTGAACTTTTCAGCCCGTCTAAGAACACTTGCAAGACACCATTTGATATCCATTAATTCCATCTCTTCGGCATCTATCTGGTCGTAATCCTCTTTGGTGAGCATAGGATTTCCAATTCGACCAGCCACTAAACCTTCATATGAGATAAGCACGGAACCAAGTAATGCCATATGATCTTTCGCAGTGTCTTCAGAAAAACTTTGACCTTCTGGAAGATTTAGAGCTATGTTGCATTGAATCACACAACCATTTCCCATCTTTGTGCTTTGAGACTGAAAGCTTTCTGATGAAGTCTTTGGATTAACACTTGGATATGTTGAGAAACCACTGTTGCTTTTGTTTGAGCTTTGATCAGTCTTTTCTGTAGAATCCCCAACACTATAAGCAGTCTGAATTTTCGGACTTCTCTCAGCTTCTGGAGTCGGAACACTACCCTTGTAATACATCTTTATGTCCTGTTGACCACTTGGATTGTTCATCCTCGCGATCTTCTGTTGTTCCAAATCTTGACTTTCAATCTTTTCAATGAACTGAGAGATTGACAACCCATCATAAACTCCGGTATTCTTCAGTATCATCAAATAAGTTCCCCATTCTTTCTGAGGTAACGCATCAGCAAGCTTATCCACCCATTCCTCATTTTCTTTGGTGATGTTCATCATTGACATTGTTCGCACTAAGTGACAATATCGTTCAATGAGTTTCTTCGTATCTTCTCCGGGCAAACTTGTGAACAAGTCAAACTCCTTTTTAAGTAATGCCTTCTTGCTTTTAATCATGTTTGCACTACCTTCAACCTTGAATTTCAAAGCATCCCAGATTGACTTTGATGTTTTGTCATGCTGAAGTAGTATAAAGATGTCTTCTTTGATAGCTTGTTGAAGCAAACTGATCATCATTTTTTCAGCTCGGTACATTTCCCGTTCTTCATTACCAAAATCTGAAAGCTGTTTTACTGTCTGCATTTCAGTACGTGGTAGCACATACTTTTTCAGAATACATTCCCATGATCTCAGATGATTTGCTTGCACCCAGTTTTCGAAACGATCTTTCCAACCATAGTATTCCTCAATGCCCATTAGCTTTGGGGGTTTCTGAGTAGTCCCCGTTTCATTTTCTGAATTCATGTTCTGAGCAATGGAAGATGAACTAGTCGGTGTTGCAAATGCATTGTGGAACTCGTTATCCATGTTTCAATAGTACGTCTTTCAAGAACAGATTCTTTCAAGCGAAATAGTCACTTTGTGACTTTCAAGCGAACTGGTCAAGTGAACAGTCTTTGAAGCGAAATTGTCAAACTGGTTGAAGCGAAACCAACAAATGTTTGAAGCGAAATCTTCAAGTGACAACTTTCTGAAGCGAAATCCTGAAGCGAAATCCTTCAAGCGAAAACAAATCCTGTTTGAAGCGAAATGTTAAGTGTCGCTTGAAATTTCAAGTGAAATCGTCCAATGAAGCTTTGTTCTTCAAGCGAAATCCATTCGAAGGTCGATTTTGATCACTTTTAGGTCGAATTTTGCTATGAAACTTTCAAGGATTGATTAGTATGCACTTTTACACAATCGGTGAGAAATTGAATCAATTTTGACCGTGAAAAGTTTCTGAACTGTTAAAAGAAGGTGTAGAAGTAAGAGATTTTGATCGATTTCGGCTGAATTTTGCAGAACTCCTCCTCCTGTGCTCTGATACCAATTGAAGGACCGTGTTCGCGACCTAAATGAGTCGGTTCAGAGGAATTCAATCAAATACAGGGGCGGAAAACAAGTATTTGACGTGTAAACAGCTGAATCTTCACTTTAACACTGATTTGTATTGATATGAATACAATTACAATCAGTTCTCACACCGGCAGCACCTCGGTATGGAAATCACAACTTCGAACTCTCTTATTTCGCTTGAACTTGAACCCCTATATATAGACTTGGAGATTTCGCTTGGGATGAACAACAGCATGTCTCAAGCGAAATCTGAACATGTTGATTTCGCTTGAGCTGCTTCAAGCGAAATCCCCTACAAAACATTCCTTCAAGCGAAATCTACTAACTCTCTCACATTTTCTCGTTCTACGTGCCCTGATCTATTCTAACTAGTATAAGACTCGATACAAGACGAAGTCGACAGATGTAGTGCACCAACAGTATAATTTGCTCAGGTAAATACTTTTAACTTATTTTCCCTTATACGGGCTTGGGGTACGGTATATAAAATACCACTTGGTCGGGTATTGAATTTTTAATCATATGAAGGTTAAATAATTGAGATAACCCGTTTAATCTGTTTTGTTTGTTTTAAGCCTTTGGAGGGTTAATGACCATGTCCTGGATATCCTCGGCTCATTCATTGAAATGGTCACGACTTAAGCACGGGGTGTAGGCATACACCTGCCGGTGCGTATGTAAAATAATATGCCCGCTTGTTCGAGAATAACTCGCTGTGGGTTTATTTATGTGGTGAGTCTATTAATCTTTAAACCGGTGTTCAACCCGGGCTACTGAACGTATAACAAACATATAATTCTTTTACAAGATTATTTTTAAATAATTATCCCAAGTTATAAAAGAATATTTGTGCCTTGTGCATTTAAATAAATTTTTATAAACACTTTTCAAAAAGAGTCGGTTAATTGTATTTACCAGTGTAAACTGACGTATTTTCCAAAAGGTTAAGTGCAGGTACTATGCGAAATAGGTTGGCTACTCCTGAGTGAATAAATAAAAAGTCTTGCAAGCTTTGTCACTTTAGAATCTGTTGAACAATAACTCCTTTATTTGATCCGCCTGTGGATCCTTTTGCATTCCGTTTGTAATACTTATGTTACTTTCGATTCGGTTTGTAATATTATTACTTTTAGACTTCCGATGTGCATTAAACTGTGATAAATTGACTATGATTATATCAACTACGTCACGATACTCCCCACTGGGCCCACCGGTAATACGTGGAAATATCGGGGTGTGACACCACCTCCTGTTGAGCTTTCACCAACAAAACCACTCACGTTTTCAATCAACGCTAACTGAAGACCCACGTCCTCAACATCTTGCATTCCTTCTAACCTTTCATGTTCCTCTTCGGTACCACCTGAGGCAACAGGATCGGTCACGATCTACTCAGAACTAGAACCAATGACAACTTGAGTTGAAGTAGACCCCTCTGGTTGTGCAGATGCTGTAGGAACATCAGGATTGCCGGGATCTTCACTATCATGATCTCGTTTCTGTAACACTTCCTGTGCTTTGCATCTGTCAGCCCAAAGAATGTTAACTCGCTTTCTGGTCACTTCATAGTTGCCAGTCATTTGCTTGACGTTGTCAACTATGGTTTTGTTCCTGGAATTGTCCCATTCCGTTATCTCATCATACTTTCCAGACAGCTTCTCCGCAGTTCGTAAAACATCAGTGCTTCGTTCCTTCAGTCGATTCATGTCAATTCCATGAGCATTGTCAGCTGCTCGCATTTGTTGCAATTGTGCCACCCGTTCAGCATCTGCAGCCCTCAATTGAGCATTCTTAGCTCGCAAGTACTCAATCTCTGCATGCTGTTTCCCCACAATTTCTTTCAATGAATTAATCTCTAATTGTTGAGCAATGTTCATTTTGCGGGTTGATGACATGTATTCCGTATGTCGATTTATCTGAACTGCTGCTGCTTAGAGTTGTGACAATAAAAAGCTCACTTTCTCACTCTCGGACATACGCTCGAACATCGTACTACGTCATTCTGCACTCTTTTGTTGAACCTTTTCCCGAGCTGTAGGTGGTCGAACTGGGGGTGTCTCAACAGATGTGGTAGTAGGGGGTGGCTCTGAAGCTGTTGTGGGAGATGTCATCATTGCATCGGTTTCTTCAGCAGTGAAGACACAATCAGTACTAACATCGGCTTCATGAACGGGTTCTGATGGCTGTGTGGAAGCAGGTTGAGTTGGTGATGCACCAATCGATTTCCAACTTTTCTTCTTGCGTCGAATAGCAGCTTGCTTCTTTCTTGCCTTTTCAGACTCGGTATCGGATGGAACATAATCTGCATCTTGTTCTGTTCGAATCCGTCTGATTTGTCTAATACCTTGTGCATCAACATACCGCTCATATCCAGGTTCAAGTGGATTATCATCAGAATCCGACTTGTCATCATCACCCAGCTGCTTGCTTTGATCACCGCCGGTAGAACGTGTGCCACTAGCACCAACAACTCCACCAACACCACCTTGGTTATCACCGTCACCACCTTCGTCATCATTGTCACCACCTTCTTCATCACTGTCATCATCATCACCGTCACCCTTCTTACCGAATTTATCTTCGATTATCTTTTTCAAAGTGGGCTCTTCATTATCGGAATTAAAACAGGTTATTTGGATTTCCTGACTTATTGGTCTTTGAATCCCACACCTGACCATGCGGTATTTATATTACCGTATCCCGAGCCCGTAATAGGGAAAATAAGTTAAGAGTATTTACCTGAGCTAGCTCCTGTCTTAAATGGCAAGAATTATAATAACTCAACCGTATTCACTTAAGTAAGCGTAGTTACAATTTACCGGAAGGCTCTAGTCTGGAATGATGGTATAAATAACCAATTAGAATGCTAACGGGTCTTTAATTAAGCCTAAGCTTAGACCGGTTAATTATACGGTTCAAACGCACGATTAGGCGAAGACCGGAATAGAATGTGATTTAGACCCGACAAGTTCAGATACTTGCTTAATATGGGTATTTCATACACACTCTGGATTTTGAGATAAAACCGATAAGGTTTGACCCGTTTCGGCTAATTTATGTAAACTTGTTACATAAACCGAACCGAACGCGTAATAAGCGTAACGGGTATCCGTAAGAGCCATATACAGGTTTCCTAAGTTAATATGCTTCAAATATGTTGTGACATCAGTAAGATGCCTTTTATTATGCCCGTAGGGGTAATTTGGTCATTTAAAAGGTTATAAAAGAGTTTAAGTATTTACCTGAGTTACAGGTCTGATATAATCAGCAAAAATACTTATTTTACTAAGTTATAACAATAGGGTAAAGTAGATTTGTGAAATTTATCAAATATAACCAAACTATGCACCGTAGGGGAATTTTGGTAATTTCACATAAGCCGAAAAGCTCAAAACTGAAGTCTGAGTTTAACGACTTTTGCTTAGTATTAAAATATTATAATTTACCTAAAATATCAGTAGGTATCACCCTTGTATGTTTAAAAATAGTCTTAGTACATACTATGCGCTAAAAACGCTTAATAAGGCGAGTAGAAGCTGTTTCCGGGTTCTATTTATAAAGCTGATATTTTTATCATTCCAGCAGGCCTAAAATAATTTGTTTATCATTTAGGATCAGTAGCAAAAGGTTTGGAGTCGATTAGATATGTAAAATTCATTTTATGGCCCGTAAGGGCAAAACCGACAATTACCGGATTAAGCTTACGATTATGAGTTATGCTCAGCCTAAGATTAATTAAAAATCTTCAAAAATCCCAAAATAATATATTACATCAGTGGGTAATAAGTTTGATATCAAAAAGTAGGCTTAACTAGGCAATACGCTAATTACGCCGTTTAATTAACAAAAAGCTTCCTAATTACGCTAATGAGCATAACTCTCAATCTACACCTCAAACTGATGTCAAACTTTGGGTACAAGTTTATATATCAGTAACTAAAGTTTCTACTCTTTTACATTTGCAAAAATCACGTTTTAAGGTGAAAAGGGCATAATGGTCAACATATGAGCAATTAACGGAATCATGCGTATTAATTGGTTAACTAATGAACCATGGTGTATAATCACAGAGGGTTATACTAGCATGTAACCTGGTCCAAATGAAGCTCTAAGGTATTTCTAAAACATACCATAACGGGTCAGAACTGAAGTCAAAGCAAAAGTCAAAGCTTTGCGACTTTTGGTTCCGAACCGGGTCTAAACAGTAAATTGTCGGGTTGAACATGTTTAGACATGTTCTTACACTCATTACTAAGTTATATTGATGATCAAACAGGTTGTATGTGTTCTACATTGCTAATCATGCATAAATTAGAAAATAACCATTCTGTTGACTTTTTAATAACACGTTTGACCCGACATTTGACCTGGTTAGAGTGGGAATCAGGGGGAACCCTTTTAAGGGTTTATTACCCACATAATTACCAACTTATAACTACTTTCAATTCGACCAATCACTGGACCATTAGTGATTAATCGTTAAGTCAACCGTTAATTACGACGGTTTGACTTTTAAGCTAAAACTAAGCTAAAACTTAATTAAGGAAGGTTAAGCATACTTACTAGAGTCCCTTGCACGATTAGAGGTCACTTGAGCCTGCTTTGGAGCTCCAGAAATGATCAGGAATGCAAGAGAAAGGTGTGAAGAATGAGTTGCAACTTCATGGCTTTATATAGTGATCAAATCACCATAGATTGTTGACAACTCAAGCTATCATGGACCATGAATCATCAACACATGTCCCTAAGGTCCTAGGAGGCACTTAGGGGTCAAGCAAGATGAGGAAAATCGTTCAAGAGTCGATTAGAATGCAAATGGCAGGCAAAAACCCAAAGAAATCGGATCAGATAGCCCCTCGCGCGACGCTAAGACCCCCCCCCCCTGGGCCTCGCGTCGCGCTAAGCCCTTCTGCAACAAAATCTGAATTTTTGATTTTTGCGTTTTGATCCTTGGCTCTTCAAAACTTTGCTTAGACTTTATTTATGGCACCTTGACCCTTCCAAATTGACATGTGAGGGCTTCAAGACATTTACCCACTTTGTTTAGTCCTCGGTTAACTTTATTGTCCCCCGAAAAGTCCTAAACTTCAACGTTGACGCTTTTAACCCTTCGCATGCGAATTTGATCATAACTTTCTCATACGATAATGAAACTTTATGAAATTTATATCGTGCATTCTAGTGAGCATAATTAACCGTTACAAAGCTTCGGGTTTGTCAAAAGGTCACTCAGAGGTATAACTTAAACATGTTGACACATTTAACCCCTGTAGTTTGTAATCTCTCACTTTTAGCTTCGTACGATCCATGACTTATTCGTTTGAAGGTATGAGCATCATGTAGGGTTAATGTACAATATATTTATTCACTGTTGACATTTAGAACTCGTATTTTCATATACTTTTCATGTTTGTCAACTTTAGTCCTTTTATAATATTCTTTCACACGTTTAAACATATTACACGTGTCAACACATTATAGGACGTGAATTTTTCGAGGTGTTATATCCTCACCCCCTTAAAATAAATCTCGACCCGAGATTTACTGAAATAAATAAGGGTACTTTTTTTTCATCGTGGACTCAACCTCCCACGTATATTTGGGACCTCTATGGGCATCCCATTTGACCTTTACAATAGGCACATGCTTTCGTCGAAGCTTCTTAACCTGTCGATCTTCAATCGGCAATGGTTTTTCCACAAATTTTAAGCTCTCATCTATATGCACATCTGTATGGGGAATAACCAGTGATTCATCAGCGAGACACTTCATCAGATTGCAGATGTGGAACACATTGTGAATTCCACTGAGCTCTTCAGGTAAGTTTTACTTATAGGCAACTGATCCCACACGTTCAATAACCCCGAAAGGTCCTATGTATCTCGGGCTTAGCTTGCCTTTCTTACCAAATCGCATCACTCCCTTCCAAGGCGATACTTTAAGCAACACTTTGTCACCTACTTCGAAGTGAAAAGATTTACGCTTTGGGTCTGCGTAGCTCTTCTGCCTATCTCGGGCAGCTTTGAGACGGTCACGAATCTGGACAATCTTGGCCATCGTTTCAAAGACTATCTCCGGTCCTGATAATTGGACTTACCAATTCTCTATTTAACAATAGATGTTTAACATTCCACCCATACAAGGTCTCCAAAGGAGTAGCCTTGATACTTGCATAATAATTGCTATAGAAAAACTTATTTTATGGTGAGATGGTTATTCCAACCACTGCTTAACTAATCTCAAAGAATAGCTAATCCTTACAGCTAGTCGATCCAATCGACGATCTTGGGCAGGAAATAGCGATTCTTAATTGTTGCCCAAATAGGGTTGCGGTAATCAATGCATAAGCAAGATGATCCGTCTTTCTCATTTATATAAATCGGAGTTCTTAGAACTTCGAATTTTTGGCTTTATGAAATCTTCTCTAAAAACTTATCGACTTGGATCTTAGTTCTTCCCATTCCGTTGGTATTAACGGATATAAGGCTTTTACAATAATTGCAGCCCTAAGCGGGATGTTTGTCCCAACATCCACTTGCCTCTCAGAAGGTAAACATGGTAATTCTTCTAAGGAAGATAATTATGACACACCGAGATGTTAGAGATGTCTGTATTTTCAGGCTTTGGCTCATCTATCGATGTCGGTGTCAGATAAATGACACATTCTCCTTACAATTGCAAGGATGTCCTAAGTAGAGATACTTATATGGACATTATATATGGGATATCTTCTTTGAATACTACTAGTCGACTTTAGTACAATATGACCATTGGGATATCTCAGGGGTTCCATGCATTAAACCTCCATACTGATCAGGCATGGAAGTAATCTATGGGACACACTAGGATACGCCAATCCTCATATGGTACTCTTATCAAACATAGTTTGGCATTCGCAGGCGATATAAAATAATGATAAATTAATAAAATAAACAATATGTATATTGTCGTACTCTTCTTGGGGAAAAGTACTCCATGTTCTTATGAGAGGATTAACTTCGAGGATGGGAAAGAGGGTCATTAAAGATTCCATTGGTAAATTATATCTCATTTTTAATATTTGAAGTTCTTATGAATGTAATCAAGAGTTTACCAGGCTTATGGTTTACTAAAGGTTTATTATCCTTTGCATTAACGTAAGATACTTAGCAGAAACTATCAATGTTAAATGGTACGGGACGTACCTGATGCTATTATTGATATGTACTGTCTCTGTCATTCAAACGGTAGTTCAGGCGTTTCCTTTCTTATCCTTCCCAGAATTAACTGCTCCTTCCTTGGCAGCCTCAGGGCAATTAGTACTGATGTGCCCCTTTTCGCCACAGCTGAAACAGTTTGCATTCTTTATGTCCCTACATTCGTGGGACTGGTGGCCCGTTCTTTTGCAGATGCCACATTGCTTTACCTTTTGGCTTGATCGGCACTGTCCCCAGTGTCTTCTATTGCAGGTCTTGCATGTAGGCTTCTTGTTGGAATCCTGTTGGTTATTGTTGAGCTCGGATTTGCTCTTCTTAGGATTCTGGGAGTTATCCTCCTCCCTTTTACGCTTCCCATCTTCAGAGGCCTTGGCAGCCTTGTTTCTAACCACATCGAGTGTGAGAGATAGCGACAGATCTGTCGCTGACCTGAATGTAGTAGGTCTCGATGCTTTCACACTTGCCTTTATTTCTGGGGCTAGACCCCCAATAAAGCGAGCTATTCGCTTTGGTTCCGGTGTGATCAAATAAGGAACCAATCGAGACTTGGTATTGAAACTTGTAAGGTATGCTTGACAATCTAAGTTCTCCATGACTAATGTCAAGAATTCAGTCTCGATCTTCTCAACTTCATGTTGAGGACAGTAATTTTCTTTGATAAGAGCAACGAACTGATCCCAAGTCATGTTGTACAAAGGGATCTTCCCGGTGGCCTGAATCAACGATCTCCACCATGCTAAGGCCTCACCCTTAAATGATTGCGACACAAACTTGACCACATCCCTCTCAGCGCATCCGCTGATATCCACAACTGTATCCATCTCATCTAACCACGTCATACAATCTACAGCTCCTTCCTCCCCAGTGAAATCCCGGGGTTTACATGAAACAAAGTACTTGTAGGAGCAACCCTTATCACGGGGTCCTTGATTATGTATGATCTGTTGAGACAGATCACTGTGATGATTAGAAGAGTGACGCTCGTCATCTTCTTTCTTGGGTCCATCCTTCTTGGGAGGTGGCTTCGAATGCGGGGTAGATATGGTTCTACTTCGAGTCCCACTATATTCTTCGTACTGCCGCTCTAAGGCCTTTGTAACTGCGTCGTCTACCAACGCTTTCAATTCAGCACCCGTTAAATTAACTCGGGCGTTATCGTTAATCTCCACTGGATGGCTATTAATTTCGTCCGAATTAGCCATTTTAATTGAACTGTTGTAGAAAACAAGGACAATAGTTTATTTGGGAGTTTATTATGGGATTGTCCCTTAGGGCAATTCATTACCATGGTAAACAGAGACCATACTTGGTTAATTTATTAATCACATTTATTTAGGATTTATATTATAACTTATCCTAATTATAAAACAATAACAGATTTACTAGTGGCACGAAAGGCCTAGTCCCAAGGACATTTATAAATTATAAGCTATGATTTCAGAGAATCAAAGCTTTCAAGGCTTGAACATAGTTTATTACCCTTTCTCGGACAGGGAGTCATCGCTACCACTGTCTTTTGGCTCATGTAGAAATGAGCGAGGCCCGTAGGCACTATGTTACCAATGTATGGTCAAAATATGATCATCTTAATTGATGATTTAAACCCATGATTCAGAGATCATTAAGTTAGGTTAGGAATCTTTTGAAGAATCCTTATATAAGAATGACGTGTGTGGTTTTAATGAATCACATCTGCCAGGAGTGTTAATATATTTTCGGATTTTAGCAGGGTTACGAATCTTTTAAACAGGTCTTACCATCTTGGCCAGGTCTTTATAATGACACTCAGGCTAGGTTTCACTCTTAAGATTCTTATTTATATGTATACTGGCAGGGAAGGAAGGATATTTATCTTATTCAGGGTTTTTATCATAATTCCTAATTTACAAGTTAATAATAGCACAAATGGCCTGGTCGCGTAGACACGTTTAATTTATAAGCCATGATTTCAGAGAATCGAGGCATTAAGGTTTGAATCAAAGTTCATTACCTTTTCTTGACAGGGAGTTGTAGGCTACCACTGTCTCTAGTCTCAGAGGACATTAACTATAGCCCGTAGGCATTTCCCTTCTAAGTGATGTTTATAATATGATCATCTTATAGGATGATATAAGCCAGGATTTCAGAGAATCGAAGCATTAAGGTTTGAATCATAGTTCATTACCTTTTCTTGGCAGGGAGTTGTAGGCTACCACTGTCTTTAGTCACAGAGGACGTCAATTATAGCCCGTAGGCAAAACATCACTAGGATGTTATATGATATTAGTCATGATCACATTGATCATATAGACTATTAGGCTTGAGCATAGCTCACCACCTTAGACAAGGAATCATAAAGATCACAATGTCAGTGTCTCAGATGGACAATACGTTATAGCCCGTAGGCGAAACATCACTAAAGGATGGTTATTTCAAATAAGGGAATTTAGATTAGCCCCCCCCCCCCTTTTTTTTTAAAGATGGCCTGTGTGACTTTAACGATTCACAGTTTACCAAAAATGTTAACATACTTACAGATGTTAACAGGGACTAGAATCTTTTGGATAGGTTTTACCGTCTTGGCCATGTCTGCAATGACATTTAGACTAGGTTCCACCATCTTGGCCATGTCTGCATTGACATTTAGGCTAGGTTTTACCATCTTGGCCATGTCTGCATTGACATTTAGGCTAGGTTTTACCTTTAAGATTCCTTTAATATTTAACGCAGAACAATCCTAAATTGAAATGTTAACAAGGATCTGAATCTAATTGTGGAACTACCGTCTTGGCCCTGTCTTAAAATGACACATGAGCTAGGTCTTGTCCTTTTTAGATATTGCCATTTTATTATAATGGAAGATTTTATAATATAGGAATGATATTTTTAATATAATCGTTCCTTTAAAATTTAAACAAGTATATGGTTGCCCTAAACGGGACTTCTACAAAAATGACTTGCCCTTGCAAGAGCTAATCAGAAAATAACAAAGGAACCAAATAAGGACAAATAAACGAATTAGAATTTGTCCTATGTTCTTGTCTAGACTCAAGAATGTGCAACTGTGTAACTGAGATTAAACACAAAAGGCTAGTGTTTAATTCACTCAGCGTTGGCTCTGATACCAACCTGTCACACCCCGACTTTCCACGTGTCACCGGTGGGGAGTATCGTGACGTGGTTGGCAACATAATAGTCAAACAACACAATATATAAATGCACAGCGGAAGCAAAAGATAAAATATATTACAATCCGAATATAAGGTAATATCAAGTATTACAACGGAAAGTAAAGGATCCACAGGTGGATCTTAAAACATAAATATTGTTCAACAGACTTTAGACGCCTAGAACTTGCAAGATTCCTTATTAACGTCCTGAGCAGCTTCCAGCCTATTACGTACTTGTACCTGTCACTTAGACTTTTGAAAATACGTCAGTTTTCACTGGTAAATACACTCAACCGACTCATTTGAAAATGTTTATGAAAATTGGTTTAGGTGCACAAGGCACGAAAATATTTCGACACTTTGATTAAAATGCACAAGGCAAAATTAATCTTTTATACTTGATTAAAATGCACAGAGGCAAAATTAATCTTTTATAACTTGATTAAAATGCACAGAGGCAAAATTAATCTTTTATAACTTGGGACAAACTATATTTCATGTTATCAGTTTTAAATAACTTACTCTACATACGGGGCCCAGTTCTATGCCGGTTCATGATTAACCGACACACCACTATTCCCTTATTGGGAATCCCTTATTGGGTATAATTAATTAATAAACATATGGCATCTGTCAGGTGTATGCCTACACCCCGTGCTTAGGTCGTGGCCATTGCATTTAATGAGTCAAGGATATCCAGGACACGGTCGCATTAATCCCCAATGTTTCAGTCAAGCAACACGAATTAAAACAGGTTATTTGGATTTCCCGACTTATTGGTCTTTGTATCCCACACCTGACCATGCGGTATTTATATTACCGTATCCCGAGCCCGTAATAGGGAAAATAAGTTAAGAGTATTTACCTGAGCTAGCTCCTGTCTTAAATGGCAAGAATTATAATAACTCAGCCGTATTCACTTAAGTAAGCGTAGTTACAATTTACCGGAAGGCTCTAGTCTGGAATGATGGTATAAATAACCAATTAGAATGCTAACGGGTCTTTAATTAAGCCTAAGCTTAGACCGGTTAATTATACGGTTCAAACGCACGATTAGGCGAAGACCGGAATAGAATATGATTTAGACCCGACAAGTTCAGAGACTTGCTTAATATGGGTATTTCATACACACACTGGATTTTGAGATAAAACCGATAAGGTTTGACCCGTTTCGGCTAATTTATGTAAACTTGTTACATAAACCGAACCGAACGCGTAATAAGCGTAACGGGTATCCGTAAGAGCCATATACAGGTTTCCTAAGTTAATATGCTTCAAATATGTTGTGACATCAGTAAGATGCCTTTTATTATGCCCGTAACAAATTTAAACACAAACTATGCCCCGTAGGGGTAATTTGGTCATTTAAAAGGTTATAAAAGAGTTTAAGTATTTACCTGAGTTACAGGTCTGATATAATCAGAAAAAAATACTTATTTTACTAAGTTATAACAATAGGGTAAAGTAGATATGTGAAATTTATCAAATATAACCAAACTATGCACCGTAGGGGCATTTTGGTAATTTCACATAAGCCGAAAAGCTCAAAACTGAAGTCTGAGTTTAACGACTTTTGATTACTGTTAAAATATTATAATTTACCTAAAATATCAGTAGGTATCACCCTTGTATGTTTAAAAATAGTCTTAGTACATACTATGCGCTAAAAACGCTTAATAAGGCGAGTAGAAGCCGTTTCCGGGTTCTATATATAAAGCTGATATTTTTATCATTCCAGCAGGCCTAAAATAATTTGTTTATCATTTAGGATCAGTAGCAAAAGGTTTGGAGTCGATTAGATATGTAAAATTCATTTTATGGCCCGTAAGGGCAAAACCGACAATTACCAAATTAAGCTTACGATTATGAGTTATGCTCAGCCTAAGATTAATTAAAAATCTTCAAAAATCCCAAAATAATATATTACATCAGTGGGTAATAAGTTTGATATCAAAAAGTAGGCTTAACTAGGCTATACGCTAATTACGCCGTTTAATTAACATAAAGCTTCTTAATTACGCTAATGAGCATAACTCTCAATCTACACCTCAAACTGATGTCAAACTTTGGGTACAAGTTTATATATCAGTAACTAAAGTTTCTACTTTTTTACATTTGCAAAAATCACGTTTTAAGGTGAAAAGGGCATAATGGTCAACATATGAGCAATTAACGGAATCATGCGTATTAATTGGTTAACTAATGAACCATGGTGTATAATCACAGAGGGTTATACTAGCATGTAACCTGGTCCAAATGAAGCTCTAAGGTATTTCTAAAACATACCATAACGGGTCAGAACTGAAGTCAAAGCAAAAGTCAAAGCTTTGCGACTTTTGGTTCCGAACCGGGTCTAAACAGTAAATTGTCGGGTTGAACATGTTTAGACATGTTCTTACACTCATTACTAAGTTATATTGATGATCAAACAGGTTGTATGTGTTCTACATTGCTAATCATGCATAAATTAGAAAATAACCATTCTGTTGACTTTTTAATAACACGTTTGACCCGACATTTGACCTGGTTAGAGTGGGAATCAGGGGGAACCCTTTTAAGGGTTTATTACCCACATAATTACCAACTTATAACTACTTTCAATTCGACCAATCACTGGACCATTAGTGATTAATCGTTAAGTCAACCGTTAATTACGACGGTTTGACTTTTAAGCTAAAACTAAGCTAAAACTTAATTAAGGAAGGTTAAGCATACTTACTAGAGTCCCTTGCACGATTAGAGGTCACTTGAGCCTGCTTTGGAGCTCCAGAAATGATCAGGAATGCAAGAGAAAGGTGTGAAGAATGAGTTGCAACTTCATGGCTTTATATAGTGATCAAATCACCATAGATTGTTGACAACTCAAGCTATCATGGACCATGAATCATCAACACATGTCCCTAAGGTCCTAGGAGGCACTTAGGGGTCAAGCAAGATGAGGAAAATCGTTCAAGAGTCGATTAGAATGCAAATGGCAGGCAAAAACCCAAAGAACTCGGATCAGATAGCCCCTCGCGTGACGCTAAGACCCCCCCCCTTGGGCCTCGCGTCGCGCTAAGCCCTTCTGCAACAAAATCTGAATTTTTTATTTTTGCGTTTTGATCCTTGGCTCTTCAAAACTTTGCTTAGACTTTATTTATGGCACCTTGACCCTTCCAAATTGACATGTGAGGGCTTTAAGACATTTACCCACTTTGTTTAGTCCTCGGTTAACTTTATTGTCCCCCGAAAAGTCCTAAACTTCAACGTTGACGCTGTTAACCCTTCGCATGCGAATTTGATCATAACTTTCTCATACGTTAATGAAACTTTATGAAATTTATATCGTGCATTCTAGTGAGCATAATTAACCGTTACAAAGCTTCGGGTTTGTCAAAAGGTCACTCAGAGGTATAACTTAAACATGTTGACACATTTAACCCCTGTAGTTTGTAATCTCTCACTTTTAGCTTCGTACGATCCATGACTTATTCGTTTGAAGGTATGAGCATCATGTAGGGTTAATGTACAATATATTTATTCACTGTTGACATTTAGAACTCGTATTTTCATATACTTTTCATGTTTGTCAACTTTAGTCCTTTTATAATATTCTTTCACACGTTTAAACATATTACACGTGTCAACACATTATAGGACGTGAATTTTTCGAGGTGTTACAGGTAACCATGACTTGTTCAGTTGATTTCCCAGAATATCTCCAACACACTTCATACGTAGCAGACAATCTCTTTGACATTTTAACGGCACATAATATGAAGCATCAGGATCATCACCAAGTTGTAACACAGTGTTTAGAATCTCGACAGAAACAATAACATCTAGATTGTTAACACGTCCTCGTATCACCTCCTTGCCATCAATTTCAACAGCTTCCGCCGAATCCCAGAAAGCTTTTATCAAGGACTTGTACACGGTAGTCTGATTAGTAACAGCATAGTTGATCCTTGATTCACGTAACCACCTCATAATCCCTTTGTATTCAATGATCTTGTCTTCCGGATCTAAATAAGCAATCATGTTGTGACGAGGTTCCGACATGGTTTCTACTTCTGACTTATCAACTTTCTTCGTTGCGGGTTTTCTTTTCTGTGCTTTAGGTGCCATTCTGTACACAAAGACAACAACAATGTGAAGAATTGCCAAAACAAAAGGAAACACATCTAAACAAGTTAATTGTGAACATTCTGTGAATGTTTGACCCCCACGAAGAATCAATGTCTACGAAGAATCAACGTCTACGAAGAACCACATGTCAACAAGCCTTGTTACTATGAAGAACCCTGGTCAACGAAGAATGAGTTCTTCATTGACTACAGTTCTTCGTCTACCCAGGTCTGTTCTTCCTCACATCGCAGATCTGTTCTTCGTTGATTGTTCTTCATCCCCAATTCATTCTCACAGTTCATTAATTTCAAGTATTAAATTCAGTCTTTAAACAATCTGACAGGAACCATTAAAAGATCAAACTGACACAGAGATCCCAAATCATACCCAGTTTATTACCAACATCACTTTAATCAAAACAAACCAACACATCATCATTCAAAACATAAACCCCTATTTTCGAAATTTCTTCAACCAAACTCAAAAACACCCAAAATCAGTAAACATCTTTCATAAACTCCTGTTTTATATATCATTTCAAATCACAATGTAAAGACCAAAACAAAACAAAACAAAACATGTTATGCTTGATTTCGACACTTATTTATAATCTGAAATTCAACATAAACTCAGTTTACAAGATTATAACAGATATATGAGTACAATAGTTTGGTTTATCAGGTTTTATGTTTAAAACCATCATCAATGAGCAATCGATCCCATGACCTATGGTTTCAATTTTGTTTACTTGATCAAACAGGTGGGTTGATTTGATTTTGATGTTAATCGACATCACAGAGTATGTGATAACAACAATACCTTAATGTTTTAAAGAACAAGATCCAAATGCAGTCGATTTTAGCGTTTTCTTTCCAAAGAAGATGAACAGTTGGACAGGGGTGTTTGTTTGCAGAGAGAGAAAGGTGAAAAGGTGAAAAAGTGAGATTTGAAAAGGATAAGGTTTCACCAATACCCCACCCATTTATATAACCAGACCCCCTATGAACAAACCATGGTTCGACAAAGAACCTTTTGGGCCGATGAAGAATCATGATGGGCTAACACAAATAAGCCCAAACACTTTGATCAACGAAGAATCCAAGGTTCTTCGTAAAGGTCCAACACAGCGAAGAACCCTCCACAAAGAATGGTTCTTCGTTGACTTAAAAGTATTCTTCGTTGACCTGAGGTTCTTCGTTGAACCTTTGGTTCTTCGTGAACCTTTTAGTTCTTCATGAACCTTTCCAAACAAAAATCACCAACTTAGAAGTACCATGAACAGATTTAAACAGATTTTGTTTTCATGTTTACCTGATTTGCAAAAAGGATTTTATGAAGTTGTGATATTAAAGACAAGTTGATTTTGGGCTTTTTCCCGGTAGAAAACATTCGAGTGTCAACTTTGGCTAATCAAGAAAAAATCAATTTTAAAATAAATAAAAATTAAAATACTAACAGTCTAAATGCAAAAAGGTAAAACTAAAACAAACATTAAAACATTAACTGCATGTACACTAAGTTACCACCTTTTTCGAGTTTCAAGTTAAGAGAATCATACCAGCTTACGGTCTTGTCAAACACGGATTTTGTTTCTTGTAAAAATTACGATAAGCATCCTACCACAATTATCGGTATTGTTGTCCACATAAGCTCAGCTTATAAGATGTATTCGCGGTTAGGGGATACGATTAAAGTATGATTTATACTTACCGACCGGTGTTCATCCACACACGACACATTCCCATATCAAGGTATGCACGAGAGTTCATCTTACTGGTGAGTATACCATTTATCATCTGTTTTTAACGTATATGATGTGAGATACTCACTTATTCGAGGATGAATACAAGCCCTATGTGATAAAATCACTTATTAATGAGGAACTTGATATTCGATGCATGCAGGGCACGAGAGCAAGTCCGTGAACAGGTTAGTACCATCGTACCGACAAAGAGACGAACTTGACTCTCGGAAGATAGATTTGATTTAGAATCACTTATTCGGGGGTGACTGTGATATTTTTATCACTTATTGATGGTCGTATGCTTCATGTATTATATACATGTTTGTATGATATTTACACGTATGTATGGTATCATGGAAGTTCTAGACTTGCGTCCCCGTTGTTTTCGGTAAAAGATTCAACCATGATACCCAGATGATAAATCAGCATAAAGACCGCATATCTCAGAACCTCGGCATACTATCAAACGAAATTTCGGTACCAAGACCATATGCCAATGAATGGTTCCCACCTGGCTTGCAGTTCATTATGTTTATATCAACCTGCACGTTTTAATCAGATTGTGAGCCTACCGATACATCATTAGTAGAGCTGCTTATCGCTTTTCATTTTGGCATTTTTGACCATATTTGATAGACCACTGATGTATCATCATCTTCTCTTATCTTTCCAAGAAACTCATTTTTGGTTTTTGTGATTTTTTAATGTTTTTGTATTTTTGAAATTTTTCAATGTTTTTGGATTTTTCTGAATTACTCCCCCTCAAATACAGAAAATAAAATAACTAAAAGACATATTTTTGGATTTTTCAATTTTCTGATGTTTTTGTATTTTTCAATTTTTCAAAAGTAAAGACAGAAAACAGTAAATAAGTAAAAACATATTTTTGGATTTTTGAAATTTTCTGATGATTTTGTATTTTCTTAAGATTTCTCCCCCTAAAATGCAAAAAGCAAATAGAATGAAAATCTTTTTGTATTTTTTGGTTTTTATAAGAAAATATTTACAAAAATGATTTGCCGAAGATGATCTACTCGGGTTTCACCTTGATGCCATTGACCAAAAGAAGATAATCAAAACGTGATTTATCAAAAGCTTTTGTAAACAGGTCGGCACATTGGTGTTCCGTGTGGATTTTAACAACATCGATAAGTTTCTTTTCATAACAATATCGTATGAAATGATACTTAATCTCGAGGTGTTTGGTCTTAGAGTGTTGTACAGGATTACGAGTGATCTCTAAAGCAGATTCATTATCAACGTAAATAGGAGTAGTTAGGAATTCAAAACCGTAGTCGCGCATTTGCTGTTGGATCCATAAAACCTGGGAGCAGCAACTAGAAGCCGAAATGTACTCAGCCTCGCATGTTAAAGTGGCTACACAGGTCTGCTTTTTACATTGCCACGTGACTAGGCGATTCCCCAAAAACTGACATCCCAGTGATGTTGACTTTGCATCAATCTTGCAGCCGACATGATCAGAATCACTGAATGCAATCAAATCGAAGTTATCATCCTTAGGATACCAATGACCGGTGTCTGGGTAACCCTTCAGATAACGAAAAATCCTCTTAACAGCCATCATAGGAGAAACCTTCGGATTGGACTGCTAACGAGCAAGAAGACACATTGGATACATAATATCGGGCCTTGAAGCGGTAAGATACATGAGAGATCCGATCATAGTACAATAGAGAGATGGTTCCACATGTTCACCCGTTCCGTCAGGAGTAATCCCATGATTTACATTCCAACTTCTAAATCCTTGTACTTACACACCTTGTTCATCCTTGTTAGGATAATTTGGTGCTTCAACCTTTCAAGACGACCATCTCACGTTTGTGGAAACCACTTGCAAACTGTGAGTATACTCGATCTCATTTCCGTTTTAAACACATTGGGTGCAACATGTACATTATACAAAAACACGCAACACTTGAGACTTGTTTATTCAAAATCAAACTCTATCCACATTTTAAACATGAAAACATGTGATACTTGTTAATCTCATATGCTATGTATACATTGTGTCTATATGCTCATTAACTTTGCTAGCCTACCTTAACAATTATAGCGCTATAAGATTAACGCACCGCCTCGATTCTTAGGGTATTGTTAAGCAAAACATGTTAAACCCCCTTCGTTTTGACGATGTTGGGAAGTCAAGATTGCGTTGGAAACTTTGGTTTGACATATAGTTTACGCTAGTACAACATATTAGTAACTTGTATACATTATTCATGTTGGATATGAGCACGTTTAAACATTTTATTCTTATTATGCTATGTATCAAACTTGTATACTCGCCAACATTTTTGTTGATCTTTATTTTAATACATGTTATAGGTTGAAAAATGATGCTAGTGAATAAACAAAGTTTAGGGTGGACTTAGAACACACCTTAGAAATAAACAATGTTTTGGATTCTATGTTTTGATATAATTTGATTATGTCTTGAACCATGTACGACAATTTAGTATTTTATGAAATCTTGATTAATTATATTGTCACAATTAGTGTTATGATACTTTGAACGATTTGTTTTCGTCTCACTCCGATGTTTTCGCCATCGGTTGGGGTGTGACACGTAATCTCTTGTGTATCTTATGTATCTAAGCACCCCAGTGATAACTTTCCAATGATCCGAAGTTGGATTACTGGTGTATCTACTTAGCCTACTCACAACATATGCTAAGTCAGGTCTAGTACATGTCATTAGATACATGATACTACCAATTATCCTTGAGTACTCTAACTGAGCAACACTCTCGCCTCTATTTTTCCTTAGACATTGGGTGTTATCAATTGGAGTTCGAGCTATAGTCGTATCATCAAATTGAGTTTCCCAAGGATCTTATCTATGTAGTGAGATTGACTCAATACAAGACCATTTTAGGTTCTAGTGATTTTTACTCCAAGAATCACATCCGCTAGGCCCATGTCTTTCATGCCAAATCTCGCTTTCAACATGTCTTTAGTTGAGTTGATCATATTATCATCACTCCCAATGATAAGCATTTCATCTACATAAATACATAAAATTACATAACCCCTTGGTGTGTCTTTAAAGTAGACACACTTGTCACACTCATTTATTTTGAAACCATTGTCAATCATGACATGATCAAACTTTTGGTGCCATTGTTTTGGAGCTTGCTTCAAGCCATACAAAGACTTGACAAGTTTACATACTTTGCCCTCTTTTCTTGGGGCGGAAAAACCTTCAGGTTGTTCCATGTAAATTTATCTTCTAAATCGCGATTTAGAAATGCAGTCTTTACATCCATTTGGTGAACTTCCAAATTTCTTAGAGTCGCAATTGCAACAACCAATCTTATAGAGGTTATTCGGGTCACAAGAGAGCAAGTATCAAAGTAGTCTAGACATTCTTTTTGTCTAAACCCTTTTATTACTAACCTCGCCTTGTATTTATCAATACTCCTGTCTGCTTTCATCTTCCTTTTGAATATCTAACGATATCCAAGTGGTTTACAACTGGGTGGAAGATCTACTAACTCCCAAGTATGATTTTTGCAATATAGAATCAATTTCATTCTTAATTGTTTCTTACCATTGAGGTCCTTCTATGGAGGTAATCGCATCGCGGTAGGTATTGTGCTCGCCCTCAACCATATAGCTCATGAAGTCTGGACCAAAAGATTTTTCAACCCTTGGTCGTTTGCTTCATCTAAGCTCACCCTCCTCAACCTCAGGTCGCTCATGTCTTTCATCTAACCATGTAGATGAACTTGGACCTGCTTCGTCAACCGTTGTGTAGGTCCACTTGGAGGATCAAGATAACCTACTTCCTTGTTTGTTAACACAAATACGAGTGCGGAATCCACGTAGTTATGCAAACCGAAGCAAAGAAATGGAAAACACAACTAACCAAAGATTCACAATCTTAGATTAAGTGAAGAGAATCAGTACAACACATACACACAGTGTTTACAACTCACAGGGAATCTCTTACCAAAATGAGGTGCAAGTGACTGTTTATATAGGCCCAACACCCTGTAACCCTACAAAGAAGGTTACTGGGCTCACGAACAATCTTCAGGCCCCACGAAGAATAGGGGTTCTTCATGGACCATTCCAGCAAACAATCCATCACCACGAAGAATGGTTCTTCGTGGTGAACAATAAAGACCATTGTTCGTGAAACATGTAATCCCACGAAGAATAAGGGTTCTTCGTGGGGACCCTATACACAAACATAACTTGCAGTATCAAAACACATAAACAACTAACAGTTGCACACATGCAAACTGTTTTACAACGCTAACAAAGAAAACGTTGTGCTAAGTCAAGATAGGAGGATATCTTGACTTGTTCGACTCGACCAAAACTATACAGAACATAAATAAAGACCGTACAAATTACAACGTAATAAGAACAAGCGACAGACACAAAACTGCACCAACAAACTCCCCCTTGGCTGTTGCTTGGCCTTCGGTCTTCATCCCTTAGTGGCCTGTCTCGGACCACGAGCTTCCCGCGTGAATACCTCGGTAGTAGCAAAAACAAGCGACGCGTTGAAATAGCAACGCTTGATGCACGTCCTTGTCTTCATAAAAGATATCGTGTTGAAGAAGTGTCTTGATGTCACCAGCTGACATATTCACAATCCACATTGGATCAAGCATTCGAAAATTGCCTTCGTCGTTCTTGAACACAATGACCACTTCATGAGTGTCTTAATCATAGCACCACAGCTTCGTGTTACCCAAAAATCTTGTTTCATCGGCATGAGAGGTATCTTGTCCATAACCTTCACTGGCTTGTATACAAGCTTGTAACGAGCGGTGTTGGTGTCCGGATCCAACGTATACTTTATCTGCTCATGCATTGGGAACTGAGGCTTGTACAGTTCATCCTTCCAACCCTTGCGACGTTCAATCCGTAGCTTTCTTGCACAAAGTGTTGCACCTTCATAGTTGGATCTGTTGAATAGGTTTAACTTCGGTAATGCTGCAACATCATAGAAAGGCAAAGTTAAGATGCTAAGGAGTGAGTTAAAGTATTAGATTCCGTTTTCACGTTTCACCGCCATGCAGTGAATATCTTTAACGAACATCCAACTAAGGATTTTTCCTTGCGGTCAATCCTTCTGATACTTTAAGTAGTCGACTTGTACAAGAGGAGGAGCTGGCTTTTAAAACTTCGCCAAGAAATGTTTTCTCCATTCTTCAAATGTATCAGTGGGAATTGCAGATGTGTCACGACTCTTCAATTTGTTGTCGACCTCATCTACATTCTCACGAAGCCAGTCACCATCAAACGGATTAAATTTTGTACCGTCTTTACGAACATACATTGACTTCTTTGCATCCCCTTCAAACACGATTCTTCCAAACCTTCCAAATTCACTACCTCGGGCTCACTAGGTATCTCGTCGATAGTAACATCATCTACTATCTCCATCTCTTTCAATGCTAAAATCTGTTCACTTGAGAGTTCAGAAATAATCTCTCCTTCTTCCAATTCTTCACCAGTTACAGGGTGACAGACCTGTAACGCTATATCTTCTGATCTTAAAACCACATCACCACCTCTTGTTGAGCTTTCACCAACCCTTAAAACCACATCGCCACCTGTAACACCTCGTAAAAATCACGACCAATATAATGAAGACAAGTGTCATGGACTTTAAACGTGTAATGAATTGATCTGGAGGGACTGAAATTGTCAACCAATGTAAATATGTGAATAAAGGGATCCAAAGTGTCAACATGCCATTCTTGTGCCTCTGATTGACCTCACACAACGTTCGTATTCTTTAACGAATAATTTATCGAACATTGGAAGTCGTTTGTGTTAAAAATAAGGATCTTGCGAAGCAAAGGGGTTAAAAGTGTCAACATGTTGAAAGTAACCTCTGAGTGACCTTTTAACGAGCCTAAAAACATTGCAACAATTATATATTTTGATCTCAAGAATATTAGATATTAATTTTGTGGAGTTTTGAAGAAAACAAGATTTTTCGGGTGATCGTATAACTAACCGGGAGATTAACGGATTTAGTTAATGACCCAAGGTCCTTAAAAGTTAACTATGGGGGTCCAAAGTGCAATAAATGAAAGTAAAATAAAGTTTAAATGGACCAGGGACCAAAAATGCAAAGTGTGGAAACTTGTTACCGGAGATAGCCCTCCACGCGGGCCGCGTAGGCCTATCAGATGCAGGAAAAAAACGACAGATGCATGTACAGCAGGTTGCACCGCCATTGCATGGTGGTTTTCAATTTCAGGGACTGAGCCAACAGTATTACATGCATAGGGGACACCTGGGAACATCAGAAATCATTTGTAGGCTTGTGTGGAATGATCTTGTGAGTTTTGAAGTCCTATATAAGAACTTCTTGTTTGCTAGTTCATGGCACATTCTCAAAAAATTATTCAAACTCACTCTCTGGAGCTCTCTGGACTTAAAGCATGTTTCCCTCAGCTCCTAATTCGTGCTAAGATCCTTTGTAAGCATTCTTAGCCTCTCTAGTTCAAGATTTATTAGTCTAATGACCAAAAGTCAAAGCCGTCGTAATTAAGCTTTGACTTCGCGATTAATCACTAATGGTCCAGCCATTATTCGAATTGAAAGTGGCTATGAGTTGGTAATTATGTGGGTAATAGGTCCTTAAAAGGGCACCCCGTGATTATCACTCTAACTTGGTCAATTGTCGGGTCACACTTAATATTAAAAAGTCAACAGAAAGTTTTTTTGCAAATAAACTCATAACTGATAATGTAGAGGTTATGGAACATGTTTTAACACTAAAATAACTTGGTAAATAATGTAAGAACATGTCTAAGCATGTTCAACCCGACAATTCTGAGTTTAGGCTCGGTTCGGAACCGAAAGTCGCAAAAGAAGACTTTTGCTTTGACTTTCAGTTCTGACCCGATTTAGCTTGTTTTAGATATGCCTTAAGGTTCCTTTAGGACCATATTATAAATTAGTAAAACCCTCTGAGTTTATACTACATGGTTTCTTATTAATCTGATTCATTTGCATGTTTCCGTTAATTGCTTAAATGTTGACCATTATGCCCTTTTGACATTAAAACAAGATTTTTGAAAATATGAGAGGACAAAAACCTTTATTACTGATTTATAAACATGTCCTAAAAATTTGACATCAGTTTGTGGTCTAAATTAAGAGTTATGCTCAATATCGTAATTTGAAAGCTTTTTATTAATTAAACGGCATTTTTAGCATAAAGCCTACTTAAACCCAAATTTTGACACCAAACTTTTTACCCACTGATGTAGTATAATATTTTGGGATTTTTGAAGATTTTTATTAATTTTTAAACTGGTCATAACATGGGGTTCTTGCTTTGATTCGGTAATTGACGGTTATACCCTTTTTGCTAATAAAATGAGTTTTACATAATATTTTGATACCAAACCTTTTTCTATTGATTCTGTATGTTAAATAAAATATTTTAAGCCTTCTGGACTGATAAAAATCTCAGTTTTCCTTATATAACCTGGAAATCGCCTCAAACCGACTTTTTAAGCATTTTAAACACATAGTATGGATTAAAACTATTTTTGACACACAAGACTTAATACCTACTGATGTTTTAAGTATATTTTTATACTTTATCAGTAAGAAAAAACTTTGAACTCAGATTTCCAAAATTGACCTTTAAAGCTTATGTGAAATGATCAAAATGCCCCTACGGTGCATAGTTTGGTTATGAATGATAAATTTCACATATATGCAATACCCTACGGATATGACTTGCAAAAATAAATATTTTTTACTGATCATTTTAGACCAGAACCTCAGATTAATATTTTATGTCTTTTATAATCTTTAAAATGACCAAAATACCCCTACGGGGCATAAATTGGTTTTAAATCCGTTTTAGGCATAATGGAAGGTATCCTACTGATATCATAACACATTTTAAGCATATTAACTTAGGGAACCTGTACATGACTCATTTGGTTACCCGTTATGCATTTTTCGCGTTCGGTACGGTTTATGTGAGTAGTTTGCATAAATTGACCGAAACGGGTCAAACCTTATCATTTTTACCTCAAAATCTAGAATGTGTTTAGTTTACCCATATTATACAAGTCTTCATACTTGTCGGGTCTAAACCAAATTCTAATCCGATCTTCGCTTAATCTTGCGTTTTGAACCGTATATCTTTCTTTAAAACTAACCGGTCTAAGTTTAAACTTAAGTAAGACCCGTTAGGAATCTAATAGGTTATTAAAAACCTTCGTTCCAGATTTAGGAGCCCAGTAAAAGATATTTGCACCTGTTGATTGTATACGGCTGGGATAAATTTGTATAATTTACTTTTAGACTTTCGCTGTGCATTAAACTGTGATATATTGACTATGATGATATCAACTACATCACGATACTCCCCACCGGGCCCACCGGTAATACGTGGAAATACCGGGGTGTGACAGGTTGGTATCAGAGCCAACATTGAGTGAATTAAACACTAGCCTTTTGTGTTTAATCTCAATGACATAGTTGCACATTCCTTGACTTCCGTGTCTAGGCAAAAGACTTAGGACTAATCCTAATCTTTTATTTTCTCCTTTATTGTTTTCCTTTGTGTTTCTTTTGTTTGTATTGACAGGAACAGAAGATTCCACCGCGTATTAGAGGACGAGGAAGAGGCTGTAAAGCCCCAATCTTCACCAGCCATGACCATGAAGCCGGGCCATCACACCAGCGAACTCCTTCAGTGACGATGAGCACTAGTCCCCAAGAAGACTGGAGGACATACTTAGAGCCTGCGAGGCGTTCTGTCTCGCTAAGCTCCTCACCTTCGTACCACGACTCCTTCAGGCTCCATCAAGGCAACGAGTCTGAACATTCTCGCCACTCCTACTTGCCGTTGCAGCGGTCGGGTTCACACTGTGCCTTTGAGGACCCGACCCCGTATTTTCAGAGCCGGTTCAATCCGGCAAATCAGGTGCAAGTACCAGTGGGTTTTAACCCATTGGGACTAGAAGATCATTTCTCCGGTGACCAAGCTATGGATATGGATGATGACCCCGATCCGGAGATGCCACCGAGTGGGACGCCGACGCATCCCATCGAGATTTCTGACGAATTTTCCTTTCACGGTTCACCATATCGGGGCCCAGACAGCTATGAAGCAAGGTTTGCCTCATACCCTTGGGAGTTCACTCCCCCTTTTAACCCAGCACCTCAGCAGCAGGATCCCTCCGAGGTTTCACAATTCCAGGCGGTTACTCCACCGCCACCGCCACCGCCGTCGCCAGAGCAGCAGCCGCCTTCGGAGCCACCGAGGCGGAGAAGATCAGGAGCACGGATGTTCGTGCGAGGGGGATTCCATTTCAGCACCCCTCAACCCTCCAGTGGCAATCACTACCCGCCACTGTATGAAGACCCGCGGATGTGAGGGCCTTCAAACCCATTTTCTGAGATGGACTATGCGCCAGTCGCACCACCCTCACCACCACATATGGGTTTTGATAACCCAATTCCTTCATACGCCGGTGCAGCGGCGTATAACCCTTTTGAGCAGCCAGGCCATTCTGGCTACAATTACTACAACGCCCCTGATGTTGACCCATATCTTGTAGCGGCAAACTACAATGCTCTTCATCCTGAAGGGCCCTATGGAGCTTCCTACCAGACTGGATACCCAGCTTATGGGTATCAATACCCACCACCACCTCAACCTCCGCTGCAGCAGCAGCCGCAGCCACCACAGATCCAACCACCGCAGCAGCAAGAGATTCTTCAGAGGTTGAGCCAGGTGGAGCGAGAGGTTCAAAAGGAGCGTAGAAGCCACCGGGGATTTCTGAAGGGTTTGGCAAATCTGATCAAAGGGAAGAACAAGAGGGATCATTGAAATTCCTTATTTGTTTGTTTGTATTTCTTTAATTTTCAATTAAGTCCCTGTGTGGACATCTATTTATGTACCTAGTCCCTGCGAGGACTTGTATTTTCAGTTTAGCCCCTGTGTGGGCAAGTTATTTTTGTAAAAGTCCCGTTTAGGGCAATTATGTACTCCTTTTTAAATTTAGAGGAATGTTTTGATTAAATTTCATTTTGTCACTATGTGCATCAATATAAAATAAGAAATAAATAAAAATATATCATTTCTTTTGTAAGATCTGCCATTATATATTAAACAAAATCTTAAAGGTAAAACCTAGCCATGTGTCATTTTAAGACAGGGCCATGATGGCAGTTCTCTATTTAGATTCAGATCCTTGTTAACATCTGAAAACATGTTAACACTCCTGGCAAATGTGATTCGATAAAATCACACAAGCCATCCTTATATTGGATTCTTCCAATTCTTTTCTCTATTTTATGTAATCATTCATTAGTGATGAAGTGCCTACGGGCCATATTTATTGTCCTTTGAGACAAAAGACAGTTGTAGTCTACGAATTCCTGTCAAGAAATGGTAATGAACTATGTTCAAGCCTTAATGCCTCGATCCTATAAGATCATGGCTTATAATTTAAATTTGTCCTTGTGACTAGGCCTTTTATGCCATTATAATATTTTAATAAATTATAACTGAGGAAAATTATAATGAAAAATCCTGAATGGATATGCTTAATAAATTAACCAATATGGTTTATTAATACCATGGTTAATAAATTATCAAGATGACAATTCTGTTATAGATCTCTAAATAAATCATTGTCATCATTTTATGTAGCAATCAAGCTACATGGCAGAATCTGAAGAAGTCAACAGTCACCCTATAGAAAATCATGATACTACCAGAATCAACGTAACTGGTGCGGAACTTCAAGCATTGATTGATAATGCTGTTACCAAAGCCATGGATAGGCAGTTTAATGAATCAAGTGGTACACATAGCAAGACCTTATCTGCACCTCATTCCAAATCACACTCTAAGACTCACTATGTGGCTCACAGTATGCCACCTTCTAAATCTCATGAGTCAAAGAAGGATGATGCCCAACACTCATCAAATCAGCATAGTGTTCCGTCTAAGAAGATTGTATTCAATCAAGATCCACGTGCAAAGACCTGTTCATATAAGTATTTCGTCTCCTGCAAGCCCAGGGATTTCACTGGGGAAAAAGGAGCCATTGATTACATGACGTGGCTAGATGAGATGGATACAGTGGTTGATATTAGTGGATGCGCAGAGCAAGATATTGTGAAGTATGTTTCACAATCGTTCAAGGGAGAAGCTCTAGCTTGGTGGAGGTCCTTAATCCAAGCTATTGGAAAGATTCCGTTATACAACTTAACATGGGCTCAGTTTGTTGCTTTGATCAAAGAGAATTTCTGTCCTCAACACGAAGTTGAGAAGATTGAGACTGACTTCTTGACCTTGGTCATGAAGAATTTAGACGGCCAGGCATACCTTACTAGTTTCAATACCATGTCTAGATTAGTTCCTTACTTGGTTACACCGGAACCAAAACGTATAGCCCGTTTTATTGGGGGTTTAGCCTCGGAGATTAAAGCTAGTGTGAAGGCGTCTCGACCTACTACCTTTAGGTCTGTAGCTGATTTGTCATTATCTCTTACCCTTGATGCGGTCAGGCAGAGATCGCTTAGGAATTCTGATGAGGGGAAAAGGAAACGTGAGGATGAGAACTCACGCCGTTCGGATAAGAAACGTAAAGGGAACTCGGATCACAAGAAGAGTTCGGGATTTAAAAAGGATGACCAACAGTCGGGTGAGAAGCCCAAATGCAAGACCTGCAAGAAGCGTCATTTGGGAAAGTGCATGTATGAATCAAAATCCCAATCGTAGCCTAGGGCTTGTGGGATCTGTAAATCTAGTGAGCATAAGACGTTGGATTGTAAGAAGATAAAGGATGCGACTTGTTACAACTGTAACGAGAAGGGGCATATCAAGTCTAACTGCCCAAAGTATGCCAAGAAACCTGAAGAGGGTAAAAAGACCAATGCTCGGGTCTTTCAAATGAATGCACAAGAAGCGATTCAGAATGACAACGTGATAACAAGTACCTTTCTTATCAACGATGTTTATGCAAGGGTATTATTTGATCCGGGTGCAGATAAGTCATTTGTGGATAATAAATTTTGTAAGTTATTAAATCTGCTTGTTAAAACCCTAAGCATGAAATACGAAGTAGAATTGGCCGATGATACCATAGAAACTGCTTCAACCATGTTAGATGGATGTTTTATATCCATTAGGAACCACTTTTTTCCGTTATCTTTGCTTCCTTTGAAATTAGCTGGTTTTGACATAGTAATAGGCATGGATTGGTTATCTCATAACCAAGCCCAGATTGTTTGTGACCAGAAACAAGTGGTTATCAAGACTCCGTATGGTGATCCACTTACCATACAGGGAGATACTCAGTATGGGTTGCCTAAGCAAGTGTCTATGCTTAAGGCGTCAAGGTGTTTGAAGAAGGGTTGTGTAATTTACATGGCACAGGTAACTATTGATGAACCAAAGCCCAAGGTTGAAGACATCCCTGTTATCTCTGAATATCCAGAAGTATTCCCTGAAGAACTACCTGGTTTACCACCAGATAGGCAAGTGGAGTTCAGAATCGACATTATTCTTGGAGCATCACATGTTGCAAGAGCACCTTTCAGGTTAGCACCGACTGAGATGAAAGAATTGAGAACTCAACTGGATGATTTGTTGTCCAAAGGTTTTATTCGACCTAGCTCGTCTCCTTGGGGAGCACCAATTTTGTTTGTGAGGAAAAAGGATGGATCAATGCGTTTATGCATTGATTATCGAGAGCTGAACAAGGTCACGATCAAGAACAGATATCCATTGCCCAGGATCGACGATCTATTCGATCAACTGCAAGGGGCAAGTTACTTCTCCAAGATTGATTTAAGGTCAGGTTACCATCAACTGAAGGTTAGAGATGAAGATGTGCATAAGACTGCATTTAGAACTCGTTATGGTCACTACGAGTTCTTAGTGATGCCTTTTGGGCTCACTAATGCACCAGCAGCGTTCATGGATCTCATGAATCGCATTTGTAAGCCCTACTTAGACAAGTTTGTCATCGTATTCATTGACGACATTCTTATTTATTCGAAAAATCAGGTTGATCATGAAAAGCACCTTCGATGTATCCTTAAACTTCTTCAGCAAGAGAAGCTCTACGCCAAGTTTTCAAAATTGAGTTTTGGCTTCGTGAAGTCCAATTTCTTAGACATGTGGTTAGCGAGCGTGGTATCCAGGTGGATCCCGCTAAGATTGAAGCTATCATGAATTGGCAAGAACCAAAGACGCCCACAGAGATTCGTAGTTTCTTGGGTCTGGCAGGATATTACAGGCATTTTATTGAAAAATTCTCAAGGATTGCTGCACCCTTAACTTCATTAACTCGCAAGAATATCAAGTTTGATTGGGGTCCTAAGCAACAAGAATCCTTGGATATTCTTAAACAGAAGTTAAGCAATGCACCTGTGTTGACATTGCCTGAAGGAATTGAAGAATTTGTGGTTTATTGTGACGCATCGCACACAGGTATGGGATGTGTACTTATGCAGAAAGGAAAAGTTATTGCCTATGCTTCTCGACAATTAAAGGTGCACGAGAAGAATTACACCACCCACGATTTGGAGTTGGGTGCCGTTGTGTTTGCACTAAAACTTTGGAGGCATTACTTATATGGTACCAAGTGTGTGATCTATTCTGATCATAAGAGCCTTCAGCATCTGTTTAGTCAGAAGGATCTGAACATGAGACAGCGTCGATAGATAGAGACACTGAATGATTATGATTGTGAAATCCGAAATCATCCAGGCAAGGCGAATGTAGCCGCCGATGCGTTGAGCAGAAAGGAAAGGGTTAAGCCCATTAGAATCAATGCCAAGAGCACTGAATTGAAGAACAGCTTGAATGAAAGATTGTTAGCCGCTCAGAAGGGAGCTGTATTAGAAGCTAACTATCCGAATGAAAAGCTGGGAGACACTGCTGAACAGTTATCATATGGCAAGGATGGAATTCTAAGATTGAACGGACGAATATGGGTTCCAATTTATGGAGGACTCAGGGACGTTATTCTTCAAGAAGCCCATAGCTCCAAATACTCAGTTCATCCTAGAAGTGACAAGATGTATCAGGATTTAAAGGCAAATTACTGGTGGATAGGTTTGAAGAAATCTATAGCCACTTATGTGGCCAAATGTCTGACGTGTGCTCAAGTTAAGGCAGAACACCAGAAGCCGTCAGGTTTGCTACAACAGCCTGAACTTCCCACCTGGAAGTGGGAAATGGTAACTATGGATTTCATCACTAAGTTACCGAAGATAAAGCGAGGAAATGATACTATTTGGGTTATAGTAGATAGACTGACCAAGTCAGCCCACTTCTTACCTATTAAGGAAACACACAGCTCAGATAAGTTAGCTCAGCTATACGTGGACGAGATTGTATCTCTTCACGGAGTGCCAGTGTCTATCATCTTTGATAGGGATATGAGATATACATCGCATTTTTGGAAAAGCTTCCAGCAATCCCTAGGCACTCGATTAAATTTCAGCACTGCATATCATCGTCAGACGGATGGTCAAAGTGAACGTACAATTCAAACACCGAAGGATATGTTAAGGGCTTGTGTTATTGATTTAGGTGGAAGTTGGGATGATCATCTTCCATTGATTGAATTTTCATATAAAAATAGCTATCATTCCAGTATTCAAGCTGCACCTTTTGAAGCATTGTATGGAAGAAAGTGCAGGACGCCGGTTTGTTGGGCGGAAGTTGGAGATGTCCAACTAACAGGACCTGATATAGTCCTGGAGACAACAGATAAGATTATGCAGATACGTGATCGTCTCAAAGCTGCCAGCGATAGGCAGAAAAGCTACGCAGATAAAAGGCGTAAACCTCTGAAATTCGAGGTAGGTGACAAAGTTCTACTTAAGGTATCACCCTGGAAAGGGGTAGGTGACAAAGTTCTACTTAAGGTATCACCCTGGAAAGGGGTAATGCGTTTTGGCAAGAAAGGCAAGTTAAGCCCAAGATACATAGGACCATTCGAGATCATCGAATGTGTCGGAACAGTGGCTTACAAGTTAAACCTGCCTGAAGAGCTCAGTGGAATCCATAATGTATTTCACATCTGCAACTTAAAGAAATGCCTAGCCGATGAATCGCTAGCCATGTCACATAAGGATGTGTATATAGATGAGAGCTTGAAGTTTGTTGAAAAACCTTTGTCGATCGAGGATCGACAGGTTAAGAAGCTTCGAAAGAAGCATGTACCGATTGTGAAGGTTAAATGGGATGCCCGTAGAGGTCCCGAGTACACGTGGGAGGTTGAGTCCACAATGAAACAAAAGCACCCTCATTTATTTCAGTAAATCTCGAGGTCGAGATTTCTTTTAAGGGGGTGAGGATGTAACACCTCGTAAAAATCACGACAAGTGTCATGGACTTTAAACGTGTAATGAATTGATCTGGAGAGACTGAAATTGTCAAACAATGTAAATATGTGAATAAAGGGATCCAAAGTGTCAACATGCCATTCTTGTGCCTCTGATTGACCTCACACGACGTTCGTATTCTTTAACGAATAATTTATCGAACATTGGAAGTCGTTTGTGTTAAAAATAAGGATCTTGCGAAGCATAGGGGTTAAAAGGGTCAACATGTTGAAAGTAACCTCTGAGTGACCTTTTAACGAACCCAAAAACATTGCAACAATTATATATTTTGATCTCAAGAATATTAGATATTAATTTCGTGGAGTTTTGAAGAAAACAAGACTTTTCGGGTGATCGTATAACTAACCGGGAGATTAACGGAGTTAGTTAATGACCCAAGGTCCTTAAAAGTTAACTATGGGGGTCCAAAGTGCAATAAATGAAAGTAAAATAAAGTTTAAATGGACCAGGGACCAAAAATGCAAAGTGTGGAAACTTGTTACCGGAGATAGCCCTCCACGCGGGCCGCGTAGACCCACGGCCAAGACTTACGCGGGCCGCGTAGGCCTATCAGATGCAGAAAAAAAACGACAGATGCATGTACAGCAGGTTGCACCACCATTTCATGGTGGTTTTCGATTTTAGGGACTGAGCCAACAGTATTACATGCATAGGGGACACCTGGGAACATCAGAAATCATTTATAGGCTTGTGTGGAATGATCTTGTGAGTTTTCAAGTCCTATATAAGAACTTCTTGTTTGCTAGTTCATGGCACATTCTCAAAAAATTATTCAAACTCACTCTCTGGAGCTCTCTGGACTTAAAGAAAGTTTCCCTCAGCACCTAATTCGTGGTAAGAGCCTTTGTAAGCATTCTTAGCCTCTCTAGTTCAAGATTTATGAGTCTAATGACCAAAAGTCAAAGCCGTCGTAATTAAGCTTTGACTTAGTGATTAATCACTAATGGTCTAGCCATTATTCGAATTGAAAGTGGCTATGAGTTGGTAATTATGTGGGTAATAAGTCCTTAAAAGGGCACCCCCCTAATTATCACTCTAACTTGGTCAATTGTCGGGTCAAACTTAATATTAAAAAGTCAACAGAAAGCTATTTTGCAAATAAACTCATAACTAATAATGTAGAGGTTATGGAACATGTTTTAACACTAAAATAACTTGGTAAATAATGTAAGAACATGTCTAAGCATGTTCAACCCGACAATTCTGAGTTTAGGCTCGGTTCGGAACCGAAAGTCGCAAAAGAAGACTTTTGCTTTGACTTTCAGTTCTGACCCGATTTAGCTTGTTTTAGATATGCCTTAAGGTTCCTTTAGGACCATATTATAAATTAGGAAAACCCTCTGAGGTTATACTACATGGTTTCTTATTAATCCGATTCATTTGCATGTTTCCGTTAATTGCTTAAATGTTGACCATTATGCCCTTTTGACATTAAAACAAGATTTTTGAAAATGTGAGAGGACAAAAACCTTTATTACTGATTTATAAACATGTCCTAAAAATTTGACATCAGTTTGTGGTCTAAATTAAGAGTTATGCTCAATATCGTAATTTGAAAGCTTTTTATTAATTAAACGGCATTTTTAGCATAAAGCCTACTTAAACCCAAATTTTGACACCAAACTTTTTACCCACTGATGTAATATAATGTTTTGGGATTTTTGAATATTTTTATTAATTTTTAAACTGGTCATAACATGGGGTTCTTGCTTTGATTCGGTAATTGACGGTTATACCCTTTTTGCTAATAAAATGAGTTTTACATAATATTTTGATACCAAACCTTTTGCTATTGATTCTATATGTTAAATACAATATTTTAAGCCTTCTGGACTGATAAAAATCTCAGATTTCCTTATATAACCTGGAAATCGCCTAAAACCGACTTTTTACGCATTTTAAACACATAGTATGGATTAAAACTATTTTTGACACATAAGACTTAATACCTACTGATATTTTAAGTAAATTTTTATACTTTATCAGTAAGAAAAATTTTTGAACTCAGATTTCCAAAATTGACCTTTAAAGCTTATGTGAAATGACCAAAATGCCCCTACGGTGCATAGTTTGGTTATGAATGATAAATTTCACATATATGCAATACCCTACTGATATGACTTGTAAAACTAAATAATTTTTACTGATCATTTTAGACCAGAACCTCAGATTAATATTTAATCTCTTTTATAATCTTTAAAATGACCAAAATACCCCTACGGGGCATAAATTGGTTTTAAATCCGTTTTGGGCATAATGGAAGGTATCCTACTGATATCATAACACATTTTAAGCATATTAACTTAGGGAACCTGTACATGACTCATTTGGTTACCCGTTATGCATTTTTCGCGTTTGGTATGGTTTATGTGACTAGTTTGCATAAATTGACCGAAACGGGTCAAACTTTATCATTTTTACCTCAAAATCCAGAATGTGTTTAGTTTACCCATATTATACAAGTCTTCATACTTGTCGGGTTTAAACCACATTCTAATCCGGTCTTCGCTTAATCTTGCGTTTTGAACCGCATATCTTTCTTTAAAACTAACCGGTCTAAGTTTAAACTTAAGTAAGACCCGTTAGGAATCTAATAGGTTATTAAAAACCTTCGTTCCAGATTTAGGAGCCCATTATAAGATATTTGCACTTGCTGATTGTATACGGCTGGGATAAATTTGTATATGAAGGACCGTGTTCGCGACCTAAATGAGTCGGTTCAGAGGAATTCAATCAAATACAGGTGCGGAAAACAAGTATTTGACGTGTAAACAGCTGAATCTTCACTTTAACACTGATTTGTATTGATATGAATACAATTACAATCAGTTCTCACACCGGCAGCACCTCGGTATGGAAATCACAACTTCGAACTCTCTTATTTCGCTTGAACTTGAACCCCTATATATAGACTTGGAGATTTCGCTTGGGATGAACAACAGCATGTCTCAAGCGAAATCTGAACATGTTGATTTCGCTTGAGCTGCTTCAAGCGAAATCCCCTACAAAACATTCCTTCAAGCGAAATCTACTAACTCTCTCACATTTTCTCGTTCTACGTGCCCTGATCTATTCTAACTAGTATAAGACTCGATACAAGACGAAGTCGACAGATGTAGTGCACCAACAGACTCCCCCTCAGATGTTGACGAGTCGACTATCGAGTCACAACAATTCTGTGTCTTCACATCTTCAGTCTTGATCAGTCTCTGGGCTTTTCTCTCTCTATCTTCTTCTCCAGAATCACTGGCTCTATCAGACTCCCCCTCATGATTTGCTGGCATTCATTTGTTCTTCAGGAACATCTGCTTTAGGATCGATGTCTGACTCAAATTTTGTCTACAAGATCATTGCCTGGCTCTCATCTAACTTCTCAAAATCCTCAGGTATTGTAACCTGGCTTTCAGATGTTGTTGAGATTAATTCTCTTGATCAGATCTCTTGATTCCTTAAGTTCATCAGCATCAGCAGCTAGCAAACTTTAGATTCATGATCAGAGTCTGACTTTCTTAAGCTTTGAATGAATTAACCTGGCTCACCTGTAACAATCTTAACCCAGAAATAAATTTTCTAAATTTAACAATTTAAATGCACCAACAATCTGATATAATCAGATAACTCTCTCTCATATCACAAACCAATGATGAACCAAATGTAGGTTTTAAAATACCAATTGTAGGATTTTAACAAACCTATTGACATTTTAAGATTCACTCCCCATCACAAACAAGTCATCATGTTTAGCACTTGAAATTTTGACAATCAGCTTTCCAATATCAGTTGTTGAAAATCTTTTTGATTTTTCAAAATTTATGCTAAAACACACTAAAATCTTTTTGTATATATTTTTTTAAAAAAATGCACTAAAGAAATATTTACAAACAATATATTTGTGAGTTTGTGCAAGAGGATCATATCAGTTTTTAAGACCAATCACCAACACCGTTAAGCTTCATTGCATTTTCAGCTCTAAACAATTCACGTTGATTGACGATATTGTTGTCCACTTAAACTCAAACTAAAAACTTTCAATTTGCTTACCGATACGTTAAGATATATTAAGATAGCACTAAGTTCTTATGGACCCCACGATCTCAGCATATCCCCTCATCATGCAATACACTAACTCAAGTAAAGCCTTTAAACTTTTATCAACTGTGATTTGTGCGAAAATAAAGCAGAATGTTTAAACATTAACAATCAGGTCGATACTTCCGTATACGCAGAGAAAGTCCAATGTTTAAACAAAATAAGAAAATAAAACAAGTTGAAATTGTTTAGGCTTTAACCACCAGGTCGATACTCCCGTATACGCAGAGGTGATCCAAAGCTTAAACGAAACACCAAAGAAAATAAAGCAGAACGTTTAGGCAACAACATCCAGATCGATACTCACGTATACGCAGAGGATGTCCGATGCTTAAACAAAATAAAGAAATAAAACAAGTTTAAATCTTTGCAAAATTAAAATGCACAATCACAGCGACTTTTCAGCAAAGTTGTGAAAGTTCACAAACTTAACCAGTTTTATGTCTTTCGACAATCAGCGATTACTGAGTAGGTACACAGTCAAGAAGGACAAAACTAAGTACTATGCTTTCAACCGTGTTTCCCACTAGAACTAGGCTTTTTCATTTAGGTTTGTATCGTTCTCGCAAATCTACTAGTCTAGCTGAGCCTACCGTCACATCTTTAGTGAGACCGTTTATCACTTTTAGTCATTCCATTTCTTTAGCATGCTGTGACAGTCCACTGATTTACTATCATTTCCTCTTTTTGACAACAAAACTCATTTTTAAAATTTTCAATGTTTTTGACATTATCAAATTTTCAAATGTTTTTGGATTTTCAAAAAATTTACTCCCCCTAAAATGCAAACACATTTTAGGAAATTTGAAAGTAAACTTGTACAATAAAGTGACAACTGATATTGAATCGCATCAAATCGCCATTCACTTGGCATAAACAATCAGAACTCCCCCTATCACAAAACTATTTTCTCATTATGATTTCAAAACACTTAAGTTTGTTTTAACAAAAATGATTTTTCCGGAAAATAAGTTTTAATGAATTAATCATTTGTAAATTCGGGGTATGGTTCATCACATTGTATACTTTTAACCAATTGTAGCAGATCAAGTACAAATTAATGTCCCTGATTTACCACTTGCATGTATGCACTTTCTATACCAATTGTAAAAATTACCACATGTAGGATCGGAATTACCACAAACATTATCACTTGTAGATATGCCTAACCGTTACCAACTGTAGGAATGTTACGTCTACATGTATCACTTTATCAGAATGCCGATTCCTGCTTCGCACTAACCATCCTGGAAGCTCCGGCAAGTCACACTTATCCTGTGAACAAACAACTTTTCCAAAAATTCAATCACAAAAACAATTTTCAAGAAAGATGCCGATTCATGATCCACGATTACCAACTTGGGATCTCCGGCAAGTCCTGAGACTTTTAAGGAAAACAAACTTCCACCCAAGTCTTCTCAGACTTGGTGGCTTCCAATTCCTGGGCAGTAGGGTTGTAAGTTGCCTTTTTAGTTGCATAAAAATCTTTAACCCCCTTTACTTTCCCATCAAGCATTTTCTTGAATATTTTTCTTACATTTCCATTAAATGCTTTCTCAATATCAAATTCCTTTTCATCAGAATAAAATTGATTTGAAATTTCCACTTTACCAACCATTTGTTTAACTTCTTCAAAGTTCAGTGATGGAATGTCAATATCATTCACTGAATCTTTTTCCTCAACTTGTGGCTCATCTGGTTTTGTGGAATCAGATTCATCGCCAGATTGTACATCTGATTTTTTAACAATCCATTTTTTATTGTCTTTTGCATTCTTTTTATACAATCTTTTAGAATTTTCACCAACTTCATTCTTTGAATTTTCAGAATTTTTTAAGTTTGTAGTTGTTGAATCATTCTTTTCAACCACTATTTCTTTAAGTTTTTCAGATACTCCCTGTTTTCTGTTGACTTTGTTTGGACAGTTGTGAGCGATATGTCCAACAACTTGACATTGAAAACAAGTTCTTGTATCTTTTTGATGAAAAACTCCAGTTGGATGAAAAACTCCAGTTCCTGTTCTTTTTCTTTCAGCAAGAAACTCCTGATTTGATTTTCTCCAGAATAAGCTATTTGACTCCTCTTCATAGCTTTTTCCTGCAACATATGTCAATTTTGTTTTAAAATCTCTAACATATTTTTCATTTCTAGAGTTTTTAGGAGGATTAAAACCAAGACCTTTCTTTTTGTAACTACAATTTTGGTTTGTTTTCTTTTGAAAACTAGAACCAGAATTGTAATCCTTTTTCCCTTTTTTCTTGTTTAACCTTTGTTGAACTCTTGAAGTGTATTTTTTAGGTTTTTCAGTATATTTTAAATCTTTAATTTCAGAAAAATTAATTTCTGTCATTTTGAAAACCTTTTTGATCATATCAAAAAGAACACTTCTAATCGGAAACTCTTTGTCAGAGTATAATTTGTCCGAATCATTTAAAGTGTATGCTACTTCAAATGTTTCATCATCCAAATTTGCTTTTGATAACAAAAATTCTTTACTGTAAGACCGTTTATCCGAAGACTTTGAACTGTCAACTGACAAACTTGAACACCCAGACTCAAACTTTGACTCAGACACCTCCTCAGTATCCAACACCTGATCGACCACCTTTTTGATTAACTCAGACTCATGATCAGTATCAGACGAGGTAAACGTGATATCAATATTATCTGGTAAAACGTCAGTTGTCTCGGATTTTAACTTTATATTGACTGCTTTTTCGACTTGCTCCTCATTCGGTTTTCTAGGAGAATACCCTTCCCAGATAGGAGGCGGACACTTGTTGTATTTAACAGTCGATTTCTTACCAGTCTCATTCTTTTGCTTCTCATCCTGAAATGCTTCAAAACCTGCAACAGTAGGATAAACTCGATCAATAACATAATCAGAACAAGAATAACTCAGTAATAACCTTCTGATCCTTTCATTCTCGATCTTTTCTTTCTCCAACTCTTGCTTTAGATTAGCATTTTCTTCGATGTAATGATTAATTGCCTTTTGCTTTGTCATCAATGTAGAATTTGTCATAGTTAAAGCCTTTTCTCTTTCAGAGTTCGTCGTTTGAAGACCTGTCACTGTTCTGTTCAACACACTATAAGATTCTTTCACATAGTTGATATCAGATAGTAACTTTTCTATCAATCTTTCTCGATCAAACAATGTAACATCTTTTTCTTCGCAATTCTTACAAGTTTCCAAACATTTCTTGCAAGGCTTTTCAACTTCAACAATCTTCTCAATCTCGATTGTCTTTACCACTTCAATTACTTTTTCTTCACCAGTTACCTTCTCAGTTTCAGTCACCTTTTCTTCAACAATAACTTTAACTTCCTCATTCTGTTGTTGTTCTTTTGCAGCTTGTTTCTCCTTCAGCTTCTCCATGCGATCTGCAAAATAGAAATGAAAACTTTCTGGAGAAAGATGATTTTTAGTAATATTAATATGTTTCTCTTCCTCATCATCACTGCTACTCTCAATCGGTGTTTGATCAAACTCTACAGATTTTTCAGAATCAGCATCTGAAATACCAGAATCAGATGGTGTTTGATCAAAAACAACTTCTTTTTCTGAAATAACCTCATTTTGCACACTCTCGTCTGTACTTAGTGATTCAGCATCAGCACTTTCTGAACTTTCTTCATATGTAATCGATTGTTCTTTCACTGTTTCACCAATTGATCTCATCCAGGTAGCAAACAAGTCTGGTTCTCTAACAATCTTTGCAATGAAAGCTTTAAAACCTCCCTTTTCATCAACAAACATATCCCAACTGAAACCTTCAGGAAGTTGTTCATCATTTTGATCCACTAAACATGCTGTGCTTTCAGAAGATAAGTAGTTGCTCCAGTTGAAATTTACCAAACATCCTTTCTTGGAATCTTCTATCTTTCTACCATGAGCCGTCTGTGAGTCTTGTGTCTGACCAACTTGCTGATAAATAGCTTTCCGGTAGTAATCGTCTTTTCCAAATGGATTCTGAGCACCACTAACTTCTCTGTTCTTGCACTCCCGCTTAAAATGACCTTTTTCCCTGCATCTGAAACAAGTAACTTTAGATTTATCAAAACCTAAAGTAGAAACACAAGCATCAAGAAAGTCATTTCTCCCGGTGATTGTTTTGAACTTTTCAGCCCGTCTAAGAACACTTGCAAGACACCATTTGATATCCATTAATTCCATCTCTTCGGCATCTATCTGGTCGTAATCCTCTTTGGTGAGCATAGGATTTCCAATTCGACCAGCCACTAAACCTTCATATGAGATAAGCACGGAACCAAGTAATGCCATATGATCTTTCGCAGTGTCTTCAGAAAAACTTTGACCTTCTGGAAGATTTAGAGCTATGTTGCATTGAATCACACAACCATTTCCCATCTTTGTGCTTTGAGACTGAAAGCTTTCTGATGAAGTCTTTGGATTAACACTTGGATATGTTGAGAAACCACTGTTGCTTTTGTTTGAGCTTTGATCAGTCTTTTCTGTAGAATCCCCAACACTATAAGCAGTCTGAATTTTCGGACTTCTCTCAGCTTCTGGAGTCGGAACACTACCCTTGTAATACATCTTTATGTCCTGTTGACCACTTGGATTGTTCATCCTCGCGATCTTCTGTTGTTCCAAATCTTGACTTTCAATCTTTTCAATGAACTGAGAGATTGACAACCCATCATAAACTCCGGTATTCTTCAGTATCATCAAATAAGTTCCCCACTCTTTCTGAGGTAACGCATCAGCAAGCTTATCCACCCATTCCTCATTTTCTTTGGTGATGTTCATCATTGACATTGTTCGCACTAAGTGACAATATCGTTCAATGAGTTTCTTCGTATCTTCTCCGGGCAAACTTGTGAACAAGTCAAACTCCTTTTTAAGTAATGCCTTCTTGCTTTTAATCATGTTTGCACTACCTTCAACCTTGAATTTCAAAGCATCCCAGATTGACTTTGATGTTTTGTCATGCTGAAGTAGTATAAAGATGTCTTCTTTGATAGCTTGTTGAAGCAAACTGATCATCATTTTTTCAGCTCGGTACATTTCCCGTTCTTCATTACCAAAATCTGAAAGCTGTTTTACTGTCTGCATTTCAGTACGTGGTAGCACATACTTTTTCAGAATACATTCCCATGATCTCAGATGATTTGCTTGCACCCAGTTTTCGAAACGATCTTTCCAACCATAGTATTCCTCAATGCCCATTAGCTTCGGGGGTTTCTGAGTAGTCCCCGTTTCATTTTCTGAATTCATGTTCTGAGTAATGGAAGATGAACTAGTCGGTGTTGCAAATGCATTGTGGAACTCGTTATCCATGTTTCAATAGTACGTCTTTCAAGAACAGATTCTTTCAAGCGAAATAGTCACTTTGTGACTTTCAAGCGAACTGGTCAAGTGAACAGTCTTTGAAGCGAAATTGTCAAACTGGTTGAAGCGAAACCAACAAATGTTTGAAGCGAAATCTTCAAGTGACAACTTTCTGAAGCGAAATCCTGAAGCGAAATCCTTCAAGCGAAAACAAATCCTGTTTGAAGCGAAATGTTAAGTGTCGCTTGAAATTTCAAGTGAAATCGTCCAATGAAGCTTTGTTCTTCAAGCAAAATCCATTCGAAGGTCGATTTTGATCACTTTTAGGTCGAATTTTGCTATGAAACTTTCAAGGATTGATTAGTATGCACTTTTACACAATCGGTGAGAAATTGAATCAATTTTGACCGTGAAAAGTTTCTGAACTGTTAAAAGAAGGTGTAGAAGTAAGAGATTTTGATCGATTTCGGCTGAATTTTGCAGAACTCCTCCTCCTGTGCTCTGATACCAATTGAAGGACCGTGTTCGCGACCTAAATGAGTCGGTTCAGAGGAATTCAATCAAATACAGGGGCGGAAAACAAGTATTTGACGTGTAAACAACTGAATCTTCACTTTAACACTGATTTGTATTGATATGAATACAATTACAATCAGTTCTCACACCGGCAGCACCTCGGTATGGAAATCACAACTTCGAACTCTCTTATTTCGCTTGAACTTGAACCCCTATATATAGACTTGGAGATTTCGCTTGGGATGAACAACAGCATGTCTCAAGCGAAATCTGAACATGTTGATTTCGCTTGAGCTGCTTCAAGCGAAATCCCCTACAAAACATTCCTTCAAGCGAAATCTACTAACTCTCTCACATTTTCTCGTTCTACGTGCCCTGATCTATTCTAACTAGTATAAGACTCGATACAAGACGAAGTCGACAGATGTAGTGCACCAACAGTATAATTTGCTCAGGTAAATACTTTTAACTTATTTTCCCTTATACGGGCTTGGGGTACGGTATATAAAATACCACTTGGTCGGGTATTGAATTTTTAATCATATGAAGGTTAAATAATTGAGATAACCCGTTTAATCTGTTTTGTTTGTTTTAAGCCTTTGGGGGGTTAATGACCATGTCCTGGATATCCTCGGCTCATTCATTGAAATGGTCACGACTTAAGCACGGGGTGTAGGCATACACCTGCCGGTGCGTATGTAAAATAATATGCCCGCTTGTTCGAGAATAACTCGCTGTGGGTTTATTTATGTGGTCAGTCTATTAATCTTTAAACCGGTGTTCAACCCGGGCTACTGAACGTATAACAAACATATAATTCTTTTACAAGATTATTTTTAAATAATTATCCCAAGTTATAAAAGAATATTTGTGCCTTGTGCATTTAAATAAATTTTTATAAACACTTTTCAAAAAGAGTCGGTTAATTGTATTTACCAGTGTAAACTGACGTATTTTCCAAAAGGTTAAGTGCAGGTACTATGCGAAATAGGTTGGCTACTCCTGAGTGAATAAATAAAAAGTCTTGCAAGCTTTGTCACTTTAGAATCTGTTGAACAATAACTCCTTTATTTGATCCGCCTGTGGATCCTTTTGCATTCCGTTTGTAATACTTATGTTACTTTCGATTCGGTTTGTAATATTATTACTTTTAGACTTCCGATGTGCATTAAACTGTGATAAATTGACTATGATTATATCAACTACGTCACGATACTCCCCACTGGGCCCACCGGTAATACGTGGAAATATCGGGGTGTGACACCACCTCCTGTTGAGCTTTCACCAACAAAACCACTCACGTTTTCAATCAACGCTAACTGAAGACCCACGTCCTCAACATCTTGCATTCCTTCTAACCTTTCATGTTCCTCTTCGGTACCACCTGAGGCAACAGGATCGGTCACGATCTACTCAGAACTAGAACCAATGACAACTTGAGTTGAAGTAGACCCCTCTGGTTGTGCAGATGCTGTAGGAACATCAGGATTGCCGGGATCTTCACTATCATGATCTCGTTTCTGTAACACTTCCTGTGCTTTGCATCTGTCAGCCCAAAGAATGTTAACTCGCTTTCTGGTCACTTCATAGTTGCCAGTCATTTGCTTGACGTTGTCAACTATGGTTTTGTTCCTGGAATTGTCCCATTCCGTTATCTCATCATACTTTCCAGACAGCTTCTCCGCAGTTCGTAAAACATCAGTGCTTCGTTCCTTCAGTCGATTCATGTCAATTCCATGAGCATTGTCAGCTGCTCGCATTTGTTGCAATTGTGCCACCCGTTCAGCATCTGCAGCCCTCAACTGAGCATTCTTAGCTCGCAAGTACTCAATCTCTGCATGCTGTTTCCCCACAATTTCTTTCAATGAATTAATCTCTAATTGTTGAGCAATGTTCATTTTGCGGGTTGATGACATGTATTCCGTATGTCGATTTATCTGAACTGCTGCTGCTTAGAGTTGTGACAATAAAAAGCTCACTTTCTCACTCTCGGACATACGCTCGAACATCGTACTACGTCATTCTGCACTCTTTTGTTGAACCTTTTCCCGAGCTGTAGGTGGTCGAACTGGGGGTGTCTCAACAGATGTGGTAGTAGGGGGTGGCTCTGAAGCTGTTGTGGGAGATGTCATCATTGCATCGGTTTCTTCAGCAGTGAAGACACAATCAGTACTAACATCGGCTTCATGAACGGGTTCTGATGGCTGTGTGGAAGCAGGTTGAGTTGGTGATGCACCAATCGATTTCCAACTTTTCTTCTTGCGTCGAATAGCAGCTTGCTTCTTTCTTGCCTTTTCAGACTCGGTATCGGATGGAACATAATCTGCATCTTGTTCTGTTCGAATCCGTCTGATTTGTCTAATACCTTGTGCATCAACATACCGCTCATATCCAGGTTCAAGTGGATTATCATCAGAATCCGACTTGTCATCATCACCCAGCTGCTTGCTTTGATCACCGCCGGTAGAACGTGTGCCACTAGCACCAACAACTCCACCAACACCACCTTGGTTATCACCGTCACCACCTTCGTCATCATTGTCACCACCTTCTTCATCACTGTCATCATCATCACCGTCACCCTTCTTACCGAATTTATCTTCGATTATCTTTTTCAAAGTGGGCTCTTCATTATCGGAATTAAAACAGGTTATTTGGATTTCCTGACTTATTGGTCTTTGAATCCCACACCTGACCATGCGGTATTTATATTACCGTATCCCGAGCCCGTAATAGGGAAAATAAGTTAAGAGTATTTACCTGAGCTAGCTCCTGTCTTAAATGGCAAGAATTATAATAACTCAACCGTATTCACTTAAGTAAGCGTAGTTACAATTTACCGGAAGGCTCTAGTCTGGAATGATGGTATAAATAACCAATTAGAATGCTAACGGGTCTTTAATTAAGCCTAAGCTTAGACCGGTTAATTATACGGTTCAAACGCACGATTAGGCGAAGACCGGAATAGAATGTGATTTAGACCCGACAAGTTCAGATACTTGCTTAATATGGGTATTTCATACACACTCTGGATTTTGAGATAAAACCGATAAGGTTTGACCCGTTTCGGCTAAAACCGAACCGAACGCGTAATAAGCGTAACGGGTATCCGTAAGAGCCATATACAGGTTTCCTAAGTTAATATGCTTCAAATATGTTGTGACATCAGTAAGATGCCTTTTATTATGCCCGTAGGGGTAATTTGGTCATTTAAAAGGTTATAAAAGAGTTTAAGTATTTACCTGAGTTACAGGTCTGATATAATCAGCAAAAATACTTATTTTACTAAGTTATAACAATAGGGTAAAGTAGATATGTGAAATTTATCAAATATAACCAAACTATGCACCGTATGGGAATTTTGGTAATTTCACATAAGCCGAAAAGCTCAAAACTGAAGTCTGAGTTTAACGACTTTTGCTTAGTATTAAAATATTATAATTTACCTAAAATATCAGTAGGTATCACCCTTGTATGTTTAAAAATAGTCTTAGTACATACTATGCGCTAAAAACGCTTAATAAGGCGAGTAGAAGCTGTTTCCGGGTTCTATTTATAAAGCTGATATTTTTATCATTCCAGCAGGCCTAAAATAATTTGTTTATCATTTAGGATCAGTAGCAAAAGGTTTGGAGTCGATTAGATATGTAAAATTCATTTTATGGCCCGTAAGGGCAAAACCGACAATTACCGGATTAAGCTTACGATTATGAGTTATGCTCAGCCTAAGATTAATTAAAAATCTTCAAAAATCCCAAAATAATATATTACATCAGTGGGTAATAAGTTTGATATCAAAAAGTAGGCTTAACTAGGCAATACGCTAATTACGCCGTTTAATTAACAAAAAGCTTCTTAATTACACTAATGAGCATAACTCTCAATCTACACCTCAAACTGATGTCAAACTTTGGGTACAAGTTTATATATCAGTAACTAAAGTTTCTACTCTTTTACATTTGCAAAAATCACGTTTTAAGGTGAAAAGGGCATAATGGTCAACATATGAGCAATTAACGGAATCATGCGTATTAATTGGTTAACTAATGAACCATGGTGTATAATCACAGAGGGTTATACTAGCATGTAACCTGGTCCAAATGAAGCTCTAAGGTATTTCTAAAACATACCATAACGGGTCAGAACTGAAGTCAAAGCAAAAGTCAAAGCTTTGCGACTTTTGGTTCCGAACCGGGTCTAAACAGTAAATTGTCGGGTTGAACATGTTTAGACATGTTCTTACACTCATTACTAAGTTATATTGATGATCAAACAGGTTGTATGTGTTCTACATTGCTAATCATGCATAAATTAGAAAATAACCATTCTGTTGACTTTTTAATAACACGTTTGACCCGACATTTGACCTGGTTAGAGTGGGAATCAGGGGGAACCCTTTTAAGGGTTTATTACCCACATAATTACCAACTTATAACTACTTTCAATTCGACCAATCACTGGACCATTAGTGATTAATCGTTAAGTCAACCGTTAATTACGACGGTTTGACTTTTAAGCTAAAACTAAGCTAAAACTTAATTAAGGAAGGTTAAGCATACTTACTAGAGTCCCTTGCACGATTAGAGGTCACTTGAGCCTGCTTTGGAGCTCCAGAAATGATCAGGAATGCAAGAGAAAGGTGTGAAGAATGAGTTGCAACTTCATGGCTTTATATAGTGATCAAATCACCATAGATTGTTGACAACTCAAGCTATCATGGACCATGAATCATCAACACATGTCCCTAAGGTCCTAGGAGGCACTTAGGGGTCAAGCAAGATGAGGAAAATCGTTCAAGAGTCGATTAGAATGCAAATGGCAGGCAAAAACCCAAAGAAATCGGATCAGATAGCCCCTCGCGCGACGCTAAGACCCCCCCCCCCCCTGGGCCTCGCGTCGCGCTAAGCCCTTCTGCAACAAAATCTGAATTTTTGATTTTTGCGTTTTGATCCTTGGCTCTTCAAAACTTTGCTTAGACTTTATTTATGGCACCTTGACCCTTCCAAATTGACATGTGAGGGCTTCAAGACATTTACCCACTTTGTTTAGTCCTCGGTTAACTTTATTGTCCCCCGAAAAGTCCTAAACTTCAACGTTGACGCTTTTAACCCTTCGCATGCGAATTTGATCATAACTTTCTCATACGATAATGAAACTTTATGAAATTTATATCGTGCATTCTAGTGAGCATAATTAACCGTTACAAAGCTTCGGGTTTGTCAAAAGGTCACTCAGAGGTATAACTTAAACATGTTGACACATTTAACCCCTGTAGTTTGTAATCTCTCACTTTTAGCTTCGTACGATCCATGACTTATTCGTTTGAAGGTATGAGCATCATGTAGGGTTAATGTACAATATATTTATTCACTGTTGACATTTAGAACTCGTATTTTCATATACTTTTCATGTTTGTCAACTTTAGTCCTTTTATAATATTCTTTCACACGTTTAAACATATTACACGTGTCAACACAATATAGGACGTGAATTTTTCGAGGTGTTATATCCTCACCCCCTTAAAATAAATCTCGACCCGAGATTTACTGAAATAAATAAGGGTACTTTTTTTTCATCGTGGACTCAACCTCCCACGTATATTTGGGACCTCTATGGGCATCCCATTTGACCTTTACAATAGGCACATGCTTTCGTCGAAGCTTCTTAACCTGTCGATCTTCAATCGGCAATGGTTTTTCCACAAATTTTAAGCTCTCATCTATATGCACATCTGTATGGGGAATAACCAGTGATTCATCAGCGAGACACTTCATCAGATTGCAGATGTGGAACACATTGTGAATTCCACTGAGCTCTTCAGGTAAGTTTTACTTATAGGCAACTGATCCCACACGTTCAATAACCCCGAAAGGTCCTATGTATCTCGGGCTTAGCTTGCCTTTCTTACCAAATCGCATCACTCCCTTCCAAGGCGATACTTTAAGCAACACTTTGTCACCTACTTCGAAGTGAAAAGATTTACGCTTTGGGTCTGCGTAGCTCTTCTGCCTATCTCGGGCAGCTTTGAGACGGTCACGAATCTGGACAATCTTGGCCATCGTTTCAAAGACTATCTCCGGTCCTGATAATTGGACTTACCAATTCTCTATTTAACAATAGATGTTTAACATTCCACCCATACAAGGTCTCCAAAGGAGTAGCCTTGATACTTGCATAATAATTGCTATAGAAAAACTTATTTTATGGTGAGATGGTTATTCCAACCACTGCTTAACTAATCTCAAAGAATAGCTAATCCTTACAGCTAGTCGATCCAATCGACGATCTTGGGCAGGAAATAGCGATTCTTAATTGTTGCCCAAATAGGGTTGCGGTAATCAATGCATAAGCAAGATGATCCGTCTTTCTCATTTATATAAATCGGAGTTCTTAGAACTTCGAATTTTTGGCTTTATGAAATCTTCTCTAAAAACTTATCGACTTGGATCTTAGTTCTTCCCATTCCGTTGGTATTAACGGATATAAGGCTTTTACAATAATTGCAGCCCTAAGCGGGATGTTTGTCCCAACATCCACTTGCCTCTCAGAAGGTAAACATGGTAATTCTTCTAAGGAAGATAATTATGACACACCGAGATGTTAGAGATGTCTGTATTTTCAGGCTTTGGCTCATCTATCGATGTCGGTGTCAGATAAATGACACATTCTCCTTACAATTGCAAGGATGTCCTAAGTAGAGATACTTATATGGACATTATATATGGGATATCTTCTTTGAATACTACTAGTCGACTTTAGTACAATATGACCATTGGGATATCTCAGGGGTTCCATGCATTAAACCTCCATACTGATCAGGCATGGAAGTAATCTATGGGACACACTAGGATACGCCAATCCTCATATGGTACTCTTATCAAACATAGTTTGGCATTCGCAGGCGATATAAAATAATGATAAATTAATAAAATAAACAATATGTATATTGTCGTACTCTTCTTGGGGAAAAGTACTCCATGTTCTTATGAGAGGATTAACTTCGAGGATGGGAAAGAGGGTCATTAAAGATTCCATTGGTAAATTATATCTCATTTTTAATATTTGAAGTTCTTATGAATGTAATCAAGAGTTTACCAGGCTTATGGTTTACTAAAGGTTTATTATCCTTTGCATTAACGTAAGATACTTAGCAGAAACTATCAATGTTAAATGGTACGGGACGTACCTGATGCTATTATTGATATGTACTGTCTCTGTCATTCAAACGGTAGTTCAGGCGTTTCCTTTCTTATCCTTCCCAGAATTAACTGCTCCTTCCTTGGCAGCCTCAGGGCAATTAGTACTGATGTGCCCCTTTTCGCCACAGCTGAAACAGTTTGCATTCTTTATGTCCCTACATCCGTGGGACTGGTGGCCCGTTCTTTTGCAGATGCCACATTGCTTTACCTTTTGGCTTGATCGGCACTGTCCCCAGTGTCTTCTATTGCAGGTCTTGCATGTAGGCTTCTTGTTGGAATCCTGTTGGTTATTGTTGAGCTCGGATTTGCTCTTCTTAGGATTCTGGGAGTTATCCTCCTCCCTTTTACGCTTCCCATCTTCAGAGGCCTTGGCAGCCTTGTTTCTAACCACATCGAGTGTGAGAGATAGCGACAGATCTGTCGCTGACCTGAATGTAGTAGGTCTCGATGCTTTCACACTTGCCTTTATTTCTGGGGCTAGACCCCCAATAAAGCGAGCTATTCGCTTTGGTTCCGGTGTGATCAAATAAGGAACCAATCGAGACTTGGTATTGAAACTTGTAAGGTATGCTTGACAATCTAAGTTCTCCATGACTAATGTCAAGAATTCAGTCTCGATCTTCTCAACTTCATGTTGAGGACAGTAATTTTCTTTGATAAGAGCAACGAACTGATCCCAAGTCATGTTGTACAAAGGGATCTTCCCGGTGGCCTGAATCAACGATCTCCACCATGCTAAGGCCTCACCCTTAAATGATTGCGACACAAACTTGACCACATCCCTCTCAGCGCATCCGCTGATATCCACAACTGTATCCATCTCATCTAACCACGTCATACAATCTACAGCTCCTTCCTCCCCAGTGAAATCCCGGGGTTTACATGAAACAAAGTACTTGTAGGAGCAACCCTTATCACGGGGTCCTTGATTATGTATGATCTGTTGAGACAGATCACTGTGATGATTAGAAGAGTGACGCTCGTCATCTTCTTTCTTGGGTCCATCCTTCTTGGGAGGTGGCTTCGAATGCGGGGTAGATATGGTTCTACTTCGAGTCCCACTATATTCTTCGTACTGCCGCTCTAAGGCCTTTGTAACTGCGTCGTCTACCAACGCTTTCAATTCAGCACCCGTTAAATTAACTCGGGCGTTATCGTTAATCTCCACTGGATGGCTATTAATTTCGTCCGAATTAGCCATTTTAATTGAACTGTTGTAGAAAACAAGGACAATAGTTTATTTGGGAGTTTATTATGGGATTGTCCCTTAGGGCAATTCATTACCATGGTAAACAGAGACCATACTTGGTTAATTTATTAATCACATTTATTTAGGATTTATATTATAACTTATCCTAATTATAAAACAATAACAGATTTACTAGTGGCACGAAAGGCCTAGTCGCAAGGACATTTATAAATTATAAGCTATGATTTCAGAGAATCAAAGCTTTCAAGGCTTGAACATAGTTTATTACCCTTTCTCGGACAGGGAGTCATCGCTACCACTGTCTTTTGGCTCATGTAGAAATGAGCGAGGCCCGTAGGCACTATGTTACCAATGTATGGTCAAAATATGATCATCTTAATTGATGATTTAAACCCATGATTCAGAGATCATTAAGTTGGGTTAGGAATCTTTTGAAGAATCCTTATATAAGAATGACGTGTGTGGTTTTAATGAATCACATCTGCCAGGAGTGTTAATATATTTTCGGATTTTAGCAGGGTTACGAATCTTTTAAACAGGTCTTACCATCTTGGCCAGGTCTTTATAATGACACTCAGGCTAGGTTTCACTCTTAAGATTCTTATTTATATGTATACTGGCAGGGAAGGAAGGATATTTATCTTATTCAGGGTTTTTATCATAATTCCTAATTTACAAGTTAATAATAGCACAAATGGCCTGGTCGCGTAGACACGTTTAATTTATAAGCCATGATTTCAGAGAATCGAGGCATTAAGGTTTGAATCAAAGTTCATTACCTTTTCTTGACAGGGAGTTGTAGGCTACCACTGTCTCTAGTCTCAGAGGACATTAACTATAGCCCGTAGGCATTTCCCTTCTAAGTGATGTTTATAATATGATCATCTTATAGGATGATATAAGCCAGGATTTCAGAGAATCGAAGCATTAAGGTTTGAATCATAGTTCATTACCTTTTCTTGGCAGGGAGTTGTAGGCTACCACTGTCTTTAGTCACAGAGGACGTCAATTATAGCCCGTAGGCAAAACATCACTAGGATGTTATATGATATTAGTCATGATCACATTGATCATATAGACTATTAGGCTTGAGCATAGCTCACCACCTTAGACAAGGAATCATAAAGATCACAATGTCAGTGTCTCAGATGGACAATACGTTATAGCCCGTAGGCGAAACATCACTAAAGGATGGTTATTTCAAATAAGGGAATTTAGATTAGCCCCCCCCCCCCCCTTTTTTTTTAAAGATGGCCTGTGTGACTTTAACGATTCACAGTTTACCAAAAATGTTAACATACTTACAGATGTTAACAGGGACTAGAATCTTTTGGATAGGTTTTACCGTCTTGGCCATGTCTGCAATGACATTTAGACTAGGTTCCACCATCTTGGCCATGTCTGCATTGACATTTAGGCTAGGTTTTACCATCTTGGCCATGTCTGCATTGACATTTAGGCTAGGTTTTACCTTTAAGATTCCTTTAATATTTAACGCAGAACAATCCTAAATTGAAATGTTAACAAGGATCTGAATCTAATTGTGGAACTACCGTCTTGGCCCTGTCTTAAAATGACACATGAGCTAGGTCTTGTCCTTTTTAGATATTGCCATTTTATTATAATGGTAGATTTTATAATATAGGAATGATATTTTTAATATAATCGTTCCTTTAAAATTTAAACAAGTATATGGTTGCCCTAAACGGGACTTCTACAAAAATGACTTGCCCTTGCAAGAGCTAATCAGAAAATAACAAAGGAACCAAATAAGGACAAATAAACGAATTAGAATTTGTCCTATGTTCTTGTCTAGACTCAAGAATGTGCAACTGTGTAACTGAGATTAAACACAAAAGGCTAGTGTTTAATTCACTCAGCGTTGGCTCTGATACCAACCTGTCACACCCCGACTTTCCACGTGTCACCGGTGGGGAGTATCGTGACGTGGTTGGCAACATAATAGTCAAACAACACAATATATAAATGCACAGCGGAAGCAAAAGATAAAATATATTACAATCCGAATATAAGGTAATATCAAGTATTACAACGGAAAGTAAAGGATCCACAGGTGGATCTTAAAACATAAATATTGTTCAACAGACTTTAGACGCCTAGAACTTGCAAGATTCCTTATTAACGTCCTGAGCAGCTTCCAGCCTATTACGTACTTGTACCTGTCACTTAGACTTTTGAAAATACGTCAGTTTTCACTGGTAAATACACTCAACCGACTCATTTGAAAATGTTTATGAAAATTGGTTTAGGTGCACAAGGCACGAAAATATTTCGACACTTTGATTAAAATGCACAAGGCAAAATTAATCTTTTATACTTGATTAAAATGCACAGAGGCAAAATTAATCTTTTATAACTTGATTAAAATGCACAGAGGCAAAATTAATCTTTTATAACTTGGGACAAACTATATTTCATGTTATCAGTTTTAAATAACTTACTCTACATACGGGGCCCAGTTCTATGCCGGTTCATGATTAACCGACACACCACTATTCCCTTATTGGGAATCCCTTATTGGGTATAATTAATTAATAAACATATGGCATCTGTCAGGTGTATGCCTACACCCCGTGCTTAGGTCGTGGCCATTGCATTTAATGAGTCAAGGATATCCAGGACACGGTCGCATTAATCCCCAATGTTTCAGTCAAGCAACACGAATTAAAACAGGTTATTTGGATTTCCCGACTTATTGGTCTTTGTATCCCACACCTGACCATGCGGTATTTATATTACCGTATCCCGAGCCCGTAATAGGGAAAATAAGTTAAGAGTATTTACCTGAGCTAGCTCCTGTCTTAAATGGCAAGAATTATAATAACTCAGCCGTATTCACTTAAGTAAGCGTAGTTACAATTTACCGGAAGGCTCTAGTCTGGAATGATGGTATAAATAACCAATTAGAATGCTAACGGGTCTTTAATTAAGCCTAAGCTTAGACCGGTTAATTATACGGTTCAAACGCACGATTAGGCGAAGACCGGAATAGAATATGATTTAGACCCGACAAGTTCAGAGACTTGCTTAATATGGGTATTTCATACACACACTGGATTTTGAGATAAAACCGATAAGGTTTGACCCGTTTCGGCTAATTTATGTAAACTTGTTACATAAACCGAACCGAACGCGTAATAAGCGTAACGGGTATCCGTAAGAGCCATATACAGGTTTCCTAAGTTAATATGCTTCAAATATGTTGTGACATCAGTAAGATGCCTTTTATTATGCCCGTAACAAATTTAAACACAAACTATGCCCCGTAGGGGTAATTTGGTCATTTAAAAGGTTATAAAAGAGTTTAAGTATTTACCTGAGTTACAGGTCTGATATAATCAGAAAAAAATACTTATTTTACTAAGTTATAACAATAGGGTAAAGTAGATATGTGAAATTTATCAAATATAACCAAACTATGCACCGTAGGGGCATTTTGGTAATTTCACATAAGCCGAAAAGCTCAAAACTGAAGTCTGAGTTTAACGACTTTTGATTACTGTTAAAATATTATAATTTACCTAAAATATCAGTAGGTATCACCCTTGTATGTTTAAAAATAGTCTTAGTACATACTATGCGCTAAAAACGCTTAATAAGGCGAGTAGAAGCCGTTTCCGGGTTCTATATATAAAGCTGATATTTTTATCATTCCAGCAGGCCTAAAATAATTTGTTTATCATTTAGGATCAGTAGCAAAAGGTTTGGAGTCGATTAGATATGTAAAATTCATTTTATGGCCCGTAAGGGCAAAACCGACAATTACCAAATTAAGCTTACGATTATGAGTTATGCTCAGCCTAAGATTAATTAAAAATCTTCAAAAATCCCAAAATAATATATTACATCAGTGGGTAATAAGTTTGATATCAAAAAGTAGGCTTAACTAGGCTATACGCTAATTACGCCGTTTAATTAACATAAAGCTTCTTAATTACGCTAATGAGCATAACTCTCAATCTACACCTCAAACTGATGTCAAACTTTGGGTACAAGTTTATATATCAGTAACTAAAGTTTCTACTTTTTTACATTTGCAAAAATCACGTTTTAAGGTGAAAAGGGCATAATGGTCAACATATGAGCAATTAACGGAATCATGCGTATTAATTGGTTAACTAATGAACCATGGTGTATAATCACAGAGGGTTATACTAGCATGTAACCTGGTCCAAATGAAGCTCTAAGGTATTTCTAAAACATACCATAACGGGTCAGAACTGAAGTAAAAGCAAAAGTCAAAGCTTTGCGACTTTTGGTTCCGAACCGGGTCTAAACAGTAAATTGTCGGGTTGAACATGTTTAGACATGTTCTTACACTCATTACTAAGTTATATTGATGATCAAACAGGTTGTATGTGTTCTACATTGCTAATCATGCATAAATTAGAAAATAACCATTCTGTTGACTTTTTAATAACACGTTTGACCCGACATTTGACCTGGTTAGAGTGGGAATCAGGGGGAACCCTTTTAAGGGTTTATTACCCACATAATTACCAACTTATAACTACTTTCAATTCGACCAATCACTGGACCATTAGTGATTAATCGTTAAGTCAACCGTTAATTACGACGGTTTGACTTTTAAGCTAAAACTAAGCTAAAACTTAATTAAGGAAGGTTAAGCATACTTACTAGAGTCCCTTGCACGATTAGAGGTCACTTGAGCCTGCTTTGGAGCTCTAGAAATGATCAGGAATGCAAGAGAAAGGTGTGAAGAATGAGTTGCAACTTCATGGCTTTATATAGTGATCAAATCACCATAGATTGTTGACAACTCAAGCTATCATGGACCATGAATCATCAACACATGTCCCTAAGGTCCTAGGAGGCACTTAGGGGTCAAGCAAGATGAGGAAAATCGTTCAAGAGTCGATTAGAATGCAAATGGCAGGCAAAAACCCAAAGAACTCGGATCAGATAGCCCCTCACGTGACGCTAAGACCCCCCCCCCCCCTTGGGCCTCGCGTCGCGCTAAGCCCTTCTGCAACAAAATCTGAATTTTTTATTTTTGCGTTTTGATCCTTGGCTCTTCAAAACTTTGCTTAGACTTTATTTATGGCACCTTGACCCTTCCAAATTGACATGTGAGGGCTTTAAGACATTTACCCACTTTGTTTAGTCCTCGGTTAACTTTATTGTCCCCCGAAAAGTCCTAAACTTCAACGTTGACGCTTTTAACCCTTCGCATGCGAATTTGATCATAACTTTCTCATACGATAATGAAACTTTATGAAATTTATATCGTGCATTCTAGTGAGCATAATTAACCGTTACAAAGCTTCGGGTTTGTCAAAAGGTCACTCAGAGGTATAACTTAAACATGTTGACACATTTAACCCCTGTAGTTTGTAATCTCTCACTTTTAGCTTCGTACGATCCATGACTTATTCGTTTGAAGGTATGAGCATCATGTAGGGTTAATGTACAATATATTTATTCACTGTTGACATTTAGAACTCGTATTTTCATATACTTTTCATGTTTGTCAACTTTAGTCCTTTTATAATATTCTTTCACACGTTTAAACATATTACACGTGTCAACACATTATAGGACGTGAATTTTTCGAGGTGTTACAGGTAACCATGACTTGTTCAGTTGATTTCCCAGAATATCTCCAACACACTTCATACGTAGCAGACAATCTCTTTGACATTTTAACGGCACATAATATGAAGCATCAGGATCATCACCAAGTTGTAACACAGTGTTTAGAATCTCGACAGAAACAATAACATCTAGATTGTTAACACGTCCTCGTATCACCTCCTTGCCATCAATTTCAACAGCTTCCGCCGAATCCCAGAAAGCTTTTATCAAGGACTTGTACACGGTAGTCTGATTAGTAACAGCATAGTTGATCCTTGATTCACGTAACCACCTCATAATCCCTTTGTATTCAATGATCTTGTCTTCCGGATCTAAATAAGCAATCATGTTGTGACGAGGTTCCGACATGGTTTCTACTTCTGACTTATCAACTTTCTTCGTTGCGGGTTTTCTTTTCTGTGCTTTAGGTGCCATTCTGTACACAAAGACAACAACAATGTGAAGAATTGCCAAAACAAAAGGAAACACATCTAAACAAGTTAATTGTGAACATTCTGTGAATGTTTGACCCCCACGAAGAATCAATGTCTACGAAGAATCAACGTCTACGAAGAACCACATGTCAACAAGCCTTGTTACTATGAAGAACCCTGGTCAACGAAGAATGAGTTCTTCATTGACTACAGTTCTTCGTCTACCCAGGTCTGTTCTTCCTCACATCGCAGATCTGTTCTTCGTTGATTGTTCTTCATCCCCAATTCATTCTCACAGTTCATTAATTTCAAGTATTAAATTCAGTCTTTAAACAATCTGACAGGAACCATTAAAAGATCAAACTGACACAGAGATCCCAAATCATACCCAGTTTATTACCAACATCACTTTAATCAAAACAAACCAACACATCATCATTCAAAACATAAACCCCTATTTTCGAAATTTCTTCAACCAAACTCAAAAACACCCAAAATCAGTAAACATCTTTCATAAACTCCTGTTTTATATATCATTTCAAATCACAATGTAAAGACCAAAACAAAACAAAACAAAACATGTTATGCTTGATTTCGACACTTATTTATGATCTGAAATTCAACATAAACTCAGTTTACAAGATTATAACAGATATATGAGTACAATAGTTTGGTTTATCAGGTTTTATGTTTAAAACCATCATCAATGAGCAATCGATCCCATGACCTATGGTTTCAATTTTGTTTACTTGATCAAACAGGTGGGTTGATTTGATTTTGATGTTAATCGACATCACAGAGTATGTGATAACAACAATACCTTAATGTTTTAAAGAACAAGATCCAAATGCAGTCGATTTTAGCGTTTTCTTTCCAAAGAAGATGAACAGTTGGACAGGGGTGTTTGTTTGCAGAGAGAGAAAGGTGAAAAGGTGAAAAAGTGAGATTTGAAAAGGATAAGGTTTCACCAATACCCCACCCATTTATATAACCAGACCCCCTATGAACAAACCATGGTTCGACAAAGAACCTTTTGGGCCGATGAAGAATCATGATGGGCTAACACAAATAAGCCCAAACACTTTGATCAACGAAGAATCCAAGGTTCTTCGTAAAGGTCCAACACAGCGAAGAACCCTCCACAAAGAATGGTTCTTCGTTGACTTAAAAGTATTCTTCGTTGACCTGAGGTTCTTCGTTGAACCTTTGGTTCTTCGTGAACCTTTTAGTTCTTCATGAACCTTTCCAAACAAAAATCACCAACTTAGAAGTACCATGAACAGATTTAAACAGATTTTGTTTTCATGTTTACCTGATTTGCAAAAAGGATTTTATGAAGTTGTGATATTAAAGACAAGTTGATTTTGGGCTTTTTCCCGGTAGAAAACATTCGAGTGTCAACTTTGGCTAATCAAGAAAAAATCAATTTTAAAATAAATAAAAATTAAAATACTAACAGTCTAAATGCAAAAAGGTAAAACTAAAACAAACATTAAAACATTAACTGCATGTACACTAAGTTACCACCTTTTTCGAGTTTCAAGTTAAGAGAATCATACCAGCTTACGGTCTTGTCAAACACGGATTTTGTTTCTTGTAAAAATTACGATAAGCATCCTACCACAATTATCGGTATTGTTGTCCACATAAGCTCAGCTTATAAGATGTATTCGCGGTTAGGGGATACGATTAAAGTATGATTTATACTTACCGACCGGTGTTCATCCACACACGACACATTCCCATATCAAGGTATGCACGAGAGTTCATCTTACTGGTGAGTATACCATTTATCATCTGTTTTTAACGTATATGATGTGAGATACTCACTTATTCGAGGATGAATACAAGCCCTATGTGATAAAATCACTTATTAATGAGGAACTTGATATTCGATGCATGCAGGGCACGAGAGCAAGTCCGTGAACAGGTTAGTACCATCGTACCGACAAAGAGACGAACTTGACTCTCGGAAGATAGATTTGATTTAGAATCACTTATTCGGGGGTGACTGTGATATTTTTATCACTTATTGATGGTCGTATGCTTCATGTATTATATACATGTTTGTATGATATTTACACGTATGTATGGTATCATGGAAGTTCTAGACTTGCGTCCCCGTTGTTTTCGGTAAAAGATTCAACCATGATACCCAGATGATAAATCAGCATAAAGACCGCATATCTCAGAACCTCGGCATACTATCAAACGAAATTTCGGTACCAAGACCATATGCCAATGAATGGTTCCCACCTGGCTTGCAGTTCATTATGTTTATATCAACCTGCACGTTTTAATCAGATTGTGAGCCTACCGATACATCATTAGTAGAGCTGCTTATCGCTTTTCATTTTGGCATTTTTGACCATATTTGATAGACCACTGATGTATCATCATCTTCTCTTATCTTTCCAAGAAACTCATTTTTGGTTTTTGTGATTTTTTAATGTTTTTGTATTTTTGAAATTTTTCAATGTTTTTGGATTTTTCTGAATTACTCCCCCTCAAATACAGAAAATAAAATAACTAAAAGACATATTTTTGGATTTTTCAATTTTCTGATGTTTTTGTATTTTTCAATTTTTCAAAAGTAAAGACAGAAAACAGTAAATAAGTAAAAACATATTTTTGGATTTTTGAAATTTTCTGATGATTTTGTATTTTCTTAAGATTTCTCCCCCTAAAATGCAAAAAGCAAATAGAATGAAAATCTTTTTGTATTTTTTGGTTTTTATAAGAAAATATTTACAAAAATGATTTGCCGAAGATGATCTACTCGGGTTTCACCTTGATGCCATTGACCAAAAGAAGATAATCAAAACGTGATTTATCAAAAGCTTTTGTAAACAGGTCGGCACATTGGTGTTCCGTGTGGATTTTAACAACATCGATAAGTTTCTTTTCATAACAATATCGTATGAAATGATACTTAATCTCGAGGTGTTTGGTCTTAGAGTGTTGTACAGGATTACGAGTGATCTCTAAAGCAGATTCATTATCAACGTAAATAGGAGTAGTTAGGAATTCAAAACCGTAGTCGCGCATTTGCTGTTGGATCCATAAAACCTGGGAGCAGCAACTAGAAGCCGAAATGTACTCAGCCTCGCATGTTAAAGTGGCTACACAGGTCTGCTTTTTACATTGCCACGTGACTAGGCGATTCCCCAAAAACTGACATCCCAGTGATGTTGACTTTGCATCAATCTTGCAGCCGACATGATCAGAATCACTGAATGCAATCAAATCGAAGTTATCATCCTTAGGATACCAATGACCGGTGTCTGGGTAACCCTTCAGATAACGAAAAATCCTCTTAACAGCCATCATAGGAGAAACCTTCGGATTGGACTGCTAACGAGCAAGAAGACACATTGGATACATAATATCGGGCCTTGAAGCGGTAAGATACATGAGAGATCCGATCATAGTACAATAGAGAGATGGTTCCACATGTTCACCCGTTCCGTCAGGAGTAATCCCATGATTTTGAGCCAGAGGAGTTCTTGCCAGTTTCGAGTCTTCCATCTGAAATCGTTTCAAGATATCCCCAACATACTTGGTTTGATGAATGAAGATTCCTTTCTCAGACTGATGAACCTGCAAACCCAAAAAGAAATTCATTTCTCCCATTGTGCTCAACTCGAACTTCTCTTGCATCACCCGCTCGAATTCCTTGCACATTTCATCATTTGTAGACCCGAAAATGATGTCATCGACATACACTTGAACCAGCAACAAATCCTCGTTTCTTTCCTTGATGAAGAGAGTATAGTCGATTAAACCACGTCGAAAGTCATTCTGCAACAGATAGGTTGACAAGGTTTCGTACCAAGCCCTTGGAGCTTGATGAAGACCATAAAGTGCCTTGTTCAGAAGCCAAACTCTGTCAGGATGAATCGGATCTTCAAAACCAGGCGGTTGCTCAACATATACCTCTTCTTCGACCACACCATGAAGAAATGCACTCTTCACATCCATTTGATAAACCGTAAACTTCTTGAAGGACGCATAAGCCAAGAAAATCCTTATCGCCTCAAAACGTGCCACTGGTGCATAAACTTCATTATAATCAATACCTTCTACCTAATTAAAGCCCTGGACAACCAATCTCGCTTTGTTTCTCACAACAACACCTCGATCATCCCTTTTGCACTTATAAACCCATCGAGTACCAATCTTCTTGTAGTTCGTGGCCTGTCAACCAATTTCCACACGCCCTATTTCTGAAACTGTTGAACTTCCTCTTGCATTGCTTCAACCCATGAATCGTCTTTCATTGCCTCCTCCCACGATTTCGACTCAACTTGACAAACATAGCAAGCGAAAGACCAATCATTCTGTTCCCCAGATTCTCTAATTTCCGAATACAACCCAGCATTCTGGTTGTTTCGATTCTGATTACGTGTCTACACACCACTTTGGACATCTCCAATAATATTCTGCCGAGGATGAGTATCATGTGAGTTTTAGGAACATCAGGAACTCGAGCATTAATACCCAAATTGTTTATAGTCAAATCAACCACCAAATCGATGCCTGGAGACCCGGTAGATGTGGATGCATTCCCTTCAGCATTGTCTTGATTCTGCACCTGAGAAGTTGCTTCAGAAACACCTTGAACAGGAGCATGAACAGGAGCTGAAGTTGCTTCATTTGCATCATGAAACTCCTCATCTTCCGACGAAACATTATAATCAGCTGCATCTTCAAACTCCTCATTTTGAACAACATTATTAACCGAAGTCGACTCTTGTTGGTTAACTATGATTGGTAGAACTAATGATGAGTCAACTGCAGTATCCCTTTCAAGTAATATTTGTGCTGCTGCGGACGCATCATCAAAAGTTGGCAGATTAAAGGAGTCAAACAGTCCATCATAATCAAACACCGACAGAGCATCCGGAGCTCTGACACATTCAGTTTACCTTTGAACCCTAACTTCACCCCATTCCTCAATCTTTTTAGTTGTTAGATTCCACACCCTAAAATTTGGAGTAGCATGCCCAAGAAAGAAACCTTCTATAGCCCTCGGACCAAACTTCCCATGTGGATCTATCATAGTGCATGGAGCTCCAAACGGTTCTAAGTACGACACATCCGGTTTCCTTTTGTGTAACAATTCGAAACATGTTTTCCCACACCTTTTAACAGTAAGAACTATGTTCAAAGTATAACATGCAGTAGCCACAGCCTCCCCCCAAAACTGAACAGGAAGCTCCGATTCAACTAACATAATTCTTGCCGTCTCGATAATCGTTCTATTCTTCCTCTCAGCGACACCATTTTGTTGAGGAGTATAGCGAGAACTGTATTCATGCAGAATTCCCTTAGAAGTACAGAACTCGTCCATCACTTGGTTCTTGAATTCCGTGCCGTTGTCACTTCTGATTCGCTTTACCTTCAAAGTGTACAAATTCTCAAGTAAAGTAAGCAGATTTTTTAGGATTCCCGGAGTCTCACTCTTGTGTGCCATCACCGCTACCCATGAGAATCTTGAATAGTCATCAGTAACAACCAAACAATAAGCATCTCCAAACGTAGTCTTGTGCTTCATAGGTCCAAAGAGGTCCATATGAAGGCGTTCAAGAAGCATGTTGCCAGTGTTGACTTTCTTGATCGGATGGGACTTCTTCGTTTGTTTTCCTTTTCGGCACGATACACAGACATCTTGTAAATGAAAGCTCTTGACTGGCACACTATTCACAAGATTATTTCTCACCAAATGGTTCATTTTCCTCAAGTGAATGTGACCCATACGCCTGTGCCAAGATATGGACTCCTTTTCAGTGGCCTTTGAGACAAAACATGTAACTTGTGCAGGCGTGGTAATAGCTTGGCTCATGTCAAGAATATACAAATCATTAATTTATGGAGCCGTCAACAGAATCCATTCTTTGGGAATTTTGAAACAGGGCTTCAGCACGTAACAACCGGTATCATCAAAATGAACCGTGAACTTCTTGTCACAGATTTGAGAAACACTAAGAAGATTGTGATTAATTTGTCGGACATAATTGATCTTGTCAAAACTAACAACACCATTTGAAATCATTCCTTCTCCAGTGATATAACCACCTTTATCACCCGCAAAGGCAACATAACCTCCCCTAATGCTTTTCACATCATACAGGAGCCTTAAGTCACCTGTCATGTGTCGGGATGCCCCACTATCAACATTCCAAAGACTACTGATAGTTCCTCCTGGAACACCCTACACAATACACTACACGATCAGTTTGAGATGGGGACCCAAGCCTTAGTGGTCTTGGGTCGACCCTTATCATCATGAAATGTGATTTCTATTTCTTGATGATTTGGAAATGGTGTGCCTCCCCCTGAAACTGTACCGGTTTTTGGTTTCCAAGTTTGTTGACGTTTACCTGATTGAAAATTATTTACAGGTTTAGACACTTCTGGTTTTAACACGTTTGATGAACATGGTTCCTTTTCTACAACATCCGGTTTTAAAGCCTTCTCGATTACCTTAACATTTTTGCGTCTTTGTTTTGCTTCTTGTTCCTTAACAGTACGTTTATCTTGTTTAGGTGATACAGAACGACGTTAGTAATCCTTTTCAGGAGGGGCTTTTTCAACAAACTTTTCTTTTGGTGGATTTGTACAATTTCTGATTATATAACCAAATTCCCCACATTTAAAACATGATCTCCTTTCAACAAATTTAGGAGATTCCATTTGACGTCCCGATGTTGAACTTGTAGGCCTTGAGGTACTTGTTTCATTATCACACCCATTTGTATGTTGAGTGTAATTGTTATCACTGTTACGTTTCAAAATTTTGACTTGTTGGACAAAACCAGTATTAGATTTGTTTTCAAAAGTCTCAACTTTGTCAGTACCGCTTGAGGCCACAAATTTAACCTCCTTTCCCTTTTTCTTGTTTCGAGCTCCTTTATGTTCAAATTTAGGTTTTTGAGCTCGTTTTTCCTGTTGTTTACCTTTAGGGGCGATTGATTGTTCCTCAGTTGGCAATTTTTTATTTCCGTATTGTTTTCTAACTTTAGAATTTGGAATAGGATCACACTGAATTACTGTAACTCTCGGGATCGCCTTACCCAAAAACTTACTTGTAGAATCTTCCAAAACTCTATCAATCACGGATGGATTAACATTTTTAATTAGGAAATCCTTGTTTGAGTAAATTTTATCATCACCAATCAAAGTATACAACACATTATCGCCCTTAAACGTAGACACAGATTCCTCCACAGATTTGATCGAGTCAATCTCTTGTTTTGCAACTGATTGCGCAACAGGAGCAACTGGAGTAGGAGGATTACACAATTTGTGATTCTCAACTGGAATTTCTACTCCTTTCTTCTTATCAAGAGATTAATCTTGATCACTCGCATCTGATTCATCTGATTCATCATCTGACAAAAGATAATCCTCAATTATTGGAGGACTTAGTTCCGCAACACATGACACATTTTCTGTCTTTTCAGATTTCTTTGATGAATCATCCAGTTTGAACCCTAATCCTACTGCAAACTCTTTGGGATTAAGAGGTACAGATGGTTCAAACCGTGGCATTTCCTTCTCATCAGGTAACTTGGTATAATTGTGTCTCAATGGAGGTGGACACGATTTATACCCAATGCACTTAATATCTCCTTTCAGCTTTTGAACCTCGATGATATGATCAAGCACATATCGGGAGTTAGAATAACTCTCCAATTTGAGCTTGATCGCATCATGCTCGCATTTGGAAATGGCTAACTCCTTCTTTAATTCTTCAATGATATTAATATAGTTATTAATGCCCGTTTGCTTATTCAAAACTGTTTTTGTTAATTCAGATACACTTTGCTTAAGCGTTTCAATTACAGATTTGAATTCTTTTTCATTGTAAGTTGGAGCCATATTTGCCTCCTTGCATTTCGAAAGGTCAACTACCAGTCCCTGATTGTGACTAGTAACTACTTCTAGCTTACGTTTCAATTCTACACAATCATTGCATACACTAGAAGTTTCGGTGTGTACCTTACTAGTCGAAGTTGTAGCAGTTACCATAAAGGCAGTTTGATAAGAGAAAGATCCATCTTCAGTGAAGAATTTTTCCATTTCCTTGGATGCGACTTCAGCTTTCCTTATCAACACAAATTTCTAATTTTTAAGCTCTTCAGCTTTTTTCAGATCCTCAGCTTCCTTAAGCAAACTGACAACCTCAGCATCAAGATTTTCCTTTACATCTGAATCTGAATCATAACCACCTGCATTGGAGCTTTCCTCATCCGAGCTACCGCTGTAACCAGAACTGTCATCATCCTCAGAGTACTCCTCACTGTGAATATGTTTGATATACTTGATGATCTTAGCATAACAAGCAGTTCCTCCATTTCCTTCAGTTCCCTGATTTCCCAGTTGAACTGACCAGTCACATCCTTCATCTGCATGAACTACTAAGGCCCTGTTTGAATTGGAAGGCCCCGACTGGTTTGAGTTATTCGGGTTGTTAACTGCTACAATGCTCCTTTCATTGTTCACTTGATTGGCATTGGATGAGCTTGATTGGTTTCTGAAAGGATTTTGATTTCCTTGTCTGCTGGGTCGAGTGCATTCCCGCTTGAAGTGACCTTTCTCACCACAATTAAAGCACGTAACTGCATCCTTATCAAAACCATACTTAGTATCTCTTTTACTCTCCAAACTTGTTCTACCCGTTCTTCTCATGTAGTCCTTAGCTCTTCTCACCGCACTTGCAAACGCCCACTTAATATCCATCAGTTCCATTTCCTCCCTGTCTATTTGTTGATAGTCTTCATCTATCAAATTAATGTTTCCAATCTGACCGGCGACTAATCCACAATAAACACTCACCATTGTGTTTAGAAGTTCTATATGTTCCCGAGCGCCTTCCACACTGACTTTGGTGAAGTTTGAGGTATCAAATCTGACGTTGTTGGGGTTTGATTGTTGAGAATTGTTGTTTCCATAAAAGGCTTGTTGAGGAGCTGGTTGAGAAGGTTGTTGGGTTTGTTGTGGAGCAGCTTGTGTGAAGGGAAAGTAGGCTTTTGGATCAAATGAAGATGGTTGTTGTTGGGTTTGCTGAGGAGCAGCTTGCGAAAATGGAAGATAGGCTTTTGGATCGAATGGTCTCCCATAAGGGTCTATTAGAGGACCAGAAGGTTGAGCTGGTTTGGGTGGTGGTAGATAGGCTGTCGGATCAAATGGTCTCCCATAAGGATCTGTATTTGACACAAATGCGGTTTGAAGCTTTGGTTGCTGATTGGTACTAACTCCGGTGTTAATACCTCCAAAGTATATCTCGGGATTCTGGGGAACTGGAATTCGTTTTGCCTTTTGAATTTCTTCTTCATCCTTGTTTTCAAGCTTTTGAACGAATTCATATTTTCTAAGCGTATCTAAAACACTGGTATGCTTTAGCAAATCAATGAATTGACTCCACTTGGGTGGTAAAGCTTCAGCAAAATGCATGACCATTTCTTGTTGTGTAGCAGTAACCTTGTATGAGTGCATCTCACTAAGCAAGTGATAGTACCGAGTAGCCATGTCGTACAAAGTTTCATTTTCCATGAACAGAAATCCTTCAAATTCCTTCTTCAACAAGTCATGACGAATCTTTCTTGTTGCGGCATTTCCTTCTCCCTTAGCCTCTAAGACGTTCCACAAATTCTTTGTACTTGTACAATACGCGAATTGATGATAGATATCCTTATGAAGTGCTTGTGTAAGGATAGCAAATTCTTTATTCTAGAGATCATAAGCCTTCTTATCATTATCGCTCATTCCCACCAGCAACTGGACTGGAACCTGCCTCTTCGAGAGCTACGTTGTACGGTGTAATAAAGCATGTCCACAATTCGGTATTTTGCCCTAGAACGTACGTATGAAAACGACTTTTCTATGATGGATAATCGTTCATGTGATTCAATTTTGGTGGACGATTGTTGCTTCCCGTTTCACTCTCGCTCATGAGGAGACTTTGAATGCTATTATTTTGATTTGCGACACATGCCTATTGATGTGCGGTAATTTCTTGTTTAGGCATTAAACCTTTGATCCATTGTGAAGGATCTTGTGGTATATTTGAGTTATCACTCCAATCCCAAGGATTTGAGCTCATTGTGATGTTTTATAAAAGACTATTTAAGTTAAAGGACAAATTTGTAAGTTTTGAAGAAGTTACAAACTCTCTGTGAAAAACACAAGGCACTGCCCACGAAGAATATGCTCCACGAAGAATGGTTCTACGAACAACAATTGTCACGAAGAACTATGATTCTTCATTGACAGATAGAACCACGAAGATCATGGTTCTTCGTGAGACTGATTACCCATGAAGAATGATTCTTCGTTAAGCAGATTCTTCGTCAAGGTTGTTCGTTTATAAGGTTTTTCGTGAAATGGTTGGTGAGATTCTCCCTTTTACTGTAAGTCACTTTTTCCGATTTTAAGAAAGGTGGTAGCTGGATATCCTAACATAGTTAAAAACAAACATTCGAAAGATTGCCTTTTATCAGTAAATCTTTTGAATCTTATCCCTACCAACCAACTTCCGGTGACTTTTTCGGTTAAACGACTCGCCAGAAAGCTTGACGAACTCAAATTTTGCAAGAAATTTTAAGAAAAACCAAGTCCTAACATGTCTCCATATTTTTTAACTGGGTTTTTGTAAAAATTATCTTCAAATAACAAGTTTTAAATACTTTTTCTGGAAAAACTTAATTTTCTTGTTTTCAAGTTCAAGAACAACTTCAAGAAACTTCACAACTTACTCAAACACAAGGTTTTGCTTGGTTTTAAACAAGGAAGAGAGCCAAAGCTCTGATACCACTTGTAGGTCCACTTGGAGGATCAAGATAACCTACTTCCTTGTTTGTTAACACAAATACGAGTGCGGAATCCACGTAGTTATGCAAACCGAAGCAAAGAAATGGAAAACACAAGTAACCAAAGATTCACAATCTTATATTAAGTGAAGAGAATCAGTACAACACATACACACAATGCTTACAACTCACAGGGACTCTCTTACCAAAATGAGGTGCAAGTGTCTGTTTATATAGGCCCAACACCCAATAACCCTACGAAGAAGGTTACTTGGCTCACGAACAATCTTCAGGCCCCACGAAGAATAGGGGTTCTTCGTGGACCATTCCAGCAAACAATCCATCACCACGAAGAATGGTTCTTCGTGGTGAACAATAAAGACCATTGTTCGTGAAACATGTAATCCCATGAAGAATAGGGGTTCTTCGTGGGGACCCTATACACAGACATAACTTGCAGTATCAAAACACATAAACAACTAACAGTTGCACACATGCAAACTGTTTTACAACACTAACAAAGAAAACGTCGTGCTAAGTCAAGATAGGAGGATATCTTGACTTGGCCGACTCGACCAAAACTATACAGACCGTACAAATTACAACGTAATAAGAACAAGCGACAGACACAAAACTACACCAACACTTTGTTGATGAAGTTGCATGTGTTTGTCCTAGCATAGGAAACACGTTTTCAAAATATGAGACAATGTTAGGATTTGCCTCCATGATAGTGTGTTTGTGTACATCGGGGATTCTTGGACTCGTGTACAAGAAAACGATGTGCACTACTTTGATGCACATATCCTATGAAAATGCAATCAACAGTTTTGGGTCCTATCCTAAGAGCCTTAGGAGATGGTATAATCACCTTTGCTAGGGACCCCCACACTTTCAAGTATTTGTATGAAGGCTTTCTTCCTCTCCATAACTCATATGGAGTTTCGTCCCTATTTTTTTAAGGTATCTTGTTCAAAAGATAGTTTGCTGAGAGAATGGCGTCCCCCCACATTTCTCAGTTCACTCCCGAACTGATCAACATGGCGTTCATCATCTCTTTCAATGTGCGGTTCTTTCGTTCCGCCACGCCATTTGATTGTGGAGAATAAGGAGGTGTACATTCATGTATAATGCCACATTATGCGTATAAATCCACAAAAGGTGCAACATATTCACCTCCTCGATCGCTTCTCACAGCTTTTATCTTCTTTTTAAGTTGGTTCTCAACTTCGTTTTTGTACAAGATAAACTTTTCTATTGCTTCATCTTTACTTTTAAGTAAATATACATAGCAATATTTAGTACAATCATCAATAAACGTGATAAAGTACTTATTTCCTACACGTGTGGGAACCGCTTTTAAATCACACACATCGGTATGAATTAAATCAAGGGGTTCGGTTATTCGTTCAACCGATTTAAACGATGATCTTGTAAGTTTGGATTCTACACATGACTCGCATTTGTAATCGGACTCGATATGGAATTTTGGTATCATATTTAATTTAATCAAACGTCATAATGAATTAAAATTTACATGTCCTAGTCTACCATGCCAAACATTAGAAGACTCAATCATATAAGTAGAAGTAGTAATTTCATTCATAGTTTTGTTGTTGTTCACAACCATTACATTCATTTTAAACATTCCATTAAGGGCAAAACCCTTTCCAATAAACAAAGTGCCACTAAAAGGACAAAAACTCTGTGCGGCAAATCGAAAAAGTGCCACTAAAAGGCTTTAGCGTCAGCGCTTCTAGTGACACTTTTTTTGTATGCCGCTCATTCCTACAAGAGCCTTTGGTGGTACTTTTTTGTTCTTTTGTGGAACTTTTTGTATGTCACTAAATGACAATTTTTTTTGTAGTGATGGCTGAAGTTGAGGGAGTTTAAGTTGGTGATGTAATACACCTGGTCATGTAATAGGAGAGGATGCCTCTATTTGTGTTATGTCCATTGTATTGTTTTCCTACCGAGCATCTTGCTCATGTTTTATAATAATATCCGCCTTTCATAAAAAAAATTAAAACCCTAGAAATAAAACTAAAACATAAAAAGAAAAAAGTTTACATTTCACCATTACATATTTACTCAACCTGCAAGTTACTATTTCCAATTCCTAACAAAGAGCTAAAAATCTTTTTGCTTAATTATTAATAGTCTAAGGGTAGGGATAGTGTACATTAATTCAGAAGTGTGAGAAGTGTATTATAACACTATATATAACACTATATAACACCATATAAACACAGTATAACACTATATAACACCATATAACACCATGTAACACTATGTAACACTATATAACAATATATAACACTATACATCTATCATAGACATGCTATCAGACAAAATATAGTGTTATATTTGTTATATAGTGTTATATAGTGTTACATAGTGTTATATGGTGTTACATGGTGTTATACAGTGTTTATATGGTGTTATATAGTGTTATATATAGTGTTATAATACACTTCTCACACTTCTGGATTAATGTACAGGATCCTCTACCAGTAGTCTATTATATGGAAAAGTTAAAATTGTATAAAGAAAAAAAAGAAGCAAGAGCCTACAAAAGAGTCTTATACCTTGAGCATTAAAACTTATACATTTTATAAACAGTGACATGTGAGTGATGTTGTCTTTGATTATTGTTAGAAGAGTCTTATACCTTGAGCATGAGAATTTATACATTTTATAAATAGTGACAGTGAGTGATGTTGCCTTTGATAATTGTTAGATATATAATTTGCGATTACTCAACTCAATAGATATAGTACTCTTAAGGTACCAAAGAATAGGTTTATGAAGAAATTAGGAAACCTTACCGACTGCACCTACAATCTATGTACGAGCCAAAATAGGCTAATGTAAAGCCTGAATTATGCTACAATACAATAATGGATCATCTAGAGGTGTTCCTGGATACAGAGAAACTAGCCATCGTCCAAGAGAATCAAGGGTAGATAAGGGGTCAACATTGACTAAGGCATGTACGTTCTAATAAATCTCGTAAATACCATTGTTGGGAAAGATTAAGAGCATCATCGAATGTGGCCTTTATCCCCCAATAATACTTCTTTGTGCCCAAGTTTTTAAGTGCAAACTGAGAGTTTAAGCGTCCAATTGGATCAATCACAAATGTTGAAGAACTCCTACTACTAATGATATAATTAACATAAACATGTTCATAACTAGTAACCAAATCTCGACTATAAACAAACAAGGATGTATCAAAGACACACTAAGTGTTGGCAAACGTGAAGTGATTTCTACAACAAGCATACATGATGTAGACGAATCATGCCAACAAATCCAGGAGGTTGTGAATACAGAGAAATATGACGTAGTCACGTAGGAAAAGTGTCACTAATGTAAACAACAGTCACTATAGTTATTAAGTTGTTTTACATGCATTTAAAAAATGTAAGAAAGTTATGGGCATATTCTATAACGAGAAAAGCTAGATTGTTGCCTTAGGCCGCGCGTTGTGGTGGCTCGCCTTAGTAGTTTATAGCTGGCAGCACGTTATATGATGTGTTAACCATATGAAAACACGTGTTTCGATGTATCCAAACCAAAGCATTGTGATTACAAAAGAATAAACCACGTGAGAACGTGAGAATATATGACCCAACTCATTTCCGAAAAATTTACGTCAAAGCGTAAATTTATACCGACACATACATAATAATAACCACGTGAGAAAATAGTTTTTTTTTTTTATTTTAAGCTAAAGAATGAAAACATGGGGGTAAATTTGATAAGTTAGAACCCAATCGGGTAAAAAATTTATAAAGTTTTTTTAAAGTTTAGGGGTTGCTTTTGTCAATTTAGAAAGATTAGTGTGTTTTTTTGGTCTTTTATCGGTGGTTATGCCACCGAGAAGTATATATAATTACAATAATAAATTTTTACACCTGAAATGTTAGAAAAAGAAAAAGTATATACATGTTATCTAAGGTTGTAAACGAGCCGAGTCACTGGAAAGCTACTCAAGATCGACTCGGAAAAAAAACTTGAAACGAGCCAAGCTTATACGAGCCTAAGCCCAAAACCGAGACTGAAAATAAGCTTGTTTAGTTGACGAGCCCCAGGCCCGAGCTTCACTTATCGAGCTCGGGCCGACTCACGAGCCTAAATGAGCTCATTATTTATATAATTATTAATTAATATATTAAAATTATTTTTAAATAATAATATTAATTTATAAAAAATAACTAAATTATATATAAATTTATAAAAAAAAGTAATAATTATAATTTGTTAACTAATTAGTAAATAACAAAGGAGTCAAGCTCGTGTTTTAAAAATATACTCACAAACCAAGCTCAACTTTAAAAATAAAGCTCGAACTAAGCTGAGCTCAAGCATTCATAAGTTAAACGAGTTTGGTTGGCTCGTTTCTTACACTTTTTTATGATTGTGAATGAGAACATGTAATTTCAACACTCTTTTAATAAAGTGTGTATAACAAATCAGACTTTTCTTTGTTGGAAAAAATAAAGATTATTGAAGAAGTAGTAACTTCAACTTCTTCTAGGTAAAAAAGTATAGATGAGATTAAAATAAATAGGGTAGGTTGCCTCCCTCATTGTAGTAGGAATCGTACGTACATCACTAAATGCCATCAAAATTCAATCCCACCTCAAATCAAAACCCAAGCAAAACAATGAAATCTAGGAGGAACAGTGAACAAACATTGGGTATTTTTAAACATAAATGCTACGTACAAGGGCTCAAAAGGGGCACCTACATGTGATAGGTCTCAATAAGCCACAACAATTTTATATATTTGACTAGCTTCTTTGCCAACACATGGGGAACTTCTGGTGTCCTTTCCATCCCCCAAGTTCATTGCATCTTTTATCTATATATGGAACATTAATTCTTGTTCTTTTATCGCCTCCTTTTAAAAAGTAAGTCTATACTGCTACTCCTTTTCAATTAAAAAAATATCAATGATTTTGTTCCATTCTATCTTTAGTCTTGAATTGTCTAATGTATCTCATTATAAACTTTCTAAGCATCTTCTTAGATATGTTTACATAATGCAAAAGTTTAAAAATCACCTAAATCTATACATGTGTCATGTATATATAATATATTATTCATTATATTCTTAATTTTTTATTGGTTTTAGAACATTTCTTTAAAAAACATATGATGATAATTTAATTGCTTTTAGTTGTTTGTTGCATGTTTACCTTGTGTTTTGATGTAATTTGACAAGCTTGTTATATGTTATATTAGTTTTTACTTTTATAAAATAAGAACCGACGTATGTACATACATACGAGATCAAATAAAACACCATTGTAAAAAAATCATATATTTAGTATGCAACGATTGAATTTGAATTCAAATACATTTAATTTCATGTCAAATGTATTCAAATTGTATATAGGGGAGGATAAAATAGAAAGAAAAATCAAATTAAAAAGATAAGGGTATAATAGTAAGTTATTTTAGACCATAGTGTGAGTGTGGTGAGGGTGGCTGTAAGATTAAATATATTATGTTTAATATTTAATCTAGTAGTCATTATAATCATTTACATAATATAGATCAAAATATATAATAACCTATTATATAATTAGTTGGTAATTGTTGATGGACCATATTACCCTTATTAACTAATTAGGTTTCCCCCTAGGTGCTTATATAAGGAGACTTATGTGGAGGTTAAAAGGTTACACAGTTACACAATTAGACATACCCTATAATCATAACATCATCATCATCGACCTCCTCTCCTAACCGAATCCCCTATTCGGTTTAATCATCACCATCATCAGTCAGCACCCTAAGGAGGAACCAGATCACCTTGACTAAGATGTCGAACTCCATGTCGTCTTCCATCACTGGATTCTCCACTGCACTGTCTGCGGTGACAGGTATGTTTTCATGTTTTCCTTTACGTTTCAACAGAACCGTTCAACATGTGGTATCAGAGCATATGTTGATCAGTCGGTTCTGTTTTGTATCCGTAAATCTGGATTAAAACTGAAAAACAGGATTTGAAAACCATGATAAAATTCGTTTTCTGTCGTCCGAAATGCCATTCCGGATCCGTCTCGGATCATGTGCTCAATTTAGTTAGTGTTCCGAAATCGGAATATTCGAAATATGTTTAAATGTGTTATAAAATTCCAGATTTCGGATGAATGTTTGAGTATTTTTATTTAGGGTTCATCATAAGTTCTTGATTAAATTTGAAAAATTCCATTAGTTTTGGAATGAATTTAGGATTTTTGGGTGTTTGTTTCTGTTTGATTTATTTTTATCTAATTAGAATTTTCAAAATCTGTTATTTTATTAATGGATATAATTTGGAAATCAACAGATAAATATAATTAGCAATTAAACAGGAAACTTAATCCCATAATCCCTGAAATTTCGGATTTAAACCTTATCAATAATTAACTGCCTAAATTAAGGATTTGACAGCTTGAGGAACACATTTCGGATCTCATTTCAGACTAAGCGTCCATCACGAATCAACATCCGGATGATCATTACGGACCATCACGGATCATTTCGGACTAAGCGTCCATTACGGATCAACATCCGGATGATCATTACGGACCATCACGGATCATTTCGGACTAATCATTTCGGACTAAGCATCACCATTTCGGATGAATACAAGACATAATTCATCCGAAATCATTCGTCTTGGAATCATCCGAAATGACTCGACTTACGCGTCTTGAACACATCCGAAATCATTCAAAATCATTCATTTCGGATGAGTCCAAGACATAAACCATCCGAAATCATGAGTGTTCATAAAATGTCAAGACTTGTCTGAAATCCCATTACTTTATTAAGCAGTTAATATGAACTAACAGGTGGTTTGCTATTAAATAAATGGTTTTGTAATTACTTAGTTAATTAATCAGAATCAGATAATGTTTTACAAAACCAAAATGGCTTAACTTGAATGAGTTTTTTGATGTATCATTTCTGGCCAAAGCTGACTTGATACATCTACTTATCGTTCAAGTATTACGAAAGCTATATTAAGTGTGCATCATAAACATGAATGTCTTAATATCTGGTCAAAGCTGATTTAATTCCTTCATAGATGGCATACTTAACAAGTGCATAACTAAAGTGATTGTCTCAATATCTGGCCAAAGCTGATTTGTTACAATCATTTTGCACACATGCTTAAATGATTACACTTCTGACCAAAGCTGATTTGTCTTCGTTTAAGTAGAATTTTAACTAAGTCTATTATTTTGATGTTAGTAATAGACAATATCACAGCTTCATAATTAAAATGGTCATTATTTATGCCTGCCTTAGTATTACGTGCCCTTAGATCACATTAGGACTTCTTCCTTAGTATCATAACTTGCTCATCTTATTTCCACTATCAGCACCAAATTGCGGTATTCCACCTTTGACTGGTGATAACTTTGCTGCATGGAAGGATGCTCTCATGCTTACTCTTGGGCTGCTGGATTTCGATTATGCTCTAAGAGAGAATAAGCCAGCGGACCTTACTCCACAAAGTACTGCTGCTGACCAGTTGACTCATGAAAAGTGGACTAGGTGTAACCGCATGTCTCTCATGTTTATGAAGCAGTCCATCAGCAATGCAATCAGAGGAGCTATTCCTGATTCTGAAGATGCTAAAACCTACTTGGCTTCTGTGGAGGCGCAGTTCAAGGGAACGTCTAAAGCACACGCTAGTACCCTTATCCTCAAGCTGGTGACAACTAAGTATGATGGGAGGAGCGGCATTCGCGAGCACATCATGATGATGAATGACATGGCCAATAAGCTGAAGGGGCTGGAAATGGAAATCAGTGATGGTTTCCTTGTTCATTTCATCATTACTTTGCTTCCTTCGTATTTTGAAGCATTCAAGATCAATTACAACACTCAGAAGGACAAATGGACGATGAGTGAGCTGGTCGCTATGTGCGTACAGGAGGAAGAGCGTATGAGGATGGATCGCACTACTGATGTTGCTAACTTCACCACCTCCAACTCTAAGAAAAGGAAGAACAATCATCAGAGGAAGGATGCTTCAAAAGTCCAAAGGCCTAATCCTAATGCAAGTGCACCTTCCAGCTCTAAGAACTCCTTAGGCAGAATCCACTGCAAGTTCTGTAAAAAGACAGGACACATGCAGAAGGAATGCCCTGACTTTAAGGAGTGGCTGGCTAAGAAAGGTAACGATTATTTTATGATACTTGAGTCCTATAATTTAAGTGTTCCTGCTAATTCTTGGTGGTTTGATTCTGGTTCTATAGTTCATGTTACCAATTCAACTCAGGGATTCCTTACAATCCGGAAGCTGGAAAGAAACCAAAGAACGCTTAAGGTTGGGGATGATCGAGAATTAGAAGTGAAGGCCATTAGAACATTACAATTATTTATGAAAACTGGTTTATGTATTAAACTTTATGATACCTTATATGTTCCTGAGGTAACTCGGAACCTTGTATCAGGACCAAAGTTAGACATGGACGGTTTTATTGTTTCCCATGGTCATCGCAAACTCTCTATCCTCTATGATTCTGTTCTTTATGGTACTGGTATTCTGGATGGTAGTCTCTATAGATTAGAACTAGAAGATAACTTTTCCAAATCTTTGTTGTCATATAACATTAATGAATCACTCACAAAGATGAAAGAGAAACGAGACTTAGAGACTTCATCCATGTTGTGGCATCAGCGTTTAGGCCATATTTCAAAAGAACGATTAAATCGTCTTCTAAAGGATGAAGTCGTACCTCCTCTCGATTTCTCTGATTTTGGAACATGTGTCAAATGTCTTAAAGGTAAAATGACATTAGCGAATAAGAAAGGTGCCACTAGGAGCTCTAATTTATTAAAACTCATTCATACTGATATTAGTGGTCCCTACCAAATCGTTGGCATAACAGGACATACTTCATTTATCACTTTTATTTATGATTATTCTCGTTACATGTACTTGTATCTTATTAAGGAAAAATCTGAATCTCTTACAACTTTTAAAGATTATAAGGCTGAAGTTAAAAAGCAATTAGATCGTCAGATTAAAGTTGTGAGATCAGATAGAGGCGGTGAATATTATGGAAGACATACTGATGTGGGTCAAGCTCCTGGTCCATTTTATGAGTTTTGTAAAGGCCAGGGGATTGTGAACCAATACACCATGCCTGGTACACCTCAGCAGAACGGTGTCGCTGAAAGAAGGAACCGTACCCTTATGAACATGGTGCGCAGTATGTTAGCCAACACTAATTTACCATTATTTCTCTGGACTGAAGCGTTAAAAGCAGCTGTTCATATACTCAATAGAGTTCCTTCTAAGTCTGCCCCTAAAACTCCTTATGAACCTTGGACAGGAAGGAAACCGAGTCTTAAATATATGAAGGTATGGGGCTGCATCACTGAAGCAAAACTTTACAATCCTTTCCTAAGGAAACTTGACCCTAAAACAGTTACCTGTTTCTTTATCGGGTATCCTGATAATTCAAAGGGTTATCGTTTCTATTGTCCTTCTCATGTCACCCGTATTGTTGAAACCAAGCGTGCTGCGTTCCTGGAGGATTTCAAGGTCAGTGGGAGCAGTACCAACCCTTACGAAGAATTGCAAGAAGTACAAGACGCGGGGGGGAGAGACTCGTCGCTTACCATTACTCTGATTACTCCTCTTGTACCCAATGCAACTACTGCACTTGAAGCTACTGCACCAACTCTAATTTTATCTCCACAATCAGAACCCATTATACCTCATAACGAAGGCACATCAAACGCTCAACACCAAGATAACGCTGAACCCAATAATCCACTCAGGAGGTCATCTAGGCAAAGAAGGCCTACTAATTGGGATGATTATGTTACCTACCTGACAGAAATGGATCTCGGAAAGCTCCATGATCCTATCTCTTACAATGAAGCCATTAGCAGTGATCAGTCTTCTGAATGGAATAAAGTAATGATTGATGAGCTTGAATCCATGAAGAAAAATGACGTTTGGGATTTGGTAGAATTACCCAACGGTGTCAAACCAGTAGGATGTAAATGGGTGTTCAAAACAAAATTGGATCCGAATGGGAACGTTGAACACTACAAAGCGAGATTAGTTGCAAAGGGCTACACTCAGAAAGAGGGAATTGACTATCAAGAGACGTTTTCACCTGTCTCTCGTAAAGATTCATTAAGGATCGTCATGGCCCTAGTAGCTCATTTTGATTTAGAGCTGCATCAGATGGACGTTAAAACCGCTTTCCTTAACGGAGACTTGGACGAAGATGTTTACATGAAACAACCTGAAGGCTTTAAACCTGAAGGTCAGAAGCATCTAGTCTGTAAGTTGAAGAAATCCATTTACGGGTTAAAACAAGCATCACGTCAGTGGTACCTCAAGTTTGATGAATTCATGAAGAAGCAAGGTTTTATGAAGAATCAAGTGGATTAATGCACCTACCTCAAGATGAGTGGGAGCAACTTTACTATACTTGTCCTTTACGTAGATGATATTCTATTGGCAAGTAATAGTTTAGACATGTTGCATGAGTCGAAGCGGTTACTTTCGCATAACTTCGACATGAAGGATCTCGGAGATGCTTCTTACGTCATTGGCATCGAAATTCACCGAGATAGACACAAAGGGATCTTAGGATTGTCCCAAAAAGCTTACATAGATCGTGTCCTTACACATTACAACATGCAACAGTGCAAACCCTCCATCGCTCCAGTAGTTAAAGGAGATGTTTTCGGTTCATTCCAGTGTCCGACAACAGAGTTTGAGAATGAGCAAATGAGCCAGATACCTTACGCGTCAGTAGTCGGGAGCTTGATGTATGCTCAAGTCTGTACTCACCCAGATATCGCTTATATTGCTGGAATGCTAGGCAGTTATCAGACTAATCCTGGCCTAGATCACTGGAAAGCAGCTAAGAAGGTACTTCGATATCTGCAAGGGACGAAAGACTATAAACTGACTTATAGAAGAAGTGATCATTTAGAAGTGGTGGGCTATTCTGATTCTGACTTTGCCAAATGCAAAGATGACAAGAAATCCACTTCGGGCTATATCTTTATGTTAGCAGGCGGCCCTATTTCATGGAAGAGTCATAAACAACAGTTGACCACAACTTCCACAATGATGGCAGAGTACATTGTTGTTTATAACGCAGCCTGTCATGGAATGTTGTGTAACACCCCGAAAACGGGTTTGGTAATCAAACCCCGTTAATACTAAAGGACGGGTAAGTACCGTTAGTGGTAAAAGTAACCCGGTGAATATTATGATTTAAGCAAATAATCCTAATATTAAATACAACGTGAATAAAAGCTTTTAAGGAAATAAGTTTATAAGAGGCCCGAATTAACGGGACTTAAAATAAACTAAGTTATAACTTTCCCGAATTCACCAAGTAGCTAGGAATAATAACCTAGTTAAAAAGGTGTCTTAGAACAATGAAGAAAACATGGGTAATAACCCTTTTTTATAAAATTACAAAACATGAGGGACTAATAATGCTAAGGATGAAACTTGGTTTATTAAAAACTAAAAATAAAACACAACACACACTTAGTGAGTGTGTGTGTGCGTATGGGCGACCAGGAGAACAAAAGAAAGGGGGTGAACCCTAGTTCTACATATCTTCAAAATTGAAGATCAAATCAAGACCCAAATCGATGCATGAACATGAATAAACGATCACCAAGTCATGGGGATCACAAGGTATGTTGAATTTTTTTACTTTGTGATACTTTGAAATTATGATGAACAATCATAATCGAAAATCTGGAATGAATGATGAATCTATGAACGTTGATGTGCTGAAATTCATGTTTAGAAACAAACCCTAGCTGAAAACTTGAAGAATTAGTGTTAAAAACTAGGGATTTGATGATTTCCCATATGTGTGCTAAGTGGGTTTTAGGACAAGAAGATGAACACTTGAAATTAGGGTGTTAAATTGATGAATATTGATGTTATGATACAAGTGCTAGGTGTAGTTCACGAACACTAGACATGGAGGTTGAATTTTGATGTTAAACTTGGTATAAATAACTAGTTATGAACTAGTTTGTAAATGTGTAAAATTTATGCCCACTAGGTGTTTGTTAAAATGCCTAAGTGAAATCGCGCGTCTACTTGGTTGTAAGTAGAACTTTATTGTTTAGGTATCCGTAGGAATGCCTAATAACATGATAAAAAGGGTTTCATTTATAGATGAAAACCCTTAGATGATGTCTAATGAATAAAGTGTTTGATAATGTGCCTAAATTGGGTCTTGTGAACTTATTAGGGCATTCATATTTGTAAATTGGTGGTTTGACTTTTTAAAAGTCAAACCAACCTATGATAAAGTTCAATAAGAATAGTGGTAAAAGATTCATAAGGTGTGAAGGTCATGATCTAGAATGACTAATCTAACCACCTTGTGAATGATGATGATAGTTTGACGCTTAACAAGCTAGGTGGAAGTTTGGGGAGGAAGCGGGTCAAACAAATCAACAAGGAAAGGAAAAGCGTATTCGGGATGCGAGGTAAGTGAAATTTACACACTTATGTAGAATACTTGTTTATTCTATACATTATAAATGCAATAACGATAATATCGAAAATATGGATTTCCGTTAAGATTACCTTGTAGTGTAATCTAATAATGAAGAAAAGAGTGAAAATGGAAATTGGTCAAGTGTTGACTAATGTAAATCGAAGTAAAAAGGATACCCATGGCGTAAGCCGAATGGGTTGAATTTGTGAGAAAAAAATTTAAGAGAAAAAAAAGGATTTGGTAATAAAATCCGGGATGGGATGGGTGTATGAATTGGAAATCAAAAACCATGTTTTTGATTAAATAGGTAACGTTGGGCTTATGGGCCAAACGGGTCGAATGGGGGTAATAACACCATTTAATAATATCGACTAATGTGGATGTCAAGTCTTATGTTAACAGGAGCTATTAGCAAATCGGATAATTGCGTCGCCATAGATTGTGCGATAATTAAAGTGAGGTATAAATCGGGTCTATTTGTTGACCCGGGCCAGGTACGCTTATATGAATTTATAGTTAAAGGTGCAAGTAAGGTCGAATATTTAGTGAAGTCTTTCATCGCAAAAATGAAGGATTAAAAATGACCATAAAGCCCTTGATGGGTAAACCGGGTAGAACAACCCTTAGAAGTTGTTTAGAAACTATTATTATGAATTTGTAAACCTTAGATGTGTATAAAAGTTGTAGGCATAAACTGTTAAGGGTTAAATGCCTTAAAATGCGTCTTGCCGTAAAATGACATATCCGAGGGATAAGATTTGGAATAAATAGTCTATTACATTAAACTCATCACTATAATAGTTGTGGTGAATTACTAATCAATAAGAAATGGGGGTGGAATTATGAGGCATACAAGAAATGAGCGCGATTTATGCTCAAAAATGCATAAATACCCTTAACGGGTTAAAATAAGATCGTAAGCAAAAACGGGTCAATTATGCGTAGAAATCCATGAGTGGAACCTAATAAGATAGATAATATTGAAATTAAAAGGTCCATAAGAAATGGGGGTGGGTCAAACAAGCTTGTTGTTTGATAAATACACGAACGGGTCAAAAAGTGTTATAATCGGATTTCAAGCCGAGAGCTTGAAATCTAAAATTTTGTGAAATTAGATGTAGGATTTTTACTCCATGAGATGGAGAATTAAATTACAAACGCGTAGGAAAAAGAATCGCATAAATCGGACAAACGGATAAAAAGTTATGAAGGTTTTCGTACTAAAAACGGAAAACAAGCAAAAGCTGCAGGTCAGACCGTAAGCTACGGTTCTGGACCGTAGCTTACGAATCAGAAGTTCTGATTGAAGTATTAAGCTGAACCATAAGCTACGGTTTCAGAACCGTAGCCTACGGTCGGGTTTTAAACCAAATTTTGATTTTTGTTATTTGATGATTTTGAGCTCTCGGGTCCGTTTAGACGGGTTCTAAGGCCTCTTATACTAACGTTTGTGATAAATTTACATTGTAGGTGTGTTTAAACTATTAAATAAACATCAAAACTAACTTTTAAGTTGGTTTTGATCACATGTAACTATCAAGGGTTCCCGGATAAAGATCAAGCTCAACAAAGAACCGAACACGAACACGATCAAGATACAAGCTTCCGCACATTGTTATTTCGTTATTTCAAACGACGAACTCATGTATATCATATTGTAATGTTTTTAAACTTGTAAAAGTTTTTACAAACCCGTATTCTCATAAGTACGTGTAGTCGATAATACACATTTAATTGTCGATATTTATACGTAAATCTTAAAATAATAGTAAGGGTGTTACAAGTTGGTAATCAGAGCTTATGGTTAAAGAGTAAAGTGTGTTCGGTTCGAGGCTTGATCACAAATCTGGTAAGTACATGTATATCAATGGTTTAGTATGTTTAAAGTGTCGAGAACAACACATAGGGTTATCGTGTAATACACGTTACACCAATCAAATCGATAAAGGGTAGATATAATCAACAAATTACGTGTGTCGACACGTATAGTGGAAAAGTCTTGTATTATAATATAAGCGATTGTTAATGTCGACATTACTAACTTTGTGAATATTTTAATTGAAGGACACTCGCATCTGAAGATGACGAGAGTTAAAGGAATTACGGATATGACGATGGAACGGTCCGAGGTATGACAAGCAGAGCATACACATCAAGGACCTAAATCGCGTAGCGATCGCAAACAAGACTAACGGCAAGAGAAGCCCTTTAGGACAAGCATTACCAGGTGCACATTTTAAATTTAGTCGCACAAATAGCAATACGCAACAAACATGTAGAGAATGATTGTTGTATATGTAAATGAAAAGCTTGGAAAATCTTAATAGAATACTTATCCAGGATATTATTTCCAAGAAAACTGAATAGAGGCGTTACTTACATGGGGTGTAATGTGAAAATTATAAAAGGTCATGTATATCAGGTGTTGATCGCTTACTCTGGCCAAGTAAGTAGTGAACACGTGGTATCATGAACTTTTATGATGGACATACTTACATCCGATGTAGTAAGGACGGGATGAATGGGACAAATTAAAAAGGTACCCAAATGAGTCAAACAAGTAAGATGTTTGATAGTAAATGTAAACACAAGTCGGATGTTGGGAGCGTATTACGTTAGAATAAAGAGCCCGAGAGAAGGGACAAAGATTAATGTAAATGATGTTATAAATAAATGACCTAAGGAAAAATTCATGAAAATGAGTCATTTTGGACGAAAGAGCCATGGTTGACAACATGGGCAAGTAAAACCAAAGTATAGATGATCCGCCAGGTCATAAAAACAAAGGTGTTGCTCACACGAAAAAGATAATCAAGGTTGTTAACTTTAGTCATAGTAAAGCAAGGATAACAATGATAACCGTCACTCATAATTAATAAGGCCGCCAATGGTGGTCACGTAAAGAATAAAGGACATGGTCGAATAAAAGCGACGGATTTCGCTAAAACGACCAAGTAAATCGAAACGAAGTCTTAATGCATACCGGAAGGGTTGCAATGATAACGATTTCGGTAAAACACTAGGTTAATGGGTAAGGAATTAAACGCATGCGTAGATTGAGAAATGGGAACGCGGATGGAAAGTCAAAAAGGACTCGGGTTACGGGTCATGACTAAAAGACGATAAGATGATGTAAATAGAAATTTTGATAAAGTACGTTCAACTATTTTAAAGTTGAACGGGTTGAATAAAGAATGAAATTTGGCATTCATAAGCGATGAAATTTCATACGAACCAGTCAAATGAATTAAATAAATGGTGACGCTTGCTAATGTAAGTAAGCGTGAACCGAATAAATAAAAGCGTGAAATATTAATAAACCTATCTAATGGGTTGAAAAGAAATATAATTATGAACTGGAAAACGGTGAGCATAGAACAAACTGACGCATAAGCAACGTCAGAAGTCATAAAGTCGGAAGATTAGTCCGAAAGTAAACGAATGAAGCCTTAGACTACGGTCAAGGCCAACTAAAGTTCAAAAAGCGAAAATAAATGATTCCAAACATAACAAGGGATGCCTTGAAGCTATATAGGTATATATATACGTTTGAATATAAATACGAATAAAAGATGATCTGCGGGATCATCATAGCCTCCGGGGCTAAACGTAGTGTTAAGGTCTACGAGACCAAGAAGACCCTTGGGTCATAAGTAGAAAGAAACGAACTGCTAACGTCTTACCTTAAAAGGGTGGAAAATCTAAAGAAATAGTATACGAGGCTAAGTAAGGAACCTATAGGTCAATAGTATAAAGCGAGGGAACTGGTTACGATTCCCCGTGTAAAACGAGGACGGAAATAAATAAGTTATGGGTCGTCAAATTCCTTGATATGAGTAATTGACGTAGTTAAAAAGGAAAAACGTTAAACTAAAAAAAATCAGTGTTAGCAAGAAACAACATTTTAACAAATGTGAATATTATGAGACGAAATCAGAAAACACGCAAAAGGCCGGGTTGGCAATAAGATATACACGAATGACGGGGTATAAAGTGACGACGACTAATCAGTCTAGCCGGTAAGACCATTCAAGGTCAAGATAGCGTTACGACTTATACAAAGCGCTTTTCGATATCAGATTAGCTTGAAGTAAACATATTAAAGAATAAATACAACCGAGTGATCAGATGACAACTCGGTCAAATAAGTGATTAGAATATAAAATGCAAAATGAAAGAGTTGGCCTACGAGGCCATACACATAAAAGGCGCATACGTTTTGAAACCAAAAGCACACTACCATACTTTTCTGGTAAGATTGTTAATTACGAGCAATGCTCAAGTATTTGCCGAAACTAAGTCCGTAGAGTTAAACCTAGGAAACTATGTAAGAAAGGTTTCGGGGACGAAACCTCTTTAAGGGGTGTAGACTTGTAATACCCCGAAAACGGGTTTGGTAATCAAACCCCGTTAATACTAAAGGATGGGTAAGTACCGTTAGTGGTAAAAGTAACCCGGTGAATATTATGATTTAAGCAAATAATCCTAATATTAAATACAACGTGAATAAAAGCTTTTAAGGAAATAAGTTTATAAGAGGCCCGAATTAACGGGACTTAAAATAAACTAAGTTATAACTTTCCCGAATTCACCAAGTAGCTAGGAATAATAACCTAGTTAAAAAGGTGTCTTAGCACAATGAAGAAAACATGGGTAATAACCCTTTTTATAAAATTACAAAACATGAGGGACTAATAATGCTAAGGATGAAACTTGGTTTATTAAAAACTAAAAATAAAACACAACACACGCTTAGTGAGTGTGTGTGTGCGTATGGGCGACCAGGAGAACAAAAGAAAGGGGGTGAACCCTAGTTCTACATATCTTCAAAATTGAAGATCAAATCAAGACCCAAATCGATGCATGAACATGAATAAACGATCACCAAGTCATGGGGATCACAAGGTATGTTGAATTTTGTTACTTTGTGATACTTTGAAATTATGATGAACAATCATAATCGAAATTCTGGAATGAATGATGAATCTATGAACGTTGATGTGCTGAAATTCATGTTTAGAAACAAACCCTAGTTGAAAACTTGAAGAATTAGTGTTAAAAACTAAGGATTTGATGATTTCCCATATGTGTGCTAAGTGGGTTTTAGGACAAGAAGATGAACACTTGAAATTAGGGTGTTAAATTGATAAATATTGATGTTATGATACAAGTGCTAGGTGTAGTTCACGAACACTAGACATGGAGGTTGAATTTTGATGTTAAACTTGGTATAAATAACTAGTTATGAACTAGTTTGTAAATGTGTAAAATTTATGCCCACTAGGTGTTTGTTAAAATGCCTAAGTGAAATCGCGCGTCTACTCGGTTGTAAGTAGAACTTGATTGATTAGGTACCCGTAGGAATGTCTAATAACATGATAAATAGGGTTTCATTTATAGATGAAAACCCGTAGATGATGTCTAATGAATAAAGTGTTTGATAATGTGCCTAAATTGGGTCTTGTGAACTTATTAGGGCATTCATATTTGTAAATTGGTGGTTTGACTTTTTAAAAGTCAAACCGACCTATGATAAAGTTCAATAAGAATAGTGGTAAAAGATTCATAAGGTGTGAAGGTCATGATCTAGAATGACTAATCTAACCACCTTGTGAATGATGATGATAGTTTGACGCTTAACAAGCTAGGTGGAAGTTTGGGGAGGAAGCGGGTCAAACAAATCAACAAGGAAAGGAAAAGCGTATTCGGGATGCGAGGTAAGTGAAATTTACACACTTATGTAGAATACTTGTTTATTCTATACATTATAAATGCAATAACGATAATATCGAAAATATGGATTTCCGTTAAGATTACCTTGTAGTGTAATCTAATAATGAGGAAAAGAGTGAAAATGGAAATTGGTCAAGTGTTGACTAATGTAAATCGAAGTAAAAAGGATACCCATGGCGTAAGCCGAATGGGTTGAATTTGTGAGAAAAGAATTTAAGAGGAAAAAAAAGGATTTGGTAATAAAATCCGGGATGGGATGGGTGTATGAATTGGAAATCAAAAACCATGTTTTTGATTAAATAGGTAATGTTGGGCTTATGGGCCAAACGGGTCGAATGGGGGTAATAACACCATTTAATAATATCGACTAATGTGGATGTCAAGTCTTATGTTAACAGGAGCTATTAGCAAATCGGATAATTGCGTCGCCATAGATTGTGCGATAATTATAGTGAGGTATAAATCGTGTCTATTTGTTGACCCGGGCCAGGTACGCTTATATGAATTTATAGTTAAAGGTGCAAGTAAGGTCGAATATTTAGTGAAGTCTTTCATCGCAAAAATGAAGGATTAAAAATGACCATAAAGCCCTTTGTTTTGGTCAAAAATTACCGAAGTAATTAAGTGATCAAATTAGTTAAGTGAGGTAGTGTGCTAGAAGTAAATGTCAAAAACGTGTTAACCAAATTACTTGTAAAAACAGTATAAGGATACGGCTCGGGATATTGAGCTGTATCAATGATCAAACAATGAGCAGTCAATGAGCAAAAAGTAAAGGAAGTGACACGAGATGTACGAGGAAAGCCCTTGATCAATCTTGATCGCCGGCATAAAACCTCGGGAGCTGACAATCGCAGCTGCCTTGTTCTTCAATTGCTTCAAAAATCAGGATACAGTGCAGGATGTGGTACGGATCGACTAAGTGTTACAACGAAAATGAAATACAAGTGTGGTGTTTGCTATCAGCTAGAGAGTGATTGTGTTCGAGAGCGTAAGTGTGAAATGATGTGTGTTCTAAGCTGATCCGACCTCATCTATTTATAGTAAAGATAAAATAACTAACTACCCTAAACTCGCGGGATTCACCGAATATTCCTTCTTGGAACGTTGCAGACCTGGTCTTTCGGGCTCAACGTCTCTTTCTCAACAAATTCGTCCGAGTCTTGAGGAGAAGAAGTCCTTGTGACCGTTAGCAAGCCTCTGCCCTTAACCTGCACGTGGTTAATTCAATAAGCTTCAGGATATCGCCCAAGATGTCAGCAATATCCTCTTCCAGCATCCTGATTACAAATAAACAAACAAAGGCAGGATATTGGTCAGGATACATATGTTAAGAAAATGACCCCTAACAATTGTCCCCAAATATATCAGTTGGGATACCAATCCAACGGATATATTTCAAAACTTTACTTCATAACTCAAGGCCATTAATATGACTAGACTCTTGAAATGACAGCGGTGCAACTTCCAAGGCATTATTTACTTTTTACCCCCTTATACTCATCCTATATTAACCAAGGGACTCCTTGTCTCGGTCATCCTTATCTTCAAGCAAGCTTCAGGTAACTTCTCTTCTAATTTTCTCTCTTTAATTTTTCATGATTTGCTCAATGGCACCACGAACGAAATCCCGCTCAGTCCGGTCTGCCTCAACCCTGATAAGTCAAAACCTTATCACTGATCCAGCAAAGGAGATTTGCTGTTTCAATAACGCTGACATTGCTGCTCTCCAAGACTCCGGTGCCTTTCCCGCCGGAACGGTCTTTCGCCCGTTTGACAAGGAAGCCCGATCGGATGCATCATCCGATGAGTGGGTTTGTTTTTTTCGCTTATCCTTTCTCCCTTGGACTCCGGTATCCATTTTCACCCTTTATCTCCAGTTTTTTCGACCTCACCGGCCTTAGTTATGCCCAAGTTATGCCAATGGTCTGGCGAATCTTGATAGTGTTGGATCAAATCAAATCTCGTCATTACCCTAACCTTCTTGTTGAGGACCTTCCCGTAGCATACCGATTAAGATCCCACGGCAACCACCGTTATCTTCTATTCTCCATCAAGAGTCCTTTGGTCCTTAAAGCCACCAAGAACGAGGATCGATGGCGACGAAAATTCTTTTTCGTCAAAAGAGACTCCATTGATAAGGGTTTCGATCTACCAGTTAAATGGTTGACCAAGGGTAGGATTTAGGGTTTTAGGAATATCCCCAATCATATTCTCAAACTATATCCCGGACTGATATTCTGATGTTTTTATGCAGCGAATTTCAGAGATTTAGTGCCTCCTAGCGCGGAATCCGAATCCAAGATCAAGGAAATTTACCGTCTTCCTGCCAGCGAAAGAAGTTTTTCCCTGTCTCTCACAGATCCTCATCAAAAATCAAACTCAGAAATGTCTGGTAAGCATATTTTCATATGTTAATTATTTTCAAAAATATGATGAATTTTAAGAGTATCTTCCCTTATGTAGCACCAATTGTCAACCTTGATGCTTTCGAACTCGATGAACTGGATTGCTATTCCAGCCTTGAACCCGCCAAACAAGAACCCAAGCCAAAGTCGTCTGCTACACCAAAGCCTACCTCCTCGAAAACTATTTCTGCTCCCAAAGGCCCTCCGGCATCCAGGACCAGGGCATCCAGTTCTCGGAAGAGAAAGGAGACTGACTCCCCAGCTGTTTCCGAAACATTTTCTCTTGAGAATCATGGGTTCAATGACGCCATCTCATTTCTCAAACAGGTAGAATTTTCTTTCCGATATCCTGTACAAGTATGTTAGTCTTTATCCTGTCTATTATTTACATTAATACCTGTATTTTTATCTATAGGGCCTGGATCGCCTCATGCATTTATACGAAGATGCTACCGGTCTTAACAAGATGTTGCAGATTCAGCTGGAGAAAGCTCAAGCCACCATAGCTGATCAAGGGACCATCGCAGCTGCCAAATCCCAGCACTATGAGGACAAATACAAGGCAATGACTCAGGAACATCAAGCCGCCCTTCACAAAGCTAATGAGGATGCTCAAGCCAAGCTGGACGCCGCTCTTCTCCAATATCAGCAGAACATGAGCTCATACCGGGATAGCCTAAAAACTTCGGTGGTCGTCTCTCTTCTCCAAGCCAGGATAAGGATGGCTTATGAAGCCATGGATCTGGGTTTTGAATGCCCTTCCTGGAATGTAAAGGCTTGGGAGGAGAAACTACAGGGCCTTGGAGGTCATCCCGTTGCTCATCCTGCAAAACATACTGGTGAAGAGCCTTCTAAGACGGCAGAGGAGGTGGCCAATGCTGATGATGGTGCTGAGAAGAATCCTGAGGGTGATGCTGGGGTGAATGCTGGCAAGGAGGTTGCTGTTCAAGAAGGTGCTGCCCCTTAGGCAGCAGAGTGGGCGATGATGGATATACGTGCCAAGGCCGGAGCCCACTTTTTAATTTCATGGTTGTGGTTGCATAAACAATTTACTTTTCCTGTTCTTGAACAATTTACTTTTCCTGCACTAGAACAATATGATGACCAAAGGTGGATGGGTCCTAGGTTTTAGGATGAAGCCCTTGGTCATCAATTAGTATAATTTGTTTTGAACATAGTAACGGTTGTAGGTGAACGGGTCCTGTTTTGAGACAGATCCTGCAACCGTTACAAAATTATGGTAACAACTAATTGTGCTTCTGGCGGATGGGCCTTACCAAAAGCACAACTTTTGACTTGTTAATAATATAACTATCTTTTGACTTATTTTTTGTTACTTTGCATTGTTTAGTGTAAGTCTTAGCTTTGTAAAAATTTCATACTGTTATTTCACAAAATATACTGATTAGTATGCTCAGAAACATACTGCAAAAACCTTTCATTAAATAGATCTTCCAGACATTCCTTTATCTTTATAAAAAGTTTTCTAGAAAGTAAAAAAAAAAAAATAGCTTATCTTTTCAAAACCAAGTTTTGATGATGATCAAAATTCCAAACCAATACTGGTTTCAAACATCCCAGCCAAATATCCTTAAAAGGACTTTGAGGATATGTGTCAAGATATTTAACATAATGTTATTAAAAATTTAAATGAGACTTGCAAAGGAAAGACCATACCAGACATAGGATATAAACCTATTATCAAACTTCAATCCCTTTGCAACTCTTCCAATGAAGATGTCCCCAGTGCAAGGTACTTAATGCATTAGTCTCGAACTTCATCCTTTTAGCTTTACACCACCGCCTTGGTGGGAATGTCCCCTGTATATAATGTCTTCAAATATCTTAGAAATCTACTTCATGTCAGTTTCCATGGCATAAGCAATTTTTCTCGTTCCGAGGGTATAACCCAAGGATGTACTGGAGATAAATCCTTTGTATCCTGGGGAAAATCCCAATTTTTCATGCGCTACAGGCGGGAGTGTATAAACTCCAAGACTTAGAAAGGTGAAAACCTTTAAACCTTAGAGAGTATGAAAATACCCTTTCGTGAGAGAGGGTGATCAATCCTCATATACCGTTAGGATTCAGGATATAGCCAATGGTAACGAAATTGTCAGCCACTTTTACATGGACTGGTCCCGCCACCTTGAACTATCCCTGAATAACTTGCGCTCCAGGCGGGGTGTTTAAACCCAATTCGGAAGAAAGGTGAATACCTTTAAACCTGTGAAGGGATCAGTATCCCTTAAACGTGAGAGAGGGGGCCAGTCCTCTAATCTTCTGAGTTATCCCGAGTGCATATTCTGGAGCTACATCCTGGAACATATCTTGCAAAACAAATGTAAACTAAGGTGGGTGTTAGCTTGGCTAACACCCCTCCGATGCTTAAGTCAGTATTGGGTTATAAAGAACAAATTACACCAAACACATTTAAAAGAAGTAAGAATTCATACCATCTCGAGTTAGAAATTAAATTCTAGACTCACTTGAAATAGAACTTGAGGTGTATAGCATTCCAAGATCTCGGTAGCATATCTCCCTCCATATTCTTGAGTCTATACGCTCCTTTCCCTGCTTCTGATTCAACTTCATATGGTCCTTCCCATTTTGGAGCTAACTTGCCATCGGCAGGATTAGTAGTATTTTGGAAGGCCTTTCTTAATACCCAATCTCCAACCTTAAATCTTCTGCTTCTAATATTCTTGTTGTATGCCCTGGATATTCTCTGTTGATATGCTGCCATCCTTAGCCTTGCTGCATCTCTCTTTTCATCTATAGTGTCTAAATCCTGACTCAAGGCTTCAGGATTCTTCTCAGGATCACTTAAGATAGATCTTGCAGTAGGTATTGTCATCTCCGTTGGAATCACTGCTTCTGCTCCAAACACCAACGAAAATGGGGTTTGACCTGTTGCATTCTTTATCGTTGTCCTGTCAGCCCATAAAACAAAGGGTAATTCTTCTGCCCATCTTCCTTTTTTGGCTCCAAGCCTTTTCTTTAAGTTGTTGACAATTATCTTGTTAGAGGATTCTGCTTGTCCATTTGCTTGAGGATGTACCGGAGTAGATGTGATCATTTTGATTCCCCAATTCTTGCAAAAGTCTGTAGTCCTCTTACTTATGAATTGAGAGCCATTGTCACAGATTATCTCAGCTGGTACTCCGAATCTGGTCAGGATATTTCTCTTGATGAAGGATACTACTTCTTGGTCTCTTACTTGAACAAATGCTTCAGCTTCAACCCACTTAGAGAAGTAATCCGTCATTGCTAGCATAAAGACTTTTCCTCCCGGAGCTTTCGGTAACTTTCCTACTATATCCATCCCCCACTTCATGAATGGCCAAGGGGAAATTACAGGATATAGTGGTTCAGCTGGTTGATGTAGTATGTTACTATGCCTTTGACATGCATCACACCTTCGAGCATATTCTGCAGCATCTTTCCTCATTGTTGGCCAAAAGTATCCTGTCCTCAATACTTTCGAGAATAATGATCTGCCCCCAGTATGATTACCACAGTCCCCTTCATGTATATCTTGAAGTACTTCTTTAGCTTCATGATCCTCCAAGCACCTTAAATATGGTCCTGCAAGAGATTTCTTGTACAAAATATTATTTATAATAGTAAATCGTGATACCTTCATCCTAAATGCCTTAGGATTTTCATTTTCGGGGATGTGTCCTTCTTTGAGATATTTCACGATTGGAGCCGTCCAGGTTCTAGGATCCTCTTCAGGATATTCCGCCCCAGGATCCTGAATACCAACTACTTCTTTATCCCGAGGATTCGTTGCAGGATATAAGACATGTACTATTGGTATTTGTGTCCCTTCAGGTATCCTGACCGACGATCCCAGATTCGCTAAGGCATCTGGCTCAGCATTATCCTCCCTTGGTACCTGTTTAAGTGTAAAAACATCGAAATATCCTGCTAATTTTTTGAGAATATCAAGATATTCAGTCAATTTCTCACCCTTAACTGCATAGGATCCATTAAAATGGTTAGTAATTAACAAAGAGTCAACATATGCTTGTAAATTCTTTATACTCATACTCTTAGCCAATTCTAATCCTGCAATTAAAGCTTCATACTCTGCTTCATTATTAGTAGCAGGAAATTCACACCTAATAGCCTGGGGTAATATGTCCCCCTGTGGCGATTTTAGTAGTATTCCTAATCCTACTCCTCTTACATTAGATGCACCATCAGTATATAATGTCCAGGATCCTGAGGATTCTCCTAGCTGTTGAACTTCTAGATCTACCTCATCCTGAATGTCACTACTAAAGTCAGCCACAAAGTCAGCTAAAGCCTGAGACTTTATGGCATTCCTAGGTTCATATACTAAATCATAAGCACTCAATTTTACTGACCACTTAGCCATCCTGCCTGACATCTCTGGTTTCCTGAGCACATTCTTAATAGGATAGTTTGTTTTAACATGTATCCTATGTGTCTCGAAATAATGTCTAAGTTTCGTTGATGCCATAATTAATGCTAGTATCAATTTTTCTAAATGAGAATACCTAGTTTCAGCATCTAACAAACTTTTACTAACATAATAAACAGGATACTGCTGACCTTCATGGTCTTTTATAAGAACGGCACTTACAGCATTCCCTGATACAGCAAGGTATAGGGATAGTGGTTCACCATTTTCCGGCTTCATCAATAGAGGTGCGGTTGAGAGATACCGTTTCAAATCTTGTAGGGCTGCTTCATGCTTTTCCCCCCATTCGAATCTTTTGTTCTTCTTTAGGATATCATAGAAGTCTTTGCATTTCTCTGAGGATCTTGAGATAAATCTGTTTAGAGCTGCTACTCGGCCTGTTAATCTTTGTACATCCTTCATATTCGAGGGTGATTTTATATCCAGGATAGCTTTAATCTGCTCTGGGCTTGCCTCTATCCCCCTTTTCGTCACCATATACCCAAGAAACTTTCCTGCCCCCACTCCGAAATGGCACTTAGCAGGATTCAGCTTCATATTATACTGATCCAGGATATCAAATGCTCCTTTAATATCCTGGAGGTGATCCTGAGCTTTCTTTGACTTTACTACCATATCGTCAATGTATACTTCCATGGTGTCCCCCAGTTTGTCTTTGAACATCATGTTTACCAATCTTTGGTATGTTGCACCTGCATTTTTCAAACCAAAAGGCATAGCTGTATAACAATAAATACCTGTTGGCGTCATGAAGGCGGTATCCTCCTGGTCAGAAGGCTCCATTTGTATCTGTTGAAATCCTGAGGATGCGTCCATGAAAGTCAGCATCTCATGCCCAGCAGTAGCATCTACCATTGCATCAATATGGGGGAGAGGAAATGGGTCTTTTGGACAAGCTTTGTTCAAGTCTGTGTAGTCTACACAAACTCTCCATTTCCCATTCTTCTTCTGTACTACAACCACGTTTGCAAGCCACCTTGGGAACTTAACCTCTCTGATCATTCTTGACTTTAATAATCTTTCAACTTCCTCTTGGATAATCGTGTTCCGCTCAGGAGCAAACTTCCTTCTTTTTTGTTGCACAGGCTTGAACGACTTATCAATTCCAAGCTTGTGAGTGATGATATCTTTGGATATGCCAGTCATATCCTCATGTTTCCATGCAAACGTAGACATCCTGCATTTCAAAAAATTAATTAATTGTTCCTCAATATCCTGAGGGATATTGGTCCCTACGAGCACCGAAATATCGGGGTTATCCTGGTCCAGGATAACTTTCTTCACATCCTGCTCCGGATCCTCCACGATATCCTGGGCCCGCGTCTTTAATTGCTATGCTGCACTAGTTTTGGCTGAGGATTTCATCGAGGATGAGTAGCACTCTTTCGCCTCCTGCTGATCACTATCAACTTTGACCACTCCCCAAGGGGTAGGTATCTTGATGCATTGGTGATACGTTGATGGCACGGCCTTCATATCGTGAATCCACGGTCTTCCCAATATGATGTTATAGCAGGATAGAGAATCCATCACACAGAAACGTTGTATCGAATTGACTCCTTCAACGTATACTGGCAACTTTATCTCTCCCACTGTGTTTCTAGCCTCTCCACTGAATCCAACAAGCACGGTGGACTTTGAAGTGATATCCATTGGAGATACATTCATTCTCTTCAGAGTTTCTAGTTGGATTATGTTGACGGAGCTGCCATTATCAACCAATATCCTGCGTACAAAATGGTTAGCCACATATAACGTTATTACCAGAGCATCATGGTGAGGATCCTGGACAGTATCCCTGTCATCAGCATCAAATGTGATCACTTTGTCAGTTGTGAGTGTAGTCATCCTGACAGGTTTGTCTCCCCTTTCGGCTTTGGCTTCCTTTGCATGTCTCTTTGCTGCCGAATACGAAGTTCCACAAATGTCGGATCCCCCCGAAATGAAGTTGATTATCTTGGCATCCGCGGGAGGTGATGCTGCTCGTTCAGGATCCTTCTCAGTATCCTGACCCTTATTCTTCTTCTTTCCTAAGAGATCTTTCAGATATCCCTTGCTCAGAAGGTAGCTTATTTCTTTCCTTAAAGCAATGCAATCCTCAGTCATATGTCCGAAATCTTCGTGGAAAGCACACCACTTCGACTTATCTTTCCAGTCAGCCTTTTGTTGATTCTTTCGGGGCCATCTAGCCTTGTCTCCTAGACCCTGCATAGCATACATCAATTCAGGAATATTAACAGAAAAGCAATATTCAGACAATTCAGGATACTCTTCAGGATCCTCATCTTCGACAGCATTCACTCTCTTGTTTTCATTTCTACCATATGGCTTAGGCCGATATGACTTAAATGAGGATTCTGACTTCCTATTAGTCGATTCATAAGTGTTGGACGAGTTCATCCTTTCTTGCATCTTCTTGTCATCTTCCAGACGGATATATCTCAAGGCCCTGTTACGAGCTTCATCGAGATTCCTACAGGGATTCATTACAAGATCCTGATAAAACTGAGAATCCTTTTGTAATCCCATCTTAAAAGCTTGCACAGCTGTTGCAACATCAAGATGTGGGATATCCAAGGATTCTCGACTAAATTTGTTCACATAATCCCTCAAGGATTCTTGAGGCCCTTGAGTTATCCTGTAAAGATCACTGGTTAGTTTCTCAAAGCTCCGACTACAAGAAAATTGACTGTTAAATAAATTAACCAAATGAGCAAATGAAGTGATTGAGTGAGGAGGAACGTTCAACAGCCATTTCAAGGCTGATCCCGTTAGAGTAGAACCAAATCCCTTGCACAAGCACGCTTCCTTGAGCTCCGGAGGAATAGGGTTAATCTCCATTCTTTCCCTATACTGGGCAATATGCTCCTCAGGATCCGTAGTCCCGTCATAAAGCTTCATGTTGGGAGTTTGGAATCTCTTTGGGATCTCAGCATCACATATAGGGTATGCAAAACGAGATATCTTGTGGCTATCCTGGGACACTTCTGGGATCGGCTGGACCACCCCAGGTACACTAGATATCATGTCCTTCAACTTTTGAAGTTCCCTAGTAAGTGCTGATGTTACACCTGTATCCTGCAAAGATCCATTATTGTTAGTAGCATGAGCATTATTATTATTTGACACGTTACCCGTTGGAGGGTTTTGCCCATATCCTGAAGCATATCCTGAGCTCCTCATGGTTGACATCCTGATCGAGGAGGGTATTTCAGGAGTATGATTCTGAGGAAGACTGGGCACGATATTCCCCCTGTTATCCTCAGTATACACGGCTGAACTAAAGTTCAACGCTCTGGGGTGTAATGGAGTGACATTGTCCTCAGCAGATCTGCCCGAGCCAGACTTCAGGAGTTGTACTTCCCTTAAAAGCATTTGGTTTGTTTCCTGTTGCTGCCTCATTTGTTCCTGCACACTTCCAAATAAGGTTAAAATTTCATCATTAGAAGCTAAAACGGGAGCAGATCCCTGGACACTCCGAGTAGGGATAACATCTTGAGATTGTGTAGAAGCTGGCATCCTTGGAGGAGGTGGTGGAAGCACCGAACCGGTAGTAGCAGAAGTCATAGCAGACATAGTAGAGGAACTCATGTTTGATCGTGAGGCCATTGTGGACAATGTAGCAAAAAGTTTTGAAAATAAAAAACCGATTAGCGATTTAACAAAAATTTTTAGTAAAGAGAGCACCACTTGCCCCACGGTGGGCGCCAAATTGTTTTGGTCAAAAATTACCGAAGTAATTAAGTGATCAAATTAGTTAAGTGAGGTAGTGTGCTAGAAGTAAATGTCAAAAACGTGTTAACCAAATTACTTGTAAAAACAGTATAAGGATACGGCTCGGGATATTGAGCTGTATCAATGATCAAACAATGAGCAGTCAATGAGCAAAAAGTAAAGGAAGTGACACGAGATGTACGAGGAAAGCCCTTGATCAATCTAGATCGCCGGCATAAAACCTCGGGAGCTGACAATCGCAGCTGCCTTGTTCTTCAATTGCTTCAAAAATCAGGATACAGTGCAGGATGTGGTACGGATCGACTAAGTGTTACAACGAAAATAAAATACAAGTGTGGTGTTTGCTATCAGCTAGAGAGTGATTGTGTTCGAGAGCGTAAGTGTGAAATGATGTGTGTTCTAAGCTGATCCGACCTCATCTATTTATAGTAAAGATAAAATAACTAACTACCCTAAACTCGCGGGATTCACCGAATATTCCTTCTTGGAACGTTGCAGACCTGGTCTTTCGGGCTCAACGTCTCTTTCTCAACAAATTCGTCCGAGTCTTGAGGAGAAGAAGTCCTTGTGACCGTTAGCAAGCCTCTTCCCTTAACCTGCACGTGGTTAATTCAATAAGCTTCAGGATATCGCCCAAGATGTCAGCAATATCCTCTTCCAGCATCCTGATTACAAATAAACAAACAAAGGCAGGATATTGGTCAGGATACATATGTTAAGAAAATGACCCCTAACACCCTTGATGGGTAAACCGGGTAGAACAACCCTTAGAAGTTGTTTAGAAACTATTATTATGAATTTGTAAACCTTAGATGTGTATAAAAGTTGTAGCCATAAACTGTTAAGGGTTAAATGCCTTAAAATGCGTCTTGCCGTAAAATGACATATCTGAGGGATAAGATTCGGAATAAATAGTCTATTACATTAAACTCATCACAATCATAGTTGTGGTTAATTACTAATCAATAAGAAATGGGGGTGAAATTATGAGGCATACAAGAAATGAGTGCGATTTATGCTCAAAAATGCATAAATACCCTTAACGGGTTAAAATAAGATCGTAAGCAAAAACGGGTCAATTATGCGTAGAAACCCATGAGTGGAACCTAATATGATAGATAATATTGAAATTAAAAGGTCCATAAGAAATGGGGGTGGGTCAAACAAGCTTGTTGTTTGATAAATACACGAACGGGTCAAAAAGTGTTATAATCGAATTTCAAGCCGAGAGCTTGAAATCTAAAATTTTGTGAAATTAGATGTAGGATTTTTACTCCATGAGATGGAGAATTAAATTACGAACGCGTAGGAAAAAGAATCGCGTAAATCGGACAAACGGATAAAAAGTTATGAAGGTTTTCGTACTAAAAACGGAAAACAAGCAAAAGCTGCAGGTCAGACCGTAAGCTACGGTTCTGGACCGTAGCTTACGAATCAGAAGTTCTGATTGAAGTATTAAGCTGAACAGTAAGCTACGGTTTCAGAACCGTAGCCTACGGTCGGGTTTTAAACCAAATTTTGATTTTTGTTATTTGATGATTTTGAGCTCTCGGGTCCGTTTAGACGGGTTCTAAGGCCTCTTATACTAACGTTTGTGATAAATTTACATTGTAGGTGTGTTTAAACTATTAAATAAACATCAAAACTAACTTTTAAGTTGGTTTTGATCACATGTAACTATCAAGGGTTCCCGGATAAAGATCAAGCTCAACGAAGAACCGAACACGAACACGATTAAGATACAAGCTTCCGCACATTGTTATTTCGTTATTTCAAACGATGAACTCATGTATATCATATTTTAATGTTTTTAAACTTGTAAAAGTTTTTACAAAGCCGTATTCTCATAAGTACGTGTAGTCGATAATACACATTTAATTGTCGATATTTATACGTAAATCTTAAAATAATAGTAAGGGTGTTACATGTTGCTTAGAAATCTGATCACTGGACTCAAAATCGTTAATTCCATTTCTAGACCATTGAAGCTTTATTGTGATAATTCAGCTGTCGTTAGTTTCTCGAACAGTAACAGTTCGACTGGAGCTGGTTTATATCTCGATACAAAATATCTGTTCGTACGTGAACGAGTTGAGGAAAATAATCTTTGTATCGAGTATATTAGTACTAAAGATATGCTTGCAGATCCGATGACTAAAGGTCTCCCTCCTAAGGTTTACGAAGAACATGTTCGGAATATGGGATTTAGTAAAGACCTTATTTTAGCATATTGTACTAGCTTATGTTTTATGATTAATGAAATTTCCTCAGTTTGATTTTATATGTCTCTTAGAATATGTTCAACCGGTATAATGGCATATAGACAAATAAAGTTACAAATCAAACAAAGGGCTTATGCGTATTTTGATCATGACGATTAGGTTTTAAATTAAGGCTACAGTATGACTAATGGGGGTCCTGAGTCGCATAATGATTCAACGGCTGTATTTCTCTGCTATAGTACTTGTTTAAGGCTAAAATGAGTGTTAACTCCTGATCAGGCTTATCTAATACTCATGGTTAGGGCTGTAAATGAACCGAACGTTCAGCGAACAGTTCGTGAACCGTTCGGCGGGAAGTTCGTTTATGTTCGTTCGTTTAATAAACGAACGAACATGAACAAGAAATTTCGTTCGATTAGTTAAATGAACGAACATGAACAGAGGTCTCGTTCGTTCGATTGTGTTCGTGAACGTTCGGTAAGGTGTTCGTGAACGTGTTCATGAACATTCGTTGATTTGCGTTCGTTTATGTTCGTATGTTTGTGTTTTAATTGAAGATCTTTGTACTTTCTTATATTTTATTTGTACTTTATATATTATTAAAATTTTATTTATTTTATTACCCTAACAATTAAACTAAGAAACCCACTTTCACCTTGTTTATGCATATTTCCCTTTCATTTCTCATTATTTACATCGGCGAATACGATCGACCTCCGTTCCACAATAAGGGATTCAAGTTCGAGTGCTACTCTCTGGGCCATCTATCTTTATCCTTCGTCGCGTACGCCAAATTTAGTTGTGTTCGTTTGTGTTCGTGAACCGTTCGCGAACACGCTCATTTCCTTAATGAATGAACACGAACATAAAATCTCGTTCGGTAAGTGTTCATGAACCGTTCGTGAACACATTTATTTCCTTAACGAACGAACACGAACAAGGCCTTGTTCGTGTTCGTTCGGTTCGTTTACAGCCCTACTCATGGTAAATGATTACTCGGCTAAGTGGGAAAATGTAAGATTAAATATATTATGTTTAATATTTAATCTAGTAGCCATTATAATCATTTACATAATATAGATCAAAATATATAATAACCTATTATATAATTAGTTGGTAATTGTTGATGGACCATATTACCCTTATTAACTAATTAGGTTTCCTCCTGGGTGCTTATATAAGGAGACTTATGTGGAGGTTAAAGGGTTACACAGTTACACAATTAGACATACCCTATAATCATAACATCATCATCATCGACCTCCTCTCCTAACCGAATCCCCTATTCGGTTTAATCATCACCATCATCAGTCAGCACCCTAAGGAGGAACCAGATCACTTTGACTAAGATGTCGAACTCCATGTCGTCTTCCATCACTGGATTCTCCACTGCACTGTCTGCGGTGACATGTATGTTTTCATGTTTTCCTTTACGTTTCAACAGAACCGTTCAACAGTGGCATGAAAGCCTCTCTACGCCAGGCACACCGGCCCGAAGATGGTGTGGAGGGTGGCGTGGGGGAAGGGCGGGAGAGTTTTCACCAGTGTGGGGGGCTTTGGTTTGGTGATGTGGAGGCCCTTGATTGGTGGGTTTAGTTTGAGGTTGTTTTGATTGGTTGATGTTTATTTTATTTTTATTTTTTTTAAACACCACTTCCATGCCCTCCCAATCCGTATAGGCTTAGTTGTTATCCTCCGTAGGGTTGGCAAATCGTGTGTTATCGGTTTAACAAATCTCTAATAACGTGAATAATAAAAGTATTAAACATTAATACAACTCGTTTAACTACTTTATATCTCATGTTTATAATATAACTGTATGTTTTATGTACTAAGAAAAAGAAATTATGTATTCTAGCCTCCTAATTTTATTTTATTTTAAAAAAAGTAATAAATCATATAATATATTTTTCAGTAAACAAGTTTAAATATGTCTTATACAGATAACTTATTAACTTATTGTCGCCCTGATCGTTCAATTCTAATTCAGATCATACTCCAGATTTGTAAATATTTATACGGACAAGGAAGAAAATAAATTTGTGGTAATTCATGAGGCGTGAATATTATGAAGTCAAATTCAAAATTAGGTGGTCAATTTCATATTTAGGCAGCCAGTTTTGATTTCCAATTTATTTGCTCAACATGCCATATTTACATTTATCCTGTAAATGAGTTTTGATGTAAAACTAATAGTAATGGGAATTATAGGGATGTTAAGTAGTTTGATAATAGCATCACCCCGTAGACAGGGCATGAAGAGGAATGGTCATTTCTAGTATAATGCTCAATTAGGAAAACAAAATTGGAAAGTAATGACAGAATAAGGGCATTAAGGGGTGTTAACCATTACACAACTTCTTAAGAAGCGTTATGATGTTGATGTGGCGGAAAATGTCCATTAAAGGACATTAACCATTACGAATGGCCTAATGGTATAATCATTGTAATCTCCTACTCTGTGTCAAAAGTGCTCACAGACGTACGTTTAAGAATCAACAATACATTGAGAACTTCGATATCCACATGATGTTTGTACTTATTATTTAAACAAAAGAGTTGTGTAACCATTTTTTTTCTTCTTTTTCACTACTATTGATTATCTTTTATGAATATGTAGATGTGAATTATGGGACTTTCAACTTATGATTTGTTAATAGTGGAATTCACAAAGTTGATGGGTCATATATCACCTAAGAAGATGACACGACCTATATATGTTGGATCTAATCTCTTAAAGTAATACGTTCATTTTTTTGGATAGGTGGGATGTATTCATTTCAATTGTTTATTGGTTGTTTCCATTAATTTCGCATGGTCCATGCATAGAACTCGAAACAAAACTTTATAACCTTTAATTTAAAAACTATCTTTATCAATTTCTTTTCATTTCCTTTCACATCTCTCTTTAAAATGGAAATTTTCATTTCCTTTTATGTCTCTTTAAAATGGAAAAAATAAAAGAAGAAGAAGAAGAAGGAAGTTCTCATATATAAAAGACGGTGAGTGAAAATTAAATTTTTAAAAAACACCATTCAAAATTTGGTGAAACATAAATAACAAATATTATAAATTAGTCATTTTCTTATACCCCCCCCCCCCCCCCCTCCTCTTTCTTTTCATTGGATGTTTTGTTATTTTTGTTGATTAAGTTTGTATTTGTATTCATGAAAAATGTAAATCAATGAAAAGATTTTCTTGAAAGATGCGTAATGCGAAAAACTTCTAACTAAATCAAATGTGAATTGATCAAGGCCTCCTTATGCATTAGGGGCTGGAGCATTTTGTAAAGTTGTATAACATATGGTTTTTGTTTGAACCATATTCATTGGCGGCAACATGTTGTGATACTTCATTATTCGTATCACATTATATCGTGTTTGAAATATAAACCGTAACTCCATTTTGTGTATTCGTAATATGCATGTTGTGATATGCATGTGTCAATATTGTGTTGTATTCATATCGACTACAAGGTTTTGGACTTTTGGCAAATTAAATACTCATGTTTATTCGTGAGAGCGAAATATGTTTGTAGAGATTATAACATTTCAGTAAATTCTGTTATGGACTGAATTCATAGTAAGGTATGGGACTTGTCCAGCATCGATTGTATGGCCAACTAATGTGGGGTTTATAACCCAACTGACACCCTCTCCCACTAGGCTAGTCTTTCGGGACCAGTTCTACCATTTGAGTTGTAACAAATTCTTATTTCGATCTTGTCAAAATAAATTTCATGTAAAATCTTCTAATCCGGTCCCGGTCCGATTTGATAATTTCAATCCTCCTAAAAACAAAAACGATCATCTACCCTTACGTCCTTACCTAGTGATAACTCATAACGTGACAAGCTTTGTCAATGGGCCCAATAGGAGCTGTTATGGGCTTGGTTAGAACCACTGGTCACATTTTGCTCGGGAATAAATTACAAAGCTTAGTTAGGGCCAGGACTTATTTTGGATTAGGCCTAAAGCCCACATTTCGGACCACTTAGCCTACATTTCGGACCACTTAGGCCTAAAGATTTGGTTGCAAAACCTTAGGCAAGTCAGTGCTTTGTGTTGAAGCCTAACCTTTGTGTGTAGGCTATAACCCTGATGCAACATATGCGACCCAACGATCTCCATTCGTCGTTCAACAATTAAGAGGCTAGAGATGCGAAAATCAATTTTCGAACACCCATTCATAACTACATTCAATAAGAACTCGATCCATAATTCCATATAGTTTCCTCTTTTTCCAACATGATGGACAATAATGTACGCTTTGGATTAATGATTACCAGAAATGATTGCAACAACATTATCCCTAAATTTTGGACAAATGATTTTGCAAGATTGTAAGTTTGAACAAAACTTGTTAAGGTTCTTATTTTTCCTAGTACTATTTAAACTTCAGACTGAAGAAATTGGTTTACCAATTTTATAATATCATAACTTTGTAATAGCTTGCAACTTATATCACATCATAATACACTGAACCATTCATATTTCAGCTTTAATAACTTGTTGCGGGATTTAATTTTGTCCGATATCAAACTCAACTGAGTGGATATTCATGTTGGATTGTCTGGGTGCTGTCAAGTATCCCTTCGCTCTATTATTTTACATTCGCTTTACTGTCAAGTATCCCTTTTTCCCAATTGTTGAGTGTTATGTGTTTTATATCCAAAGTTTGATGCAAAACTATAATTGAGCCGAGGGTCTAACTGGAAGCAGCATCTCTATTCCTACGGGGTAGAGGTAAGGCTGTCTGCATCTTACCCTCCTCAGACCATACCTTAGCTTTGCTATTGGTGGGATATGGGTAGTTTGAGTCATAGTTGAATAGTATGGAAAATATGAAAATGTGTTTGATTGCTGCAAAATGTTTTCTTGCTACATGTTCTTTTGGGGTACAACACAGTTAAAGATCTGAGATCTCCCATAACCAACATACTTACATAATCTTTAATCAACCTACACAATATTGATTGTCATATGGAGAATGCATGATCCATAAAGCAATCATTTTCATGAATAAGTCCCATAATCTCCAAGTGTTACTTGTTACTTTATTGCTCAGTGGTTAAATGTTAACTTGTTAATTCTTAATTTTAGGCGGTCTGAAAAAAATGAACAAGATAAAGTTAAGAACCAAACAAAAAAAAAACTTTATCAAGTAACAAACCAAACCGAAAACTTTAGATCTACACTCAAAAACCTAAAACATTTTGGTGACCAACTCAATCGGTAAAAACAAGTTCGATGACCCAACTCACTCCAGGGAAATAACTCAATAACCCGACCCGATAATAAATTTCTCTAGATATACATACAAATACTGGAAAAAAAATTATCTGTCGAAAAATTCCACGGGTCCACCACCACTTAGCAACCATCACACACTTCACTAGCTCCGCTTCCTGCTGCCGTTGACTTCAACTCAAGATTGTAAATGGAACCTGACGTTTAATAAAAAAAAATTGTTATGCGAAAAGTTCACTTTTATTATTTTATTTATTAAATGAATGAAGATGAACAAAATTTTCCGTTTGTTTAATTAAATGACGAACAAAAACAGATGTCTCGTTTGTTTATTTATGTAGCTGAACGTTCGATAAGTGTTTGTTAAGGTTCAATTATGGAGATGATAGTGGTGTTTGCAATGTGCAGGTTTCAGGTTTGTGTGTGAATTGAAGATGGCCTGAAAAGAGGAGTGGTGGTGGTTGTGTTATTATTTTGTCCCTTTTGCTATTTACAGTTAATAGTGATGATGAACTGATGAGTAGTAGTAGTAGTAGTAGTTGGGGCTTCTTTATTTTTGTACCTAACACATTGATTTGTTCGTGGGGGAATGTTCTAGTGTAGCCTCTCAATTCTCCAATCTTCAAAACATTAAATCCTTGTAAATTTGTCGTTTTAACCATCAAGAGCACAGAGGTGTTATTTCCAGCTCAGTGAGTCAGTGTTGGTCCCGTTTTATATTCATATTGTTTCTAGATATAACAATTAACAAATTTGGTCTTTATAAATTTTATTGAATTTTAGTTTAATATTTTTATTTTAATAATCCTTATTAATTACTTTTTTAACCCAGATAATTATTAAAAGGTCTAGGAATGTTTATGCAGCATGCATTCCTGTACTCAGTCAAATAAAGATCTGCATTTTGTACACAAATATGGATATCAAACAGACAGTCAAATGATTGACAACATCAACTGAATGATAAAAAAAAAATCTACTTTCACTTGTTTGCAGCAAACAGCAAATGCAAGGCAGATATTCCAGTAACCGCCTTAACGACAAATTCAAATAATATTTAATCTACAAACGAATAACATCAGGCATCTGATGATGACGATAGAGCACAAGCAAAGTACAAAATTACCTGTTTTGAAGAGAAATAGGATGTTAAAAAGCATGGCACGTAAAACAGCCACTTAAGGAACCTATCTGTGGCGCCCTGATCGAGATTGCCTTGTGTGAAGAAGATCTAGCAGCAGCTTGATGATGCGTCTGGTTAGATAAGACCGCGCCTCTCATTTCTTGAGCCTTTTTTTGAGCTGATTTAAGTTTGTTCATAATCTTATCCATTGATGATGATCTCTTTTTCTCCAATTTCATCTATATAAGTTATATAAATTATTCATACATGAACTTAACAATAGGATATGCCAATATGCTCATATGCAAGATAGGTGAAAGCAAACCTCAAGTTTCCGTATAGCTGCTTCTGCTTTAGCTTTCTGCAAGTTCTCCCAAGCTGTTATTTTAGCTTCCTCGCGTTTCACCCTTAAACAGGAAACAAATATAAGTCAACTGTAGTTATCATAATATATTAATATACGCCAAGTGAAGATTCAAAAGTAGACAACTAGACATACTTTGAGAGGTTTGTTGTCATCTCTGAAACTTCCCAATCAGCGGAACGAACGTCGAGGGCTTTTTGTTTCCAGCCATCCACCATTGCTGAGTCAGACCGCCTACCTGGAATTCGAGCTCGGGATTTCTTTGACCATCTTGACAAACTGACCTGATCATCCACCTGTACATCCCTCACATCTGCTTTAGACGAACGCGTCTCAACAGGTAGTGTAGCGGATGACAGGGAGATCGCGTTTGAGTTTCTCCTTGAAGGAGATGAGTAGGGACTACCCTCGGGGCTCATTTGCGTCGCCATATCTCTTCTTGAAACATCACGAGATATGTTGGTAGCAGCATCCGTTACACCACTAGCTTTACCATCTTGAGTTATACGCAGCAATGACTGACTCAGTGACTCAGAGCAACCGTGTACACTGACCGACCTTGCCATACACGGCTCATTCAGTGAAGGGAATTTCTCACTGCTGCCGTGCTGATCACGATACTGAATCGACAAACCATCACTAGCGTTCACTCTACTTAAAAACGGTGATCCAGTGAGTAAACTCCCAACATGCTGTCCATCAAACATATGCACTGCAGGGGAATACATCAGGTTGTACGCAGATCCAGGAGGCCCAAGCGGCCCACTCTTCGACTTGGGCCGTCTTTGCGGTTGCTGACGCAAAGGCCTTAAACCATCATCTCCTGAAACCGGACTACATATCCACCTCTCGGCATCTTCCCATTTCGAAGGCAATGTCTTCCCACTGTTATAAGATATCAATCCGGAACTCACATGCCTTCTGTTACTATTCGCATGTAAAGGCACGCGTTCCGAACTCCAACCTTTTTGCATCCCATTTCCAGGACGATAATTTGGCATCACTGGACTCGGGAACATATTAGTCCGCCTGCTTGAAACCGAGCTTTTCATGACAAGTCTTGGAGAAGAACTAGTCAAACTTATCGCTTGACTGTTCAAATCCAACGACGTAGGTCTTCTCCGGTCAGACTTCCTTAGAAGAATTTCGGATCTTGACTTCCGGTTTTGGCAATCTATAAAACAACAACATTATTAATATCATTAATTCCAATCAGGAACCAACAGATTCTAATCTACATCCTTACAAACTAATTTACAAACTAGCAACCAATAAATGCAACAATTTAGCATATTATATCAGGATAATAGATAATAAATTAATAATACCTTTTAGAGCTTGAGAGAAGGAGCTTCTTGCTGAATCTAGGGTTTGATTCTTCTCACTATCTGTTTCTGCATCATTATATCCTATAGTAATACATACAGCATAAAACAAAATTCATATCTATAATTTCCACTTCATCAAAACAGTAACAATCAGTCAACTCAAATTATTATTATTATACCTTTGGCTTTTTCAACTTTTTTCCTGAACACAACAGAATTATTGCTCGGGTCCGGATCTAGATCTGGACCTCTGGATAAACTCCGAACACCACGTCCAGATAAATCCTGCTTCTAAAACAAATAATCTAAACCAAATCATTTCTTGATTGATCATTTCATCTATCCAATAACAAACACAAATCACATTATACATACAAACACTTCAAATTAATAACTACCTGAGACATTTCGGATACGAGTGAATCGCGATCAAGCGCATCGGAAGCAGAAGAACATCGTTCAACGCTAACGGAAGCGGAAGAAGAAAAGAGGCTAAAATTGGAGAATATTACTGAGTCAGGGCTAGCGTCACTGGATCTGGAGTGGCTGCTGGTGGTGTGATGTTGAACTCGAAGCATTAGGTCATGCATTGTTGAAGGTTGAGGAATCGTGATTATAGGTGATGGATTACGGAGGAAATGGCGGGAATATTGGAGAGAAGACAAGTGGAATCACGAGGAAGATGATGGTGTTTTAGGTGAAGGTGAAGAGGGTGTGACAGACAGGGGGTAGTGGGGTGATGATCTTTGTTTATGTTTGTTTTTTGACTTGATTTTGACTAGAAATTATGATAAAGACACTTGGATTTGGATATTCGAAGCTTTTTTTTTTTTTTTTTTTGTAGGTATCACTGAAATTTATATGTATATAAAAAAGAAAGTATTAAAGTGTGAAAAATGTTAAAATATGTCACTATTAAAGGACAAAATTTTCATATGATACGTGTGTCGTTGTCACAGTTTCTAAGATGTTTAAAATTTAATTTAATTTTGTTTCAGATGTATAAATTATTAATTAAACTATTATAATCTTCTAAATTGTTGTAATAATAGTCGTAACTCGTAAGGGCTATTGTTACAATTTCCTTTAAAAAAATTGTTAAAAACCAAATCTATAACTGATAAATCATTAACCACTTGTGTCACGTGTTATAATTATGTAAACTTAAAGTTTTTACTCTTGCGTCACGTGTTATAATTCTCTAAAGTTAAAGTTTTTTCCTTGCTTTTCTAATTTTTAGAAGAATAGTTAATTGCAACTTGCGTCCCTATGTTTATAAGAACCTCCACGTTGAGCCCCTAGCTTTTTTTGGTCTCCTGAGTCTCCGTGGTTGCAGATTTTTGCCATCTGAATCCCTACCGTCGGGCACCATTAAATTTGTGGTTAAATAACAATATTACCCTAATCCCCTTCATCAAAATCATCCTGAAACAATCCTTCAACCCTTAAAGTTCAAACCATCGAACACCTTTCACCTGTCATTTGCCATCACCAACACCACAACCCACCAAACAACCACCATCATCGCTCCATCTAAACACCACCAAAGCACCACCGTTATGTTCCGGTCACCTACCAACCACCAATTTCACCACCAGCGTACCCCCTCTTCATCCAGTTCATCATCATCACATGTTGGCCACTTCTGACCACGTTTACCGGTTCACCATTCACCACCATCACCTGCTACCATTCAAACCACCTTCACACCCCAACCCTAAAATCCCCGATACCAGTAAGCTAGGTTTCAATTCTTTCGAGCAGCTGCATCTCAATTATGTTTTTTTACTTTTCCTACCATTAATTTCAAATTATGGCAAGTATATAGGGATGTTTTTTTTTATCCAAGACCTGACCCGAATCTAAAGCCACCAGAACCCAAACTAGAGAATACCCGAACCTGAATAACCCGAACCCAAACCTTAAATGGGTCTCCCAACCAAAAACCCGAACAACCCGACCCGAAAAAACCCGAACATTTATTGTCTTTTATCTATATATAAGTTTTTGGTTTGGGGTGTTAGTTATTTGGAAGATTAAGTTTTTGGACTTATAAACATTATCATACCATATTGTAAAATGATGCTTGAATTTTGAAGATATATTTTTAGTAGCATTATGATATTTTGTGGAAAAAAAATATTTTCTTTCCATTTTACATCTAAACCTGAAAATCAAATAACCCAGCCCGAACTAACCAGAATAACCCGAATTTAAAATTGGTTGGTTATCGGGTCACTTTTCCTTAGCCAAAACCCCAAACAACCCAACCCAAAAAAGTCGAAACCCGAAAAAAAAAAAACCCGAAGAACACCCTTTCAAGTATATTGGTTGTTTTTTGGGTAGGTTCTTGTTCCACTATGAGTAGGGTTTTGATTCAACCTGGCAATGTTTAACCCATAGTTTTGTTTTTGTTATTCTTGTTAAATATGTTCATCGTTGTGTTGCAACACGTTTTTCTTTTTGGCTAATTCATTGTTTTTGAAAAAAAAATGGTTTTTATTTGAATATGTGGATTTGGTTTTGGGGTTTCAGTTAGAGATTGGATTGGGTTGGTGAAAAGGGTTACCAATGAAACGTCAATGTATACTAGGGTTCTTCCGACTTCATCTAATAACAATTTATCGATCAAATTCCTAATTTAAAAACAAAATCAAGTTCATGAACATATTAATTTGAAAATTTAGGGTTTAAGCAAGGTATTGTTACAAACTTACAATATGAAAGCAAAATTGGGGAAAATTAGAAGGATCTCATGAATGATTGGTTGAAGGATGAAGATTGATGATACAACGTTGTTAGTTTAAAAGTCCTGATTTTCTTACTATGTGGTGGGTGGTGGTTGCAGGTGGTGCGGGTGGTGGTTGCAGGTGGTGCGGGTGGTGGTTGCAAATGGTGTGGGCTGGTGGTTTTGCATGTGCTAGTAGTAGTAGTAGTAGTAGTTGTTGTGGTTGTGGTAGTGGTAGTGGTAGTGGTAGTGGTAGTGGTAGTGGTAGTGGTAGTGGTAGTGGTAAGCCCATGCGTTGCAACGGTTGTCATAAAATTGTGTTAAGTAGTAGCAATACTATACCATTGTCAGTGACCACTAACACCGGAAAAACTCGTAAAGACAAAATAAATAAAAACGGGAAAAAAATAACGCCGAGCGAAAAGCAGACGTAAAATCTTTGAATCACGCACGCTCGTTGCTAAGAAATTAAACCGAAATGTAAAACATAGAAAAAAATAACTAAGTCCATCCAGGACCCGCATGTTGGCCGGACTTGTCAACCATAGAAAAATAGATGTGATGCGACAGTCCAATCAAACGGGAAAAAACATACGAAAAATGTTGAACCCCCCACGCACGTTGCGGTGCGTTAACTCACAAAATTTAGAACGAAACGAAAAACTTGGGAAAGATGAAAAGTATGGTGGACCAAAATTGAAAATAAAAAGGAGTTGGAATTAAATTATAAAAGATGAAAAACTTTGGGTTAAAAGTAAAAAACAAAGTCTAAATTGCAAAATTGAAGTTATTTATTAATTTTAGATAAAAATAAGGATAAAAATAAGTGATATTTATATATTGGTTATTAAATAATATTAATATTAAAAGAAATTATTAAACAAATATAAATAAAATTTATGAGGTTGAAAGAGGGAATGTCATGTGTCATTATTTGAAGTCTTTTATTATAAGTTAGATTCTTTATTTATAACTAAGTCGATCTACGACCCACACGTTATGTTAAACCTGTCAAACGGGGTAAAAATAGACGATGTAAAAACGTTCACTCACACACGCACGCACGTTGCGTCGTGTTAACTCGCAAAATTTAGAACGAAACGTAAAAACGTTAAGCCAAAGACACAGCTGTGATGTGTTAAGTCACAAAATTTAGAACCAAGCATAGAGCGAAAAATTTGCGAAAAATGGAAACTATAAATGACCAAAGTTGGCTTGCAAACCCGGTTCATGTGGTCCATGAAAGCCGCGGGTGCGTTTGTTAGTCCAAATGACATCACGAGGAATTCGTAATGTCCGTATCTCGTTCGGAAAGCCGTCTTCGGCACATCTTCTTCTTTGACCTTTAGTTGGTGATACCCCGATCTAAGGTCAATTTTTGAAAACCAATTCGCACCTTGTAATTGATCGAATAAATCATCTATTCTCGGGAGCGGGTATCGGTTCTTTACCGTGAGTTTATTTAACTCCCGGTAATCGATACACATGCGCATGCTCCCGTCTTTCTTTTTCACAAACAATACCGGTGCGCCCCAAGGAGACACACTCGGCCTTATAAATCCCTTGTCAATCAGGTCTTGGATTTGAGACATCAACTCTTGTAATTCCGACGGTGCCAGTCGGTACGGGGCTTTTGCTACGGGTTTCGCGCCCGGAATCAATTCGATCCCAAACTCTATTTCCCGTTCAGGCGGTATCCCCGGTAAATCCTCCGGAAACACATCTTCATAATCTCGTACTACTGGTACATCTCCAATCTTTCGTGATTCTTTTTCGGGCTCATTAGCGTATATCATGAATGCCCTGCATCCTCGCTTCATAAGCTTGTGAGCTTTCAACATTGAGCATACTATAGGGTTGCCTCCTTTTTCGCCATAAATGGTGACATGTTTCCCGCTCGGTGATGTTAGTTTTATCTCTTTACGAAAACACACGATCTTTGCATGGTATTGAGATAGCCAATCCATCCCAACGACTACTTGAAATTCTCCCATTGACATCGGGATTAGGTTTATCAAATATTCTTCGTCGTCAATGCTCAGTTTACAGTTTTTACATACATCACAAACAATAAAACTCTTGTTATTACCTATCTCTACTTCTAAGGGCACAGGTAATTTTGTTAGAACAAATGAAGGATGTCGAATAAATCCATATGAAACAAAGGATTTATTCGCACCCGTATCAAATAACACGTGTGCAGGAATTGAATTTACAGCAAATATACCTGAGACCACGTCAGGTTCAATCTTTGCTTCTGCAGCGGTTAGTTGAAAAGATCTTGCCTTTGCTTTTGGGGCTTCACCTTTCAGTTCCTGCCCATCCTTCTTTCCAACCAGTTCCGGGCATTCCGACTTCTTGTGACCCGTTCGATAACAATTGTAACAAACCGTCACTTTCTCCGGGCACGATATAGCCATATGTCCCGTTTTCTTGCATATGGGACAAGGCTTATCCTTGTAACGGCATTCGCCTTTATGACCCTTCCCGCAGATTCTGCAACTTGGCGACCCGCCTTTCGTATCAGATTTCTTTGCGCTTTCGTTTGTTCGTGCCTTCTTAGTAGGGCTTGGATTCACATCTTGTGCCCTTCTTTCACCCCGTTCTATGCTCTTTTTCAGTTCGATCTCCCTTTCCCGAGCAGCATTGACAATCTCGGTAAGGATCTCGTATTTTAAAGGGGTTATGAACTCTCTATACTCCGCACTTAGCATGTTATGGTAGTAATAGACCTTTTGTTCTTCATTTGTCACCAAATCATCACAGAACTTTATCTTGTCCATAAACATCCCCGTGATCTTGTCTATGGATTCACCCTTGTGTCTGAGTTGCATGAACTCTTCCTTGATTCTATTTATGGCCGCTTTGGGACTATGGTGTTTAAGAAACGGCGTCTTAAACTCCTCCCATGTCATGGCCTTAGCCGCTTCACTTCCAATCTCCTTCTTTTCGTTATCCTACCAGTCTTTCGCTTGACCTCTTAATTGACCCGTACCATAAGCTACGTAGTCATTTTCATCACAATGAGTTCTCTCGAATACTCCTTCGATATCACTTAGCCATCGTTGGCACACAATTGGATCAACCTCCCCATTATATATTGGTGGTTTACAGGCCATGAATTCCTTGTATGAACAATGCTTTCGTCCACCATGCTTTTCCTTTGCTGAATTGGAATCATCTTCCAATTTCTTGATTCTCTCTTCTACTATTGATAAAACTGTGTTTTGAATTTTATCAATAAAACCCGACAAACTGTTTTCGATCGCCTTTCCAACCTCTTCGGCAATCACTTCCCTCATTTGTTCGGTGACTCTTGGCACCGCATTATCATTACCTCCATCAGCCATCTCTATTTCTGAAATGTTTACATAGATTGTTAAACATTCCATTTATAACACATGCTTTACTTGTTTTGATTTAATCAAGTTCATAACTCGATTTAATCATTCTTGTTTCAATTCAATCAAGTTCGTAACTTGATTTAATCATTCTTGTTTCAATTTAATCAAGTTCGTAACTTGATTTAATCATTCTTGCTTCAATTTAATCAAGTTCGTAACTTGATTTAATCATTCTTGTTTCATGCATTTCTTGTTTTTGAGTGAGCTTACACACTCGTTTCATGCATATTGTTCATTTCTCATTCTTTACGTAGTACATAATTTATTAACAAAATAAGTTAGTTCTTACCGGACGATCGATCAAGCTTGAACCGAACACTTTGTTGACAACCTTAGGCTCTGTTTACCAACTTGTAACACCCTAAATTTTACCCTTGAATTTAATAAAAGATTATACCTTTTCAAGTAAAATAAATTTTAAGTAACATGACTTTCATTAACGAAGTTCATAAGTAACAACAACCTTAGTCAACTAATGTTGAGTTAAAACATTTCAAAAGTTATTTAACATGTGTTTACAACCCATATACAAGGACTACAAAAGATCTAAGTCATTGCGAAAGCTTCAAAATGTAGTGTTCGGTTCCTTATCCATTGCTTGATCGCCATCCGTAAGTTCCCCAACGTAACCTAATGTCAAAACCATATCAAAGGTTAGTTTTGACAATATTGAAACATGTATAAAATAAAAAAATTTAAAAGTTTCTGGATCCACCGTAAATTACGGTGTTACCGTAATTTACGGTGAGTTCTGGAAATGTTTGGTCACCGTAAACCAGGAGGGATCTACCGTAACATATCTGACCTTTACCGTAAATTACGGTACTACCGTAATTTACGGTAGTTCCTGGAAATCCATGTCTTGTTTGTTTTGTTCATTGCACTCAAACCCAACTCTTGGAATTCGTTTTTCTAACAACCCACTACATCAAATCCTAGTATTTCTAACATGTTATATATTAACCAATATCAAAGAACAATCCATCATATTCCGGAGCATTAATCATGTTTTACTTGATTATTTGACCCGTTTGGCTCGTCTAAGGAATCCTCCTATATGACGACTACCAACGAGTACCAACCGAATTTAATCAATCAATCTATATAACGACTTCATCGCTTAATTCAAAACAACTCTTATTCAAAATTCAATTACACATTAGAATCATCCAATCTACTAAATGTAACGGGTCAAGTTACATACCTTAGTGTACGCCCTTCAATCGCAAATCACCACCGGCTTGTCCACTCGACGTTCCGGTATCCTTTCCTATAGAGTTCAATTCAAGACATGTTTAGAACTCTTGGTTTCACATATATAACGCACACTTCGTCATACATCATATTTATGCGTTTTTACTTAACAATTCAGTTTCAAGCCTTCTTTTAGGCATTTCAACAAACACTATATAGGCAGAATTTTATATCCTTTGTATTCAAGTTCATAGATTGCTACTTAGCTAACTTAACATCAATAAAGCCCTCATATAGCATTTTAAATCATCATAACTTTCTGAAATCACTTTCTACAATCAATTTACATTAGGATAATCATCTAAACCCTAATGTTCATCATTATCTTGTAAAACCCACAACCCACCTTCAAGGTGTTCATGGAATTTTCCTGAATTTGAGCATGATCTCACATGTAATTGTCTAGGTTTCACTTCTAGACACTATATCATCCCTAATCTAATCACATAACTCACATGCAACATCAAATTTCAGATTTTCCAAAATCATGAGATTTTCAAGTTTAGAGATTTCATCAGATTTTACATACCTTATGATCCTCTTGCGATGAGGATCACGATTCTAGGCTCGGATTTCGTTTTGGACCAGATTTGCACATCCAGTTTGAGAGTTTTAGTGATTTTAGGGTTTGGAGCTAAGGGGGTGTCGACCTGGTCTTTCCCCTGATCGACCAACACCTCTTTTGGGGGTGTTTGGTTTACTTTAATTTGTTTTAACAATTTAAGTTTCAATTTTGTCAACTTAGGCCCCTCAACTTTGTCCTACTTATTGTTTAGTAGCCTTTAACCCTATTATAGGCTATTTCTAGTCTTGTAACTAACTAGGTTAAAAGTTCCTAGTTAATAAATTCTCGTCTATTTATACTTTATAGTTACAATATGAAGTTTTATATTTTTGGGGTCTTACAAGTCCACCCCCCTTAAAAAGGGTTTCGTCCCCGAAACCGAAGTACGTACCAAATAATGTAGGGTGAAGACGTCGCATCTCCTCTTCGGACTCCCATGTAGTGTCCGAACCCTTCCTATGCTCCCATTTGACTTTGACTTGGTCAATTTGTTTATTTCGTAAATGTTTGACCTTTCGGTCTAAAATCTCCACCGGTCTCACCGCATAATTCAGACTATTATCCACTTCGATATCATCGTAATGGATATAGGCCGTTTCGTCTGCTAGGCACTTTCTTAATTGTGACACGTGAAACGTGCCATGGATTCCACTTAGCTCCTCCGGTAATTCAAGACGGTAAGCTACCTTGCCAACTCTCCCGATAATTTTAAATGGCCCGATAAACCTTGGGCTTAGCTTCCCCCTTTTTCTGAATCTAATAACGCTCTTCCATGGGGAAACTTTTAGCATGACCATGTCACCGACTTGGAATTCGATTGGTCTTTTCCTCTTATCAGCATACGCCTTTTGCCTGTCTTGAGCCGCTTTCAAGTGTGCTCGAACTATATCGATCTTTTCATTCGTGGCTCGTACTATATCTTGGTGGGCGAGTTCACGTGGTCCCACTTCACCCCAACATACCGGAGTTCGACACTTCCTACCGTAAAGCATTTCGTATGGTGCCATCTTAATACTAGATTGGAAACTGTTGTTATACGAAAACTCGACTAACGGTAGGTGAACATCCCAACTTCCTCCAAAGTCGATTATACACGCCCGAAGCATGTCCCCCAATGTTTGTATCGTTCTTTCACTCTGTCCATCCGTTTGGGGATGGTACGCAGTGCTAATGAACAATTTGGTTCCCATTTGCTCTTGGAAATCTCGCCAGAAATTTGAAGTAAACCGGGTATCCCTATCAGACACAATGGATACGGGCACCCCATGACGTGCTATTATTTCATTCGTGTAAACCTCTGACATCTTTTCTGACGTAAAAGTCTCACGGATCGGAATAAAGTGAGCACTTTTCGTCAATCTATCTACCACCACCCATATGGCATCGAAACCACGATTTGTTTTTGGCAACTTGGTCAGTAGGTCCGTTGTGATATGTTCCCATTTCCAAACCGGAATATCTAACGGTTGGAGTTTGCCGTATGGTTTCTGATGCTCCGCCTTGACTTGTAAACATGTCAAGCATTTTTCCACATACTTTGCCACATCCCTCTTCATTCCGGGCCACCAATAATTTTGTTTCAAATTATTGTACATCTTGGTCGCACCCGGATGAATTGAATAACGGGATTTATGAGCTTCATCAAGCAGAAGCGCCTTCACTCCACAAGTATGTGGGACCCATATCCTTCCGGATCGAGTCTTCAACCTGTGATTCCCATCCGACAAATCTTTCAATTGACCGATTATTCTTTCTTTCTTCCAATTTTCTTCTTTTACTGCTTTTAACCGCGCCTCTCGAATACGTTCAAGTATACCCGAGGTCACTACGAGTTGCATCGACCTTACCCGTATCGGGACGTAGTCCGCTTTTCTACTTAGAGCATCCGCCACTACATTAGCCTTTCCGGGGTGGTAATGTATTTCACAATCGAAGTCTTTCACCGTTTCTAGCCATCTTCTTTGTCGCATATTTAACTCCTTCTGATCGAAGAAGTATTTTAAGCTCTTGTGATCGGTGAATATGGTGCACTTTACCCCATATAAGTAATGCCTCCATATTTTTAAGGCAAATACCACCGCAGCCAACTCAAGATCATGCGTGGGGTATTTCTTCTCGTGTATCTTCAGTTGTCTCGAAGCATAAGCTATAACTTTTCCCCGTTGCATCAAAACACAACCGAGCCCCGATAATGAAGCATCCGAATAAACCACCATGTCTTCGACTCCGTCCGGCAATGTCAAAACCGGAGCTTGAGTTAACTTTTCTTTTAGCGTTTGAAACGCCTTCTCTTGATCAGCACCCCACATGAACTTTTCTTTCTTCCGTGTTAGCTTTGTTAGCGGTGACGCAATCTTGGAGAAATCTTGAATGAATCTCCTATAATATCCCGCAAGCCCCAAAAAGCTTCTAATTTCCGAAGGGTTCTTCGGAAGATTCCATTTTGATACAGCCTCTATCTTTAACGGATCCACCAATACTCCGTCGGCATTAATAACGTGGCCAAGAAATTGTACCTCTCGTAACCAAAAGGCACATTTAGATAATTTTGCATACAACTTCTCTCGTCTAAGTGTCTCTAACACTTCTTGTAAGTGGTGTGCGTGTTCAGCTTCACTTTTCGAATACACCAAGATATCATCGATAAACACGATGACCGACTTATCCAACATTGGCTTGCAAACCCGGTTCATGAGGTCCATGAAAGCCGCGGGTGCGTTTGTTAGTCCAAATGACATCACGAGGAATTCGTAATGTCCGTATCTCGTTCGGAAAGCCGTCTTCGGCACATCTTCTTCTTTGACCTTTAGTTGGTGATACCCCGATCTAAGGTCAATTTTTGAAAACCAATTCGCACCTTGTAATTGATCGAATAAATCATCTATTCTCGGGAGCGGGTATCGGTTCTTTACCGTGAGTTTATTTAACTCCCGGTAATCGATACACATGCGCATGCTCCCGTCTTTCTTTTTCACAAACAATACCGGTGCGCCCCAAGGAGACACACTCGGCCTTATAAATCCCTTGTCAAGCAGGTCTTGGATTTGAGACATCAACTCTTGTAATTCCGACGGTGCCAGTCGGTACGGGGCTTTTGCTACGGGTTTCGCGCCCGGAATCAATTCGATCCCAAACTCTATTTCCCGTTCAGGCGGTATCCCCGGTAAATCCTCCGGAAACACATCTTCATAATCTCGTACTACTGGTACATCTCCAATCTTTCGTGATTCTTTTTCGGGCTCATTAGCGTATATCATGAATGCCCTGCATCCTCGCTTCATAAGCTTGTGAGCTTTCAACATTGAGCATACTATAGGGTTGCCTCCTTTTTCGCCATAAATGGTGACATGTTTCCCGCTCGGTGATGTTAGTTTTATCTCTTTACGAAAACACACGATCTTTGCATGGTATTGAGATAGCCAATCCATCCCAACGACTACTTGAAATTCTCCCATTGACATCGGGATTAGGTTTATCAAATATTCTTCGTCGTCAATGCTCAGTTTACAGTTTTTACATACATCACAAACAATAAAACTCTTGTTATTACCTATCTCTACTTCTAAGGGCACAGGTAATTTTGTTAGAACAAATGAAGGATGTCGAATAAATCCATATGAAACAAAGGATTTATTCGCACCCGTATCAAATAACACGTGTGCAGGAATTGAATTTACAGCAAATATACCTGAGACCACGTCAGGTTCAATCTTTGCTTCTGCAGCGGTTAGTTGAAAAGATCTTGCCTTTGCTTTTGGGGCTTCACCTTTCAGTTCCTGCCCATCCTTCTTTCCAACCAGTTCCGGGCATTCCGACTTCTTGTGACCCGTTCGATAACAATTGTAACAAACCGTCACTTTCTCCGGGCACGATATAGCCATATGTCCCGTTTTCTTGCATATGGGACAAGGCTTATCCTTGTAACGGCATTCGCCTTTATGACCCTTCCCGCAGATTCTGCAACTTGGCGACCCGCCTTTCGTATCAGATTTCTTTGCGCTTTCGTTTGTTCGTGCCTTCTTAGTAGGGCTTGGATTCACATCTTGTGCCCTTCTTTCACCCCGTTCTATGCTCTTTTTCAGTTCGATCTCCCTTTCCCGAGCAGCATTGACAATCTCGGTAAGGGTCTCGTATTTTAAAGGGGTTATGAACTCTCTATACTCCGCACTTAGCATGTTATGGTAGTAATAGACCTTTTGTTCTTCATTTGTCACCAAATCATCACAGAACTTTATCTTGTCCATAAACATCCCCGTGATCTTGTCTATGGATTCACCCTTGTGTCTGAGTTGCATGAACTCTTCCTTGATTCTATTTATGGCCGCTTTGGGACTATGGTGTTTAAGAAACGGCGTCTTAAACTCCTCCCATGTCATGGCCTTAGCCGCTTCACTTCCAATCTCCTTCTTTTCGTTATCCTACCAGTCTTTCGCTTGACCTCTTAATTGACCCGTACCATAAGCTACGTAGTCATTTTCATCACAATGAGTTCTCTCGAATACTCCTTCGATATCACTTAGCCATCGTTGGCACACAATTGAATCAACATCCCCATTATATATTGGTGGTTTACAGGCCATGAATTCCTTGTATGAACAAGGCTTTCGTCCACCATGCTTTTCCTTTGCTGAATTGGAATCATCTTCCAATTTCTTGATTCTCTCTTCTACTATTGATAAAACTGTGTTTTGAATTTTATCAATAAAACCCGACAAACTGTTTTCGATCGCCTTTCCAACCTCTTCGGCAATCACTTCCCTCATTTGTTCGGTGACTCTTGGCACCGCATTATCATTACCTCCATCAGCCATCTCTATTTCTGAAATGTTTACATAGATTGTTAAACATTCCATTTATAACACATGCTTTACTTGTTTTGATTTAATCAAGTTCATAACTCGATTTAATCATTCTTGTTTCAATTCAATCAAGTTCGTAACTTGATTTAATCATTCTTGTTTCAATTTAATCAAGTTCGTAACTTGATTTAATCATTCTTGCTTCAATTTAATCAAGTTCGTAACTTGATTTAATCATTCTTGTTTCATGCATTTCTTGTTTTTGAGTGAGCTTACACACTCGTTTCATGCATATTGTTCATTTCTCATTCTTTACGTAGTACATAATTTATTAACAAAATAAGTTAGTTCTTACCGGACGATCGATCAAGCTTGAACCGAACACTTTGTTGACAACCTTAGGCTCTGTTTACCAACTTGTAACACCCTAAATTTTACCCTTGAATTTAATAAAAGATTATACCTTTTCAAGTAAAATAAATTTTAAGTAACATGACTTTCATTAACGAAGTTCATAAGTAACAACAACCTTAGTCAACTAATGTTGAGTTAAAACATTTCAAAAGTTATTTAACATGTGTTTACAACCCATATACAAGGACTACAAAAGATCTAAGACATTGCGAAAGCTTCAAAATGTAGTGTTCGGTTCCTTATCCATTGCTTGATCGCCATCCGTAAGTTCCCCAACGTAACCTAATGTCAAAACCATATCAAAGGTTAGTTTTGACAATATTGAAACATGTATAAAATAAAAAAATTTAAAAGTTTCTGGATCCACCGTAAATTACGGTGTTACCGTAATTTACGGTGAGTTCTGGAAATGTTTGGTCACCGTAAACCAGGAGGGATCTACCGTAACATATCTGACCTTTACCGTAAATTACGGTACTACCGTAATTTACGGTAGTTCCTGGAAATCCATGTCTTGTTTGTTTTGTTCATTGCACTCAAACCCAACTCTTGGAATTCGCTTTTCTAACAACCCACTACATCAAATCCTAGTATTTCTAACATGTTATATATTAACCAATATCAAAGAACAATCCATCATATTCCGGAGCATTAATCATGTTTTACTTGATTATTTGACCCGTTTGGCTCGTCTAAGGAATCCTCCTATATGACGACTACCAACGAGTACCAACCGAATTTAATCAATCAATCTATATAACGACTTCATCGCTTAATTCAAAACAACTCTTATTCAAAATTCAATTACACATTAGAATCATCCAATCTACTAAATGTAACGGGTCAAGTTACATACCTTAGTGTACGCCCTTCAATCGCAAATCACCACCGGCTTGTCCACTCGACGTTCCGGTATCCTTTCCTATAGAGTTCAATTCAAGACATGTTTAGAACTCTTGGTTTCACATATATAACGCACACTTCGTCATACATCATATTTATGCGTTTTTACTTAACAATTCAGTTTCAAGCCTTCTTTTAGGCATTTCAACAAACACTATATAGGCAGAATTTTATATCCTTTGTATTCAAGTTCATAGATTGCTACTTAGATAACTTAACATCAATAAAGCCCTCATATAGCATTTTAAATCATCATAACTTTCTGAAATCACTTTCTACAATCAATTTACATTAGGATAATCATCTAAACCCTAATGTTCATCATTATCTTGTAAAACCCACAACCCACCTTCAAGGTGTTCATGGAATTTTCCTGAATTTGAGCATGATCTCACATGTAATTGTCTAGGTTTCACTCCTAGACACTATATCATCCCTAATCTAATCACATAACTCACATGCAACATCAAATTTCAGATTTTCCAAAATCATGAGATTTTCAAGTTTAGAGATTTCATCAGATTTTACATACCTTATGATCCTCTTGCGATGAGGATCACGATTCTAGGCTCGGATTTCGTTTTGGACCAGATTTGCACATCCAGTTTGAGAGTTTTAGTGATTTTAGGGTTTGGAGCTAAGGGGGTGTCGACCTGGTCTTTCCCCTGATCGACCAACACCTCTTTTGGGGGTGTTTGGTTTACTTTAATTTGTTTTAACAATTTAAGTTTCAATTTTGTCAACTTAGCCCCCTCAACTTTGTCCTACTTATTGTTTAGTAGCCTTTAACCCTATTATAGGCTATTTCTAGTCTTGTAACTAACTAGGTTAAAAGTTCCTAGTTAATAAATTCTCGTCTATTTATACTTTATAGTTACAATATAAAGTTTTATATTTTCGGGGTGTTACAGTTAAAAGTAAAAAAAAAACAAATAATTTTGGGTTAAAAGTAATTTATGAAATACTTTTGGGTGAAAAGTAAAAAAAAAAACATTTTTTTAAACCCCCCAAAGCCAACGTTACGACAACAATATGCATAACATTTTTTTCTTTGAAAACCCCCAAAGCACACTCCGCGTTGCGGCGGGGCTTAAAACGGTGTCAAATAGTACTAATGTCACACAACCGTCATCGACAACCAACACCGACTTGACCTATAATATGCGTATTGCGACGAACCTGTCTAACATGGAAAAATAGAGGTAAAAACGTTGAACCACACATGCACGTTGCGTCGTATTAACTCGAAAAATTTAGAACTATACGTAAAACGAAAATTTGCGAAAGATGAAAAGTATAAGTGACAAAAGTTGTGAAGTTAAATTGCAAATAATGAAAAGTTTTGGGTTAAAGTTAAAAAAACAAATTATGTAGGGTTAAAATTGGAAAAGGTACAAACCTTTGGGTAAAACTAAAAAATCAAGTTTTTTTTTTTTAAACTCATAAAGCACAACTTACAACTAATAATGCACAAAAAGTTTGCAAACTTATATAGGTTTTAATACACCTAGCAATCAAGTTAATAAGACGAACATACCCTTGACAACAAACGATCAACAAACGAAATATGTAACTAGGGACTCAGATGGCAAGAATCTGCAACCCCAGGGACTCAATAGACAAATAAAAAAAGTTAGGAGCTTAAGGTGCAAATTCGATAAACCACAGGAACGCAAGTTGCAGTTTACTCTTAAAAAAATTAATCTTCTATCCTATCTTATCTCAAAATATTATTTTATAATTACTTAATCTTTATTATTAATTATCTAATATTTTTTAATCAATCCATGTGTGATATATAGGTTCTAACCTAGTTCACTATATATTAAAAACCAGGTGAGATACAATAGGAAGTTTATTTGGCTAAAAAGGCTAGGAAGTGATCTTGACCATCTATTTAGTTAATCAAGGGCTAAGATTAAATGATGGAAATTGAAGAGAAGAAAAGAGGCGCGTGAGTTTGTTTAGGGGCATTCTAGTCAATCCAAGGCAATAGTTTCTCTCTCCTCCAATTCCCCCCCCCCCATTTTTTAAACGTTAATAACTCTTTCATACGACATTATTTTTTTTATAAAAATTGCACCAAAAAAAACGAGCGTTTTTTTATCTTTAAAACGAGTATACTATTGCTATATTTTCGAGAAAAAAAAATTGAAACCCAGTTGCGTAAAACGCAATGAAAAAAAAACCTAAAAAATGACATTTTTCTAAAACGCAATGCACAAAAAACACAAAGAAATGTCTTATTTGTAAAACGCAATGGCCAGAAAACACAAAGAAATGTGTTATTTCTAAAACGCAATAGCCTAAAAACTCAAAAGAAAGTGTAGTTTGTAAAACGCAATGAACTGAAAACACATAAAAATGTGTTTTACCTAAAACGCAATACACCAAAAACACAAACACATGTCTTATTTCTAAAACGCAATGGCCAGAAAACACTTAAAATGTCTGTTTTCTAAAACGCAATGGACTGAAAACACATAAATATGTGTTTTACCTAAAATGCAATGCACAAAAAAACACAAAGAAATGTCTTATTTATAAAACGCAATGGCTAGAAAACACTTAAAAATGTCTCATTTCTAAAACGCAATGGCCTAAAAAAACAAAAGAAAGTGTTCTCTGTAAAACGCAATGACTAAAAACACTTCAAAAATGTGTTTTTCTAAAACGCAATGACCAGAAAACGCATAAAAATGTATTAATTTTAAAACGCAATGGCATAAAAACACCAAAGAAAGTGTTCTCTCTAAAACGCATTGAACCAGGACAATAGTTGTCTGTGAATTATCTGAACCAGGAATGCAGTTCTAAAACGCAATGGCATAAAACTGTCTACGGATGCAGTTTTCCAGAGACAAATTTATAGAAAATTAATTTTTCTCATGCATTTTTATTAAAGCAAGGGCTCTGCCCCTTGGACCGCGCCAGGGGCTGCCGCCCCTGGGACCCTGCTACCAGGGGCTGCCGCCCCCGGACCCCCGCCAAGATCGTAAAACGCAATGACTAAATCAAAAACCCAGATCGTGAAAAATGAAATTAAAGAATTTCTTTCATGGATCGAAGCCGATTTCTTCATCGATTGACGAAATTTGAATGATAGAAACACTTATCAGCGATTGAATCGAACGGATCGAGTGATTATCTTCAAAATCACGGGAAAAAACGAGATTTTGAATGAAATTAAACTGGGTTTTCTTCAAAAAAAAAAGTTGAATAACACGTTGATCGGCTGTTTGAATCATTGATTGATGACGAAAATCGCACTATAATGTAGTGATTATTGAGATAGTAAGTGAAGAAAAGGTTGGAGATGGTGGGTTTTGAAGTAACTGGGGAGAAGAAGGAAGAAGAAATGATGGGATTGACTAAAATACTCTTTCTCTTTATTTTAAAATTTGTCATATGTCATAATCCTATTGCTTCATATCAATCCTAGCCAAAATAAACTTCCTATTTGATCTTTTCCCATTAAAAACCTATGAAAATGTATTTAATTTTTTACAATCTTAAAATTAGTATTTTATAATAGTTTACTTAAAAATTGGTAGCGGCTAAAAATCTATAAAAGCCCGTTAGTTGATAGTTTGCGATTAGATATTGTATTTAACTACTAATAAACAAAGATGATCCAATTACATCAAAACTACATGGTTTTAATTAAAATTTTAAACTCTTCATAGCAACTTTCCTCAACTCTTTCTTGGCCATCTAGTTTAATCAAGTTTCTCTCTATAGTGTGATCATTAATATATGCTTCATAAATTTGACTTTGAACCTTTTTTTTTTTTTTTTTTTAGCATGAATCATTGTTGCCGACACTATCTTTAGTTCATCCACTTTAAACCAACACTGTACAAAAAAAAATAGGGTAAAATCTGATTCGTGTATATTAAATTATTAATAACCCAATATTCAATCTTCTGATTTTAAAAATTCTTGTAAACTATAACTAATGATAGTTAGTTGTGTTTAATTTTTTTATATGTTCATTAGGTGTGTTTAACAAGAGAGTTGAGCTGGTACATTACTAACTCGGGGTTGAGCTCGTAGCGATGTGAGTTTAGCTCATAATCTCAAATCCAAGCTAGAAGATGACGATGTAAATATGTAATCAACTTGAATTTGCTTGTGACTTGTTATTTCTATTTATATTTTGATGGTTTTATATCTTCTTTTTATAAAAGTCACTATAAACAACATTAGCAAATTATACAAGTCTTAAACAATATAGTACCAAACTACTAATATATAAGAAAAATCAAGGCTCAGGGTAATTGTTAACCACTATTTAATTTTATAATTTAATGTATTTCATATTTAACAATTTTAGGAACTTTAGTGCTGTCCAAATTTAGTTAAGGAACTTTTCATCAAAAATGCCCATGGCTTATAGCCTAGTGAAATTTTAGGGGTAGGATAAAGTTTTGAGACTATTAGGTCATATGTTCGATTCATACAAGAGGTTTTTCCCATATTTATTGGGTTTCCTCCTGAATTGATGTATAGGCATTATTGCCTAGCATACTCTAGTAGTCCGTCAGTTAGGGGTGCTAAACGGGTCGTGTTCGCGGGTTGGTGGGTTCAACCCGACCAGAACCCGAAAATTTTAGACGAACCCGAACCCGACTCGAACCCGAAAATCGTGCCATACATATGAACCCGAACCCGACCCGTTCAACCCGATTTTTTTTCAGAAAATTAATATATTAAAATTAACACTACTCCAAAAAAACATAAATTTATATAATAAAATTACATTAAAATCATAAAAATTTATGTCAACTTCCATTTTTAAGTTATATTTATAGCATAAAATACACACCCAATTTTATTTATGACATAAAACATATTAAAAAAAATACAATATAATATAAATGGGTTAAACGGGTCAACCCGCCTGGGTTGACCCGAACCTGACCCGTTTAGCGAAACGGGTTCGCGGGTTCAACCTGAAACTGACCCGAACCCGTTTAGACTAAACCCAAACCCACGAATTTCGTGTTAGGTTGGTGTCGTGTTTTTTGGTCGTGTCAGAAATTCACACCCCTACTGTCAGTGATCCAAATTTATCTTTCAAAAAAAAAAATCTTTTCATCAAAAAAATGTAATCATATATTTCATCTTATTGCCGCTGTTCAAAAATATATATATATTTGATATATTTGATGTTTACAATATTTGCCTATTTGGCCTCAATAGTAGGTGTTAAAACAACCCAACACATTAAATGGTATTAAATGGACGCCTGTTTTAACAAGGTAACCAAATAATCTCGTAACATCGCATTCGTGTGGTGGCGTAGAATCCACGAAATTGAATGAAATTGCTATAAAACACGTACAGCACAGTCACACAGTAGTTTTTTAAAAGAAGCTGACAGGCTTTTAATTATCTTGCACCCATCCCACTGTCTAAAACAATGCAATTCCTAGCTTTTAACATGGACCCCAAAAGTATTCACCTTTGCCTTTTTTTTTCTCCACACGAATACTGTTTTATACAAGTTGAACCCAATGTAAATGTCCAAGAGACTTTAATAATTAAATTTTAATTAGATTTTATTAAACAAAATAATCTTAACAAATTATTATGCCTCTGCAAGAAAGCTCTCAAGGTGTATGTGAGATGCCAAGAAACACACAACTTAATGAACTAGTTCTAGCAGTCGAGACACGCGTATTTTAGATGACCAATTTCTTAGTATCATTTACTAGTTTATCCCTGTATTGATTGTTTGTAACACTTGTAGATATCCCCTTTCTCCACTTCTAAATCTTTTATGGTGGAGTTGCTCTATACTAAAATTGTCCTAAACCCATTACAGTCTAACCCAGCCCATATGTTAACATACAAAACCATTCCAACCGGTTCGGCAGTTCCAAACCGCAAAACTGATCGAAGATAACTGACCCGTATCAAAACCAACCGCCCCCTAAAAATCGAGGTCAGGACCATGTCACAGTTTTCAACTTTCAAGAACTGTCTCGTTCATGGGCCATGGTTATACGGGCCGGTATCAAAACCAACTGACCCCTTACAAGAAAAAAAAACTACCAGATTTCCAGTCTCTTATCCCAAAACTACTGTTTTTCAAACAAAATAATGTGTCAATCTCTATGTATACAGGCATAACATGTAATCTATAATACAAAGGTCTTTTACCATTATCAACCACAATCACAATGAGCTTGCTCTACACAATGATGGATCGGTAAAGTAGGCAGTAATAGCCTTCAATTTGCCATTTACAAAATTCTTCTCCACCTCGAGTGTCCACGGAGGATTAGCAGACAGCGACAACTCAGCTAGTTGGTCCAAGTCAACATTTCTTGGAAGAAACATAACAATTCTCGGAGCTACTTCTTTAGCCACATTGAAAAGAAACTGCCTGCAATAAACCCGTAATTACGGTTAGATTAAATAGCCGGAAGTGACATCATATTTGGGTTAAGAAACCGAACCCGTCATGTGGCTTGAGCATAGTATTGATGTCAAAGTTTCTTGCTTTAGCATACTCCGGTCCTCCCCAAGGCGGAGACAAGAATACAACATCGGCCTGGACATAATAAAGTAATAAATTAAAATATTCTAAATCAATATTGAAAGAGTGCACTTATTTAATATACCTTTAACTTTTGGGCTAGAATGAAACAGTCGCCTGTTATGAATTCTATAAGATCGGTGACTCCATAAACGGCTGCATTATGTTGTGCATACTCGATCTTCTTTGGATCAATATCAATAGCAATAATGTGGGTGCTTCTAAAATATAGTTATATACAAATGTCAAATTTCTAGAATGGGAAACAAATATAATTTTTTTAGAGTAAAATGCCATTTTCGTCCCTGAGGTTTGGCCAGTGTTGCGACTTTCGTCCAAAGGTTCGTTTTTCCGCATCTGGATCCAAAAGGTTTGAAATCTTGCCATTTTCATCCGGCTTGTTAACCCCGTCCATTTTTTTCCGTTAAGTCAGGGGTAGTTTCGTCTTTTTACCTATATTATTTTTGTTTTTTCTATTTAGTAAAGGTATTTTGAATACTTATATACCATGCTAAACGCTTGTATATAAAGTGTAAAGGACCGAATCGCCCCTTTAAGTTAACAAAAAAGGTGGAAATGCCCCTGACTTAACGAAGAAAAAGGGATGGAGTTAACGAGCCAGATGAAAATGGCAAGATTTCAAATCTTTTGGATCCAGATGCGGAAAACAAACCTCTGGACGAAAGTCGCAAAATCAGCCAAACCTCAAGGATGAAGATGGCATTTTACTCTTTTTTTAGAGTAAGATTACCTTTGTGCAAATCGAATGGCATTCCCACCAACTCCGGTGAAACAATCAACAATAATGCCACTGCTGCAACGAAAAGCGTGATGATTTGCTATGCATTCGGGGGTCGCTGAAAACCAACCTTCTTCATCCATTTGTATACCATCGTCATATTTAGAGAAAAGTATGTATCTTTGGCACCAATACTTGCTAATAACCGGAGAAATTTCTTCCATTAACATCTCATATTCAAGCTCTATGAAAACTAAAAATGTTAATTATTGGAGATGAATAATAAAATTTATAAAATTGAGCAAGATCACACACATGTAACTAACCTTTACTTTCGGCAGATGATTTCCTGCGTGCCCTCCTTTGTCTTACTTTCTTTTTTCTTTTGTTGAGCTCATAATTGGTTATATTAGTATTATCATCCATTGTAGACGAAGTAAGATCCATTTCTTTTGATTCGTTTGGCATATAAACAGAAGTTAATGGTTCCATTCCTGGAGGTGGGTCCCATGTTGACTCCTGTGTTTTATAATTGTAATAGTAGTTTCTTTCATAGAATTCATTCCAACATGCCATCCAGTCTCCAAATTCATCGTTGCTTCCGTTATGAATACAATTATCAGGTGTTAGAGAATGTAATTCGCCGTTTATGTTACTGCAGATCTGCTCAAGTTCGGGCGTTTGATTAGCAACCAAAGGATCTCCTAATCTCTCGTCTAGACGTCCACTGTTTGAATTCTCATCATTGTTATCAATATGTATATCACCGACTGCATTTACAAGGAATATGATGAACCAAACATATCAATGTGTCTGATACTCTGATTTGAATTATATCATGAAGAGAATCAAACTATTATGAGAAGAAAAACATGTTGTCGCATTTTAAAATAGATTGATAATGTTTACGAAAGTTGAAGTTATAAAAGAAATAGCGTTTAAAAAGTGTATGATACTCATTTTTGTAAAGCTTGATGCCATTAAGAAAAATACCATATGAGCATCCAGGTGCGTGCATCATGTTGGAACTATAAAACCAGATACACACACACACACACACGCACGATGTGTCTTGATATGCAAAATATAAGCCTGAAATTACATTGTTTTGAAGTTTGAAAAATTAATAGACTGGTTCGGTTACGGTTTAGAATCAAACTGGAGCTAACTAAGAACTGATATTTGAAAAAATCTTAAAACAGAACTAAACCAAAAACTATCTTACAACTTCATCATTAGCTAACCTAGTTCGGTTCGACCTAATGTCAGTTCAGTTCTACGGTCCAAACTCCAAACAGTTTTCCACACCCCTATTAAAACTTTATTGTTAGAAAATTTCTCAAAACTATAAAGAAATCATCATGCAAAAAACAACTCCCATTTTACAGAATGATCTCATTACAGGTGTAAAGACTAAAGAGTTTAATTGGTACAGAATGTTGTAATCGGAAATTCTGAATACGATTCTTTACGGTTAAACACCCACGAATCTTTATTATGGAGAAATCTAACTCAAGAAACTCCAAGTAACAATTTTCCCTACCAATTTGATTGGTAGATATAGCTAACCTAGACACGTTAGACTATAACTAGGAAACCTATTAATTAATTACACGATCTTTATCTAAACACACTTCCTAACCTAACACGTATAGGAACCTTAGATAATATAATCCACTAATTAATTAATATATGTTTAATTAACTTGTCTTGCACTTCAAGTAATCTTCGTAGCCATCGTTCACGCACAAGGCCACGGAACGGCTCGGTAATTCCCAGCAAGGTATAGTCGTATTCAAAACTAATGATAAATTGTGACGTTCTAGATTACATATTTTTAAAAGAATGAAAAGCAGACAAATACCAAAAAGATATATCGATAAGAAAAGGAAAAGATAAGGATAGGGGTGATGTATAGTGTAGTGGAACATGGTAGGTTTGAAGACTAATAAAGAGAAGATGGAAGTATAACAAAAAGTTTCTTGATCATCTGGATCATATACGTGGATCAGATCCAGATCAATACCCAACCCACTAAGGCCCTAGAACCGTGCATGTTATCATGAAACATCATAGAATGCAATCTTACCCTCTTTCACTTCAACAGAATCAAAAACTTCACATGTGGTTTCCTCATAGGTATGCAAAACTTTATTGTGGGCATCCTTCCTCTTTCCTTTGACTTTTCCTTTCCGTTTCTGGTCAACCAGAACGAATATCGTTGAATAGGGAAAAAAAACAGTATTTAGTGTTCACAAAGAAAGAATACCGAAATCTAAAGCCGTACCTTAACTAACTCTTTTTAATATAAGTTAATAAATAATTAATTAACATCATAGCATGTTAAGAAGCTAACCGAGTATCATCACTTAAAAAAATTCAATATCTACTTAATCTTTTCACCTTTCTGGTTTCAGTTTGTTACGAGTGCCTCCCAGTTAAGAAAAGTGTGATTGCAATGTCTCCTAGAAGGTCCGACAGCCACCAGAAAATATTGCAACAAGGGAAACAACACATCGTTTTAAATATGAATTGAATGATGAGATACAATAAAATAAGAATGCAAGAAAAAGATATAACTTACCTCCTTGTTTGTGCAGAAGGAAAGAGGAAGTCCAAGTTCATTCATCTGCCTTGATAATTCAGTATCAACATGTGAAGAATTACTTTCTGAAACACACAAATTATCATCGTCCTTCACTGTTTTCTGCATCACAAAATTGTATTTTGAGATGCTAGAATTAAGGCAAACGAACTTCGGCAGTTTAATCACACCATAGTGCAAGATGTAGCCAGTAGCCAGCCACTTCAACTTCGGTTAACAGTTTACGCTTTATTAAAATGTCATGTAGCAGATAAGAAGTATAGTTTTAATTTGTAGTTTACTTAAAATTCCATGAACGTTATCTCAGTCACATATAGATCTTGAGCCTCTAATGATTTGGCCCCTCTTAGGTATCCTACACCAACAGAGGTGTTCGACTGTTCGTTGCACATTTTAATCTAGGATTCTTGGTTTGGTGGTCCATGGTTGTTTAGTTACGTATCGCACAAACCAAAATCACCATGGTAGTTCTTTTTTCATCTATGCAATAATATTTACAAATTAATTTCTCTGTCATAACTTAGTAATATCTGCATATGTATTAACATACAACCTTGATGACCAATTAAGTACGACGAGTCCATAAAACATAACTTATGAAAATTTCATGGATATATAAATAACAAAATTGACATTATAGATAAGCAAAGATACCATGGACCAGATTGAACATAAATTGACATCATATATTCATATATAAACAAAGATACTATAGACCAGATTGAACATAAATCAACAATATTTTACAACTTTATGACATAAAAGACACCAGTCTGGTTGATGAAAATGAGACTCTTGACCAAAGATGCTTTGATAGTAAAAGTTGAGTTGAGTCTAATAAATTATGCATCATGTTTCCAGGATATTGGCTTAGTAATTGTTCACGTAATACAGTATAATGCGCTAAAAGGATAGATAAAAATCCATAACATGTAAAATGATAGCATTGTCCCGGTGACTAAGAAACTCGAATAAATTTAGAAGTTAAGAAAATATACTTCACAGGATGTTCAACCAATCTTGTGATGAGACGGGATAAGCCCAACTTCTAGAACTTTGATTCATCGGGTTTTACAGATGCTTTGGTCTAAAAATTAAAGGATCAGCGACAAACATTAGCGTTATGAACATCATAGTCCATAAGTATCAATAATGCATGTTTCGGTTTGAGTAGCAAGCCCGACTTTTCCAGACACCATTATGACATGTGTGGTTACAATATTGAAATTTTAATATCTGCAAGACTTTGTTTTAGAAAACTAGATTGATGACCATGGTGCATCTATTCAATTCACTTGGTACACCGAAACAATTTCATTATTCCAAACAATTAACTCTTTGTGTTATGCTATCATGCTTTATCACAAATATGACAGTTCCTAATCATATACTATAGCATTATATCATGATTATTCTATTTGTATACAGTATTCATGTATGTATTCTAATTGTACGATTATTGTATTTATATTTACTAAAGACCATCATTAGGACTGGTTATGAATTACCTGATGGTGTCAAAGTAAAAAAAAAAACTGCTTTCAACAACCATGTAATTCGGATGGTAAAGTAAGAAAATAAAAAAATAAAAAATAAAACTTACTGAGGAGTCAAGAGAAGTTGAACCATATGGCATCCCGGTACAAATATCAACCCTGTAACAAACCAAACAACAATTAGGCTTAAAATATAAGATACTTTCGTTTAACATGTACCAAATTCTTGATATAATCAACAAACAAATGATACCAAAAGTGGACTTGAGTGAGCTTAAAGAGGGATCCAAGTGCTTTGATTGCAGGATAGTCTTCAAGTTGGCCTTTATCATCGCAATCTCCCATAACTTCGAAATTAGGGTGCTCTGTCAACGATGAATTGAAGGGAATTAGGGCTCGAATTTGAAGCCGTAGATTGTGCTGACGATGTAGTTGAGCCTTCTTGGTCGCTTTTTGTATACAACTAAAACCTTAGTAGAAGATTTTCACATGAAAAAAATATAAAGTTACACGCTAGAATATCAAAGGGTATTGCTCTAATGGTATTCATATGACCTTTTTTTAGAGAGGTTGTCAAATAGAGTTTCGCTCGTGACAGAACGTCATGAACACTATTGCACGCGTAGGTAACCTTTTGCCTATCGATGACTCGGGTGGTCAGGCTTTGTTGGACATTTAAAAAAAAGTTACACATTGGAGTTTTATATAGTTTCAAACAAGGTTTCATCTATTATTTATAACTAGTGGAATTTCAACGCAAGGGAATTAGGTTGGCATCGGTTTGGTTCATTACGATATCGATATGGTACCAGCACTCGATACTCGATAGCGCAGCCGAAAGATAAAACCCAAAAAATAAAAAAAAGAATATTGGTATCGCTACAAAAGTTGTTCAGATAGTATCGATTTGGTCCGTCATGGTACCGATCGACAACCATAAAAAAGAATATTGATATTGTTTATGATAAAACGGATACAAGTGCCAATGTTATTCGGTTTGTGTTAACACTCGGCATAAATTACGACACCAAAAAAGACTTTATTTACAATACAACTCGGTTTTTAACAAAACTATGTATTTAGTTTATTATATATATACATAGGTAGAGGATCCTGTAAAAAGTGTTCAAAGTGTGAGAAGTGTATTATAACACTATATATAATACTATATAACATCATATAACACTATGTAACACTATATATCATTATATAACAAATATAACACTATAGGTTGTCTGATAGAATGTCTATGGTAGATATATAGTGTTATATTTGTTAGAGTAAATTACAAAGTTCGTCCTTTATGTATGTCTTATATTACAAAGTATGTCATTTATCTTTAATAAGCTCAGAAAACATACTCAATGTTTGTAAACCCTTACAAGTTATGTCCTTTAGTCATAACACAATTAGTTTTCATGGTTAAAGTTGACTAAGTCAACCCCACATAAGGGTATTTTAGTCATTTTATCCTAAATATTATAAATAATCATAAAACCAATAAATAAAACAATTTTAGAATTATATATGTGTATATATACAGGTAATGTCTTCTCCCTCTCTCTCTTTCTAATTATCCTACCCCCACAACCCACCTGCCACCGCCGCCGCCGCCGCCGCCACCACCACCGATTTTGACAATTAACTCCATATGAAAACAAAAAATATAATATACCCAAAAGATCCTGAAATAAAAAGCAACGAGAATCTCTTCCCTCTATTAGTTCCCCCACTCTCACTCCTCTCCACCATCTATCTCTCTCTCTCTCTCAAACTTAAAAGTCTTCTTCTTCTTCATCTCCTGTTTGTTTCTGTTTGATTGTGCAAAGAAAGAAAGAAAGAAAAAGAAGCATGTTGTTGGGGAAGAGACAACGGCCTCCGATGAAGAGGACCACCAGCATGACGGAATTCACTTTGGACACCAACAACAACCCACCACCCGATCACCGTTTCTCCTCTAAGCTCCACCGCCGTCACTCCTACACGCACACAACCTCTCACTTCTTGACCGCTTGCCATCTCTGTAACCGCCCACTCATCGCCGGTCGTGACATCTTCATGTACAGGTACCTCATTGCAGATCGCCGTCGCTACACCACCCACCTGCCGTCGTTCTCTCTCTCTAACTGTTCTACCAGATCGGAACCCTAATTTTTCACTTTTTTGCAGGTTATTGAAACATATAGGTGTTTTTGACATTTAGGGTTTCATTTTCAGATCGGAACCCTAACTGTTCTACGGTCGTTCTCTCTCTCTGCTTCAGGAGGTGCTGGTGGTAGGTACCGTGGAGGAGATGATACGGGTTTGATTTGATTTGATTTTGGATTTGGGGGTGGTGATGATACGGTGGAGGATACGGTGGAGGAGGTGCTGGTGGTAGGTACCAGATGCGATTTAGAGGTTAATTTGGATTTGGGATATGGGTTTGATTTGATTTTGGATTTGGGGGTGGTGATGATACGGTGGAGGAGGTGCTGGTGGTGGTGGTGATGATACGGTGATGGTGGTGATGATACGGTGGTGGGGGTGTGTTTTGCGGTGGGGGGTGGTGGTAGTAGAGAGAGAGAGCAGAAAGAAAGATGAGAGAGAGTGTGTATGTTGTATGTATGTGTGGGTGTATATAATATTATATAATGTTTTAGGTGTTAAATTATTGTGCCCTGTTAGGTAGAATGACATTAATGCCCTCATGTGCTTCTCATGTGACTTGACTTAACTGGGAAAACAAACAAGGTTTAGGGTAAAGGACATAACCTGAATGGTTTTTCAAACATTAAGTATGTTTTCTGAGCTTATTAAAGATAAAGGACATACTTTGTAATAAATGACATACATAAAGGACGAACTTTTTAATACTCTATTTGTTATATAATGATATATAGTGTTAGAGCATTCACATCCTAACCATCAAATTATGTGAGGAGGGGTTTTTATATTATAAAGGGTATAAAAAGTGGTTGTGAGTAGAGGAGAGAGAAAATGTTACTGTTCATCTGTATATTTGGGGGGACACTGTTCACCCGTTATAATTTTTTAATATATTTTGAAAGTGGTTGTGAGTGGAAGTGAGAGAAAAATGTAATGATAATATTATTTAATTGAAAGGAGAGAGAAAAAATATTTGTTTTTAATGGAAATATATTGATATAGGAGTTGTTTTTTAGTGGAATGTATGTATAATTTGATGGATTGGATGTGAATGCTCTTACATAGTGTTATATGGTATTATATGGTGTTACATATTGTTATACGGTGTTTATATGGTGTTATATAGTATTATATATAGTGTTATAATACACTTCTCACATTTTAGGCCCTTTTTACACTATCCTTACCCTATATACATATATATTATATATATATATATATATATATAGAGAGAGAGAGAGAGAGAGAAAGTATAATGTACATTACGGCTTAACCTACATAACGTACGCGACCAAATTACGCAAGTGCATTTGAAAATCACGCACGTTATAATTGGAAACCTAATCACGCATAGGAGCAATTTTTGTGTATTATTACGCAAACATGTACAAATCACGAACGTTAATTTGATGCCCATGCGTGATAATTGATACTTGCGTGATTACTTATCCGTGCATGATAAGTTGATCTGATGGTCAGTATTGTCGCGTACGTGAAGTATGATAAGGGTTTTTGTATGTTAACCTCTCTCTCTCTCTCTCTATATATATATAATATAGAGTTTTTTTTAACTTTTATTTTATAATAATATTATTTTCTTTACTTTTAAGCTAAATACATTTTCATATTTTTCTTAATTTTAATGATTTTTTTTTTGTATCACGGGTTGGGATAAACTTGGTGTCAACCGGTACTGGTATCGAAAATACCGGTACGATCCTGTTCGATATGGGTACATGAAGGTAAAAACCGGCACCAGTCTGGTACAGAAAACGCCAAAAGTCGGTACCGAATTGATATTGAAAATCTTTTAGTTCGGGAACTCGGTACTGCTACTTGGTACCATTTGCTCATACCTGATCACAGGTACCGTACGAACAACAACGGTATCGTACAACTTTTTTGTTAATTTTCTTCAACTTTTAATGATTTTTTCTTTTTTTTTTGAGCTTGGTGCCAGCCGATACAGAATCGGTACTGGTACCGAAAATACCGATTACGGTACCGGTATATGAAGGTAAAAACCAGTAGCGAACCGGTACCAGGAACGCCAAAAGTCGGTACATAATTGGTACTTAAGATCTTTTAGTTCGGAAAATTTGGTGCCGGTACCCAGTACTATTTGTTCATCTCTGACCACGGGTTTCATACGAACAACATCGTTACCATACAACTTTTTTGGTTGATTTTCTTTCGGTTATCTTTTAGTGTTCTTTTATACATTTTCTTTTCATTCTTGTAAGCAGTTTCGTTCCCAACGCATTCGTAGTGATTTCAAAACACATATAAAGATAGACTGATTCACTATTGTCATAACTAATGTTAAATATTTTAATATACCTTAGGTTTTTAACATATCATATGCCCAATTAATTACAACACTATGTCTAACTCAATGCTAACAGTGTTTATATTTCTCAAGTCCGACTTGATTCACTATTGTCATAACTAATGTGTTTTGTTTAACGTGTATGTTACGATACGTCTAACCAATTATAGTAGTTCATCCACTTTTAAAGTTTGATTTGTTATTATTTTTAGTGCACATACAATTGTGATCGCGGGCGTTAGGGTCACCTCTTGCCATTGCAGACAACGCTCTAGCTAACATCGGGTTACCCCGAATAGCTGAATTTTATTTCGTTGGGCGTTAAAAAAAAATGAAATCATGCATCATTCACTCTTAACTAACACAACACAAATATCTGTAAACCATAAAGTCTTCCTACGTATATTTAGCATCCAAAAACAAGAAACCTTTACTTACACAACAAAAATCTATCATCCTAAGAAACAAATAGCGTACACACCCTCAAGGTCCTATGATAATTTGTACCTGATGCACTCATTGTCACACCTACTTTCTCTACGTCGTGTATCTCCATGAACCGAAGGAGTATGTATAAATAACCTGACATGTAACTTACATAAACATGTATGCATGAACCCATCGTTCCTAACACATATTTACATACGCCAATGTACGATCCGATTCACAGACCAACACTATATACCACCTTCACCATGGACCTGAATTCGTCTTTTTCAGACGGTTTCGTTTTGCTCCAGGTTTCATATTCATCATCTCCATAATCTGTGATTAACACAAAAAATGTCAAAATTTCATTTTATAAGTCCTGGATTAGTACACAACAATTGGTTCTGGATCAGTAGATGACCACTGCATCTAGTGATATGGAGATAATATAAGAGTTCATACTTGACCAGATAGACATGAGTAAAATATAACCCAACTAAAAGGAAGTCTAACGTAATGATTTTAGTATTCAATAAAAGATATTATTTACTTTCCTTCTATCTAGTTAAAAAAATAAATAAATAAATTAAAACTTTAATCTTTTGTTCAAGAAAATAAAAGGGTATTCCTAAAACATCAAAAAGCCTGTTGATTTCAATCAAAAAAATAATGGGTAATCATAAACCAAACGCTTTTCACTTTTTTGTTACTATTTTTTGTACCTGATTCTTCTGCATCTTCAGCATCTCTTCCTGCAAGATTGGAGGCATGTCAATCCAGAGTCTTAATTTATAAAAACCGTGACAAATAATGATTCATACAATCAGATATGCTTTCACCTGTTTCCGTTTCAGTTCTTGATTCTTCTGTTTCAATTCCGAGACTTCGGCTTCCAGTTCCATAGTATAGGCCTACAAACACAAAGTAATAAAATACATGATGCATTTCACATGAAGAAATACATTGATTATGTGACTAAAAGAACTTGCATACATGATACATATGTAACATGTTCCATAAGTTGTGGAACATGGTCCGGCTTAGTAGCGTGTGCTCTAATTAATTCGAGAATGTTGAGATCCCAACCGATTATGTTCCTTAAAAATATGTATTATGTCACCTGAAAGTGAAGTAACATCCTTATAACTTCTTAGGATGTGAAACTTCATAATCTTTTATCATGAAGAGGCTTATCCCTATCAAATTACCTGTCTGTCGCATAAGATAACCGTTCTTTCATGAAGCCGTTTGAGGTGTCAAATTCATAGATGTTTAGAGAATTTAAGTATTGTTTGGATATGTGTTTTGAAATTATACATAAAAAACAGTTAACTTTATGAGTGTATGTTACTATTCTATATTGTAATTTGTAACCAAGTAAATTCAACAATAAACACAACATTTTGAAGTGCTAAAAAACAACTAAAACCAGCAATGTTAAGCATACCAACCTGTTTCCGAGCGCGTGATCTAGCCGCAGACTCTCGGTTCTTAATCATCCGCCTCTGCCTCCTCTCCACAACTTTCTCAATAGCCCCATTTTTCCTCCCCCTAAAAACTCCATTAAAAACATACGGCACAGGCGATACAGACGACGTATCACCCCCATTACTCTTCCCTAACCCATCCGACGAAACCGCTGGAGACCCTGCAGCAACCGTAACCCCCCCAGCCCCACCCAACCCACCCATCATCCCCATCCCACCTAATCCACCACCACTCATAACCGAATCCGAAATCCCCACAACCCCATTCCTGATCACAGCTTGATTACTCGTCGGTATAGCCATCGGAGGCCCACCCCCATAAGGCAAATTAGTCTGCTTCGGATACAGCGGTGGTGGTTGAGCTTGTGCCGTTCTAACGCCATTCCCACTTAACGGTAAATTCCCAGACTGGAATGAAATCTGACTACCCCCACTGTCATCAACTGCAGCATTCTGAACCTGACCCGCCCCGTGTTGGAACCCGAGCCCGCCGAACCCTGGCTCATCTCTAACTACCCCAGCTTTAACCAAAAACTCCTCAAGAGTCATTTCCCCTAAAGTCTGCTGCCTTTGGGGGAAATCCGGTTGACCGAAACCGCTATTATACTCCTTTGACAAATCTTTCCAAACTTCATCTACTGTCTTTTGACTCAATGTTCTTGGCAAAGTCAACGACCCTTGTCTCTGTAAACTTGTTCCGGGTGCCCCGGTCCCACCGATACCCGTACCGGCGTTATTTGAATTTCCCATTGTTTGCATTTCTTCTGCATTCCAAATGTTTTTTAGTAACTCATCCATGTTCATTGACCCAAAATCTTTACCAATACTACCCATGGTGTTTTGCAGCTCATCGAAAGTCAACGAGTAGATTGATCCTTGTCGGGTCAACGGGAAGTTCCCCGGTGGCCGCCCGCTGCCCGTTGGCTGATTTCCGAAGCCCTTGTAATTCATAACTGATTATGGTAACCTTAACTACTTTCCTAATATACAAACACAAACAAATTCATATTAATTTCGTTAATTTCACCATTGTTTATCACTTATGAATTATGAATTATTATTTATCACACACATTAAATTCATCCAAGTTTTCTTACTAAAAAAATCCGTTGCAAATTCAAATTATCGAATATAACTAAATTCAATAATTCACATCAATTTAAGAACACACATCAAAATCATCAACAAACTTAAATTGTCGAATAAGAACACAGAGCTTCATTAAAAATTAAATTACTCTGTTTTTTTTTCGGTAAATTTCATCAAACACGACTAAATTCACATCAATAAAATTCCTAAATAATTCATTCACAACATTCGTCATTATTTTCAGTTATTACACTCATCAAAACAAGCTCAAATTATTAAATAAGAACACACATCTTCGATAAAATATGAATTTACTCTGTTTTTCAATTGGTGAATTTCATCAGATAACAATATATATAAGATCTGATCAGATAACTAGCAAAATTAACAAAACCCAGATGAAATCTCCATGAAACAAGACTCAATTACTAACTTAGAATAGAAATGATCGCAATCATCATGTTAATTTAAATCAATAAACCAAAATTAGGCAAAAAGATGAAAAATAAGTTACCTGAATTGATTAATAACTGAATAAAATAAAAAAAGCTTCCTGAAATGTGTTAACTTAATCTAACAATCAGCTGTAAATTATATTATATAATCATGAAGTGGCAACTGTAGCTGTAGATGAATGAAAGGGGTCCGTGAGAAGAACAGGGGAGTGTGAAGGTGTATTTTTATAAGGGAGTGAAATGATATTTTTGGAAGTTGGGGGTGTGATTGGTAGATATGTTTACGACAGTGGGTTTTTTATTGTTGGGTGATAATATGTGGGTCCCGCAATGTGAGAGACGTGGACGGTTGATTGGGAGAAGAACCTACTAGAGCTTGTCAAGTGGAATCATCTTAGCCGTCCACGTGTACGTGGATGAATTGGTGGGTTTGTGATGCATGATTTTTGTCGTGGAGTGGGATGGACTTTCTTGTGACTTAATATGAAAGTGTTAATGGTAACATGCTCGTCCATATTATACAAGTTAATTAATTAATAGAAAATATAAATATTCAGGCTTTAGGTGATCCGTAGTAGGGCGGTATGCCCTTTGATAGCGTCGTCAAAACGCCGGGAACACCAAAACGATCGGCGCCATGTTTCAAAAATTTGGGGGAGGCGCCATTATTATAGCGGCGTTTTGGAGATGCTTTTCAAAAATTGGACCAATCACAAAAAAACATGGATTTTCATAATTAATTAATAAAAACGAAAATTAATAATTAGGTAATGATAGGTAGGGGCTTTATAACTACGGGCTCTAGTGATATAACGCCTCATAAAGCTCCTGTGTGACGTGGCACGACACGTGTCGCATAACGCCTCACAAGGGGCTTTATGACTACGGATGGTCATATTATGAAAGGGTCGTAATATTAACACATGGGAAAAACTTATTTACACATGGTGTATACGGGCCGTATACTGTTATACGGCCTGTATAGAATAAAAAAAACAACAAAATTTGTGCCAGCAGACTTTGTCAGTTTTTTTTATTCCATACGGGCCGTATAATAGTATACGGCCCGTATACACCATGTGTAAATAAGTTTGCCTAGTCATATACAATGTATACGAACCGCGAACGTGTATACGGGCCGTATACTCTTATACGGCCCGTATGGAACGGAAATTTGATTTTTCTGAAAGTATTTAAGGGATTTAAGGTGTAAATCACACTTGATATTTTACAGTCGTGAGGTGTTCAAACCTTTCTAAAAGTAGAAAAAAAATAAAACATTAACAAGTAACAAAGATTGAAGAACAAGAAAACGTGTCGTATGACTGTAATAAAACGGAAGCTATCAACGCGGGATTACGGGCATGGTGTTATTCTTTATTTAATATTTATAGAATAAAAGGAAGGGTGAGGCATTTGATGAGAGTTGTAAGGAGTCTGAATCTTCGGTTTCATCAGACTGTACCGAAGAAACCAAATTCGCAACAATGAATGTGAGTCCATTGTTGTTCGTGAATGTTTCGAATCATCATAGAAGACGTGTCGGGTTCTTCTGCTAGCGGTCGGGCTTACAATGCTCACACAGGGTGATAAACAACGTTGGTTTATTCTCTTTAATCTATTAGAACGATCCTTGTTTTGTCACGTACATGCGTTTAATTCCCAACATACTTGTTTTGTCACGTACATTTCGTAAGAAACTTTTCGTGCACTGAACCTTCACCTCCAATCATTTCCTGGTCAAATCACACACTATAAAGTTTAAACTTATCGTGTATTGCAGTTTGGAAAGATGACCGAATAGAGATCTGAATAACAAATTGTGGAGAACTTGTTTGTGTTATCCACCAACAATCCGTTCATTATCTGTTGTTGTCTAAAACAATATCAATTAACGTTCAGTTGTGTACACAAATTCATCATCGGTTTCTACAGCACAAGCACATACACAGGGAGAATGTTCTCGAAATTGAAGGAAAAGAAAAAATGGTTGCTGATGTTTTTCACTATCAGGATTTTGTTGGTTTCTTTGAGAACCTGATTCCAATGTCCTACTACTACAATCCTTCCTACATTATTGAAAATTACTATATCACCCGCCATTCTCTTGCACCTGTATACATTGATTGTGGATTTAACTTGCAAGAATTGTGGATTTCGGTTGGTTCATATCTCGGAAGTACCGAACAACAGAAATACAATTTCGGTTTCATCAACCGGCTTTGAAAACCCGACGGAATCTACGAAGAAACTGTTGGATTTGAAGGAAAAGAAAAAATGGTTGTATACTATTATACAATCTTTTTTCTTGAGTCGTCGGGAAAACTTTTCCTCAGGGGAGGGTGAGTAGTATGAGTCTGAGTCCATTGTGGTTCGTGAATGTTTCGAATCATTATAGAAGACGTGTCGGGTTCTGCTAGAAGACTATCAGGATTTTGTTGGTTTGTTTCGAGGTAGGGTATAGAATGTTTGAAGTATTCTTGGTTCAATACCAACTCTTCTGAAAGACAAGAATACAACGTTCATGTATCACAAGGAATGACCGATCTAAGGCAGAAAACCTGATTTAGATACACAAATTCATCACCGGTTTCTACAGCACAAGCACATACACAATTTGTTGGAAGAACCCGACACGTCTTCTGCTAGTTACTCTTTTCTTCGATTTCAACAAATCTTTCAAGGTCTTAAGTGATGGACAATTGGTTAAAAGATGTAGAAGAGTTTATGTAGAGATCTTTACGTACAAATTGGCATCCTCCTTACGGTTACAAATGAAGTGTTGGGATTCAAGGGTTTATGTCACACCCCCAAAATCCACCACGCGGTGTACCACCGCTCGGAGGCGTGACATGACCAGGATCGAGCCACCAATCATATTGAACAACGTAATTAAGTAAATAAAACCAACCACAATACGATTGGTGACCAAAAGAAAGTAACCGACTTAATGTTAACAGCGGAAGCATAAAACGTAAGTCCAAAACATAAGTTCCATAGTTCATAAGTTTAAAGTCCATTACGTAAGTTTAAATAAGTTCATAAGGGTTAAATATTTAGCACGGGACATAACAGTCCCTATCCCACAACAACATCCTCCTCGTGCAAGCTCCATAAACGTCTAGCGACCTGTAAGGCATGTAACAACGAGTCAACAACAAAGTTGAGTGAGTTCACGGTTGGTTGATTAGTTTTAAGTTGTTTCTGAAAACGTGGTTTTACTTTCGTTGGCTTATTGCCGTGGGGGTTACCCCGTAGTTGAAAGTATGTTTAACCAGTTCCTTTTATTACCCAAACCATATCCATAATCAGTGGGGACTTCCCCATGTGAACCACTAGACCGATATCGACAACTGACGAACAATAGTTGTGCCCTACGTCAATGTTCTATCATCATTGACAGTTTTCCATAGTCCATTAGTACACGCCCGTTCGGACGACACGGTGTGAGGTTTGTTAAACCTAATAGCGCTATTAACTAATGACCCGCTCGCCATTGGCCTCGGCGATTAATTCGATATAAGATGAGGGACTTAATGATAGAGTTTTGTCTAGTAAGTTTTAAGGTTGTTGTCCTACCCAAGGAGGACGAACGTACGTATTCTACCCAAGGAGAACACGCAGGATTAATATTGGCATCCTACCCAAGGAGGATGGCCGTACATATCTTACCTAAGGAGGATATGTAGATTTCATTTTTGTTTCTTAACCCATTCCCAAACCACCGGGAATCCCATGCCTTGTAGAAAGTGTGAACTCACCTCGGTTGCTCAGTTTGACTCTCAAAAATAGCTAACAGTCAAGGTTGGTCAATCATGTCCTAGTATGATTACCACTTAGTTTATTAGTGACTTCAAATAGAGCACAAAGTTCCTACACGTATCTATCACAAAGCATGCATCACTTTAACGGTTTATGCCCATATAAGCTTCCCATCTATTCCCGTTCACAAGCAAACATACGACATTGCACATAACACTTTTATTGGCATATAACATGTTAGATTATTCTCAGATAACTTACCCGACATTTAGACACGCAAATCACTACTTATGTCGTCTCAGCTTTAATCTTCAAAACAGGGCTGTTTTCGGGGATTTTAATAAAATAGTTAACTTATTCCAAAAATTCCCAACTTTTTACAGAAGGTCTTAAACGATCCAAATATTATTGTTTAAAAATCTCGGGATCCAATTCATCACCAATATTTTATAAAAATTCATTTTCCGGACTGCAATCAGATTCATCTTTTTCTGATTGCAGTCCATGGAATAATTTATTTAAAATTCATCGAGAGTCCGATTTACGAAATTATAGTGGGAGAATTACAAATACATCAGTGGTCATCTACTGTACAAATTTCATGAGCTGATTCAACATAGATTTCCAGTTATGACTAAAACTATAACACCCATTTATTGCAGTAAAAACTCAACTTTAGTTGCTGTTACAAAACGGGTCTTTAAAAATAGTAAACGAAGTCCAAAAATTATGATTCTAGTGCCATTAGAACCGTATTTCATAATAACACATTACAGACTCAAGAAAATCAAGTTTTTATTAAATTATGATATGGTTACAGCCAACTGAAGTTGGCTGTAAACACCAACCAGCCCCTGTTTTCAGCTTTTTAATATTCTAATGCGAGTTATATTGGTTCCGTTAACATGTTTAGAGATCAATAACGACATTTAACATCAATATTAGCAAGCAAATCATCAAGTAATCAGCAATATATCAAAACAACTTCATACTAACATTATTACATCATGTTTCATCTTTTTAATGTTCTTGTTTCTTTAGTGATTTGAACATACTAAACATACTACAACTTGTAACCAAGAAACAAGATGAACAAGGGTGTACAAGTAACTTACTACTAGCACAAGGCTAGGGATGAATCTCTTAGAAAAGATGAAGAAAAATGATGGTGAAAAGCAATGTATGAAGCTCCTTAGTGATCTACACTTCAAGCACCTTTGAACCTTCTTCCAACACTTGAATGAAACTTAAATGAAAGATGAATGTGGTGGTGAAGTGGTGGTGATGGTGGCGGTTAAGGGTGTGACCGAGAGAGGGAGAGAGAGAGATGAGAGATGAGGGTGAATCTATGGAATGATATGGAAGTGTTGTGAAGCCATACTTATAATCTTTCCTAATATCTTGTTCATCATAGCAAGCAAACAATCCAAAAAAAATAGATGATAAATCTTTGAAGGCATGGTGGGGATTTTTGTGGGTCCACTTGGGACCGAAATCGGTTATGGGGAGGGGGTAATTGTAATTTTTATGGAGTCTAGATCTTATACAATCCAATAACCAAGATCTTCAAAGATCTCTAGTATCTAAGGCCATATCTTGCCTATCTAATAAAATCAAACCAAATCCAATGAGATCATGGAAGGATTTAAGAAGATTTATAAAAATCTTGGGGTGGGCCATGCTTCATGACCGTAAGTCATGTATGGGGGGGGGGGGGTTAAGTGAAAGTTTTTGTTAGTAATTGGTAAACATAAGTTAAAGTCCAAGTATATACTTACATATGTTAGTTGGTGGATATTTAGGGGGTGTTATGGTGCACGGGGATCACGACAAGCCAAGAAATAATTAAACAATGTGTTTGGCAAAATTTTAGTGTCCCGGTTAATGTCCGGTTGTTCGGTTAAATACCGTTTCGTTAAAGTGTTTAATTATTCCGTAAGGTGTCTTATATATATATTTTTGTAACATTTTTAATTCTTAACACATAGGAAAGCATACAGGACCATTTAGTCAATTTTCTGCATATGACTAGTATGTTAACAAGCACATGTAAGTATAACATAGAACTCAGAAAGTAGTTAAATGATTCAGTACAGTCATCAAGCACTTTAATTAACGTTTAATTAATCGTACGGATACATGAAATTACGAGGGTTGTCACATTCTCCCCCTGTTAAGAAAATTCCGTCCCGAAATTTAGTGCGTGGTTATTGAGGAAGCTAGTTAAGTTGCGTTGGTTTCCTGGTTTTTCTGGGGTGTCACATCATCCCCCAGTTGATTTGGAATTTCGTCCCGAAATTCTGCAGTAGCTTCAGCCTCAGTAGTGGTTGCATTTTTCTTAAACAGCTGGGGGTACTTGAGTTTCATTTGGTCTTCTCGTTCCCAGGTATACTCTGGGCCACGGCAGGAATCCCAACGAACTCGGACGAAAGGTATCCTGGTACGCTTGAGAATCTTAACATCTCGATCAGTAATCTCTACTGGTTCCTCGATGAATCGCAGCTGGTCGTCGATAGTGAGCTCCTTGAGAGGAACTATGAGGGTCTCATCTGACAGACACTTCTTCAGATTCGACACGTGGAAAACATTGTGAACTCCGCTGAGTTCTGTCGGTAGATTCAGCCTGTAGGCCACCTTGCCAATCTTCTCAATGATTTCAAAGGGTCCAACGTATCGCGGGTTGAGTTTGCCTCGTTTGCCAAAACGTACTACACCTTTCCAAGGTGAGACTTTGAGTAGCACTCGATCCCCAACCTAGAACTCGAGTGGCTTTCTTCGCTTATCAGCATAGCTTTTCTGACGGTCACGAGCTGCTGCCATTCGTTGCCGTATCTGAGCAATTCTCTCGGTTGTATCTACTACAAGTTCTGGGCCTGTGATTTGGCTGTCGCCAACCTCTGCCCAACAGAGAGGTGATCGGCACTTTCGTCCGTATAATGCCTCAAACGGGGCGGCTTGTATGCTGGTGTGGTAGCTGTTGTTATATGAAAACTCCACTAGTGGGAGGTGCTTTTCCCAGCCATTACCAAAATCGATTACACATGCCCTAAGCATGTCTTCAAGGGTCTGGATGGTGCGTTCAGATTGCCCATCCGTCTGTGGGTGATAAGCGGTGCTCATATCTAAACGTGAGCCGAAAGACTTATGCATGGCTTGCCACAATTCAGAAGTAAAACGCGCGTCGCGATCAGAAATGATGGAGGTTGGCACTCCGTGCCTTGATACTACTTCCTTTAGGTAGATGTCTGCTAGAGTAGAAAACTTACCCGTTTCCTTGATAGCCAGAAAATGTGCAGACTTGGTCAGTCGATCCACGATCACCCAAATGGTGTCATTTCCACGTTGAGATCTAGGAAGGCCTGTAACGAAATCCATGGAAATTTGCTCCCATTTCCATGTCGGGATCTCTGGTTATTGAAGTAGGCCTGATGGTTTCTGATATTCGGTCTTGACTCTCGCACAAGTCAAGCATTTGCTAACGTAGGTTGCTATGTGGGCTTTCATACCAGGCCACCAGTACGTAGTCTTGAGATCGTGGTACATCTTATCCGAGCCAGGATGTACCGAATAACGAAACTTGTGCGCTTCGTCCATCACAAGCTTGCGTAGGTCTCCATACAGTGGAACCCAGATGCGTCCGTTTACATAGTAAGTGCCGTCTTCCTTTTGTTCTAACCATTTCCTTGATCCTCGTAGGGACTCAGCCCTGATGTTTTCTGCTTTCCATGCTTCAACCTGAGCATCGCGAATCTGAGCAGGAAGACTAGATTGGATGGTAAGTTGTAACGCTCGCACACGTTTAGGTATAGTGTCTTTTCGACTGAGGGCGTCGGCCACAACATTGGCTTTGCCTGGATGGTATTTGATTGCGCATTCATAATCATTCAAGAGTTCGACCCATCGGCGTTGTCGCATGTTTAATTCCTTTTGCTTGAAGATATGCTCGAGACTCCTGTGATCGGTGTAAATGGTGCACTTGGTACCGTACATGTAATGTCTCCATATCTTAAGTGCGAAGACAACTGCTCCCAATTCCAGGTCGTGCGTAGTGTAGTTCCTTTCGTGAACTTTAAGTTGGCGTGATGCGTAGGCAATGACCTTGTCACGTTACATCAACACGCAACCAAGTCCTTGGATGGAAGCGTCGCAATAAACCACAAAATCATCTGTGCCTTTAGGCAATGAGAGGATAGGCGCGCTACAAAGTCTATCTTTTAAGTGTTGGAATGCGGACTACTGTGCATCACCCCAACGATAGGTGACACTCTTCTGAGTCAATGAAGTGAGAGGTTGCACAATCTTTGAGAAGTCCTTGATAAACCTTCTGTAATATCCTGCCAAACCCAAGAATTGGTGGATTTCTGTGGGTGTACGGGGTGCAGGCCAGTTCTTGATCGAGTCAACCTTGGATGGATCAACATGAATCCCATCCTTGTTTACTACGTGGCCTAGAAAATGGACTTCGCGAAGCCAGAAGTCACATTTCGAAAATTTAGCATACAGTTGCTCTGCTCGAAGAAGTTCCAGCATAAGTCGTAGATGCTGCTCGTGTTCCTCCTGACTCTTAGAATAGATCAGGATGTCGTCGATGAAAATAATAACGAACTTATCCAGGGAAGGTTTGCATACTCGGTTCATGAGATCCATGAAGACCGCTGGTGCATTCGTCAACCCGAAAGGCATAACTAGAAACTCGTAATGCCCATAACGAGTTCTAAACGCTGTTTTGGAGACGTCCTCCTTTCGGACTCTCAGTTGATGGTAACCTGACCTCAGGTCAATCTTGGAATAGAAACTCGACCCTTGCAACTGGTCGAATAAGTCATCAATGCGTGGAGGAGGATAACGATTCTTTACTGTCACTTTGTTGAGTTCGCGGTAGTCAATACACATTCTGAAGGTACCGTCTTTCTTCTTCACAAACAAGACTGGAGCTCCCCAGGGCGAAGAGCTAGGACGTATGAAACCCTTTTCCAAGAGTTCTTGTAATTGCGTGGACAGTTCTTCAAGTTCTGACGGAGCTAGTCGATAAGGTGCACGAGCTATTGGTGCTGCTCCAGGAGCTAGCTCGATTTGAAACTCGACTTGTCGATGAGGCGGAAGACCAGGTAGTTCCTTAGGAAATACCTCAGGAAAATCGCGCACAATAGGAATATCTTCAATTCTCTTCTCTTCCGTTGATGTGTCAGTAACGAGTGCTAGAATGGCAGTGTGGCCCTTTCGCAAACACTTCTGGGCCTTAAGGAAAGAGATAATGCCTACGACAGCACCACTCTTATCGCCATGAATCACGAGAGGTTTTTCACCAGAACGAGGAATGCGGACGATCTTCTCGTTGCAAACAATCTCCGCTTGATGATGAGATAGTCAATCCATCCCAATGATAACGTCAAAACTACCCAGAACAATAGGAATGAGGTCGATAGAAAAGGTCTGATCGGCAAGTACAAGCTTGCAACCCTTAACTACATGCGTAGCCTCTAAACTTTTACCATTTGCTAACTCTACGATGTGCTTGGTGTTTTAAGGGTAATGGGGTACGCTTAAGCACCTGACTAACTCTTAGGAACACATATCTAACATCGGCACCCGAATCAACTAAAATAGAAACAAAGGAATTGTCTGGTGGGAACTTACCTGCCACAACGTTGGGGTTGTTTCTTTCTTCCTTTTGTCCATTCAGGAACTCATGCTCACCAGTCCGGCGGTTATCCTTATTGTCTCCGTTATTGTTCCCGTTGCCCTGGTTGCCGCTGTTGTCACGATTCTGTCTCATCTACGGACAGTTCCTCTTGAAGTGATTTTCAGCACCACATCGAAAACACCCCTTCTTGCTACCCTGTTGCTGCTGCTGGTTCCGGTTTGTAGGATATGGGCTCCTGCAGTCTCTAGCCATATGTCCCATCTTCTTGCACCGATGACAACACGATCCCGCACATGACCCGCTGTGGTGCCGTTGGCACTTGTGGCATCTTGGTTTATTCCCTAGGTATCCCCCCTGATTTTGGTAGTTCAGCCCGGGTTTCCTGTGCGGTTCCTGTTGTATAGAGCTAGGACCCTCACCTTGGTGATCACCTTAAATATACTTGTTACTAATAAGAGCATTTGCATTGGAAGAGTTACGCTTGGGCAACTTACCCTCTTCCACCGCCTGATCGGTGAGTTGGTGCGCCAAACGAACGACTTGCTGGATTGTGGGAAGGTTGGCCGCAATTACAGACCCTTGGATTTTCGGGACTAAGCCACTAAGGTATAGCTTGATTCGTCTAGGTATGGGTTGTGACATGTTAGGGCATAAGGCAGCCAAGTCGTTGGACCTCTTGGTGTACGCCTCAATCTCTGATCCTTCCATCTTCAAACCATAATACTCTATTTCAAGTTCCAGAATGTCGTCCAGGTGGCAGAATTCTTCCTTAATCCAATCCTTGAAGTCGCTCCAGAGGGTGGCATTCGCGTCTGCCAACCCGAGCATCTGAACTTGTGCGTTCCACCAAGAATACGCTTTCCTCTGCAACATGCCGGTAGTGTACTTTACTCGTTTGCTGGCAAGGCTTTCACTTTCTTCGAATGTATATTCGATTCTATGGATCCAGTGTAGAAGGCCAATTGCCCCTCTAGTGCCGTCGAAAGTGGGAGGTTTGCACTCCAAGAACGCCTTGAGGGTGCCTATGCGCGTTTGAGGGTGCATGGGTTGACTCCATGTTTGGGTTGCTAAGGCTTCAGCAATCCGTTCATTAATCAAGGTCATCAGCTGACCCTGGGTCATGTCGAGATGTCCACTCATGATCTTCACTTCGAAGGAACAGACGTAAGAAAGGTGTCGCAAGGTGCGTAAGTGTGGAGTGACAGAAGAGAGTAAGCACACAAGGTTCAATTAGCAGTTATCACATTAACTAATGCATACCATGAATAATTGTAACAACTCTCATCAAAAAGTACTATTTATTATTTTAATTTGACAAAAAGGAAACCCTAATTGAGAAACCCAAGTGATTCTGCATAATCCCTAAGATTTTCAGAACATTTGGAATCAGGATCAGGGCCCCTAAAACTCAAGGGGGTATTCCCTAATTTGAAATTATCCTTCGAAAACTATTGTAAAACACGTATCTGTGAAAATTTCCGACTCACCAAGGCTATACTAGACACGAGGCTACCCTAGGCTAGGGGGTATGCCCCGCGACACGCGACAGAAACGGAGACACCCTCCGCGACACGCGGGGGGACCAATTTTCAAGTATAAATAGTAGAGTCTGGGACTTGACATTCTGTGTTAATTCGACGTAAAAACTCAAAACGTACGCTGAATTATAGTATAATCACTACAAAACACACACGATTCACGAAGTGCTGCCGCAATTCAGGGTAATAACTCGATCGCTGCTACGATTCAATGTCCGATTGATTAAACTATCCAATGGATGTTTAAGTGCTGCCCACATTAGGGTTTATGCTTTGTCATTCGTTGTTAATTCAATGGATGTTTAAGTATCGCACTTTGTCATTCGTTGTGAGGGTTAATCTCGTGAGTTATCGTAAATGCTGTATTAAGTTACTAACCTAGTTTGTGTGCATGATTATTTAAACTAGGTTATCAAGGCTAATCAGTAGGCTAAGCTCTATTCAAATTAAATCTGCAATGTGAGTCATTCTCTTTTTATCAAAGTACTTTCTTAAATATTTTCAAAGTTATAATTACAGTGATTAAGTTTATGTAATCACCAAGTTATAGCCGGTATGTGGGGTTTTGTATACATTACTTGATAATCTTCACCATTGGACAACGGGTTAGCCAAGGGGTGATATGACCATAGTCACAGACACCATTGGACAACAGGAGGGCCAATGGGTCGAGTGACAAATACTGTGGATAGTTGGTTGATATCTGAAACATTGTAATCTCTCTTAATACTGTAAATTATAACAAACGAGTCGTTTTAGTAAATAGAATGATTCACTCAGTATTTCCCGCTGACAAAACCTTTTTCAAACATGTTTCAGGTGATCTGTTGTGATCCAGGAAAAGTGCCGTGAAGCACTACCAGCTTAAGGAAGTGGCTCAGTATAAAAATAAGGAAACATGTTTTATAAAATAAAAGATTTCTTTGTGAAATCTCAAGATTGTATATTACTGGGTTTTATCCCGAGTTGTGAAATAAAATAATCGGGAAATATTTCAGTTTTTAAAAGATCCTGAAGAAACTTCCGCTGTTAAATAAATACCACGGGATTTTCTGTCCCGCGGCTCCTGAAACGGGTTAAACCGGGTCGGGGGCCGTGATAGAAAAAGGTGGTATCAGAGCCACTTATTTAAGCGTATTAAGTATTTAGAAATACTTAATTTTTACTGATTGCCAATTATGTGATTATGTGTTTTATTAACTGATTATTTGTTAGTTACAGTATGGGTAAACAAAAGCTGTCAAACATCTATCTTAAACTAGATAGGTCATCCAACGAGAAGGGAAGTTCATCCCAAACAAAACCTTATGTAATTCCTGAAGAAGGAATATTTATCCATAAAGCACAGTATGAAGAACCACTTTCTCCTAGTAAAAGAAGTCTGATTATTAGAAAAAGTAAGGAGGAAATAAAGAAATCTCGAGAGAAGAAAGTTAAACAGAAAACCCAGGAATTAACCAGTAAAACACCTTGGGAGGACAAATTAGATGAGAAATGGGCAGATCTTTATATGCTAGCTACTGTAGCAGTAAATGCAAATCTCTAATTATTTTAAAATCAAGTTTTAGCACCTACAGTCCAGAAATCTTATTCAGTAAATAAATAAATTTACAATAAAAACCTTGTGTGTTTTAAATTTTCATTTGTTTTGTATTTACCCAGTATGAAATAATATTTAAAAGATTTCCTATGAAAATTTTGTTATACATTAGTAATTGTGTGTATTTTGCATAACAGCATGAGTGACTTGTCTGACGCCCTTCAAAACCTAAATCTCTATCCAGTAAAAATAGAGGTTTCCCGAGATTTCAATAGGTATATACCAGACATAGAAGAACCTGTTGAATTCAATGCTTCACCACCTCCAGAGAAACCTAAACCCAAGAAGAGGAGGAGATTTGTGGGATGGAGACGTGTGCGTAGGAGGAAGCCTACAACCAGAAAATTCCTAAAATAGAAAATCCTTTAGACAAAGGAAAAGGGGTTGAAGTCAGTGAAGGTTTTAGGTCATTGGAAATGAAATTGGGAGAAGATTCTAGGCCACCAGGAATGGAATATGGAGGAAGTTCTAGGCAAATCCAGAGGGAAGTCGGAGAAAGTTCTAGACAGGTGGAGGAGTTACCTTTTCAGGAGGAATTAGATCGGGCATTAGCAAGCTGTGATGTTGTCAGGCCAATTAATAATAATATGTACCCTACTATTGAAAATCAACTACCAATAAACTTAGAACCAGCAATTCCAGACCCTATAATCCATACTCAACCTCTGGGGATAGACGAATGGTGGACAAATGATTGGCAGTTCCAAAACCTAATCAATAGTCCTTATTCCTTTCTTCCTCAGTTTGACCCGGAACCATTACCAAATCCACCCATGAGTAACGAGAATTTAGCAGAACTCCGCCATTTTGGCGAAGAGTTAATGGATGCGGGAAATAGAATCCGAGAGATAGGGGACAAATTGCCTGGAAGTATGATGAAAGGGAACTTCGTTTTTAGGAAGACAAGTGACGAGAGATAGTGGAGTAGTGAAATTGTGGTTGTGTAATAGTAAAAGTAATAATAAAACCAGTTTGTAAAATAATTACAAATGAAACTTTTAAGATATTTGTGTGTAGGGATGCATATTATAAAAGATATAAAATGAAATCGAGAAATCGATAGTTTTGACTCTATGTGTATTATGAAATTTGTTTGATTGTTGTGTATAATTGTTATTTATTCGATACTAATAAATTATATATGTTAATTATCAGATGGCAAATATTGGTAATGAACCAGAAAATGAGGTTAATCAATCTGAACAACACCCGGGAGATCAATATATGACTAGGCAAGATATAGAAAATATCGTTGCTCAAGGAATAGCCAATGTTATTCCAGCAATAGTAGCTGCTGTCCAGAAACCTGTAGAACCTCAACAAATCATTCCGAGTAAACGTATTTCTGAAGATAACTTCAGTAATAGCGTAAATGGAGGCGGTAATCATATTAATTAAGATAATGAACCACGGCAAGCTCCGCTCCCTAAGAAAATGAAAACTGCAACGCCTGGTTGCACTTTCAAAGAATTTCTTGCTTGTAAACCCACGGAATTTGCAGGCAATGAAGGAGCAACTGCGGCACTGCGTTGGTTAGAGAAAACCGAAGCAGTGATTGCAATAAGTAAATGTGACAAAGACGACAAGGTCATGTATGCGTCAAATCTTTTCAAAGAAGGGGCGCTAGAATGGTGGAACACAGTGTTACAAGCTAAAGGGAGAACTATGGCTTATGCCATGAACTGGGAAGAATTTAAGAATCTTGTAGAAAGAAAATTCTGTCCCGAGTACGAAAAAGAACAAATGACAAATAAGTTCCTAAATCATCGTATGATAGGTGTAGATTGTCGCGGTTATACTTCGACATTCTTTGAATATGCTAGAGTGGTAGCAACACTGGCTTCGCCAGAACCGGTACTCATTTCTCGCTATATTTGGGGACTAATTAGCGAAATCCGTAACATTGTTAAAGCTGCGAGACCTCGTACTATTGACGATGCTGTGGAACTAGCTAACACCCTAACCGACGAACTGGTGCGCACGAGAGATGAAGACAGGAAGAAAGAATTGGCTCAGAAAATTACCCAGGGATTTCGTACGGGTAATAATAGCAACTTCAAGAGAAGAGGAACAGGGCAACCCTCAAATCCGCCATTCTGCAGAAATTGCAAAAGGAAACATTTTGGAAGATGTAATATAATTTGCAACTTTTGCAAAATGGCAGGACATCGTGAAGAAAACTGTAGGAAGAAATCCACAATTTGTTACAATTGTGGAGAAACTGGATATTTCAGGCCAGATTGCCCGAAATTGGTCAAACCAGCAGACAACAAAGCTAAACCAGCTGATGGAGCTACCAAGAAGAATGTTTGAGCCTTTCAGTTAACAACTCAGGAGGCTGAGCTAATCCCAGATGTGATAGCTGGTACGTTCTTAGTTCACAACATTTACGCCAAAGTATTATTTGACTCTGGTGCAAACCAAAGTTTTATAAATACTTCATTCTGTCAAACTCTTAATTTACCTTTAACCAGTATTAGGCATATTTTGACAGTCGAAACGGCAGACGGAAATTCAGTTAAAATAGATAAAGTTTTGCAGGAAGGAAATATAGAACTTTTAGGACATAAATTCTCTGCAAACTTATTGCCTATGAATTTAGCCGAATTTGATGTTGTGTTAGGAATGGATTGGTTAGTAGCCAACCATGCTCGAATCCTTTGTGATAAAAACTCTATAGAAATTCAGACACCTACTGGGGAAATTATCACAATTACAGGAAATAAACCACGTAAACCCATGAAGTTCATATCAGTAATGAAAGTTGCTAATTATGAACGAAAACAAGGAATAGTATATATGATTTCAGTAATCATTAGTACTAAGGGTAAAAAACTTAAGGAAATTCTTGTAGTCTCAGAATATCCAGATGTATTCCCAGAAGAGTTACCGGGATTACCACCAGATAGGGAAGTAGAATTTAGGATTCATCTAATTCCAGGAACTACACCGATAGCCAAGGCACCTTATCGGTTAGCACCCACAGAAATGTTAGAACTGAAAAAGCAATTAGATGAATTACTAAGTAAAGGATTCATACAACCTAGTTCATCTCCTTGGGGAGCACCAATGTTATTTGTTAAGAAAAAGGATGGTTCAATGAGAATGTGTATCGATTATAGAGAATTAAATAAGGTTACAATTAAGAATCGATACCCATTACCTAGGATTGATGATCTGTTTGATCAACTTCAAGGAGCTAGATATTTTTCTAAGATAGACTTACGCTCCGGATATCATCAATTGAAGGTACAAGAAGAAGACATACCTAAGACTGCTTTCAGAACTAGGTATGGTCATTACGAGTTTACAGTCATGCCCTTTGGGTTAACGAATGCACCTGCTGCATTCATGGACATGATGAATAGGATCTGTAAACCATATTTGGATAAATTTGTAATTGTCTTCATAGATGATATACTTATTTATTCAAAAAGTCAGACAGAACATTGTGAGCACTTGCATGCACTCTTAACTTTGTTAAGAAAAGAAAAGCTTTATGCCAAATTCTCGAAATGTGAATTTTGGCTAAAGGAAGTGCAATTTCTAGGACACATGGTGAATCACGAAGGTATTCACGTAGATCCTGCTAAGATAGAGGCAATTACCAATTGGAAGGTTCCACAAACAGCAATGGAAATTAGAAGTTTTATAGGTTTAGCTGGGTACTATAGACGGTTTATTAAGGATTTTTCCAAGATAGTTGTACCATTAACTAAGCTAACCTGTAAAGCAGTTAAGTTTGAATGGGGATCTAAACAAGAAGAAGCTTTTAGGATTTTGAAGCAGAAATTAACAAATGCTCCAATCTTAGCCTTACCAGAAGGAACTGAAGATTTTGAAGTATATTGTGATGCTTCAAAACTAGGATATGGATGTGTGCTTATGCAATGCAAAAAGGTGATTGCATATGCTTCAAGGCAATTGAAAAAGCACGAAGAAAACTATACAACTCATGATTTAGAATTAGGAGCCGTAATTTTTGCCCTTAAGATTTGGAGACATTATCTGTATGGAAGTAAATTTACTGTTTATACAAATCATAAAAGTTTAAGATATATATTTGGGCAAAAAGAGTTAAACATGAGGCAAAGGAGATGGATGGAAATCCTAAGTGACTACGACTGTGATATTCAGTATCACGAAGGAAAGGCAAATGTAGTTGCAGATGCTTTAAGTCGTAAGTACCATGAGAAACAACGGCGAGTTCGTGCTCTTAGATTAAATCTACAATTAGATTTAACAGAACAGTTAAGGAAGGTTCAGGAAACAGCAATCAAGGATGATGCTGAAGGAATGAAAGGACGAATAAAAGAATTAGAGCAAGGAGTGGATGGAATTTGGAGATTCCACAAAAGTAGAATTTGGGTACCTAAGCAGGGAAACTTAAGATATAAAATTTTAGAAGAAGCCCATAAATCTAGGTACACTATGCACCCAGGAAACAATAAGATGTACCAAGATTTAAGAAATAACTTTTGGTGGATAGGAATGAAAAAGGATATAGCTAGATATATTTCTAAGTGTCTTACTTGTTCACAAGTTAAGGCAGAACATCAGAAACCTTCAGGTCTACTACAACAATTAGAAATGCCTGTATGGAAATGGAAACTCATAACAATGGATTTTGTTACTAAGTTACCCAAAACAAGAAAAGGTAATGATGCGATTTGGGTAATTGTAGATGGGTTAACCAAATCTGCTCACTTTCTACCAATGAAAGAAATCTTTAGTATGGAAAGGTTGGCAAAATTGTATGTAGATGAAGTCGTATCCTCACATGGAGTTCCACTCTCCATTGTTTTGGATAGGGATAGTCGTTTTACTTCTCATTTCTGGAAAAGTTTCCAAGAAGCTATGGGAACTCGACTAAATTTAAGCACTGCATATCATCCTCAAACAGACGGGCAAAGTGAAAGGACGATCCAAACTTTAGAAGACATGCTCCGAGCATGTGTAATAGATTTTGGTGGAAATTGGGACGATCACTTACCTCTGATCGAATTCTCCTATAACAATAGTTATCATTCAAGTATTGAAACTGCCCCATTCGAAGCATTGTATGGAAGAAAATGCAGAACTCCAGTTTGTTGGGCAGAAATAGGAGAAAGTCAATTGCCAGGTCATGAAATAGTGCAAGAGATAACCGACAAGATTACTCAAATCAAAGAAAGGCTGAAGACTGCTCGAGATCGTCAGAAAAGTTATGCAGACAATAGATGCAAGCCATTAGAATTCCAAGTTGGAGACAAAGTACTGTTGAAAGTTTCTCCTTGGAAGGGAGTTGTTCGATTCGGTAAGAAAGGAAAGCTAAGTCCCAGATACGTAGGACCATTTCCAGTAATCCAACGTATAGGACCAGTTGCTTATCGTTTACAACTACCTGAAGAATTAGCTGGAGTACACGATGTATTTCATGTATCCAATCTCAAGAAATGCCTATCAGACGAATCACTGGTAGTATCTCTTCGAGATATAGAAGTAAATGAAAAGTTAAAATTTGTTGAAAAACCTCTTCAAATTGAGGATCGAAAGATCAAGTTTTTCAAGCACAAGCGACTAGTTTTAGTCAAAGTCAAATGGGATTCAAAGAGAGGAGCTGAATATACTTGGGAGCTGGAATCAGAAATGAAGCGAAAGTATCCTCATTTATTCCAGTAAATCTCGAGGACGAGATTTTTATTAAGGTGGGGAGAATGTAACAACTCTCATCAAAAAGTACTATTTATTATTTTAATTTGACAAAAAGGAAACCCTAATTGAGAAACCCAAGTGATTCTGCATAATCCCTAAAATTTTCAGAACATTTGGAATCAGGATCAGGGCCCCTAAAACTCAAGGGGGGTATTCCCTAATTTGAAATTATCCTTCGAAAACTATTGTAAAACACGTATCTGTGAAAATTTCCGACTCACCAAGGCTATACTAGACACGAGGCTACCCTAGGCTAGGGGGTATGCCCCGCGACACGCGACAGAAACGGAGACACCCTCCGCGACACGCGGGGGGACCAATTTTCAAGTATAAATAGTAGAGTCTGGGAATTGACATTCTTTGTTAATTCGACATAAAAACTCAAAACGTACGCTGAATTATAGTATAATCACTACAAAACACACACGATTCACGAAGTGCTGCCGCAATTCAGGGTAATAACTCGATCGCTGCTACGATTCAATGTCCGATTGATTAAACTATCCAATGGATGTTTAAGTGCTGCCCACATTAGGGTTTATGCTTTGTCATTCGTTGTTAATTCAATGGATGTTTAAGTATCGCACTTTGTCATTCGTTGTGAGGGTTAATCTCGTGAGTTATCGTAAATGTTGTATTAAGTTACTAACCTAGTTTGTGTGCATGATTATCTAAACTAGGTTATCAAGGCTAATCAGTAGGCTAAGCTCTATTCAAATTAAATCTGCAATGTGAGTCATTCTCTTTTTATCAAAGTACTTTCTTAAATATTTTCAAAGTTATAATTACAGTGATTAAGTTTATGTAATCACCAAGTTATAGCCGGTATGTGGGGTTTTGTATACATTACTTGATAATCTTCACCATTGGACAACGGGTTAGCCAAGGGGTGATATGACCATAGTCACAGACACCATTGGACAACATGAGGGCCAATGGGTCGAGTGACAAATACTGTGGATAGTTGGTTGATATCTGAAACATTGTAATATCTCTTAATACTGTAAATTATAACAAACGAGTCGTTTTAGTAAATAGAATGATTCACTCAGTATTTCCCGCTGACAAAACCTTTTTCAAACATGTTTCAGGTGATCTGTTGTGATCCAGGAAAAGTGCCGTGAAGCACTACCAGCTTAAGGAAGTGGCTCAGTATAAAAATAAGGAAACATGTTTTATAAAATAAAAGATTTCTTTGTGAAATCTCAAGATTGTATATTACCGGGTTTTATCCCGAGTTGTGAAATAAAATAATCGGGAAATATTTCAGTTTTTAAAAGATCCTGAAGAAACTTCCGCTGTTAAATAAATACCACGGGATTTTCTGTCCCGCGGCTCCTGAAACGGGTTAAACCGGGTCGGGGGCCGTGACAATAATGTACCATGTAACTAACAAGTAGGTAATATAAACATAAATCATATCACCTAGGATGTTGAGTCTTGCACGTGGAGCGAAGCGTCGTTGTGGATCGTTGAGCACTGTACCGGATATAGTATGGTTTTGTCAAAAAAACTTTTCCCCTTTTAAAACCAAGTTCACTATAACCAATGGCTCTGATACCGATCTGTCACACCCCCAAAATCCAACACGCGGAGTACCACCGCTCGGAGGCGTGACATGACCAGGATCGAGCCACCAATCATATTGAACAACGTAATTAAGTAAATAAAACCAACCACAATACGATTGGTGACCAAAAGAAAGTAACCGACTTAATGTTAACTGCGGAAGCATAAAACGTATGTCCAAAACATAAGTTCCATAGTTCATAAGTTTAAAGTCCATTACCTAAGTTTAAATAAGTTCATAAGGGTTAAATATTTAGTACGGGACATAACAGTCCCTATCCCACAACCACCTCCTCCTCGTGCAAGCTCCATAAGCGTCTAGCGACCTGTAAGACATGTAAGAACGAGTCAACAACAAAGTTGAGTGAGTTCACGGTTGGTTGATTAGTTTTAAGTTGTTTCTGAAAACGTGGTTTTACTTTCGTTGGCTTATTGCCGTGGGGGTTACCCCGTAGTTGAAAGTATGTTTAACCAGTTCCTTTTATTACCCAAACCATATCCATAATCAGTGGGGACTTCCCCATGTGAACCACTAGACCGATATCGACAACTGACGAACAATAGTTGTGCCCTACGTCAATGTTCTATCATCATTGACAGTTTTCCATAGTCCATTAGTACACGCCCGTTCGGACGACACGGTGTGAGGTTTGTTAAACCTAATAGCGCTATTAACTAATGACCCGCTCGCCATTGGCCTCGGCGATTAAGTCGATATAAGATGAGGGACTTAATGATAGAGTTTTGTCTAGTAAGTTTTAAGGTTGTTGTCCTACCCAAGGAGGACGAACGTACGTATTCTACCCAAGGAGAACACGCAGGATTAATATTGGCATCCTACCCAAGGAGGATGGCCGTACATATCTTACCTAAGGAGGATATGTAGATTCCATTTTTGTTTCTTAACCCATTCCCAAACCACCGGGAATCCCATGCCTTGTAGAAAGTGTGAACTCACCTCGGTTGCTCGGTTTGACTCTCAAAAATAGCTAACAATCAAGGTCGGTCAATCACGTCCTAGTATGATTACCACTTAGTTTATTAGTGACTTCAAATAAAGCACAAAGTTCCTACACGTATCTATCACATAACATGCATCACTTTAACGGTTTATGCCCATATAAGCTTCCCATCTATTCCCGTTCACAAGCAAACATACGACATTGCACATAACACTTTTATTGGCATATAACATGTTAGATTATTCTCAGATAACTTACCCGACATTTAGACACGCAAATCACTACTTATGTCGTCTCAGCTTTAATCTTCAAAACAGGGCTATTTTCGGGGATTTTAATAAAATAGTTAACTTATTCCAAAAATTCCCAACTTTTTACAGAAGGTCTTAAACGATCCAAATATTATTGTTTAAAAATCTCGGGATCCAATTCATCACCAATATTTTATAAAAATTCATTTTCCGGACTGCAATCAGATTCATCTTTTTCTGATTGCAGTCCACGGAATAATTTATTTAAAATTCATCGAGAGTCCGATTTACGAAATTATAGTGGGAGAATTACAAATACATCAGTGGTCATCTACTGTACAAATTTCATGAGCTGATTCAACATAGATTTCCAGTTATGACTAAAACTATAACACCCATTTATTGCAGTAAAAACTCAACTTTAGTTGCTGTTACAAAACGGGTCTTTAAAAATAGTAAACGAAGTCCAAAAATTATGATTCTAGTGCCATTAGAACCGTATTTCATAATAACACATTACAGACTCAAGAAAATCAAGTTTTTATTAAATTATGATATGGTTACAGCCAACTGAAGTTGGCTGTAAACACCAACCAGCCCCTGTTTTCAGCTTTTTAATATTCTAATGCGAGTTATATTGGTTCCGTTAACATGTTTAGAGATCAATAACGACATTTAACATCAATATTAGCAAGCAAATCATCAAGTAATCAGCAATATATCAAAACAACTTCATACTAACATTATTACATCATGTTTCATCTTTTTAATGTTCTTGTTTCTTTAGTGATTTGAACATACTAAACATACTACAACTTGTAACCAAGAAACAAGATGAACAAGGGTGTACAAGTAACTTACTACTAGCACAAGGCTAGGGATGAATCTCTTAGAAAAGATGAAGAAAAATGATGGTGAAAAGCAATGTATGAAGCTCCTTAGTGATCTACACTTCAAGCACCTTTGAACCTTCTTCCAACACTTGAATGAAACTTAAATGAAAGATGAATGTGGTGGTGAAGTGGTGGTGATGGTGGCGGTTAAGGGTGTGACCGAGAGAGGGAGAGAGAGAGATGAGAGATGAGGGTGAATCTATGGAATGATATGGAAGTGTTGTGAAGCCATACTTATAATCTTTCCTAATATCTTGTTCATCATAGCAAGCAAACAATCCAAAAAAAATAGATGATAAATCTTTGAAGGCATGGTGGGGATTTTTGTGGGTCCACTTGGGACCGAAATCGGTTATGGGGAGGGGGTAATTGTAATTTTTATGGAGTCTAGATCTTATACAATCCAATAACCAAGATCTTCAAAGATCTCTAGTATCTAAGGCCATATCTTGCCTATCTAATAAAATCAAACCAAATCCAATGAGATCATGGAAGGATTTAAGAAGATTTATAAAAATCTTGGGGTGGGCCATGCTTCATGACCGTAAGTCATGTATGGGGGGGGGGGGGGTTAAGTGAAAGTTTTTGTTAGTAATTGGTAAACATAAGTTAAAGTCCAAGTATATACTTACATATGTTAGTTGGTGGATATTTAGGGGGTGTTATGGTGCACGGGGATCACGACAAGCCAAGAAATAATTAAACAATGTGTTTGGCAAAATTTTAGTGTCCCGGTTAATGTCCGGTTGTTCGGTTAAATACCGTTTCGTTAAAGTGTTTAATTATTCCGTAAGGTGTCTTATATATATATTTTTGTAACATTTTTAATTCTTAACACATAGGAAAGCATACAGGACCATTTAGTCAATTTTCTGCATATGACTAGTATGTTAACAAGCACATGTAAGTATAACATAGAACTCAGAAAGTAGTTAAATGATTCAGCACAGTCATCAAGCACTTTAATTAACATTTAATTAATCGTACGGATACATGAAATTACGAGGGTTGTCACAGTTTATGAGTAAAAGATGTTAGTTTCTTGACAGTATGGTTTCTCGACATATGAAGTATTATCTGTCCTTGTTACCTCTTCGGTTGGTAAAAGACATAGGATGGTTTCTAATACAGGCTATTTGCCTGTTGTGGTTGATTTATAGGAGGAGGTTATGAAACGAATATATGTTTATGCAAATTCCCAACATCCTTGCTTTATTCTCTTTAATCTATTAGAACGATCCTTGTCTTGAGAACCTGATTCTGATTTAAACAATGGAATTTGTGGATCAACAGAAATAACTGAAAATAACTCGCCATTCTCTTGCACCTGTATATGTTGATTGTGGATTTAACTTGCAAGAATTGTGTCCGTCGCATGATAGAAGACGTGTCGGGTTCTGCTAGAAGACTATCAGGATTTTGTTGGTTTGTTTCCAGGTAGGGTTTAGAATGTTTGAAGTAATCTTGGTTCAATACCAACTCTTCTGAAAGACAAGAATACAACGTTCATGTATCACAAGGAATGACCGATCTAAGGCAGAGAACCTGATTTAGATACACAAATTCATCACCGGTTTCTACAGCACAAGCACATACGCAATGAAGTATTAAAAGATGTTAGTTTATTGACAGTATGGTTTCTCGACAAATGAAGTATTATCTGTCATCATCTATTCATCATTGTTCTTGAAGATGAAGATGAAGAAACGAGAGTTAACATTCAGATTCAGATTCAGGAAGCAGATGATTTTGTAGTGTTTGTTTGAGAAACTAATAAGGTAAACCTGAATTTTCAGATTTTTAGACACTTACTTGAACAGTTAGTAATGCTAGATGTCATTTTGGCTGAACCACTACCTATTACAGCACTGTATGAACCTGTGTGTTTGAAAATATGCTTTGTTCTTCGTTTATTGGATCGTTCTAATAGATTAAAGAGGTTTTTACCATTTTTTACCATATGTATACGGGCCGTATACCGTTTATACAGCCGTATACTCTCGGTAAAAAACAAATTTACCGATCGTATACAATGTATATGATGATTGTATACGGGCCGTATATTCTTATACGGCTCGTATACTATGGGTAAAAAATGGTAAAAAAATGGTTTATTCTCTTTAATCTATTAGAACGATCCTTGTCTTGAGAACCTGATTCTGATTTAAACAATGGAATTTGTGGATCAACAGAAATAACTGAAAAAAACTCGCCATTCTCTTGCACCTGTATACGTTGATTGTGGATTTAACTTGCAAGAATTGTGTTCGTCGCATGATAGAAGATACATATCGTCCGTTCAAGTTGAGCTTCCTGATCTTACACTTTGTTGAAAATTGTTGATTTCTGTTGGTTCAGATCTCGGAAGTACTAGCAGAAGAACTCGACACGTCTTCTGTGATAATTCGAAACATTCCGAATAACTAGCAGAAGAACCCGACACATCTTCTGTGATGATTCGAAACATTCCGAATAACTAGCAGAAGAACCCGACACGTATTCTTCATAGCCATATTCCCAGTCACAAGTTGTTGATACATATCGTCTGTTCAAGTTGAGCTCAGTTGTGTACCCTTCAATCTTCTTGAGTATTTTTTTGTAACTTTATGCTTGCATCCACCACAGTGAATATTAACTTTGAGTGAAAGAGTTTGGAAACCGGACGGAATCTACGAAGAAACTTTTGGAATTTGTGGATTTCGGTTGGTTCAGAAACTTAACAAGAGAAGCAACTAAAAAAATACAATTGATTACTAGGTCGAATAATGGCCAATAATCCGTTCATAATCGTCGACGACGTCACTGGGGTTTTTTCTCTTCCAGTTACCAGGCCTATCATCTCCGTCTACGTTTGGTTTCCTCAATGAAGAACCATCTTTAATCTATTAGAACGATCCTTGTAACCATCAACCTGCTTTGAACGAGTGTAGAGCACTCGTAATCCTCAACCGGCTTTGAAACCGGACGGAAACTACGAATTGGGTCCGTCACATGATAGAAGATACATATCGTCCGTTCAACTTGATATAGGAGAGTTGATGTAATTTTCCAAGCATTTTTATCGTGTGTTGTAATTTTAATGAAGCAATGAAGATTGAATATGCAAACCGCGTCCGTCTTCTGTTATGATTCGAAACATGCCCACCTTGACCAGGATAGATAAGTGTATCACTCGATCCACTTACATTCGAATAACGCTGAGAATCCACAACGCTTATGGCCAGATTCTTTCCTTCAATCTTGGCAAAATCAATGCCTGCTTGTTTTATTATCACCAAAGTACTGAACAACCGAGATAACAGCTCTGGCATTTATCACCAACTCATCTTTAGTAGTCTTTGCTTCGTCCACTAGAACTATTTGTGTATGCATTCTTTTGGTAGTTAACAACGCTAATTAGAAAAAAATCTGTAAAATTAATCATATCGATTGCTATAACAGGATGGATGTGACACACATATATAGATAAACTGTCACAGTTGTCAAGACTGTTTGTCGGGTTTCCAATGCTCACACAGGGTGATAAACAACGCTGATACAGGTAACATCTAGTTATATTCAGATTTAAACAATGCCCGCCTCAACTGAGATAACGGACATCCATCAAGCTCAAAAAGAAAACTTGTGTTTCCCATAGTCACAAAAGATTGCGGTTTGTATATCACATAGCCACCGTTTCCGTAGTAAAAAACGGTTGCGGTTTGTATTTCGCATAGCCACCGTTTCCGTAGTAAAAAACGGTTGGGTTTGCACATTCAATCTTCAATACTTCATTAAAATACCAGTAGAAGAACCCGACACGTCTTCATGTAACGGAGAATGTTCAAGAAATTGAAGGAAAAGGAAAAGATTTGTTGAAATCGAATTTGACAACTATGACAACTTATTAAAAGTAGCAATCACCTCCAATCATTTCCTGGTCAAATCACACACTATAAAGTTTAAAGTTATCGTGTGTTGTAGTTTGGAAAGATAACCGAACAGAGATCTGAATAACAAACTGTGGAGAACTTGTTTGTGTCGGGTTCTTCTGCTAGTTACTCGATCAACGGACTGATCGGTAACGTTACTCTACTTGTGCTCCGATTTAAGCGGCGTGTTCCGATCAATGTTGTTAAAGATGATGAAGAGTTTAGAAACCCTAGAAGGATGGTGTTTTTACTAGAAAAAACGTGATACTTGAAAAAACATCCTTATATACGGCCCGTATACATTTGGTAACATCAAAAACCTACCAAAATAATTCCATTGAGCCGTATACGTTTTACAAATCGTATAAACGTGTATACGGCTCGTATAACTATATACGGGCCGTATATAGTAAAATCAAAAAAACATTCTCTGCGCATTTTCCTATTAAAAAACATTCTATTCGGTCCGTATAAGTGTATACGGCCCGTATACACTAGGGGATGTGAAAATAAGATATAGGGGGTGTGGGAACAAGACACCCCTTATGAAAACATAAATTATATACATATATTTATTTAAGGGTTGTTCTATTTCCACACCACTATAATCTTATTTTCACATCCCTATTTGTATACTGGCCGTATAGAATGTTTATGCACAGAATTTAATGCGGTAGAATGTTTTTTTTTTTATATGTATACGGGACGTATAGTTATATACGGGCCATATACATATTTGCATAATTTTGTTTCGAAGGTTTGACAAGGGTTATTAGTTTTGAAATCTGTATACAGGCCGTATAATGTTATACGGCCCGTAGCCCGTATAGAAAAGTTAATTTTTTGTTGCAATCGGGAAACCGTTTAATAAGTTTTGTAAATTTTAAGATAGTGTTGTATATATCGGATTATGTTACGAGTTTTTAGTTAAACGTAATTATTATGTTTAATAAGTTTCCACTTTGTAAAACGATAAATATGTATAGAAAAGTTAATTTTTTGTTGCAATCGGGAAACCGTTTAATAAGTTTTCTAAATTTTAAAATAGTGTTGTATATATCAGATTATGTTACGAGTTTATAGTTAAACGTATTTATAATGTTTAATAAGTTTCCACTTTGTAAAACGATAAATATGTGATATGATTATGATAAACTACGACAACAATTATTAAACAAACAACTTAACATCTAAACATAAGATTAATATTTAGAATGTTTACATCTAAAACAAACAAAAAGATAAATTTTTACAATGTTTCAAACGTAAAATAACAAAATAAAAAAAAATACAATAAGCAGCTACGGCGGTGGTGGTGGTGGTGGTGCAGCGCCAGCTCGTGGAGGTAGGGGCGCGCCAGAATGCATAGCCACAATCGCCTCGACCGTCCACTGTACATCCCCTCTGACTGCAGCTACATTCGACTCGACCTGACCGAGTCTCGACTCGACCTGACCGAGTCTCGACTTGACCTGAACGAGTCTCTCCTCCACCTGAACGACTCTCTCATCCACCCCCGGTGGAACCATCACACGCTGTCTCACGCTACGTCGAACGTACGGGCGATCACCGTGTAAATCCTCCGCAGCTACCTGTGATCGATCAACAGTATGATCGACCCCATCACGTACCCGCTTCCCTCTTCGTCGCCTCCATCTCCCTCGCCCTCGCCTCCCTCTCCCTCGCCTCCCTCGCCATCGCCTCCCTCCCCATCGCCTCCCTATCCATGGGGTCCCTCACCCACACCATACGCCCAAACCAGCCGCCCTCCCTCGACCTCGCGAGCCAAACCCATCGATTGGGTTGTGTCCCTCCCAACCCTGTCAAGCTGGAGTGTCAGGGTCATACCACTTGCCACCTGCGGGGACAAGAGGCGAAAGAAATGCTTCGCCAGACGGGTGACGAAGGCCCCACAGCTGATGTGGGTAGAGGTACGCTTAAAAGCGTACTCGGCGAGATATGCTGCTAACCTGTGCGCCAAGTTGCCCCCCCCCCCCCCCGTCTGTAAGTAAGTCGTGCAAGTAGAATAGGTCATTTTGTGTGACCCATTCCCTGCTATCACGACGACCGGCGATCGTCACGGCGATACACCGATGTAGGTATCGGTGTAACAGGTCGTAAAGATCAGTCGCCCGTGCCTTCGGGGATCGGTGATTCGGTTTCGAGAACTCCCCGAACCCAATAGTGCGCCACCAAGGCCCCAACACGTCACTGGACGTGCTGATGTGCGCATCAAAAAATGCCTGGGACATTGAGAACTCCTGTGAGTACAGACCCAAGGCAACGGCGAACTGAGGAAGTGTCATCCTCTAAGGCTTGCCGCAAATAGTAAAAGCTACGGCGTCTGTCGTCAAAAAATGTTGTAAACCCCCACCCCGGGTGTCCGTAAATGTAAAAGTAGATAAAAACTCTAAACTAATCTCCCTATGGGCCCGCTCTGCGGTGGCATCAAATAAGCGGTCCCACGGGGAGTTAGCTGGCATGAGCTCCCGGACCCGACCGATCGATCCAATATCGGTCAAAAACTGAATATCAATGGTCCGAGGCGCATCCAGCACCATCTCTCGTAATCTGCCCAAAACCCTATAGGCAACCGTACCTCGGGGGATATCTCTAATAAACTGCCCCGTCTCAGTAAAATCGGGCACAATCTCCTCCTCCTGTCCACGTCCACGTCCCCGTCTGCGTCCACGTCCACGGCCCCGACCCTGACCTCGACCTCTACGTGCCGCAGCAGCTGCTGATGACTCAGCTATATCGTCTGTAAAAATAACAATTACAACTTAGCAATCACTATACGATTAACGTTAACGTATTATACGAATACTGTTCTTGTATACGAACGTATTGTACATATCATATACGCTCTGTACACATCAAGTATAGGTTTCGTATACTCACGTGTTATACATCTCGTTCACGATCCATAAACATGAAGTATACGACCGTACGCGCAAGTATTATACGCACGTATACACTACGTACACCTCAGATATACGTTTCCTATACGCACGTATTATACGTCACGGATACGCTAAAAATATAACAAATTGGGAATAAAATATAAGTTCATACGATCGTATACAACGTTTACAATCGTATACAGCTTGAACATTCAATCTGTATACGACCGTATATATCGTATACGATCGTATACAGGTTGAATATTCAAATATTATACGAGCGTATATAGTGTATACGATCGTATACAGTTTGAATATTCAACTGCTATACGAGCATATATAGTGTATACGATCGTATAATGTTTGAATATTCAACCTGTATACGATCGTATAAATTGTATACGACCGTATACACTTGAATAATCAGTTACAATTTTCAGTTTCAATTTTTTTTTTCAAATTCAAATATACAATCTTAATCGTTACGCCTATCTACGCTATTCGATCCTTTACTATACAAGACCATAATCTAACATGTTTCGGAATTTGAAAGTATACTATACGAAAACATACCGTATAGGAAGAACGAGAAGAAAACGCCACAAACGCCGAAGAACGCTATCCAAGAACGATCCGAGAGAAAACCGAGAGAATTTTTGGTGGAACCATGACCCTCTACGTCAGCGCCATGTAACCCCCCTCTAATCCACCATCCAAAACCACTACCCTAAAGGTGTGGTCATGACCCAAACCACTAACCCCTTATTTATTTTAATTTATCTTTATCTAAAGAAAAAAGAAATGTTTTGTTAAAAAATAGGAGGACCATGGTTGCCATGGTTTAATTCATGCAAACCATAGTGGATCAAGCAAGAAGATTGTCTAGCCTACCATTCATGTTTCTAGGTGACAAATCATATCTCAACCATAACTTCCACACCCTTTAGCCTGACTTTTGATCATGACTTTACTTTCAAGATTGGAAATTACAAAATTGTAAATAAACCAACTTTTACTAAGGGTGAGGGGGGCACTCCCCTAAGAGGGGAGTCCCCTCTCTTACGTATAACCAATCCTCGTGTGCCACGTCAACTCCCCTCTTAAACTCCCCTAACACCCCAATTTGATGGCGGCACTCCCCTATTACGTGACTTATTTTTTTATTAAAAAAAAAAAAAGGAAATTTCTCATTGGTCCAACCCTTCCCTCTCTCCTCCCTCTCTCCGGTTAATCCCCACCGATTTCACCTCCTCTCTCCTCCCCGAAATGGCTCCCCTCTTTGTCGGCAGCACCTTGCCGCTCGGGAAAGATGGTCCCCGCTCGGGGTCACCGCTTACGCCCCGATCACCCTAACAAGATATACATATGGATAAGATATTATATTCAATAATATGATATACCGCGTCATTGTCAAACATCACAATTTTAGCAAGATAATATATTATGCATATTTTCCAGACCACCACGAATTATTAATTTCCATAAGTAGATTTGGAGTACGAAAATTGTTCCTAGAAGAAGTCCAATGACATGTCTTAGTCTCATGACGGCAATATGGCTGATAGTACCGACATTCAATGTATAATGTTCTCCACGTGTCACCTTCTTTGCATTCTATGGTTGTTTTTGGTAGAAAATTGTTGATGGCATATAAAACATAACTTGTAAAACAATGTCATGTGGCATCTAAAGGAGAGTGTCACATGGCTCAACATGTTGATTATGTGAGTGACCCGTATCTAAGTGCCATATGGCATGATCCTAACAATATATGTTATGAAAAGATCAATCGGATATTTTATATAATAATGTTATGAAAAGATCAATCGGATATTTTATATAATAATCTTGAACCAAACTTGAAATATAGAGAATAATGAAAAACATGTAATCCCTCACTTACGGCATGGTGATAGGAGACTTGGGTTTTTCAATGGAGATTCAAGTTCAACTCCCATTTGTGTTATATTGGGGTAGATATTGAGCAATGATGGTGACAAACCCACCGAGGGGGTTCGATCCTGAGCCACACCCCGGTTATCATCCGGTTGTTACTTCAGCGATGCATCTCGTGTGGAGACAGTACGGTTTCCGGAGGAACGCCGTAACCAAGTCTGACCAACCCAGCGCGGACCCGGTTAAGACAACATAGTCTGGGCAAATCTTGGCTATGGCCGTCGTTTAGGCGGTGTGACATTGAGTCACTCAAAAAGAAAGTCGCCATTCAAAAAAAATGAAAAACATGTAATAATATATTGAGGTAAGATTTGTCAGCATCTTAGCTTCTTTAGATTTTATCAATATCTTTATGAGATTTACTAGGTATGGTTTTTATTATATGTACGAATATGTAGAAATATTATTATGAGTTATATGAATAGATTGTGGTGGAAGGGGACAAGTAGTTGTGAGCACTAAACAAACGGATGAAAGAAGACCAACATATAATGCACCTAATTATTTTTTATTATTATCATTATTAAAAGAAAAAGGAGCCGTCCAAAAACAGCAAAATACATCAAAGTCCAAGTCAAAGCCGTGCTAAGCCCACTTTTCCCATTTCACTTGCAAAATATCGCATGCTTCATTTATGACAAAAACAAAATGCCTATATAATTCATATGTTTTTTTTAAGTAAACTTCATTAAAACACACCTTCGACCCAAAAGGGCAAAAAGCCAAACATACAAACAAACCCCCGACCCAAACGGGCAAAAGACCACAATTACAACATGTACAAAGGGTATTTACACAAATCCGACCAATTAATATACTTACAGGAAGATCTATTTTTAACCCAAGCAAAGCCTTTAGATTTAATTTCCCCTATGATATCTTGCGGACAACACTTGAACTGATTAAATACCACTTCATTCCTTCCTTTCCACAGACACCAAACTGTGATGGTACCCAATCCGTAGATGATCTTCTCCGCCTTCTTACCACTCTTAATGTACTTGTGGATGTCTAGAATGTCTTTGAAATCAAATAAAAATAGCGGCGGAATGTTGCACCAAACGCTGAAAGCCGACCACACCCGAATAGCCACCTCGCATGCGGTGAAAAGATGCTCCACCGTTTTCTCGTGTTCGTCACAAAAAGGGCACATGATTGAAGGAATAGCCACATTCCTTTTTCTAAGATTTATTCTCGTAGGGAGCCTATCCAAGTTGCATCTCCAAGCCATGATGTTGCATTTGATGGGGACCCATTTACACCACACAAAATTTGGAGGTTGGCTAGTTCCTCTATCCGAAATCAAAGCTTTTTTGACCGAGTTCACAGAAAAACCATTCTGTTGATCCACTAACCAGTACCATGCATCCTTGTCGCTGGAAAGTCTCACCGAACTGATAGTCTCCTGGCATTCCTGCCATTCCTTTAACTCCTCATCGGACTCAGGATGTCTCGACCACTGCCATGTAAACACTCCATTTCCTTGACCCGCTTCAATTCTCTCTTCGATCCTGCACTTTTTAAACAACTCCAAACCAAACAAATGAGGCCATCTTTCCATAAAGGGGATATCCCCCACCCAAGTGTCAATCCAGAAACGGATATCCGCCCCATTTCCCACCTTACCCAAGATAAGTCTGTTTAAACCCTTCCCATTTAATTTAATTTTGGAAATCAAATTAACCAAATTTTTCCAGCATCCCGTAATTGTTCCGTTAAGCGGCAGAAAGCTCCTATGGTTGTTTTTACCGTGGCACGCTTCCACTACTTTACACCACAAATTATGATTTTCAACCCTATATCTCCAAACTCATTTAAACAGAAGAGCCTCATTTACCTCTTTAAGTCTGTTAATACCCAACCCACCTTTTAACTTGGGCCAAGAGACCCAATCCCATGCCACCCAGTTAATTTTAGAATCACTACTGGAGCCCGCCCACAAGAATTTTCTCATTTTAGCTTCGAGGGTCTTGATAATACCTGACGGGGCCTTATATAAAGAGAAGTAATAAATAGGCAGGCTTTCCAACATCGAATTAATTAAAGTCAGTCTTCCCCCAATCGACAGGGTTTTAGCTTTCCAAACCGTTAACCTTTTATCGAAAATCTCAACTAAAGGAGACCAATTGGTGATTCTGTTCATATTAGCCCCAACTGTTATCCCCATGTATGTAAGCGGGATAGAATTCGTTTTACATCCAATCACTTTAGCCATATCGAACACTTCACTACAATCTACGCCCAACCCGTATAAATATGATTTTTGAAGATTAATTTTTAAACCCGAACATAAATAAAATATTCTCAAAACTCTAGCCACATTCTTAACTTTATCCCTATCCCAATCCCCCAACAGAAGGGCATCATCTGCATAAAAAAGGTGAGAGATTACCGGACCGTCGTTAGGGGTTTGAACAAAAGTTATATAACTATATTTCTTGTCGTTAAATTATAATAAACATGGTACTCTCTTTGCAAATGATATAACTTATCTCAATCTGTTAGCTTTTTGCCTTGTCAGATATATCAACATAACAAAATTTTCTCTTTTATTGAACACGCTTAACCATAGAGTTTTATTCTTATCAACAATCAAATTGCCCAAAATGCGTTGACGGTATTTGAGGTTTAGGGTTTAGGTGGTCAGATATTCCTTAAGAACACAAGCATCTCTCTTGTTCAAAGTCTATGAGAGATTCATATAAGGTGTTACTATATTCACTTGTAGGGACTCAATGTGTTGGTAAATTTAGTGTCATAACATCATTTAAGTAGTTTGTTATTATTAAAACGGTAAACTCAAACACATCCTAATCATACTCTTACATATACACCTCGTGGTCACGATGGGATTAGAACGTCTACCTTATAGGAGGGACACCTTGGTAAACTCACACACACATCCTAATCTATTTTCTTTGTTCATATATTTTTTTATCAACATGTTTAACCGTATATATTTTTTTATTATTTTTTGTTTAAGCTATAGCTCGAGCTTTTATTTAAATATAAGTGATCAAAGTAAGTTTTATTTCTATATAAGTTAAACAAAAAAAATAACTATTTGAAAAAGGTTTTACAATATTTAGAGCCATTTTGTTTTAACCTAGAAAGTCTTCTAATTCAAGCAAAGCTAGAGGGGAGAGGAGAGGAAGGAAAGAGTTTTGATCATTTAGGTTATTCGTTCTAGATGTCTGAATGTGAATGAAAAGCGAGTGACATCTTAGTGTCACGTGAGAGGCATCTACACTCACTCTATGAAAGAAGATACAATAGTGTATTGTAAATGTGGAAATAATATGTATTTTGATTAGTTAAAAAAACATTTGAAATCTACGCCCCTTTCTATGTGACCACATTCAGGCCGCTACCACATGCCCGGGGGGGGGGGGGGGGGGGCTCACTCACACCCATAATATCCAGTCTTAGGGGCTGTTTGGCAACATCTGAACCAATAAGTGTTGAATGAATAAGAGGTCTGAATGGCTAAGAGGCTCTGAACCAGTAAGTACTGAACCAGTAAAATGCTGTTTGGTTGCACCTCTGAATGACTATGTAAAATGACATTTTTACCCCTCTGAACTACTTATATATCTAATCATACGTATATATAAACAATTGCAATAAAATCAATATACCAATATTACCAAACAATTAATAATCTGTTTCTAATCATACATATATACAAAATATATATAAAAAAATTGCACAATATGGCATGTCGTATTTGAGAACTGGGGGTTCGTGTTTTTGGCTCCCACTTGTTTGTATTTGGCTTGAGTGATATAAAATTTGACCGGGGTAACCCTTTACCAAAAAAAAAATTGCACATTATAGCTTGAATCAATACTGTTAAAGAATGAAAATACCAACTCAAATTTAACATGGTTACATTCCAGTATCACCAATTTGCACATTCCAATGACACCTCAAAATTCTAAAAACAATGAAAAATTAGGGCTCACAACATAACCATAACCTGTTTTATATAAACATCATGTACCTGTGGAGGAGAGATGACGAGAACAGCGGCTGCGGAGGAGAGACGAGGTAGAAGGCCGACGTGGTGGAGGAGGCCGGTGCAGGGAGGAAGCCGGTGGATGGAGGAAGCAGTGAAGATGGAGGCGTCGATGTTGAAGGGGAGAGGATGAGGGCGGCGACGGAGGTGAAGGCTGAGGTGAGTAGCGGCGCTGTGGAGGAGAGACGGTGGAGGAGGGGCGGCGACAGAGGTGAAGGCTGTGGAGGAGGGGCGATGAGGTGGAGGAGGCCGGTGGAGGAAGATGGAGATGGAGGCGGGGCGACTGTGAAGAGCGAGAGGGAGAACAGGTAGGGCAAAGGGTATTTTGTGAAGAAAGTTCATTCAGTGACTTCTAATATCTGAATGGATCAGATCTGAATGGAACCATTCAGATGTGGGCCTTTTAACAAACAGCCCCTTAACCTTACAGTGAGAGAAATGTTACAAAGCTGTTACTGAAATAGTATTATTACAGTTAGCTGATCTCGTAAAACTGGAAATATAAACAAGAAAACATAAACAAATAACGTATTATTACAATAATAGTGAACCGGGCTTGTGTTTAACACAATTCCCTTAAACAGATTCGCGGTCTGTTCCCAGGGTACGCCGGTTCGAAGCAGCAACCGAGCACTGCCGGACTTGAACACTTGCCTAAAACGAAACTGGAATATGCTGCAGAGAGATTAAGAAGAACTGTTGTTTTCAGTGTATCTTGGTGTGTATCATAAACTGATTAGAATGCACTTGCTTTATAGGCATAAAATCATTGCAGAATTCGTAGCCAGCAGTGTGTATCCATTTGGCTATAATGGGATCAATTATTTCAGATAAAAAGAAACGATAGTGCATAAAATAATTCGTTCACAAAAACAATTATTAAAAAAGTAAAACCAATATAGTTATAGGCTCCTTTTATATAATGTTTCATTGAAACAATTATTGATTTTTTTTCAAACGATGTAATGTAGTTAAGTTCTGATTATTTAATAAAACAAAAATACATAAATACGCTCAAATCATAAAGAGATGATATGATATGGACCACGCACCATGGGACATACATAGGATGTGTCAAGTAAAGTATGATGATAAGATTATAATGATTTGATTAATATGTGTCAACTTCTAAAGCTTCCAACAACTACATTTGTGCACATCCAAGTTTTCTATCAAAACTTTTTGGTCTTATTCATCATTTTATTCGTTTTACGATAACACATGACATTCTCATTTTCTCTCATCTATCCTTTTTCTTTCATTTTAGTTTTATTACTTGTTCTGATGTATCAATGTTTTTAAAAAAAATGTCTATCCGTATTTAAAATGGACCATGTTTTTTTTAACAACTAAGCTTTTCCTCCTAAATACTATACTAAATTTAGTTATATGTATTTATCGCCTTTAAATCAAACGTGTAATTGCAATTTATTCTATCATTTAAGGTATATTAAAAAAATATAGTTTACTAAAACAAATAATTTACTTATGAAATATGAATGTACAATAAGACCCAATTAAAAAAATAAAGATAATTACAAAGACAAATGCATTGTCCGGCTTATTGTATACCAATTATAAGGACAGAAGACATTTAAATACATGCAACCCTGTAATTAGAATCACAACATTTAAACAGTATGATAAATGATACGATGCACATTGTAAGTTTCTTTTAGTAAAGGATAAATTACAAGTTTTGTCCTTTATCTGTATGCCACTTTTCAGGCGGTGTCCTTTTTAACGAATGTTGACAGGCGTTGTCCTTTACTATGTATTTTGTTAACGACACCGCCTGTGAACAATTAACAGGGTTTTTTAACTGGGTTGGGTGTAAAGGACTAAACTTGCAACAAAATACCTAGTAAAGGACACCGTCTGTCAACATTCGTTAAAAAGGACACCGCCTGAAAAGTGGTATAAAGATAAATGACAAAACTTGTAATTTTTCCTTTAGTAAACCTGTGGTTAGACCCTACTGACACTTTAGACGCCCCCTAAGAAACTTTTGTTCATTTACATACATGTAATCCTATAATTAGAAGCACAACATTGAAACGATATGATAAATAATACATTCTATTTGTGCACATTGTAATTTCTTTTGAGTAAACCTCAATTTACAATCATGTGGTTAGATCTCACTGACACTTTAGAGTTTAGAAGCCCCTAATAAATTTTTGTTCATTTACATCCTCAACATTTCTAACACACTACACTTTACAACATTCTGTTAGTTGACCGTTAGGCATTTAAGACCCATTTGGACCCAAAATCAAGTCTCAGGGTCAATGTTGCCAGGCGTAATCAAAACCCTTAAAGAAATGTTTATATGACAAATACACATGCAAAGACTTATATATACGATTAATATTGTAAATTTAATAAAGTAAAGTTTTACATATCCTAGAGTGAAGTACAGTTTCAATCCATGGGGTTTACATCCAATCACAGGTTCAGCTCTTATTTGAAAAAAATCAACATTCCCGTCCCTGTGGTTGCCGATTGCTCACAATCAGAACTCTGGGCCAAACGAAAATTAGATGACCGTCAACTAATGTAATAATGGGGTATTAAAAATTGTAAGATAACACATTAATACCATTTAGCCTAGTTAATGTGTTATCTTACAATTATTAGATAGATAAAAACCATTTTCATTTTAGCCTAGTTAATGTGTTATCTTACAATTATTAGATAGATAAAAACCATTTTCATTCATTGTTAATATCATGCATCATTATATTTTATTATTAAATATATTAATAACTAGGTTAGAACCCCGTGTATTACACGGGTTGAATAAATATAATTTTATATACTAAGTAATAAAATAGTTACATCTTTTAAAAACTCGTGTATTGCACGATTTGAATAAACACATGTCTTACACGAATAATGTAATCCGTTAAAATATTTAGTCATCAAGATGTGTTTTCTAACAAAATGAACTTTGAGTTACTATTTACTTATTGTACCATCTCACTTTATTTTGTATTAGGTTAGAGAGTTGTGTATTACATGGTTTATAACATTTTACTTTGTTTTTTTATTTATTATTAGGTTAGAAACTTACGTATTACCTGATGTTGGATAATCAGCAGAAAAAAAAAGAAATATTTTAGTAAAAAATATTAAATATACAAGAGATAAGCTGGATATTATGATTTAATATTATTATTTCATTGGAGTGTAAAACGGGATAATGAGATCCTTTATTAGAAATAGGATTCTAAATATACCAAGTATAAAAAATATATATATATTCTACATGTATTGAATAAATCATTTTAACGAAACAGTTGATTAAAATAAATATTTTTATTTTAATATGTGATTATCCGTTATCCTTGTCCTTATCATCAAAATATAAAAACAATTAAAACTACCAATTAAATAAAATATTTATCTTTATAAATATTTAAAACGCTAATATATTTTTTTAGATTTTAATAAATAATATATGATTATAATAATTAATATATTATTATCTCTTCTACAAATTTTAAATTTAATATTATCAATAAATGACTTTTCATAATAAATATTTAGAAAAATAATTAAGACTGCCTCATAGAACGCCATGTGTCCCTAACATGGTTTCTTTTATTATATGTATAGATATAGATTAGGTTTATGTTGGATGAGTAAATTATGAATTAATTATAAAGTTATAAATGATGTGGATTAGGTAGACGGGTTTAAAGATGGCAATATGTCATGTGGGTTTGTTAGCCTAGTTAACATGGCTACTTAAACGATGTCCGAGAGTCACGGGTGAAATTAGTTTCCTAGATTTGTGTATAGGCAATATTACTTGATGGAGATGGACACGATAATATTTTATATTTCAGTGGTCCATTTTCATCACCAAACAACATTTACACAACAGAAGGTTTCCAGCAAGGTGCTAGCACCTATATGCCTTCACCCATATTACAACATTACAATTCAAGTAAAACTAAAATTCACCCAGTTCTCCGATCCCATTGTGTTGCCCCTTTGTCGACGTTTAGTCCACAGGAAGGCCAATGTTGGCATTTTGCCAAAAATCATGTCGACATCTATTCTTTTCCCTGAGAAAATGATTTCATTTCGTGCTTTCCAAATCGCCCAGCATGTTGCCAAAACTATTGTCTGTACCAAGCGCCTTTTTTGTTCTCATGCCAATAGCCCTTTGTATAGAGTTAGATCTCGGACACTGAAAGCATACAATTGAGGAATGTTACACCAGGTACTTTCTGCCACACCAAAGCTGAAATATAACAAGAAACAAAGAGGTGATCAGCATCCTCCTCTTGCTCCCTGCATAGTCGGCACGCGGCCGAGCCACTTAACAAACCTTGTTTCTGCAGCCCTTTGAGAGTTGCTAAACATTAATTTTTTTTCGGGACCCATTTAACCCACGTGTAAGGGTAATAAGGAACCGAATGTTTCCGGAGCATTTCACGACATGAAGCAACTGAAAATTCACCGCCTACATTCAGGTTCCATTCCCATTTATCCTGCACAGCTAGTATCGATATATCAGGTACCACCGCCTGGATTATGTTCCATTCGACTCGTTCACTTGCAGTACACACATCTCTCTTCCAATACCAATTAATTGCCCTCATTGCTACTGTTGCATTCTTTATGTTTTTCAGGCTGAATAGAGCTGGAAAAGATTCCTTTAATGGCCCATCCTCATGCAAAAAATTAATCAAAAAACGCACAGACCCCCATTCCCAAGTTTGGCTTTGATCAAGTTGCAAATGTTTACGTTATTATGGTTAACCAATTCCTTTCCTAGCTTATGTACCCCATTCCAAACCCCCGCAAGACCTTTTTTATTGGCAAATAGGACCATGAGTTTTCTTGGTAGCGTATTGCCATGGCGATCTTTCGCCATAAGTTATTGATCTCAGTTTTAGACTTTCATCAACAAGCTTATGTTCATATCACGGAGGGAACCCAATCCTAGCCGGCCCTTTTCAAGCGGCATGATTACTCGTTACCAAAACACCCAACTAATTTTAGCTTTTTCATCATTGCCCCCCCCCCCCCCCCCCCAAAAAAAACCGGCGTCTAAGGGCTTCTAGGACACCTTTAGGAGCCTTGTATAATAAGAAAAAGTATAAGGGAAGGCTATCAAGAACCGACTTTAACAAAGTAATTCTCCCCCCAATGGACAATGTTTTTGCTTTCCACTTTGTTAATCTTGCTTTAAAACAAATCCACCACACATTTCCAGTTCTTTGTTTGATTCATATTCACTCCCACTAGTAAGCCCAAATATGCACATGGAAACTTCCCAACCTTACACTTTATAATATTGGGCATGTTTTCCACTGCCATCTCCCCAACCCCTGTCAGAAACTCAAGAATAATAACTGAAGTGAAGCTTTATTGAACTTGAAATCTCAATACAAATTATATAGTCATCACAGATTAACTAATACAATAATCGATGTGATGATGTAAAACACTAACACTCTTACGAAATAACTTGCAAGAGGAAAAAGAAAATATGAAGATGGACGATCTGTGAGTGTGTTTCGAACAATGAGGGCAGCGACCCATTTATGGGAAATCTCAATACACCAAGAAGGAAATAATCTTTGACAGCCGCTTGATATGCCACTAAAGGACCAGCCAGATACAGCCTGGACATAGCTGGACTAAGGAACCGCAAACCCTAGAGGGCTTCTAGACAAGCAGCGAAGCAAAGGAGGAGGCCCAGCAGCAGGAAGCCCAGCAACGAGCAGCCCAAAGAGAAAACCAAAGAGAGATCCATAGAGCCTTGCAACAAACAAAGAAGAAATTAAAAATATAACAAAAAATAAAGAGTATTAAAACTGAGACATGTTAATGTCTTTAACACCCCCCTCAGTTTTAATACTAAAAGGATTGGAGAGACCTAAAAACTTACACATTTTTTGATGATCAGCTGGTTGAAGACCTTTAGTGAACAAATCTGCATACTGATCCAACGAAGAAACACCAACCGTTTTGACTATTCCAGACGCGATCTTTTCATGAAGGAAAAACAAGTCGATTTCAAAATGTTTAGTTTTGTCATGAAAGACGGGATTTACTGCTATGGACAACGTAGCAGTGTTGTCACACTTTAACTCAATGGGCAATTTAACTTTAACTTGCAATTCTTGTAACACATTTACCAACCACATTACCTCACACAAAGCAGCGCACATAGATCTGTATTCTGCTTCAGCAGAGGATCTAGATACGACACTTTGTTTTTTGCTTTTCCAGGAGATTAAGGACTTTCCCAGAAATATACAAAAGCCTGTAACAGATCTTCTACTATCAATACACTTTGCCCAATCTGAGTCCGCAAAAGCGGACAGCTCAAAACTATCACCCTTTTTAAACATTAACCCAGCACCAGGTGCCCCTTTCAAATACCTCAACAACTTGAAAGCAATTTGAGAGTGAGCCGAGGTTGGTTTATGCATATATTGAGAAAGAAAGTGAACCGCATATGCTATGTCAGGTCTGGTATGGGATAAGTAAATTAGTTTCCCAACTAGCCTTTGATATTCATTGACATTAACAAAGTTAGCTTCTTCCTTTTTACATAAATTTGTAACCACGTAGTTTGGTTCAATAGGACATGAAGCAGGCTTACATCCACTCATACCGAACTCATTTAGCAAGTCCATACAATACTTTCTCTGAGACAGACATATCCCTTCCTTAGATTTAATAACTTCAATTCCCAGAAAGAATTTCAACAAACCCAAATCTTTGATTTTAAACTCAGATTGTAACAACTTTTTCACATTATCAATTTCTTGTTTGTTGTTACCAGTTAATATAATATCGTCCACATAGACTAACATAACAATGAACACATTATTATCAGATTTGATAAACATAGAATAGTCACATTTTGACTGATAGAAACCAATTTTCAAGAGCACATTTACGAGTTTTTCATTCCACATTCGTGGAGCTTGTTTTAATCCGTATAAAGATTTATTTAATTTGCAAACTTTATTATGATGGCTGTCATTCAAACCATCCGGTATAGACATGTAAACTTCCTCTTTTAGATTTCCATAAAGAAAAGCATTATTAACATCAAGTTGATAAAGAGGCCAATCATTTTGAACAGATAGGCTGATTATGCATCTAATTGTTACCATTTTCACAACTGGTGAAAATGTTTCATCAAAATCTATGCCTTCTCTTTGATTAAACCCTTTAGCCACCAACCTAGCTTTATATCTCTCGACCTCTCCATTTGATTTATATTTAACCTTAAAGACCCACTTACAACCTATAGGTTTTCTCCCTTTAGGAAGTTCAACGACAGACCAAGTGTTACTTTCATGAAGAGCACTAAGCTCTTCATTCATTGCATTTGCCCAATTACTATCCTTAACCGCTTCTTGATATGAACTAGGTTCAAGTATTTTATTAACATTAGAGGCAAAACACACATTATCAGGAGACAAGTTAGCATAATTAACAACTCTCTCATACCCGAATTTAACCTTGCCTTCGACCACATAATCACCAAATTTTTTTGGAATAGACACAGACCTAGTTGATTTCCTAGTGGTGGTATGGGTACCCTCAGGAAGGTTTGATTCTTTATTGCTATTACTGGACTCAGCCCTCACAGGATTAGGTTCAGGTTCATCCACTTGTTGATAGCCAGCCATGTCATCACCAGAGGATGATTGCTGAGTATCAACATGAGGTGTTGAATCATTTGAACTACTGTGTTGCTGAGTCACAGCAGCTGAATCAGTTTCCACCTTCTCATCATCATTGGGATTTGTGTCACTTGAAGAATCATAAAGATAAAAAAAAGTTTGAATTATTTAAAGATTCAGTGTTGTCTAGATCAGATTCTGAAAACAACTTAGTTTTATAGGGAAAAACATTTTCATGAAAGCTGACATCCCTAGAGAAGGTAAATTTCTTTTGATCTAGACTCCAAACTTTGTAACCCTTTTTTAATTTTGAATACCCCATAAAAATGCATTTTTCAGCTTTCTCATCAAGTTTATCAGGATTATTTAGAACAGTAAAGAAGCATAAGCAACCAAAAATCTTCAAGTGACTAAGAGAAGGTTCAAATCCAAAAGGTAACTCATAAGGAGTTTTACCATTTAGCACAGAAGAAGGTGTCCTATTAATTAGGTACGAAGCAGTGAGAATACATTCAGACCAGAATTTTAAAGGCACACCTGACTGAAACAATAGAGCTCTAGCAACATTGAGTAAGTGTCTGTGCTTCCTCTCAACAATACCATTTTGTTGAGGAGTGTAAGCACAAGATGTTTGGTGAATGATCCCATGTGACTTAACAAAGATGGACATTTGAGAGTTAACAAATTCAGTTCTGTTATCACTCCTAAACACCTTAATATTTACTTCAAATTGAGTTTTCACAAGGTTATAAAAGTTTTGAATGTTTTCAAAAACTTCAACTTTAGATTTCATCAGGTATACCCAAACGGACCTGGAATAATCATCTACAATGGTGAGAAAATATTTGAATCCTTCTATGCTTGGGACCTTATAGGGACCCCACACATCTAAGTGAACTAAGTCACCTACTTTAGAGGTTTTGTGTTCACTTAGAGGAAAAGGGACTCTGTGTTGTTTTGCTTTATGACAAACTTCACAGGGATCAATATTATTTTTATCAGGTTTAAGATTTAAAGCATTTAAGGCTTGATCGGCGGGATGACCAAGTCTTGAGTGCCAGAGCTTTATAGTTTCAGCTTTATTAAAACAGGCAATCACAGAATTGAAAGAATTACCATAGAAATAAAGGCCATCAGTTTGTCTACCAGTCACCAGGGTTTTCTTTAAGTACAAATCCTGAATATAACAAGTATCTTCATCAAACACAACCCTAAGTTGATTATCCTTTGCTAATTTATGCACAGAGATTAAGTTGACACAATATTCAGGGACCACAAAGACATCTCTTAAGATAACAGAATTGGATAATTTGTAGCACCCTATTATAGTGACCTTGGCATCAGTACCATTAGGGTGTTTGACTGTTATATTATAATCAGACACGTCAACTTTATTAAACATTTTTTCACTTGACATCATCATGTGCTGATTAGCACCAGAGTCAATAATCCAACTCATATTACCTTGGGACCAAGTTTTACTATTAAAACAATAAAATCTCTTGTAACAGTCTAAAGAAGAGAACACATTATGGCATTTACCTCCAACATTTGTCTTAGGCCCATCATCTGTCTTTTTGTCATTAAGCAAGTCTAGAAGTTTAGTGAACTGATCTGAGGTAAGAGAATTCAAAGAGTTGCTAACAGATTTGTCACTAACAGAGTTATTCACAGAATTATTAGCTTTAGACCACTGACTGTTGGTTTGACTAGATTTAGACTTGTAATTTGGAGGATACCCATGAAGCTCAAAACACTTATCAATAGTATGACCAACCTTGTTACAATGAGTGCACTTCAAGTTGGGATTAGGACCTTTGTTAAACCTCTTTTTGTTATCACTGAACTGATTTGTTTTAGCAGCAAAACCAACATTAGGCACTTTAAGACTACTGTTTGAAACCCTATGTGACTCTTCCCTAGATATAATTGAAAAGGCAGTTTTAATAGATGGAAGAGGATCCCTGGTTAATAGATTAGTTCTGACAGGTTGGTACACATCATCTAATCCCATCAAGAATTGCATAAGTTTTATTAACTGACTAAACTCATTGAACTTGGTAGAAGCATTACACGTGCAAGATGGTAACTGAAGCATAGCATCAAATTGTTTCCACATAGTATTTATTTTATGATAATATTCAGACACACTGGAACCATTTTGACTAACAGAATTAATTTTCTGATATAACCCAAACACTACAGAACCATCAACCTTATCATATGTCTCCTTAAGATCATTCCAAACTTCAGACGCAAGTTTGGAGTACACTTGACCAACATATAACTCATTAGAAACAGAATTTAGAATCCAAGTTAAAACAATAGAGTTGCATCTTTCCCATTGACTAGCTAAGACATCATTAGACTCAGATTTAACACAGGTTCCATCAACAAATCCTAACTTGTTTTTAGCCATTAAAGCAAGTTTTATAGCATTCGACCATACCACATAATTTTCAGTACCTTTTAATTTGATATTAACGATAGACAGATTACTAGAGTCACTAGCATGCAAATACAAAGGATCACTAGCATCTAGTTTGCTTATTAAGGTAACAGAGGACTCCGTTTTATCAGTCATGACCACACAGAACAGAACGAAACAGGACCAGGAAAAAACAGAACAAACAGACAGCAAACAAGCAAGCAAAGAGCACTTAACAGAAATTATTGAAGAGAACCAACCAAGTAACTCACAAATCACAAAATAAAACAGCAAATAATAACGGCGAAGCTACACCAGTGTTCCAGATCGTTGGTTCATCACTCAAGGTGCCAACGCAGGTCTTAGTGTAGGAGCCACCTAAACCTTTAGACACGAGAAAGGAACAATCTCACCGAGAGGGGTTCCCAAGTTAGGGTTCGCCAAAAAATCACAGCCTATAACCTTCACTTAGGGTTATAAGACTGTGAGCAGAGAAGAAAAAAGTAATCCGGAGAAACACCCCTGATGAAACACGAACAACCGGATCTTTGACCGAAAGTAACAGCCCCTGAAGCAAAGCCGGACGGTCACACTTCTGATTGCAGGAGAACAGAGTCACCAATACCTGGATCCGAATTAGCAAACCCTAGAGGTGATCCGGATCTTGCAGAGAACAACGCTAATGAACCACACTCCGGAGATACGCAGCGGAAGGTAATCAGAGCACCAGATCAGCCTTGGAGCTCTGATACCATGTCAGAAACTCAAGAATAATAACTGAAGTGAAGCTTTATTGAACTTGAAATCTCAATACAAATTATATAGTCATCACAGATTAACTAATACAATAATCGATGTGATGATGTAAAACACTAACACTCTTACGAAATAACTTGCAAGAGGAAAAAGAAAATATGAAGATGGACGATCTGTGAGTGTGTTTCGAACAATGAGGGCAGCGACCCATTTATGGGAAATCTCAATACACCAAGAAGGAAATAATCTTTGACAGCCGCTTGATATGCCACTAAAGGACCAGCCAGATACAGCCTGGACATAGCTGGACTAAGGAACCGCAAACCCTAGAGGGCTTCTAGACAAGCAGCGAAGCAAAGGAGGAGGCCCAGCAGCAGGAAGCCCAGCAACGAGCAGCCCAAAGAGAAAACCAAAGAGAGATCCATAGAGCCTTGCAACAAACAAAGAAGAAATTAAAAATATAACAAAAAATAAAGAATATTAAAACTGAGACATGTTAATGTCTTTAACAACCCCAATACTGTAAGGACTTGATTTTGTGTGACTTAATTTCAGCCCAGAAATGAGATAGAAACATCTTATTAAGCGGACTATGCTACGGATATTACTATCGCCCCATTCAACCATAAAAACGACGTCATCTGCATACATCAAGTGAGCAACGGAGGGACCATCGTTCAGCAATCGGATGCACATAATTAATTTAAACCCACCGCCTTGCCTTTATTTAGGAAGCATGTCAATGCTTCCATCGCAATAATGAAAATAAAAAGGGACAATGGATCGCCTTGACGTACTCTCCGATAACATTGAAACTCAAGAGTGGGGGAGCCATTTATAAGGACCGAGGCTCTAGATGATTTCAAAATGCCTTTCACCCACATCCTCCAAAACCCGGGAAAACCCATTTGAAGTAGAACTCAGTCAATGAATTCCCAACTAATGGTATCATATGCTTTTTCAATATCGATTTTGAAAATAAAGGCTTCTTTTCTCACTGCAATAAATTACAAAATATAATGTTCTCATGAAGATATTTCATAATCCAAGATTCCAAGAAATAAAAAAGAAACCTTTGGGCTCAGCAAGCATTTATAAACTAAGTTTTAGTATCAGATCCAACAAAAGTCACCCAGGCCCATAGGTAGGTAACAAGGGGGCTAACCCAGTTAGCTTTTAGGAATGGGTGTAATATTTTTATTTTATTTTTTAATTTTGAGCCAAATATTCTATTATTAAGATTATTCATATATATGAATTATTTTGTAAGCCTCTCTAAATATGATTTCAATTTTATTTAAACAAATTCAAAAAAAAAAAAAAAAAAGAACATGAGAGAAGGAACAAATCCTGAAAAGGTAAGGTAAGAAAGTTAATTTGTAATAACCAATAATCTTGTGGTATAGCAAGGAGCACATAAGCTACTTGATCGGCTAATATGGGCTAGCCCCCTTGGTAGAGGCATTGCTTTTTAAAGGAGAGTTCTCAAATTAAAAGATGTGCATAGGCGATTAATTTTGAATTATTGGTGTAATAGAGTAGGAGCAAACATTACCATTAAAAAAAAGATAATCATGGTTGTAGTAATGACATTGTTTTTATGTTTTTTCTTTAATATATTGTATTAGTATGTAAGATCCGAACCCTTTCAAATCTTTGATTACACATATAAATCCCACACATACACAAGATTAGATAGATTACATTATAAGAGTTCATTGTCAGGTTTTGTCATATTCAGATCCCGGTTACAAGTAGTTAAGTTGTCGACAAGATATGTGTGTACTGCTTTTTAAAGTAGTAGTCGTAGTAGTCGTAGTAGTAATAGTAGTATATATATGTGTTTTATTGTTAGAAAACCTGGATTATGAATTTGATAATAGCTTTATAGTAGGAACTTTTGAATGATTGAGTGCTGAACCAAGGTCTGAACCATTAAGTGTTGAATCAGTAAGAGATCTGAACCATTAATGGCCAATATAATGCTTAACCGTTTAGAGGCAAAGGTCTGACCAATTCAAATTAGAGGTCTTAACCATTCAGACTTAGTATAATGCTTAACCATTCAGAGGCAAATGTCTGAACCATTCAGACATCTGCTAGCGAAACAAACAGTCAGAACCATTAAGTGTTGAATCAGTAAGAGGTCTGAACCATTAATAGCCTCATTAAGAGGTAAACAAACAACCCCTAACTAAGCTAGCAAATAACTTAATCCAAATTCCATCTTTAAAATTTTATTCGTTCTAGCTCAAATACTTTTTATCATCCAAACAATCATTAAAATAATCGTAGAAATTGGTATTAAATTTGGGCGAAGGGCATTCTAGGATCCAAACTCACCTTTGTCTGCGTCACACATGATGTGCTTCTAGTACAATGTGATCAGGCCACTTAATACACATAACACATGTATGCTGTGACATATTCTATACTTATATCCTTGTTAATAATTGCCACTTGTCTAATAAACCATGTTCAAGTTTTCCTAGTCATGCTTTTCTAATTAAGTAACGTTTGTTAAATAAAATCTTAAGCACTAAAACTTTTTTTAAAGGTATATATAACTTGTTCGCACGGCCACCCCAAAAACAACGCACCAAAACCCGAACAGAAACAACATACATCAAAACAAAATTACACCACATCTCCCAGCTAACATTATAATTCTTGGTTCTATTCCTATACCATAAGTGCCCAATCGATTTAATATCTTGGATGATCCTCTTCTCTTTGACTTCCACATTTGAGAATCTCTTTTCGTTCCCTGGCCCCTGCTTTCTATAGGCACCAACAAGAAACATGATAATGCCTTTTGCTGCAACATTTCCTGCCGCCCGATGCCCGAGTAATTGTGTAATTCAACTAGTTCTTTAACCGGAAAACCATAGATTTATGAACTATTCCACGTATCTATAATCATTATGGTGAAAATTTTCGGTTCATATTTATATAATATCAAATTGTAAGATTTGTAGGCATGAAGGGTTGTACCATATGTTTGGTGGGTTGTACTCTTCTTTTATCTTTAATTATTAATTTATTTTGCTTTCAACCATAAATCACTTTTAAGCACATACAAATTAACATTTGTAGGAACAAGGGGTTGTACTCATATGTTTGGTGGGTTGTACCCATTTTTTTTATCTTTAGTTTTTTACTCTTAACCCATACTTTTATATGTTTTACATTTTAACCAATCACTTTTAACCTCATACAATTTTTTTGTATTACGTTTTGGTCAAATTTTGCGAGTTAACATGCTATAACGTGCGTGTATGATTCAATGTTTTTATGCGTAGTTTTCCTATTTAACACCCGTCGTAGCACGCGGTTCTAGAACAAATTAGTTATTGTTTTCTATGTTTTACATTTAGAGTGTGTAGTTCAACATTGTTTCATCGTCTACTTTTCGTTCGGTTTTATATTTCTTTTTTTACACGAACCTTTCTGGTGTTGATGGTCGCTCATGGTGGTATAACATTGGAGCTACTTAGCACGGTTTTACGCCCCTACCACAACATGGGGGGGGGGGGGGTATTTAATTTGCAACACATCTATGTATTATGATTTGTAACATAATGCTTAGTGGGTTGTATCCACAAAAGAAAATTTTGTATTTCATTTAAATACTATAAATAATTTTGCGAGTTAACACGGCGCAACGTGCGTGTGTGGTTAAACGATTTTACGTTGTCTATTTTTTTCCATTTTACAGGTTCATCGTAATGCTCGGGTCCTAGATCGACTTAGTTATTTTTTTATATGTTTTACGTTTCGATTTAATTTCTTCGTATTAACACGCTGCAACTTCAGTGTTGGTGGTCGCTGATAGTAGTGTGACATTGGTGTTCTCCCCCGCCGCAACGCGGGGGTGCTTAATACTAGTTATAATCAAATTCAAATCTCAGGATAATAGAAAGTAGTATTATGTGGATGCATTATTAAGCATGTTGAAAGGAATCATATTGGTTATGATGATTTCATGGTTTCATCAATTTTAGAATCTAACTTATTTTTTTAAAGGGAAAAGTAACGTACTCTTATACTAGAATCTAACTTATTTTTTTAAAGGGAAAACTAACGTACTCTTATATATTTCTATACGTGTATCTTGTAGGATTTGAATCATTCATCTTATAGATAGAGAGTGACACCTTACTACCACATCATATTTCTTAGAGGCTTGGAATCAACTAATCTAATTTTTTTTTTTAAATCTGACGGTTAAAAACATTACGAGTTTTGATTAAGAGGTAAGTTTTCATTACATTATAATAATATTTGATGGTATTTTCTTTAATCATAATCATTTGATAGTTGTGATATCCTTTTCAAATGACCATGCTTCATTAATCATACCAAGAAAAAACAAATAGTGGTTCACAATTACATTTTTTAAACCGAGTAATTATTATTATTATTATTATTTTTAACGGCAAACCGAGTAATTATTATTGTTTTATATTTGGGTTAATGGATTTAAACACCCTCAACTATGGCCATTTGGCCGATGGCACTCTCAACTTTGACTTTGGCTCACACCACTCCCAACTTAACACATGGGTTGCTGTGTCACCCCGTCGTTAAATAAACACTAACTGGGTTAGTTATTTTTGCTGACGTGGCCATTTTGTCCAACGTGGCATGCTGACATGGCCTGTTTTTATGAGATAACATGCTGATGTGTATTGTTATTTTTTTTAATCTGATCAAAAAATTGAACCCCAAATCAGGCTTCACCTTCAAATCTGATCCAAAAATTGAATCCCAAATCTGATCCAAAAATTGAACCCCAACCACCACCTCCCTTTCTCAAGTTGCAACCCACCGTCACCACCACAGCTCCACCTTCAACAGGTTAGTGATTATTTAACGCCTCCACCTTCACCACCACAACCTTTGCACCCACCGTCACCACCACAGCTCCACCTTCACCACCACACCGCCCACCACTGCTGCACCTCTACATCACCACCACACCCACCCACCTATAAAACCTAAATCAATCCCCAAATCATTAAATTGAACCCCAAATCAGGCAAAACACTCAAAACAAGCACCCCTCTCTCGTGTCTGGTAGTCGGCGACCGGAGCCGATTACCGGTCGGCTTCCATCCTCCGATGTAACCCCCACACAACACCCCTCGTTCTCCCTCTCTACTCCGACTAACCAGCCGGCCATACCCCCCTTCCGACACCCTCCTGTTGTAGAACATTTAAACGGTGAAGACACAAGCGACGTATGGCGGTGGTGGAGGTGAAGCCGCGGCGGTGGTGGTGGTGGTGGCCGACGGAGATGTCGGCCGACGAAGGCGACGAAGGCAGTAGCGGCAGCGACGTATGGCGGTGGTGGAGCCTTGTTCGATTCTGTTTTGCTTTGGGTCCGGGTCAACGCTAGCCAGAGACAGATTCACATAGTGTGGCTGTTTTGAGCGGACATGGAGCTTATATACATGCTGATGGGGCGGTTGTAGTGTGGCTGTTTCAGATCTGGGGTGGATGTTAGCAGGTGAGGAAGTGGTGGCGGTGATGGTTGATGGTGGCAATTGTTGGTGGAGAGAGGGAGATGGAGATGTAGAAGGGGAGAACTAGAGATACACATATTATATATATATATAGGGAGAAGATCATGCGAGAACCACCTCTTATTGTGAGAACCGCGAGAACCAATGTGAACACACCAAAAATGCCTAAAAATAGCTAAAAATCACACAAAATTTTTTTTTTTGAATTTTTTAATATTTTTTATAAAAAAATCGCTACTTTTCGAAGCAAAAAAAAAAAAAAAAATTAAATTTTTTTTTTTTTTTTTTGCTTCGAAAAGTAGATTTTTTTTTTATTTTTTTAAGATTTTTTAGGTTTTTTGGGGGTTTAGTTTTTAGCATTTTAGCTTAGGGGGGGGGGGGGCTTAGGTTTTTGGGGGGTGGGGGAGGGGGGTTTAGGTTTGGGGGGGGGGGGTGGGGTTAGGTTTTTTTTAGCATTTAGCTTTGGGGGGGGGGGTTAGGTTTTTTTTTGGGGGGGGGGGGGGGGTTGTGTTCACATTGGTTCTCAAGGTTCTCACAATAAGGGTGGTTCTCGCATGAGCCCCTCCCTATATATATATATATATATATAGAGGAAGGTTAACATACATTACGGCTTAACGTACATCACGTACGCGACCAAATTACGCACGTTCATTTGAAAATCACGCACGTTTTAAACTCAAAAAACCAACATGCGTGATTATATCAAATTTTCATTTAGCCTTGGTTTGATCAATTTCATCGAATTGGGTTCAAATTTCTTTTGTTTCACTTCAAATTGGCTATTGTTCGGTCAATTTCATCGAATTGGGTTCAAATTCATCGTTGATTTTGAAAAGTTTCATCAAAATATCGACCCTCGAAATCAAACCGTAGAACAGAGGACGAAGAAAACATGACGAATCTTTGATTTAGACCGTAGTTCAGAGGATGAAGAAACATGACCAAGCTTTGATTCAGACCGTAGAACAGAGGATGCATGAACATGACCAAGCTTTGATTCGATTAGAGTCAGATGGCAGTAACAGTGGTTTCAGATCGTAGAACAGGGGATGCGATTTTTGAACTAGGAGGTAGGGCATGCGTGATAATGTGCGTGATTAGGTTTTGTTGAGTTTATAACATGCGTGATTTTCAAAATAACGTGCGTAATTTGGTCCGTACTCGATGTACGTTAAGCCGTAATGTATTTTACACTTTCTCTCTCTCTCTCTCTCTCTATATATATATATATATATTATTAAATATAATAATTATTATATAGATTTCTTTAAAAAAATAATTGGCCACATCAGATTTAAATGACACATCATACATGCCACATCAGATAAAATTGTCACATAGGCTAAATTTACTAACCTGGTTAGTGAATATTTAACGAGAGGGTGCCATGACAATCAATGTGTTAAGTTGGGAGTGGTGTAAGCCAAAGTCAAAGTTGAGTCAAATGGCCATAGTTGAGGGTGTTTAAATCCATTAACCCTTTATATTTTAATGACACTTGCATTGGTGTTAACAGTTAGTAATAACGAGGACTTCTTGTATATTCTCAAAAACCTTAGGAAAAGTGTATACGATAAACGGTTTTATTATTGATTTGTTTACTCTATATTTTCAATACATGTCCCTACTTGGATTCTCTATATTTGTCTCAGCTTCTCCGGGAGCTCTATTAGTGGTGGATCTAGCCCAAAAATTCAGGTATATTCAAATTTATTTTTTTAGAGTAAGGGGTATTCTTTGTATAAAAAAAAAACACTATGTAGACGGAATTGAGGGGTATTTTTTTAGTTAGTTTAGTTTTAGGAGTATTTGTATTTTATCCTAATTTGTAAAAATGTATCAATAACTCTATTGATCAATACGTTCTATCATTTTCTTTTCAGATATGAGAGACAAACTCAATTGCACATACCTAATTATATTAAGTGCTTTCACATTCGTTGGTGAAATATACATTATCATACACCAGTTATTTGGTATAATACTTGTATCATAAAACGACAGGACAATACATCCTTTTGGTAATCCAACAAAAGATAACTAGCTTTTAGAAATAGGATAATCTTTTTTCCTTTCCTTGTGATTATTTAAATGAAGATAGTGAAACTAGATGAAGATATGGTTTTGTCTCTTATGTTACCAATTCAAAATTTGGTATGAAATTATTTGATGAAATCATATGTAATACTTGATAATCATCACCATACTCAATAAATCCCACCAATAGCAAAGATAAGGTAGCGTCTAAAGAGGCTAGATGTAGACAGCCTTACCTTTACCCCGTAGGAATAGAGAGACTGCTTCCAGTAAGACCCCCCGACTCGATTGTAGTTTTGTATCAAGCCTTGGACCTAAGACACATAACACTCAAACAATCGGGACAGAGACTGATTGGTGCATGTCCCTCGTGTCTTTCAGCTATCAACGTCACCACATGATGCATGATTAACCATCCGCCGCTTTCAACATTATTTTCACGAAATTAGTAAAATAACGTTAAAGTTACTACCATTTCACTTTTGCCCCCCCCCCCCCCCCCCAAGCGCCCACATATATATACATTATATGTGCACACTGCAAGCGGGGTATATGTAATCAATGGCAAAGCTTTGAAGGGGCGGGAGGGGGCGGCCGACCACCCGAACTTTTCGTTCAATAGTGGAGAGTATGTAGTTTTCGTATAGAAAATTTTGGGTATATACGTTTTCGATCCCCGGTTTTATAGAAATTTTTAGGTCCGGTGACTTTTGCCCATTTGATCGGAAATCTCAAGATTCGCCACTATATGTAACACTTGATAATATGTTTGATTATGATTGTTGGTCGGAGTTGGTTGTAAAAGTGGTCAATTTACAATAACACAAAATATGATTTTAACCTAACATGAAACCGCCATGAAGTTAAATTTAGGGGCTGTTTTATTACCTTTTAATGAGGCTTTTAATGGTTCAGACCTCTTACTAGTTCAGCACTTAATTGTTCAGACTGTTTGTTTCGCGAGCAGATGTCTAAATGGTTCAGACATTTGCCTCTGAATGGTTAAGATTTATACAAAGTCTGAATGGTTAAGACTTCTAATCTGAATTGGTCAGACATTTGCCTCTGAACGGTTAAGCATTATACAGGCTCTTAATAGGCTCTTAATGGTTCAGACCTCTTACTAGTTCAGTACTTAATGGTTCAGACCTCTTACTAGTTCAGCACTTAACTATTCAGATGTTGCCAAACAGCCCTTTAATTACAATGGGTTTAAACAGCCCTTTAATTACAATGGGTTTACATAGATTTTAATAGGAAAAAATTGGATCCGGTAAGGTCAACTTGTTGTAACAGGGAGGACACATGTTTGACTTGCTGAAATTTATTAATATATCAAATAACTAATTAATGAGTGTTAATTTAACATAACTAGTTGCTAGTATCCAATGTCTAAATACTAGAGGTTCTAGGTCACACATATTATTATTATTTTATTGTCCTTATTGTTCTTTGTTGAACCATAAAATAAACAAAAAAAATTTTTTTTTTTTTTTTTTTTAAACAAAAAATAGGTAGTAGAGGATTCGAACCCAAGTTTTTCAGATAGAGAGAGAATATGATTACCAAGACAACCAAATCTTCGTTTTTTTTTACGCAAATTATTTATAGAGGTGAGGTCACTTGATGTCGATATGTTTTGTTTTAACAAAATCCAAAGCAAATTAACCCGAACCTGATTAACCAAACTTAAATATTACAAAAAACCGAACCTGATTTGTTTTATTGCTTCGGTAATCCAATTCATTTTCTTATAATCGGGTGAACCCAATTTAACTGATTATATTGTTTTTAAATGTTTGGTTTTTTCTAGGTTGCTGAACTTACGGTTCGACGCTAACTTTTCATGTTTCATTCTAATGATTTTCCTAAAAGTTTTATTCGGCAGTGACAACTTTGCAATAGGGTTCCAAGTTCCAAACTTTTAATTGATATTCAACAATTCAATTATTCCACCATTCATGTTGTGTCACCCTCGTCCCTACGATCATTCTACTTATGGTGCACATTTTATTGGTGGCTCATGCTCTTAAAAAAACGTTGCTTGTCACTTCAAAAATTTAAACATCATCTGCATCTTTACTGTAATTCGGTTTCCAACGTCCTAAAGCCCGAGTAACCCGATTACTGATTAAACAACCTGAATGATACCCCTTAACTTGACCCATATCCTTGAAGTTGAAGGGTAGCTCTTCCTTCGTTACTGTTACGAATGAATGGTCAAAGGGTTAAAATGTAATATTGATTGTAAGTCTAATGTGTAAAACAGGTGATTGTTGGGGGACTAGAATGGTAAGTGTCTAGTTAGTTAGTTAGTTGGTAGAAGGTAGTTGGTAGTTAGTGGGTATAATAACAAGATGTAACAGTCTTAGTAGCTAGCTTGGTGATAATGAAATCTTCTCTTCCTCTCTAGATTCTCTCTTCATTCTTATCAAGTGGTATCAGAGCTGCTCAATCCTTGGACACTCTTGTCTTGAAATACTTCGATAATTCGTTCAATTCAGTATCAATTTTGTTCCAATTCAGTTGGAATTCGGTCTAATCGGTTCATTTCAATCGGAATTGATCAATTGTTCGTTCAATTTCAGTTCAATTCAACTCAATTTTGATCATTCTTTCGATCAAAATCAATCAACAATGGCTACGAGAAATCAGTCGTTGGAACAGAGACTCAATGATCATGATGTTAATTTCGCTAGATTGGAAACTAAAATAGACTCTAATCAAGAAGCATTGATGCAATTAATTCAGTCTATGAAGGATAGTCTTCCGAATACACATCAACATCAGCATGATGATATGCCGAACCAGGGGTTTCAGCAGCATTAGTACCATGGGTTGAGTCGTTTGGGCAAGATTGAATTTCCAAAGTTCAATGGCACAAATGTTGAAGGATGGCTGTGCAAAGTGGAGCACTTCTTTTCTATTGACAACACTCCTGAGCATGCTAAGGTTAGACTTGCTATTATTCATCTTGAGGAAGTTACTTTGTTATGGCATCAATCGTTTGTTAGATCAAAAGGGGGAAATATTGATGGCATGCCTTGGTTTGAGTATAGGGAACAAATTTGCCATCATAATGGGTCAAAATGCTATGAGTTCATTAGCCTCTATCACACAAACAGGAACTGTGCAAGAGTTGTGTCAAGAATTTGATCTAGCATTAACCCGGGTATCTCTTTGTGAGGAATATGCAATCAGCTTATTTTTGAAAGCACTTAAACCAGAAATTGGTAATCCTCTAAAACTCCTTCGTATTTTTAGTTTACCTGAGGCATATATGTGGTCCTGTTGCGCTTTTGTTTGACGTCTAATATGGGTTCATGATCTAATCCCGTGATGTGAAGGCATTGTTGTTGAATCCAATGAGATGCTTGATGTAATAAGGTCGTATTAATAACAAATAATAATTAATATAACTAACTTTCCCGAGCCCGGGAAGCACTTCCGGGTAATAACCTAGTTAATATCTATACTATCTATTAAGGGAGCTTAGATGATGACATCGATTTGCATACGTGTCAAGTTCTCAGCTATGCCACATAGTCCAAGGTGATGTCATAATTACGATTTATTTATTATATATAAAAATCTATTAAAATCTGATTTTTATTTATTAGGAGAAAGTAATTTTTTAGGAGGTAAATATGAATTGCATGGGGAGTTGTTTGGACATTTAATGCACATCAGAAGTTATCAAATCAACATTTCTCTCTTTCTTCTATCTTCAAAGTCACAAGCGATTTCTAGGGTTTGTCTTTCTTCTCGATTCAAAAAGCTTCAAGATGAAGAATGTCATCCGCAAAGAAATCCGACGGTGAATCACCATCTTTGTCACTCAGTTTCATAGATGATTTGAATCCCTCGAAAGATATGTGGAATATCAAGTGTCGATCATCCGTAAATGGGTTCAGTCCTTTCGGATGGACCTCATCTTGCTCGATGAGAAGGTATTAGTTTTTGTGAAGTGTTGATTGTTTTATTTTTCTGTTCTAGGCTTTATACAGAGATGGTTATCTAATCCGCGGTATTTGTGAACTGTGATTATCTTATTTTACTGTTCTAGGGTTTATACAGAGGTGGTTATCTAATCCGCCTGATTTTGGGTTTGTGTTTAGTTTCTCAGAGGTGGTTGTGTAATAGAGGTTTGTGTTTTGTGTAATTTAGGTTTGTTTTTTGTGTTATACGGTTAGATATTTTGTGTTTTGTGTAGTTTAAGGTTCGATATAAATAAACAAAGATGAATATTGTTTGGTTGGTTATTGATCATTGATAGAAGTTTGTTGTGAGTTGCTGTTTGTTTGTTGTGAGTTGCTGTTTGTTTTTTTTGTTTGGTTTTTGAAATTGTTTCGTGTTTTGTGTAGTTTAGTTTTGTTTAAAACAAGTTATATGATTTTAGTATGAAAGAGATTAGTGTTATTTAGGGTTAGGTATAACTGATGCTATGGTATGTTACTAATTGTTTCTTTGTTTTAGTGTTAGGCCTAATAAAAAAAAACACGATTATTCTTTGTTTTTTTCCCTTTCATATGTTACCATAGCTTGAGTTACCGTTTGTTTGTTTGTTTCTAAGGTATCTCATTTCACTTATTTGGCCAGGGTCGTAAAATTCAGGCATGTATTAAGGCTCCATTGATACCTGTGTTTATCTCACAACTTCATGAGGATGAAGTTGTTATTCTATCCAGATTTGGTGTTGGAGAAAACACTGATGCCTACAAAGTTGTTAATCATGGTTACAAAATTAACTTTTACCGTTGTACGGTTGTTACACGTGCTAATGGTTGGCAAGGTGTTGATTACGTATTTAACTTCATGGCACATTCAGAAATTCTTAAATGAGAAGGAAATAATCTGCTCACTGTTGGTATGAATGTTTCTAATAGTCTGATATGTATATTTTGCCTACATTTCGAATCTGATTACTGTTTCTATGTGTAACACCCTTCAAATTTTACTTAAATTTAATAATAGATTATACCATTGTAAATAAAAGATGCTTAATTAACATAAATTTCATAAAAGAAGTTCATAAGTAGCATAAACCTTAGTCAACTAACGACTAAGTTAAAACATTTCAAAAGTTGTTTAACAATTGTTTACAACCCATAAACAAGGTCTATTAAAGATTTAAAACATTGCGGAAGCTTGTAAGTAGTGTTCGGTTCTTCAAAATCTAGCTCGATCATCTTCCGGTTACTTTCCAACATCACCTAAGATCAAAACCATAACAAATGTTAGTTTTGATCAAGTTAAAATGGATACAAACAAGTTCCAAGGGTCAATAACCAAGAAAAAAAATTCCGGAAGAGGGCGTCGCGTGACGCCAAGGACCCTCGCGTCACGCCTAGCCCCTATTTTCTCAGAATGTTTATTTCTTTGATGCTGCAGATTCCCAGCTCAAAATTTAATCAAGTTCCAACTTAATTTGGCCATGACTTTTGTAAATTCCGTTTTAGGTGATTCTTTTTCCTATGCGTCTGTAAATTCATTACCGACATGCCTATTACAAATTTCATACCGAAAAATTTGTTTATGGACCGAAAGACTATATGTCCTTATGCAATTATTCGACCCATTCTAACTTAGCCATTTTACTACCATTTAACTAGTAAACCTAAGGCGCTTATTACCCAAACTCCGGGGCTTATTATCACTGGCACTTCATTACCAAACCTATGGCTTCGTGCTCTTGTGACCATTTCCGCCACTTCTTTCTACTTACAATATTAATACTACAAAGTATCATTATTCGACCCGTTTGGTCCATCTACGGAAAATCCTCCATTTTGATGTCTACCAAACGACTACAAACCAATTCTTAACCTACGGATTTAAGTAACGTACATGATCGCTACAACTAACACAATTTTTATCAACAACGCATAGTTTAACAACAATTCATCAAATGTAACGAATCAAGTTACATACCTTCAAAGTAGGCCTTTCAAACGTGGTTCGCCACCCGCTTGTCCGCTTGACGCTCCTGCGCTCTTTCCTATAGATTTCATTTAAGACATGTTTAGAACTCTCTTTAAACCTTATATCGCATAATACACCGAAACATCATAATTATGCGTTTAAACTTTGAATTTCAGTTTTAAGCCTTCTTAGAGGCATTTTCACAAACACTTTAAGGACAGATTTTACATGATTAAATATCAAGTCTCTAGCTTATCACTTAACCCTAATTTCACATCATTCAACCATTTTACACAATTGTTAGCTTCTATAATTCTGAAGTTACCTCACAATTGTCAAATTACACTAGAATAACACCCAATCTCCTAGTGATTATCAAATTCTACATAACCCACTAATCACCTACAATGGTGATCATGGATTTTACTAAAATTTCACATGATTTCAACTTGTATTTGTCTAGGGTTTGTCCCTAGACACTATAGTTGTTCCTAAATCATCATAAGACACACATGCAACCATAATTTCAGATTTTCCCAATTTCATGAGAATTTCAAGTTGAGAGTTTTCATCAAATTTTACATACCTTGTAATCCTCTTGTGATGAGGATCAATAATCTATGCTCGATTTTCGTTTTTGATCAGATTTGGACCTTCAATTTGGTTGTTTTGTGAATATTTAGGGTTTAGAGGGAGCCTGGGGTCGCCCCTGATGTTGGTCGATTTCAACAAATACAGACAAATGTGTTTTATGTTTTTAATTTTATTATTTCAATAAATTAGTTTCCATTTAGGCACATTTAGTCCCTCATCTTTCACTTTTTGTTTGTTTGAATCCCTAACTACACATAAGTGACTAACTAACTTAGTTAGTGTCATTTCTAGTTAGTTTATTTTACTATTTTACATACAACTAAATTGTAAATTTATGAACTCGTATTTTCGGGATGTTACACTATGTTTGTCATTTTAGATGTTGCTGGAACTGTTGTCTGGTGTGGAGATATGGAAATCTTTCCTCATGAAAGAAAAATGATGAACTTGGATCTTCAAGACGTGCGGTAAATTCTACTTTGCCATTTATATAATTTGTTTGTGTCTTATCATTGTATTTATACATTAAATGGTTGTCCTTATTTAATACATAAATGATTGTAGTGAAGATCCATTAAATGATTGTTCTTATTTAATACATAAGATTTTACTAGACCAATGATTAGGTTGTTTTATATATAAGACTCTTCATTGCATTTAATACAAACAAAGAGTAAATCATTGCCATTATTTATTGTAAATGATTAGTGTTGTTTTAATAGACAGTATAGATTTTGGTGGAACTTTTAATGCTGTTTTTTTTAATCTTTTTCTTGTAGTGGAGAAGTAGTTCGTTGTACTTTGTGGAATGGATATGCACAACAATTTAATGATTTTTTGTTACAAAACAATCCGAATGAGAATGTCATGGCTGTCATTCAGCATGCGAAGATTAAGAAGTGGCAGGGTAATTTACATTTGACTTATTCACATACTTTAGTGTTTCCAATGTGTTATTTGTTACATTTTTTAAGAACATTTTCTTATTTCTGTAGACACTTGTAATGAATTGTTGGATATGTATATTGTTACGTGTAGGACAATATACTGTTCAGAATGATAAGTTTGGAACTTGACTGTTTCTCAACGAAGAAATCAATGAGGTTAATGAACTTCGTAGGAGGTACTATCACTGAATTATATTTGTTATTTTTCATATTTTTATTAACACAAGTGTGAGTATTAACACTAATGGTGTTTTTATTTTTATAGGTTTTTAGTGAAACAATTTGAAGCTGGTGCTTCTTCTTCTCAAACCATACTTTCATCCCAGAGTGTATTTCCAGTCCGTCAAGAATTTCTAATTGAGACATGTTGATGAAATTATTGAGATTGAAAGTGTATGAATTTTTCTATATACATACATAGGCATTTAATTTTCCTTTACTTTTTTCTATGTTTTATCAGTTGAGTATGTTAAAAAAGCTTTATCTTTCATCTTATAGGTAATGTCATGTGTGGTAGTTGCAACGATCAACATTGTTCAAGAAAACTATGGGTGGTTTTATCCGGCATGTCGAAACTGTAACAAGAAGGTGTTGACTAAAACTGAATACTTACAATACGCTAAAACCATTTCTGATGAGGTCATGGATCTGTCACCTACTTCATTGGTTTGCCTGAAATGCGATAAAGAATGCACATCGATAACCACTAAGTAAGCTAATGTTGCTTTTTAGGTTTATTACTTCCTATAATTGGACTTTAATTTAATTACTATTTATTACAGGTTCAAGGAACATTTGAGAGTTCAAGATGAAACCGGTAGTGTGTCTTTTGTGATGTTTGATAAAGATGTAATCAAGCTCATTTGTTCAACTGCGAGTGATGTAAGGGAACGCCAACTGAAGGCGGATGATACTGAAAGTTTTCCACATGAAATATCTCGGTTGGTCGAAAAGAAGTTGGCTTTTAAAATTGAAGTTTCTGATTACAACCTTAACCATGACTACCACGTTTACACTATCCAAAAAGTATGTGATGATCCGGACATAATTGCTGAATTGGTTGCTGGTAATGGTAATGCTCTTGAGGTTGCTGATGAGGTAAGACTTTTGGGATATCTTATACTGATTTGTTTTTGGTTTCTAATTTTTGTAGTTTAAATAACTTAGCTGAATTCCTTTTGGCAATATTTTGATATTAGGCGTTTAGTCAAGAAGGTTCAGAATTAAAAGCTGTTCAATTATCTGTATCCTCACAGATGGCCGGTGCTGCTATTTCAAAGGTGAATATGGATTCTATAGTTTCGTTTCTGATTGTCTGTAGATTATATTACATTATTTGATACCTTAGTAGTTGTTTTGTGATTTAATTCAAGGATGTTGTATCTGTTACCGCCGACTCTTCCGTTGTCGAAGCCGAGAAGGATTCGGGCACCAGTCCCAATGGTAAACGTTCGTTGCAGGAGGTGGAAGTTCAAAATGCTGGGGAACTATCTTCTAATAGCAAAAATAATCGGAAGAAGTCATCTAGGATTAACACCTAGCTCCTTTCACCTCTTTATCTTTTGATCTTTAAGTGAATATATGTTTTTGGTATGTACTTAAGTATATGTTTGTTTGAAGTTGGGTTGTTGTTGGTAAGTGTTAACTACTGAAACAATGGTTATGTATGTGTTAGATGTTGGTAACTTATGAACTTGGATTTTGTAGTAAACCGTAATGTGGTTTACTTTTTTGTATTATAAACTATGTTTTATGCTGCTCTCTATAATCATTGCTTACAATGTGTGTTTTGATTTGTAAGGAGTAGTCTAAATACTACTTTTTAAATATTAGTATGGAGTAGTCTAAATACTACTTTTTAAATATAATGTTTCAATCTATGTTTATTTTATAACCGCATTATAAAGAAATTGCTAATATTAATAAAATTATGTCAAAGAAGTTATATTATTTGACTTTAAGCCAATTTTCGTTATGATAGGATATAATTCATACATATTAACCAACCCTTTTATAAACTAATGTAGGAACCAATAGATTGATAACACGAATACAAGGATGGTTAGAAAATATGTAGTATTTAAATCCATATTCTTCTTATCCATGCAAATAAATTATTAGACAATGTGACTCCGTAAGAATGTATCATTAAACTTCAAGTCCAAATATAAATCGGGTGGGTCGCGTTATAGCAACTTCATTGTAGGAACCAATAGATTGGTAAAACCAAGACAAGGATGATTAAAAAATATGTAGTATTTAAATCCATATAAATTATGATGTTGAGCGTTTAAGTTTCTTATACGTTTTATCCAAAAACCAGTATGTAAGTTTCTTATACGTTTTATCCAAAAACCAGTATTTGGTTTACAACATATAAAATCATTACAAAATATAATCAACCAAAGGCCCCCCAAATTGGGCTGCATTTTGCAATTATACACTCATAAACCTTCCAAGTATTTGTGGCCCATAAGTTGTGAACCATAAAACCATGTCAAAGGCCCACAACTTGAATCAGGTTTCTTAAATCATTATCTCATTACCAACACTATGTTTATAGTTTCCATTCCGTCTGAATCAAAGTCACGAGCAAAAATTAGCGGCAAACTCTCAAGTTACAATTTAACACCCTCTCACTTTGAAAGCAATTGATGAACACGTAATGGTAGGTTTTTCTATTCCATTTGTTTAAATCTATTCTGAAGATTTGTTTGCGTTGATTGTTTTATTTAGTTAGGTTTTAAATGGGGATGTTAAACTATCACTAGCGGTTAAAAAAATTGATTTTTTGGACAGTGATTTCAATAATCACCTGTAACTAGCCCTAAATCAAACATATTTTCCCAATTCTTATGTGCAGTTATGGAAAGTAATAAGAATTTTATACCAAGAGATAGAAAGGGTTTTCCACAGTGCAGTACCCAACAGTCTAAAGAGTCAAGGATGATAAGAAAGTCTATCATGAATAAGCGTAGAAACCGTGGTGTGGTTCAATTTGTATAGACACCTCCTATTATTGATACACTTCCGGCCAATGTTACTATTACTACGAACGATAATGGAGGTATCTTTTGGATATTCATTTTTCCTAATACATATATATATGTAATGTTATATTACCTGAAACCTATTTGTTAATTTATAACAACCAATATCATCCAAAGGTGTCTATGAAGCGTCAACTGTGCATTACACGCCATCCACCATAAATCAGAATCAAACTGTAATGTCATTCGAATCCTCTTCTAAAAATATGGGTAAACGTTCGTTGCTACTTTTCTAATTATCTTACATACTGATTGTAAAAAATATGAGAATTGTAAGTGTTTATAGCTGGAATTAACCAAATCTCGTCATGTACAGCATGTCACACGCCCGCCAAGATAGATCGAACATGTGTTAGTACGATTCCTCTGACTTCATCCAGTCTTGGTAAGTTTTTAAATTGTATTTTTTAAGGTATGATATCAGATATGACGTTGTCACTTTGTTTCAATTTTAGGACAATCCGAAAATGCTAATTATGGTGTTCATGACTCTAGAAAGAGGAAACAAAGATTCAAAACGATAGATATAAGTAAAATTGATTTATCTATTGTAGCTGATGAAAGGAGGACATCTTCAATGGTTACATCTCTTGAATCGTCAAATCATAACATTGAGAGCAGCCCTCTGATGAATATTACAAACTGTATGTTGTATAGAGTTTTGTTATTTACGTTTCTCATTCATTGAAGGTTGCTCGAAGTTTGTTAACATTTGTAAATTTTTGTAATATAGTGGATCACGTTACAGTAAGGTCGCGTCGAAGTCAGATTCCAACTCCTCCGAATATTGATATTAGAACTTCTCGACGATTGTCAAAGTGTTCCGTAGTAGACATTAATGGTATGTGGTTATTTTTAACGCAAAACTAAATATAGGTTTCTGATTCACTATATTTGAGTAATGTATTGCATATCTTCCTACCTGTTGGAACCGATGTTAACGGTCATTTCAAAAATGAAATGGCAGGAAAAGAAAACTCCTACCCTGGTGAAAGGTCTAACTTTGATGATTGCAATTCCTCTGACTGTTTACCATCTTCTATCGTAAAAAAGATTTATGGAATTGCAAGAGGTACATACCCTCCTTTAACATATCAAATTATTTTTCCAAATAACCAATGTTTTAAAAACCGGTTCAAACCGGCCGGTTGTACCGGTTGAACCATCCGATAAAACCGGTTAAACTGCCTGGTACACCCGGTTGAACCGTCCGATACACCCGGTTAAACCGTTTTTAAGCCAAATCCGGTACGGTATAAAAACCGGATTTTAAAACATTGCAAATAACACTTTAATCTCCTAATATTTTCTTATATAATCATCTTTTTTCATACACCTATATAATTTTGTAGAATACGTTGATCATGGAGATGCTATTTTTGTATGTTCTTGCTATCATGCAATGCTTTGGAAAGATGAAATGCTTAGGGGTAATTTGAATTCTAAGAAATCTGCTTTTTCTCTTTGTTGTTCGAACGGAGATGTTGAATTGCCTCCCTCACCTGTTCCTCCTCCATTGCTCGAAAGGTTTTACAAAAGAGTTACTCCTGAAAGCCGCAATTTCATGAATAATATTCGAGCATATAACATGATGTTTTCTTTCACATCGCTTGGTGGCAAGGTTTCTAAAAGTTTTCAAAAAAGAAAAGGTCCTTATGTTTTTGGATTACAAGGACAGAATTACCATCGCATTGGTAGTCTGCTACCAAATGAGGGTCAAGAGCCCAAATTTTCACAGCTTTATATTTATGATTCCCAAAACGAGGATTTTAACCGTCAAAAGGCTGTAAGGTAAATTAAGCATTCACTAAATATTGTTTCTGTTATCTGTTATATATATATGTCTTATATATAATAATGTAATTTTCTACACAGTGTCGAGGAAGGTTCGAAAACAACCACTAAACAAGACCTTGATCTTGGCATCATCACCAGTCTTAAAAAAATGTTGGATTCTTGCAATCCACTTGTGAAGTCATTTAGAATGGTACGAGATTGTTTTAAAGAAAATGATTGGCAAAATGTAAGACTCAAGCTCATTGGAACAAGGGATAAGGATGGTCGAATTTTTAACTTGCCCACTGCTGAAGAAATTGCTGCATTAATAATTGGTGATTTTGATGGAGCATTTGATAAAAGGGATATCATAGTTCAAACAAAGTCAGGCGGTCTTCAAAGAATTAGTGAGCTTCATCCCTCTTATCTTGCATTGCAATATCCACTAATCTTCCCATATGCAGAAGATGGATTTAGACTTGGTATTAAACACCGAGGTGTTTCAGTTGATTGTGATATACTTAGAACCAGCACCACAATGAGGGAATTTTTTAGTTACAGAGTACAAGACAGAGCCAACCAATTTTCGTTGTTACTCAATGCCCAAAAGCTGTTCCAACAGTTTTTGGTCGATGCGTATACAATGATAGAATCTGCACGGTTAGCTTACATAAAGACACAACAACCCAAACTTAGAACTCAAACCTTTAAAAATTTAAATCAAAGTGTTGAAAGTGGAGAAAACGATGCGTCAAATTCTGGAAAACGAATTTTGTTGCCTTCATCATTTACCGGCGGAGCGAGATATATGATGCAAAAGTACCTAGATGCTATGGCAATCTGCAAAGCTGTAGGATATCCGGATCTCTTCATAACAGTCACTTGTAATCCCAATTGGCCTGAGATTTATAGGTGTTTAAAAGACAAACAACTGAACCCTCAAGATAGATCGGATATTATCGCACGATTATTCAAAATTAAAATTAATCATCTAATTCAAGATTTCAAGAAACATAAATTCTTTGGTGAGATACAAGCAAGTAAGTGATTGTAAAATGTTTAACTAATTTCTCAAATAATAATTTTACTAACTGTTTTTTTTTTATATAATATTTCGGTTATTTATACAATCGAATTTCAGAAACGTGGTCTACCTTATGCACATGCACATATATGTTTGTTCTTAAGTGCCGACAGCAAGTTTCCAACTGCTAAAGAAATTGATTTGGTTATTAGTGCTGAAATACCTGACAAAGAGACCGATGCTGAACTGTATGAACTTGTCAAACAGTTTATGATCCACGGTCCTTGTGGCACAGACAACCCTCATTGTCCATGCATGGTTAATTTAAAATGTTCAAAGAAGTTTCCGAAAAAATTTGTAGATGACCTTTCTGTTGATTCTAAAGGATATCCTATCTACCGTCGTCGACAAACATCTAACACTGTAGAAAAAAATGGCGTGTTGCTTGACAACAGATTTGTAGTTCCGTACAATGCTATGCTACTCAAAAAGTATCAGTGCCACATAAATGTTGAGTGGTGTAACCAAACAGGATCCATCAAATATTTGTTCAAATACATTAATAAGGGTCCGGATAGAGTGACAGCTTCTGTTTACCAAAGTACCACAACTGCTAATGTGAACTAGCAAAATGAGGAAACGGCAAATAATCAAAATCTGACAAACAAAACAGAAGTAGATGAAGTTAAAGCATATCTTGATTGTAGATATATTTCAGCGTGTGAAGTTGCCTGGAGAATCTTCAAGTTTGACATACACTTTCGAGTTCCATCTATTGAAATTTTGCCTTTTCATTGCGAAGATGGTCAGCCTATTGTTTATGAAGATAATTCAAATTTGTGTGACGTAGTCAGTAACCCAACTGTGAAAATGACTATGTTTACAGAATGGATGTAATGTAACCAAACGGATGCATTTGCTAGAACATTGAAGTATATAGAGTTTCCAAGACACTTTGTATGGATACGCAAAGAACGAAAGTGGATTCGTAGAAAAAGACCTTTTGGTGCAGTTGGTAGGATACATTATGTACCTCCATCACTTGGTGATTGCTATTTCTTGAGAATTTTATTGAATCGCATTATAGGACCAATGAGTTTTGATGATATAAAAACAGTTGATGGAAAAATTTACCATACCTTTAAAGATGCATGCTTCGCTCGCGGTCTGTTGGACGATGATAATGAGTATATAATTGCCATGAAGGAAGCAAGCACATGGTCCACTTCTGATTTCTTGCGTACATTTTTTGTAATGCTGTTGATGTCAAATTCCATTTCTAGGCCCGGTCATTTCTAGACACAAACAAAATCTCTATTGTGTGAAGACATATTATATCAGCAACGGAGGGTTACTGGTATTCCTGGTAATTTTAAAACTTTAAATAAATTCTTAGATTCCATGCCTACTGTAATGAAATATTTATAAAATCTAATTATCAAACATCTGTTTTATTTTTTAGATTTGGTTCTTCCAGAGGAAGAGATTGAAAACATTTGCTTATCACATATCGAAAAATTGTTACTTGCTTATGGAAGTACGTTAAGCAGCTTTTCTGACATGCCAAATGTTCTTGGCAACTACATTTCAGCATTGAACAATCAAATGATAATGAAAGAACTTTAGTATGATCGGGCTAGCTTAAAAAAGGAATTTGCATCTTTCTTAAAATCTTTAACTGATGAACAGCAAAAAGCGTATCAAACCGTCATGAATGCAGTTGTTAAAGGAAGTGGATGTGTTTTCTATCTATATGGTTACGGTGGAACTGGTAACACATTTCTCTGGAAAACATTTGCAGCTGTGTTACGTTCCAAAGGTGAAGTTGTTTTGAGTGTTGCATCCAGTGGTATTGCATCACTTCTATTAGATGGCGGTAGAACAGCTCATTCCAGATTTGTAATTCCGATAAACGTTAACGAGGATTCCATATGCTTTATAGAACCGCACAGTGAGCTAGGAGGCTTAATAAAAGAAACTAAGATGATAATCTGGGATGAAGCGCCAATGACACATAAGCAATGTTTTGAAGCTTTGGATAGAACAATGAGAGATATAGTCTGTTCCAGTAATCCGTCCTTTTTTGGCGGAAAGATAGTCCTTTTTGGCGGTGATTTTAGACAAATCCTTCCAGTCATTCCAAAAGGTACCAGAAGCATGATTGTAAATTCTTCATTGAATTCTTCTTATATATGACAGGATTGTCAGTTACTCAAACTAACTGAAAACATGAGGTTAAAAGTCGGTAACAAACCAAGTAATCTTCATGAGACCAAGGAATTTGCTGAATGGATTTTACGCCTTGGTGATGGTCTACTTGGTGATCCAAATGATGGAGAGGTGGAAATTGAAATTCCAGATGATCTACTTATACTCGATCAAGTCAATCCTATATCTTCATTGATCTCATTCACATATCCGGATATGCAAAACTTTTTGTGGGATTCAAATTACTTCCAACAAAGAGCCATTCTTGCTCCCACAAATGATGTTGTTAATTCAATAAATACAGAACTGTTAAATAGTATGGTTGGTGAAGAGAAGATATATCTCAGTTCGGATACTTTATGTGAGTCTGAGCAACAAACCGACCTTAACATGGCATTGTTTCCTCCGGATGTGCTAAACAAATTGCATTTGTCAGGATTACCTAACCATAAATTGGTTCTTAAGGTTGGAGCTCCGGTAATATTACTTAGAAACATTGATCAAACAAATGGTTTGTGTAACGGTACACGGCTTCAAGTAACAAAGCTTGGAAAACTTGTAATCGAAGCAAAGATTATTACCGGAAATAATATAGGTCATCATACTTTGATTTCAAGATTGAAAATGACACCTTCCGATAAAAGATTACCGGTGAAAATTGCACGAAGACAGTTCCCACTATCTCTATGCTTTGTAATGACCATCAACAAAAGCCAGGGACAATCACTTGAACGTGCAGGACTATATCTTCCACGTCCGGTTTTTAGTCACGGACAACTATACATTGCTGTATCTCGAGTAAAGAGCAGGAGTGGTTTGAAGATTTTGATATGTGACAGGGGAAAACAAGTGTGTAAAACCACAACTAACGTGGTCTACAAAGAAGTTCTACAAAATCTATAGTCGTCGTAGAAATATCATTTTGGATAGAAGTCTTTTTCATGTATGAAGGAATATGGTATGATCTTTTGAATATTCTATCAACATGTTTCTTTTATCTAATAATAATGGATGTTATTTTAGTGTATTGTTTTAACAAATAGTATACATGTTTAAAATTTAATAGCTTTAACAGTTATAAGACAATGAAAGGCAAATAAGAATAACATATATATAAAACACGAGGAATAACTAATGCAAGTAATACTTCCATTCGCCAGTCATTAGGAACAACTACATGTTTTTAATACATTGAAATCACCGTGTTTCAACAACCAAAAAAACTTATCTGTACGTACACCCTTCGTACCACAGGGTCAAAACTACCAGTTTCAACTATTACAAAAGACTTTTAAGTAAACCAACAACCACAAACAAAAAACATTGTTTCCATACATCATAACATTATCTGCAGCAACCGTACAACCCTTCAGTCAAACAAGAAAATACCTTTACCCATGACGAACTTAAGGGTAAATTCTTCACGAGGAACTATCTTTTTATCCTTCACAAACTTATTCATGTTTTTTGTGTAAAACCGACCATTCGGAGACTCGATACCAACTCGAACATCCCAAACATTACCATCAGCATCTACAATCTTTAAACTCCTCTTCCTATCCAAGCCAATTTTTTTAGCAAGATTTTTTTAATGCGCTGTAACAAACAACAAATTATGTTAAGAAAGATAATATTATAATGTGGTTAATACATCCTAAAGTCCTGTTAGTACTTTTTTGTTACAGAAACTTACAAAATGATTGTCCACACGGAAAACTACTAGAATAGTTTCGTCATTCGTGGTTACAGGGAGCATATTAGTTTATGTGCCCTTAGTAACGTCATCCACATCTTCACCATCAGAAATACTGATAACCTCTTCTACAACTTCTTCCTTAACAGCAGCATAAAATTCCGGCGGCAACACTAAATCAGCATTCTTGGAACAATTGAAAACGGACATATCAAAAGTATGAAGATCAATCATTTCAAACACAAGCATATGCTCATCAGTTATTGACAATTTCTTCTTAATCCGATCCCATCCAGTTGTTATGTAAAGCTGATTGTCAATCACATCCATTCGAACAAATACTTTATGCTTCCCAGGACCTCTAATAACAACCGGACAATTTGGAATGGTATTGTCCATCTTGTGATGTACAAATAAACGATTGATATGCTTCAACGAAAAAAATAAATATTAGTAATATATATACTTACAATAAATAAATAACAAACCATAACCAATATAATGAATTCAGATTGTGAACTACATACCATAGCATCAGGTTTATCAAAATCACCATTGGGTATGTAGTAAAAATAATCAGATGGAGCAAATTCAATATTGTCATAGAAATAAAATATCCGGAAACTTAATAATGCTTCTTCATACTGAAATACCAGCCACGATCCAGATTGTAGTTTCAAAGTTTCAACCACAGAATACCACCCATTGTAGAAATAACAGAAGTTTTCTAACTCATATACCTTGACTTCAAACACCTGGCCATTAGTTGTTCGCACTTTCACAAAGCCCACTGGATAGTTAAACTCTTTAATCCATTGTTTATATTTTTTTGGCAGAACCTATGTATAAATAAATTAAAATTATAAACTGTCTAAGATGATATTATAAAGAAAACTAAATTCGCCATAACCGAGATTAAAGTACTAACCAAACATTTCCTTCGATTGTCGTCCATGTAACAAGCAAACCCATACATCCTTATAACTTTGAACTATCAAAGAAAATACTATGAATATCATTAATAAATAAAATAATAAATAAAAGAATAAAATGTTAAAAAGTTATTCTATATATTGCAATTAAAAAGAGTGTAACTAATAGACTAAAATATTAGATAATGTACAAATGTTTTTTACAAAATGATAAGAATACAAACAAAGACTTGAAAACACAAATGTATCATCTAAACTACGATAGTGCTGATAACGGTTGAATATGAATGAACTCGAGATTGATTAACAATGGACAAGTTGTATTAACGTTCAGCTAGCTCATTGATTGAATAATCAACCAAAACCCCTGTTGCTAATCAATCCAATCTACTGTTCCTATCCCACACTCAATCTACTGTTGACTCCAATATACTGTTCCTAACCCACACTCATTCTACTGTTCAATCCAATCAACTGTTGACTAATCCCATGTTGCTAACCAATAATCCAATCTGCTGTTCCAACCTACAACTCAATCCACTGCTGACTGACCACTGACTATTGATCCGTGTCAAATGCAAATCACAACAAATACTTTCATAACCGTATTTATAATAATTTGTTAAGCCAGTTTGAGTAACATTTAATATGATCAACAAGATTGTGAAAGACCAAAATTAATCAATAATTTTTGTAACATAAGTAATCAAGATATTTCCTGTATACAACTAAGCAAACACCGAAAATATTATAACTCAATCTGTCGAACACTAAAATTATATATCTAATCTTTTTCAATGTCAAGAACACAAACTGAAACTATACTAAACATCATAATCTTACAAAATTTTTATACAAAATCTTTATACTAAACATCATAATCTTACAGATTTTGATTATTTCTCCATATTTGATTTCTGACATTTGTTGTTTTAAAAGGTCAACTAACAAAAAGTTAACCCATTACATAACAGCCGCCCATATGTAGACTACAAATCTACAATCATACACCCATACAATCTATATTAAAGCTACACCATCATTCCCATGTAAGCCCATACGATTTTGAACGATTTCGAATCCACAAGTAGCTGACAACTTTAATCTCATCAACAAAAAGACATTTCAGCATTAAAGGCAAAAAGCATTTGACAATTACACTATTTTTTAGAAAACCAAACCAAAATTCTATTAAAATACATATACTCACTCGACCATGATCTATTATTAGTTTAGAGTTGCGGTACCTTGGTCCATTTCAGCAAATCTCATCCCATACATAATCTTACAAAATCTTCATACAAAATCTAATAAACAGTCATTTTTAACATTGCCCTAAATGAGGTGAAATAAAATAATTTGACAAATACAAAAAGTATTCACTTCAATCGATCATCAATACAAAATTACATATGAAAATCAGAAGTATGACATATAGAATAAACACCCAAGAACGGAACATAGAGGAATGACTGATCAAACATCAAACATACAATCGTGGTATAATAAATTACCAGAAGAAAAGATTTTAGAAGAAGAAACTGTTGGAAAGCCCTATAGATTACCTGTGGATGATGTCGCAAAGACCTTGAAGAAACTTGTCTTTTCGTTCTCGCAATTTAGGTCAGGAAGATGTAAATGTTCGATGTTTGATCTTGGGCTATATTCTGTATTTCAAAGAAGAGTTCTAATGGGCTTCAACCCACAAGCCCATTCTGAAAGTTAATTGGATCAATAACATTTATTGAATTATTGAATTGTGTTATTGTTCAATTTTAGCTTTACTGAATTGGATTATTTACATCCTAAATTGAATAGGCATTTTATTGAATTATACAATAACAATGGACCTTTACTGAATTTTACACTAACAATGTGTCAAAAAAAGTTAAGGTCATATATAAGAAGTTATTAGACAACATAAAATTAGGTCATGCTTTAATTTTATACAACATATTATCAATTACTTACCTTATTTCTATATCAAACGTGTATACTAAAACAAACTGTTTTTAACATTGTTTTATAAAGATATGTAACTAAATGCAAATAATTTAAATGATATATTATAATCTGTTTTTTAGTATTTGATTTGAATCGTTATTAAACATACCCGTAGGTTCACACCGGTGTTACAACTAGTATATAGATAAAGATGAATGATAAACATAAGAAAGAGTTAACAATAATATACAGATCTAAAATGAGATGGCGATTGCCCTGGTGTCAGCTACACTCCATCTCACAAATCCAGTCCCAATCGAGTCCACCCTGTAACCATTGACAGTTCATACTTCTTCATACCTTCTTTCACAAACCCTAATATTTTATACCTCTTTTGTCTGTCAGTCAAATGCCTCGATTTCATCACTCCTCCTCTCATAACTGTCACCAGATTCCAATTACAATTATACACACAGAACCTTCCATTTCAATCTCACACATCTTCTTCATTCTCTGCTTCTAGATCTCATCTGTAATTGTGTACAAACAGACCAAATTGTCGTTATGGACGCTCAAAAGCTGGAATCATCCGTTACGAGGCCGGATCAGGCCTTCAATTTGGATCCGGATCTCTCTGTTTCGTCTCCGGTCACTCGCCAGAAAGCTGCCGCTGCTAAGCAGTTGATTGAGAATCATTACAAGAATTATCTTCAAGGATTGCAGGATCGGAAAGAGAGGTAGTTTAATTTCAAGTTTTCTATTGTTTAGCGTTGGTTATGAACTTATGATCGTGAATTATGCTGTTGAATTACAGGAGACGAGCGTTACAGAGGAGGGCGGCTGAGGCGAAAGTTTCGAGTGAGGAAGAGGAGCAGTTGTTGAGGAATTTGGAGAAGAAAGAGACGGAGTATATGAGGTTGCAGAGGCATAAGATTGGGATTGATGATTTTGAGCTGTTGACATTGATTGGTAAAGGTGCTTTTGGTGAGGTATAAGCCCTAATTTCGTGAATAATATCGTTTGATATCTCGGTTAATTGTTGTAGAATGCGTTAGTGAAACTGAATTATGATGATATTGATTTGTTTTGAGGTGGATCAGTAACTTTTAAAGATGTAAATGCCTTTAAATCACTAGAATTTAGAGTTTTGTAGAGTTTGATTGGTTATCAACTTAGATCTACTCATTGAACCGAATCGTTGTGTATGCAATAATTTGCTAGAACTTAATCTGATCATGTTCTAATTGTATGATGCAGGTCAGATTATGTCGTGCTAAAACGAGTGGAGAAGTATTTGCAATGAAAAAGCTGAAGAAATCTGATATGCTTAGTCGTGGGCAGGTATTGTTGTTAGAATGATGTTAACTTGCATGTGATCTATGTGCTTTTGTATAAGGGTGTTTGATATTAGTCAAGATAATATCGATTACAGCTGCCAATGGTTTAAATCTATCCGAATCATACCGTTATATTTACTTAAGATTTTGTGTTTTAAAGGTTGAAAAGGGTGTGGTGTAAAGGTTAGGATCTTAGAGATTCATTGTTTGATGGCTTCTAATCTTTTGTCTGCTTAGGTTGAACATGTTCGATCTGAGAGGAATTTGCTTGTGGAGGTTGATAGTCGATGCATTGTAAAACTATTTTATTCTTTTCAAGATGCTGATTATTTGTACCTTATAATGGAATATTTACCTGGTGGTGACATCATGACGTTGCTAATGAGAGAAGATATTCTTTCTGAGGATGTTGCTCGATTTTACATGGCTGAAAGTATCTTGGCCATTCATTCTATTCACCAGCATAACTACATACACAGGTATTCTATTATATTTCTTGATAAAACAAAATTTACTTGCTTCAAGTGAATTTACATCGAAGCATGTGCTGAACTTCTTTTCACTTGTAGGGACATTAAACCAGATAACCTGATACTGGACCGAAACGGGCATCTAAAGCTGTCTGATTTTGGCTTGTGTAAGCCCATTGAAAGTAAATTTTCATCAATATTGTTGAACGAGGAAGATTATGAAAATCAGGGGCCCCTAAACGACACTGACGGGCAGCAAGTTCCTTGGTTGATGCCAAAAGAAAAATTGCAACAGTGGAAACGTAATCGACGTGCTTTGGTATTACTTTCTTGACATTTTGAAAAACAAATTGCTTTTATTTCTATTCTAGTATTCTTCCATGTGCTTATCAATAACATCTCTTTGTGTGAAACTTTATTTTGTAGGCGTTTTCTACGGTTGGAACTCTTGATTATATGGCACCTGAAGTGCTGCTGAAAAAAGGATATGGAATGGAGTGTGACTGGTGGTCACTGGGGGCAATCATGTATGAAATGCTTATCGGTTATCCCCCGTTTTGTTCTGATGATCCTAGGATGACGTGTCGCAAGATCATAAACTGGAGGACATGTTTGAAATTCCCTGAGGAACCAAAAATTTCAAATGAGGCTAGGGATCTCATCTGTCATTTGCTATGCGATGTGGAATCAAGGTTGGGTACTGGTGGAGTCGAAGAAATAAAGGTAGGTAGACTATAAAATATAATTAAATACTGGAAAATTCAGCACTTTTGAAGATTTTACATCTGTTACTAATGTACGTTCTTTTAGGCACACCCATGGTTTAACGGGGTGAAGTGGGATATGCTGTATGAAATGGAAGCTGCGTATAAACCCGTTGTTACTGGAGAACTTGATACTCAGAATTTTGAAAAGTTCCCTGAAGTAAGTACTTTAATTTCTGATATATTTTAATAATTATTTGAAAGAAAGGTTGAGAAGGGTGTTAGTAAATTGTGGAACTAGTTTAAGAAAAAATATACAACCTTTCTGAAGCTCTATTATTAATCACAAATTCAAATTAGGTGGAAGATCCGCAGTCAGCTGTACCAAGAGTGGGACCCTGGAGAAAGGTAATAGTTATTGTTTTCATCAATTAGGTGTAATGTATATAATAAAGATAGCATTGAGTTTTCTTATGCGCTCATAATGTATCTCATTGGTTTTGGTGTTAATTTTATATCTTTACTTGTGAACTTGCAGATGTTAACGTCAAAAGACTCGAATTTCATAGGATATACCTTCAAGAAATCGGATATGTTAAAATCAGTTGGAACTTCAGGTATGCTTCTGGAGCAATTTTAGTTTTAGTTTCTACTCAAAGCAAACTATGGTTGACCCAAATCTTGATTATATGCAACTTTTTGATTATAAGTTCAGTATACAGCTACATATATTATCTTGTATAATGTATTTGCTTAATTATATAATTAAATACTTTGATCAAATGAAAGAAGCATAGCTTTTGACTGATCATTGTTATGCAGGCATAGATATGAGGGCAAATGGACCTTCCAAGCCCCCATCATTGGTGTCCTTGTTTGGTATGTTGATTTTACCACGTGATTTTTTTCTTGACACTTATTGTGACATTTCATGAAAATAAACTTGTTTTAACATAACAATGAAATCGTATAATTGTTGTCATCCTATTTCAGGCCATATGGATCTGAAAGCAACTCCATTACCCGAGGAGGAGCATGAGCAGGAGCACAAAAGTTGACTTTAGTCCTGGTCAAATTGTCATAGTCTTTCAATGCAAGCATTAAGATCTCACATACGCCTGTTTTCACGTCTCATGAGTGTTTACTGTAAAAATACAACGATTTGAGAAGATCAATCTTAATACAATTTTGAGTTTCATAATTATAGCTTCAATGATGTTTTCTTCAGTGGGATACAGTTTGGAATGATCTTGGTTAACACATGAATATAAATCCCAGTATAGATTTGTACCTCTGGTTTTGCAGCTTAATGGCATTGTTTTTGTTTGTTTATGCTCGCTTACTTGTCATGGGTTATACAAACTGCAAAGAAACCATTAGACAATGACATGGTAAACCCAAAAGAAAGAAATAAGTTGATTCAGTTGGCATTGACATAATAGTAAAGTGGTGAAGAAGATATAAATGAAGCTTTTGATGCAAGTTGTTTGTAACGACCATTATACGGAGCACCAAATTGCACACATTTCGTGTAAATGGAACCTTAAATCAAATCTATAAACCTTTGCGGCTTTGCTACAAAGATCCACAAGTTTAGTGCCAGGACTCCTCGAGTAGAAGTGTAAGAAGGCGGCATATCCGGTTCATATCGATCCTAGGGATGGACATGAACTCAATGGGCTAGGCCTAAGTTGAAAGTATCGTCATCAAGGAGTCCCCTAGTCTATTGTGATGTACTTTGTGCTATGTTATGCTAGACTTGCCATTCGTAATTGTCGGTGAATAATCCTATGCTAGTTGTTAGTCTCAAGCAATGTTGCCAAAAATAAGTAGCGTAAGCATCGTTTGGTTTAAAACCTAGCATAGGATTACGTTTGACGATGGGGCCGTCAAGTGTAAACCCGAACCTCCAAAAAGCATTTGTTGTGCTAACTGAGAGAGTACGAAGAGCATTCAGTGCATAACTAAACAACAAACTTAACCGAAGAATTAGAGAAAAATACCCATATAGTCCTCGTGGTTTGATCAAATTTCACCTATAGTCCCTAACATTCTAAAATTACACCTATAGTCAACTTTTGCACACTCGTTCCCGGATAATCCCTAATATGAATGGGGGTTATTTTTCTCAGTTAAGTGGGTGTTAAGTGACTAAAATACCCTTTACATTAAGTGAGACCCACTTTAATATAAAGGGCATTTTAATCATTTCACACCCACTTAACAGAGAAACCCCATCCATGTTAAGGACTACTCGAGAAACGGGTGTGTACAAGTTGGAGATCATAGATGTAATTCAAAAAGTTATGATTTTGCCATCAGTTTAAAATTACGTTTTTACCTGCAGTTTAAAATAAAATTATGTTTTTGCTCCCAGTGAAAAATTACAATTTTGCCCTCGGTTAAATTTACGATTTTGCCCCGTTTAAATTTATAGTTTTGTCATTAGTTTTGTTTTCTTCCTCACAAGTAAATTACGATTTTGCCCCCAGTGTATAAATACAGACACAAGATGGGGGCATAGTGCGAGGCAACTGCCCGGAACTCCCCTATTGGCCCAATCAATTTACCATTTTGTCACCGCTTTAAAATTACGATTTTGCCATTAGCTCCAAATAACGTTTTTACCTTCAATTCAAAATAAAATTATGCTTTTGCTCACAACTAAAAATTACAATTTTGCCCCATTTAAATTTACAGTTTTGCAAATAGTTTTATTTTTATCCTTCCAGCCAAATTACGATTTTGCCCTCAATTTAAATTTACATTTTTGCCATCGTTTTTCTTTGCTTTGCTGTTTCTTTTCTTTTTTTTCTCCTTTTTCCGCTTTATGTATATTTTATAGTTATTATTGCGCGAAACTATTAAGCAAAACTTTCGCAATTCAGTTAGTTGTATGAACATTCAAATATAGTGAGTGTCTCGGGTTTGATGCCTTTCATGGGAAGAAAATCTTTTATTACCTGGTGCTAAATAAAAGTCTGAATATCTATTATTCTTAATAATATTTTCCGTGATTTATTCCTTCTTCTTTTTTCACTTTTACGTTGTTTTCTCTGCTTCTAAATTTGTAATTTTGATAACCAACCGGTATAAAACACCGGTAAGTAACAAACTGAACGCGTATCGTACTTATCCTGTTACAAAACAAAACGAATCGATAACGTTCAAATTCTCCGCCGCGCAGCGCGGGGAATTTCACTAATTATCTACAAAAGGAATGGAGCACCTAGCATTTACCTATTGCCCTGGAGAATTACGAGTTCGTCCTCATTTAAAAATTACGTCTTTGCCATTAGTAGTGTTAAGCAGCTGTCATACAAATTACGATTTATGCTTTCATTTTAAAATAACAGTTTTGCCAACGTTGAAGTTTTTTTTTTCAAAACTATGGTAGTGTTTTGTTGTAATTAGTTGTGTCGATTTAATTTTTATTCGTACCAGGCAGCTGTCTGACACCCACTTATTGGTCCTGACAAATTACAATTTTGCCTCAGTTCAAAGCTACAATCTTGCCATCGTTTATTTTTTGGCAAAATTGTGGTACTTTTTTGTTTTATTTGGTTGACTTGATATAATTTTTATTAGTATGAAGAAATACGTACACATATAAAACTAAAAGATATTCAGGTTAGCGGCCCCGTAACAAACATAAACTAGTATATCTTGCCTTATGGAGGAAGTAATACAAAGTTGATAGTGCCACAAGCTTCCAATCTAGAAGTAAGAGACCCGCTGATATTGTGAAAGTAAATTTTTTTTGAACGGTGACTTTCTATTTGAGTGACCCAATGTTACACCGCCTAAACGGTTGCCCTAGTTAAGATCTGCCCAGACTACGTTGTCTTAACCGGGTCTGCACTGGGTTGGTCAGATTTGGTTACGGCGTTCCCCCGAAAACCGTACTGCCTTCACACGAGAAGCCAACAGCCGAATGAAAACCGGGGTGCGGCTTAGGATTGAACCCCCTCGATAGGTTTGTCACCCTTATTGCCCAATATGACACAAGCGAAAATTAAGCTTGAGTCTTGATTGAAAAATCCTAAAAGTCTTCAACGTAGGCCATAAGTGGTGATGATATTTGAAAGTAACGACAAATAAATATCTAGTACAACAAACAATAAAAATCAAGGGCAGAAAAATATCTCATAACCGCCATGGCTCTAAGATGACGTGGCTCCATACCACGTGTAAAAGCATCTGACAGCTTGTAACTTTTTATACCCCTTATACGCACTTTTTCTCCACAAAATATCCAATCCAAATTCTCCCTATCTAACAAGATCTTTATTTGTCATATAGAAGATAACGTTTCTTCTTCTTCTTCTTCAATAGTAACGGTGACGGTAACGGTAACGGTAACGGAGACGTGTTCTGTGACGGCAGAGATGACCGGTAACGATGTGTTGGTCAATGATTTTGTGGAGCAGGAGGAGAGTTCAATTATGGTACTTTAATTCCTCTCTGTTTAAAGTATTTGTTTTTTGTTTTTTTTTATATATGATGTTAGATTTGTGTTATGATCTGTTTGTTTTGTTTTGATTTAACGGTGATTTAAGGTGTGTTTTTAGTTTTTTTTTTTTTTTTATCGCTATTTTGTATTGAATTATGAGTTATTATTGGTATTTTGTTAGGTTTTTGAATCGGAGTGTTATATTATGCAAATTGACATCTCTTCTTACGATCTGTATTGAATTTGGAGCGTAATCGGTTTTAAATTAAATCAAACTTGTTTCGAATCTCGAATTTGGAAACTTGTGAGGTTTTTTAACACTTGTGTTGTTATTTTCTCTAGTGATTTATGTTGTTAGGCAAAGTGTTTTGTGTTGATGTATGACAAGTTTGTGGTATTTTGGGTTAAAAGCACACTAACTTTTTAGGTTTTGTTAGATAGTTAGCAGTTTAATATTCGTTTATGGTAAATAATAGTTTTTATATTCTTCTAAAAGGAGGATTTGTGACACCTTAGGCAAATCCTACACATCGTCCGACTCGTTATAGGTGCGTTGGCCGTGGATAGAGAATGACTGACTCTTAAGATAAGTATGTGGAAGTAATTTAAGGATGGGTGACATTTAGGAAGTCTCAGCTCAGACAAATAAAAAACAAATCCGTGAGCTTCTTGTGGACAGAGAGCACAATATTGATTGGTATGAGCGACCGGATGTTACAGGATTACTTATCAAGTATAGTAGTTGTTTACATGATGGATAAAAGGTTATTTGCACTTGACAATCCATAAGGACACATAGTACAATATTATTAATCCAATTGGAAGTATAGTGGAACCACCAGTTACAATCTTATGCATATATAATTTGTTATTACCATTTTTTAACCTATTGTTTTCTCATACGAGGTGCTAACTATAATTTACTGTATCAGGACTTGCGTAAAGATGAATCATCAAAGTGGACCAACGAGAAACACAGTTTATATCTGAAGTCGATAGAAGCATCATTCGTCGACCAGCTGTATAACTCTTTGGATATGCAAACATACTCTGATGCAATCTCCACCGGGAAAAACCAACCCAACACTTGTATTCCTTCCGGCCAGGTTTATAATCTGATGAAACCTATCTATACACTGCATCAAAAGCTTTTTTTGTTTGTTTCTAACTTTTGGATACAACTTATTTGCCAGTTTAAGGTTCTTCAGCGCGGCTGTTGGTCGAAGAAATGCTTCAAGAGAGAACAATCACATCTGAAAGATGCGGATAGGCCCCAAGTTTCTCCAAGCAATCATTGGATCCAGCATTTCACAAATGGGTCCCTCAAAAGACAAACTTCAACTTCAACGCAAGATCTTGTAACCGACTCTCGGTTGCATCAAGAGACTGGTTGTAGCAATACAGGTACTTTTAAGCTACTTACATTTTGTAAACCAGTATGTTTTTTATAGTCTGTATTAACAATCCATCATTGCAGAGGGGACAGATCAAAATTTTGTTGAAGATGCAATGTCCAGCAGAAAAAGGACGAGAACTTCAAAAATCGCTCACTCAAACAATGATCAGGTAATTTGCAATGCCGATTTATATGAAGGTTTATGTTTATTGTACTCATATTGTTTTTTGGTAGCTTATTTAGAATCTGTTTACATTCAGGTTGTTCCCGGTTGCACTTTGGATGCAACTGAAATCGCGGATAGTTATGTTTGTTCAAAAAAGAACACAAAATGAGGTGTTCCAGGATCCAGATGACCATTTATATGTTCTTAACCTGGGGTTATGAAGTGTTAACCCATGTTAGTCTCTTTAGTGAAGAAATTGGATGTGATTTCCAGTGAGTGTGTGATGATGGTGCTGAAAACACATAGTAAATAATTAAAGGTGTAGATTATATGATAATGAGAAGGTGAATGAAAACTTTCAAGACATGTGATGTTATGCTCGGACTAGGAAAATCAAGATATAGATAGGTTGATCATCGATTGGTTCGCTCTTTTTTTTTTTTTGGTTGTGGTCAGTTGGTAGCACTGGTGTGTCCACTCTTGTTGGTAGTTCATTCGTTCATTAGTTTGTTGTTAAATTGGTATCCATGTTATTCCAGCTTTGTTAGTTCATTAAAGGATTCAAAAAATTGCAACATGTGTTTGGTTATCAGCTAGTATAGAAGGGTATGTGTGTGAGTTTGATTGCCCAAGATAAGGTTTTGGTAATTAGAACATCTATAAAAAAATGGTAACTTCAATTATCAGAATAAAATTTGAACAGTTACATGAGTAATTATTACCTTTCTGTACAGTTTGCTGTTAAAAGAATGTTAAGGAATGAAGAAATGTATGCATATATTACATTGTTGGGAAATATTTTTAGTTAGTTGCAACTTCTAATAAAAACTGAATAGTTACATGAGTAATTATTTTGTGGTGCTTATGTGACCATTATGGACGCCTAGGTGGAAGCATGGCTCCATGGAGGACCTGTCCGGTTTAGAGTTTCGAACTCAAGCGGATGGAAAATGATGGACCCATACGATATATATAATATTTATATTCTAAAAAGTGTAGGAAGCCGCCAGAAAGATGTCATGGGTCGAAGGAAACCAAAAATGCGGATGACAACATGTGGAAAAAAATAACCTAGATAACACCATGTGTATTTTCTAGAGTTAACCGTTATTTTCGTCCATGTGGTTTATTCACTTTTGTCATTTCAGGCCGATTTTCAAAATGCATCAGTTTCCTCCCTAACATACTGGAAACGTGTCACTTCAATCCAAAAATTAAAACCCAGTTAAGTCAGGCAGGTTAAATGAAGGGTATTATTGTCAATTCATATATATCTTATTTTTACCTTATTTTACGAATTGACAATAATACTCTTCATTTAACATGTCTGACTTAACTGTGTTTTAATTTTTTAACTGAAGTGACATGTTCCAGTATATCAGGTAGAAAACTGATGTATTTTTGAAAATTGGCCTGAAATGGCAAAAGTGAACAAACTAAAGGGACGAGAATGACAGTTAACTCATTTTTCTAGGACACCGTCTTATAATTTATCTTCCTTTTTTTTGGGTAATTCAATAATATTTGTTTTTTTTTTCTTTTGTTAAATCAATGAAAATGTATGCCGTATATTAAAGTCGTAAATTAGACGGAGAACCTGTTTTCATTCCCTAACATTCTCTAGTAACCGATCAAAATACATACGAATCCCCCTTTGCGAATTCATTCTCCATGCCTTCATTTTCTGGACATGAATTCCATCAGATTTTGAAGGTAATCTTCAATTTATTTATTTTCATTTTTGCTATTCAATTGGTTTCACTGTTGGCAGGAAATTTGAATCTGGAACTGTCATTTGTGTTCATGAAGTCGTTTAAATTATTAGGTAAAACGTGATACTATATGTTTTACGGGCCTAAAGCGGATTCTAAAATCGGGGTCATTTTTTTTAAGTCCTGACACATGGAAATATGATGACAAACATATTTTGTATATTGCTCTTCTTGTCAAAACTAAATATTTAAAGAAGTTAAACCCTAAATCACCAATTCAAATCTAAATTCGTGAAAAAAAAAAAAAAAAACAGATATATCACGTAGATTATTTATTTCAACACTTTCTAATACCTTGGCATACCAAAACTTGCATAACATATTTAGATAGTCGAAAAATGATGTACAGTTTGTAGTATATAATCAAGAAAATTGGGGGGCCCATAAGTGTGGACCGTTTATTTTTTTTTTATACAGTCTAGTCAACCGGTATATATGCATTATATATGCATCTTTGTATGCATGTTGTATGTATGGACTTTGAATATTTTATATTTTTTTCTCTTTCATAGTTAACCAATCACCATATATTGTATCCCAAAACAGTTTAAGGTAGGTTAAAAATGAATCTTGGTAAAATTTAAACCTTTTCTAGTTGGAAGAAACAGTTGGTAAAATCCAATTGCTATTAGCAACACCTGTTCTAAGACCATGTGTAGTGGTTAAGAAAAATAATGCCCCCACCATGGGGCATTATCCGACACGTGGCAGTCCAGTCAGCATGGGGCATTATTGCAAAAGTGGCGTAGTAAGAATAATGCCCAAATAATGCCCCTTCCAATCATTAAAAAAAAAAAAAAAAAAAAAAAAAAAAGCAAACTAAATGATCATTGGCTAGTCAAACCCACTTCTTCTCCCATTGGCCACATGCAAGAATCAAATGGATATGCAGCGTTTTCTTAATAACGCCAAAATCAAATTTCTGAATTTTTTTTTTAAAATAACGCCTAGTGTAATGGAGGGGGGGCGTTTTGGGGCGTTTTTTTTCAATTTTTTTTTTAAAATCACGCCCCACTACGGGTGGTCTAAATATGAATTGGAAGATTAATTCTGCATACAAATTACAAACCATTTTTTGTGCTTGCAATGGTTTTTGTTATTGACTGCCTGTTTTTTTCTACATTTACATCTGACAGTTTCTATTTATTTACACTTTCAGTGTTGATATTTGCTCCAATGCCGTCGTTAGCGTCAAGTTCAAGAGCCATCAGGCAGTTGTTTACGTTCAAGAATGGCGGTAGACAGCTAATCAAATGTCCAAGAAACAAACCTAAACCGGCAAGTTATGTTCAGAATCGGTTCTTTAGAAGCATTGCACATGTTGAACCTTGTTCCCCTTCATTTCAACCAGTTGCTGGTAGTCACGAGGTCGATTCTGTGTGTTTGCAAAATACACATTTAAGTGGTTTTGTTCAAAGGAGAGGCTTTCTCGGTTGTGGTGATGGAGATCAAGGGAGTACAGGCGTATCAAAAGTTCACGAGGAGAAGCATATTTTGGGGTAATAATAAGTTAATAACTGTTCTTTATTAAGGTTAGATTGTTGCTGTTATTATCTGCACGATTAAAACGGTTCTGTTTTTTAGGTATTCCCCAGAACAGATGTATGCAGTGGTTGCCGCTGTTGACATGTATCAGGATTTTCTTCCTTGGTGTAGACGATCAGATATTGTTAAACGTCATGCCGATGGTTCTTTTGATGCTGAGCTGGAAATCGGTTTTAAATTTCTTGTTGAAAGCTATGTATCTCATGTTAAATTGATCAAACCCAAATCAATAAAGGTAACACATTTCCATTATTCTTATTTTCTTTTTAAGATTGTAAGATGTTTCTGAATTCTTGTTCCGTTTTTTCAGACAACTTCATCACAAAGTAACCTTTTCGACCATTTAATAAACATCTGGGAGTTCCATCCGGGACCCGCTCCAGGGACGTGTGACCTCCGTTTTCTTGTGGATTTCAAGTTCCGGTCACCATTTTATTCACAGGTAATCAGTTAAGTTGTACACTTTATATGTTTCTTTTGCACAAAAGTGTAACTTAGTTTGATGGGTGTGTTCTATACAACAGATGGCATCCGTGTTCTTTAAGGAGGTGTCTTCTCGACTGGTTGGTTCATTCTGTGACCGTTGTCGTTTGATATATGGGCCTGGAGTTCCGGTCATTGAACAAAGGAGATGAACCATGACCATATCTGCTAATTAATGTTTTTCATTATACTGCTTTGTCTTGTTAGTTTGTGTAAATATTGCAGCAGCACTAACAGTTTGTTTTCCTGTCATACAACAGGATTAGAATGTATGGTCACATTTCTAATTTTCTTGTATCTGTATATTGCTTTAGTGCTAAGAAGGATATGGTTTGACATTGTAAGATTATTAAAGACTGAATGATTATTATTGAATGAGTAGGTTACAATATATAGAGATTACGAGTAACCCTAGAAACCTAACCGAGCCCGTGGGCCCATAGTCTAATAGACATATATTTTTATGTCATCTTGTGAGTCAGTTTACCTTTATTGCAAGTGTCAATATAGGATTTTGATAAAATTTGCAAAGAGGAAAAAAAAAACAGAATATATAAATTATTTAATAAGATTATGAGTTAATATACCAAAATTTTGTAACAGGTTTTTCTTTCTTTCTTTTTATTTTTTTGTGGAAAACAAGAAAACGTATTTTTTAACAATATTATAACCCCATAATATAGCGATTTTGTAAGGGCGTTCATGGTCTAGTTCAGCTAGTATTGACGAAAATTCTATACAGAACTGTTGAATGTGGGTTTGAATTCGTATTATTCACATCCAGGTTCAATTCGTATTATTCACATCCAGGTTCCGACTTCTGAGGTTCGAATTTTGCAGTATTCATAGTTATTTGTTCACTGAGTTAATTCTTCATTCTGCATTATTTTTTGTTCGCTAATTTAATTCTGCATTCTGTAGGTTTTAGTTCTCTAATTTAATTCTGCAGTATTTATTTATTTTTTTGTGAACATTTTGGTTTTGGAGTATTTTGGTACTTGAGACGATTTTGGTACTTTATGTTGAAGATTATGGTATTTTGATATTTTGGTATTTGAAGAAAGTGTTATTTTCCATTACAAAATATATTATTTTTTATTTTTTAATAATGCGCTTTTATTTGTTGAGGCCCACGCTTTTTTTGCGCCTTTTGCCTAGGCTCAAGGCGGAGCCTTAGCGCCTTAAGTGCGCTTCACGCCTTTGATAACTATGCCTATATACATAACTAAATATTCCAAAGAACGGAAAAAAAAACAGATGAAAAACAACTTATGGATCACAAATCCGCTTATAAATAGACAAACCTTTTTCCCAAAAAAAAACTGGTAAATTGTTTCATATAACAATACCATGCAAAGTATAATCATCTGCAAATTGCTAAGTATAACCGTATTACCAGAATGCCCTAGGCGTTTTGAGACGCAGCAGGAGTAGGTGATGTGTATTTCTCTATAGCCGCTCTAATCCGCTCCTTATCTCGGGTAGGAAAAGCTTCCAATAGCATTCCATCTTTATAGAAATGAAAAAGAGGCACTGTCTGTGTATTATATCAAAATAAATTCCAAATTTTGTACGAATAATACACGAATTATATTATAACCAGCAAACAAAAAATTTATGAAGAAAAAAAGGGAAATTTACATATTAAATAGTATACCTTAATTCGAAGTCGTTCTGCTATATCTGATTGCTCATCATATTCATCAATCACCTGTATCATCATCCATCACAAGAGCATTAGTTTGAGTCATAATGATGCATTTTAAACTTCATAAGTCAACTCGGGGCACTTTGATGGAACAACCGACGATGCAAGTGTTTTATAAGTAACAGGAGGACAGGAATATCGAATGAACAGAACTCACATTATGCTTTAAGAATATGACTGCAGCCTCTTCATCACCAGACCCTTTGCACAATTTAGCAAAACCCTGCTCAATATATTTGCAACTACCACATGAAGTACGATAGAAATCGACTACAACCAATGTATTATCGTTTTTTGCTTTTTCAACAACTGCAAGTAGTTCCTCGTCCCTTTTTATTTCTCTAACACATTCAACGGGACAGAGTTCATCATCTTCATCTAGTTGGTCCCCGCTAGCCGTACAGTGGACCGACTGGTAGTCGATCAGAGGCCTATGATATTGTAACACTGCACCTTTGTTATCACATGGAGTTGTATCTTTCAAATGCCATCTTTTCATGAAACTTTTATCCGGAAGAGAAGAGGGGGTATTAAATTCTGTTGTTTTCCAGTTTTTAACTTGTAAAGGAGGAGTGTGGTGGTGGATCATGATTCTATTCTATGCTTCACAGATCACTTTGATGTCCACAATTTGAAGGAAACTTTTATGTCTAAAGTGAGCAGCATGAAATGCGATGATCATGCAATAAGAAGTGTACCTTTGTGATGAATGTGGGTTGATCCAGATTACAGACAGACGCAATGATCAGATTACGATCTAGGGCTGAAACTGTAGCTCTCAGGTGACGGAGCAACAGGGTGATGAGAAAGTGACAGCACAAAGCTACAAACTCATCACCACACACTTTTGGATCTCGTATCCTATCCACCACTCGCTCCGTTATTCCAAACTTTAGATTTTGAATTTTGGTCACTCAACTTTTTAAGTTTATAATTGTTACCACTTTAATGTTTTTAGAGTAAACTGCAATTTTACCCTCTAGGGTTTAAGCAAATTGGCACTCTGACCCCCTCCCTGGAAAATATTGCAATTTGCCCCCCCCCCCCCCCCCCCCCCCAATTAATGGGAAACGCTGCACTCTTACCCCCTGGCACCCAACTATGTCAAGTCAACATTTGTTTGACTGTTAATAACCTATGAAAAGTCGTTTTTGCCCCTTTCTTATTAAAATTATATAAAAAATCAAGAATCAACCAAATCCATTACATCAAGTCCATCATCATCATCATCAGTTCATTCTTCATTCCCAGATTCATACTCTCAAGTTCATCACCACCACCACCTCCTTCTCCTCTTCTGACCACTGCCACCATCAACTCAGCCACCACCTGCTTCCCCTTTCTCACCACCGCCACCATCAACTCAGCCACCACCTCCTATTCCAGATCCAGATCTGGGTTATTAGATGATGTAGAAGTTGGAGTGCCGGCCTAATTTGCAACAACGATTGTTGTACAGGGTTGTCCGGTCACCGCATCGGCGGTCAACAACCCCAATTCAAGTGGTGGATAGGGTTTCAATGTTGATTACAGTAGGTACCTCTGAAAACCTCAATTCTGGAAAATTCGTGTTAGGCTTTGTAAGGACCTGCAAAAATGTCCCAAATCGACCCGTAAGTGAAAACCCGGACCCCTGAAACCCTAATGAGCATGAAAAATCAAGAAATCAAGAAAATTGGATTTCACGCGGGCCGCGTAAGCCATAAGGTAAGACTACGCGGGCCGCGACAACTTGAAAGTCTCCGGATAAGCTTAAGGGACACGTGTCGTCCACGTGTCAAGACCACCGATGACTCAGCAAACCCTACCGCCGCCTTTATGGCCCTCGCGGGCCGCGTAAGATTCATGTTAAGGTTTACGCGGGCCGCGTAAAACCTAAAATGTTGCTATAAGTAGCCTATGCATGGGACTTGCTTCTGAGTTCGAAATCTCAGTCTCAAAACGATCATATTCTGCTGAAAACGAGTTTTTCGGTGTCAAGACGCTGCTACAAATCCAGGGTATTAACTCGATCACTGCTACGTTTCAAACTGCTTAATTCTTTTCTTTCCTTCAGCTTTTATTATAGTAAATAGTAGCTCGGGATTATACCTTCTAAATCCCGAAACCCTGCCCGTTATTAGGGTAATAACTCTAATCACTGGTACGATACCCTATCCGATCGATTGAAACTGATCCAATGGATGTTTAAGTGCTGCCAATATTTGGCTATACTTTGTCATTCGTTGTGAGGGTTTCGATCTCGTGATTATCGTTAAAGTTGAATTAAGTTAATATACTAATACGAGTTCCATTGTATCTAGAAATTAGAACTCGTAATCAGGGAGCTGCTAGAATACTTAGCAACTAAGTAAACTTAATAGCTAAGTAAACTTAGTAGTTAAATAAACTTATTAAACTTACTAATTACGTACACTTGGCTGTTAAGGAAATTTAGCAGTTAAGCTAGCTGAGTAGATTAATTAATCTGCTAATTAAGTTAAGTATGATTAATTAAGTTAAGTATGATTAATTAATCAGTTATGTAAGATTAATTAAGCTAATCGAGATTAATTAAGCTAAGCAAGATTAATTAAGCTAAGCGAGATTAATTAAGCTAAGAGAGATTAATTAAGCTAAACGAGATTAATTAAGCTAAGCAAGATTAATTAAGCTAAGCAAGATTAATTAAGCTAAGCGAGACTAATTAAACAGCTAAGAAAGTTATTTAGTTAAATGGATAAGTAAACTTAATCATTAAGGAAACTTAATAGTTAAGGAAACTTAATGGTTAAGGAAACTTAATGGTTAAGGAAACTTCCTAGCTAAGGAAGGAATCTGCCTTACCTATAAATAGGAGCCTAGGATTTCATTCTTCCTTGCTCATTTCTTTTCTTCTTCTCTCTATACGTTGGTGTTCTAACCAATAATCACCGATGCGATATTCTGTCCGATCGATTCAGGAACCAACTAACAAATGCGAAAGTGTTGTACTTTGTGAATTTCGTTAAACGGATGCCAAAGTGCTGTACTTTGTGAATTTCGTTAAACGGATGCCAAAGTGCTGTACTTTGTGAATTTCGTTAAACGGATGCCAACGAGCTGTACTTTGTGAATTTCGTTAAACGAATGCCAAAGTGCTGTCTAAACAAGACTATACTTTGTGAATTTCGTTAAGGTTCGGATCTCGTGACCATCGTTAGGTTTGATGTGGTTTTACACTAATACGTATTCCACTCTGTTAAACTAAATGTTCAACTACCCGAAACTCTACACCATACTCTTACAATCAAAATGGATGCTTAATCATCAGAAGGTTCAAAACAATAAAGTATATGCTTAATTAGGGATGAGCAAGGCGGTATCCGATACCGAACCGATACCGATACCGCCAAATACCGATCCCGAATTTCACCCAAACTAGGTACCGATACCGATACCGAAACATGTCGGTTCGGTATCGGTACGGTACGGTATCGGTATTATACCGTATTTTGAGGGTCGGTATCGGTATTATACCAATATCGTACCGTACCAATACCGAAAACGCCAAAAAGTGGATACCGATCGGGATACTGAAAAGTGCACGGTATCGGTATTTCGGGATCGGGATCGGTATGGGATCGGTATTCGGTGGCATATGCTCATCCCTATGCTTAATTATCAAAAGGGGTAGAATCAAGAACCTTGTTAAATCAATACTGCATGCTTATAATGTGAGTCATTCTCTTTTTATCAACAATGTTTTACAATACTCAAATTATTTTCCAGTTATAATTACAGGGATTAAGTCTTGGTTATCTTGAATCACTGGCAAGTGGGGTATTGTGCACATTACTAATCTCTCACGGTTAGGTTCATCAACCTAACAGTGATAATCATCACTACTTGGGTGAAAGGACCCAATAGTGGTATGACCATCGTCACCAGGGTGTGACACGGCGCCAGATAAAAATAAGATAGTAGCCATTGTAATCGCTCTTATGCTGTAATTTATAACAATGTGTCATTTTATATAAAACGAATGAACTCACCAGTATTTCCTGCTGACCAAATCTTTTTAAAACGAGTTTCAGGTAATTACAGTAGATCGGAATAAGAGTTGGATACGGCACCAAAAGGCTTACAGAAGTGGCTAAATTTATCAATTAAATTAAATTAAGAAAAGTTGTTTTATGTATTCGGGTTTATCCCATATTAAAGCTACCTTTCAAAACATGGTTTTATCCCATCTATTTAATAAATAAAATCCGGTGTTTTCTAAACTCTGATATTTTTCCTAACTCACGGTCCTGATGAAATTTCCGCTGCACTACTTTTCTAAATAACCACCGGTACCACTGAACTGGTTCGCGGCTCTCGATTCCGTCCGGGGTGGGGTCGGGGGTCGTGACAGAAGTGGTATCAGAGCCACTTGTTTAAGCAATTAGGTGTTGTAATAAAATACCTAAGTTTAAACAAAGAGTTAGGAACTTGATATTTTCTGGTAGCACTTAGGATAGTATTTAGACTTTAACTTAGGAAAAATGCCTTAATATGAGCTTCAAGATGAGCTAATTACTTGTATTAGTATAATGTGATAGATATTGGTATGCCATAAGAATAATGATTAGAACATTGCAAAGTATGATAAATAAGCAATAACACTTAATTGTTGTTAATTCTTGCTTATTAATACTAATTGGTCTAGAATAAGATATGTTATGGGAATACAAATTTCCTTGATTCTAGATGAAAGCCTTAATAAAATAGGCACTTTTAAAATGTTGAAAAAAATACTATTTATGGGAAATATAAATTTCTTCTCCGGCAAGACTGGGTATGGTGTAGCAGACTTTCCAGCTTGTCCGGATATAATGGGGTTACCTCTCCGGCAAGAACCGGATAAGACGGGGTATATAATATGTCAAACAAGTGACAAGATTTCCCTAAATAGTATCATGACCTGATATCTGACTTGTTTTTGGAAATATGAATCTGTTAAATACATTGACCATATGAATGGTATGTATGATTATATAGATATGTATATCTATAAGGAATTCCAAAAGCCATAACGATTGACAATTTAAATCACGAACATAAGTGTCAATAATAATTCTAGATTTCTTTATCAGGAATCTCTTGCATTCCGATATCAAACATTATTTCGTTTAATTGTCTACCTCGTAACTCGTGCGACAATATAAACAATGGAAACCCTTTAAGTTGGGACGCCATCAAAAGTATAAGAATTTCCAATGCGTTACCATAGACTATTAACGCAAGTAAGAAGCATGTAAAGTTGTGCTAATGCACAAGAAAACACATGAAACTTAAATTATACGTCCACAGACGTCGAAATATATCACACACGACTTTCAAGGCAAGACCTTTGGAAAATATAATTGGGCACGATGACACCAATGCGAATCCCGTCAATGGAAGAACTACTAATCAAAAAGCAGCCCTTGGCCACGTGATCCTACAAACGACATGAATCTTGCTGAGGTACGATATAACAAGATTTCACAACAATCGGTGCATAGTCTAATCCAATTCTTAACGCTGCAAAAGAAGTCACATACCTTTACAATCCCCCTATTTCATTTTATTCGACATTCCCTAGTAATGTCACTTAACTCCGGTTATCACACAAAAACTTTCCAGATAAAATTCTTAAATTCCTTTTGTTAAAATTCAGACCTCTGCACATAGTGAATAGACTTTTACATTTCTACTCTCCTAATAGTCATCATGAGGATTTCTTTCATAATCGAGAATATTTATTTGGTTGTTTCATTTCTTGGTAAATCCACACGTTACACATGCACTGTTTGTTGCGCATGTGGTTAGTTTGAATTATGAAGACCATGGGAGGGCTTCATTCCAATTTTTTGTTTTATTAAAACTCAAATATCGTTTCACTATACTTGATCTTTGCATTGTAAACCACGTTTTTTGCAAAACGATGACTCTTTGATATCGAATCGATAAATTTCTTGAAAAACTCGATTTTCTTTTGAATGGTATACATGGTTTTTGTTGTGACCATGTCAGAACTTTCTTATTGATACATGAACTCGTTTTGTTTAAACCAAGTTCAATTGTTTGAACTTGCTCGCATTACGTATTCAATTCAAAGTCCCATATAATGAATTGAAGCCATCATCTTCGAAATAATCCCAACAAGCACTTCAATTCTCTTGAACCATAACATGCTTGTTTGGTCTTCGACTTCATTGAATCATTTCTTTAATCACGATCACCTTGTGGTGACGTTTTCACAAATTTGAAGCTTGCGCTAATCTCGTTGCACACATCATATATGGATTTAATTATTTATATTGAATCCGCTTTATTGGTTTATCATATTCAAGTAATCTTAACACAATCATGTGTTAAGATAATGATACACAAATTCATGTTATATCTCAGTGTATCTCTTAACAGTTCTTACAACATCGATCGAGCATTTCTTGATTCTTTCAATCGAAAAACATTATTCAATTGTTTCATTTTCAATCGGAAATCCTACTAGAATTGTTTGAAACAAACATTCGGACTTACTTCATTTGATTTAAAACACGGTGAACTCGTCCAGGCACCGCTATTATTATTTTGATTACTACGACACCTTGTGGCGTCGGTATAGACTTGTAGCTTGAGCTAATCTATATATACCTTTCGCTTGACTCATCCTTGAAAATGGTCTTAATATAACTATGTGTTAAGACAATGATACACTAAACTCTGTTGTATATCGGTGTATCCTTGTAATTTGATAAATGTCAACCCATTGATTTTTCTCAGTTGACAATCAAAGTAAATTTTCTATTGACAGTGAATTCTATTGTTTCTAAAAATCATTCACAACTTGTAAACATTCACTTGAACCTAATCACCTTCGAAACTATATCATTTCATCTCATTCATTTGACATCAACTTCTTGAACTAATTCAGTTGAACCATTGAGCCCTATTTATTGTAAAACACGTATTCATCTTAAAACTATTCTTATTAACTAAGACGTGACATAACTCTAAAAAAGATATCGTAGCCCAAATCTCGAGGACGAGATTTAAAACAAAGTGGGGAGGATGTAAGGACCTGCAAAAATGTCCCAAATCGACCCGTAAGTGAAAACCCGGACCCCTAAAACCCTAATGAGCATGAAAAATCAAGAAATCAAGAAAATTGGATTTCACGAGGGCCGCGTAAGCCATAAGGTAAGACTACGCGGGCCGTGACAACTTGAAAGTCTCCGGATAAGCTTAAGGGACACGTGTCATCCACGTGTCAAGACCACCGATGACTCAGCAAACCCTACCGCCGCCTTTATGGCCCTCGCGGGCCGCTTAAGATTCATGTTAAGGTTTACGCGGGCCGCGTAAAACCTAAAATGTTGCTATAAGTAGCCTATGCATGGGACTTTCTTCTGTGTTCGAAATCTCAGTCTCAAAACGGTAATTTTCTGTTGAAAACGAGTTTTTCGGTGGCAAGACACTGCTACAAATCCAGGGTATTAACTCGATCACTGCTACGTTTCAAACTGCTCAATTTTTTTCTTTCCTTTAGCTTTTATTATAGTAAATAGTAGCTCGGGATTATACCTTCTAAATCCCGAAACTCTGCCCGTTATTAGGGTAATAACTCTAATCACTGGTACGATACCCTATCTGATCGATTGAAACTGATCCAATGGATGTTTAAGTGCTGCTAATATTTGGCTATACTTTGTCATTCGTTGTGAGGGTTTCGATCTCGTGATTATCGTTAAAGTTGAATTAAGTTAATACACTAATACGAGTTCCATTGTATCTAGAAATTAGAACTCGTAATCAGGGAGCTGCTAGAATACTTAGCAACTAAGTAAACTTAATAGCTAAGTAAACTTAATAGTTAAGTAAACTTAGTAGTTAAATAAACTTATTAAACTTACTAATTACGTACACTTGGTTGTTAAGGAAATTTAGCAGTTAAGCTAGCTGAGTAGATTAATTAATCTGCTAATTAAGTTAAGTACGATTAATTAAGTTAAGTATGATTAATTAATCAGTTAAGCGAGATTAATTAAGCTAATCGAGATTAATTAAGCTAAGCGAGATTAATTAAGCTAAGCGAGATTAATTAAGCTAAGCGATATTAATTAAGCTAAGCACGATTAATTAAGCTAAGTGAGATTAATTAAGCTAAGCGAGATTAATTAAGCTAAGCGAGATTAATTAAGCTAAGCGAGATTAATTAAACAGCTAAGTAAGTTATTTAGTTAAATGGATAAGTAAAGTTAATAATTAAGGAAACTTAATGGTTAAGAAAACTTAATGGTTAAGGAAACTTACTAGCTAAGGAAGGAATCTGCCTTACCTATAAATAGGAGCCTAGGATTTCATTCTTCCTTGCTCATTTCTTTTCTTCTTCTCTCTATACGTTGGTGTTCTAACCAATAATCACCGATGCGATATTCTGTCCGATCGATTCAGGAACCAACTAACGAATGCCAAAGTGTTGTACTTTGTGAATTTCATTAAACGGATGCCAAAGTGTTGTACTTTGTGAATTTCGTTAAACGGATGCTAAAGTGGTGTACTTTGAGAATTTAGTTAAACGGATGCCAAAGTGCTGTACTTTGTGAATTTCGTTAAACGGATGCCAAAGTACAGTACTTTGTGAATTTCGTTAAACGAATGCCAAAGTGTTGTCTAAACAAGACTATACTTTGTGAATTTCGTTAAGGTTCGGATCTCGTGACCATCGTTAGGTTTGATGTGGTTTTACACTAATACGTATTCCACTCTGTTAAACTAAATGTTTAACTACCTAAAACTCTACACCATACTCTTACAATCAAAATGGATGCTTAATCATCAGAAGGTTCAAAACAATAAAGTATATGCTTAATTATCAGAAGGAGTAGAATCAAGAAGCTTGTTAAATCAATACTGCATGCTTATAATGTGAGTCATTCTCTTTTTATCAACAATGTTTTACAATACTCAAATTATTTTCCAGTTATAATTACGGGGATTAAGTCTTGGTTATCTTGAATCACTGGCAAGTGGGGTATTGTGCACATTACTAATCTCTCACGGTTAGGTTCATCAACCTAACAGTGATAATCATCACTACTTGGGTGAAAGGACCCAATAGTGGTATGACCATCGTCACCAGGGTGTGACACGGCGCCAGATAAAAATAAGATAGTAGCTATTGTAATCGCTCTTATGCTGTAATTTATAACAATGTGTCATTTTATATAAAACGAATGAACTCACCAATATTTCCTGCTGACCAAATCTTTTTAAAACGCGTTTAAGGTAATTACAGTAGATCGGAATAAGAGTTGGATACGGCACCAAAAGGCTTACAGAAGTGGCTTAATTTATCAATTAAATTAAATTAAATTAAGAAAAGTTGTTTTATGTATTCGGGTTTATCCCATATTAAAGCTACCTTTCAAAACATGGTTTTATCCTATCTATTTAATAAATAAAATCCGGTGTTTTCTAAACTCTGATATTTTTTCTAACTCACGGTCCTGATGAAATTTCCGCTGCACTACTTTTCTAAATAACCACCGGTACCACTGAACTGGTTCGCGGTTCTCGATTCCGTCCGGGGTGGGGTCGGGGGTCGTGACAGGCTTCACTCGAACCTCTCCTTGTAGTCCATGAACACTAGATATGTACCCAATATCAACATATTGGGACTCGATCTCACTAGCTTCAACGACAGTCTCTTGAGTGGCTGAAACTATTCATTTCAAGACTTTTGATTCAAACATATACTCATTTAGCATTATGACAATGTAATTTGATCTACAGTGGCTATGAATTGATTTGAAGCCAAGCCAACCAGTGGATCACCTACTACAGAGCATATAGGCTTTCCTTCCATAATGCTCTTCTTTCTTTGATATAACAAGTAAATGAATGGTTCGTCTTTTAACTGCTTTGTGTTTATCCTTCCTAGTCTCCAAGACTCATAAACCTAATTCCTAAATGGATTGATTCATCCGTCATACCAAAATCACTAATCATACTACTTACTTGTATCAAATCCCTAAATATCTAAAAACAAAACCTCAATAATCCAATCAAATTGTGCATGACAAAGCATGAAATTAAACCTCCTAAGTTGAAAAGAGATACAGGAAGAAAGAAGTTACCAGTAGCACGCAGAGAAGATATGCGAATTGGATGAAGTTTGATACAAGTGTTGGTGCGCCGAGTGAAACATTTGGAATTTCTGAAAGAAGCTGAGAATTTAAGAGGATATTGGAGAAGCGGAAGTGATGAAGGAAGAGAGGATAGAAGAGTAAAACCCTTCATTAATGGTTTCATTCTTCCTTCCTGTATGCAACAAGAAATACATTTTTCGGCTCCGTTTTGCAAGAAGTAGCCCACCACCGTTGCCCCATTCCATCAATGGTTCCACCCCTTCAACTGTAAGGTGATCCACACTATGGAAATATAGCCACTTATGTGTATCCTTATTATCCCAAACATCGGGATCGCTAGGAGCAACAATGGAGCCAGAGATCTATGCAGTATGCAGGTTGAAAACAATAATTTGATTAAGAAGATAATGTGCATTATGGAACAACAACAACAACAATACTAATAGTAACAATAGTACTAATAATAATAGTAGTAATAATAGTAGTAGTAATAGTAGTAGTAATAATAGTAGTAGTAATAATAATAATAGTAATAATAATAATAATATAAATATGGGGTAAGATTACCAAAATACCTTTACCTATAACAGTCAAACAACCGTTGACTGTTAACAGGGGGTAATCTTGCGACATAACAACAATGTTGGGGGGGGGGGGGCAAATTAAAATATTTTTCAGGGAGGGGGTCAGAGTGCCAATTGGCTTAAATCCCAGGGGGTAAAATTGCAGTTTACTCTTGTTTATAACTTTCAAAGTTGTGAAGACTTTATTTTTAAGTTTTTAAAGTATTCATTGTATTTTTGAGTTTACCAATCAATATATGATAGTAGTCGTTTGCAACCATTGTTCTTAATACTTTGTACATTGTATGATTGTTCACTTGCTCTTTAATTTTTAGCTTATTTTATGTAAGGAGGTTTTAGCAAGAGCTACTCATCTCATCATCCTCAACCCTATTAATAGTGCTACTATGTATGTTTGTTTCTTTTGTATTTTCATTATTTCAACAATTTTTGTGAAAGGTGGAAGGAAAGTTTAAAAATTAGGGGTTCATGTACATATGTGAAGTTGTAACAGAATCAAGTATTCAATCATTTGTTTGAGAAGATACACTCTAACCTAGAAAATATTGATAAAGATTCAAACCCTAATAAATATTTCAGAGTATGATAAAATAGTTATCAATAAGTCAAGAAAACTCAACCCTATATACATTTTGTAATACAAAAATATGCAATTCTGAAATTAGTTATGACATCAAACTGAAAATAGACCCCACATTTTTTCGTCAAATGGCATAAAGACATGCAATTATGGAGTAATACAGTCGTCCAGTCTAGTGGCAGAGTGTCACGGCCCCCGGCCGGTTTTACCCGGTCCAAAAGCTGCGGAACAGAAACCCGTGGTATTTGTATTTAATTTGGCAGCGGAAATATTAACAGGATCGTTTAAACTGAAAACACCCAATTATTTTATTTCACATTTTTTGGATAAACCCCATAATTTACAATAAAGGAATTTCAAGAGGAAATTCCCTGTTTTACAAAAACATGTTTATTTATTTTATTTACCGAGCCACATTCTTCAAGCCGTAGTGCTACGCGGCACTTTTTCCTGGTTCACAGTAAATCACCTGAAACATGTTTAAAAAGATTTTATCAGCGGGGAAATACTGGCGAGTCATTCAATTTGCACAAAACGACACAATGTTACAATTTACAGCATTAAGAGTTTTTACATTTGCCCTTATCTATTAATTATCTGGTCCAGTTGTCACTCGACCGGATCTATGACTGTGGACATATCACTAATTAGGCTCGCCCACCTAAGAGTGATAAATCATTAGTAGTAATGTGCACAAAACCCCCACATACTGCCAGTGATTAAAGATTAGCAAATACTTAATCACTGCAAAGTATAACTGGAAAACATTTAAGGTTTTGCAAAATAATTTGATAAAAGAGAATGACTCACATTGCAAGTTTAATTGGACAGAACCTTGCCTACTGATTTAGCCTCGTAACCTAGTTAAATAACAATGCACACGAAACTAGGTCAGTAACTTAATACAACATTTACGATAAACTCACGAAATCAAAACCCTCACGACGAATGACAAAGTATAGCCCGGATTCGGGCAGCACTTAAACATCCATCGGATCGGTTTCAATCGATCGGACATTGTATCGTAGCTGTGATCGAGTTAATACCCTGTACTCGTAGCAGCGTTTCCCTAAGTGAAATTTCGAATTTGAGAAATATACTTCGTTTTTGAGTAAAATTTTCGAACACAGGAGCAGTGCCATGCATCGTCCCATTTATAGCAAAAATTTGGGTTTTACGCGGCCCGCGTAAACCCTCACAACATCTTACGCGGCCCGCGAGGGCCACCTAGTCTACGATTAGGGCTAGCGTGTCACGCGTAGGTATGCCACGTGGCTGACACGTGGCCTAAAGCTTATCCGGCCGAATCACTTAGCTGTCGCCGCCCGCGTAAGCTTCCCTTAAGTCTTACGTGGCCCGCGAGAGACCCTTAAATTTTGATTTTCAACAAGGATTAGGGTTTTAGGGGTCCGGGTTTCTACTTACGGGTCGTTTTGGGACAATTTTGCAGGTCCTTACACAGAGCTTGAACAAAAACTCAGTGGGGGCAAATTGCAATATTTTTCAGGGAGGGGGTCAGAGTGCCAATTGGCTTAAATCCCAGGGGTAAAATTGCAGTTTACTCTTGTTTTTAACTTTCAAAGTTGTGAAGACTTTATTTTTAAGTTTTTAAAGTTTTCATTGTATTTTTGAGTTTACCAATCAATATATGATAGCAGTCGTTTGCAACCATTGTTCTTAATTCTTTGTACATTGTATGGTTGTTCACTCACTCTTTAATTTTTAGCTTATTTTATGTAAGGAGGTTTTGTCATGACCCCCGTCCCCACCCTGGACGGAATCGGGAGCCGCGAACCAGTAAGTGGTACCGGTGGTTATTTAGAGAAGTAGTAAAGCGGAAATTTCATCAGGACCGTGAGTTAGGAAAAATATCAGAGTTTAGAAAACACCGGATTTTATTTATTAAATAGATGGGATAAACCCATGTTTTGGAAAGGTAGCTTTAATATGGGATAAACCCGAATACATAAAATAATTTTTCTTAATTTAATTTAATTGATAAATTAAGCCACTTCTGTAAGCCTTTTTGGTACCGTATCCAACTCTTATTCCGATCTACTGTAATTACCTGAAACGCGTTTTAAAAACATTTGGTCAGCAGGAAATACTGGTGAGTTCATTCAATTTGTACAAAAAGACACGTTATAAATTACAGCATTAGAGCGATTACAATGGCTACTATCTTATTTTTATCTGGCGCCGTGTCACACCCTGGTGACGATGGTCATACCACTATTGGGTCCTTTCACCCAAGTAGTGATGATTATCACTGTTAGGTTGATGAACCTAACTGTGAAAAATTAGTAATGTGCACAATACCCCACTAGCCAGTGATTCAAGATAACCACGACTTAATCCCTGTAATTATAACCTTTGAAAATAACTGGAGTATTGTAAGATACTTTTGATAAAAGAGAATGACTCACATTATAAGCATGCAGTATTGATTTAACAAGCTTCTTGATTATACTCCTTCTGATAATTAAGCATATACTTTATTGTTTTGAACCTTCTGATGATTAAGCATCCATTTTGATTGTAAGAGTATGGTGTAGAGTTTTGGGTAGTTAAACATTTAGTTTAACAGAGTGGAATACGTATTAGTGTAAAACCACATCAAACCTAATGATTGTCACGTGATCCGAACCTTAACGAAATTCACAAAGTATAGTCTTGTTTAGACAGCACTTTGGCATTCGTTTAACGAAATTCACAAAGTACAGCACTTTGGCATCCGTTTAACGAAATTCACAAAGTACAACACTTTGGCATCCGTTTAACAAAATTCACAAAGTACAGCACTTTGGCATCCGTTTAACGAAATTCACAAAGTACAACACTTTGGCATCCGTTAGTTGGTTCCTGAATCGATCGGACAGAATATCGCATCGGTGATTATGGGATAGAACACCAACGTATAGAGAGAAGAAGAAAAGAAAGGAGCAAGGAAGAATGAAATTCTAGGCTCCTATTTATAGGTAAGGCAGATTCCTTCCTTAGCTAGGAAGTTTCCTTAACCATTAAGTTTCCTTAACCATTAAGTTTCCTTAATTATTAAGTTTACTTATCCATTTAACTAAATAACTTACTTAGCTGTTTAATTAATCTAGCTTAGCTTAATTAATCTCGCTTAGCTTAATTAATCTCGCTTAGCTTAATTAATCTCGCTTAGCTTAATTAATCTCGCTTAACTTATTAATTAATCATACTTAACTTAATTAATCATACTTAACTTAATTAGCAGATTAATTAATCTACTCAGTTAGCTTAACTGCTAAATTTCCTTAACAACCAAGTGTACGTAATTAGTAAGTTTAATAAGTTTATTTAACTACTAAGTTTACTTAACTATTAAGTTTACTTAGCTATTAAGTTTACTTAGTTGCTAAGTATTCTAGCAGCTCCCTGATTACGAGTTCTAATTTCTAGATACAATGGAACTCGTATTAGTGTATTAACTTAATTCAACTTTAACGATAATCACGAGATCGAAACCCTCACAACGAATGACAAAGTATAGCCAAATATTGGCAGCACTTAAACATCCATTGGATCAGTTTCAATCGATCGGATAGGGTCTCGTACCAGTGATTAGAGTTATTACCCTAATAACGGGCAGAGTTTCGGGATTTAGAAGGTATAATCCTGAGCTACTATTTACTATAATAAAAGCTGAAGGAAAGAAAAGAATCGAGTAGTTTGAAACGTAGCAGTGATCGAGTTAATACCCTGAATTCGTAGCAGCGTCTTGACACCGAAAAACTCGTTTTCAGCAGAATATGACCGTTTTGAGACTGAGATTTCGAACACAGAAGCAAGTCCCATGCATAGGCTACTTATAGCAACATTTTAGGTTTTACGCGGCCCGCGTAAACCTTAACATGAATCTTACACGGCCCGCGAGGGCCATAAAGGCGGCAGTAGGGTTTGCTGAGTCATCGGTGGTCTTGCACGTAGACGACACGTGTCCCTTAAGCTTATCCGGAGACTTTCAAGTTGTCGCGGCCCGCGTAGTCTTACCTTATGGCTTACGCGGCCCGCGTGAAATCCAATTTTCTTGATTTTTCATGCTCATTAGGGTTTCAGGGGTCCGGGTTTTCACTTACGGGGCGATTTGGGACATTTTTGCAGGTCCTTACAGGTTTCAGCAAGAGCTGCTCATCTCATCATCCTCAACCCTATTAATAGCGCTACTATGTATGTTTGTTTCTTTTGTATTTTCATTATTTCAACAATTTTTGTGAAAGGTGGAAGGAAAGTTTAAAAATTAGGGGTTCATGTACATATGTGAAGTTGTAACAGAATCAAGTATTCAATCATTTGTTTGAGAAGATACACTCTAACCTAGAGAAATTGATAAAGATTCAAACCCTAATAAATATTCCAGAGTATGATAAAATAGTTATCAATAAGTCAAGAAAACTCAACCCTATATACATTTAAAAAAAAAGGGTAATGCACGGTACCCCTGACTGCAGAGGGGATAACCCCTCCCAGGCCGCCACCCGACAAACCTGAGCCTGGCAGTAAATACCCTTGCCGAGCCGACCCTTTGAGGGTACTTTGTTCGACCCAAGGTTCGAACCCTATATACATTTTGTAATACAAAAATATGCAATTCTGAAATTAGTTTTGACATCAAACTGAAAATAGACCCCACATTTTTTCGTCAAATGGCATAAAGACATGCAATTATGGTGTAATACAGTCGTACTGTCTAGTGGTAGAGCTTGAACAAAAACTCAGTGGGGGCCAGACTCTCAAAATCTAAATCGGTGGGAGCTGGACTCTCAAAATTTAAATTCGGTGGGGTCGGACTCATGAAAATGAATTATTTTACACTAAAAAAACAATTTCTGAAATTTTCGATAAAATTAACACTACGAGTGTGAAATCTGTGTGAGCGGGGTAACCTCGGCCCCAATAAAGCTTCGCCATTGGAGCTCCCACTAATCATTACAAAGTGTCGCTAGAATTCAAGCCACCCTAAGTCATACAACCATGAGCAACAATTGATTTTATGATCGTAAAGACCCTTAATATGATAAAACAACAAAATATACATGTCACACATCATTATTCCTATGTATGTGTTTAAAATGAGATCTAAATTAATTGAAGTCGTTGTCTAAATTTCATGTGTTAATGTTAAACTCCGCACGGAGAAAAATGAACATAAGCAACAGTTGGTTCTGTGGTGGTGAGGTTTGATTGGGCCTTTTGGCGATGACAGCCTCATCACCAAACAAAACACACGTAGTTTCATTTGAAGGGGATGGGCGGGGTAATGTTTTTAGTCCGCCTTTCAGACACTCGACTTTCCCTGTCATGTGTCTCAATTTTAAGTGGACTCAAAATTTTGGGCCAATGGTTTAAATATGATCCCACACTTAAATTTTTCATCATACACAACGTCTAGTCAAGGGTTTATTTTAATTTGGTTTTTGTGAAAATGTGGGCTATTATTGATTAGCAAATATTATTAACTCACGTATGACTAGACTTTTTATCTAGCAAACATACAACTTATGATAATACACGAAAGAAAACTAAAAAGTACATAACACAAGTGGGACTAGGTGTAAGACATGTTTTCTAACTTTCAACGAAATTTTTTTACGCCTGATACGCTAGATAAAGTATGTAAGTATGTGATTGATAATTAAGACTGTGAAGTGTGGAGGAGGGTAGTCATCAAAGGATGCTCCGTCACGTAGGCGTACACGTAAGCGGGTGTGAGGATGAGCCTAAAGGTGATGGACCTAGGATATGGAAGATGGGCCTAAATATACATATGTGTGTATGTATATATATGTGTGCGTATAAAGAAGAAGAGAGAGAGAGAGAGGGGCTTGTCTTGGGCGTCGGAGGCAAGCCGGAAACAATGGGGCCGGACCTAGGGGGCGGTGTGTTGGGGCATCGCCGGCCCTAGGCCGCTCCCCATACCGAGCAGTCTAAGAAAATAACAAGAAGATTGTACCTCTTTAAGACCATACAACGTGGACGTGAAAAAGTGGAATAGAAGCCACAACCACACCGAAACACCACCCCGTAGACGGCATTGTGGCTGGCGGGAGGGAAGGGGCGGGAGGAATTCCATCAGCGTGGGGGCAATTATGTGAGTGATGTGGAGACTCTTGATTTATAGGTGTAGTTTATATTTGTTTTCATTGATCAATATTTATTTTTTTGTTAATTTTTTTCCTCTTTCACGCTATTTCTCAACCGTATTTTTTTTCCCCACACCACAACACTAACTTGGTTAACACATGTTTCACGCCCATTCTTCAGTGGGTTTGAAACCATCAATAATGTATCAGAAAATCAGATACAAGTAACCAACAAAAGGTCCAAACCCCTTATTCATTTCAAAATTTCAATTTGCGCGCCTCCCTCTTCCCCCTTTACCACTAGCATTCAATCAGATCTCACTACCCTCTTCATCCTTCCAAAACCCTAACCCCCCCAATCTAACTCCAAATGGGTGCCGCTGAAAGCCGCCGTCAAGAGTTAGAAATCTCCGACTCTGAATCCGATGAAGAACAACAACACCACTCCGAATCCGATGAAGATTACGAAGAAGTCAAAGACCACCAATCACCCATCAAAACCCAACCCAAAACCCCCTCTTCCGTTGACCAAATTGAAGCTAAATTAAAAGCCCTAAAACTCAAATACCAATCCAAGAACCAATCTGTCAAGAACCCCGTTAAGCTTTACATCTTTTCAGCTGCAAATACTGCTAATTCCAAATGGGTTGTCGTTGATAAGCTCACTTCGTATTCTTTCGTCAAAACGACGTCGAATGGGGGTGATGAAGATGATGATGATGATGATGCTGATGAAGAGGAAGGAGATGAGGATCTTTATTGGGTTTTGAAAGTCGGGTCGAAAGTTCGGTCAACGGTTGATCAGCAGCTGCAGTTGAAGCCGACTATGGATCAGTTACGGGTCGATTTTGTGTCGAATGGTGTTTACGCTATGAAGTTTTTTAGTGTTGAAGATTACAAGGGGTTTATTGAGCAGTATGAGAAGTGTTTGTTTGAAAATACTTATGGGTTTGAGTGTAATGATGAGAATAAAGCAAAGGTTTACGGGAAAGATTTTGTAGCGTGGGCGAATCCGGAAGCTGCTGATGATTCAATGTGGGAGGATGCTGAGGATAGTTTTTCGAACAGTCCGGCTTTCAAGACTCCGGTTAGGGGAAACCATGATCTTCGAGAGGAGTTCGAGGAGGCTGCGAAAGGGGGGAGTATAAAAAGCTTGGCTTTAGGGGCGTTGGACAACAGTTTCTTGGTAAGCGATTCTGGTATTCAAGTTGTTAAGAATTTTAGTCATGGGATTCATGGAAAAGGGGTCTATGTTAATTTTGATGATGCAATGAAAGGACATGTTGAATCGACTCCTAGGAAAGCGCTTTTGATGAAAGCGGAAACGAATATGTTGTTAATGAGTCCGATGACTAGTGGAAAACCACACACTAGTGGGATTCATCAGTTTGATATAGAAACTGGGAAAGTTGTAACTGAATGGAAGTTTGCAAAAGATGGGACGGATATTACGATGCGGGATGTGACGAATGATAGTAAAGGAGCGCAAATGGATCCTTCCGGGTCGACTTTCTTGGGTTTGGATGATAATAGGCTTTGTAGGTGGGATATGCGTGACCGACACGGGATTGTTCAGAATCTTGCTGATGCAAACACCCCTGTGTTGAACTGGACACAAGGACATCAGTTCTCTAGAGGGACAAATTTTCAATGTTTTGCAACTACTGGCGATGGGTCAATTGTTGTTGGTTCTCTTGACGGGAAGATAAGGTTGTACTCTGTGAGCTCCATGAGACAAGCCAAGACTGCTTTTCCAGGCCTCGGGTCACCTATTACGCATGTGGATGTTACTTATGATGGGAAGTGGATTTTGGGCACAACCGATACTTATTTGATCCTTATTTGCACGTTGTTTACCGATAAAGATGGGAAATCAAAGACGGGGTTTGCAGGACGTATGGGAAATAGAATCGCAGCTCCAAGGTTGTTGAAGTTGAATCCTCTTGATTCACATAGGGCTGGAATGTTTAACAAGTTCCGTGGGGCCCAATTCTCTTGGGTATGTATCGGTTTCAGTTACTTTATTTCTATCTTATGCATATTGCTTCGTGCTATAGCTTCTTAGTAACATCTTACCATATACAATTATTTTTTTGGATTAATTTATGGAAATTTTGATGAATTGAGACAGGTCACTGAAGACGGGAAGCAAGAACACCACCTGGTCGCCACTGTGGGGAAGTTCAGTGTCATTTGGAACTTTCAGCAGGTGAAGGACGGGTCCCACGAATGCTACAGAAATCAAGTCGGTCTGAAGAGTTGCTACTGCTACAAGATCGTCCCAAAAGACGATTCAATCGTTGATAGCCGTTTTATGCATGAGAAATTTGCAGTCAGTGATTCACCTGAGGCCCCACTCGTCGTTGCTACTCCAATGAAAGTCAGTTCTTTCAGCATATCTAGCAGCAGACTTTCTTATGCTTGATTATTGCTTCTGTTAATCTCTCTAGTTTTTTTCTGAAAAACAATATGTACTTTTATCAACTTGATTGTGTTTTTGTTGTTAGCAACAAGATTGTTGTAATGGAGTAATGGACTACTAATGGTTAAGATGAACTTGAAATGCTTGCTTATCATTTGAAGTTAATATAATTAATGTGTTATTATTATCTTTTTTAAGTCTTTTATATAAATATGAATTAATGGTTGAGAAGTATCTGGATAACTTGTGTCTTTCCATCACACATATGTGGATAGTAGTGGGTCCCTTGTGGTTTTTTATGCCTTCAGAGTTGCAACTGGTGGTTGGTTTGTTGATAAGGATTTAAAAAAAAATGTACATTTCACTTGTTAGAAGCTCCCATATGCTAGCATGCCCTTGTTCTTCATCTACTATAGTAAAACACCGTGCCGGAAAAAGTACAAACAGAACAGCATTTGGTACAACCAACATATCTAAATGGAGCAGGGGTGCACGACACATGAAAACCGCCATTCAAGCTCAGGAGCGGCCTACATGGCTTCCTGGGCTTGACCCGCCACCTCATCTTGATGGAACGTAAGCGGTAGCAATTGACAGTTGACACTAGCATTTGGGAAGAAAAAAAAAACATGAATCTTTTTTAAAGTTTGTTTATTTCTTGTGAAGTCTTGCTGGAGATTTTGGATTTGACCCTCTTGGACTTGGAGAGGATCCAGCTAGCTTGAAGTGGTATGTGCAGGCTGAACTTGTTCATGCCCGTTTTGCTATGGCTGGAGTTGCTGGAATTCTTTTCACTGATGTCGGTTCATTTCTTATCCGAATCATTATTGTATATCTGCTAGAGGTGATAAAATGGGTGGGTTAGACAGGTTGGGTAACGGGTCATTATTTTTTGCAGGTCAACACGGGTCACTGTTTTGTCCCTTTTTTCTGATTATTATTTAAGTAATTAATGTTTTAGTTATGATTAAAAACAATATCGTCAATCTGAAGTTTCGAAAACCTCTTAATGTTTTAGATGACTTTCAACTCGTTACACTATTTTTTTTATTTGACCGGTATTGTGATCTTACCCAATTTTTAAACAAACAGGTTTCAAATTGTGAGGTTCTTTATACATAAACAAAACATTTTTGTTGCAGTTGCTTCGTGTAACCGGAATTAGCGACCTACCAGTGTGGTATGAAGCAGGTGCAACTAAGTTCGATTTTGCCAGTACTAGAACTCTCTTCATTGTTCAACTACTATTGATGGGGTATTTTAAATTTTTCGAAATTATCATATAAAGTGAATGATTATTCAGTTTTTAGTTTCGATACTTACTTTGTGCAGGTTTGTTGAGACCAAAAGATACATGGATTTCACTAATCCGGGTTCTCAAGCCAAGGAAGGGTCTTTTTTCGGGTTAGAAGCTGCTCTAGAGGGTTTAGAACCTGGGTAAGAATCTTTATATCATTTGTGTCTATAACGGCATGTACTTGTACATTTCATCGACTTATACGATATAATCTATGATGCTTAACAGATATCCTGGTGGGCCTTTGCTAAATCCTCTTGGTCTTGCTAAAGACATAACAAATGCTCATGAGTGGAAGCTGAAAGAGATTAAAAATGGTGTTGTCTTGTGCCTTTTAACATTTTGAATAATTATGTCAGTTATTTTAGTTATGTTTTGGGACTAACTGACTGGTTGTTATAGGCCGGCTTGCAATGGTGGCGATGCTTGGGATATTCGTGCAGGCTAATGTGACTCATGTGGGCCCTGTCGATAACCTAGTTAAGCACCTATCGGACCCGTGGCATGTAACCATCATTCAAACCCTTACTGGCTCTGGTTCTTAGAGCAACTTACTTGAATACTTGTGATTCTTGTAGCAGGAAAATGTTGTATTATAACCTCAATTTGTTCAATGTAATATATATAATCACATTCTTTGTGCATTGATCAAGTAAATTCGATTATAACACATAAACCATCTTAACTGTGGGTTCGCCAACATCTTCATTTGATGATTAAGACTCACAAAACAGTCGATTCAGGTCACCGTTCTAAAAAGTTGGGAGTAAACGAGAAAACTGTATAAACAAATGGAACCATAAAAAGGAAAAATTGCACGCGATAGTACTAGACAAGTGAAGTATAAGTATACAATACACAACTCAAACCTGGAATTTGTTACATAACAATAAAAATACAACTTATTGTGTTCCTCATTTATGACCAAATAGAATCACAATCAAAACCAACAGCATATGTTACATGTATAACATTATCAACACCTCTTCGTTCCACCATTTACCCTCTCTTATTCAACCCCGATTTCTTCCTTCTCAATAGCATAAAAATCCGAGGGAAAAACGACTTCTTCTTTTTCTTCAAACTCCTCACCTCGGGTGAAGATTCCGCCGTGTTGCTATTGCTGTTGTTATTGCTTTCAGGTAAAACCGTCTTCACAACAGGCCTCGGGTTCTGGTTTGACGAGCTAACGGGCCTCGTGTTAAAACTCTTCGCCGCCTCAAAACTTTCTCGTGGGCCCACCCCTAGTCCCGATTTCCGCCTTTGCTCGTTTTCCGCTCTCCACTTCCTCAAATCCTGTTCCACACCCAGCTTTCCTTCTTTCGCCTTTTCCGCTTTTTGTAACGCAGCATCATGTGCTTGCTTTCTTGCAGCCAGTTCCGACGTCACTTGCTCGAGCTTACTCAAGCTCTTCGATTCTGACTCTTTCGCTACGTCAATCAGTGAGATTGCTTCCGCCACACGTAGGTTTGCTGCTTCTTCCGCTTCATGGGCTTTCTTACTTAATTCATAGTATTCCTCCAAAGAAAGTGTAACTCCGGTTTCTGGTTCGTTTGCAGTCCCGTGAAGTGCGTCAATGGCCGCCAGAGCTAACTTTTCTGAAGCTTTTGCTGCTTCGATTTCCTTTTGTGCCGCAAGTAATCGACTTGCCATTGTACTCGCTCCCGCTTTCGCTTGTTCCAATGTTTCTTTCGCTTTGTTTAGCTCTTCACGCGATTCTTGCGCCATTAATTTCGCTTGATCCGCCTCTTGCGCCGCCGTTTGTAACTGTTTTGGGAGCTCCACCATTTTTTCTCGGGCTTCCTTTTCTTTTGTTTGAACAAGCGCGATTTCCGATTTTGTTCGGTTTAGTTCGGCTTCAAGAGACGCAACCACCACCGCCGCCATCCCTTCTCGCTGCCTAATGGCGGCAAGTGCAGCTTTCTCTTTCTCTAACTCGGTTTTTAACGAACTTGCAGCCATTTTTAAATAATCGATCTCCTCTGTTGCCTTCGTAATGTTTTGTTTCACCTCTTCAACATTGTTCTTCACTGATTGTATTTCATTATCAGGATTGTTAACATCTTCTTGACTCAACTTTGACTCCTTGTAAGCCGCTAATTCGGTTTTCAAGTCGTTAAGCAAAGCTGTAGCGGCATCGAGTTTCGATTTCCGATCTTCAACCGAGCCGATCTGGTGGTTGACCTTTTCAATTTCTTCTTGCGCTTGTTTCAACTCTCGCTCCCAGTTTAACGCATCTTGCTCACGTGCCATTGCGGCTCCGATTCGATGTTCTTCAGCCTCTAAATGAGCAGCATGTGTTGACTCTAACGACTCTTTCGTCATCATGAGTTCGATAGTTAGGTTTTCCACCTTTTTCTCGACTTCTTTCGACGCAGATGCCGCTTCCCGAGCTTTTTTAACCGCTATATCCTTTTCGGAAACCAATACATCATATTCTTTACGGAGATTTTCAAGCTCATTTTTCACGGTGGCCAGCTCGGAAACCGCAGCTGCGTGTCTCGCTTGCGCAACCTCCAGCTGTGCCTTGGCAGCAATGCTAGAATCGTCAGCGATCCCTTGCTCCATTTCTTCGACTCTTAGTTTGACTAACTCGGAGTCCTGTTTTGCTTCGTTTTCTTCGGTTTGTGCTCTCTCGAGGTTTAGTTTTAGTTCTTCTATGAGTCGTTTAGTGCTGTCTAACTCCTTTAATACTTGTTGTTTTGCTTCTTCAGCTGCTTCGGAATTTTTCTTCAGTAACGGGATCTCGTCGTTTGTTTTCTGAAGTTCTTGTTCTATATACTTGCGTTTCTGCATTGCCACGTAAAAAAATATCTATAATACCTTTCTAAATAAAATAAAACGTGGCGATTTTAGAGGTTGAAGAAGATTATACCTCAGCGGTTTGGACTTTGTGGGCTTTCCAGTCAACAATGCCGCCGAACTTGGAAACGGCTTCTTTAACGGATTCGAAAGGTGAAGCGGTATCGATATCACCTATTCTTGTGCTCGTGTTCTTGGGACTAACCGTCTCAACACGATTGCCGTTACTTTCAAGAGTAGCATCGTTTGGTTTTTGTGCAGATGTTTCTGATGGAATTGGTGATAACGCTGCTTCTTGAACAAGTAAGTTGCTTTTCGGACTATCATCATCAGGTTTTGTTTTTACAGGTGTAGAGAGATCCTCCGAGGGAAGATTAGATGGTTTTGGGTCAATGGAGGTTTTCTGTTCGGTTTCAGGTTCATCAGTTACTGGCATTGGTGCACCTGAAACGGGTTTATCATTTGGTGAATTTGTAGAAGGTTCACCATTTGTAGTCGTACCCTCTCCAACAACTTTGGTTTCATCCATTACAGAAAGATGAGATCTGAAAATTTTCATTCATCAGGCAAGCGTAATTTAGCCTTAAGTAAAAGAGATACATGTAGATAACAGATAAAATTAACATAAATTAATACAAGGAATAAAATCTTTCTTCACCTTCAACTTTCTTCATCCATCTTTCTTTTTATAATAACCAATATAATAGGAAGAGCATATAATAAAACAAATGAATCTCCCAAAAGGAATATCTAGCAAGCATCTAATCATCACTACATGCATATTGTTGAACAATGAACACAGTGGCGAAGCTTGAGATTTCCGACCGGGGGGGGGGGGGGGGGGGGGGGGAGTCACAGAACCTAATTTTCTATAAAACGGGGGGTCAAAAACGTATATATCCAAAAATTTCTATACAAAAACTACATACTCTCCACTATTGAGCGAAAAGTTCGGGGGGTCGGCCGCCCCTTAAAAGTTTCGCCCATGGTTGAACACTAGGATTTAATCGGTCTAGCGTAGTCAAAGTTCCTTAAAAGGACGAACCGGTTCATCAGATTTTGCAGGCTGCAAAAGGGACCTTTCCACTCAAACATTACAAAAAGTAAACTACATGAATAGAGAAACTGATGTTCTTTCAGCAACCATCACTAGAGTTTTCCAATCCAGCAAGAAAGACATGAAAACAATTTTGTAAATGAATTGAGGGTTTTAACTTGCAGAATCGTTCTACATCAATAAGTGATTATAAATTCAAGTAATTCTAAGGTCTACAATAATTAACTACAACATATCATCATAATTCATATGACAAACAGGAAATTATTCAAAAATCAACCATCAATCAACAAACAGCGGATAATCCAATTGAAAAAATAGTGAAAACGAGAGACGACCTACCAGTAAACCCTCAAGATGCTCGATGCTCCCCAATTGGTCCCAATAAGTGGATTAAATCAACGATTGGAGCTTCAAAATAACTGTTTAACGAAAACCTAATAAGTTAAAAGGATGATAATTAAATTAAAGTAAAGAGAAAGAGAAAGAGAAATTAAAGGAACATTCGCGTGGAGCCTACCGAACAACGAATATGTCTATAAACAATCATCTATCTATCCTGCTTCAATTCAATCTATGTAAGACGAACGATTGTAAAATAGATAGACAAGTGTGATGATTATGAAGACAACACAAACAACAGGTAATCAATCCGATTTTTAGTTTTTTTTTTTTTTTTTTTCCAAAAGGAAGGAATCCGATAATTAGTTTATACAAGTTTTATTTTTATTTTTTAAAATTTTTGGATGGTGGAGAGTAATCAGCTGCTTTGTCTACACGTTGTGGAAAAGTCGCCGCCACATACCCATTTCCCACGCTCCCTCCCTCCCTCCCTCGTGCCAATATTTGGACTTTTTTCCTCATTTTTGGTCGCCCAATTTTTTTTACTTTTAAAACTAGCAATTTTTTTTTCTTGCCAACGTATCTTTTTGCCCTTTGAGACTTATTTTTACCCTTGACAATTACCATAATTGCTAGCTTCGTTATGGGACGATAACCGAACCTCGGTTTCAATAGATCGGTTTATGGTATAGTTTTGGTTTATTTCGGTTAACTAACCAAGCCAGGTTTGAAATAAATGGACGTGTAAAAAGAATCAGTGACATCGAAAGTGAATTGTACGAATGTGATACTCGGGCTAGTAGAAACAAAGACGTACGCGTTACTCATTCCTATGAGCACTTTCACTTGAGGTGTATTAATTTCATATGTATTCTAATCTCTCAAGGTTTTTTCATCACAACTTTGATACATATAGTTTTATATACAAATATTCATCTCGACGTAAGTGTGTCTTAAGTTTTTCAGTTCGGTTAACGTTTGTTTATGGGACACCTTTAGGACTGAGGGGTGTGTATCGGGAGGGTGAGGTGGACAACCTCCCCGATCAAGAACCCCCCCCCCCCCCCCCCCCGATCTGTTTTCGGTGTCTTCGGGATTCCACTCCTGATCTCCCCGATTGTGACATGTTTACCGTTTGAATTTTTATAGCCATTGAACAGCACTCTTTGTTAAAAAAAAATCAATTAGTTTTTTTTAAACCCTATATAAACCTCTTTTTTATCTCACTCTTCCCAACACTCTATACTTTCTAATCTCCTTCTATCTCATTATTTTTTAAAACAAAATACCACACTCAATTTTTTTAAAAGTCGCTATGAGTTCTTCATCGGATGAGGAAAATGCGGGATTTTTTTTACTTAGCGCCATGCTTGAGACGGCGAAAATTATTGCCGAGATGGAAGAAGATGACGAAGACGAAGGAACCTCACAACCTAGAAAACGGTCTGCCGCGTTAAATAGAGATCGCGAAGGTATATATTTTTATATTTTTTTATAATAACATTACGTTGTGTGATTTTTTTGTTATTTATTTTTTATATATATGTTTTGTTCACAAAAATAAGTAAGTTTTCACACTTTATTTAAGATGCAAATGAACATTTGGTTGGTGACTATTTTGGCGAAAACTGTGTTTACACCGACGACCAATTTAAGCGTCGATATCGAATGAGTCGCCAGTTGTTCTTACGTATTGCCAATGACTTGGCTAATTATGATCCGTTTTTTACATTACGCTACGATGCTAGAGGACGAAGGGGGTTTCCTACGCTTCAAAAATGTACTTCGACAATTCGTCAATTAGCGTATGGTACTTGTAGTGATTCATGGGATGAATACTTAAGGATGTCCGCTAGAGTTAGTCGGGATTGTTTGCATGCATTTAGCGAAGGTATAGTGAAGTTGTATAGCAAGGTGTATATGCGTAGACCAACGAAGAAGGATATCGAAAAGATTTACGCATTCCATGCAGAGAAACATGGGTTTCTTGGGATGCTAGGAAGTATTGATTGTACTCATTGGCCCCGGAGGAATTGCCCTACTGCATGGCGTGGTCAATTTATGTGAGGTGATATCGGTGTTCCCTCGTTAATCTTAGAATCTGTTTGCTCACAAGATTTGTGGATTTGGCATGCGTTTTTCGGAGTTGCAGGTTCAAACAATGATTTAAACGTTCTAGCACGATCGTCTATTTTCAACGAGATCATTAGAGGTACGGGCCCAGATTCTTCTTTCATGTTAAATGGCGTGTCATACAAGCACGGGTATTATTTAGCTGACGGTATATACCCATCGTATACGGCTATTGTTAAAACTATTCCGTTACCTGATGATGAAAAGAGGAAAAGGTTTGCAAAGTGCCAAGAAGCGGCACGAAAAGATGTCGAACGGTTGTTTGGAGTCATAAAAGCAAAATGGGGGTAATACAACAACCGGCTCGTGCATATGAACCAAAAAAATTAAGATACGTTATGTATGCTTTTCTAATAATGCATAACATGATTTTTGAAGACGAAGGTTGAGCTATTTGTGAATACGATCCAAATGACACTGATGAAAATGTTGAGTCCGTTGACCAGTTGCAACAAGACTCCAATCATTGGGCGTTACGTAGTAAGCATGTGCATGGAAACCTGTGTGCGAATTTAATCGACCACATCTGGAATAACTTCCGTGTCGATCCCGTTGATGACGAGTAGGTTTATGTATTTTTAAGTAGTAAAATTTAGAAGGTAATTTGTGTTTTTTTATTTGTAATTTTAAGATTTTTTTTTTTTTTTTTTTTTTTGCAATTCTTATGAATTTTTATAAATTTATGTTTGGTTATATTTTATTTATTTGAAATTTTCTAGGAAAAAAAGATATTTAAAATGAAATTAATTACAAAAAAAGGGGAGGGGGAAGGGGAACCACACCCCACATATGGTGGAGTAGTGATGATGTGGAGAAGAAGGCAATGTGACGCCTAGGTGGACATGGGGGAAAAGGAAACCATACCCCTCAGTCTAACTTTAAACATAACATATTAATTGGTTAATCAAATAACCTTAACCATAACCTTTGGTTAATCTGATTCGGTGTATCGGTTCACGGTTAAGGTTTGCTCACCCTTATGCGTAGCAGTTTTTTATGAACCAATAATATGTGGAACTATCAAAGTTGTTACAACATTGTCCTATCTATTAAATAATTTGGTTAAGATAATGAAGGTTTTAGCATATTTAAGATTCATTTAAAAAAACAGGGTATTTATAATCTTACATGTTCATTATAGTACTATGTATACGTACTGGTTTTGAAATAAACACGATACATATATAAACTTGAAGTCTTTTGTCTGATTTCTTATAAGTTATTTTTTAATACTAAGACTACACGGTATGGGTGTGGAAACACGACAATGTTGCTAGTCCACGCCCACAAAACCACCCCGTGCCCCGTGTTCTGAACGACATTGTGTTTGGGGCTTGAGGATTTCCACCGGCGTGGGGCAAATGAGTGGGCGAGGTGAAGACTCTTGATTGGTGGGTGTAGTTTAGATTTGTTTTCATTGGTTGATGTTTATATTTTTTTAAATTTTGTTATTCTCTACCATGCCAGTTTCCCACCCCGTGCTTTTTTCTTCACACCATCATGCTAACGTGGTTGCCACGTGTCACTCCACGCCCTTCCTTCAAGCCTCTCAACACCGTAAAATTTGATCAGTGAAATACAGTAATAGTTATTACCAAGTGGAAAAAATGTAGAAATTGGTTGAGAATTGTTTATTTTAATTAATGAAACGTTCAAAAAGTAAATATTTATAAAAACAATAATAAATAGTTGAGAAACAATTGATGGAAAAAATTTAATCAGCTACTTATTTATCAGGTATAGTTTGGGTTCATAGAAAAAAAAAAACGAGAAATATTTCAAACGTATACAAGAATCTTGGCTCACATAATTGTGACATGTAACGTAACCAATTACTTATTTATTAGGTATAACCTAATGTAAATATGATAAAATTCATATTATTTAGTTATATAATATAATAAGATTTTGAATATATTTATTTGCATTAAATTTAAATTTATGGCGACTTTCAATCGGCTTGCCTTCTCATTTTAGACTACTTATATTTTATTTTTAATCGTTTGACTCGCTAGAAATAAAACATAAACAAAATCAACTTGTTCATAAGATCATAAGTTAAACCACCCACATTTACAGGCTACAAAACTTTGAGACCATGCGTAGTCGTTAGATGAATAATGTCCCCATTCTGGGGCGTTTTCTGCCATGTGGCAGTCCAGTCAGCATGGTGGCATTATTGGGCGTTATTGCAAAAGTGGCGTAGTGGGAATAATGCCCAATAACACCCCTTCCAATCATTACACAATTATTTTTTTTAATAAAAAACTTAAAATACTTCATTAAATTAAAAAAATACAATACTAGAAATAAAAAAAAAACGGAAAAAAGTAAAAAAAAAAATTACATTGCAAAATTTTTAGTTTTATAAAAGACCCAAATCAGACATTTAATAAACAAAACTTTAGAGACTGATATAGCATTTTTGAAACTTGAAATATTAAAGGTTTTGAAGTTTAAATCCTTCTTTCAAATACAATCAAAGTGCAGGGACTGAATGTGCAAAATCTAGTTATCACCTTCTTCTTCCTTTGTCACCCACAACAACCTGCAACTTAAACCTTCAAAAAAAAAAAAAAACCTTTGCCAAAATCTAATTATACACACACAAATATTTTTTTTTATCAAAACTAATTACACACACATGGCAAGGTCCTATTGGGGAAACAAATGAAGTTCCGGCGTGTTTCAAATCACGCTAAGGGGGCCTTTTTGCTAAATAACGCCGACAGGGGTGGGGACCCGACGTTTTGGGATGTGTTTGAGGGGGGGAAACGCCAAAATGTTGGTTACTACGGGTGTTATGATAAACATTGAAATGGGAATAAAAGATAATAATTAGTTGTTGACTTTCAGCTACAATGATATCACAAAAATTAAATTACCATTAGATTTAACAAATTATAACAAATATTAGATATCTGAAAACGTAAATAAGGTACATTCAAAGCTCAGGTATAAATAAAATGCTACTTAACACGTAAGTTTTTTTTTTTTTTTTAAATATACTTACTAACATATCATTTCTATATCCATGTGATTCTATTTTCCTCGCAAAAATAAATGCTGGTAAATCACGCATCACTTTTTTGAGCAATCATCATACTTTTTTTTAATGACTAACGTTGCACACCATGAGAATTGAACCCCTAACATCTCCTATCCTAAGCTCTATCTAAACTCATCAACACCACTAGGCTATTCCCAAGTGGATAGCAATCATCATACTTACTAACTTAACTAAAACAACCTATTTAAAAATTATATGAAAAATTCTGAACATAAATAAATATACTTACCGTGAAATCGTAAACCCATGCAACGACAGGGAACAAGTTGAAAGTTGAAATGAAATGGACCATTACAAGGGGGGACGGGGCGTCCCATTATGGGCCAACTATCACGCGTCGAAGCCAATGAAACACCGCCGCCACCTAATGTTTTAACGCGTGGATAATACAATGCTTTCTCCCGGACACGGGTTGAATTTGAAAAAAATGACGTTAAAATGGACCATTGGTGGTGAACGTTAAAAATTTTGACCGTTTATTTTGCAACATACATACACACCCAATAGAATTATTTAACACCAAAAAATACAATCCTTCCAACACAAAACATACAATCTTTCAAACTTAAAAAAAAAATTCAATTCAACCCAAAATGGAAGGTTCAAGCAAACGAGGTTCGAATTCGAAGAAAAAACCCATACTACCGAAGGTTTGAGCTAATCTTGGCAAGCCGGCGAGATTTCGGTTGCAAGACGAACCCGACCTAATCCCACCATTTTAAACCCAACCGTTTCCACCCTTTCAAACCCAGCAATTTCCACCATTTCAAACCCAACTCTATCAAAACCAACATTTCGTTCCACCATTTCAACCTCAACAATTTCAAACACAACCGTTTCAAACCTACCAATTCAACGTCGACCCACTAAAAGATAACAACCTCATCCACCAATTCGCCCGTGCGTACCGCGAACCACAACAACAACTTGATGACGATGACGTTGAAGAAGAAGAAGAAGACGATCAGAGAGGTTGAAATAGTCCCAACATCCGCTCGGAGAGCATGGAGGAGTGAGGAGGACGTCGCCTTGGTCAAGGCATACTTGCACACCTCCGAAAACAAGAAACATTCGAACGGGCAAAAAACAGACTTGTTTTGTAGACGAGTTATATCTCATTTTGGCAAACTTCCCGGTTCGACAGAACGAAACATGGATCAAATGACTTCGAAGTGGGAGATTTGAATCGAAAAATGAATAAATTTAACGCTTGCTTCATTTAATTGGTATGTTTTTTTTTATTTTATAAAACATAAAACTGTTTTTTTTTTAATTTTAAAAAACAGAAAACTGTTTTTTTTTTTATTTTAAAAAACAGAAAACAGTTTTTAAAAAACATAATAAAACAGAAAACAGTTTAAAAAAGCAGAATTACAGTTTTTAAAAAACAGAAAACAGAAAAGAGTTGAAATAAAAAACAGAAAAACATAAAACAGTGTTTTAAAAAACAGAAAACATAAAAGTGTTTAAAAAAAAACAGAAAACTGTTTTTTTTTTTATTTTTAAAAACAGAAAACAGTTTTATATTTTTTGTAGACCCGAAATCCACAAAGTGGAGCGAGCGAGACGACTATCATAAACGACTTAGAAGACTATTGCCAGACATACAAGCTTAAAAGTTTTCCACACTTTGTGACATGGGATGTTGCGAGACATCACCCGAAGTGGGTACCGGTTGAGTTGGTTGACATGGATGGGCCGACGGCTCCAAGAAGAAGAGGAGGTCCCAAAAGATCAAAAACCTCCGAGTCCGGGAACTACACTACTTCCGAGTCGGGTAACATGCCCCAAATGAATTTGAACGACCAACCCAATGACGAACCCAATCAAGATGATACACCGACAAGGCCGCGCCGCAAGAAAAGTGGTGATTCGGCAAGTAAAGGAAACGAAGCAGTGGCAGAGTCGATCTCCGAAATCAAAGAGGCTAAATTGGTGGAAATGGCCGAATCCAAATATAGAAGAGACAAACTTGTGGCGGCAAAACTTAAACGTGAGAAGGCGTATATTCGACACTTGACCGAAAACGAAAAAAATAGTGATTTAAACTTCTTGTTACAACTGCACAACAATCTTGACGAACCGTTTAAGTCGATCATACTTCAACGCAAACGCGAGATATGTGAAAAGTGGGGTTGAGTCGTTGAGAGATATCGTAGCTTTTTTTAATTCGCAATGTTTTGTTTTTTTTAGTTTGTAATCTAGGATTTATTTAAATGAAATATTTATAATTTATAAATTTATTGTATTGTTAATTTATAATTAAAAAAACATCACTAGTGATGGACATTTCCACTAAAAACCATTACTAGTGATAGAATAATACTGGATGACATGACGGAACTTGATTGGATGAAATTCCGTTACTAGTGGAGCGCACGTACCCCCCCCCCCCCCACTAAGGGAATGAAGAAATGAGTGTTTGGTTGGTCGATGGAATGCTATCACCCATTCCAAAATGTATTTCATTCACTCAAAATCATTCCATCCACCCCATGTTTTTTTTTCCATTCCATTCCCTCTACACCTTTCATCAACAACATCACAACCCACAACCATTGCCACCACCAACCACCACCGCCACCCATCGCCGTCACCTACCTCTGTCACCACCCGCCACCGTCGCCACCCATCTCTACTACCGCCGTCAACCGCCACCGCTGCTGCTACCACCTTTGACCACCACTGCCACCACCATCACCCCCACCCCCACCGTCACCACTACCATCGCCGCTGTCACCACCTGCCACCGTCACCACCCATCACCATCGTCGCCGCTACAACTACCACCTATTACCACCCACCACTGACCACCACAATCCGATTTTATTCTTACGTCTTTTTTTTGCCTACCAAACAACAAAAAGTACTGATTCATTCCATTTCTTACGTGGCAACCAAACAAAACATGAAATGGTTATGATCAACTCCATTATCTCGTCCATTTCATTACCCCATATTAAACAGACCCTGATTATCAAAAACAATTTTACTTAACCAATATATAAGGAATAAGGTGTAGGGTGTTTTCAAAGATGAATAGATTTTAGAGATAAATATTATTTTTGGTTAAATTCATATATGATAAAATCAAAACTGAATGAACAGTATCATTCTTTATTTATTACAACTAAACGACCAGTTAGCAATAAACGTGTTCAACTAAACGACCTCGCAGCAATAGGCAGAGGGGGACTATATTAATCCAATATACCATCTGATACAAAGGGTTTACGACGGTTGCGCACGACGGTCCTCTTTCCTACCACCAATCAAACCGTCGTCAACCATGAGCGGGGATGCCGGTGTATGGATTCGCGTCACATTCTAACTAAGCTCAATGATGCTCCGACGAGATGAACAACAGTTGGATGCTAATAGAACCAAATCAACATCCGAAAATCTCCGACGTATGCAATCGTGTTCTCCACCAGTTCAACCTTTGCGGTTCGTGTCCTGACGGCATCCTCCTTCCTGTAACCCTTTACCCTCTGTTCACCATCATCTGTTTATTTTGATGCTAGTAGTTGGGTTGCGGTATGGCATAATCGGCGTCTAAAAGAGGGAATCAACCGTTTCCTTGTCTCCGGCGTGGGCGATGACGACATGCAGTCGTTTCCATGTGACCGGAGGTGCGCTTCCTCCCTTGTCGGCTTTCTCTATGTGATTTGGACCATTTGGTGGCTGTCGTGTGTGGTGAAAAATGAAATCAAAAGTAAATTGTACTTCTTTGTGAATCACCCAGATTTAGAAATGGCAATTTTGTAAATAAAACATAGAATTTGGCCAATGATTGTACTGTTCATAAGCATCGACAAGAATTGTTATTATAGATAACTAGTTTTTTACTAACGCCGCGTTGCGGCGAACGCTTTTTGTTGTTTAGTCTGTGTTTACACGTGTTTTGAAATCACTACAAGCGCGTTGCGTACGGAACCGCTGACAAGAATAAAAAGAAAATATAGAAAAAAACACTAAAAGATAACAAAAAAAATCAACCAAAAAAGTTGTATTAGTAGGACCCACACGTCCTACACGTTGAAAATTCGGTTGTTTTCAGTTCAGTTATAACGTTACTAACCCGTTAAAATATGGATTAGCTCGGTACCGGTAATGACACCGAAAGTACCGATCTCGAAAATAATCAAAATTAGGTACGGGTACCGAAAATGCTCGGTACTATACTATATAGTATTTGAAGGTAAAAATAAGTAAATACATGTATGGTGCTAGACCGGTGTCGAACCGAAAGTAACGATTCTGAAAACGCCAAAAAGTGGGTACCAAATTGGTACCGAAAATGATTTGGTATAGTAAATTTGGTACCGATACGATACAGGTTTGATTACAGGATTTGATACCATTTACTCATCATAATTTAAATATCCAAGTTAATTTTATATGTTCAATTCATTCATTACATAAAAAGACAAAAAAGAAAACAAAAGAAGTTGTGTATATAAAATCTCATCCAAACGAAATACAATTTACTTACCACATGTATGAAAAGCAATCTAAACGGTGCAATTACTTGCGTTGCTATGTGGCATGAGCTCAAAGATGATGTTAAGGATGAGCTCGGTACCGAAAACCCCCAAAAGTGGGTACCTGTACCGAATATATCTGGTATGGCACCGGTACGGTACCAGTATTTGAGAGTAAAAAACGGTACCGAAAATGTCAAAAGTCGGTACCGAAAATGTTAAAAGTCGATGCCGGATTAGTACCGAAAATGTCAAAATTCGATGCCGGATTAGTACCGAAAATGTACCTGGTTTTGTAAATCTGATACAAGTACCGATAGCATTTGCTTTTTCCTACATAGTATTACTGTTCATTTGGTTGTAAATTTAATATATAGGTAAATGTGATGAGGGTTGGGCCGTGGTTTGGGTACAAATGTCCAAGTCACCACCCCGGGTAGGTTTGGGTTTCGGCGTAACCCCTTGGGCGAGAGTTTCAGCCCGGGCGTTGGGCATGCCTAGCGGTCCTCCGTGGCCGGCTCTCATTGTCTGGGTTGGCTAGGCCATAGCGGCTAGGTTTAAATTTTAAAAAATAACCGTTTGGCGCTAGGTCCTCCGTGGCCGGCTCTCATTGGCTTGGTTGGCTAGGCCATAGCGGCTAGGTTTAAATTTTAAAAAATAACCGTTTGGCTTAATGAACAGTATCATTCAGTCATTTTTTAATTCTTTATTTATTATGTGATGAGGGTTAGGCCGTGGTTTGGGTACAAATGCCCAAGTCACCACCCCGGGTGGGTTTGGGTTTCGGCGTGGCCCCTTGGGTGGGAGTTTCAGCCCGGGCGTTGGGCATGCCTAGCGGTCCTCCTTGGCCGGCTCTCATTGGCTGGGTTGGCTAGGCTATAGCGGCTAGGTTTAAATTTTAAAAAATAACCGTTTGGCGCTAGGCCCTCCGTGGCCGTCTCTCATTGGCTTGGTTGGCTAGGCCATAGCGGCTAGGTTTAAATTTTAAAAAATAACCGTTTGGCCAAGCCAAACGGTTCACCCAAGTCACTATAAAACCCCCCAACCCCACCGCTTGTCAACATCGCTACCCCAACCATTCACTCCACCTACCCGAACCCGCTACCCACACTTGATACCGGCACAACGCGATGAAGGGCCGCCAACCCGGTGAGACCCGTTACTGGCCGGAAGCTTTCGCTAGCTATCGGCACAACGTGGGGAACGACCGGCACAATTTAAACGCGTGCCAACACAAGTGGCGCGAGCTACGACCGAAGCTCGACCGTTTTAAAGCCTACTACGATAGCGTCCCGGGTGGTGATATAAGTCACGAAAACCGGGTGGCGGTGGCCAACATCGAGTTCCGAGGCAAGGAGCGGAAGCCGTTTGACAAGCTCGCCCTGTTCGAAATCTACCTAACGCTTTAGGCTTTTTTTCTTAACCGACCCAACACGTCACTCACCAGCGGAGAGGCTCGAAGTCCACGTGTCAACCCAGGCCCCAAACATGAATCCTGTAATTTTTACAGTGATTAAGTGGTGAAACAAGAGTTAGGGTCTACGTTCAGTCTTTGCAAGAAGTGAAACAGTTAAAAGAAGAGTTGCAGGATGATGTCGGTCGAAAACACCAATGCCTTTCGCGCAACGCGCGTCATTGAAAAACACTAGTTATGAGATAAAAAGTCTGTATTATTACTATATATTAAAAATACAAAGGATATATTATTATTATTATTATTATTATTTTAAATTATTATTTTATTTTAAATTAAAGTTACAAAGGAAATGAACAGTGATTACACTATATAATAATAATATATTAATATAATAATATTAAGAGTAAATTGCTAAAATAGTCCCTAACGTTTGTTCACATTTGCTAGATCCATCCAAAAAAAGATTTTTTCTCATATGAACCACTGAGGTTTCAAAAAAGTTGCTAAATCCATCCAAACTTCAGGGACGATTTTAGCAATTTAATAAAACAAACTTTTTTTGGATGGATTTAGCAAATGTGAACAAACGTCAGGGACGATTTTAGCAATTTACTCTATTTTTTTTATTTTCATCTTTTTATTATATTTCTTAAGTAACATAAAATCTATTTATTTTTTTATTTTCATCTTTTTATTAAATTTCTTATTTAACATAAAATCTCCTAGTTTTTTTTTTGAACGGCGAATTTCTACAACAGGCGATAGATTGGCACCTGCTTTTGCAGGCCCTCCACCCCACTCTGGCCAAGACTATGTTGTCTTAACCGGGCTCACGCTTGGCATCAGAGTTTGGTTTGGCGCTCCCCGACAAAATTTCCAGACTACTGCCATATGCGAGTAGTTGCACCCTCCACAAGAGCCGAAAACTCTCTGGAGTAAATGCACTGTAATAGAAAACTCGGGTGTACTCCGCGGGTTTCGAACCTGTGACCAGGCCTTCACCCTTCATTTATAAAATAAAATACACGTTCTTGCTAAACAGGTAACAAATTAAACCGTTGAAAGATTTTGTCGTATAATTAACTTTATTAAAGGATTAGTAATGAGTAAAATGTTTACATTTTAAAAGACTTGGTTAGATGGTTAGATGATTATAAATATAAAACCGTATTCATAATTGTAAAATATAAATGATTAATCTTTATTATGAAGTGGGTGAAGGCCTGGTCACAGGTTCGAAACTCGCAGAGCACACCCGAGTTTTCTATTACAGTGCATTTACTCCATAGAGTTTTCGGCTCTTGTGGAGGGTGCAACTACTCACATATGGCAGTAGGCTGGAAATTTTGTCGGGGAGCGTCAAGCCAAACTCTGATGCCAAGCGTGAGCCCGGTTAAGACAACATAGTCTTGGCCAGAGTGGGGTGGAGGGTCTGCAAAAGCAGGTCCGAATCTATCGCCTGTTGTAGAAATTCGCCGTTAAAAAAAAACTAGTAGATTTTATGTTAAATAAGAAATTTAATAAAAAGATGAAAATAAAAAAATAAATAGATTTTATGTTAATTAAGAGATATAATAAAAAGATGAAAATAAAAAAATAGAGTAAATTGCTAAAATCGTCCCTGACGTTTGTTCACATTTGCTAAATACATCCAAAAAAAATTTGTTTTATTAAATTGCTAAAATCGTCCCTGAAGTTTGGATGGATTTAGCAACTTTTTTGAAACATCAGTGGTTCATATGAAAAAAAATCTTTTTTTGGATGGATCTAGCAAATGTGAACAAACGTTAGGGACTATTTTAGCAATTTACTCTAATATTAATTATTATTATTTTCTTTACTTTCTCAGTTGGATAAGCTTGGTGTCAACCAATATTGGTATCGAAAATATAGGTACAGTCCGGTTCATTATCGGTACATGAAGGTACAAATCGGCACCAGCCTGATACAGAAAACGCCAAAAGTCGGTACCGGATTGAGTTTTAAAATCTTTTAGGTCGGGAAATTCGGTACGGCTACACGGTACCATTTCCTCATCCCTGATCATGGGTGCCGTACAAACAATTTATCTTGAAATTTGAAAGTCCTATTAAAAATGGATAGTATATCAAGCGCAACTAACCCAATGTTTATGGGCTTTAAAAGTAGGGTTTTTTTTGCATATTTCCCCTTAAGAAACTTTGAAATGACATATATACCCGAAGCAAAAATTAAATTGCATATTTCTCCTCTATTAACTAATAAAATTGCAAATTTACCCATTTTGATTTAATTTATTAAAATTAAATTATAGAAAGACTTTTTTACCCTTCATTTTACTAAACTTTAGAAAATTGCATATTTACCGATTTTATACTAGTTTTTATCTTTTTTCATTAATTGCATTTTTTCATGTAGTTATTTTTTTTTTTCATTATTTTTTCTCACGATATTTTGTTGGTCGTAAAGTACAATATGCAGGAGTAAGCAACAAAACAAACCTCAGTAACTAGACCAGATTAACTTTGTTTCATCAGCTTTTTTAGTGTTATTATATATATATTTTTTAATTTTAGTTTAACTTATGAATATCTGCAGACAAAGAAAGAAAAAATATTTTATCAACAATCATTTGTCATTCACGGTCAAGTTTCACAGGGTCACTCAAACCGACTATGCAAGAATTGTAGGATTCGAAGTTAGTGTGCCAGTTTCATATATAGGTGAAGGTTTTGACACTCAAACAAACCTAACCTGAAGAAACTTGACGCCGACCGCCTGAAGATGTGTCGCTGGAGATGTCTGTCGTCGTCGCCGTAGAAGAAACTGAAACGCCGGCCGAACTGAAGATGCTGCTGCCGTAGAAGAAACTGAAACTTCATGCGTGTAAATTAGAATGATAAGTATGAACCTGATTTTTCTCTAGGCAAGATCTTTTAATTTTGAGAATGGTAGTTTTGTCATTTTAATAGAGAGGGGAAAATATGCAATTTTTATTTAGGGTTAGGTAAATATGCAATTAAGGGTGTTTTTAAGGGGAAATATGCAATTATTCCTTAAAAGTATATATATTAACTTTTAACCTTAACGAAAACAATTGTTCGTTCTCTCACGTGACGAACAAGAAACCGCTCTCAAAATCCTTCAACGAAACAACCCTAACAAAAATTTGTACGTGAATCGGATACTCTTAGCGCCATTCACCATCACATATTCCGGTCCCGACTTCATTCTTGATCAGGTAACAATCTTATTCCCTGCTCTGCTTGTTTATTTACATCTTATGTAGAAGAAAAGTTACTGAATAATTACAAAAGAAACAAACGACAATCGTAGAATGTGTTTTAGGGCACCAAAGGTTATGATTACCACAATACAAATTACGTCTACCCGTGTTTCAATCACAATGTGTGACCGTTTCAAAAAATAAAGCAAAATTCATTAAAAGTTATAATTCTATAATATGTATTAGATTTTAATAATCCCTATTTTAATCTATTGGCCGGGTTAATCCCAACTCAGGAAACGTTTACGATAATCTTATTTTTCTTCAGCGATCCCATACTAGCTAAAAGTTAACCAAGATAGTTTTTACTGCTTATGTGGAACAAATAGTCAAAGTTTTGATGACATGGACTGCTTATGTGGCAGTCCATGTCAACAAAAACTAACTGGGTTAATTTTCGGTTAGTATGGGATCGTTGAAGGAAAATATGTTCAAAGTTGGGACTGTCAGTAAATGTTTCCTCCTGAGTTGGGATTAATCCTCGCCAATAGGTCAAAGTTATGATTATTAAAATCCAATTTTCCAATATTACATGCTTTATTGTTCATTTGGAGTTTAACCATTTGGAGTCTAGACATGAACATGTATTAGGATTTAAGTGGAAGTGATTATGAACTTGTTTATTGCGAATTAAGTCGTTAAATTTTCGTTTTTATTGAATAAATTTGATTTCGGATTGTGTTGCTTCTTCAACAGTTGAAATAACTGAACTTTGATTATGAATATGTTATTGTTTACAGTGCTTTGTTAATGGCATCCGACACAGCAGACAACCATCGGAAAAAAAGAAAGATGCAAAAATATTCTACAACAAAAAATGAAGTCACCCCCTTCCGGAAAGGTATGTTTCTTATATCATATAGCAGACCTTGACCGCTATTCGATTTTGGACCGCTATAACTGCATAGTTGTGTAGTCAAGATGATGTTTTTCGTTGCTTATAAGTCCTATGGTTCATAAATGGTTCGAGTCTGTTATGCGATATTTATTTCGGCGTTAGTGTTTTAGGAACATCTGTTGATGCTTGTTAACCATGCTTGAATATTTTACAAAGTAATGGAGGTAGGAATTAGGAAATGTCAGATGTTTTAGTCTACCAGTAAATTACATATGCGAACTTGGCATGACAGCGTTTGTAACAGATTATGGTTAGTTTAGACCAAGTGTAATTACTAACTTCATGATTAGGGGCGCTAAACGGGTTGTGTTCGTGGGTTGACGGGTCCAACCCGACCCAAACCCAAAAATTTTAGATGAACCCGAACACGACCCGAATCCGAAAATCGTGTCATACATATGAACCCGAATATTTGGGAGTTTCAACCAGAATTTTTTTATTTTTTCTCAGAAATTAATATATTAAATTAAAATTTACTAAAAAACACAAATGTATATAATACAATTACATTTGAATTATAAAAACTTACATGAATTCTCTTTTTAAGTTATAATTATGGCATAAAATACACACTCAATTTAATTTATGGCATAAAAGATATTGTAAAAAAAATATAATACAATATAAATGGGTTAAACTGGTCAACCCGCCAACCCGACCTGGTTGACATGAACCCGACCCATTTAGCTAAACGGGTTTGTGGGGTTCAACCTGAAACTGGCCTGAACCCACTCAGACTAAGCCCAAACCCACAAATTTCGTGTCAGTTTTCGTGTCGTGTTAGAAATTCACACCCCTATTCATGATTATTGCAGCGGCGTTCAAGTCCAGGGAGGATCACAGGAAGCAGATGGAACTGGAAGAAGCGTGTAAAGCCGGGCTTGCACCTGCGGAGGTTGATGAAGACGGAAACGAGATCAATCCACATATTCCTCGGTATATGTCATCTGCTCCTTGGTATCTCAATGCGGAAAGACCGAGTTTAAAACATCAACGGAAATGGAAACCTGATCCAAATAACAAAAACTGTTGGTACGATAGAGGAGCGAAAACATTTCAAGCTGACAAGTACAGAAAGGGTGCATGTGAAAACTGTGGAGCCATTACACACACTAGCAAAACCTGCATGGAAAGACCCCGCAAGGCTGGAGCGAAATTGACCGGTAAAAATATAGCACCTGATGAGAAGATCGAGACTTTTGAGCTTGATTTTGATGGCAAAAGGGACCCGTGGAATGGGTATGATGCAGCGTCGTATGCTCATGTGATTGATCGATATGAAGCTCGAGATGAAGCGCGGAAAAAGTATTTAAAAGAGCAGCAGTTGAAAAAGCTTGAAGAAAAGAACAATAGTGATGATGAAGATGGTTTAAAGGTAGATGAAGCGAAAGTTGATGAAAGCAAGCAGATGGATTTTGCTAAGGTTGAGAAACGTGTGCGTACTACTGGCGGTGGGTCCACAGGAACTGTAAGGAACCTTCGTATTCGAGAAGACATAGCTAAATACCTTCTTAATCTTGATGTGAATTCCGCTCATTATGACCCAAAAGCGCGATCCATGCGTGGGGATCCACTGCCAGATATGGATCCGAATGAGAAGTTTTATGGTGGGGATAATCAAAATAGAATGAGCGGTGAAGCTTTGGAGTTTAAGCAGCTGAATGTACATGTTTGGGAAGTTTTTGACAAGGGGAATGATGTGCACATGCAAGCGGCTCCTTCACAAGCTGAATTGTTGAACAAAAGTTATAGGATTAACAAAGAAATGTTGAGATCGAAAGCGAAGGAGGCGATTTCGGAAAAGTATGGGAATGCGACTGCTGAAGACGCGCTTCCAAGAGAGCTGTTATTGGGTCAGAGTGAGAGAGAAGTTGAGTATGATCGCGTCGGCAGGATTATTTAGAAGGTGAATTGATCAGTTTATTATGAGTAGATGTTAAAGTTATTTTGCTTACAGATCTTCATTTGTGTGTTGTTAGTCTGGTAAAAAGGATTTTGATATAAATTTGAGAATTTTCTTTGATTTGTGAAATGCACGTTTTATGGTTCAGCTTATCGCTTAAAATCTCAATGATTGCTAGTGATTTATGTAGGAGGACAAGAGGAGGAATGAAGAGAGAGATGAACGGAAGCGCATATATAATGCTAACTGGAATGATGATGTGACAACTGAAGACATGGAGACGTAACTTAATTTAAAACGACTATTTTACCTTTTTATTAGAAAAATAGATTCAATAACCTCAGCGCTTACCACAGTTCCTTACTTAGTTTGACTAGATGTTAATGGTTAATTTGAGTCGATTTTATTGATGTCATCTTGCACTTGCACAACTGTTATTGAAGGATGCTTAAGGGTACTCAGGGAGTAGTAGCTCAGGTAGTGCACTCTGGCTCAGAGTTTTTATCGATAACACCGACGTCAACCCTTCGGCTTCAACATTTGGTTTGTGAAATCGGTTTCTACTACCCGATGAAGAATGCCGTTCTCAAACATGAAAATGGGTAAAAATGAATTGCGGGCTTCTCCGACACCACCCCAAAGTGATTTAGGTATATGTAAAAGTAAGGTGTAACTATTTAATTGGTTCTTTTAAATTGGGTATTTTGGGTTGTGCCCCTAGTACCACACATTATAAAATCTCTAATAGGTTATGTTGAATATAATTTTTGTTTAAAAGAAATATTATTAGTCATCGGGACTATTAAATTATTTAATTGTAGTTTCGAATTTAGGAGTTTCCCTTTTTTTTATCTAGGTTTTTCTTTTAATTAACTTGTATTGGTACATTTGATGGTAATTATTGCACTTTAAAAGTAAAGATAATTCATTTGATGATAATTATTTCACTTTAAAAGTAAAGATAATTACATGGATTATCATAATCCGTCATAAAGTTATATTTTACAATTTTGTTTTTAAGTTTTAAAAAATTACCACTCAGTTGTGGCTGATGATTAACGAAAGATAATGATTGGATTACTTCTAGAAACCACGTTTATAAGTAGTGTTATGCTTTTTGACGATTTGAACATGATAGTGGTATATGTTGATGGCCGTTAAAAACTATCGTTAAGCATTATCATGTGTAAACATGAGAGCAAAATAGTTATTTCCACTAACTTAAAATAAGTCGCACACCTTTTTTTTATTTTTATTTTTTTTATAAAATATGCAATCTCCCTCTCCTTTTAAGTCATTCCATAACCTCTTGTTGCAATTGTCATCGGCTATCACTCATCACGAGACACTACTAAGTCCATGGCACGTTTGAAGATCCAATTTGCAATCTATCACTCACTCTCTCTCTCTACACACAGAGCGGCGGACCTATGGATTATTTTTTGGGGTACGGATGAGAGTTTCAACCATATTTTTAAGGGTTGTGGTTGGATTTTTTTACATATAAAATACACTATTTTTTTTTTTCAAAAGGTGCGTCCGCCCCTACACACACGTATGCTATCACCTTTTTCCAATTTGTTCTTGAAAAGCAGCCATCGATGACCATTACATTCCCACCACTGATTGCTGTAACACATAACCCTCAAGCCATCCTTTTCTACACCGTAACCACAATCATAGTGTCACACTCCACCTTAGTTAAACATCACCAACAAAATCCGCCAACCACACCTCCCCATCAAACCACTAGATATCAATCCCTAGCCTACAAAAATCGATGTTGGTGCAACCCTCATACAAATCGAAACCTACATTACACACAATTTTAACGCACTTCATTACCAAACTAGAACCTTTAATTCACCCACAACCTTAAGAGAAAACACATAGCCCTCCAAACCCATTTACAACGTATTTACGTTTATTTTTAAGGTGGATGCATAGATTGATTATAGCGTACATATCAATAAGTGACGGAGAATGGGCAATGACTAGTGGTTGCCATTGTGGATGAGGAAAAATAGTAAGCGCCTAAGCAGTGTTATAATGTTCTTGTGTTGCGACTTGCGAGAAGAGAGAAGAAATTCATAATGTTGTGTGTTGTGGTTTCAAAACATAATCTGTTTTGAATTCTTACCCGATGTAAATCGAGCATTTTATAAGCTTCATGTGCTGATTATCGCCGGAGAAGATGATTTTTTTTTTCTTCGGTGGTCGAAATATCGCCGGAGAAAACGAGTTGAAGAAACAGGGTGTAAACGTGTCAGTGGAGGTAAAGCATAGGGTGTACAATTGAAGTTTACTCTATAAATTTGGGCAAGATTACGAAAATGTCCTTTTGTTAAGATTACAGTTTATCTCCTGGGGAGGGGGGGGGGGGGGGGGGGATTGATCCTACCAAACCTCATACATACGTTTTTTTCTTTCCAAAATGACATTTAAAAAAAAACTAAAAGTAGCACTTTAAAACTGTTTGTGTTGGTTCTGATTGTGTCAGTTACTAGTTTCAAACTTGTTTTGTGCTAGTTCTGCATGTGCTGGTTTCGATATTGTATGTGCTAATTTCGAACATGTGTTGTGATGGTTTTGTTTGTTCTAGTCAGCACATCAACATAATCAACTAAAATTGTTAATTATGTTTGTTAGTATAAATTGTAATATACATGTACAATTAGCACATCAATTATGATAAGTACAACCATGTTTGTGTAATCAACACATATATTTTTACTTATAGCTTCACATATACAATTTTTTTTCAAAGAGCACGAAAATATGGATATTCTAACTGACAATTTTAGAATTGTTATGTTAAACGACTTAGCCTTAACGAGAGGTATTAATTTATGTCATGTGTCTAACTCTAATTAGTTCTCACAGTTTTTATAAAAAAATGATGTTCTAATTAGTTCTCACAGTTTTTATAAAAAAACGATGTCTGTATATGATCTAGGTCTTATCTTTATTACTTTATAAAAAAATGATATTTAATTAGTTCTCACAATTTTTATAAAAAAAATGATGTCTATATATGATCTAGGTCTTATCTTTATTATTATTTTTAATTTTAATTTAAACAACTCATTCTAAAATATAAAACAAAATCGACAAATATCATAAAATCAAATGTAAATACACTTGAAAATTAGGGACTGTTTGTTTAATGGGACTCTTAATGGTTCAGAAATCTTACTGATTCAGATTGTTTGTTTCGTGAGCAGATGCCTAAATGGTTCAGACATTTGCTTCTGCATGGTTAAGAATTATACTGAGTCTGAACGGTTAAGACCTCTAATCTGAATTGGCCAGACATTTGTCTCTGAATAGTTAACCATTATACTGGCTCTTAATGGTTCAAATCTTTTATTAATTCAGCACTTAATGATTCAGAACTTTTACTGATTCAATACTTACCCAAGTTGTCAAAGAGCCCCTTGGTGATAATTACGTGGCATGTACGCAAGAAGAAGCAGATAATCCGGACCCACAAAACTATCCAATTGAAGGAGTGGGCAAATGGTTATATTAAAACCCGAACCGACTCACACAACTATCACGATTACGATAACCGCTATCATCCATTTGTTCTTCATCCTATTAATTCGATTTAGGGTTTCACCATCGCGATTTCAATTCGACCTCCACCTGCTACAGTTTCCCTCAAAAGTTCATCATGGCGACGGCATCAGGTACGTATTATCTAATTTTCTTCTCAAATCTCCTTACCCTAACATCTATCCTTCATAAATTGATTCGTTTGCGATCCTTTATTGTTCAAATTAGCTCGTTATGCTACAGCTAGGGCTATTATTATGCACTATAAACACACTTTTAGTTCCAATTTACACTGCTCGTAATCGGATCTCGTGTTTGTGACGAGATTCATTTGCCCTAAAGTTTTGTGTGTTAATGAATTTAAATAAAACCGTACGGATACAGATTGATGTACGTAGATATTAAAACACGAAAACAAGAAGTAATATTAGAAATTGAATCAGATACAAAGATACAGATATTAATTTCAACTTAGGGTTGTACAATTGCATAGGGTTTTGATAGATCCTTACGGTCGGGGCTTGGTATTCGAAGGCGAACGGTTATTAATTCCATAAACACCCAATTTACAGACCGTATGTAGTGACGTGTTCTGTTCGCCTGAATGTGTGCATTTAATCTTTCTTTTATTGCGCAATTGACTTATCGAAATGTTTATTTCAGTGGCGTTTAAGTCCCGAGAGGATCACCGGAAGCAGATGGAGCTGGAAGAAGCACGTAAAGCTGGGCTTGCACCTGCGGAGGTTGATGAAGATGGAAAAGAAATCAATCCGCATATTCCTCAGTATATGTCATCTGCTCCGTGGTATCTCAATGCTGAAAGACCGAGTTTGAAGCATCAAAGGAAATGGAAATCGGATCCAAATTACACAAAATCGTGGTATGATAGAGGGGCGAAAATATTCCAAGCTGATAAGTACAGGAAGGGTGCGTGTGAAAACTGTGGAGCCATGACACACACCAGTAAAGCCTGCATGGAAAGGCCCCGTAAGCTCGGAGCAAAATGGACCAGTAAAAATATAGCACCTGATGAGAAGATCGAGACTTTTGAGCTCGATTATGATGGAAAGCGAGACCGGTGGAATGGGTATGATGCAGCTTCGTATGCTCATGTGATTGATCGATATGAAGCTCGAGATGAAGCGCGGAAAAAGTATTTAAAAGAGCAGCAGTTGAAAAAGCTTGAAGAAAAGAACAATACTGAAGCTGCTGAAGAAGGCAGTGATGATGAAGATAATGAAGATGGTCTAAAGGTCGATGAAGCCAAGGTTGATGAAAGCAAGCAGATGGATTTCGCTAAAGTCGAGAAACGTGTTCGTACCACTGGTGGTGGGTCCACAGGAACCGTGAGGAATCTTCGTATTCGAGAAGATACAGCGAAATACCTTCTTAATCTTGACGTTAATTCCGCTCATTATGATCCGAAAACCCGATCCATGCGTGAGGATCCACTTCCAGATATGGATCCGAATGAGAAGTTTTATGCTGGTGATAATCAAAATAGAGTAAGTGGTCAAGCTTTGGAGTTTAAGCAGCTGAATATACACGCTTGGGAAGCATTTGACAAGGGGAATGATGTGCACATGCAAGCTGCTCCTTCACAAGCTGAATTGTTGTTCAAAAATTTCCAGATCAACAAAGAAAAGTTGAAATCTAAAGTTAAGGAGACGATTTTGGAGGAATACGGGAATGCAGCCGCTGAAGACCCACTTCCAAGAGAGCTATTATTGGGTCAAAGTGAGAGAGAGGTTGAGTATGATCGTGCCGGTAGGGTTATTAAGGGACAAGAAATGGCCCTTCCTAAGAGCAAATATGAAGAGGATGTTTACATTAATAACCACACAACCGTTTGGGGTTCATGGTGGAAAGATCATCAATGGGGTTATAGATGCTGCAAGCAGTTTGTTAGAAACAGTTACTGTACTGGTGCTGCTGGAATCGAGGCTGCTGAGGCTGCAGCAGACCTTATGAAGGCTAACATTGCCCGAAAAGAGGCCACTGAAGGTTTGACATCTCATCTTTTTCTGTTCCTTGTTCTAAGTTTGATGATTTTATTTGGTAATAACATAATTTTGTCGTGTCAGATGTAATTGCTCCAACGGAAGAGAAGCAGCCTGCCACATGGGGAACAGACATACCCGATGACTTGGTTCTGGATCAAGAGAAACTTGCTGAAGCACTTAAGAAGGTAAGTTTATCAGTTTATGCCAATTTTTAGAACTACCCAACACGAGATGTCAAAATTATTTTGCTCTTAGATTCTAGATTCTCATGTTGATGCATTTGTGTTGGTTAGTCTGTTAAAATGTATGTTTATATAAGTTAGCGTTTTTTTATTGATTTGTTAAATGCACATATAATGGTTTAGCTCATTGCTAAAGGTCTTGATGATTGCTTGTGATTTGTGTAGGAGGACAAGAGGAGGAAAGAAGAGAAAGATGAACGAAAACGCAAATATAACGTTAAGTGGAATGATGAGGTGACAGCTGAAGACATGGAGGCATACAGGATGAAGAGGGTTCATCATGATGATCCAATGAAGGATTTTCTGAACTAACTCCCATCTATAATTGGTGCTGCATGTTCTTATATTTATGCTTCTTATTACATATGTTTGGGAAGGTTGAGAATACTGTTTAAAACCTTTAATATCTGGATAATGGAAGTTTGTTGGTTGTGATTTGCTTGGGTTTACGCAATCAATGGTCCTTTCTAGCTATATGTTGGTAAATCTGCAAGTTCATGTATATTTCATATGTATTGAATTTTGGTTTTCTAGTCACTTGACTAACACCAAAATCAACTTTTAATTATTTGACTAAACACGAATCTAACTTTTTTATCCATCTGTTAGATATTTGATAAAAAGGAACGACTATCAAATTTCTGAGCGTATATCTCTGGCAATAGAAGTAGTGTGGCTGGTATGTTACATGTCAAATATCATCAAGTCTGAGATGGTTATTGGGAGTTTTTTCTTTCTTTTAGGAGCTTTTTTTTTTTTTCAATCCTTCACGTACATATAGGCATTTTTTGTTTTATTTTGTCATTCTCAAGCGCAGACACATTGTTGTTTTCTTAGTGACTATGTGCACTTTCATTTTAAATAGTTAATTCAAGTCCTCAAGAGCATTCTGGTGGTAAGATGCCTCTCCATGGTCTTAGAAGTGGAAGGTTAAAATTCACATCATGTGAAGTACATGTTGATAGTTAATAAAAGTAAGTTAGGATTAGGAACCTTTCTAAAAAACTAATGAATACGATTTAGCCTTATATATAAGGTCTATCTGATTCCACTATATTTTCGAGTTTTCAGTAAATTAGGTCTTGTTATATGCTTGGTATTTCTAATTTTTGAAACGAAGGCTAGGGCTATCTAGCACAAATGGAGAACTTTGGATGTATGTTATGTTTTAATTTTATAAGGTGATGAATGATAAAATATATTTTTGGGAAATTTTAGGGCAAATTGCGTGAAGTATGTATTTGTCGAAGGTTTTCTTTGTTGTCCATTGACAAAGACAAAGTCTTTAAACACCTTGGGAGAGTGAGGTCTTGGATTCAAGTCCAACAAACGACAAGAATAATAGAAATTTGTTGTTCAATAAAAAAATATATATATTCTCAACAAAACCGATTTTGTGTTTGGTGCTATTAGTCAATTCATGCACTGCGCACATTTTTTTTTTTGAAAGGCTTTTTTTTTAAAGACAAAAAATGAAAAAAATTGGCAGAAAACTGGGCAGAAACCACCCACATCAGGGATGGAAATCAAGTCCTTATGTTCACATGCACACAACCCAACCAACTGGGTATGTAGAATAACTAGAGTTATGCGTCGCTCGCGTTGCGGTGCGCTAAACCGAAAATTTCTTAGTTTAATAATATGTACGTATTTATTTCGGTTAGTTATACATGCTACTTATAACACGATATAAAAAAAGATACATCGAGTTAACGAAGTAAAAGAAAACACTATCATAGTTATGATACAAAAATAACTACAGCGACGGCAAGCGTGTAATTTAGAGTTGGGGGCAAAACAATAATTTATCAGTACCAATTAGCGAGTGCTAGACAACTGTTTGGCACGAATAAAAACGAAATTGAGTCAACCAAATAAAATAAACACTACCATAGTTTTGCCCAAATAAAAAAGGCAAGATTGCAATTTTTAGATGGGGTAAAATCGTAATTTTAAACTGGAGGTAAAATAATATTTTAAACTGAGGGCAAAACTATTTTTTTTATTTTGAATTGGGGGCAAAATCGTAATTTTTTATTGAGGGCAAAATCGTATTTTTTAGCTGGGGGCAAAAGAAAATTTTATTTTGAACTGGGGCGAAATTGTAATTTTAAACTGAGAACCAAATGCTTTAACTATTTCCGTTGACTTTTTGGTTTGTATGTATTGAAAATATTCCTTTACAAACGTAGAACAATAATCCGTGCGCTTGAGTTCTTATTCCTTGGCAATTTAAACTGCCCTCTAATGTTATTAGAGTAATAAATCCAAAAGATATAAAGTTTTGCTTTTTTTTTTTTTTTAACAAATTTACTCCTTATAAGCGAACACACTTTGGTTTTAGTCTTGCTAAGGTTATAGGTATCTTGTGTACACCGTGTTACATGTACTAGACCTCATATCACATGTGTCAATGGAAGATTAAACATGCATGCTATGGTGTAGGGAGATTAAGAAGACATAATGAAAGTAAAAAACAGCATAGGATATTGTAAATTGAGTACTTAAATTACTCAAGCAAACCATGGATAATGGTTTAAAATGCAACAATTATACTTCTGATATATGCAAGTCGGATAAGTTAGAACAAAACGTCTACAAATAGTAAGTTATACTTCATAGGACGAAAAAGTTGTCTTTTTTTTTTTATTATTATTATTAATGGTTTAGTTAATGAATAATAATATAAAATGATAACAAAATTATTATGAGTAGTCTCTTGCCTCGATGATGACTGGGACATTCACCGGAGCTCAATGATGAGTATATGATGCTTTCAAGTTTCAAGTGTTTGAATTTAACTCTTCCAAAGGGGTAAGATAGGGCCCCCTTTCCCCGTTTCTGTTCGTGCTGGTTATGGAAGCTCTGTCTAGCATTTTGTGCAAAGCTAGGATGGAAGGTTTATTCAAAGGTATTCAAACTCCCAATAACGGTCCGGTAATCTCTCACTTTTTTTATGCTGATGATGCTCTTATGTTGGGGGAGTGAGATAGGGAAACTTTAAAGAATGTGGCGAAATGTTTGAGAATTTTCTATTTATGTTCAGGCTTAAAAATTAATCTTTAAAAATCAAATATATACGGGTTGAGGGTTGACAGTGGGGTTGTGTCAGAGATGGATAAGGTGATTAGGTGTATACTGGATTCTATCCCGCTGACATACTTGGGGATTCCGGTGGGATCGAATATGAATAGAATCAACAACTGGACTCCAATTTTGGAGATTTTTGATAAAAGTTTGTCGGGATGGAAAGCTAAAGCTTTATCAATAGGGGGAGGCTTACTTTGATCAATTCTGTGCTGGAAAGTCTGCCTATTTATTATTTTTCTTTATATAAGGCTCCGACGGGGGTTGTTAAGACCCTCGAATCCAAAATGAGAAAATTCCTTTGGGCTGGCTCTGTTAATAATCCTAAAATGAACTGAGTGGCTTGGGACTGGGTTACTTGGCCCAAGACAAAAGGTGGGTTGGGTATAATAAACAGGCTTAAAGAGGTCAATGATGCCCTTACTGTTAAATGGGGGTGGAGAACCATAATCTTTAGTGTAAAGTGGTGGAAGTGTGTCATAGTAAGTATAACCAAAGGAGCTTCCTTCCTCTTAACAAAAATATATCGGGTTGTTGGAAAAACATTGTTAATTTGATATCCAAAATCAAACTAAATGGGAAGGGTTTAAATCGTCTTATCATGGGTAAAGTGGGGAATGGGGTCGATATTCGTTTTTGGATTGACGTGTGGGTGGGTGACCTTCCTTTCATGGAGAGGTGGCCTCAGTTATTTGGTTTGGAGTTGTTTAAATCATGCAGGGTTGCAGAGAGAATGGAAACAGGCAGTGGAACTGGAGCTTTCAATTGGCAGTGGTCTAGACATCCTGAGTCAGAAGAGGAGCTTAAGGAATGGTAGGAGTGTTGCGAGACGCTCAACTTGTTGAATTTTTCCAACGATAAGGATGCTTGGTATTGGAGTGGCGATAGTAAGAACGGTTTCTCGGTGAAGACTGTCACACCCCCAAAATCCACCCGCGGAGTACTACCGCTTGGAGGCGTGACTGACCAGGATCCAGCCACCAATCATATTGAACAAGCATATAAGTAGTTATAAAAATCCACCCAATACAATTGGTGTTCAGACAAAACATAGTTAAGTTGCAAGCGGAAGCATAAGTCTTAATTCATAACATAAGTTTAATTGTTTCAAAGTTTAACATGGCACACAGCCGTCCATGTCCCACAACGATCCTCCTCCATGCAAGCTCCAGTTAAGAAACCTAAGGACCTGCAAAGCATGTAGTAACGAGTCAACAACAAGTTGAGTGAGTTCACGGTTGGGTGTTCGTTTTAAGTTGTTTCGAAAACAGTTTCCTTTAGCTGGCATCCTGCCGTGGGGGTTACCCCATAGTTAAAAACGTGACTTGTTTATTCCCGGTTACTCTGGCAATCCAGCCGTGGGGGCTACCCCGTGTTAGTTATCTGGCATTTCGGCCGTGGGGGCTACCCCATGTATCTACTAGACTCGTTACCATATCGACTGCTGACTGTAGTCATGTTTATGTGCCCTGAACTGTCAATGTCTATCATCATTGACGTGCCAGTAGTCCATTAGTTCACGCCCGTCCTCTGCGGCACGGTGTGAGGTTTGTCAAACCTAAATAGCGCTATCTAACTAATGACCCGCTCGCCATTGGCCTCGGCGATTAAGTCGATACAAAGATGAGGGACTTCGTGATAGAGTTTTGGTCTAGTACGAGTTATCTGTCCGTGAGGACGAGGAATTTCATTCCTGAACCTTTGCTGTCCTACCCAAGGAGGACGAGGAACCCAGTTCCTTAACCCCAATTCCCGACCCCCGGGAATCCCATGCTTTGTAGAGGGTGTGAACTCACCTTGGTTTGCTCGGTAGAAACACAGAAAAGTCAAACAAGCAATGTTGTGGCTACTCACGTCCTATCATAGTTGTATCATACAAGTCAGGTTCGTAACCAAGTAGCACACGGATGTTTCTAGCATAATGCATTCAAGTACCGTTCATGGCATACACGTTTAATCATGGCAGATCAACAATATTTACGTTCAACAGTAACATATAAGGTCTGTGTGTTAGGCCCAAGAGTCCGGCCCAAACAATTAAGTCCGAAATGAGGTGTAAGCCCAAACAGCGAGTATCCGTGTGTAGTCTCGAGTCGCAACTAGGCGTTTGCGACTCGCAACCTGAGTCGAAATCACGGTTTCGGTTTGTGTTGTTTTGGTTACGAGTCGCAACTGGACTCGCAACCGTGGTTTCGAGTCAAACGGTCTATGTGCTGATCTTGTGTGGTTTCGAGTCGCAACCAGGTGTTTGCGACTCGCAACTGATGTCGCAACCGGGGATTTCGACTCATCATGTGATGGTTTCGAGTCGCAACAGGAGGTTTCGAGTGGACAATTGCTGATTCGGAACAGTGTACTATCCAATAACATTCTGATTTCATGACATGGTTTGTACTATCCACCTAAACATGTTTGTTTGTCTAACAATTTCCTAAAATGGATCAAACAAATCAGTTTTCAAATATTCAAACTTGTTCATATCATATTCATCATGTTCTTTATATGTTCAAGTAGTTCATCATCATTCAAGTTATTCATAAATATCCTAATCATATTCATAGCAAATCTGAATACGCACAACGATTTGTCTAACATATCACAGCCGATTATCATGTATTCAATCGGTTCTTAGCTCAATATTATAATATTCGATCCACCTAACATAACACATATTCAAACACTATTAATATGGTTATCATAAATTAAATTAAACATGGCTGAGAACTTATCCAAATCTTATCACAATATCATATATAATATAGTATCCCATCTCAATTTCCAAAGCAACACATCCTATCTCCATATATTGCACATGATGCTACTGACATTAATCGATTCCCTAGAATTCATATGATTTGCCTTTTATTAATTAACACAATCATCAAACCATCCAAATCACAATAATCATGACTATATATATTAACATGTTCGGATTTGAAAGAATAAAATCATTAACTATGCATCACAGACCACATGTGACAATCATCAACAAAACGCAGCCAAACAAATTAAATAATAAGGATTAAGGCACTAACCGAACTCAGAGATATCAACAAGAAAGGTCTGACTTCGAATAAGGGGAAGGCTGCCGTCAAGTTAGAGAGAGGGAGGAGAGCACTAGGGTTTTGTGTGTGAAGTGTTTTGCAAACAAAATGAAGAGTGTGCCCTATTCCCCTAATGTTATGCGACACAAGGGGTGGGCCGAAACCCCTACATGGGCTGCCCATCGGTTTATTACAAGGAAATGTGGGCCGAGGGTAATAAAGGACCAAAGCCCAAAGGCTTGTGCGGTTCGAATAGTGTTGTGCGATCCGAGTTGTTTATATACATGCATACATTACATAACATTCATTTAATCAATTAAGTTCATACAATTACCTTACGTTTACATACGTTACATAAGTTCAAAACATGCTACACCTAGCACCAAGATAGGTTCGGAAATACGAGTTGTCACAAAGACGGTCAAAATGGCTATGATAGCTGATAGGGGTAATTGCCACCCTACAAATTTCGTCTGGTGTAAATGGGTGCCTATTGTAGGTCCGTTTTTCCCGGAGGATCCGATACTAACGTACAACAGAGAGACGAACTTGACTCCCGCAAGATAAGCTGTGATATATTATCACTTATATTGTTTGGACATGTGATTGTTGATCACTTATTGAGGTCGTATGCAGTATGTACACATATGTATGATATCATGGAAGATCTAGACTTCGTCTCCGTTTGTTTCGGTAAAAGAAACAACCATGATACCCAGATGATAAACAGCATAAAGACCACATATCTCAGAACCTCGGCAATATCTCAAACGAAATTTCGGTACTAAGACCATATGCCAGTGTGCGGTTCCCACCTGGTCTTCAGTCGATTTAAGATTTGTATCACCCTGCACACTTTAAAATGATTGTGAGCCTACCGATACATCTTATATAGAGCTGCTTAACATTTTTCATTTTAAGTTCATTTCAAAGAGGTTTAGACAGACCACTGATGTACTATCATTTTCCCTTTTTCTCGCCAGGAAACTCATTTTTGTTTTTCCAATGTTTTTGCGTTTTGAAAATTTTCACTGTTTTTGAATTTTTCAAATTTGGATTTACTCCCCCTAAAATCAACAAACTAAGATAAATTTAAAAGACACAAATATATTTACAAAAAGGATTTCCCGATGTCGGTTAACTCATGTTTTACCTCAATGCCGTTTACCAAAATTAATTTAATCAGAAATGATTTATCAAATTTTGGAAAAATGAGTTGGCACGTTGGTAATCGGTGTGGACCATGACAATGTTGACGAGTTTCATATTGAAACGATCATGTGTGTGGTGATATTTGAGGTGAACGGGTCTGGTCAAAGAGTGTTTTACGAGATGATAATTATTCATAAAGCAGCTTAAATATCGAAAAGTATAGGAGAGATTAGAAATTCGAAACCGTATCCTGCAACTGCTTCGTGCATTGCTAGGAATCTGAGCGCTCTCCTAAACTGGATATCCACCCGGTGTGGATTTCAAGGTCGACGTTGCAACTACTTCAATTAACCGATAAATCTCTTCACAGCAACAAGATCATAAACCTTTGGGTCCGGCTGGTCTTCCATATTGCACCAGCGAAGGTCTTTGACTTTCTCTTTGAGAAGTAGTGTGCGGTTGTTCAATCCATGCCAAGGCATCCGCACACCCGGTTGGTTTGTTCAACAAACACATTTTCTTCAATCACACCGCGAAGAAATGTACACTGCACGTTCATCTTGTTGATTTTGAACTTCAGACGTGTTGCAGGTGCGTACATTTTGATTGAATCTATCCTGGGGACCCGATTAAAGCCTTTAACAATCAAACTTTGTAATGATTTTCATTTTGTCGAAGCTTTCAATCTCTTCATCAGACATTTCTTCTTTCCTTTTTCTCTCTCCATCAAAGGCAACAATTTCTTTTGTCGTCAATCTTGTGCATGGACACTCCGCTATCGACAATCCGATGACTATCGATAGTTCCTCCTGGAACATCCTGCACACTCACTCAGAGATTAGTTGGAGAGGGGGACCCAAGCCTTCACAGACTTGGGTCGTCCGTCATCATCGAGGATTGTGACTTCGATTTCCTGATGATTCGGAATTGATTGAACTCCCCCTGAAACATTTACCGTTTTTGGTTTCCAAATTTGTTTATGTTTTTCATGTTTAACATTCGATTTAACAGATTTTGTTTGGACAACCTCTGGTTTTAAAACCTTTTCAATTTCTTTTCTTTGTTGCTTTCTCTGTTTCTTTTCTCGTTGTTTAACAAGACGAGGGTCCTGTCTTGGTGAAACATATCTTTTATGGTAACTGTTACCATGGGGGGCATCAACTTTTGCCTTTCCTTTTGTAAAATATGGACAGTTCTTGACAATGTGTCCATACTCACAGCATTCAAAGCATGATCTCCGCTCAACAAACCTCGGAGTATCATAACTGTAAGAGCTTGATGATGAACTTCGTGATCTTGAGGTACTTGGGCCTACATCACAACCGTTTGTGTGTTGTGTGTAATTGTTTTGACTGTTTCTTTTCAAAATTTTAACTTGTTTAACAAAATCCGTGTTGGATTTGTTTTCGAAAGTTTCAATTTTATCAGTCCCTCTGGATTTCACGAAGTTGATCTTCTGAACCTTTTTCTTGTAACGAGCTCCTTTTGTTTCCAGCCTCGGTTGTGAAATCTTGGGCTTTTGAGCTCTTTGTTCCTTTTGTTTACCTTTAAAAGCGACAGGTTGTTGCTTTGTTGGTGATTTTTGATTTCTAATTTTTCTTCTAACTTCAGCTTTTGGAATCGGATCACACTGAGTTACTGAAACTCTCGGGATCCCCTTTTCCAAAAACTTACTGGTAGTATCTTCAAACACTTTGTCAATCAAAGATTAATTGACGTTTTTAATTGGAAAAGTTGTGTTTGAATAAATTTTGTCATCACCAACTAAAGTGTACAACCCATTATCACTTTTAACAGTAGACACTGTTTCTTTGATGGGATCTATCTCTTGTTTAACAGTTGAGTGCACAACAGGAGTAGGAGGATCACACAAAATATGATTCTCAATAGGCACTTCTACTCCTTTCCTATCATTAAGAGATTTATCCTCATCACTCACATCCGATTCATCTTCTGACGAATCATAGTCCTCAACTGTGGGAGGACTTTGTTCCGTATCAACAGATGACTTTCCCGAACTTTCAGATGAGCTACCCGAGGAACTGTCCGTTTTGAACCCTAATCCTGTAGTAACTTCCTCATAATCAAGAGGTACACTTGGTTTAAACCGAGGCATTCCCTCCTCATCAGGCATTCTGGTATAGTTGTGTCTCAAAGGAGGCTGACACGACTTATACCCAACGCCTTTCACATTCCCTTTCAGCTTTTGAACGTCTATGATGTGATCAAGCACATATCGGGAGTTAGAATAACTCTCCAATTTGAGCTTGATTGCATCATGCTCGCATTTGGCAATGGCTAGCTCCTTTTTGGTTTCCTCGATGATATTAATGTAATTGTTAATACCAATTTGTTTATTGAAAACAATTTTGGTCAATTCGGAAACACTTTTCTTTAAGGTTTCAATTACAGATTTAAAATCTTTTTCATTTCGAGCTAAGGCCATGTTTGCCTCTTTGAATTTTGACAGTTCAATAACCAAACTCTGATTGTGACTATGAACCGTTTCAGATTCATGTTTCAATTCAACACATTCATGTTTCATATCAGCACAATCACTACATACGCTAGGAGTTTCAGATTTTACCTGACTTGTAGAAGCTGTGACATTAGCCATAAAGGCAGTCTGAGAAGAGAAAGATCCATCTTCAGTGAGAATCTTCTCCATTTCTTCTGATGTAGCATCAACTTTCTTGACCAAGACATATTTCTGACACTTTACCTCCTCAGCATCATTCAACAAACTATCACCTTCAGAATCAGTTCTCTCATTCACATCTGATTCTGAATCGGAACTGCCACTGTATCCCGAACTATCATCATCTTCAGAGAATTCTTCTTTGTGCACATGCTTGATGTGACTAATGATCTTCGCATAACATGCAGTTCCTCCCTGTCCTCCATCTCCAAATTGTACTGACCAGTCGCATCCCTCATCGGCTTGTACCACTAATGCTCGATTAGTATTAGATGGCCCTGACTGGTTTTGGTTGGTCATTGTTACAACACCCCATTCGCTGTTTGATGTACTTGTACTTGACTGGTTTTGAAAAGGGTTTTGATTGCTTTGTTTGCTTGGACGTGTGCATTCACGCTTGAAGTGACCCTTCTCACTACAATTGAAGCACGTCACGACATCCTTATCAAAACCGTACTTCGTATCCCGCCTGCTTTCCAAGCTAGTCTTCCCGGTTCTCCTCATATAATCCTTAGCTCGTCTAACCGCGTTCGCAAACGCCCACTTGATATCCATTAACTCCATTTCGTCCCTGTCTATCTGCTGATAGTCTTCGTTTGTCAAATTAATGTTGCCAATTTGACTTGCGACTAGTCCGCAGTAGGCATTGACCATGGTGTTAAGAAGTTCCATGGTTTCCCTTGTAGTTTCCACATTGACTTTGGATAAGTTTGCTTGTGGTTGTTGGGTTTGAGGTTGTGGTTGGACTTGAGGTTGAGTTTGAGGGAACCAAGCACTCGGATCGAATTGGGGTTGTTGTATTTGGGCTTAAGGTGCATCAACTTGAGGTTTAGGTAACCAAGCACTAGGGTCAAATTGGGGTTGAGGAGTAGCAACTTGAGGTTGAGGTAGCCAAGCACTTGGGTCGAGTTTGGGTTGAGGTGCAGTAGCTTGTGACATACCAAAATCGGAATTTGGGTTGAAAGTATTTGACACAAAATCTGTTTGTAGCTTTGGTTGCTGACTTGTACTAGCAACAGGGACAATCCCTCCAAAGTACATCTCTGGATTTTGAGGGACAGGAGTTCGTTTAGCTTTTCTGATTTCTTCTGCATCCTTGTTTTCCAGCTTTTGAACAAACTCATAGATACTGAAAGTATCCAATGCACCTGTATGCTTTAACAATTCTATGAAAGGGCTCCACTTTGGTGGTAGAGCATCAGCAAACCGTGTGACTATTTCCTGTGAAGTTGAAACAAGTTTGTAAGAAACCAATTCACTAAGTAAATGATAAAAGCGAGTTGTCATATCATTCAGTGTTTCAGTTTCCATAAATATAAACCCTTCAAACTCCTTTTTCAACAGATCTTGGCGTGTCTTCCTTGTCGCCGCATTTCCTTCTCCTCTTGTTACTAGGATGTCCCACAAGGCTTTGGTGCTTGTACAATAGACGAATTAATGATAGATATCTTTGTGCAATGCTTGCGTAAGAATATCAAACGCTTTCTTTTCAAGGTCATACGCCTTCTTGTCATTTTCAGCCATGGTCGCCAAAGTCGTAGCATTTGATCCAGCCTCTTCAAGAGCGGTGTTGTATGCGGTAGTGAAACACGTCCATAACTCGGTGTTTTGCCCTAAAACGTAAGTTTGAAAACGACCTTTCCACGATGGATAGTCGTTCATATGATTGAGTTTTGGCGGACGGTTATTGCTACTCGTTTCACTTTCGCTCATCAATAGGTTCTGAATACTTTGATGTTGATTTGCCACGCACACCCATTGACTAGACGAAATTCTTTCTTCAAAGACTTAACCCATGACATATCAGGGACCGTGCTAATGCTCCAATCTAATGGATTTGTACTCATATTTGATGTATGAACAAGTTTACCTGCTTAAAAACTTGAAATCAAATGGTTAAAACATTTTTGTAAAGCTTCTATGTAAAAATGACAAGTTAATGCGACAAACTCCCTTGTGACAAATCTTGATACTTCGTCAAAGACAAAGATGACGAAGGTAGTGACAGTTCGTCAAAGATCCAAACGACGAAGGTATGATACTTCGTCAACGACAATGTATGGTGAAGGTAGTATGAGTGACGAAGGTAGTATATTTGGTGAAGGTTGGCATGATTGACGAAGGTTTTATATGTGGCGAAGATGTAGTGAGTGGTGAAGTTTGTATGGTGTGACGAAGGATATGTTGTTTGACGAAGATGTAGGTGACGAAGGTTTTATTAGATATTTTCACACAAAAAGTAAATCTTATCCTCTGACAAAGAAGGTTCCTTTTGTCAAACACACAATGCTTTCGGCCACTGTGGTTACCAACCCATCATCATGCTTTCTGTATTACGAAGCTTCTTTTTCAACAAATAACATCATCACAGTACACAATTGTCAAACAAACAATATTATAATCTATATCACTTTAATTCAAACAATAATTCAGATCAAACACACATATACTTTCAAGAACAGTTTGAAGAAATGATGAACACTAATGAATATATGAAGAACTTACTTGAATATTCCGGCCAAAATTTCACCGGACAAATTTTCGGAACAATATTTTGCTTAAACTTTCAACAAAAACCAAACTCCAAACATGCACACATGTAATGTAACAAGGTTTTCAATAAAACTATAGCAAAAACAACACTTTAAACACAGATTTTCAGCAATATTTCCAGAAAAAATGATCTTTAAATAATAAAAGTTTCTGAAAATGAAGAACACACTTGTTTCAAACAACACAATGTTTGGTTTTAAACAAGGAAAAGAGCCAAAGCTCTGATACCAATTGTAGGTCCGTTTTTCCCGGAGGATCCGATAAGAAAACCTATTCCCTGTTTATCACAAACACGATCGCGGGTGCGGAATCCCCGTGATGGTGCAAACCGAACAAAGTAGATAAATAACAATAGCAAGTAACCAAAGATTAACTTCGATTAAATGGATGAGAACATTCACAAACATATACACACAATGCTTGTACAATAAACTCTCACAAATCTCTCAGCTCTCGTGGAGTCTCACAATAATCTCATGACTAAACTGACTAACATCTGTGCTATATATACTGTCCACTGACGAACCTTTATTTGACGAAGGTTATGTATTGAAGAAGCTTGATACTTCGTCATACACACATATTGAAGCTTCGTCATTAGTCAAATATTGAATCTTCGTCAAAGATGGAACCTTCGTCAAGTGCACATGAAGTTCAGCTAACAAATAAATTGATTAATCATATGAATTCACGTTGAATTTGTGCATGCATTTGAATGATAATTAGTCATGTCATCATCATGACATCATCATGGTGATGTCATGGTGATGTGTCAGCGGGAAACGATTCGTGGCTCTTCGTGCTTCGCGTGTCGAACTCTGGGGAGAACGACGAAGGAATGTCGCTACGTCGGGCTTGAGCCGAACCTAACCGTGTTGAACCGAATCGAGTCGAACCGAATCGAGTCGCGTCCACATAAAGTGTACCAACACATATTAAATGCAACATCATGAACCGGAGAGGCAATCTGGACATGCTTCCTACTAGAATAAATTTAAGAATAAGGAACGTGGTCATAACATCGGTTATGTGCCCTTTTTGCGATGAGGTAGAGGAATCGGTGGAGCACTTGTTCACTGCTTGCTCGGTTGCTTTGAGGGTGTGGGCGGCTTTCAGCGGGTGCTGCAACATTCCGTCGCTTTACTTTTTTGCGTACAAAGGCATCTTAGAAATCCATAAATTCATTAAATGCAACAAGAAGGAGGAAAAGATCATTTACGGGTTGGTTTTGATAGCATGCTGGTGCATTTAGAAAGAAAGGAATGATGTGGTCTTTAACCAGAAAAGATGTAGCCCTTAAGATATCATAGGGGAGGTAAAATCTAGAGGTTATGCTTGGGTTAAAAATAGATCTTCGTGTAATTACATTAGGTGGACGGAATGGTGTAAATACCCTATGTATATGTTGTAATTTCCTTGCCCTTTGCCCATTTGGATCTGGGGTTTTGTAGCTTGTTTGGCCTTTTGCTCGTTTGGGTCGGAGGTTTGTTTTAATGAAGTTCAATTTTCAAATATATATATATATATATATATATGTTACACACTGGCACCTTTTGACCCTTAGAAGTTTGTTAAATATAGTTACCTAATCATTAGGGATTACTAGAGTGTTGGTGATAGGCCGCATGTTGTGGCGGTGAAGCCTTAGTGTTGTTTATTGGTGACAACATGTTATGTGATGCGTTAACAATATGAAAATGTGTGTTTCGACATATCAGATCTAACTCAATCTAACCTATATAAGCGTTACGGTTACAAAAGAAACAGAATCAAACCAGATTGGCTCGTTTGGTGAGGGTTCCGCCTATGACCTAACCACTTACTTTTGCATCAAGACCTGAAGGCATCAAAATGTACAATAACTCGAATTTATACAATCGAATGAAAACGTATTTTATGACCAACTCGTTTCCGAACACAGTTTACATCAAAAACATAGACCAACCGAAAACGTACGTAAAAATAAGCATAAGCATGAAAACATACTATATTTGACCAAAGTGAATTTATGTTGTTCATGTTGAAACGTGAATTAATACCAACACGTACGTCAAAACGTAGACCGATTGAAAATATACATAAAAAATAAGCATGAAAATGCATTATCTTTGACCCGACTCGTTTATGAAAAAATACGTCAAAACATGAATTTATACAGACACATGCATAAAAATAACCACATGAGAAAAATAGTTTTTCACTTTTAAGGTAAACGAATGAAATTACGAAGGTAGATCTGAAATGTTAGAATCTAAGGGGTGAAAATGACATACATTCTATAAAGTTTTTAGAAAGTGTACAGGGTGTAAATGTCACTTTCAAAAGTTGAAGGTTTTTTTTTTGTCGATGGCAAAGGCCACTGACCTTTGCCTTTTAAGAGTATATAAACTAGTTTATGACTCATAGGGCCATCTTAGGTTTTAGAGTAATTTGCAAGTTTTGTCCTTTATCTTTATACAAAATTTAAGGTGGTGTCATTTGCCTTTAAAATTGATGGGATTTGTACTTTATGTTTCCAAATCTTGCACATTACGTCTTTTAAACCTAAACTAGTTAATTTTTTCTGTTAAATGGGATCATGTGCATGTCACATGTGGGTAGATCCGTCTTTTCCACTAACTTCTCCATTTTCCCCCAAATTAAATAACCCAAACCCTTGTTCATTTGCCACCCGAATTCCCCCCTCTCTATCCCAGTTGCCACCACAACCCACCAGCACCACCTGCCACCAAGACCACCCACCAACGGAAACCTACCACCACCATCAGACCGTTTACAATCACCTACCCTTTCTCTCCCTAAATATACACTCACACACACATTTCCACCCACCACCATTTCTCCACCAACCTCCACCCGCTACCACCCCACCACCAGCCACCCCTTCTCACGTCGTGACTCTAAGCGCACTCAGTAGCAATAAATGCATAACCTCTAGCACCGAACCCATCATAGAAAACCGGCACAATCTCCATAAAATTCAAAATTGAACAAGCAATATTATCCATATGATCATTAGTAATCGTCATACACTTCAAACAAATACTCTCAAGCGCACGATAAGCCCCAGCCATAACATGCACCCAAATCCACCAACATTAAACTAAAATAAGCGAACCGGGTTTCCCTTTTAAACTAAAATCGAGGACTTGATCTGGGTGTGTGACGAAATATTCTCCAACGGTAGTGACGGCATTGGTAACGAAGGTTCTTGATTTATATTTGTTGGTTTCGACATCCTCGAACATTTTTTATGAAACCCACGTAACACCCCGAAAATATAAGTCTTTTATTATAAATATGATGTCGGTAAATAAACAAATGAACTAACTAGGATTAAAAATAACCTAGTTAGATAAAAGTCTTGTAGTGATCTATAAGTGGGTTAAAACACTCAAAATATGAACTAAATGATAGTAGAGGGACCAAAAGTGTTTAACTTGAAACTAATTATAATAAAAACATAATTTCAACCTCAAACACACACTTGTGTGTGTGCTGGGTTCGATCAAACACATAGGGGGCGACCAGAGTTCCTCCAAAACCCTAGTTCTTGCTATTTGATCAAAATTGAAGACCAAATTCAGTCCCAAATCAAAATCCGAACATAGATAGTGATCTCCACTGTAAAGGGGTCATAAGGTATGTAAATTTCATAGAAAAGCTTTGTCTAAATTTCTAGATGAACCTAATAAATTCGAAATTCGTGTTGCATGAATGTTGTTTGGATGAAATAGGAATGATATAGTGTCTAGGGATAAACCCTAGTTAATTTCTTGTTGAAATTTTGCTCACTACTTGTGAGATTCATAATCACCATTGTAGGTGATTAATGGGTTTTGTGAAAACATGATAAACACTAGGATTGTGATCCTTGTTCTAGTGTAATTTGAATTCTATGAAGTAATTTCTGATTTGTTGATGTTAAAATTGATGTGAAATTGCCTAATTGATGTTAATCTTGGCTATATGACAAGTTATGAACTTGATAGTGAATTGTGAGAAATTTATGCCCTTAAGGTGTTTGTAAAAATGCCTCAAAGAAGGCTTAAAACTGGAAATTTGAGCTAAAACGCATGTTTGTAGAGTTATGGGAACTATGCGTTATATGTTAAGCAAAAGAGTTCTACACGGGTTGTTGTTGAACTCTATAGGAAAGGAAACCGGAGCTTCAAGTGGACAAGCCGGTGGTGACGCGCGTTTGAAGGGTGTGCTTTGAAGGTATGTAACCGTGATCCCGTTACATATGTTATTTGAATAATTATGGATACTTTAAATTGAGTCTATTAGAAATGGCAGCGTTCGCAAAAGTTACGTAGATCACTAATAGTTAAAACAAGTTGAAAACTTGAATAGATAATGTTTGGTAGTCCTTAGAAATGGAGGATTCCATAAATGAGCCAAATGGGTCAAATAATTGTTTAGTAAGTAGTAAAAGTGTGTTTTGAATGGCATTTGGCGATGACGGATCACAAGAGCGTGAAACCATAGATTTGGTAATGGAACGCCGGTGATCGTAAGCCCCGGTCATTGGGTATATACGCCTTATGGTCATAAAATTTGTTAGTGGTTGAATTAGTGCAAAACAATACGGGTCAGATAAATACATTAGGCATTTATAGACTTCCAGCCTGTACATTCTATTTTTGACATTATGATCATGATAGACGCGTTGGTAATTTAATTACGGACGCATAGGAAAATGAATCACCTAAAACGGACGCTTAGTTAAAAAGTTATGAATGTTTTAAGTTGAGTTTTGAAAAAAATTTCGGAGCTGGGCAACTGCAGCTATAAAAAAACGCAACATTCTGTGAAAAAGGGCTTCTGGCGCCCCACGACAAAATGAGTAAACAAGGTCGCTCCCCGCCAGAGGTTCTGGCGGCCCGCGAAGATAGGGGCTCAAGTCTGTCACGCCCCGCGACAGACTGATATGCTGTAAATTTTATTTGTTTTGCTGTTTTTGCAACTTCGCACCTGTTTAACCATTTTAATGTTTGTCAAAACTAACATTGACGTGGTTATAGCATTAGGTGATGTTGATCATACTCCGGATGGCGATCAAGCAACAATTCAAGAACCGAACACTATATTTTGAAGCTTCCGCGTCTAATTAACTTTGTTAAAAACAATGTTTATGATGTAAACACTCAACTTGTCATTTTGGGATGTTAAAACTTGTTAGTAGTTAACTCGAATGTTGTTATTATGGATACTTCCGTTTTATCTAACTTTAGGAAATGAAGTATTTTCTTTTGAAAATGCGTATTTTATATTAAAAATCCTAATTAAATGAGACGGGTATTACAAGTTGGTAATCAGAGCTCAAGGTTGTCAACAAAGTGTGTTCGGTTCAAGCTTGATCAATCATCCGGTAAGAATTAATTATTTTAGTAGATTTTATTATATGTGAGAGAAAAAGGGATGTGCATTTATGTGCACAGGAAGAGCGTGTTTACACACTCAAACCCGGAAAGTGCACTAAACGAGAACGGTCAAAGCAAGTTATGAACTTGGATAAACCGAAGCAGATAAAGTTATGTTATAAATGAAATGTTTAATAATTGATGTAAAAATTTCAGTTTCAAGATGACGGAAAGGGGTAATAATGATCCGGTGCCGACAGTCACCGAACAAATGAAAGAGGTAATTGCCGAAGAAGTAGGGAAGGCAATTGAGAATAGTCTATCCGGTTTGATAGACAAAATCCAAAGTACTGTGCTATCGTTAGTCGAGGAACGAGTTAAAAGGTTGGAAGACAATGCCAACCTTGTGAAAGAAAAATCCGGAGAACGTAAGGGTTGTTCATACAAAGAGTTTATGGCGTGTAAACCGCCAATTTACAACGGGGAGGTTGACCCGATAATATGCCAAAGATGGCTAAGTCATGTTGAAGGGGTATTTGAGAGGACCCACTGTGACGTGAGCGATTTTGTGGCTTACGGAACGGGTCATTTGAGGGGTCAAGCCAAAAATTGGTGGGATAACAAAAAGAAAGAGATTGGAGCCGAAGCGGCAAGGGCCATGACATGGGACGAGTTTAAGGTACCATTCCTTAAACATCACAGTCCCAAGGTGGTCATCAACAGAATCAAGGAGGAGTTCATCCAGTTAAGGCAAAGGGGTGAAACAATTGATAAAATCATGGGTATATTCATGGATAAGCTGAGATTCTGCGATGAGCTAGTGACTACCGAGGAGCATAAAATATATTATTATTATTATTATTATATGTTAAGTGCTGAATATCGAGAGTTTATGACTCCTTCCAAGTATGAGACGCTCACCGAGATCATAAATACGGCTCGGGAAAGAGAGATTGAACTCAAAAAGCAAATTGAAAGGGGCGAACGAAGGGCAATAGATGCTAACCCGAGCCCTACAAAGAAGGCCTGAATAACTGAGCCGATAAAGAAGACGGACGCAAAGGGTGGATCACCGAGTTGTAAAGTTTGTGGGAAAGGGCACAAGGGTGAGTGCCGCTTCAAAGACAAACCGTGTCCTATATGCGGGAAGACAGGGCATACGGCCTCGCTATGTCCCGGGAAAGTTTCGGTGTGCTACAAGTTCTATCAGCCGGGTCACAAAAAGTCTGAATGCCCGGAGTTGGTCGGGAAAAAGAACGAGAAAGACGTTCAAGTGGAGACCCAAAAGGCGAAGGCTAGATCCTTCCAATTAACTGCAGCTGAAGCAAAGACAGAACCCGATGTGGTCTCAGGTATATTCGCAATAAACTCGATTCCTGCACGTGTATTATTTGATACGGGTGCGAATAAATCCTTTATTTCACATGGATTTATTCGACATCCTTCATTTGTATTGACAAAATTATCTATGCCCTTAGAAGTTGAAATAGGGGATAACAAGAGTTTCATAGTATGTGATGTTTGTCAAGGCTGTAAATTGAGTATCGATGACGAAGAATACTCAATAGATCTAATCCCGATGTTGTTGGGAGAATTCCAAGTGGTTGTTAGGATGGATAGGTTATCCCGACACCACGCAAAAGTCGTGTGTTTCCGTAAAGAGATAAAGCTAACATCTCCGAGCGGAAAACACGTTACCATCTATGGCGAGAAAGGAGGTAATCCTACGATATGTTCGATGTTGAAAGCTCACAAGCTCATGAGGCATGGATGTAGAGCGTTTATGTTATACGCGAATGAGCCCGAGAAAGAACCACCGAAGATTGGAGACGTAGCGGTGGTACGTGATTTCGAAGATGTGTTTCCGGAAGACTTACCGGGGGTACCGCCCGAATGGGAGGTAGAGTTCGGAATCGAATTGGTTCTTGGCGCGAAACCCGTAGCCAAGGCGCCGTACCGACTCGCGCCATCGGAGTTACAAGAACTAATGTCGCAGATTCAAGATTTGCTCAATAAAGGATTTATAAGGCCGAGTGTGTCTCCTTGGGGCGCACCGGTACTATTCGTTAAAAAGAAAGACGGAAGCATGCGAATGTGTATCGATTACCGGTAGTTAAACAAACTCACGGTAAAGAATCGATACCCGCTTCCGATAATAGACGATTTATTCGACCAGTTACAAGGTGCGAATTGGTTTTCAAAAATTGACCACAGATCGGGGTATCATCAGCTGAAGGTCAAGGAAGAGGATGTACCGAAGACGGCTTTCTGTACGCGGTACGGACACTACGAGTTCCTCGTGATGTCTTTCAGATTGACAAATGCACCCGCGGCTTTCATGGACCTCATGAACCGGGTTTGCAAGCCAATGTTGGACAAGTCGGTAATCGTGTTTATCGACGACATTCTAGTGTATTCGAAAAGTGAGGCGGATCATGCGCATCATTTACAGGAGGTGTTAGAGACACTCAGACGAGAAAGGTTGTATGCGAAATTTTCGAAGTGTGCTTTTTGGTTACGAGAGGTACAATTCCTCGGCCACATTATAAGTGCCGATGGAATATTGGTAGATCCGTCAAAGATAGAGGCCGTGTCGAATTGGAGCCCTCCGAAGAATCTGTCAGAAATTAGAAGTTTCTTAGGGCTCGCGGGATACTACATGAGATTCATTCAAGATTTCTCCAAGATTGCTTCCCCGTTAACTAAATTAACTCGAAAAGAAGAAAGATTCATATGGGGCGTTGAACAAGGAAGAGCATTCCAAACACTAAAAGAGAAGTTAACTCACGCTCCGGTATTAACGTTGCCGGACGGAGTCGAGGACTTAGTAGTCTACTCGGATGCGTCACATTCGGGGCTCGGATGTGTTTTGATGCAACGAGGAAAAGTGATAGCTTATGCCTCGAGACAATTAAAGGTGCACGAAAAGAAATATCCCACGCACGATCTCGAATTGGCGGCGGTGGTGTTTGCGTTAAAAATATGGAGGCACTATTTATATGGGGTAAAGTTGTCACACCCCGATTTCCACGTGTCACCGGTGGGGGAGTATCGTGACGTGGTTGGCAACATAATAGTCAAACAACACAATATTTAATATGCACAGCGGAAGCAATTGAAAAGATATAATACAACCGAATTTAATATTGTAATATCAAATGTCACAATATTCGGAAGTTTATCCACGGATGGATCGAAAATAAAATAGAATTAATAGTTCAACAGACTTCAGGCATCTTAAGCTTGCGAGACTTCTATTGACGCTAAGGAGAAATCTCAGCCAATTACGCTTAGTACCTGCATTTAATCTTTTTGGGAAAATACGTCAGTTTACACTGGTAAATACAATCAACTGACTCATTTTGGAAAATGATTGAAAATTGGCTTGGATGCACGTGGCATAAACATTTTGTTTAACTTGGGAGAATTATTTAATATTATAATCTTGTGAACGAATTACATGTTCCTTTTGCGTTCAGTAGCCCGGATCTTGTCCGGGTTAAAGATCAATAGACACACCACAATATTTTCTATCGGGTGGTTTGGTGTACCACTGGCAGGTTCGACGGGGTCCGTATCCTCGTCCATATCGTCTGCGTGATCTCCTGAGAAATGATCCTCCGGCCCCAATGGGTTAAAACCCACTGGTTCTGCTATGTAGTTTGCCGGGTTAAACCGGCCCCGAAAAACTGGTGTAGGGTCACCAAAAGAATTATGCGATAAGGATCGCTGCAACGGTATGTAGGAGGGTTGAGGGTTGTTGGGCTCGTACTCCGGCTGTGGCCCATATGGGTTATGGACAGGAGGTGTGGAGCTGTGCGAGACCGACCGTCTAGCCGGCTCGAATAGGTTCCTCCGGTTCTGCCGGGGATCATCACTCTCTGTGGTTGAAGGAGCTCGCACATTCGATGGTCCTGCCTCGTTGTCATTGGGGGCGGTGATTGCCCCTTTCCACGTCCTCTTCTCCTGAAGAATCTTGGCGGCATTTTGTTAATCCTGTCAATACAACATGAGAATACGACAAGCATATATAAATTAAAGGACAAAAACAAGAAAACCAAACAAGGTAGAATTTGTCCTATGTTATGTGTCTAGACTCGAAAGTTTAGACATGTGCAATTGTGTAACTGAGATTAAACACGAAAGGCTAGTGTTTAATTCACTCAGTGTTGGCTCTGATACCAACCTGTCACACCCCGATTTCCACGTGTCACCGGTGGGCCCGGTGGGGGAGTATCGTGACGTGGTTGGCAACATAATAGTCAAACAACACAATATTTAATATGCACAGCGGAAGCAATTTAAAAGATATAATACAACCGAATTTAATATTGTAATACCAAATGTCACAATATTCGGAAGTTTATCCACAGATGGATCGAAAATAAAATAGAATTAATAGTTCAACAGACTTCAGGCATCTTAAGCTTGCGAGACTTCTATTGATGCTAAGGAGAAATCTCAGCCAATTACGCTTAGTACCTGCATTTAATCTTTTTGGGAAAATACGTCAGTTTACACTGGTAAATACAATCAACTGACTCATTTTGGAAAATGATTGAAAATTGGTTTGGATGCACGTGGCATAAACATTTTTGTTTAACTTGGGAGAATTATTTAATATTATAATCTTGTGAACGAATTACATGTTCCTTGTGCGTTCAGTAGCCCGGATCTTGTCCGGGTTAAAGATCAATAGACACACCACAGTATTCTTTTGTGCACTGACGGGTGTACGCCTACACCCCGCGCTTAAGTCGTGGCCATTTCGTAAAATGATGCCAAGGATATCCGGGACATGGTCATTAACCCCCCAAAGGCTTTAAGTAACAAGACTGTTTAAACAAGCCGATCAAATTATTCAATTAACCACCCAACGATGGAAGATTTGATGCCCGATCAAGCGGTATGCTATATACCGTAACCCAAGCCCGTATAGGGAAAATAAGTTAAAAGTATTTACCTGAGCAATGTATAAATCACAATAAGCAAATTGCAAGTAGCTTTTACTGGTTCTCCTAATCTGGAACGAAGGTTTATAATAACCTATTAGAATCCTAACGGGTCTTTAGTTAAGCTTAAGCTTAGACCGGTTAGTTTCAAAGATACGGTTCGTACGCACGATTAAGCGAAGATCGGATAGAATGTGATTTAGACTTGACAAGTTCAGAGACTTGTTTAATATGGGCCCTTCATGCACATTCTGGATTTTGAGATAAAACCGATAAGGTTTGACCCGTTTCGGCTAATTAATGTAAACTTGTTACATAAACCAAACCGAACGCGTAATAAGCGTAACGGGTAATAATGAGAGCCATTTACAGGTTTCCTAAGTTAATATGCTCCAAATATGTTGTGACATCAGTAAGGTGTCTTTTATTATGCCCGAAACGAATTTAAACACAAACTATGCCCCGTAGGGGTAGTTTGGTCATTTTAAAGGTTGTAAAGGAGTTTAAGTGTTAACATGAGTTACAGGCCTGATGTAATCAGCAAATATAATCAATTTTCTAAGTTATATCAGTAGGTTAAAGCATGTATGTGAATTTTATAAATTTTAACCAAACTATGCACCCTAGGGGCATTTTGGTAATTTCACATAAGCCGAAAAGCTCAAAACTGAAGTCTGAGTTTAACAACTTTTGCTTACTGTTAAAATATTATAATTTACCTCAAATATCAGTAGGTATCACCCTTAGTATGTTTAAAATAGTTCTAGTACATACTAGGCGTTAAAAACGCTTAATTAGGCGATTAGAAGCCGTTTCCGGGTTCTTTATAGAAATCTGATATTTTTATTATTCCAGTAGGTTTAAAATAATTTTTTTATCATATCTAATCAGTAGCAAAAGGTTTGGAGTCGTTTAGATATGTAAAACTCATTTTATGGCCCGTAAGGGCAAAACCGACAATTACCGGATCAAGCCTACGACTATGAGTTATGCTCAGCCTAAAATTAATTAAAAATCTTCAAAAATCCCAAAATAATATATTACATCAGTGGGTATTAAGTTTGATATCAAAAAGTAGGCTTAACTAGGCTATACGCTAATTACGCCATTTAATTAACATAAAGCTTTCATTTTGCGCTAATGAGCATAACTCTCAATCTACACCTCAAACTGATGTCGAACTTTGCATACAAGTTTATATATTAGTAATTAAAGTTTCTACTCTTTTACATTTCCAAAAATCACGTTTTAAGGTAATAAGGGCATAATGGTCAACATATGAGCAATTAACGGAATCATGCGAATTAATTGGTTAACTATCGAACCATGGTGTATAATCACAGAGGGTTATACTAGCATGTTACTTGGTCCAAATTAAGCTCTAAGACATTTCTAAATCATGCCTAAACGGGTCAGAACTGAAAGTCAAAGTATAAGTCAAACTATGCGACTTTCGGTTCCGAACCGGGTCTAAACAGGAAATTGTCGGGTTGAACATGTTTAGACCTGTTCTTACACTTATCACCAAGTTATATTAATGATCAAACAGGTTGTATATGTTCTACATGGCTAATTATGCATAAATTGCAATTTAAGTAACCTGTTGACTTTTTCTTAGCAAGTTTGACCCGACTTTTGACCTAGTTAGAGTGGGAATCAGGGGGAACCCTTTTGAGGGTTTATTACCCACATAATTACCAACATATAACTACTTTTGATTCGACTAATCACTGGACCATTAGTGATTAATCTTAAAGTCAACCGTTAATTACGACGGTTTGACTTTTAAGCTATAACTAAGCTAAAACTTAATTTAGAAGGGTTAGGAATACTTACTGAAGTCCTATGCTTGATTAGTGACCTCTTGAGTCTGCTTTGGAGCTCCAGAATCGATCAGAAGTGCAGAGAATGGTGTGAAGAATGAGTTGCAACTCTTGGCCCTTTTATAGTGAAATTTTCACCACAAATTGTTGACACCAAGGTCTACCACTGACCATAATTCAGTAACAAGTGTCCCTAGAGCTTAGGGGGTGCCTAGGGGTCGTCCAAGATGAGAAATATATGCTTAAAGGGCGATTAAACGCGAATGCAGGAGGCTGTCTGCCTTTTCTGATGCTGGGCGTCTGACGCGGCCCGCATAAGGTTTCATTAACCTTTACGCTGCCCGCCTCAGCTTTGTTAATCAGAATTCTCATTTTCAAGTTTCCGCATATTGTCCCTTGGCCTTTCGAAAGGGAAACTGAGCTAATTACTTGCAATTTGACCCCTTATTATTTACCCACAAGGGCTTTAGGACTTATACCCGCTTTGCCAAGTCCCTGGACACTTCCGGTTAACCCGAAAGGTCATAACTTTCAATGTTAACGTTTTAACCCCTCGCACACGAATTTGATCATAACTTTCTCATACGATAACGAAACTTTATGAAATTTATATCGCGCATTCTAGTGAGCATAAATATCAGTTACAAAGCTCCGGGTTTGTCAAAAGGTCACTCAGAGGTACAACTTAAACATGTTGACACATTTAACCCCTGTAGTTTGTAATCTCTCACTTTTAGCTTCGTATGATCCATGATTTATTCGTTTGATGCTATAAACACCATGTAGGGTTAATGTACAATATATTTATTCACTGTTGACATTTAGAACCCGTATATTCACATACTTTCCATGATTGTCAACTTTCGTCCTTCTATAACATTCTTTCACACGTTCAAACATATGACACGTGTCAACACTTTATAGGACGTGAATTTTCGAGGTGTTACAAAAGTGCACCATATTTACCGACCACAAGAGTTTAAAATACTTCTTCGATCAGATTGAGTTAAACATGTGGCAAAAATGATGGTTGGAAACGGTAAAAGACTATGACTGCGAGATACAATACCACCCCGGAAGGGCCAATGTTGTGGCGGATGCTTTGAGCAGGAAAACCGACTATGTTCCAATACGAGTGCGGTAGATGCAGCTTGTTGTAACCTTGGATTTACTTGAACAAATCCGAGAAGCACAAGCCGAGGCGATAAAAGAGGAAAATTGGAAAAGAGAAAGAATCGTTGGCCAGTTGAAAGAGTTAACAGATAATAACAATGGGTTGAAAACCCAGTTTGGCAGAATATGGGTTCCTAATTCGTGTGGAGTCAAAAAGCTTCTAATCGACAAAGCACACAAAAGCCGTAACTCTATCCATCCGGGAGCGACCAAGATGTATAATGATCTGAAGCAAAATTACTGGTGGCCTGGAATGAAAAGGGATGTGGCCAAGTATGTTGAGAAATGCTTGACTTTTTTACAAGTCAAGGCGGAACACCAAAGAGCTTATGGTAAACTTCAGCCATTGGATATTCCAGTTTGGAAATGGGAACATATCACCATGGACCTATTGACCAAACTACCAAAGACGAACCGAGGATTTGATGCTATATGGGTGGTAGTCGATAGGCTGACGAAAAGTGCCCACTTTATTCCTATACGTGAGACTTATACATCAGAAAAGATGTCGGAGGTATATACCAATGAAATTGTTGCACGCCATGGAGTACCGGTATCCATCGTGTCCGACAGGGATACCCGGTTTACTTCACACTTCTGGCGAGATTTCCAAGAATAGATGGGAACTAAACTTTTTATCAGCACTGCATACAATCCTCAGACGGATGGACAGAGTGAGAGAATGATACAGACACTAGAAGACATGCTGAGGGCGTGTATTATCGATTTCGGGGGCAGTTGGGATGTGTATTTACCGTTAGCAGAATTTTCTTATAACAACAGTTATCATAACAGTATTGGCATGGCCCCGTATGAGATGCTATATGGTAGCAAATGTAGAACCCCGGTGTGTTGGGGAGAAGTGGGTCCGTGTGAATTGGCCCATAAAGATGTAGTCCAAGCCACTAATGAGAAAATTGACGGCGTACAAGCTCATTTGAAGGCGGCCCAAGACAGACAAAAGTCTTATGCGACAAAAGACGGAAACCGATTGAATTCCTGGTGGGTGACATGGTTATGCTAAAATTTTCCCCATGGAAGGGCGTTATCCGATTCAGAAAAAGAGGGAAACTAAGCCTGAGATTTATCGGGCCATTTAAAATCATCAAACGGGTTGGCAAGGTAGCTTATCGCCTTGAATTGCCGGACGAATTGAGCGGAATCCATGGCACGTTTCATGTGTCACAACTTCGAAAGTGCTTAGCTGAGGAAACAACTTACATCCACTACGATGATATCGAGGTGGACAACAACCTTAATTATGTTGTAAGGCCAATTGAGATTCTAGATCGAAAGGTTAAAGATTTGCGTTACAAGAGAATTGATCAAGTGGGAACACAGAAAAGGGTCGGATACTACATGGGAATCCGAAGAGGAGATGTGACGTCTCTACCCGACATTATTCGATACGTATTCTGGTTTCGAGGACGAAACCCTTTTAAGGGGGGTGGACTTGTAACACCCCAAAAATATAAGTCTTTTATTATAAATATGATGTCGGTAAATAAACAAATGAACTAACTAGGATTAAAAATAACCTAGTAAGATAAAAGTCTTGTAGTGAAGTATAAGTGGGTTAAAACACTCAAAATATGAACTAAATGATAGTAGAGGGACCAAAAGTATTTAAATTGAAACTAATTATAATAAAAACATAATTTAAACCTCAAACACACACTTGTGTGTGTGTGCTGGGTTCGATCAAACACAGAGGGGGCGACCAGAGTTCCTCCAAAACCCTAGTTCTTGCTATTTGATCAAAATTGAAGACCAAATTCAATCCCAAATCAAAATCCGAACAGAGAATAGTGATCTCCACTGTAAAGGGGTCATAAGGTATGTAAATTCATAGAAAAGCGTTGTCTAAATTTCTGGATGAACCTAAGAAATTCAAAACTCATGTTGCATGAATGTTGTTTGGATGAAATAGGAATGATATAGTGTCTAGGGATAAACCCTAGTTAATTTCTTGTTGAAATTTTGCTTACTACTTGTGAGATTCATAATCACCATTGTAGGTGATTAATGGGTTTTGTGAAAATATGATAAACACTAGGATTTTGTTCCTTGTTCTAGTCTAATTTGAATTCTATGAAGTAATTTCGAATTTGTTGATTTTAAAATTGATGTGAAATTGCGCAATTGATGTTAATCTTGGCTAAATGACAAGTTATGAACTTGATAGTGAATTGTGAGAAATTTATGCCCTTAAGGTGCTTGTAAAAATGCCTCAAAGAAGGCTTAAAACTGGAAATTTGAGCTAAAACGCATGTTTGTAGAATTATGGCGAACTATGCGTTATATGTTAATCAAAAGAGTTCTAAACGGGTTGTGGTTGAACTCTATAGGAAAGGAAACCGGAGCTTCAAGTGGACAAGCCGGTGGTGACGCGCGTTTGAAGGGTGTGCTTTGAAGTTATGTAACCGTGATCCCGTTACATATGTTATTTGAATAATTATGGATACTTGAAATTGTGTCTATTAGAAATGGTAGCATTAGCAAAAGTGACGTAGATCACTAATAGTTAAAACAAGTTGAAAACTTGAATAGATAATGTTTGGTAGTCATTAGAAATGGAGGATTCCATAAATGAGCCAAACGGGTCGAATAATTGTTTAGTAAGTAGTAAAAGTGTGTTTTGAATGGCATTTGGCGATGACGGATCACAAGAGCGTGAAACCATAGATTTGGTTATGGAACGCCAGTGATCGTAAGCCCCGGTCGTTGGGTATATACGCCTTGTGGTCATAAAATTTGTTAGTGGTTGAATTAGTGCAAAACAATACGGGTTAAATAAATACATTAGGAAGTTATAGACTTCCAGCCTGTACATTCTATTTTTGACATTATGATCATGATAGACGCGTTGGTAATTTGATTACGGACACATAGGAAAAAGAATCACCTAAAACGGACCCTTAGTTAAAAAGTTATGAATGTTTTAAGTTGAGTTTTGAAGAAAAATTTGGAGCTGGGCAACTGCAGCTATAAAAAAACGCAACATTCTGTGAAAAAGGGCTTCTGGCGCCCCGCGACAAAATGAGTAAACAAGGTCGCTCCCCGCCAGGGGTTCTGGCGGCCCACGAAGATAGGGGCTCAAGTCTGTCACGCCCCGCGACAGACTGATATGCTGTAAATTTTATTTGTTTTGCTGTTTTTGCAACTTCGCACCTGTTTAACCATTTTAATGTTTGTCAAAACTAACATTGACGTGGTTATAGCATTAGGTGATGTTGATCATACTCCGGATGGCGATCAAGCAACAATTCAAGAACCAAACACTATATTTTGAAGCTTCCGCGTCTAATTAACTTTGTTAAAAACAATGTTTATGATGTAAACACTTAACTTGTCATTTTGGGATGTTAAAACTAGTTAGTAGTTAACTCGAATGCTGTTATTATGGATACGTCCGTTTTATCTAACTTTTGGAAATGAAGTATTTTCTTTTGAAAATGTGTATTTTATATTAAAAATCCTAATTAAATGAGACGGGTGTTACAACCTACGTGAGAAATATTGGTGGGAATTTAAAAAGATTGAATTTGGTTGTTGTTTTTGTTTCGATCAAGATTGGTGGGGACTCGATCCTTGGTCTCGACTCGATCTCCGTTGCTTCGTTCACCATGACGATCCGATTATCTGCGGTTACCACAAATAACCAACATGTTAGTAAATGGTGACATCATGAAATTTAAATGAACACATAATAACCAATAACCACATAGCCATCTATTGTTGTATAAAGTTTCCAAATGATGTTCCTCGGATTCATTCCTTACACCGAGCCTCAAATCCATGAGAGACCAACATTACGTACCTGCATTTCTGTCACGGCCCCCGACCCGGTTTGACCCGTTTCAGGAGCCGCGGGACAGAAATCCTGTGGTATTTATTTAATTGAGTTTAACAGCGGAAGTTTATCGTCAGGATCTTTTTAAAGCTAAAATTTTCCCGATTATTTTATTTCACAATTCGGGATAAAACCCCAGTAATTTACAATACTTTTGATTTCACGAAGAAATCTTTATTTTACAAAACATATTTCTTTATTTTCTAATGAGCCACTTTCTTAAGCTTGAGGTGCTCCACAACACTTTTCCTGAATCACAACAGATCACCTGAAACATGTTTGAAAAAGATTTTGTCAGTGGAAAATACTGAGTGAATCATTCTTTTTAATAAAACGACTCTTTTATTATAATTTACAGTATTAAGAGCGATTACAATGTTCCTGATATCAAACCAACTACCCACAGTATTTGTCACTCGACCGGATCTGTGACTATGGTCATATCCCCCATTGGCTGCCCCAATGGTGACGATTATCAAGTAATGTATACAAAATCCCACATACCGGCTGTAACTTGGTGATTACAAAGACTTAATCCCCGTAATTATAACTTTGAAAATAAACATGATTTTGAAAGTAATTTGATAAAAAGAGAATGACTCACCTTGCAGATTTAACACGGATAAAGTCTAGTCTATGGATTAGTCTTGTTAACCTAATTTAAATAACAATGCACACAAAATTGGGTTAGTTATCAATTCAGCATTTACGATGACTCACGAGATCAAACCCTCACAACGAATGACAAAGTGCAATCACTTAAACATCCATCGGATTCACAACGAATGACAGAGTATTCCCCGAGTTCAGGTGGTACTCAAACATCCTGTCGGAATCACAACGAATGACAAAGGATAACCCTAATGTGGGCAGCACTTAAACATCCATTGGATATATTGATCGATCGGACAATGAATCGTAATAGCGATCGAGTTATTACCCTGTTTTGCGGCAGCACTTCGTGAATCGTGTGTGTTATGAAACTGTTTATACTATAACTTAACGTATATTTGGAATTTTTACGTCGAACTGAAGCCAGGAATCAAGTCCCAAGCCCCTGTATTTATATCCTAAATTGACATCTCCCACGTGTCGCGACAGAATACATGGTCCCTGTCGCGTGTCGCCTGTGATGTCAAAGTAGAGTAGGGTAGGCTTGTCACTGGTATAGGCCTGCTGAGTTGATAGTTCGAGAATTTTCAATTTAGACAACACATTCTAATGATAATCGTGAATTAGGGTTTACCCCCCCCCCCCTTGATTTTTAGGGGCCCTGATTCTAATTCCAATTATTCTGAAAATTTTAGGGATTATGCAGAATCACTTGGGTTTCTCAATTAGGGTTTCCTATTGGACAATTTAATTTAATAAATATGACTTTTGATTAGAGTTGTTACATTCTTCCCACCTTAACAAAATCTCGTCCTCGAGATTTACTGGAATAAATGAGGATACTTTCGCTTCATTTCTGATTCCAGTTCCCAAGTGTATTCAGCTCCTCTTTTTGAATCCCATTTGACCTTAACTAGCACTAGTCGCTTGTGCTTGAGAAACTTCACTTTTCTGTCTTCTATCTGAAGAGGTTTCTCAACAAATTTTAACTTTTCGTTTACTTCTATTTCTTGAAGAGGTACTACCAGTGATTCGTCTGATAGACATTTCTTGAGATTGGATACATGAAATACATCATGTACTCCAGCTAACTCTTCTGGTAGTTGTAAACGATAAGCAACTGGTCCTATACGTTGGATCACTGGAAATGGTCCTACGTATCTTGGACTTAGCTTTCCTTTCTTACCAAATCTAACCACTCCTTTCCAAGGAGAAACTTTCAATAGTACTCTATTTCCAACTTGGAATTCTAATGGTTTGCATCTATTGTCTGCATAACTCTTCTGGCGATCTCGAGCCGTCTTCAGCCTTTCCTTGATTTGAGTAATCTTGTCAGTTGTCTCTTGCACAATCTCAGGACCTTACAATTGACTTTCTCCTATTTCTGCCCAACATACTGGAGTTCTGCACTTTCTTCCATAAAGTGCCTCGAATGGAGCAGTTTCAATACTTGAATGATAACTATTGTTATAGGAGAATTCAATTAATGGTAAGTGATCATCCCAATTCCCACCAAAATCTATCACACATGCTCGGAGCATGTCTTCTAGAGTTTGGATCGTCCTTTCACTTTGTCCGTCCGTTTGTGGATGATATGCCGTGCTTAGGTTTAGTCGAGTTCCCATTGCTTTCTGGAAACTTTTCCAGAAATGAGAAGTAAAACGACTATCCCTATCCGAAACAATGGAGAGTGGAACTCCATGTAAGGATACTACTTTATCTACATACAACTTTGCCAGTCTTTCCATGCTAAAGGTTTCTTTCATAGGTAGAAAGTGAGCAGATTTGGTTAATCGATCTACAATTACCCAAATCGCGTCATTACCTTTTCTAGTTTTGGGTAACTTAGTAACAAAATCCATTGTTATAAGTTCCCATTTCCATACAGGCATTTCTAACTATTGTAGTAGACCTGAAGGTTTCTGGTGTTCCGCCTTAACTTGTGAACAAGTAAGACATTTAGAAACATATCGAGCTATATCCTTTTTCATTCCTATCCACCAGAAGTTCTTTCTTAAATCTTGGTACATTTTATTGTTTCCTGGGTGTATAGTATACCTAGATTTATGGGCTTCTTCTAAAATCTTAGGTCTTAAGTCTCCTTGCTTAGGTACCCAAATTCTACTTTTGTGGAATCTCCAAATTCCATCTGCTCCTTGTTCTAATTCCTTTATTCGTCCTTTCATTCCTTCATCATCATCCTTGATTGCTGTAGTTTGAACATTCTTCAATTGTTCCATTAAATCTATTTGTAGATTTAATCTGAGAGCACGAACTCGTCGTGGTTTCTCATAATACTTAAGACTTAAGGCATCTGCAACTACATTTGCCTTTCCTTCGTGATACTGAATATCACAGTCGTAGTCACTTAGGATTTCCATCCATCTTCTTTGCCTCATGTTTAACTCTTTTTGCCCAAAAATATATTTTAAACTTTTTTGGTCGGTATAAACAGTAAATTTACTTCCGTAAAGATAATGTCTCCAGATCTTAAGGGCAAAAATTATGGCTCCTAATTCTAAATCATGAGTCGTATAATTTTCTTCGTGCTTTTTCAATTGCTTTGAAGCATATGCAATCACCTTTTTGCGTTGCATAAGCACACATCCATATCCTAGTTTTGAAGCATCACAATATACTTCAAAATCTTCAGTTCCTTCTGGTAAGGCTAAGATTGGAGCATTTGTTAATTTCTGCTTCAAAATCCTAAAAGCTTCTTCTTGTTTAGATCCCCATTCAAACTTAACGGTTTTACAGGTTAGCTTAGTTAATGGAACAGCTATCTTGGAAAAATCCTTAATAAACCGTATATAGTACCCAGCTAAACCTATAAAACTTCTAATTTCCATTGCTGTTTGTGGAACCTTCCAATTGGTAATTGCCTCTATCTTAGCAGGATCTACGTGAATACCTTCGTGATTCACCATGTGTCCTAGGAATTGCACTTCCTTTAACCAAAATTCACACTTCGAGAATTTGGCATAAAGCTTTTCTTTTCTTAACAAAGTTAAGAGTGCATGAAGGTGTTCACAATGCTCTGTCTGACTTTTGGAATAAATAAGTATATCATCTATGAAGACAATTACAAATTTATCCAAATACGGTTTACAGATCCTATTCATCATGTCCATGAATGCTGCAGGTGCATTCGTTAACCCAAAGGGCATGACTGTAAACTCGTAATGACCATACCTAGTTCTGAAAGCAGGTTTAGGTATGTCTTCTTCTTGTACCTTCAATTGATGATATCCGGAGCGTAAGTCTATCTTAGAAAAATATCTAGCTCATTGAAGTTGATCAAACAGATCATCAATCCTAGGTAATGGGTATCTATTCTTAATTGTAACCTTATTTAATTCTCTATAATCGATACACATTCTCATTGAACCATCCTTTTTCTTAACAAATAGCACTGGTGCTCCCTAAGGAGATGAACTAGGTTGTATGAATCCTTTACTTAGTAATTCATCTAATTGGTTTTTCAGTTCTAACATTTCTGTGGGTGCTAACCGATAAGGCGCCTTAGCTATCGGTGTAGTTCCTGGAATTAGATGAATCCTAAATTCTACTTCCCTATCTGGGGGTAATCCTGATAATTCTTCTGGAAATACGTCCGGATATTCTGAGACTACAGGAATTTCCTTAAGTTCTTTACCCTTAGTACTAATGATTACTGAAATCATATATACTATTCCTTGTTTTCGTTCATAACTAGCAACTTTCATTACTGATATGAACTTCATGGGTTTACGTGGTTTATCTCCTGTAATCATGATTACTTCTCCGGTTGGTGCTTGAATTTCTATGGAATTCTTATCACAAAAAATTCGAGCATGGTTGGCTATTAACCAATCCATTCCTAACACAACATCAAATTCAGCTAATTTCATAGGTAACAGATTTGCAGAAAATTTATGACCTGAAAGTTCTATTTCTACTTTCTGCAAAACCTGATCTATTATAACTGAATTCCCATCTGCCGTTTCGACTGTAAAAATCTGTCTAATACTGGTTAAAGGTAAATTAAGAGCTTGACAGAATGAAGTATTTATAAAACTTTGGTTTGCACCAGAGTCAAATAATACTTTTGCGTATACGTTGTGAACTAAGAACGTACCCGCTATCACATCTGGGATGAGTTCTGCTTCTTGAGTGGTTAGCTGAAATGCCCTGGCATTCTTCTTAATAGTTCCGTCGGTCGCCTTGGTTTTGTTGTCTGCTGGTTTGCCCAATTTAGGACATTCTGTTTTAAATGTCCATTTTCTCCACAGTTATAGCAGACTATTGTTTTCTTTCTGCAGTTTTCTTCACGATGTCCTACAGTTTTGCAAAAATTGCAGGTTATATCGCATCTTCCATAATGTTTCTTCTTGCATTTCCTGCAGAATGACGGAGTTGAGAATTGCCCAGTTCCTCTTCTCTTGAAATTACTACTATTACCCGCACGAAATCCTTGGGTAATTTTCTGAGCCAATTCTTTCTTCTTGTTTTCATCTTGTGTACGTACCAGTTCGTCAGTTAGGGTGTTAGCTAATTCCACTGCATCGTCAATAGCGCGAGGTCTCGCAGCTTTAACGATATTGCGGATTTCACTAATCAGTCCCCAAATGTAGCGAGAAATGAGTACCGGTTCTGGCGAAGCCAGCGTTGGTACAACTCTAGCATATTCGAAGAATGTCGAAGTATAACCGCGACAATCTACACCCATCATCCGATGATTTAGGAACTTATTTGTCATTTGTTCCTTTTCATACCCGGGACAGAATTTTCTTTCTACAAGACTCTTAAATTCTTCCCAATTCATGGCATAAGCTATTATTCTTCCTTTTGATTGTAACACAGTGTTCCACCATTCGAGTGCTCCTTCTTTGAAAAGATTGGACGCGTACATGACCTGATTATCTTTGGCACATTTACTTATTGCAATTACTGCTTCTGTTTTCTCTAACCAACGCAGTGATGCAGTTGCTCCTTCATTGCCTGCAAATTCGGTGGGTTTACAAGCAAGGAATTCTTTGAAAGTGCAACCAGGCGTTGCGGCTTTCATTTTCTTAGGAAATGGAGCTTGATGTGGTTCCTCATTATGATTAATATGATCATCACCTCTGTTTACACTATTACTGAAGTTATCTTCAGAAATACGTTTACTAGGAATGATTTGTTGCGGTTTGATTGGATTCTTTACAGCAGCAACGATTGCTGGAATAGCATTGGCTATCCCTTGAGCAACAATATTTTCAATATCTTGCCTAGTCATATATTGATCCCCTGGATGTTGCTCAGACTGATTAACCTCATTTACTAGTTCATTACCAAGGTTTGCCATCTGATAATTAATATATATAATTTTATTAGTATCTGATAAATAACAATTATACATAAAAACAATCAGACAATTTTCACAATACACGTATAGTCAAAACTATCGATTTCATTTTATATCTTTTATAGTATGCATCACTACACACCAATATCTTACAGAGTTTTATTCGTAGTTATTTTACAGACTGATTTCACTATTTACTTTTACTATTACACAACCACAGTTTCACCATCCTACTATCTCTCGTCACTTGTTGTCCTAAAAACGAAGCTCCCTTTCATCATACTTCCAAGCAATTTGTCCCCCTATCTCCCGAATTCTATTTCCCGCATCCATTAACTCTTCGCCAAAATGGCAAAGTTCTGCTAAATTCTCGTTACTCATGGGTGGATTTGGTAGGGGTTCTGGATCGAATTGCGGAAGAAAGGAATAAGGACTGTTGACAATGTTTTGGAATTGCCAATCATTGGTCCACCACTCGTCCATTTCTACAGGTTAAGTATGGATTATTGGTTCTGGTATTGCTGGTTCAAGATTTATAGGGATTTGGGTTTCAATAGGACGATTAAAAACATTTGTATTGATAGGCTGAATAGTATCACAGCTTGCCAATATAAAATCTATTTCCTCCTGAAATGTCCTTTCTTGAGTTGTTTTAGAACTTTCTCCAATTTCCATTTTAGTTTGTCTAAAACCTTTTCCAACTTCCATTTCTATTTCCCTAGAATATTCTTCAAATTGTGTTCCCATTTCTCTAGCATCTTCCCCCACTTCTATTTCCAATTCCTGCGGTTTTGAACTTTCCCCGGTTTCAATTTCTTTTCCTTTTTCTAAGGGATTATTTATTTTAGGAAGTTTCTTAACTGGCTTTTTCTTACGTAAACGACTCCCCCACACGTATCTCCTTCTTTTCTTTGGTTTTGGCTTTTTCAGAGGTGGAGCGTTGAATTCTATATGTTGTTCCACATCAGGAAAGTACCCAGTAAATTCTTTAGACACTTCTATGTGTACAGGGTAAAGGTTGAGATTCTCTAAAGCTCCAGATAATTCATTCATGCTGTTTTAACATATATGTAAAAATAATTAATCACAACTTTCAAAAATAACCTTCACATATTATTGCATACCATATAACTTACAAAACAACTAAAATTTAAAACATACTATGTTTTATTGTAATTTTATTTATTTACTGGATGGATTTTCTAGCTTGTAGATGATATGGTTTGGCTAAAACTGAAACAAATTATTTATAGATCTGCATTTACTGCTACTGTAGCTAACATGTAAAGGTCTGCCCATTTTTCGTCTAACTTGTCTTCCCAAGGTGATTTACTGAGTAATTCTTGGGTTTCCTTTTTAACTTTCTTTTCTCGGGCTTTCTTTATTTTCTCTTTACTTTTCCTAATAATCAGACTTCTTTTACTAGGAGAAAGTGGTTCCTCATATTGTGCTTTTCGCACAAATATTCCTTCATCAGGAATCACAGATGGATTTGAGGATTTTGTTTGGGACGAACTTCCCTTCTCGTTAGCTGACCTATCTAATTTAAGATAGATATTTGAAAGCTTTTGCTTACCCATACTGTAACTGACAAATAATCAATTAATAAAACACATAATCACATAATAGTAATCAGGAAAAATTAAGTATTTCTAAATACTTAATTAGCTTAACTCAGTGGCTCTGATACCACTTTTTCTGTCACGGCCCCCGACCCGGTTTGACCCGTTTCAGGAGCCGCGGGACAGAAATCCCGTGATATTTATTTAATTGAGTTTAACAGCGGAAGTTTATCATCAGGATCTTTTTAAAGCTAAAATTTTCCCGATTATTTTATTTCACAATTCGGGATAAAACCCCAGTAATTTACAATACTTTTGATTTCACGAAGAAATCTTTATTTTAGAAAACATATTTCTTTATTTTATAATGAGCCACTTTCTTAAGCTTGAGGTGCTCCACAACACTTTTCCTGAATCACAACAGATCACCTGAAACATGTTTGAAAAAGATTTTGTCAGCGGAAAATACTGAGTGAATCATTCTTTTTAATAAAACGACTCTTTTGTTATAATTTACAGTATTAAGAGCGATTACAATGTTCCTGATATCAAACCAACTACCCACGGTATTTGTCACTCGACCGGATCTGTGACTATGGTCATATCCCCCATTGGCTGCCCCAATGGTGACGATTATCAAGTAATGTATACAAAACCCCACATACCGGCTGTAACTTGGTGATTACAAAGACTTAATCCCCGTAATTATAACTTTGAAAATAAACATGATTTTGAAAGTAATTTGATAAAAAGAGAATGACTCACCTTGCAGATTTAACACGGATAGAGTCTAGTCTATGGATTAGTCTTGTTAACCTAATTTAAATAACAATGCACACAAAACTGGGTTAGTAATCAATTCAGCATTTACGATAACTCACGAGATCAAACCCTCACAACGAATGACAAAGTGCAATCACTTAAACATCCATCGGATTCACAACGAATGACAGAGTATTCCCCGAGTTCAGGTGGCACTCAAACATCCTGTCGGAATCACAACGAATGACAAAGGATAACCCTAATGTGGGCAGCACTTAAACATCCATTGGATATATTGATCGATCGGACAATGAATCGTAATAGCGATCGAGTTATTACCCTGTTTTGCGGCAGCACTTCGTGAATCGTGTGTGTTATGAAACTGTTTATACTATAACTTAACGTATATTTGGAATTTTTACGTCGAACTGAAGCCAGGAATCAAGTCCCAAGCCCCTGTATTTATATCCTAATTTGACATCTCCCGTGTGTCGCGACAGAATACATGGTCCCTGTCGCGTGTTGCCTGTGATGTCAAAGTAGAGTAGGGTAGGCTTGTCACTGGTATAGGCCTGCTGAGTTGATAGTTCGAGAATTTTCAATTTAGACAACGCATTCTAATGATAATCGTGAATTAGGGTTTACCCCCCCTTGATTTTTAGGGGCCCTGATTCTAATTCCAATTATTCTGAAAAGTTTAGGGATTATGCAGAATCACTTGAGTTTCTCAATTACGGTTTCCTATTGGACAATTTAATTTAATAAATATGACTTTTGATTAGAGTTGTTACAATTTCTTAATATCATTCTCAATAACAAACAATTAGCAACACATACCCTCCATCGTATTGAAGATTTACAATCTCACATAAAAACATAACATTGATCTATTATCATTAGAGCACATCGAGCGGGAACTCTTCCATGTATTCACCAAATGATATACACGTCCCATTCCTACATCTCTCGTTAGCAACAAAACCTAACCTTCATACTCTACTACTAAATATCATCATACATGCATATCCGTTATATGCACTTAGTCACATTCAATTGTTTTACCTTAGTCATACGTAAATAATAATAATTCATCCATACTTATGCTACTCAAAGACCCATATCATTCACTTACGTTCAAAATCATTTAAAACAATTGCTATGACGCCTTGAAAACCACTCTAAACGAGTACCAAGATCAAACAAATAAAATTAAACAAAATTTCCAGTAACAAGGTCTCTCGCGGGCCGCGAGAGACTAGAACGATATTGTCGCGGGGCGCGACAGCCTCCACCGTAAGCTACGGTGGCCTTAAATGTGGCTATGGTGAGAAGGGACTGCCCTACGGTGGATGTATGATCTTCAGCACCTACCGTAGCCTACGGTGGGCACCGTAAGCTACGGTGGTGCCCAGTTCAGCCTTCATTTTTAATGCCAAAACTTTCATAACTCAACCATTTCGCATCCAATTCATTCGAAACTTGTTTCTATTTGTCCGTAAAACATAACCTTACATTATTAACTAAAAATCTTTACCCCGGGTCCTTAATCTCTACGGATTTCATTATTGTTACATTACTTGTACGTATTTATTCGACCCGTTTAATCCCACCAATTTACCTTCGTCTCACTAAATCAATACTTATCTTAGTACTCTCATTCATTACACAACCTTACATGATTTCCCCACATTTATAAATATCAAAATTCTTTATACATACTAAGAAGCGAATCGAAATCACTTACCTTTGCCCGTAAGAAAGTTATCACAATTTCCACTTGTTTGCCATGTTGTCTTCCAAGCCTTGCTACACCTTGATGGAAACAAGTTCATTCCTTTAATCATTAGACTACACCTTGTGGTTATACATGCCATTCAAATAGATTGATAATAATCCACATACTTTTCTACTAGATTATTGACTATATAGTCAACCCGTTCGACCCATTTAAGAAAATACTTGCACAATCCATTTTCATGCATATAGACACTTTAAACACACCTTAACAATCATAATCACTCATCTAAAACAATATATAATGTTTAGGCAACGGGTATATGAACAATCATTCATGTTAAGTTCATCATACACATTCTTTTCACTGCTGCACTTTCTGTACAACAGCTGTTCTCGACCAATTTCCGCCTTTATACGATCTGAATTAGCTCAATATGTTCACATGAAAAATGTAATATGCTCTGATAGCTTTCTAACCATATATCATATGCCTTAAACCAAGCTACAGTTGATTTTATACGAATTTTTCAAAACAGGTGCGCAACAATAATTTCTTCCAATCAGCTTTGTAAATCTTTGGAATTATGAACTCAAACTCGACTTTAAATCATCAATTCATGTTTATATTTTATGCTAAGCATCATAAACATGTTAGAGACCATATGATACAATAATTCTCACAAATTTCTACATAGAACATAAACCACATTGAAACTACACATGCTAATTCTTCATGATCCTACGGATTCAAAGTTAGTCCAATTTCATAACTTTACCATCTTTACTTACTAGTGAGCTCACACGCTTCATATTTAGTACATGATCGTTTACTAGCTATGGTCAAACACTTAATCCCACTTACGGCGTGCATCACGCCCTCAAAGCTTGAAGTACAACCTTCTAATGCACGTTTCTTAACATATCATCTTATCAAACTAATTCCCCACTTGTAATCCATCTAAAACAAATTCCTTATGAAATTTCTATTATTTACAACATCGTTATCATATTCTACATATTTTTATCCATCATTAGCATACAATTTCACTTATCATTTTCACCTAAGCATTTCATCAAACACTTGGTGTGCATACCACTTTCTAAGCATAATGTACAAGTGTTTTTAGCATATTCTTCCCAATTTCATCTCATAATCCATCATATTCAAGCAAGATCTCATAATCATCAATTCTACACTAAGTTTATCTATCACATAACACCTTATACATCACAACATTACAATATAACATCTATAAGTTCATCATGATTATCATCTTCATACTCATGCAATGGGTTTCATTCTAAATCATCTAATTCACTAAAATTTAACCATGATTGAACTTCAACATGATAGCATCAACAAGTATTCATTCTAATTTTAACCAAAATTCACGGATTAAACATAACCCATTTCATACAAGATTACCAATCTAAGTTTTAAAACATACCTCATGATCCCCTTGTGTAGGTGATCATTAATTCAAGTTCAATCATAGGTTTAAGCTCCAAATTTCCCTTCAATTGAAGCTTCTTTTGAGCTAGGGTTTGAAGCCCTTTTTCTTCTTCTCCTGATTATGAAGTCGACACACACACACCTAGTGTGTGTGTGGGGCTTTAATTTTAATTAAATATACGTTTCCCCCCTTTTGGCAACCTTACCCCTTCTAGTTTCTTACTTAATCTTAATTGTCATCCAATTCATTCCTTTACTTGTCTTGATAGGCATTTAACTAGGTTTACTAACCTAGTTATTATATTTCATTCTATTAAACATGGTAACATACTAGCAAATTTAATAATTCAAAATTTTGGGGCGTTACAGGAATGAATATCTAGAAAACTCTATTGAGTTAAGAAAACTTTGAAAACTTAATCTCCACCATTCATCATCTATGGTTGAGATTGGATACATAAAGAAACTTTTCTAACCTGTCCAATAGTACACGCAACAACTTTTTGCTTTTTCACTTTTTGACTGACACACTGACATGTAACAGGTTTGTCTGTTACACTATTTTTTTTTCTATAAAACATGTAACATGTTTTTTACATGTAGTACACTTTATAAACTCGTAAAATTTAAATTCGAAAATGTTAAACTTCCTATTGAAAACAAAAAAAGTGTAACTTGTCTTGTTACATCTACATAAACGGGCGAAAAGGTGTAACATATCAATTTTCTCTCTCCTGAGATAGCTGTTACATGTCAGAAATCTGAAAAAAAGTTGTAACATGTGGCAACATGTGGTCCATTCATTGAGTTTCTTGAGTTTTTTTTTTTAAACTCAAAGAGGTTTTTCCTCTACAATTGCCATATATAGGGGAGAGTTATCTTGAGAACGCTAAATATTGCAAGAAACGTGAGAACGAATGAAAAAACTAACCAAAACCATTTTTTAATACAAACCTCATTGTAATTAAAACACAACATCAAAAAAAGAAGAATTTACAGCATCAAATAATTCATTTTCTTCTCTCAAAATCACTCTTATTTGATTTTTTACACATGTGTAAATATAACAAAAAACTTACGCATGTGTAAATTTTCTTTATTTACGAATTCACGCAAATTTAAACATGTAAATTAAATTTGTAACATTGGGTTCGAATAATAATGATAAGTGTAATTTTTTTTTGAATTTGAATTGTTTTTGACCAAGTTTTCTCACAGTTTTTTCATTCGTTCTCACGGTTCTCGCAATATTTAGTGTTCTCATTAAAACCTTCCCATATATATATATATATATATATATATATGTGTGTGTGTGTGTGTGTGTGTGCACAAAATACAACATATAAATATAAATCATATCAAATGCGGTATAAAAACAACCCTTTTTAGTACTAATGTTGGGAAAAGTGCGTTTCTTTGTTTACTTTTGATTTTTAGGATTAAAAGAGCTTAAACTATAACACCTCGTAAAATCATGTCCAATAATGTATTGGCACGTGTCCCTAATCCTAATGATGCCTAAAGTTGGCTAGGAGGGACTAGTTTCTCCAAAATCGAAAACTACGAATGTGGAGGGACTAAAAGTGTCAACATGCTGAAACTATGCCTCTGAGTGACCTTATACGGTGTCTGTATTCTCAAATGAGCCACTTGTTGGACGAGATGAGTCGTTTACATAATTGTTTGAAAGTTTGTGTGACGAAGGGTTAAAAGTGTCAACATGTTAATTCTTACCTCTGAGTGACCTTTTAACGAACCCAGAACATTTGATGCTCGGTCATATCCTGGGTATACCTAATATCTTGTATTTTATTGATAAGTATACAAAAATGTCATTCGTTGCGCAATTTGGGTTGTTTTCGCGTTCGTTAAAGCGTTCATCGCAATTAAGCGAAAAACGCGACTGTACGAACAAACGAACCGACATCCACGATATTTTTAGGCATACACCAAGTTACTTATGCCTTAACGCCGTTATGTAACCTAAAATTTGGGTTAACGGGGGTTAAAAGCGTCAAAAACCATCAAAGTAGGTGCAGGGACCTGTTCTGCCAAAACTTGAAACCTGAGTTGTGAAGGGTGGCATCACGCGACAACATAAGAGTTTCACCGTGGCGTTCGGCGATGGCCCTATTTGGACAAAATATTGTTTTCAACTGCAGCTCTTGTTTTGCAGCCATGGTTTTTCATTCTTGGGGACCAAGATGAGTGATCCCCAAGCATATGATCAGATTTTTGACACATGTATTGATCCTCTATGATCCTTGCCATCTTCTTAACATTTGTCATGATCTTGTGCCCTCCAAGTTGCTATAAATAGTAAGGTCCTTCAACCAAATCACTTGCACCATTTCATATTTCTTTCTATACTTCTCTTGTAGAGGATCCTGAGCAATTGGGAGTTTCCCTTTGAGTTTTGTTTAGTCTCTAGGACCACTTGTAAGTGTTCCTTTCGTGGCTTATTCATTTTGTAGGCTTTTAAAGCCGAAAGTCGAGCATTTTCGATAAATGCTTTGACTTTCGGTTTAGACCTTAATGGTCTAGCCATTGTTCGCAACGAACATGGCTACGTGATCGTAATTAGGTAGGTGTTAATCCCTCAAAAGGGCACCTTCTAAGAATCACGTTTGCTTGGTCAATTGACGAGTTAACATATTAATATTTTAAAAATTCAACGGGGCAGATTTTGAAATAATTACGATATGAGTTTAAAGGTGTTCTAAAATACATTTTAACACTTAAACAACTTGGTAATAATTATTAAAACATGTGTAAACATGTTCGGCTCGTCAATTCCAGTTTTAGGGTCGGTTCGCAACCGAAAGTCGCGAAATTTGACTTCTGCATTGACTTTCGATTATGAACCGAATTAGATTAGTATACTACTGTTTTAAGGTTCCGTTATGATCATAATATGATGTAGCATAACCCTTTGAGGTTATATTACACAATCATAATAGTAATCTGAGTTTTATGCAAGTTTCCGTAATTGTGCCATACTTTGATCATATGTCCTTTTTAGTAAAAATAAGGTTTTAGACACCAATGAACTTGCAAATGATTTAGGTAGTGATATGTTAACATGTTTAACATATTTTGATGTTATAAATCTGAACATAAACTGAGTTTGCGTATAATGTCGTAAATTATGCTCTAAAGTGACCAAAATGCCCTTTAGGCGTATAGATCGGTTTTAAGCATAATTCCTTATACTAAACTCATTACCTACTGATGTAATATCATAAATAGGATATTTCGGTATATCAAATTAGTTTATAAACTGAGTTTATGCACAAGTTCTTGTATTACGTTCTAAAATGATGATAATGCCCTTATGGCACATAAAATGTTTTTTAATCATGGTTTTCGTACAAAACCTTTAACCTACTGATATGTTACACTAAATAGCATATCTTGACCATATAAACCTGGTCATAACATCAGTTTTCATAAAACGTCGCAATTATCGCCATTTAACGACTTTAACGCCTTTTCGACGCGTAGTATTGTTTTAAACCATATTTACCAACCAAGACTTGTTACCTACTGATTTTATAACTTATTTAAAATGTTTTTACAGTAGGTACATGTTATAAACTCAGATTCCCAAATTAGCTTTTAAACTATGTGTGAAATGACCAAAATGCCCCTAAGGTGCATAGTTTGGTCTTAAACTATAAAACACACATGTGTTTGATATCCTACTGATATTATATCGTAAATAAAGTGTTTTCACAGAATTTTTATAATTGTAACATCAGATTATACGCAAACTCCTTTTATACATCGCTAAATGACCAAAACGCCCTTATGAGGCATTGTTTGATTTTAACCCCTTAACGGGCATACAAGTTGATATCCTCCTGATATTATAACTTGTTTAAAGTATATTGGCATATGGATCTTGTTCATGACTCATCCGGTACCCGTTATCGCTTATACGCGTACGGTTAGACTTACGTAACTAATTTGTATAAGTTTACCGAAACGTGTTTAACCTTATCATTTTTATCTGAAATTCCAGAATGTTAATAGTTTACCCATATTATACAAGTCCTAGCACTTGTTGGGTTTAAACTAAATTCTATTCCAGTTATCGCTTAATCTAGCGTATTGTATCGTTTTTGTTACTTTAATCTAGCTGGTATAAGTCTATGACTTAAATAAGACCCGTTAGCATTCTAATTGGTTATTTATACAATCATTCCAGACTAGAGCCTTCCGGTAAATTGTTACCTACGCTTACTTAATTGAATACGGCTGAGTTATTATAATTCTTGCATTATAAGACGAGAGTTAGCATTGGTAAATACTCTTATCCTATTTTCCCTATACGGGCTTGGGATAAGGTAAATTATTACCGCATGGTCGGGTATGGGATTCGAAGACCAATGTGTCGGGAAATTCAAATAACCCGTTTTGATTCGTATTGCTTGACTTAAACATTGGGGGTTAATACGACCATGTCTTGGATATCCTCGGCTCATTTAATTTACTAATGGCCACGACCTAAGCGCGGGGTGTAGGCATACACCTGACAGATGCTAATGCTTATTAAAATGTTTTTATAACCCAATACGGGTTTTCCCAATATGGGTATTCCCAATAAGGGAATAAGTGGTGTGTCGGTTAATCATGAACCGACATAGTTTTCGGGCCCCGTATGTATTATCAAGTTATGTAAAACTGATAACAAGAGATATAGTTTATCCCAAGTTATAAAAGTTCTTTTGTGCCTTGTGCACCTAAATTAATTTTTGAACATGTTTTCATAATGTGTCGGTTGATTGTATTTACCAGTGAAAACTAACGTATTTTCAAAAGAGTAAGTTACAAGTGCAAATACGTAAATAGGCTGGAAGCTTCTCGGTAATGCTAGATGAGGAATTTGCAACTCCTTTGCATAAATCCTATTAGTCTGTTGAACTCCTTTTTGTATATAATGATCCGCCTGTGGATTATTATTACAAGCTCGTCTATACTTATTACCAGTGGCGGAACTAGAAAAAAAACTCAGGGGTATCCCAATTTTTTTTTTATCATATATTCATACAATATAATTTTCATTACATTACATTCATACAATCAAATACACAATAACAACTAAAATTAGTAACTAAACTCTAACCAAAAATCCAATTTCGTTCTTTTTGTGCTAGAATACCTTTGCTCAAAGGCACTGACGGAATTATTAATATATTTAAACTAGAGAGTCACGAGATCATTTAGTATTCACTAGTGTAGTTAATTACCTGTCTAAATAGAGGACCATATCCACAGCGTGGTTGGGTCTCTAGGCCAATTGATGATGAATTGTACCCGGTTTGTCTGCAATCGGGTCTGGCTCTAAATCTCTTCATCTAGTAATCAATATATCACACAGACACAATAATTGTATCTTTGAGTTGCCTTGAAATCTGAAAACAATTATAGCTTGTTTCATTTTATGTAATAGTAAAAGTATCTTAGTTTAGTTTTTTGGTTTCTAAAGTATATTTCTAAGGGGAAATTTTTTTGTTATTTTAAAATAATATAAACTTATGATCAGAAATAATTAAATAAACTAATAATAAATCCTATACGAAAAAGGTATTCATAAAATAAAGAAGAGTTAATTGCTAAATTCGTCCCTGAGGTTTTACACAAATTGCTAGATCAGTCCAAAATCAAGATTTGCTGCTAAAACAGTCCAAAATCAAGATTTGTTTTGCTAATACAGTCCAAAAAACAGACGCCGTTAAATATAGCAGTTGGACTGTTTTAGGCACGACGGTAAAATTACCGGTAAATACATTTTTTCTTAAATATCGTGGTTCAGTGTGAAAAGAAAAAGCTAAGAAACCAAACTAAATTTCTTATGATGTTGCCAATGACCTCTAGCTCAAGTGGTAGGAGGACTTGAGTTATTCTTTGAAGACTCAGGTTTAATTCTCATTTGGTGCAAAAAATGAGTGAGACACTGGTGAGCAGTGATAGGAGACCTAGGGAAACCTGGGTTCGATCATTGAGCCAAACGGGTTTTACCGGTAATTTTACCGTCATGCCTACGGGCGGGTGGGTTACTGGGTTTTCCCCGGAATTGGTGGTGGACGACTCGGGTTACCCTCGGAGTAGAGGTCATTGGCAACATCGTAAGAAATTTAATTTGGTTTCTTAGCTTTTTCTTTTCACACTAAACCACAATATTTAAGAAAAAATGTATTTACCGGTAATTTTACCGTCGTGCCTACGGGCGAGTGGGTTACCGGGTTTTCCCCGGAATTGATGGTGGACGACTCGGGTTCGATCCTTGAGCCAAACGGGTTTTCCCCGGTAATCTTATGATGTTGAAAAAATGAATAGTTTTTTTTTTTTTTTGTTAAAATTCCATTATGGTGTATTAATATCATATTAATTACCAAAAAAATCTTAATAAATTCGAAATGCATTATATTATATGTATCATAATTAAAGTTTAAGATGACATCACTTATTATATTTGAAGAAATTACTATAACTTTTTTTTTATTGAAATTCATTAATGGTGTATTAATGTCACAATAAATATCAAAAACAGTTTAAAAAATCACTTTTTTTTTAAAGAAAATTGCTAAATTCGTCCATGAGGTTTTACACAAATTGCTAGATCAGTCTAAAATCAAGATTTGCTGCTAAAACAGTCCAAATCAAGATTTGTTGCTAAAACAGTCCAACTGCTATATTTAACGGCGTTTGTTTTTTGGACTGTATTAGCAAAACAAATCTTGATTTTGGACTGTTTTAGCAGCAAATCTTGATTTTGGACTGAACTAGCAATTTGTGTAAGAATTTAGCAATTTTCTCAATAAAGAATGTATAGTAACTTAATCATGTGACTTGTAAAGTTACTTAAAAAATAAAAACTAGAATGCATATATACTTTTTAAAATTTAAACGAATAATAATAAATATAGAGAAAAACTTTACAAAACATTTCTAGTCATTTATATTTTTGAGGAAGATAAAAAGACTATAATATTGGAGGGTGTGACCAGTCTTGTCATGTAAAAGTAAAAAGTATTAAGAGTTAACTACATAGTTAGTCCCTGTGGTTTGCACAAAATAACAACATTAGGTACTAATAGTTTAAAATCACATTCTAGGGTATTAACTTTTCATTTTGTAACGTTTGAGGGTATTAACTTTTCATTTTGTAACGTTTGAGGGTATTAATTTTTCATTTTGTAACGTCTGAGGGTACTAATAAAATGTGATTTTAAGCCTTTAAACAGTGCTAATACCCTCAAACGTTACAAAATGAAAAGTTAATACCCTAGAATGTGATTCTAAACTATTAGTACCTAAGGTTGTTATTTTTTGCAAACCACAGGGACTAACTATGTAATTAACTCAAGTATTAAATAGGTAGAAAGAGAAAAATCTACAATTATATCCATCTTCTCTCTTGTTCCTCTCCCATCTTCTTCCCTCTTTTTTACCCAAACTTTTGCAGAGCCCATCCTCACCGCCGGAAAAACTCAGTTGCTAATAACTACTCACTTTAAACACCGTTAGTTCCGTCAATGCTCAGAGACATCCTTATATTTATCTGACACATAGAACATAGAAAAAGACAAAAATATTACACTTCGCCCAGAAAGTTGAGGGGTATCCCAGGCAACCCCTGGGATACTTATAGTTCCGCCCCTGCTTATTACTTTGGTTATTTTCGGACATTTAAGTTTGTAATAATATTTTATATTCAAAGATTTCCGCTATGCTATTTTGTGTATGTTTGACTATGACGATACCAATCTTAAGTCATGATACTCCCCATCGGCATGTGCTGTAAATATCGGGGTGTGACATAAACAAACAAAAGGAACAAATTAACGGCGAAAACCAACAGAAATACGAAGAAAAGAAGTTGGCACACTATACCGACCCTCTAAGCTTTACCCCAAAGACAAAATAACAAGACCAGAAGCCAAGCATGGGGCCGTGCTAGCCGGGCATCGGCCGTGCCCTCATTTAAGATTCCCAGAGAATAAAGACAAACAGTAAATGACAAGGGACACGGGGCCGTGTCTCCTAAGCACGAGCAGTGGTCAACTCTCAGATTCACAAATCTGGGTTCGTACAAAAAGTACAGAAGACATGGGGCCGTGCCGTTGACACACGGGGCCGTGTGTGTAGAAAAACTGACACCAGCATTAAATGAAGACAGAAAAGGGAAGGACCCGGGGCCGTGACTGGTGGGCACGAGGCTGTGTGAAGCTACTGTTTTCAGCTATAAAAGGATGTGCTTGGCTCATTTGTAAACCATCCCTTGGCAAACCACTTCTCTCACACTTGCCACCACTCCACCACCATAATACCACCATCATCCATCCTTAGAGTGTGTGTGTAGTCTCGGGATCCAAGATCGATAGTAAGAGTTTTGTCAAACAAAGGTCATGCTTGGCTAATCTCTTACATCACTTGGTGAAGACAAAATCATTTATGTATTACTTTTGATTTCCTAGCTTTGGTAACTTTTTATTTGGGTATGTATTAATGACTTTAATAACTAGTTTTTTATATTAAAGGTGAACTTTACTTAATCATTTATTCATATTTTGTTGATTCGCTCATTCATGTCTTTACGGTATACATAAAGCGCGTTAACTGCTCGGAAGGGGGGTTAGAAGGGGGGTTAGGTAAAGTTCTTACCTCGTTCAGTGTATAGATCATGCGAGGACCTGATTCAAGCTTATTACGACTTCCCTTGAGGCAGATAGCATCAAATTAGGGGAAGTAAGAACGACTTGTAACCCCTTATAAATTAACTACTATTAAAACTTTAAACCGGCCTTGCGGGACTGTATCCCTGCTGACTCAGACCAATATGGCCGAGGGATAGCGTTGGCTCCAAAAGAGGGACATGCCATTTTTGCATTAATAACTTATTTAATTATCTTTCAATAATCCGGCATTGCGGGACTGTATCCTTGCTGACTCAGACCAATATGGCTGAGGGTAGCATTGCCTCCAAAAGAGGTACATGCCACAATAACTAAGTTAACCTCTTAAAAAAACCCAAAGCGAGGAAATCATCAAATGATACATAAATGACAAGTCGGATTCAAGTGATTCTGTCTTGTCTATCTGTTTTATTTATTTTATTTCTTTATTTTCATTTATTTAAAAACAAAAACAAATTTTTTCTCCATATTTGGTTAGATTAGACGTCGACGGATATTCCGGTATTAAAAGCTCTTATGTCATTGGACGACCTCGGTATCTTACCATCACTATACTACACCAATGATAGGTGCACTTGCCCTAGCGTGTTGTAGAGAGTGATAGCTTTATATCGTGTTTTATAAATTTAAAACTTGATAAAAAGAGTAAAGAGGTATAAAAATACATTAAAAATCCGTACACTCCGACACACATCAATATATACACACATATATATATATATGTGTGTGTGTGTGTGTGTGTTTGTGTGTATTATTTTAAACCCTTTTTCAAGTAGTTTTAATAAAATTGTGGGTATTTAAGTTATTTACACAATAGTGCTTGGAAATGTGAAATGACAAAAAATGCCCTGATGTGCAAGCCACATGATCAGACTTAACAAAACATTTAACTGGGTTAAGACTAAAGGACAAAACGTGTAACAGTTGAAAACATTAAGTAAAAAACTCATCAATTTTAAAGGCAAATGACATCGCCTCAAATTTGATATAAAGATAAAAAACAAATTTGAGGCAATGTCATTTGCTCCTACTATCTTGTTTGACCAACAATTTTAAAGGCAAATTACTTGGTTGTTCATGTTATTAATTATTAATCATGTTTACTGCTACCACCTTTATTGACCATCGTTTGTTCCAGATTTCTTGTTTTATTTTCTTGCTACATGCTCTAGTGACGTGATTTATGTCCTAGAATCCGCGATTGCTCCCAGAACCATTGCAACCATATGTTTGAGACCCGATGCCTTTGTTATTAGGACAAAAATGTTTCTTGTCCAAGAACCCTAGCCATTACAACTTTCCTACTAAGTGCCGAAGTACTATTATTTTCAGAGTACTTGTTCACTGCTAGAGTACTGTTTGTCTGTGTTCCTTGTCTATAAATTGTTGTTTACTGCTCTGATCAGGGCTTAATTTCTCCTGTTTCTAATTACTATTCATGGCCAAGTTTACTGTCCGAGTACAATCCTAGGTTCTTGATCATGTTCAAATTCTAAGTTCTTGGCTCCAAAAACAATTCAAGATGCAACATGATCAAGTTGGTCTATGTACCAACTTGAAGAGGGGTGTTAAATATAGTAATGTATTTATTATTAGGTGTCATTAGTTTAGAGCCCGTAGACACAAGTTAAGTTTTATTTAGGGTTTCTAGTTTCTTTCTGATTTATTGAGGGTTCTCGTCCGTTGTAAGTTATAAATTAATATATATTAATTCCAATATCTTTTACAAACCTTAACCGAGTAAAGTGTCATGTACATGCCAACCACTACCAGATCGCAACTACAAAATCCCAGAACCGGTGAAGTTTGTTTCGTGGTTGTGGGACCAGGGGCGGACCTATAGCTTATTAAGGGGTGGCGTCAGCTACCCCTTGGTCGGAAAAAATTTGGAAAAATTAGTGTAAATTTTGGATAAATTTGACGTTTTTTCGATTTCGTTACGGCTTATTTATAAAACGTTACCCCTTGGTCGGAATACTAGATCCGCCACTGTACGTGTGGGACTGTAGCATTGCTTTTTTTTTTCCGTTATTTTTGGATGTCTAAATATATACAACAATCTTTATTGTACTTTTGGTATTAGAAACGATTTTGTACGTCTCATTCATATAGAAAGTTATACGTGATATTATGTATGAGATATATAATAAGTTTTTGTAAATGTTGTCTAAAAGAAATAAAAGGCATATGGGATATAATTATACCTGGCCAAGACCCTTTAAAACCTCTAAAGATAGTTTGTAAAGTGAAATTGATGTTGATATTCTGTTCATCATGGTTGTGTTATTTGATATGTTAGTTTCACATGTTATTAAAGGCTTTCTAAGTTGGTCGTGGTTTCCTATCATTTATGAACTTGGGTATTCCTTGATCATAACAAGGTCGAGTCTCGTTATAAGGTTCCGAATGGGTTTATAAGGTCTTTTACATAATCTAGTTCTTATTGGACTCGATACATAGCCAAACACTTTTTATTAAGAGTAACTATATAGTTATCAATCTATATTAAATTATTTGAAAGTAAAATATACATTTAATATTTATGTGTAATGCATGTTTTCCATGTGGTTGCGACAAAGACACTGATATTAAAGGTCAAAGTAACCATATAAACTTTCCCAAATAGGGATATACTTCAATTTTTTTTTCTTTGCAACTATACAAATGTTCCTTATTTGATACTATTCTTGGTGTGATCATATTTGTCAATAACATAAATCTTTTAAGTGGAAAATGCTATGTTTAGCATAATTCAAGTTTGGGATATATCAAAAGTGTTGAAAGGCATTGACGTTGAAGTTTGGTGATCTTTATCATATATAAAGACGAGTAAATGGTGATCTCTATCGCTTTAAAGAGAAGTTAGTGAAACACATCTTTTGGTTAAAATCAATGAATAAACGTTTAATTAACTGGTTTACCATTGTACATCCTTATTTATGTGAGAATATCTGATGTAGCATGTGTTACGATAACGAAGAACAAAACACGTTGATTCTGCGAGTACCCGTGTTGATCTTCCCCAAACCCCCAAAATTCAACCCAAAGGGCAGAGAATTTGAAGTGAAAATGAGTAAATTCAAAATTGATTTCTGACCATCCAACTTACAAGAGAAACATATAAATAATGACAGAAATTCGAAATGGGCCACAAAAAGTCCATGGGTCAAACACAAGCCCAAAAACAAAATACCCAAAATACCGAAAAAAAACATAAAAAGATAAATAACTGATGAAAATATGCGTTTTCTGGCCCGGGAGATGACCCATAGGCGGTTTGCAGCAAGATGGAGCTCTTTCTCACGATCATTTCGCCTGGTTGCACGCCCAAAACGACCCCCTGTAACCCAAGTTAGAGCCATTTTAGTGAAGCCTCTTTTATCACACGATCTTGGACCTCTAAATACGATATGGCCCGCTCTTCCACACTTGGACCCGCATCAATATCTCTCTTACCTCAAATCCATTTCTGTTGTGTAATTTGTAAACTTTCCACAAGAAACATTTCACTAAAACTCAGTGTTCACAGCCGGACCGGATTGGCTGTGTTACGTTGAGTTAGTGAAAAAATCAGAGAGTTTCAACGGTTAGCGGGTGGGCCGGATTGGCCAATGACCATGAGCGGATTGAATTGCTATGGATTTAACTTAAAAAAGAATGGATTTATCGCCAACGTTGCTGCTGGATGCTGATCAAATGAATTTAGCAATAACATATAAGTGGTTTTGTTGTTGGAATTGTTGCTTGAACGGATTTAACAAAGATAGTAAGTGTGTTGATGGAACGGATTTAATAAAGAAAAAAGAAACATAGTAGAAAGAGAAGTGTAAACAAGATGAGAGAGAAGTGTAAAAAAGCTGACGTGGTGGTCCAACTTGAAATGTTTATTATATACTAGGGTTTAAGATGTTTCATAAAGGCTCATTTATTTTTTAAAGAGTTAATTGCCCGGATAGTCCTTGTGGTTTCACGTTTTTTCACGTTTAGTCCCCACTTTTTGGAAATAGCAGATATGCTCCCTATGGTTTGTTATTTTTTTACTCGGATAGTCCCCCGAGTAAATGTAAGTTAGTTTGGTCAGTTAAGTTGGTCTGAAATTACTAAATTGTCCTTACTAAACATAAAAATCTGATTTAATATTTAAAAAATAATTTAGGTAGGACCCATTTTTATTTATAAAATAAAACATCTCTTTCTTATCTACCTCACCATCTTCCTCCTCACATCCTCTGCAACTTCAACCACCACCACCTGCACCCCCATCAACTCCAAATGCACGTACATCAAAACTCACTCAAATTGCCATATGCCGAAAACCACCACCATCACCATATACCTGCAATCCACCGGAGAGCGATGATCTGAATCTGAATCTTAAATACTGTCGTTGATCGGAAAGTGAGCGAGTACAAGACGAATCTAGTATCGGAAGCCTTAAGTGACACCGGTGATGACTGATTAGATTTGCAGCGGTTTTGTGAGATCCAAACCATCGACCGTCAGTTTCTGTTTTCCGGTGTCTTCATCGACCTTTCAGTTCGATGATATTGGCCTCCGATTTAATCTTCGCATTTATAAGAATGAACATCGTCTTTGATAACAACTTTTGTTCCGGGACCAGGAATAAACCCTAAACGGAAAACTGTATGCAGAGGATAAGTCGATGGGTTTTTGCGTTTTGCAGAACATTAACACAAACATTTATAAACGGAAAACTGTAAGTCGATGGGTCGGATAGATCCGATTGACAGATTCCTGTTAATTGTTCAAAATTCGAAAAATTTGATGGTGGTGGTTTTCGGCAGATGGCCGGAGGGGAGGGGTGACGATGATGAAGTAGGTGGTGCTATGGTGAGTCGGTTGTTGTAGTGTTGGTTTGGAGGTGGATATGGTGGTGGTGGTGGTTTGGGGGGTGGTAAATGGATGGTGGCAGTAATTTTTTTGTGGTGGTGGTAAATGGGTGAAGAAGATGGGTTGGGGTGGGGTGGGGTGAGGAGTAGGATAGGGGTTAAATATTATATTTAAATTAAAAGGGTGGGGCCTCTTAATATGTATTTGTTTTTATTTAATGTTTAGTTATAGTTTCATTAAGGTAAGGGTATTTTTGTCATTTTACACACACTTAACTAAATAATTTAACGGCCATCTAGTGTAGGGACTATTCGAGTAACAATTTGTTAAACCACAGGGAGCAAACACGCTATTTTGAAAAGGTGGGGACTAAACGTGAAAAAATGACAAACCACAGGGACTATCCGAGCAATTAACTCTTTTTTAAATTATTTTCAGAAGTGTTTTACAACTTCAGTCCCGCTCTTTAGTTCTTGTTAGCTTTAATAACTTGTGTTAATTCAATTTTAACACTAAATTTTCGTTTAATTGATATTGTGAAATGATACAAAAACAAAAGCAAAAACGAAAACGAAAACAAATTAATCTTTATATTTTATTAAAATTATAAACTTACATTAAAACATAATTTATATTTATATCTTGCTTTAACTTCCAAGTGTATTATATAACTTTTTTTCATTAATTTTGTAATTCGGTTCTTAAGCCCAATCCGACTAGTCCAACATGTCCGACTAGTGGCATGTGGAGACTAGTTTAACATTCGATCCGGTTACGAAAACATTACTAACAATCATATAAGTTACGAAAAAAGTTGCAACATTATGAACTCAAAAAGCTTTCTTGAAAAGGAATAATCAACCATATTTAATCATCCCCATTTTCATTTTCATTTCCAAAGCCATCTTGTAACCTTAAAGAAACACCCATAAATATATACAACATCAAATTACGAACCAAGTAACATGATGAAAAAAATGCAAACTACTAACATGATAACTTGATTAATTTTCCAAGAAACATGCATCAATAGCCAAAATACTCACACATTTGGTTGGATATCCAAAAAAAGCACTAAACATATTGAAAACAAAATATATATTGATTTTTTTCACGTAGTAAGCTTTTAATTTTCTACGTCTACATGCACATACTATTATCCACAACACTAAATCTACCAACTAGATCTTGTGCTGATCATCAAACAAAAAATTATCGATTACAAAGTTCAGTGGTATTGTGAGGTATATGAATCCACCCAAAAAATTTAGTGGAGTCATAGTGTCATTGGGGTAGCTCATACATGAAAGGAATACTTACTTGTTATTTAGAAATAAATACAGGAATACTTACTTGTTACTTAGAAATGAATACATCTATAAGGTAGTTAATTAGATTCAATATCTAAACCTCAAGACTACTCCCTAGGAAGAGTTCACATTCATTAAAACAACCATTATTTTGGTGGTCCTTGATAATACTCAGGTTTGATATCACTTCTTTCTTTAGATATTCATAACCCATCTAAGCTTTTACATCTTGTATAACCTTGTTCGAAAAAAGGCATAATAGATTTTAATAATCCCAACTATTGTTCGTTGGCCGGCAACGGTCCCAACTTCAAAAATCCCTGACTGGCAGTCCCATCTTTTCACATATTGGCCTTCAATGGACCCTAACGCCGGTAGTCTCCGGTCGCCGGAAAAACGTTTTTGGCCGTAAAAGGTTTCTAAAGGTTCGATCTATAATTACAAACAGGTTTCGGAGAAAAACTTAGAGTTTTCCAGCAAAAAATAAGTTTTCCGGCGAAAAATTAGTTTTTCCGGCGACCTTAATAATTGGGGCTTTTACTAGAAAAAGGTTCCTAAAGGTCCGTAATAATGTTACAAAGAGGTTTGGACTAAAAGATTGAGTTTTCCGGTCAAAAAGAAGTTTTCCGGCCAAAAACATTTTTCCGGCAACCGGAGACTAACGGTGTTAGGGTTCTGTTAGTCAGGGTAGGGATGGGATTGGTACAGTACCCGTACCTATACCCGTACCAGTACCGAAAATACCGGTACCGAATTTGAACAAAACTAGGTACCAAATACCGTACCAAATATATAGGTACGGTACGGGTATTTTCGGTACAGTACCCACTTGGTACCATTTTGTTTTTATTTACTTTTTGAGCACTTGTACGAGTACTAAATAAGTAAAATTGACCTGAGTTCCAATATAGTACGAGTACCAAATAGGTAAAATTGGTACGAGTACCAATACGATACGGGCACCATATAGGTAAAATCAATACGAGTACACTATAAATAGCATAATATGAAATAAAACATAATACAAAAAAACTTTTAAAGGTATACATAGAATTCGGTACCAGTACCCGTTTTTACCCGTACCCGTACCAATACCGAATACCAAAATCAATAAAACTGGGTACCAATACATGTACCAAATACCTAAAATCGGTACGGGTACAGGTACGGGTACGGTACGGGTACGAGTACGGGTATTTGGGAAAAAAAGCCCATCCCTAAGTCAGGGTTCATTGGAGACCAATATGTTAATAGATGGGACTTCCAGTGAAAATTTTTGAAGTTGGGACCGTTGCCGGCCAAAGGACAATCGTTGGAATTATTAAAATCCGTTATTCCAAAAAAATGATTTTTACTTGCATAAATAGACCTCAAATTAAGGTGAGGCTTAATTCCGCAAAAGAATAATTGAGAATTGTACGTTGGTTTTCATTCTAGCATGCTTACATAGTTGAGATTCACTGAATAAACATTATATAGTCATTTAGGTTCAATTTATGCTCCTCGGCAAGTTCAGGAAAAAAAATCAAGAATTTGCACTTGCTTTATATTTTAGCATTCAACAAATGGACTTTTGAAGCTGAGAAAAAAATAAAGAATCTACCGGTCCTCTTTAAAACATACATCCGACTATTGTGTTTAGCCATAACTGTTGAAGTATGAGAAGAATGGATAAAAATATATTTAAAGTATATTAAATGAAAATCGCTCGCACCATTTCTCTTTTATTTAAGACAGTTAAACTAATCTAAATTTGAAGAACCATGCATTCATGCCATTAATATGATCAATATCCAAAACGATTCCTTCCTTGACGATTAGAGCAAGTAGGTGTGTTTCGGTTGGCTTTTAAACAAAACACGTAACAAACGTAAATACTAAAAAATATACAAAATTTCCATCAATTTTAACCTTTATACAAAGAAAACCTTTCTACAAATAAGACTGAGTTGCAAATCATACATCTATTCTGTAAAATACCGTCTAAAATACGTTTTAATCGTACATGACTACATACTCATAAGACAAGTAAGAAAAACTAAACTTTGGTAACACGTTTCTTTTTAACATACCAACTTCACTTTTTTGCAGGTTTTTAATGAAAAGAAATGTCAGCCTTCCTTGATCAACAATCTAATTAAGAGAACTATCAACATAAACTATAATATATCTTTTCAAAATAAGAACATACTAGCAGGGTGAAACATAAAAAAATTACCACAAACAAATGACAAACATACAAACAAAAAGATTAAGAATTATCCTTTTTGATTGAGGAAGTTGACCTTTTAATCAAGTTAATATTGTACCAAGAACTAAATTGAGCAAATTCCTTGATGATTATATCCAAAACTAGTTTTGAGTGAAGAACAAAAAAGTTACTTTTTTATTTAGAATAAAGACTAGCTTTTGTGCTAAATGACGTAATTGTAAGAATATATAGCAAAGATATATGTTATAAAATAGCTTGCATAATGTCCCATTTTTGGTTTGTGAAACCATGATTACTTAAGTGAATTAGATAAAATCTCAATCATTTGTAGTTAGTTTAAGGTTTTTAGCCACACAAAACCAAAGACCGAACCACTTTACAATACTAATCATGTTCCTATTGGCTCATTCAAGGTGGGTCGGTCTTCGATCTTAAGTAGTTCCCTATTGCTCCAATCAAAGTTCCCTAGTTCTCATTACTAAAATAAAGAACATACTAGTGCCCTTTAGAACATATATCTGACTATTGTGTCTGACCATAACCTGTTGAAGGATGAGAAGCAAAGCACAATTACTTGAATAAAAAAGAAAGAAAGAATGTCTACAACAATTTTAATATTTCTAAACTTAAAGTATATTAAATGAGAATAACTCGTTCTATTTTGCTTTTATTTAAGATAGTTAAACTGGTCTAAACTTGAAACAACATGCATTCATACCATTCATATGATTCATATCCAATGATTCCTTCTTTGATGATTAGAGCAAGTAAGCGTGTTTATGTAGGTTTAAAAACCAAAACATATAACAAACGTAAATACTAAAAATACAAAATACCTATCCATTTTAGCCTTTCTACAAAGAAGACTGAGTTGCAAATCATACATCTTTTTTTGTAAAATACCGTCTAAATATATGTTTTAGTTCTACATACTTTCAAGGTAAGTAAGAAAAACTAACCTTTAACAACACGATTCTTTTTAACTTCGAAGTGTAATATATAATTTTTTCTCATTAATTTTGTAATTCGGTTCTTAAGCCCAATCCAACTGGTCCAACATGTCCGACTAGTGGCATGTGGAGACTAGTTTGACGTTCGGTCCAGTTATGAAAAAATTACTAACAATCATATAAGTTAAGAAAAAAGTTGCAACATTAAGAACTCAAAAAGCATTCCTGAAAAGGAATAAGCAACCATATTTAATCATCCCCATTTTCATTTCCAACACCATCTGGTAACCTTAAAGAAACACCCATAAATATATACAACATCAATTTATGAACCAAGTAACATGATGAAAAGATGCAACTACTAATATGATAACTTGATTAATTTTCCAAGAAACATGCAACAATAGACAAAATACTCACACATAAAATTTTAGACCATAATTCAAGTAGTTCCTATTGGTTGGATATTCAAAAGAAGCACAAAACATATTGAAAACAAAATATATATTGATTTTTTTTCACATAGTAAGCTTTTAATTTTGTACGTCTACATGCATATACTATTACCCACAACACCAGATCTACCAATTAGATCTTGTACTGATCATCAAACAAAAAGTTATGGATTGCAAGTTTAGTGGTGTTGTGAGGTATATGAATCCACCCAAAAAATTTAGTGGAGTCATAGTGTCATTGGGTAGCTCATACATGAAAGGAATACTTACTTGTTACTTAGAAATGAATACATAATTACTTACTTGTTACTTATAAATGAAAACATCTATGGGGTAGTTAATTAGATTCAATATCTAAACCTCAAGACCACTCCCTAGGAAGAGTTCACATTCATTAAAACAACCATTATTTTGGTGGTCCTTTGATAATACTCTGGTTTGATATCACTTCTTTATTTAGATATTCATAACCCATCTAAGCTTTTACATCTTGTATAACCTTGTTCGAAAAAAAAGGCATAATGGATTTTAATAATCCCAACTATTGTTCGTTGGCCGGCAACGGTCCCAACTTCAAAAATCCCTGGCTGGCAGTCCCATCTTTTCACATATTGGCCTTCAATGACCCTAACGTCGTTAGTCTCCGGTCGTCGGAAAAACGTTTTTGGCCGGAAAAAGGTTTATAAAGGTTCGATCTATGGTTACAAACATGTTTGGGACTACAACTTCGAGTTTTCCAACCAAAAAGTTGAGTTTTCCGGCGAAAAATTAGTTTTTCCGGCGACCTTAATAATTGGTGCTTTTACTAGAAAAAGTTTCCTAAAGATCCGTAATAATGTTACAAAGAGGTTTGGGACTAAAAGGTTGAGTTTTCTGGTCCAAAAAGGAGTTTTCCAGCAAAAAACATTTTTCCGGCAACCGGAGACTAATTAAGGTTCTGTTAGTCAGGGTTCATTGGAGGCCAATATATTAATAGATGGGAGAATTTTTGAAGTTGGGACCGTTGCCGGCCAAAGAACAATAGTTGGGATTATTAAAATCTGTTATTCCAAAAAAAAAATGATTTTACTTGTTTAAATAGACCTCAAATTAAGGTGAGACTTAATTCCGCAAAAGAATAATTGAGAATTTGTACCTTGGTTTTCTTTTTAGCATGCTTACATAGTTGAGATTCACTGAATCAACATTATATAGTCATTTAGGTTGCAATTTATGCTCCTCGGCAAGTTCAGGAAAAACAATCAAGAATTTGCACTTGCTTTATATTTTAGCATTCAACAAATGGACTTTTGAAGTTGAAACAAAAATAAAGAACCTCCCGGTCCTCTTTAAAACATACATCTGACTATTGTGTTTAGCCATAACTGTTGAAGTATGAGAAGCATGGATAAAAATATGTTTAAAGTATATTAAATGAAAAGCGCTCGCTCCATTTCTCTTTTATTTGAGACAGTTAAACTAATCTAAATTTGAAGAACCATGCATTCATGCCATTCATATGATCCATATCCAAAACGATTCCTTCCTTGACGATTAGAGTAAGTAGGTGTGTTTCGGTTGGCTTTTAAAACAAAACACGTAACAAACGTAAATACTAAAATATATACAAAATTTCCATCAGTTTTAACCTTTATACAAAGAAAGCCTTTCTACAAATTAGACTGAGTTGCAAATCATACATCTTTTCTGTAAAATGCTGGTTAAAATACGTTTTAATGGTACATAACTACATACTCATAAGACAAGTAAGAAAAACTAAACTTTGGTAACACGTTTCTTTTTAACATACCAACTTCACTTTTTTGCAGGTTTTTAATTAAAAGAAATGTCAGCCTTCCTTGATCAACAATCTAATTAAGAGAACTATCAACATAAACTATAATATATCTTTTCAAAATAAGAACATACTAATCAGGGTGATACATAAAAAAATTACCTCAAACAAATGACAAACATAAAAAAAAAAAATAAGAATTATCATTTTTGATTGAGCAAGTTGACCTTTTAATCAAGTTAACAGTTTACCAAGAACTAAATTGAGCAAATTCCTTGATGATTATATCCAAAACTAGTTTTGAGTGAAGAACAAAAAAGTTACTTTTTTATTTAGAATAAAGACTAGCTTTTGTGCTAAATCACGTAATTGTAAGAATATAGCAAATATATATGTTATAAAATAGCTTGCATAATGTCCCATTTTCGGTTTGTGAAACCATGATTACTTAAGTGAATTAGATAAACATCTCAATCATTTGTAGTTAGTTTAAGATTTTAGCAATACAAAACCAAAGACCGGACGACTTTCCAATACTAATCATGTTCCTATTGGCTCATTCAAGGCGGGTCGGTCCTCGATCTTAAGTAGTTCCCTATTGCTCCAATCAAAGTTCCCTGGTTGTCATTACTAAAATAGAGAACATACTAGTGCCCTTTAGAACATACATCTGTTGTGTTTGACCATTACCTGTTGAAGGATGTGAAGCAAAGCACAATTACTTGAATACAAAAGAAAGAAATAATGTCGACAATAATTTTAATATTTCTAAACTTAAAGTATATTAAATGAGAATAGCTCGTTCTATTTTGCTTTTATTTAAGATAGTTAAACCGGTCTAAACTTGAAACAACATGCATTCATACCATTCATATGATCCATATCCAATGATTCCTTCTTTGATGATTTTATGCAGGTTTAAAAAACAAAACACATAACAAACATAAATATTAAAAAAATACAAAATACCTATCCATTTTAGCCTTTCTACAAAGAAGACTGAGTTGCAAATCTTACATCTTTTCTGTAAAATACCGTCTAAATATATGTTTTAGTTCTACATACAGCTTTCAAGGTAAGTAAGAAAAACTAACATTTAGCAACAAGATTCTTTTTATCATTACCAATTTCACTTTTTTGAAGATTTTTAATGAAGAGAAATGCTAGCCTTCTGTGATAAACAATCTAATTAGGGGAACTATCAACATAAACTATAATTTATCTTTACAAAATAAGGACATACTAACTAGGGTGAAACATAAGAAATACCTCAAACAAGTGACCAACATACAAACAAAAAAACTTAAGAGTTGTCCTTTTTGATTGAGCAAGTTGGCTTTTTAATAAAGTTAACGTTGTACCAAGAACTAAACATTTTCCTATTTGATTGAGCAAATTCCTTAATGAATTATATACAAAACTAGTTTTGATTGGAGAACAACAAAATTAAATTTTCTTATCTAGCATAAAGACTAGCTTTTTGTGCTAAATGAAGTAATTGTATGAGTATAGCAAAGATATATGTTATAAATAGCTTGCATAATGTCCCATTTTCAATTAATGAAATCATCATCATTCAAGTGAATTAGATAAACGTCCCAATCATTTGTAATTAATTTAAGGTTTTTAGTCACACAAAACCAAAGACCGGGCCACTTTCCAATACTAAACATGTTCCTATTGCCCCAAACAAGGCAGGCCGATCTCCGATCCTAAGGAATTCCCTATTGCCGTGGATTAAAGCGGGCTGGTTCTGTTACTAAAACAAAGAACATACTAGTGCGCTTTAGAACATACATATGACTGTTGTGTTTGGGAAAACCCGTTGAAAGATGAGAAAAAAAGCAAACTTGCTTGAATAAAAAAGAAAGAAAATAATGTCGACCATGATTTTAATATTTTTAAACTTAAGGTATATTATACGAGAATAGCTCACTCCATTTCACTTTTATTGAAGATGGTTAAACTAGCCTAAACTTGAAGCACCATGCATACATGCCATTCATATGATCCATATCCAAGACCGATTCCTTCCTTGGCAATCAAGGCGAGTCTATCCCATGCCCTAAACAATTCCTTATTTCTCATTACTACATGGACATGTTCCCTTTACTATATGTTATGGCTTAACTTGTATAATGCCCCATTTTCAATAACTAAAACCACCATCACTTAAGTAAATTCTATACACAACCCAATAATTGTAATTACTTAGATGTTTTTAGCAACACAACATCGAGGGAAGGATTGGTCCATATCCCATTACTAGTTTACTATATTGATTCCTTATGCCACAATCAAGGCAGACCGATTCCCATTAGGCTATGTGGTGTGCTCATGACCCAAATGATCACCACCATCCTTTATGTCAGCGTCATGTCACCTCACCCTTATCCACCAACCTAATTCACCACCCTATATGGTGTGGATTATGACCCTCACTATCATCCACTATCCTCCCACACCAATCAAAATCCCCTAATTAATTGAAAGAGGGTCATGGTTGCCATGGATTAAACCATGTGAACCACCATGGTTTGGGAAAGGGGGCGGTGTACCATAAGAACCATGTCTCGTGTGATAATCCATGATCCAATCCACCACCCCATACACCATAGCCTTACTCAACAAGTTTTTGTTGTCCCAATCAAGGCGACAAGTTCTCATTATAAAATAGCTTTCTATTGACCCATTCAAGGCAACTAAATGAGTATAGAGGGGCTAAATTAAAAATGATGCAAATAAAAGAAGTCAAATACCCCACATCTTAAAAATGTTATAAACTACTGTGAATATAACATCCAACCTCACATACCAATCGATATTGTCTACTTTGCCCATAAGGAGCTCATTTATATATTTTTCGTATTCAAGCAAAGATCTCGAGGACCATTTCCACTAAATAAGCTTAAATGTAGAATAGTCCTTTCTCTTAGCCGATATATTTAGAGGATATATATTATTTGTATAGATAGTCATTATCTTATGTAATTGTATGGTGATTATGTTTCCTAATTAGAGGTAGGTTATGATTGTATTCTCTCCCTATATAAAGGGATTGTTATTATCAATAAGACACAAAAAATCATTCACCATAAACGCTTTTATGGTATCAGAGCTCCGGTTCTGAATACCCCCTTTTTTTTCTTCCCTTCAACCCTTATTATTTTCTTTTCTTCTGCCGACAATAATATTCAGCCAATAACCCTTCCACCCTTCACCCATAATATTCCTCCACCCATAATATTCCTTCCGATAATATACCTCTTTTCACCAATAACATTTACTCAACCAATAACCCTTCACCTACCTCTTTTCCTTTTTTAATTTTTCCAATCCAGCAAATCATTATCGGAAGGCATGACAAAAACTGATGTGCCAAACCCATCTTTACACCCGGCATATTCAGTAAATAATATTCAATCAAAAGTCCGAACCCTTGATGGCACTACGGTGACCTACTCGGCCTGGATAAAATTATTTATGTTTCATGCGACCGCTTACCGGGTGCTCAATCATCTCGATGATACCCCTCCTCCGGCTGTTACCGATCCTACATACGCAGCCTGGAAAGAATTGGACGCGCTGGTCTCACAATGGATTTACAGCTGCGTATCAGACGATTATTTACAGCAAATTCTGGACACCAAGGCTTCGGCTCGACAAACTTGGCTGAAACTAGAAAAGATTTTCCTTAGTAACAAGCGCGCAAAGGCTGCAGCGCTCGAAACTCAGTTTGTCAATCTCACGCTTTCCGCTTGCAGTTCCCTTGATGATTATTGCAAACAACTTAAAAATCTTGCTAATCAGCTTGCTGATGTGGACCAATAAATAACCGAAGAACGCCTCGTGTTACAACTAGTTTGTGGCTTATCTAAGGAGTTCGACACAACCGCTTCATTGATTAATTCTCAAGCAGCCGATTGGGACACAGCCAGATCTATGCTGAATGACGAAGTCATCCGCCAAGCCGCACGACAGCAGCAGTCCTCCACGGTGCTCGCCACCACCGTCGCTTCTCAGTCTCAACAGCCGGCCGAAAACAACAATCAATATCAGCAACCCCGGGACCCCAACACTCAGTACACACAGTCCAGCAACCAATACAGGGGCCGTGGTCGAGGACGCGGCAATCAGGCATCTCGTGGCAGAGGATCGCGCGACCGTGGCTACCGCGGTAACAATTCTAATTGGGCTTTTCAAAATTTTATGGGCCAACAATATTATCCACAGTGGGCTTGGTGGAACACACCACCTTGCCCATACCCGACCCAACCCAACTGGCGGCCCAACACACCTCCACAACCACCATCCGCCAATTACACAGGGTACCCAGCTCCTGCCACCTACGGTCCGCCTGCTTATAATGCTTTATGTCCATCCGACTTGAGTGCCGCCATGAACAATGTTAATCTCACTTACACGGACCCGACTCCACATATGGATACAGGTGCTGAGCGTCACGTCACTGACAATCAAGGTATGATTCATCACCCTGACTTATTTACTGTTAACACTAAACTTTTAGTCGGCAACAGACAGTACTTACCAATTGAGGGCTCTGGCACTGGTTACCTACCAATACACAACCGTACCTACATTCTCCCTAACATCCTTTATAGCCCACACATTATCAAAAACCTATTGTCCGTCCGCCGTTTTACCCGTGATAACAATGTTTCTATTGAGTTTGATCCTTTTGGTTTTTCTTTGAAGGATTTCAAAACGGGACGGCTCCTTTCCCGCCACAATAGTACGTGCGATCTTTATCCAGTCACTCCTCCAACATTACCACCACAAGCATGCTCCCTCACCGCTGCTACTCTACCTTGGCATGATCGTCTTGGCCACCCCAGCAAACAAGTTTTTGATATTTTGTCTAGAAATTTTGGTTAATCATGTAATTCGAATAAGCTTTCTACTTTTTGCAACTCTTGTCATCTTGCTAATAGTAAACGATTACCTTTTCATGAATCTAATTCCTTTACCTTTGCTCCCTTTGATATCATACATTGTGACTTGTGGACATCTCCCATAACCAGTAAAACAGGCTTTAAATATTACATGGTACTAATAGACAATTTTTCAAATTTCGTGTGGGTCTACCCTTTAAAATATAAATCTGAAACCTTCACCACATTTACCAAATTTCACCGCCTCATAACCACCCAGTTCAACAGATACATTAAAACCTTTCAGTGTGACCTAGGGGGGGAGTTCGATAACCATGCCTTCAAAAACTTTGCCCACCAACACGGACTCCTATTCCGTTTTTCATGCCCTCAAACCTCTTCACAAAACGGCCGAGCGAAGCGAATGATTCGTCGAATTAATGACATCATACGCTCCTTACTCATCCATGCCCATCTCCCGCCCATATTTTGGGTCGAAGCCCTTCATACCGCAACCTATTTACATAATATACTTCCTACTAAACGCCTTAACTTTTACACCCCCACATTCGCCTTATACCTTCGCCACCCCACTTACGACCATTTAAGAGTGTTCGGATGTGCTTGTTATCCCAACACATCGGCCACCCAACCCCATAAACTTCACCCTCGGGCCGTGAGGTGCATCTTTCTCGGGTACCCACCCGATTTCCGTGGGTATAGGTGCTTTGACCCTACCACCGGGAAGGTCTCTATCTCCCGTCATGTCACGTTTGATGAAAACACATTCCCATATACTATCCCTACACCAACATCCCGATACTCATTCCTTGATGAGTCTATACCACCTGGCTTCACCTTCGCCCCAACTGTACCCACCTCAGCCAACCCACTTGCCCGTTTACACTCAACCTCTCCGTTCCAACATACCTATACGCGTCGACCTAAACCACCACAAACACCTCCCGCCGTCCCCACTACCACCTCAACCGCCACCACAATACCTCAGCCCCCACCTCAGCCATCCCATCCACAACCGGCCGAACCACCACAACCCACAAACACACACCCCATGACCACCCGCTCCAAAGCTCACCGCACCTTTGTGACCCAAACCATCTCCCCGGTCCCCACTTCTTATGCCAAAGCCTTTGCAGACCCTCATTGGATGTCTGCCATGCAGGCTGAGTTTAGCGCTTTACAGGAAAATGAGACATGGGAACTTGTCCCTAGACCGTCAGATCGGCCGGTCATCAGGTGCATGTGGCTTTTTAGCCACAAATTTAAATCCGATGGGTCACTTGAGCGTTACAAGGCTCGACTAGTGGTTAATGGTAAATCTCAAACTGTGGGAATTGACTGTGAAGACACGTTCAGTCCAGTAGTAAAACCGGCAACCATACGCACCGTTCTCTCCATTGTTGTCTCCCGTTATTGGCCGATTCATCAGTTAGATGTCAAGAACGCTTTTTTGCATGGCACATTTAATGAGACTGTATTTATGCATCAACCCCCAGGGTTTGTGGACAGACGTTTTCCCAACTTTGTTTGCAGGTTAAAGAAGTCTCTTTATAGCCTTAAGTAGGCTCCCCGTGCATGGTACACCAGATTTGCAACATTTATATTATCACAGGGTTTTCGCAGTAGCACTTGTGACAATTCTTTGTTCACTTTTTCGAGGGGATCTCAAATGGCTTATCTTCTTTTATATGTTGATGATATTGTGTTGACAGCTTCGACCACTGATCTTTTACAGGATATTATTCGCATGCTCTCACGAGAGTTTGCTATGACAGATTTGGGTCAGTTGCATCATTTTTTGGGCATTAAGGTAACCAAACAGTCCAACGGGTTATTCTTGGACCAATCACAATATGCGAAAGATATCATTTCCCGTGCATCTATGTCATCTTGCAAACCATGCACTACTCCAGTTGATTTATCCTCAAAACTTAGTGCTTCGGATGGTCCACTCTTTGCTGATCCTACTCTATATCGCAGCCTTGCTGGTGCCTTACAATATTTGACGTTCACTCGTCCCGACATTTCTTATGCAGTTCAGCAGGTTTGCTTGTTTATGCATGAACCGCGTGACCCACATTTTGCGTTTTTGAAGCGCATCTTATGGTATTTACAAGGCACTATAGACTACGGCATTCGGCTTCGCAGATCGACAACCGATTCTTTGGTTGCTTACTCAGATGCTGATTGGGGTGGTTGTCCCGACTCTCACCGCTCTACTAGTGGCTACTGTGTTTTTCTTGGGGATAATTTGGTCTCATGGTCCTCCAAGCGTCAACCCACCATCTCACGTTCTAGTGCTGAGGCAGAGTATAGGGGCGTCACAAATGCCGTGGCAGAGGCTACTTGGTTACGCAATTTATTACTTGAGTTATATCTCCCGCTTCGTCGAGCTACAGTGGTCTACTGCGACAACGTCTCAGCGGTATATATGTCGGATAACCCAGTCCAACACCAACGAACAAAACACATTGAAATTGACATTCATTTTGTTCGCGAAAAAGTTCGTGTTGGGGATATTCGTGTTCTACATGTGCCATCCTCTTTGCAATATGCCGATATTTTTACCAAAGGACTATCTCGTCAGTTATTTCAGTCTTTTCGGTCCAGCTTGAGCGTTTGTCCAACGCCCGCTCAAACTGAGGGGGAGTCTTAGCCGATATATTTAGAGGATATATATTATTTGTATAGATAGTCATTATCTTATGTAATTGTATGGTGATTATGTTTCCTAATTAGAGGTAGGTTATGATTGTATTCTCTCCCTATATAAAGGGATTGTTATTATCAATAAGACACAGAAAATCATTCACCGTAAACGCTTTTACTTTCAACCACATCCAATATCCTCCAAAACACGTTGGTGTTATTTGAGATTAGACACTTTGTATGAGCCCAACATCGGATCTTTGCTTAGGGTGTTACAAACATTGTGGTTTGTTGGCTTTCGAGTTGAACCCTCAAATACTACATGTCACATGTTCAACGTTTAGTAGGATTCGACACAAATCCCCCTACCGCTTATAAATGCATAGTCCTCGATGAAGTTTGCCACCACTATAAAGGTGACGTGTTCGTTCATAAAGTTCCAACTTCTAGAGCTCATTTATCACTAAGCAAATTCCATATCTGCATGGTTTTTTAATTTGAGCATAATAATTTCCACTTGTTGATTCAGATTGGCAATCGACATGGAGCGTTGATAATAATGTTTTAGGACGTGGCCGCTACAGTTAAGAGGACTGGCAACTGGCAAGAGGATTGGGGCTATTCATTTTCAGTTGTGGTTGTTGACACGCTGTGAAATCTTGTGTTTGTGATGATATGAGTCTGTAGTTGTTTCAGATTGTGCGGGAAGCGAAGAATGTGAGACTTTATAATAGGTAACTTATCATTAGATATTGGATATGTTATACCTAAGCTTGCCATGGTGGTTGTAATGGTGGCTATAGTGGTCTCAACTCTCACAATGGTGAGTTGATCCAACAGTGTTGACAATCCAACAATGATGGTATAAACTCGATCCGTTAGATGATCCAAGAGATTTGTTGCAAAAAATAAATTATTAAGAAAGAAGATCAGTTAATCTTATGTATAAAGCAATAATATATTATAGTAACAATTATAGAACATTTTAGTAAAAGGTAGCCATATAATGAAACAAACAATAAGAACGTTACTAAATGGTCTTAGGTGTACCACTTTAACCTCTTTTAGATGGTATAAATATGTATTTCTAAGTAGTGTATGAACTCAGAAAACTATAGTTCTCATTGGAAGTCAAAATTTATGAGAAAATTACGAAAATGGCCAGGAAAATAGTTGACTTACCAAAATGGCCAGCTCATGCGTCCTTGGAGCAGGGCATCACGGATCCAAATGCACGGGATGCGTCTGAAAACTTGAAGCGTCTAAGATGAAGATGGGATGCGTCTTGGAGCGGGATGCGTCCTTCAAGCACGGGATGCGTCCTTCAAGCACGGGATGCGTCTTTGAAGCAAAACCCAATAAAAAATGGACACGTGACCACGGGATGCGTCCTTGGAGCGAGGCATCATGCACGGGATGCGTCGGGCAAGTTCCGGCGAGTTGCAGGTTTCCGCCATTTTTTCCAGAGAGTTTTCCTGAATATTATTTATTTATTATTTTCTGGTATTTGTTGTATTTGAGGCTACCACCCTTTAAATTTAAATTTTGTTATCTTTTAAGTTATATTGACTTTAAAGCAAGAGCTTACACAGGTTTAGTTGTTGACATAGTTGGAGCAACAAAAGTCATTTTCACAAATAACAATCTGTATTTTACTTCTCATTAGACACGTGAAGACTTTTTCAAAACTTTGTCGGTGATTAAGTGGGTGGTGGTGCGGAGGACGGTGATGTGGGGGTAGGAAGTGGTGGGTTTTAAGAGGGGTGAGAGCCGATAGGGTTATCATAGTTTTATTGGGAATGATTGTGGGTATTAATGGCTGCCTTTATAAAAAGTTGCAGACAAGAAAAGGCTGCAAGCCTTAATTATTAAAATGCCACTTGTCCATTTTTTATTGGGTTTCAGTGACACTATGCAAAAAAAACGCATCAAATACTTGAGGAGTCTGTATATAGATGCTTCAAGCTGCTATTTTCGTAATTGGTGTGAGTCAATGGCTATTTTCGTAAATAGCTCAAAATTTATTGATGATCTTCCACCTTTACTTGCTAAAAGAGTAAGAACAACTCTTAGGGGAGATGGTATTCAAATCCCGTATGATCATTATGAGCATTACACTTATGGTAGGCTTATTAGTGACAAAAAGGTTTTTAAAAAAAGGGGTTTATCCATGTTAATTATAGTCACTAAATTAATACCACAAGATAATAGTTACATATGATATAATAAGAATACATTATTCTTTCCTACCCTTGAATTTAATTAAATAGAACCTTAACTTAAGAGCATGTTTTGTGGCATTGTGAAAGGGCGTGAAGCCCTGCCACGTAAGCAAAGGAGTTGAGGAACACACCCATTCGGGCGCTAAAGGGGCAAGGTGATGGCTAACGTGGTGGTCTTCACGGGTGTTGGGGCAGGTTGTGAGTTGTGACCATTGGGTGGTGTGCAAACTAGCCGTTGGATGATTTAGGAACATCAAGTGTACTTCTGGAGAGGAGACTCTAGGACCAGAAAGATTCACCATCACACAGTTTCATACAACAGAATCATCAGAAGCTAAATTAAAAACAGAAACAAACTACATTGTACAGACCAGTTTGGTTCCCATGTCTACAATCTCAACTCAATGGCTATATTTCATGTTCGATAATCAACAATCCAATACGCAAAAATAAGAACTTTTCCCGGTATTCTCATTATCCTCTAGATGGTAATTCGTCACCAGTAACAAAATCCTGAATAGAATGGCAACATACATGTTTTTATGGATTCTCTATCTAAAAGTTTGACGCGTATTGAAAAAACCTACCTGTTGTTTTCAAGACGACCGACAAAAGCTACATTTGGACCTGTTTATGGTTATGCAGTTATAATGTTTTACGCGTTAACAACTTCCTGCAAGTGTTGCGAGTGACTTTTACCAGGCGGGATGAAAATCAAATCTTCCCAACCTGAATTTTTTTCACTCATCTGCAACCCAAAACGTAAATTTTAATTTATTTGATGATCAAATTACATATAGAGAAATGAATTGGGGCACATGTACCTCCATTTTTTTCAGCACATCTTCCAGACTTCCGACCTGTAAGTTCAAAATGTAGCACTCAGTACACAATATATAGTTTAAGATGTTGTGAATGAACCTCCGAAGAGAAGTAAAAAGGTTTGCAAGACCATAATATGTTGAGAAATTGCGGGTCCTCTAGGTCCTCGTGGAACCCTTAACAATTCTTTCTCGATATCCTCCTGATTTTGCAACATGATTTGGGTATTAATCAGTAAAGCGTATTGCTTGAAATCTCCAGATGAGGGATGTTAAAAGAAAATTCAAATACAAACCTTTCGAAAATATATAGGGCAATAACGTTTGTTTTTCTTCTTTATAACCAAGAGGTCCGACTGTGCAAAGAAATAACATAATGACACATAAGTAATTTATAAAACGCAATGATTTAGATCCGGGATCATTGAAACAATTGAGCAAATCCCTAATTGTCTGTGGACATGAAAGATGTTAGACTCATAAGAAACGCCCGAACTTAAATACCATCTAAAGCGTTGCGTGTGCATTGACTGTGGAGGAGGGAGGAACTCCACAGTTAAGCGTGTCCAGGTCGGAGTAATCCGGCACTTTGTAGGAAGTTTCCACTCATGCAAACAGCAATATTGGTTCGGGTAACTAGGTATTAGTAACTAAATGTTACAATGGTTATGCGAAAACTGCTCAACTATACAAAAGTAGCCCTGATTATGCATTCATCAATTACCAGATCACCTAACCTCTTTAACAAGAGTTACCTATTTTCTGTGGTCACAACATGTTAACCATGCATATTAATCAAACACAGAAGTTATAGATTACACGTTCAAGAACTAATTTTCCATACCTGAAAAACCGGGACTCCATCGAACCCACTCTTCGTGGCTGAAGCTCTCAGCTATCAAAATCACAATACCACATTAATAACCACTCAAAACAACAACACTAATAATACATAATCACACAAAAATCCCAACCTCCATTGCATTTTTGAGTTGAACAGGATCAGGCAAAAACCGAAATGCAATTCCTTCAACCTTCAACATATAAACCTGAACACAAAAAAAAAAAAAAAAAAAAATTCACTTTCACAACAAAAAACATAAACAACACTAAAAAACATCAATTCTAAATATCTAATTTCTTTGTTCTAAATTCAAAAACCATCACCTGATCAAGCGCAATCGGTACAACCTTAGCTCGCCCTCTCAACTCTCCTTTCCTCAACCTAACCTGCAAATTCACACACATACATACAAATCAACACACACCAACTCAATCTCGCGCGTGGTAGCGCGTGCACGCACAGAAACAATCAATTCTACCTGCGCTAGAAACGCCTCAGCATCCTCTTGCCGAAAACATAGCAATCCAATCGACTTAAGTCCATTAGGATCCGAAATCAGCACAAACTCGTTATCAGAATTACTAACAGTATACAGCTCCGTTCCGGAGAGCGTTTTCGACACGTTGGCGGTGCTTAAGGCCACGTCAAACGCTTGTTTCCCGCCGAGAAGATTGTTGTTGTTGTTGTTGTTGTCTTGCTGGTGATTAGAGAGTGAAGCAAACGGTATTGATGAAGGTAAATTGTTGCGTGAGTGGAATTGGAAGAGGTTTCTGGCGAGTTCACGGCGGGTTTGGTCGATGCGGGTGGTGATGCCGGAGCTCAGGCGGAGGAGGTGGTGGTGGAAGAAGGTGAAGGGATTGGGGTTTGGTGACTCCATTACCGAGAAGAAAAGGGGAGAGTGAACAATACAGGTAGTTGCTGGTGTTCCAGTATATTAATTTGGGCCTGCATAGTTCGGCCCATGTATAGCTCTAGTGATTAATTTGGGCTTATTTTATTGTTTCCATTTTCCATCATTATGTGTTTCTTTGTTGGTGACAGGGGATTTGGAAGAAAAGAGTAAGGTTTGATTTGTTTATGGAAGTAGAGAATATGAAGAGGAGTGTAAGAGTATAGTGGTGGGGTTTTTCGTGATGGGTGGGAATTCGGTTTTGATTGGTATTGATTTGGTTTTTTGTGGCACTGGTGTTTGGTATAGTTTGCGATACCAATTTTGAGGTGGGCCCCTCCTGGGATCTTCATTAGTATCCTGGAAGAGTAAGAAGCAAAGTGTTGTGTCGAAGTCCACATGTGAGGCAGAATATAGAGCTATTTGCTCTGTGCTCTGTAACCTGTGAATTAATGTGGATCATAAATATGTTAAGCGAACTCGGTATAAAATGTAATTTATCAGTTAGATTGTTCTGTGATAGTGAAGCAGCTATCTCAATAGCTGCTAATCCGGTATTTCATGAAAGGATAAAACATTTTGAAATTGATTTACATTTCTTAAGAGAAAATGTGTCAGCTGGTGTTATAAGTCCTGAAAAGGTCATTTCTGAATCTCAATTAGCTAGCATTTTTACCAAGGGTCTTTCTGTGTCTCAACATGAGGCAATTTGTGAAAAACTGGGTCTTGTTAACATGTTCAAACAGGGGGAGTGTGTTTGTTACATGACATATTTAACGTGTTATATTTGTTAAGGACAAAAGTGTGCAGGTTATATTACTGAGGGACTGATGGTTAAAATGTTCAAGGGTTGCGATGGAAAGTGGTCAAGGTTGAATGGCTCATGTGAAACATGTTGAGAGCTGATATATAAATAAGCTCTTTAGGGTTTCTGGATCATTCTTCATTCAGTTCATTGTTTACTTTCTCTCTCTAGATCTGTTAGAGTTTGTTTAGAGATTGTAGATTGTTGTTGATCTCATATTGTTGTGAGATCTTCTGTATCTGTGTTGATTGATCAACTAATTATGTTTATCAGCTGATCGGCGGATTTTGTATTTGTTGAGATCTTACATTTTGTAATATCTAGGGTTCTTGAGGGTAAATTTTGGTTTGGGTTAATAAGATTTTCTGTCACCGTTTTGTCGCTATTCCTGTTGTTGTGCTCTGATTTACCATTTGTTATCCGTTTGCACATGCCATCAGCCCTTAACAACAACTCTACCTATAACAGTACCGGGGAAGGAAAACTTAGAGGTTGTTTGGTTCGATATAATTCAATGAAATTAAAATCTTTATAACATTTTTGAAGTCATCGAAATTGGAGTCTTAATTTTAAATGAAAACATATTTAGTTGGAAATGAATAAAATTGGAACTGAAATGAATTATTTCAAACTAAAGTAAAGAAATTCAAGATTCCTACAAAATTGTGAAGGAATTAAACCAAAGGAATTGGAATCTCACACTCTAGCTCCCTCGTCAACACCAACACCACCATCACCACCCCTATCATAGTCGCCTTTGTCGTCTGCCATCGCTGTGATCTCATCTGCCTTTGCTAACGCTATAATCACCATGGTCGTCACATTATGAGCTTGCTCGAGAGGTCAGGCTTTTTCTTTAAACAAATCCTATCGTGCATATTGTCTAATGTATCACTTGGACAGATACCAAAAGTTTATTGATCACGGATCCCCAGCTGCGAATAATCTCAACCAAATAAACAACAAGCATCCAACAAGAGGACCATATCATGAATTCCTGATCAGATGCCCCTTACAAGTTACAAATGGCACATCTTCAAGGCATCTTAAAATTGGAAATAAAATGTAGTGAATATACTAGTTATTTATTAATTAAATTGTTAACTTTATACCTGCTAATCTCTATCCAAATCTTCCAACCTAGCTTTAATGTATTAACAAACCATTTTTTGGCATCACAACGATATTCTTTTGGAGATTAGGTTCTTTATTTTTCGTATCAGAACTGTTTTTTTCTTAGAATGATTAATTTATGAGTAACGAATCTTTAAAGTTTCTCCTTTTACTATTGTAAGTTTGAATCAATGATTAATCTATGAGTAATGAATCTTTAAGTTTCTCCTTTTACTATTGCAAGTTAAATGGTGTCTTTGTAAGCCCAAAGCAACAATAATCTGATATCTATTTCTATCTTGTCCGTTGCGAGTTGCGAATAACTTGAAAATAAAGCATACCACCGGCCAAGTCACGTTTTATGGTAAATGTCTTTGAAAATGATACAAACCAACTTGTTGAGTACTCATTTCACCAGCCTCAACCATTGACGCTCTACTATTCGAATAAAAGACGCAAACATTTTTTAGTTGATGATAGATTCTATATTTCGGGATCGTATCAAGCACAGGACCACCGGTTATCGAATGGTTGTAACTGAACCTAGGCTCCAATGCACATACTTAAAATAGGGGCATCCTTCTTTATGCAAGTCTAACTTTAGTTAGGGGCACTCCAACTAGAACTGTGGGGATGAGCAAAAATCTTTGTAAAACTTTTTTCTTCTGTTTACATCGAAAGTTAATTTTGTAACTACTTAGTTCGTTTAATTTTTATTATTTAACTATTCAACCAAGTTGAAATGATTATTGAAATAATTTATTTGTTTGTTTGTGCTAATTATTTTTATGTTATTATTCTTCTGAAAGGCGCTATGAGAAATATTTATATTAAATAGTTCAATGTTATTTTATTATATGTTAGTTTTCATTAACTCAGCCCATTTTGATTAGAGTCATATTTTGCCCCATATCAAGAATTTTTGAATCTGTCACTGCTTGCTTATGTATACTATCAATAATCTTATACATGAATAACGAACCAATATTAAAAAGACACAAGATGTGTGGAAGATTATAAAAAACACCAAATTAGTGGGCTATTTGCATCTTGACCATTTAAGATTATAGAAAGGTGTAACACCTCGTAAAATCACGTCCAATGATGTATTGACAAGTGTAATAAACCCTAATAAAGTCAAACGTTGACTATGAGGGACTAATTTTGTGAAAAATCAAAAAAATTTGATTATGCAAGGACTGGAAGTGTTAACATGCTTAAACTAAGTCTCTGAATAACCTCACATGATATCCGTGTTCTCATATTAAGCAACTGTTGGTCAAGAGTAGCCGTTTGCGTAATTAATTGAAAGTTTGCGCGATGGAGGGTTAAAAGTGTCAACATGTTAATTCTTACCTCTGAGTGACATTTTAACAAACCGGGAGCTTCATGATGTTTGATTATATTATCGGGAATGCCAAATATTGGCCATCTAAGGCGTCTATGCCTACAAGTGACGTTACGCGCAACTTTGCAAGTTTGAGGGGTTAAAAGCGTCAATATGTTTAATTATACCTCTGAATGACCTTTTAACGAACCCGAAGCATCGTTATGTTTAATAATACTCTCGAGAATGCTTAATATGGATTAGATAAGGCTTCGATGCTATTAAACGATGATATGCGCAAGTTTGCGCATTAGAGGGACCAAAAGCGTCAACTATTAAATCTACACCTTTGGGTGACCATTTAAGCGAACGGGAGAACAATAATAATTAAAGCATACTTGGGAATACCCATTATGGGCCACGGAAGGCTTGGATATCATTCAACGACATTTCGCGCTACTTTGTGTGATTAAGGGACTAAAGGCTACGACTTGCGAAACTACGCTTTAGAGGATCTTTTTAAACAAACCGAGAACTTCGCAATGCTCAGTCAAACTCCCGGATGCCTAAGAATGATTATTAGAGGTCCTTGTGCCTTGTATTAACATGACACATTAAACTAGAAAATATAGTGTCATTAATATAAAGTTTGAAAGTTATATAACAAGTGAAAGTATGAGGGACTGTTCTTGTCAAACCTTCAAAGGTTGTTTATGGAACTTAAATACATCTGAATAGAAGTTAAGGGACCAGATGTGTTGTTTATACAAGTTAGATATGTATTTGAATGAAGACAGGGACCAAACCGGACAAACTGCCAAACCTGTTGGACTGGGCCTTCGGTGGTGGGCCGCGTAAGATCCGGCCAACTTGTACGCGGGCCGCGAGAGCCCGTATCTGCAGTTATATATATATATATATATATATATTTTGTTTTTCTTGCTGTTTTCCATTATATTAAATCCATGTGCTCATAATTCAGATCTATGGGCTCTTTGATGGTATTAAAACCTGGTAAGACACATGTTATCATCTCATGGCCCCTTCCAACACTTGTTGATCATCTAATCATTCTCCAAACTCTATAAATAGAGGTGGGTTTTGCTCAAAAACTCACAAATATCATTCCAATCTGCTCTTGCTCTCAATCTTGAGGATCCTGAGTATTGTGGAACCTCCTCTATGTTGATTTCAGTCCATTGGACCCTTTGTAAGTGTCCTTTCGTGACTACTTAATATTATTTGGCTTAAAAAGCCGAAAAGTCAAGCGTTTACGATAAACGCTTTGACTTTTAAACGGTCGATCCATTGTTCGCAACGAACATGGCTACGTGATCGTAATTAGGTAGGTATTAAACCCTCAAAAGGGCATCTCCTAATTATCACGTTTGCTTAGTTAATTGTCGGGTCAAAGTAATTAAAATAAAAGTCAAACGAGTCGGTTTTTAAATAAAATTCATAACTAATGATGTAAAAGCAATAAAATCAGTTTTGTCACTTTAATAACTTGGTAAATATTAATTGAACATGTCTAGGCATGTTCAACCCGACAAATTCTGAGTTTAGGCTCGGTTCGCAACCGAAAGTCGCAAAAGTTGACTTTTTCTTTGACTTTCAGTTATGGCCCGATTTAGCTTAGTTTAGTTATGCCTTAGGGTTCCTTTAGGACCATATTATATGTTAGTATAACCCCCTGAGGTTATACAACATGGTTCCATAGAAATCCTAGTTCATCGCATGTTTCCGTTAAATGCTTAAAAGTTAACCGTTATGCCCTTTTACCATTAAAATGAGATTTTTGAAAATGTGAGAGGACAAAAACCTTTATTACTAATATTTAAGTATGTCCTAAAAGTTTGACATCAGATTATGGTCTAAAATAGAAGTTATGCGCGATAACGTAAAATGCAAGCTTTTTATTAATTAAACGGTATTTTTGGCATAAAACCTATTTAAACCCAAATTTTGACACCAAAATTTCTACCCACTGTTATTATATAATATTTAGGGATTTTTGAAAATTTTTGTTAAATTTTAAACTGATCATAACATAGGGTTCTTGCATTGATTCGGTAATTGACGGTTATGCCCCTTTTGCTAATAAAATGAGTTTTACACATCCTTTACATGTCAAACTTTTTTCTACTGATTTTATACATTAAATAAATTATTTTAAACAGTAGAGGCTGATCAAAATCTCAAATTTTCTTAATCAACCCGAATACCGCCAAATACCGACTTTTATGCGATTTAGGCGCATAGTATGGTTTAAAACCATATTTAGTACCTAAGACTTGTTACCTACTGATGTTAAGAATAAATTTTTCTACTTAAACATTAAGTAAAAGTTTTGAACTCAGATAACCAAATTTGACCCTTATAGTATATGTGAAATGACCAAAATGCCCCTACGGTGCATAGTTTGGTCATAAATGATAAATTTCACATATATATAATATCTTACTGATATAACTTATTAAAATAAATATTTTTAGTGATTATTTTAGACCAGAACCTCAGATTGCTATTTAACCTCTTTTATAAACTTTAAAATAACCAAAATACCCTTTCGGGGCTTAAATTGGTTTTGAATTCGTTTTGGGCATAATGGAAGATATCCTACTGATATCATAACATACTTTAAGCATATTAACTTGTGGAACCTGTATATGACTCATTTGGTTACCCGTTATGCATATTCGCGTTCGGTACGGTTTATGTAACTAGTTTGCATAAATTAACCGAAACGGGTCAAATCTTATCATTTTTACTTCAAAATCCAGAATGTGTTTAGTTTACCCATTTTATACAAGTCTTCATACTTGTCGGGTCTAAATCACATTCTAATCCGGTCTTCGCCTAATCGTGCGTTTTGAACCGTAAACCTTTCATTAAAACTAACCGGTCTAAGTTTAAACTTAAGTAAGACCCGTTAGGAATCTAATAGGTTATTAAAACATTCTTTCCAGATTAGGAGCCCAGTAAAAGCTATTTGCACTTGCTGATTGATATACGGCTGAGATTAAAATTATAATTTTGCTCAAGTAAATACTTTTAACTTATTTTCCGTTATACGGGCTTGGGATACGATATTATAATAATACCGCTTGGTCGGGTATGTAGTTATTTAAATCGGATTGTGATTAATACATTTACATAACCCGTTTTAATCTGTTTTGTTTGATGCAATGCCTTTGGGGGGTTAATGACCATGTCTTGGATATCCTCGGCTCATTCATTAGAAATGGCCACGACTTAAGCACGGGGTGTAGGCATACACCTGACAGTTGTGTATGTAAAACGGTACCCCACTCATAAGGAAACTTCTTGTGGGTATTATACCAAGTGGTGTGTCTATTAATCTTATCCGGCTCTTCTAACCGGGTCCTGAATGGACGACAAACATGTAAAACTGTATACAAGATTATAATTAAAATAATTGTCCCAAGTTACAAAAGATTTTATGCCTTGTGCATTTAAACCAATTTTATAAACACTTTTCAAAAGAGTCAGTTAATTGTATTTACCAGTGTAAACTGACGTATTTTCAAAAAGATTAAGTGAAGGTACTACGCGTAATGGGCTGGAAGCTCCTGAGTATTAGATAAAGGGTCTTGCAAACTCGTAATACTTAAAGTCTGTTGAACAAAGATTCACTATCTGTTTTAGATCCGCCTGTGGATCCACTTACAACCGTTGTGTAATATTTTATTATACTTTCAATTCGGTTTGTAATATTATTTTAGACTTCCGCTGTGCATTAAACTGTGATTAATTGACTATGATGATATCAACTACGTCACGATACTCCCTACCGGGCCCACCGGAAATACGTGGAAATATCGGGGTGTGATAAAAGGGCTCTACTACAAACCAAAAATCTTTACCAGGTGTACCTATTCATGCCCTTAGAACCTTTATTACTATAATTAGTGGAATTACTTCGTGCGTTGCAGCGGAAATTCAATTCGGCTCATTACGATATCGGAACGACAATGGCACTCGTATAGCAACCGAAAACGAAAATCGAGAGAATAAAGTCATGATATGCTCACAAAGATATCTACACTTATTTAACATGTATAGGAAACTATAAAGACGAATATTAGTAATGGTCCCGTTGTACCAAAACCGGTACCAATGTTGTCGGTCAAAATAAAGCGATATTGTGGGGAAGGTATCGGTTTGACCCATCACGGTAACAGTAAAGTTTTTGCACTCGGTATAGCTTATGGCACCAAAATACTTGAAACTATACAAACTAATATCAGTAATAGTAATGGTTCCATTAAAACTGAAACTGGTTCCGATGTCGACTTAGAATCGGTGTTGTACTGATTTATTCCAGAAACCACAAACACAAATAATGGTACCACTACTTAAGTTGTTTGGACAATATCAGATGGGTTTGTCACAGTACAAAAATAAAAAAAAATATTAGTTGTATTTGACCTGTTCAACTTTGAACAAAACTTCTATCAAACATAGATAAAAATAACACGTTGCAACGTTGTAGTATGTCTCCCCTCTATTCATGAGGTAGAGAATTCATAAGTTGAAGTTGATTCATGAACTAAAATCAATTGATAATATATATTATATATATAGGAACGGGATCAGGAGAAAACGGTGGAAAGTGTGAGAACGGTGAAAACGCATCCTGGCCCAACATGTGGCGCGGGACATGATCAAGGTCCGAGGGGTTTTTTTTGTCTTTTTAGTATTCTTCTCCTTTCCCGATTTTTGCGTTTGACATGCTGCTTTATTTTTTTCGCGTGCAAGATAATTTTGGCGTTATCTAGAGCCATTAATTAATTGGCGTTTTACTGTTTTTCTCAGATTTCTTCTCGTTGAATTAATTCTTTTTGTGCCACATAGTTAATTTTTTTGGCGTTATGGCCTTTTCCATGTCATTTTTTGGCATTTTGGATCTTTTTGTTAATAATTGATTACCATAGATTAATATTTTATAAAATTACAATAATACGAAATAAAAATAAACTAATAGTCTTCCGTGGGTGGGATTACATCAGATATGTACCCATCGCTTTGTTCATCACTTTCTTCAGATTCATCATCATCAAATTTTAGATTTGCGTATAACGCCATTAGCTCTTCTCTTCTTTGCTGCAGCCTATTCTTGAATATCACTGCATCCTTGGATTTTGGATCGTTTGAATGTGCTAAATCACAGAGTTGTTCAATGATAGATAGCAACCCTGTCTTCAACATTTCTTCCACTGGCAATGAATATTGCACCACGTTTTTATAAGTCACTTCAAGCGTTCCTTCTTCGTCACGCATCACCCAACTGCTAAGTTTTGGTAGAGGAGTATCGTCAATATCATCATCATCTTCATCATCTTCTGCCGGAAACTTTCTCTTCAGTCTTTTTATTACAGTTCGGGTTCTTTCACAATTGTTGGCCATTGGAACCCCAAGGGCCAGGATATCCCTCTGAACCCCTTCATTCATTCCAAGCATGGCTTTGATTGTCCTTACCTTTACCCTTCTCATATCAGAGAACTTTATGATGAATCGTTTCTCTTTCCTTTCAAACCTCCAAGTAATAACCTTAGCCATTTTTAAAGTTTTGGCGTTTTGGACAATATGTGGCGTTTTAGTCAATGTTTTTGGCGTGTTTGAGCTTGTGTTCTCATTGTCTTCTTTTATATTGACTTTTTCCCGCACATGATAGGTAATTATGGCGTTTTGAAAATTTAATTCCCCAAGTATTTTGCTTTCAATATAATAAAAGTTGGTAATTATATTTTCCGTTGTTTCATTTTACTGTTTTTGCAGTTACCGTGTTTTGTTTTCAGACTCAACTGTTTTTATGGTGTAACACGTCTAATCTTGACGGCTGTAATTATGGCGTTTTGTTTTCCAACGACGTTTAGATAACGATTGGACTTTTTTGTTTTATATTCTTTGCACATTGTTTCACTCTTTTTTTTATAATAGTAGTTGTTCAAAGTAATTTTATTATAGTTTGGTAGTTTTTTGGGGGCGTTTTTATGGCATGATGGCGTTTTACAAGCATTTGCTCATTTTGGCGTTTTATTATATTTTTCATTATAGTATTAATGTACTTTTGTTGTTTATTAACTGAAATTACAAAACAAACAACAGATAAAGAAAATTTAAAAAAAACAAAAAAAACAAAATAGAAGCAATTTATGATCTAAATCTTCAGTGTCATCAGTCTTTTTTTTCTTTTGAAACTACAAGAACTGTCACAAATAAATTGCGTTTTTGGTTTGGCGTGTTTTATTTTCTTTGTTCATGTGTTGAAGTGTCTTTGTGGATGTTGGAGACATAGATCAACCCTTTGTGGGTGGATGCTATCTGCCCGTCGTCTTTATTATAATCATCGAGGCCAAAGTAGCATTTATACTGGGATATGTCTCTTCTAATCATCCAAACCTTCTTCAAGAACAAAGATGACAGAATGACATATGGGTGTCATCAGTCCCTTTTTTTTGAATTTTGTCCATCTCATGCAGTAAAATCTTAGTACACTCACGTAACAAATCATTAAGCGAAACTTTATGCAGAACATTACTGAGTATCAAAGAAAAGATGTTTGACATCGTTGTATTTTTTGGCGTTTTACATTGAGTTGTATTTTCTTTAGGAACCACTGTGTTTTTTGTGTGTTTTTTTGATGTGATAAACGGAATGTGGTGAGACGTTTCTATTTATAGAATTTTTTTTTGGCGCGAGTTTAGGCGGGATATTATTTTTTATAACATAAAATGTAATTAACATTTATCCGGATGTAAGGTTTGGCGTTATATATTATGGCGTTTCATATTTTGTGGCGTTTTTGTAGCCAGAGAGCTTAAATAAAAACACAGAAAAAAGTTCGCAGAGATAAAATTGGCGTTTTGTATTTATTTGACGTTTTATTTTTCAGTGGCGTTTTACGTGAGAAATGATGTTTTATCTTTTTTACCCTTAATGAAGCGCATCCACGTAATAAAATTGATGTTATTTACGAAAACGCCACCGCGCCAATCTAGTCCATAGATTGTTTTGATCGGACGATCCATAAGCGTTCTCACCGTTCTCACACTTTCTACCGTTTTCTCTAAATCCTGACCATATATATATAATAATAACAGCTAATCATTATTTAATACTAATATTAAAAAAAATATTCTTTACGATGACCAAAGCATATCCGTCACAAAGGCTTTAGCGACGGATTTGAGTATGTTGCAAATACTTCATTTAATTTGTAGGAGTGACTCCAACATGCATGTTTGATCTTTTAACGAAAAGTTTGCCGTATCTTCTTAGAAAACTATATAACAAATGATAAGTACAATAAGAATTACCTTTTCAAAGATGTTGACAAGGCTTTTATCATATCAAAAAGAATCTGCACACCATTAAGCTAGGTTTAATTAGGTAAGAAGCTAGAAAAGTAAACAACGTATAGAAATCTATTCTTTTACGACACTTGTCATATATTTCAGGTTTTATTGTAAAGGCTATATGTTATGAGTAATGCCACATGTCATCTTGCATTTTTAAGCCTCCTTCATACCCCGTACACCACTCCAAGGGGGGTTAGTGAAGCTTTTTCGAATGCAGGCGTGATGCAGTTCACGCTAAAAGGAGAAAGGGACTTGCGTGATGAAGGTGAATTAATTTGGAGGGGCAATTAAAAACAATCTAAGTGGCAGTCACTTTTTTTTTTGAACGGCCAACAAACTCAATTCCGAGTACTCTCGGGGCACCCACTGGATAAACGGAGTACTCCGAGAGTAACCCGAGTCCACCACCAATTCCGGGGAAAACCCGGTAACCCATCCGCTCGTAGGCATGACGGTGAAATGACCGGTAAAACCCGTTTGGCTCAAGGATCCAACCCAAGTTTCCCTGGGTCTCCTATCATTGCCCACCAATGTCTCACTCTGCACCAAGTGGGAGTCGAATTTGCAAACCCTCCACCACTTGATCTAGAGATCATTGACGTGGCAGTCACTTTTTATTAATCCAATCAATTTCCTACCCATCACCCACTTTCCTTTTTAAGTTTTTCTGATTTACATAATCTAAATATTATATTAATGAGTGGTAGATAATGAAAACTACTGAAATAATTGTATGATGCGGTGTATAGTAATGTGATAGTCACTTTATGATTTGAGAGTTCAAAAAATTGTAAAACCACAACAAGTAACCTAAGTTTTTAGTGCAAAACCTCAAAAGTTTACTTTTTTTTTAAAGGAAAAAGTTTAGTGTTTTTATAAGTATTTATATGTGAAAATAGTACAACTTATTGTCTAGAGTACGTAAACTCTAAATCAGGTTACATTCATACTCAAAGCCCTTAACACTTTTGGTGTTTGAGTTTTCAAAACTGAACACTTCTAATCTATATTACTAACCCTGTTTTTTTATGTTAGCTTGAATGAAATGACCAAAACATCCTTATTTATTAATGACTAAGGGTCTATTTGGTATGAAGTAATAGAATGCAGGGCCAACTCAAGCTCTTTAGAGGCCCAAAGCGAAACTAAAATTTGGGGCCCTTTTTCTGAATACCGTTGTTATAAGCGAAACAATGAGGAATACACCTTATTTTAGCAAGGAAACACAAATTTTCAAGAAGCCAAGTCATAAGTGTTGTCATCTACTAACTTTTGAGTTCAAAATGCTAAAAAAAGCTTGTTTGTAGATGAGTGTGTTTGCAAATTTTTGTAGATGAATGTGTTTGGAAATTAATTTACTAAAGACTCTTGTGCAACATATACCTCACTCTTGTTTTTATTTTTATTGAATACAAACAAAATCATTTGGGGTTAATTAACAGCATAAAAATAATATAATGGTAAACTATGGAATCAAATTTGAACCAAATAACAATCTTAGCAACTGATCAATGATTTAGGAAATTTAACATAATCAAAAAACAAAAACTAGAAATAATAAATTTTAGAATAAAAAACTGATTAACAAATGATGGCTTAAAACAAATTAGCAATCAAGAACAAATTATCTTCAGGCTTCGACGATTGACAAATGAATTTCTACAATGTGCAGTCCCTTCGACTAACTAAGAACCAACAATAATCTGTTTTTCAAAACTATTCAACGATGAGTGATAGTGCGTTTGAATTCCTGCAATTAACAATGGTTATCTTGAATGATGTTCAAATTTCAGTTCATATTGATGCTTGATCGGGGGGAAGGCTATAGCCAATTGTCCTATAATATCCCGAGTAGTTACCTTTGTTTTAGATCGTGATTGTCGCTCTAGAAGTCATGGGGTTTTAAGGAGTCCAGTAATTAGAAAATATCAAGGCCCAAATTAAGTTTGAATACATATATATATATTTTTTTAAGAAATTGGAGGCCCTTTCTTTTTGAGGCCCTAGGCCCAAGCCTTACCTTGATACTTTATTGGGCAGGCCCTGAATTGGAATGAACACGAGAATGGACCATTTCATTCTATTGTGATGTTTGATTATTCATATGTGAATAGAATGAATCATTACTTTTTACAGTTTTAATAAAAAAAGAAAAATACAATTAATAAAAAGAAGAAAACAACAACAACAACAATTATTGTAGATGTCTTTCCATTCTTTGAAGAAATGAAAAAAAAAAAAAATACTATCTTACCAAAGAGAAAGAAAATTCTTATATTTGGAAAGAATCACATTCTTATGAAATGATCCATTCCATTACCACCTGACAACTAAACATTTTTTTTTCATTCCATTGAAATTATCCATTCAATTCCATCTTCAATTCCCTCTAGGGGTGTAAATGAGCCGAACCTAGCTCGAGCCCGACTAGGCTCGAGCTCGGCTCAGTTCGAGCCTACCTATTTGAGCTCGAGCTCATCAGTAAAACTCAAAGCTCGAGCTCGGGTCAAGTTATTTTGAGAACCACCTCAAATGAGCTAAAAGCTTGTCGCTGGCTCGTTTCAATATTGTCGCAACCCCCGCCCCCTATCTGTCTCGGGAACGGGCGGTCGCGAACTCAGTGTTGGTGGTATCGGTGTTTATTAATTTGGCAGCGGAATTTACATCAGGATCGTAGTTAGGAAATATTTTATCAGAGTAAAACACCACACTTTATAGAAATAAACACATTGGGATAAAACCCAAGTTTTCATTACAAACTGATTTATAGGGATAAATCCCATTTTATTGATTTAAAACGCCTTCTTTATTTAGGTAACTTTTATAGCCACTTTTCCAAGCCTTCAGTGCTATCCAGCTGGCTTCTAATTGGCTTTCACATTGTGTTACCTGAAACGCGTTTTAAAAACATTTGTCAGTGGGAAATACTGGTGAGTGAATTCCAGTTTAATCAAGAAACATTAATTTAATTTAAACAGTATTGAGAGCGATTACAATGTTTATATCTACCCAATTATTCATTCAGTACTGTCAATCCTGACTGGTGGGTCATATTACACATTGGCTAACTCTTTGTCCAATGGTAACGTGTTCCACATTTTGTATACAAAACCCCAACATACCGGCAGTAATCATAGAATTACAAAGACTCAATCACTGCTAAATTGCATTGTAAAATAGTTAAGGTTTGGTAAAAACAGTTTGCAAAAAGGAGATTACTCACAAAAAGGTTTACACAAAAAGAAGGATTACTCACTTTGCTGTCTTAGATTTTCTGTGAGGATTTCTAGGGAATAATCTATAAATTACACAAATGCACACGTGTTAGTATAATAACCCATTTTAACATTAGTAATACCCTCCCCGAGACGGCATTCCAACGACTACGTCGGGCAGAACCACGACAGCCGTTACGGAACCCTAGGCAGAGTATCTAATACGTATCCAGGGGTTATGATACTTACAACGGAGCAGAACTTCGTTAATTAGGGGGATATAATACCCGATTATAGCTTATACTATCAGAAATTGGTTGAGAGAGAAATGAATTGAGCGACGAAAACTGAAATCCCGAGCTCCCACTTTATAGGGCCTGTTTTGGGTTTTTACGCGGCTCGCGTAAGGTGTAGCCGAGAGGCTACGCGGCCCGCGTCAAGGGGAGTCAACGACGTAGCTGATCCGGGTCACAGGGTAGGTTCAACACGCGTCGGCCACGTGTCAGCACCGGAGCTAGCCTGGTTTTTAAGTTGTCGCGACCCGTGTAAGGTTTAAGGTGTGGCTTACGCGGCTCGCCTCAAACCCAAAAATTAAATTTTTAATTATTTTTAATAATATTCAAGGTATTCGGGGCCCGTTTTCACGTATGGGGTGTATTTTAGGACATATTGGGATATTTTAAATATTTTTAGGGTGTCAGAAAATTTATGAGGGTGTCGGTTTTTCTTTAGGGTTGTTATATCCTCCCCACCTTGTTTTAGAGCTCGTCCTCGAGGTCTACTGGAATAGGTGTGGATATTTCCTTTGCATTTCTGATTCCAGCTCCCATGTGTACTCAGGTCCTCTTTTGGAGTCCCACTTCACTTTGACCAGAACTAATCTCTTGTGCTTGAGATTCTTGACTTTCCTGTCTTCAATCTGTAGAGGCCTTTCTACAAACTTGAGTTGTTCATTTACCTTTATATCCTTAAGAGATACTACCAGTGATTCATCGGGTAGACATTTCTTGAGATTAGATACATGAAATACATCATGTATTCCTGCCATTTCCTCTGGCAGTTGTAGCTGATAGGCTACATATCCTATTCTTCTAATAATCTCAAAAGGTCCAATATACCTGGGACTTAGCTTCCCTCGTTTAATAAATCTTACTACTCCTTTCCAAGGAGAAACTTTTAACAATACTTTATCTCTTACTTGAAATTCCAATGGTTTGTGTCGGTTATCAGCATAGCTCTTCTGTCGATCACGTGCTGCTTTTAGTCGTTCCTTGACTTGAATAATCTTGTCGGTTGTTTCTTGCACTATTTCAGGTCCAGATAGTTGCTTTTCCCCAATTTCCGCCCAACAGACTGGGGTTCGGCACTTTCGTCCATAAAGTGCTTCAAATGGTGCAGCGTTGATACTTGTGTGATAACTGTTATTATAAGAAAATTCTATTAAAGGTAAGTGATCGTCCCAATTACCTCCGAAATCAATTACACAAGCTCTAAGCATATCTTCCATTGTCTGAATTGTCTTATCGCTTTGTCCGTCTGTTTGAGGATGGTAAGCTGTGCTTAGATTTAACTTGGTTCCCATTGCTTTTTGGAAACTTGACAAAAAATGAGAGGTAAAACGGCTATCCCTATCAGAAACAATTGATAAAGGAATTCCATGTAGTGAAACTATTTCATTTACATATAATTTAGCTAACTGTTCCATGCTGAAAGTTTCTTTTATTGGTAGGAAATGAGCTGACTTGGTTAGCCTATCTACAATCACCCAGATTGTATCATTACCTTTCTTTGTTTTGGGTAATTTGGTAACAAAATCCATTGTTATCAATTCCAATTTCCACACTGGCATTTCTAGTTGCTGCAAGAAACCTGAAGATTTTTGGTGTTCAGCTTTAACTTGTGAACAGGTTAAACATTTAGAAACATAGGCTGCTATGTCCTTTTTCATTCCTATCCACCAAATTTTTTTTCTTAAATCCTGATACATCTTATCACTTCTAGGATGCATTGTATATTTAGACTTATGGGCTTCTTCCAATATATGATGACGCAGGTTCCCTAATTTAGGTATCCACATTCTCTTTTTATGGAATCTTCAAATTCCATCTGTTCCTTGTTCTAATTCCTTAATCATACCTTTTAGTTTTTCAGTATCATCCTTGATTACTGATTTTTGTGCTTTTCTAATTTGTTCATTTAAATCTACTTGTAGATTTAACTTAAGAGAACGTACCCTTTTTGGCTTTTCGTGATACTTTCGACTTAAAGCATCAGCAACTACATTTGCCTTTCCTGCATGATACTGGATATCACAATCATAATCATTAAGCATTTCCATCCAGCGTCTTTGTCTCATATTCAACTCCTTTTGCCCGAAAACATACCTTAAACTTTTATGATCAGTGAATATGGTAAACTTACTACCATAAAGGTAATGTATCCAAATCTTAAGGGCAAAAATTATGGCTCCTAATTCTAAATCATGGGTTTAATAATTCTCTTCATAATTCCTAAGTTGTCTAGATGCATAGGCTATAACCTTTTGGCGTTGCATTAATACACAGCCATAACCTAGTTTGGAAGCGTCACAATAGACTACAAAGTCTTCAGTTCCTTCTGGTAACGCTAGTATGGGTGTATTAGTTAATCTTTGTTTAAGAATTCTAAATGCTTCTTCTTGCTTTGGTCCCCATTCAAACTTAATGGATTTACAAGTTAGCTTGGTTAAGGGAATGGCTATTCTAGAAAAATCTCGAATAAATCTTCTATAATAACCGGCCAATCCTAAGAAACTTCTAACCTCGGTTGGTGATTCAGGGGTCTTCCTTTTGGTAATTGCCTCGATCTTTGTGGGATCCACATGGATTCCTTCATGATTGTAACACCCCGAAAACACAAATTCTGATAATACAATTATGTAGTGAATAAATAAGAAAAATAAACTAACTAGGAATGACATTAACCTAGTTAGATGATGACTTATGAGTAGTTAAAGAGTTAAAACTGAATAAAAACGAAAGTTGAGGGACCAAAGGTGTTTAAATGAAAACTAATAATAATAAAACAAAAATTAAACTCACAACACACTTGTTTTGTGTTGCTGAGATCGATCCGAAGACAGGGGGCGATCCTAAGCTCCCTAAAAACCCTAGTTCTTGTCAAACACCTCCAATTGAATGATCAAATCAAGTCCAAAACGAAAATCGAGCATAGATTAATGATCCCCATTGCAAGGAGATCATAAGGTATGTAAAATTTGACAAAAATTCTCTACTTGAAATTCTCATGAATTTAGAGAATTCGAAATCTGATGATGCATGTGTGATTTGTAGATGAAATAGGAACATTAGAATGTCTAGGAGTAAACCCTAGACAAGTACATGTTGAAATCATGCTAAATTCAAGTGAAATCCATGGCCACCATTGTTGGTGATATGTGGGTTATATGGAACTTGATGAACACTAGGGTTTTGAAGGTTATTCTAGTGTAATTTGATTCATAGAAACTGATTTCTGAAAAATTTGATGTTTGATTTTATATGTGATAGCTCGATTGTTGTTAATTTAGGCTAAGCGACAAGCCATGAACTTGAATATAAAAGATATAAAATCCTATCCTTTAAGTGTTTGTAAAAATGCCTCAAAGAAGGCTCGAAACTGAAATTTTAAAGTTAAAACGCATAATTGTGATGTTTTGGCAAATTATGCGATATGTGATTGAAAAGAGTTCTAAACGCGTCATGATTGAACTCTATAGGAAAAGATACCGGAGCGTCGAGTGGACAAGTCGGTGGCGATTTGCGTTTGAAGGGCGTGCACTAAAGGTATGTAACTTGATTCGTTACATTAAGAAATTTTGATAACTAGCATATGAATAACGGCGTTGTAGAATAAAGACTGTATTGATTAACGCGACAATATTCATTACTTGAAATAATAGGTTAAGAATTGGTTAGAAGTCGTTTGGTAGTCATCATAATGGAGGATTCCGTAGATGAGCCAAACGGGCCGAATAATGGTGTACATTGTAGTGTTATTGTTTTAAATAGATAGCGATGGCGATAACGATCACAAGAGCATGAAGCCATAAGTTTGGTAATGAAGTGCCGGTGATAATAAGCCCCGGAAATTGGGTAACAAGCGCCTTATGTTTACTATTACAAAGGTAGCAAAATAAGGATAACTAGAAAGGGTCGAATAATTACATAGTGAAATCTTGTCGTCCGGTTCGTAAAATAAACTTTTGGTATGGAAATCGTTATAGTTACGTCGGTATTGAATTTACAGACGCATAGGAAAAAGAATCACCTAAAACGGACTCACGAGTCAAAAGTTATGGTCATTTTAAGCTAAAAATCTGAATTTCCCGAACTGGCAGCAAGTGCAGGTCACAAAACTGGACCTGCTGGAAAACCAGCTCCCCCGCGCCACGCGAGGACCTATCGCGCCACGCGACAGGGTGTAATTTTTTTTTGCAAGTTTCAACGCTTGGGACTTGTTTATACACTTCATATAAATGTCAAAACTAACATTTTAAGTGGTTTTGACCTTAGGTAATAAAGGGAACTATCCGGATGGCGATCGAGCAAGTTTTTGAAGAACCGAACACAACTTTGCAAGCTTCCTCGTTAACTTAGTTTATGTTTAAACAATGCTTTTTGGGATGACTTCGTCTAGACAATGTTTTTGATGTAAATGATTTGCTAATCTTGTTTTGAATGTTTAAACTAGACGGTAGTTGACTAGTAGGTGTTACTTTAAAACTTTTATTTTGTACTTATGTTAAACCAAGGTACTATATATCTAAAATTTAGTATCTTTTATTAGACTTAAATTAGAAATTTAAACGAGTGTTACAAGTTGGTAATCAGAGCTTAAGGTTGTCAACAAAGTGTTCGGTTCAAGCTTGATTGATCGTCCGGTAAGAATTAATTTATTATTTTAGTAGACTTTATCTTATGTAAGAAATGAGATGTGAATTAATGTGCATGGGAAGAGTGTGTTAACTCACTCAAACCCGGAAAGTGCACAAAAAAAAAAAAAAAAAAGAGTGAACGGTTAAAGCAAGTTATGAACTTGGCTAAACCAGAGAAAATAAAGCCATGTTATTAATGAAATGTTTAACGTTTAATGTAAACATTTCAGTTTCAAGATGTCGGAAAGAAACGATGATGATCCGGTGCCGACAAGCACCGAACAAATGAAAGAGATAATTGCCGAAGAAGTGGGGAAGGCAATTGAAGGTAGTCTATCCGGGTTTATAGACAAAATTCAAAACACGGTATTATCATTAGTGGAAGAACGATTCAAAAGGTTGGAAGATAGTGTCAACCTTATAAAAGAGAAATCGGGAGAACGTAAGGGATGTTCGTGCAAAGATTTTATGGCGTGTAAACCGCCAATCTACAACGGGGACGTTGACCCGATAATATGCCAGAGATGGTTAAGCGATGTTGAAGGAGTGTTTGAAAGGACCCATTGTGACGAAACTGACTTTGTTGCTTACGGAACGGGTCAGTTGAGGGGTCAAGCCAAAGATTGGTGGGACAATAAAAAGAAGGAAATAGGAGCCGAAGCGGCGAGGGCCATGACATGGGAGGAGTTTAAGACACCGTTTCTTAAATATCATAGTCCCAAGGCGGTCATTAATAGAATCAAGGAAGAGTTCATGCAACTCAGGCACAAGGGCGAGACCATAGACAAGATTACGGCGACGTTTATGGATAAGATGAAGTTTTGCAATGAATTAGTGACGAATGAAGAACATAAGATATACTACTACTATAACATGTTGAGCGCCGAGTATAGGGAGTAGGGCTGCAAACGAACTGAACTTTCAGCGAACAGTTCATGAACCGTTCGGCGGGAAGTTCGTTTGTGTTCGTTCGTTTAATAAATGAACGAACACGAACAAAAAATTTCGTTCGTTTAGTTAAATGAACGAACATGAACAAAGGCCGTGTTCGTTCATTTGTATTCGTGAACGTTCGGTAACGTGTTCGTTTACGTTCGTTTGTTTATGTTCGTTTGTATGTTCGTGTTCGTTTGTGTATAGGAATATATATATATATATATATATTATTTTATTACCCAACTTATATTATATTATTTTGTCACATTATTTCCATTCAAGTTAAGTTATAGAAATAGATTAAATAGCTGATGCATTTATAGAAATAGCTTCTTTGTCACATTGTCGTTGTTTTGTATTAAATTATGAGTTGTTATTGGTATTTTATTAGGTTTTTGATATGGAGTGTTATATTATGAGGTCATTAACTGTTTTTGGACGAATTCAAGTTTATTTTGGTTATAGACGATTTAAAGGTTATTTTGGTGGATTAAATGGAGACTTGAAGTTAAAGATGAACTTTTTTGAGACACTACTTTGTGTTAGTTATGTTTATTAAAATTATATGTTAAGCTACTCAAGTTTGGATAATTAGCTTGGTATATTTTGGGTGGATCTACTTTGTGTTTTTTTGTTATGATCATCTTCGAAAGTAAATATATGTTCGTTTGTGTTTGTTTATGTTCATTAACGTTTGTTTGTGTTCGTTTGCGTCCGTGTGCGTTCATGAACGTTCGTTTGTGTTCGGTACCTAAATTAACAAACGAACACAAACGAACACGAACAAAAAATCTCGTTCGGTAAGTGTTCGTGAACACATGAAATCCTTAACAAACGAACACGAACAAGGCCGTGTTCGTGTTCGTTCGGTTCGTTTGCAGCCCTAATAGGGAGTTTATCACTCCTTCAAAATACGAGACCCTTACCGAGATCATAAACGTTGCTCGAGAACGGGAAATTGAATTGAAGAAACAAGTTGAAAGAGGTGAACGAAGGGCACAGGATGTGAATCCAAGCCCTACAAAGAAAGCTCGAACTGTAGAATCGGGGAAGAAAATGGATGCTAAAGGCGGGTTGCGGAGTTGTAAAGTGTGTGGGAAAGGGCACAAAGGAGAGTGCCAGTTCAAAGACAAACCGTGCCCCATATGTCGTAAAACGGGGCACACGGCGTCTCTATGCCTGGGTAAAGTCTCGGTTTGCTACAAATGTTATCAGCCCGGCCACAAAAAGTCCGAATGCCCAGACTTAGTTGGAAAAAGAGATGTTAAAGAATCTCCAGCAGAAGCTCCAAAGGCGAAGGCTAGGTCCTTCCAACTTACCGCAGTTGAAGCGAAAACAGAACCCGATGTGGTCTCAGGTACATTCACAATAAACTCAATTCCCGCACGTGTATTGTTTGATACGGGTGCGAATAAATCCTTCATTTCACATGGATTTATTCGACATCCTTCATTTGTATTAACGAAATTATCTGTGCCCTTAGAAGATGAAATAGGAGACAACAAAAGTTTTATAGTTTGTAATATTTGTCGAGGCTGCAAGTTAAGCATCGATGATGAAGAATACTTGATAGACCTAATCCCGATGTCAATGGGGGAATTTCAAGTAGTTGTTGGGATGGATTGGCTATCTCAGCACCACACAAAGGTTGTGTGTTTCCGTAAAGAGATAAAGCAACATCTCCGAGCGGAAAAGACGTCACAATCTATGGCGAAAAGGGAGGCAATCCTATAATATGCTCGATGATGAAAGCTCACAAGCTCATGAGGCATGGATGTAAGGCATTTATGATATACGCGAATGAGCCCGAGAAAGAATTACCGAAGATTGGAGACGTACCCGTGGTACGTGACTTTGAAGATGTATTTCCGGATGATTTACCGGGAATGCTGCCCGAGCGGGAGGTAGAGTTCGGAATTGAATTAGTTCCGGGCACGAAACCCGTAGCAAAAGCACCATACCGACTTGCACCATCAGAATTACAAGAATTAATGTCGCAGATACAAGACTTGCTTGATAAAGGATTCATAAGGCCGAGTGTGTCTCCTTGGGGCGCGCCCGTGCTATTCGTGAAAAAGAAGGACGGAAGCATGCGCATGTGTATCGATTATCGGGAGTTAAATAAACTCACGGTAAAGAATTGATACCCGCTTCCGAGGATAGATGATCTATTCGACCAATTACAAGGTGCGAACTGGTTTTCAAAAATTGACCTTAGATCGGGGTATCACCAACTAAGAGTCAAGGAGGAGGATGTACCGAAGACAGCTTTCCGCACGAGATACGGACATTACGAGTTCCTTGTGATGTCACTCAGGCTGACAAATGCACCCGCGGCCTTCATGGACCTCATGAACCGGGTTTGCAAGCCGATGTTGGACAAATCGGTAATCGTGTTTATTGACGATATCCTGGTATACTCGAAAGGTGAAGCAGAACATGCGCGCCACTTACAAGAGGTGCTGGAAACACTCAGGCACGAAAAATTGTATGCAAAATTCTCAAAGTGCGCCTTTTGGTTGCGAGAGGTGCAATTCCTCGGCCACATCATAAGTACCGATGGAATATTGGTGGATCCTTCAAAGATAGAGGCCGTGTCAAAATGGAGCCCTCCGAAGAATCCTTTGGAAATCAGAAGCTTCTTAGGGCTTGCGGGATACTATAGGAGATTCATTCAAGATTTCTCCAGGATCGCGTCGCCGCTAACTAAGTTAACCCGGAAGGAGGAAAAGTTCATTTGGAGTGCTGAACAAGAAAGAGCGTTTCAAACACTAAAAGAGAAGTTAACTCAAGCTCCGGTATTAACATTGCCGGACGGGGTCGAAGACTTGGTGGTTTATTCGGATGCCTCAATATCGGGGCTCAGATGCGTTTTGATGCAAAGGGGCAAGGTTATAGCTTATGCCTCGAGGCAACTGAAAATACATGAAAAGAAATATCCCACGCACGACCTCGAATTGGATGCGATGGTGTTTGCGTTAAAAATATGGAGGCATTATTTATATGGGGTGAAGTGCACCATATTCACCGATCACAAGAGCTTAAAATATTTCTTCGATCAGAAGGAGCTAAATATGCGGCAAAGGCGATGGTTAGAAATGGTGAAGGATTTTGACTGTGAAATACATTACCACCCCGGAAAAGCAAATGTAGTGGCAGACGCCCTAAGCAGAAAAGCGGATTATTTCCCGTTACGAGTAAGGTAGATGCAGCTTGTCGTGACCTCGGGTATACTTGAACGTATCCAAGAAGCGCAAGTAGAAGCAGTGAAAGAGGAGAACTGGAAGAAGGAAAGAATAATCGGACAGTTAAAAGATTTGTCGGATGGAAAGGACGGGTTGAAGACTCGATCCGGAAGAATATGGGTTCCAAATACTTGTGGGGTGAAGACGCTTCTACTTGATGAAGCTCATAAATCCCGATATTCTATTCATCCGGGTGCGACCAAGATGTACAATGATCTGAAACAAAACTATTGGTGGCCCGGAATGAAGAGGGATGTGGTAAAATACGTGGAGAAGTGCTTGACTTGTTTACAAGTCAAAGCGGAACATCAGAAACCATATGGAAAACTGCAACCTTTGGAGATCTCGGTTTGGAAATGGGAACATATCACTATGGACCTATTGACCAAACTACCTAAAACGACTCGGGGATTTGATGCTATATGGATGATTGTGGATAGATTGACGAAGAGTGCACATTTCATTCCTATACGTGAAACTTATACTTCGGAAAAGATGTCCGAGGTATTTACAAATGAAATAGTGGCACGTCACGGTGTACCGGTATCCATCGTATCGGATAGAGATACCCGGTTTACTTCAAATTTTTGGCGGGATTTTCAAGAACAAATGGGAACAAAACTCTTCATTAGCACCGCCTACCATCCTCAGATGGATGGGCAGAGTGAAAGAACAATACAGACGCTAGAGGATATGTTACGGGCATGTATCATCGACTTCGGTGGAAGTTGGGATGCCTTTGGCTGAATTTTTGTATAACAATAGTTACCATTCGAGCATCAGCATGGCACCTTACGAGATGCTATATGGTAGAAAGTACAGAACCCCGGTGTGTTGGGGTGAAGTGGGTCCGCGTGAATTGGCACATAAAGACATAGTTCAGGCCACTAATGAGAAAATTGAAGTGGTACGAGCCCATTTGAAAGCAGCCCAAGATAGGCAAAAGTCTTATGCCGATAAAAGACGAAGACCGATTGAATTTCAGATAGGCAACATGGTTATGTTAAAGGTTTCCCCATGGAAGGGCGTTATCAGATTCAGAAAAAGGGGGAAACTAAGCCCGAGGTTTATCGGGCCATTTAAAATCATCGAACGGGTTGGCAAGGTGGCTTATCGCCTCGAGCTACCGGAAGAGTTGAGTGGAATACATGGCACGTTCCACGTGTCTCAGTTGCGAAATTGTCTAGCGGAGGAAACAACTAATATCCATTACGACGATATCGAGGTGGATGATCGCCTGAATTATGCGGTAAGGCCAATAGAGATTTTAGATCGAAAGGTTAAGCACTTGCGAAATAAACAAATCGATTAAGTCAAGATCAAGTGGGAGCATAGGAAAGGTTCAGACACTACATGGGAGTCCGAAGAGGAGATGCGACGTCTCTACCATACACTATTCGGTACGTACTCTGGTTTCGGGGACGAAACCCTTTTTAAGGGGGGTGAACTTGTAACACCCCGAAAACACAAATTCTGATAATACAATTATGTAGTGAATAAATAAGAAAAATAAGCTAACTAGGAATGACATTAACCTAGTTAGATGATGACTTATGAGTAGTTAAAGAGTTAAAACTGAATAAAAACGAAAGTTGAGGGACCAAAGGTGTTTAAATGAAAACTAATAATAATAAAACAAAAATTAATCTCACAACACACTTGTTTTGTGTTGCTGAGATCGATCAGAAGACAGGGGGCGATCCCAAGCTCCCTAAAAACCCTAGTTCTTGTCAAACACCTCCAATTGAAGGATCAAATCAAGTCCAAAACGAAAATCGAGCATAGATTAATGATCCCCATTGCAAGGAGATCATAAGGTATGTAAAATTTGACAAAAATTCTCTACTTGAAATTCTCATGAATTTAGAGAATTCGATATCTGATGATGCATGTGTGATTTGTAGATGAAATAGGAACATTAGAATGTCTAGGAGTAAACCCTAGACAAGTACATGTTGAAATCATGCTAAATTCAAGTGAAATCCATGGCCACCATTGTAGGTGATATGTGGGTTATATGGAACTTGATGAACACTAGGGTTTTGAAAGTTATTCTAGTGTAATTTGATTCAAAGAAACTGATTTCTGAAAAATTTGATGTTTGATTTTATATGTGATAGCTCGATTGATGTTAATTTAGGCTAAGCGACAAGCAATGAACTTGAATATAAAAGATATAAAATCCTGCCCTTTAAGTGTTTGTAAAAATGCCTCAAAGAAGGCTCGAAACTGAAATTTTAAAGTTAAAACGCATAATTGTGATGTTTTGGCAAATTATGCGATATGTGATTGAAAAGAGTTCTAAACGCGTCATGATTGAACTCTATAGGAAAAGATACCGGAGCGTCGAGTGGACAAGTCGGTGGCGATTTGCGTTTGAAGGGCGTGCACTAAAGGTATGTAACTTGATTCGTTACATTAAGAAATTTTGATAACTAGCATATGAATAACGGCGTTGTAGAATAAAGACTGTATTGATTAACGCGACAATATTCATTACTTGAAATAATAGGTTAAGAATTGGTTAGAAGTCGTTTGGTAGTCATCATAATGGAGGATTCCGTAGATGAGCCAAACGGGCCGAATAATGGTGTACATTGTAGTGTTAGTGTTTTAAATAGATAGCGATGGCGATAACGATCACAAGAGCATGAAGCCATAAGTTTGGTAATGAAGTGCCGGTGATAATAAGCCCCGGAAATTGGGTAACAAGCGCCTTATGTTTACTATTACAAAGGTAGCAAAATAAGGATAACTAGAAAGGATCGAATAATTACATAGTGAAATCTTGTCGTCCGGTTCGTAAAATAAACTTTTGTTATGGAAATCGTTATAGTTATGTTTGTATTGAATTTACAGACGCACAGGAAAAAGAATCACCTAAAATGGACTCACGAGTCAAAAGTTATGGTCATTTTAAGCTAAAAATCTAAATTTCCGGAACTGGGAGTAAGTGCAGGTCACAAAACTGGAGCTGTTGGAAAACCAGCTCCCCCGCGCCACGCGAGGACCTGTCGCGCCACGCGACAGGGTGTAATTTTATTTTTTTTATTTTTTTTACATGTTTCAACGCTTGGGACTTGTTTATACACTTCATATAAATGTCAAAACTAACATTTTATGTGGTTTTGACCTTAGGTAATAAAGGGAACTACCCGGATGGCGATCGAGCAAGTTTTTGAAGTACCAAACACAACTTTGCAAGCTTCCGCGTTAAATTAGTTTATGTTGAAACAATGCTTTTTGGATAACTTCGTCTAGACAATGTTTTTGATGTAAATGATTTGCTAATCATGTTTTGAATGTTTAAACTAGACGGTAGTTGACTAGTAGGTGTTACTTTAAAACTTTTATTTTGTACTTATGTTAAACCAAGGTACTATATATCTAAAATTTAGTATCTTTTATTAGACTTAAATTAGAAATTTAAACGAGTGTTACAATGATTGACTAAATGTCCAAGAAACTGTACCTGTTCTAACCAAAACTCGCATTTTGAAAATTTAGCATAAAGTTGTTCCTTTCTTAATAGACTTAAATGGGCTGCAAATGCTTTGCATGATCTTCCTTACTTTTAGAGTACATTAGAATATCATCTATAAAGAAAATTATGAATTTATCCAAATATGGCTTACATATTTGGTTCATCATGTCCATAAATGCGGTTGGGGTAATGGTTAAACCAAATGGCATGACAGTAAATTCATAATGACCATACCTTGTTCTAAATACAGTTTTAGGAATGTCCTCTTCGTGTACCTTTAATTGATGATATCCTGACCTTAAATCGATTTTTGAGAAAAATCGAGCTCCTTGCAATTGATCGAACAGATCATCGATTCTCGGTAATGGGTACCGATTCTTAATTGTGACTTTGTTCAATTCACGGTAGTCAATGCACATACGCATTGATCCGTCCTTCTTTTTAACGAATAAAATTGGTGCTCCCTATGGCGATGAGCTTGGCTGTATGAATCCTTTCTCCAATAATTCGTCTAATTGTTTCTTTAATTCCTGCATTTCAGCGGGTGCCAAACGGAAAGGTGGTTTGGCAATTGGTGCTGTTCCTGGTAATAGATGAATTCTGAATTCGACTTCTCTGTCTGGCGGTAGTCCTGGTAATTCTTCTGGAAATACATCTGAAAACTGAGACACTACTGGGATGTCTTTTAGTTCTTTTCCTTTAGTGTTAGTGATTATAGAAATCAAATACACTATAGATCATTTTCTTATGTAGCTTGCAGTTTTCATCACAGAGATGAATTTCGTGGATCTAGATGGTTTATCTCCTTTAATTATGATCTTTTCACCTTTTGGTGAATTTACTTGGATTGACTTTTGATCACATAAAATATTAGATTTATTAGCTATTAACCAATCCATTCCTAATACGACATCAAATCCTGCCAGATTCATTGGATAAAGGTTTGCAATAAACTTTTGATTTAAAATTTCTATTCTTGCTCCCTGCAAGATTTCAGAAATCCTAACAGTTTCTCCATTTGCTGTCTCTACTAGACATTCTTGTGGTAGTTTAGTTAATGACTGATTTAGAAGTTTGCAAAATGAAGTATTAATAAAACTTTGGTTTGCACCAGAGTCAAATAATACTTTAGCAAAAATATCATTAACTAAAAACGTACCGGCTATAACGTCCGAAATCATTTTGGCTTCATCTGCTGTCAGAACAAATGCTCTAGCATTTTGAGTGTTCTTGTTATTTGTAGCTGGAGCTAATTTTGGACAATTTGTCTTGATATGACCTTGTTCCCCACAGTTGTAGCATATCCTGTTGTTGGCTTTCCTCCTGCAGTCTTCTTCCTTGTGTCCTGATATTTTGCAGAAATTGCAATATATGGAGCATCTTCCAGAATGCTTCCTTTTGCAATACTTGCAATAAGGTGTAGATGTGGAACCTACATTTTTCCCACGGTTGGAATTTCCAGATCGGAATTCTTGGGTAAGTCTTTGAGCTAGGTTTCTTCTCTGATCTTCTTCTCTAGTACGGATTAATTCATCTGTCTAGGTGTTTGCTAGTTCTACAGCTTCTTCTATAGTTTGAGGTCTAGCTTCCTTGACTACATGTCTAATCTCCCCGATTAATCCCCAGATGTAACGGGAGATTAATACTGGTTCAGGTGATGCAAGGGTTGGTACTATTCTAGCATATTAAAAGAATGTAGTAGTATAACCCTTACTATCTTCCCCGGTCATCCTAAGGTTCAGAAACTTATTTGCTATCTGTTTCTTTTCATTGGGAGGGCATAATTTCCTTTCTACCATATTCTTAAATTCCCCCCATTCCATGTTGTATACCCTATTACTTCCTCTTGACTGGAGGATAGTGTTCCACCATTCTAAGGCTGAGTTTTTAAATAAATTAGAAGCAAACATTATCTTGTCTTCTTCAGCACACTTGCTTATTTTCAGAACAGCCTCAGTCTTTTCTATCCAGCGCAGAGTTGCAATGGGTCCTTCATTGCCCGAGAATTCTATTGGTTTACAGGACCATAATTCTTTATAAGAACAACCATAAGACATGGTTCTTCTTCTTTTGGGAATGGGAACTTGAAGTACAGGTCCATTGTTCACGCTGTTTTCTGGTTCAGTTGGTCGCTTACTGCTATGCTTACTTTTATTATCTGCTTCCTTAACAGTTTGGATAATAAATTGCATTGCATCTATGATTCCTTGTGCCACTATGTGTTGGATAGCACTATTATCCACTTGGTTTCCATTGTTATTGATGCTCGGATTCTCATTAATCAAGTTAATATTACTCTGGTTATCGTTATTCAGATTTCCTTGATTTCCTTCGCCGGTCATCTGAATTTTAAACAGTTACCACGTATTAATATCACAAAATAATATTTAATATAGCCAATCACATGACACGCATTTTGGTCAAAAGCGTCGATCATTGCGACTTTACTCTATTCATATAATATACATCTATTACACACCAGTACTGAAATTAAAATTACAATACCGACTGAAATTTAAAGTTACACTACTAGTAATAGGCATCCGTAGTTTTTTTTTTTCATACACATACACACATATTATATTATTTTATTATAAATATTATTATTACTACCGTTTTTACCATCACATTCATGGATATTGATTCATCCAGAAATCCATATTGCGCTCGTCGTATTTCCATACGAGTCGCTCTCCCACCTGTCTCATTCTTTCTCTACTCTCTAAAATTGTCGATGCATGCGTCTGTCGACTTCGTCTTGTATCGAGTCTTGTGTTGTTCTAGACAGTTTAAGGCACAGAAATCGAGATAGAGTGTATATGGATGATTTCGCTTGAAAGTGTCATTACCACTTTCAAATGAAATTAACTTTGTTAATTTCGTTTGAAAGGGTACATGGTACATTCAAACGAAATTAGCCACACTATAAATACCTTGAGTGCTAGTTCATTTGGAAGAGTTCCGGTCAGTGTAACGAAGTGCTGCCGAAGTGTCTACAGTCTTGTAATCGATCATATATCAATCTAAAGACAGTTTAAAGTGATTTCTTGTGCATTCGAGCTGAAATAACACTAATACTTGTGTTTCCGCCACTTGTATTGGTGAATAACTCTTCTGATCGACTCGTTCGGGTCTGGAAACGATCCTACAAGTGGTATCAGAGCTCAGGAGGAAGAGTTCTAACCATTTCAGCTGCAAAATCTATTTTCTACACCTTCTTTTCATAATTAAACAAGTTTTCACGGTTAAAAACGGCTGATTTTCACATATCATGTGTGTAATGTTGTTTTAACAAACCCTAGAGAGTTTCAGACCTAAATTCGACCATTTACTTGATCAATTGAACAAAAATTGGATCGAAAGTATGACATCATGCTGATTTCGTTTGAAGTTCCTAGCTGATTTCGTTTGAGATTGATCATTGAGAACTGATTTCGTTTGAAAATACATGTTAATTTAGTTTGAAACATGTATTCCTTGAGTAATTCCGTTTGAATTCGGAATTTCGTTTGAAGTTACTGGGTAATCTCGTTTGAAACAGCAATTTCGTTTGAGAAAGTTGGTATTTCAAACGAAATTAAGTATTTTGGTTAAACAGGTTATTTCGTTTGAAGTGAAATTCAGTTTGTATTAGTGATTTCGTTTGAGGAAAGCTATTTAGTTTGAAGAGGGATCTCGTTTGACTTTGGTATTCCGTTTGAAACAGTCTGTTTGTGAATCTTTGAAAACTGAAACATGGAAAACGAGTTTTATAATGCATTTGCTAGTCCGATGACTGTAGCTCAGAATACGATGCTTGAAAATGAAACGGGAACTATGCAGAAACCACCAAAGCTTATGGACATTGATGATTTTAATGGTTGGTCCGAACGTTTTGGTAATTGGGTTGAAGCTTATCACCTAGATGCATGGGAACATACGAAAGTTCAATATGAAAGACCAGTTGGGAACAATCAAGTGAAAATACCGATTAGAGAATTAAGTGATGCAGAGAAAAAGAAATACAAAGATGAGAAATTGATGATTAGTTTGTTACAACAGGCAATTAAAGAAGATATCTTGATTCTACTTCAACACAATGGAAGTGCATATTCGATTTGGAAAGAATTAGAAGCAAAGTCCCTTGGTAGTGAAGATATGCTCAGAAACAAGATGTCACTTATGAAGAAAGAATTTGATCTATTCCGTGGTTTGAGAACAGAAAGCACCAAGCAAATTATTGAAAGATATTGTAACTTGGTGAAAAACATGACAAGATTGGGCATTAACAAACATAAAGATGAGTTGATTGAGAAGCTGGCTGATGCGTTGCCACATGATGTTTGGGGAACGTTTCTGATGATGTTGAGGAATAATAGAAAGGAATACAGTGAGCTAACACTGGGTGGGTTCATCAAACATCTTGAAGCTCAAGAGATGGAGCAAAGAAAGATCGCTAGAATGAAGAATTATGATGGAGAACAAGACATCGGATTGTATTTCAAAGGTGGTGTTAGTGAAAAGACAAATATTTCTCCAAAAGTTGGAACTGCTTTCAATGTAAAAGATTCTTCAGAAAGTTCATCTCAGGGATCAAGCAGCAAAACTGGATTTACTTCATTTCCAACATTTGATCCACATTTTTCTACAACAAAAAATGGCAAAGTTCTTCAATGCAACATTGCTTTGAACCTTGAAAATAATCAGAACTATACTGAGGAAGTTTCTAAAAGCCACATGTCTTTGTTGGTAACTGTGCTTGAATCCTATGGAGGTTTAGTTGCAGGGAGGATCGGGAATCTAATGCTCACGAAAGAGGATTACGATCAAATTGATGCTGAGGAGATGGAATTGATGGATATAAAATGGTGTATGGCTAGCGTGTTGAGACGAGCTGAAAAGTTTAAACAAATTACAGGCAGAGATGATTTTCGCGATGCACATGTTTCAACTTTAGGATTTGATAAGTCTAAAGTTACTTGTTTTCGTTGCAGGGAAAAAGGGCATTTCAAAAGGGAGTGCACCAATCGTGAAGCAAGTGGAGTTCAAAATCCCTTTGGAAACAATGACTGCTATCGAAAAGCGATATATCATCAAGTTGATCAACAACCACATCAACAACAACAGGCACAAACAGCTCATGGAAGAAAAGAAATTGAAGATTCAAAAAGAGCATGTTTGGGGAATCAAGAAAATTTCAACTGGGACAAATATATTTCAGCTGACAACAAAGCATGTCTAATTAATCAAGATGATGAAAAGTTACCTGAAGGATTTAGCTGGGAAAATTTCAACTGGGATGATTATGATCCGAACAAATCTACAAATAAAAAATGTTGTGTTGCTAATGCTTCTGATGAATATTGGGCAGAAAAATATAGAAAAATTAAGGAAGCTGAAGAAGAAAAATGGAAGAGATATGCAGAAGAAGAAGAAGAAGAAGAAGAAGAAGAAGAAGAAGAAAAGAGACAAGTTGAAGCTGAGAAAAAGAAAAGAGCTGAAGAAGTTCAAGTGAGAATAGTCAAAGAAGTTCCAGAATTTGAAATCAAAACAGATGCTGATGCAGTCAAAGTTGCTGAGAAGTGTATGAATTGTGAATCTCTGATAAAGCAAAACAATGAACTGCTACACAACATCAAAAGACTGAAAGAATCCTACGATGTTTTGAACAGAGAGATGAATAAGTACCGTGATTCGAACAGTGAACATGATGTAGCAATGAATACACTCAAAGGGGCATACATGAGGCAGCTTGACAATGGCATTTATTAGACAGAAAAATGTGCTGAACTTGAGAAGAAATTGGAAACTCAGAAAATCGAAACAAATAGAGTAAATGAATTGTTGAAAAGTTACTCATGTTCTACTTTTATTGTTGACAGGATTTATCCCATTGTGGAAGGAATGAAGACGTTTGAAGAAGAAAAGACTTCGGAAGAAAAGAAGTCTGAAACAAAAGAAGATGCTGAAGTGAAGATTTCTGGTAAGAAAGCAAGTGTTGTCTATAACAAATGTCCGCCCCCGATCGAAAATGGATACTATCCTCGAAATCCTAATTCTGAAAGAGTCGAAAAGGCAACAAATTTACAGTGGGAGTCTGGGTCGTCAGATAACTTGCCAGAAAGTACAGATGTCACTTTCACGTCGTCCGATACTGATCATGAGTCCGAATTAATAAAAAAGGTGGTCGATCAGGTGTTGGATAAGGATGAAACAGAGGAGTCAATGTCGGAGTCAAAATCAGAGTCAAAGTCAAAGTCCGACACGTCAAGTAAAAAAGCCAAACAGAGAAAACGGGTGTATAATAAAGAATTTTTGTTATCAAAATCTAATTTGGATGACGAACCGATCAAAGTAGCATATACTTTGAAAGATTCTGACAAATTATATTCTGATGAGGCTTTTCCAATAAGAGGTGTTAAACCAGAAATGATCAAAAAGGTTTTCAAACTAACAGAAATTAATATTTCTGAAATAAAAGATGTAAATCTTTCTGAAAAACCAAGTTCTTACACCTCAAGATATCAACAACGTTTAAACAAGAAAAATGGTTACAGTTGTGGTTCAGGTTTTCAAAAGAAACCAAACCTTAATGGTAATTTCAAAAAGAAAGGTCTGGGTTTTATTGCACCGAAAAATTATAAAAATGAGAAAATTTATAAATGAAAAACTGTTTTTGTTTCAGGAACAAGTGCTGAAAAAGAACAAAAGAGTTCATTCTGGAAAGGAGACGAACAAAGAATTCCTTGCCAAAAAGCAAGAAGAAATGAAGAAAAATGTTGCTCAAAAGAAGATAGAGACTAGAACATGTTTTCAATGTAAAATAGCTGGTCACATTGCCAGAAATTGTCCAAAGACAATTCAAACAAAACAGGGAGTCTCTGGTAAACTGAAAGAAAAGGTTATTGAGAAAACCGAACCACCAACAAACAGATTCAAAGTTTTTGAGAATTCAATTTATGAGGTTGGTGAATGTTCGAAAAATGTTTTCAAAAGAAAAGAGAAACTTAATAACCAAAAATGGGTGGTTAAGAATTCAAGTGATAATTCTGGTGATGAATCTGATTCCACAAAATCAGAGGAGCCACAGATTGTTATGAAAAAGGAAAAAACGGTTCCGCCATTGGATGATGAGAACTTTCCACCATTGCGGACTGAGAATTTGAAATCTAAAATCGGCAAAGTTGAAATTTCAAATCAATTTTATTCTGAGAAGAATAAATTTGATATTGTAAAAACTTTCAATGGAAATGTGAAACACATTTTTGGAAAAATGGTCGATGGTAAGGCCAAAGGAGTGAAAGAATTCTATGCTTCCAAAATGAATGTTCACAAGTCTGTTGAAAGTAAGTTTGAAAAAGAAGTGGTTACACCCAAGGATGGTCAGGCCTGGGTGTCAATATTTTTCAAAGAATAAAAATCTGACTTGCCGGAGCTCCCAAGTTGGTAATCGTGGAGCATGAATCGGCATCTTTCTTATATTGTTTGAAAAATTGAAATTTTTGATAAGTGTGACTTGCCGGAACTCCCAGGTTGGTAAGTGAGGAGTAGGAATCGGCATCTTGAGAATTCAACATACATGTGGTATTGGTTGGTAAGCCATGTGGTTGAAAAAGATTTTTACTTACAAGTGGTAATTCAAGGACATTAAGTTGTACTTGCATTTTTCTACAAGTGGTTGAAAGACAATGTGATGAACCAAACCCCTAACCTATGAGTGTTTTTATAAAATCAACAAAACTAATTTTCTGGAAAAACCATTTGATTAAAACAAACTTAAGTGTTTTGAATTCAATGGGAAAATAGTTTGTTGTGAGAGGGAGTTCTGATTGTTTATGCCAAGTGGATGGCGAATTGAAGCAATTCGATATCGGTTGTCAGTTTTCTTGTATAGTTTGTTTTCAAATTTCCGTCACATGTGTTTGAATTTTAGGGGGAGTAAGAATTTCAGAAAATCCAAAAACATTTGAAAATTTGAAAAATCCAAAAACATGATAAAATAAAAAATGAGTTTTGTTGTGAAAAAGAGGAAATGATAGTACATCAGTGGACTGTCACAGCATGCTAAAGAATTGGAATGATAAAATGTGATAAACAATTTCACTAAAGATGTGACGGTAGGCTCAGCTAGACTAGTAGATTTGCAATAACGATACAAACTTAAATGAAAAAGCCTAGTTCTAGTGGGAAACATGGTCAAAAGCATAGTACTTAGTTTTGTCCTTTTTGATTGTGTGCCTACTCGGTAATCGCTGATTGTCGAAAGACATAAAACTGGTTAAGTTTGTGAACTTTCACAACTCTTCTAAAAAGTCGCTGTGATTGTGCATTTCATTTTGCAAAGATTTAAACTTGTTTTATTTCTTTATTTTGTTTAAGCATTGGACATCCTTTGCGTATACGTGAGTATCGACTTGGATGTTATTGCCTAAATGTTCTGCTTTATTTTCTTTGGTGTTTCGTTTAAGCTTTGGACCTCCTCTGCGTATACGGAAGTATCGACCTGGTGGTTAAAGCCTAAACAACTTCAACTTATTTTTATTTTCTTATTTTGTTTAAATATTGGACTTTCTCTGCGTATACAGAAGTATCGACCTGATTGTTAATGTTTAAACATTCTGCTTTGTTTTCGCACAAATCACAGTTGATAAAAGTTTAAAGGCATTACTTGAGATAGTGTATTGCATGATGAGGGGATATGCTGAGATTGTGGGGTCCATAAGAACTTAGTGCAAAATTAATATACCTTAACGTATCAGTAAGCATTTCGAAAGTTTTTAGATTGAGTTTAAGTGGAAAGTGAATTCCAGACTGCGATCCCAGCTTAGTGAAAGGGGGAGTCTGAGGATATCGAGAGGGAGTCTGAAGATTGTAGAGCCAGATTCAGATCCTGAAGATTACATGAAAGAGAAAGAGATTGATTGTGGATGTTTACAATGGAGAATTTTTGGAGAGAGCGAGCAGACTGATAAAGACTAAAGGTTTGACAACCGAAGACTCGACACTGAAGACTCGTCAACATTCGAGGGGGGTTCTGTTGATGCATGCGTCTGTCGACTTCGTCTTGTATCGAGTCTTGTGTTGTTCTAGACAGTTGAAGGCATGGAAATCGAGATAGAGTGTATATGGATGATTTCGCTTGAAAGTGTCATTACCACTTTCAAACGAAATTAACTTTGTTAGTTTTGTTTGAAAGGGTACATGGTACATTCAAACGAAATTAGCCACACTATAAATACCTTGAGTGCTAGTTCATTTGGAAGAGTTCCGGTCAGTGTAACGAAGTGCTGCCGAAGTGTCTACAGTCTTGTAATCGATCATATATCAATCTAAAGACAGTTTAAAGTGATTTCTTGTGCATTCTAGCTGAAATAACACTAATACTTGTGTTTCCGCCACTTGTATTGGTGAATAACTCTTCTGATCGACTCGTTCGGGTCTGGAAACGATCCTACAAAAATTTCCTCACCAAATGTCCTAAGTTCTTGTACATTGTCTGCACTCATTGGTGGTGCAGGTTCTAGGACTGGGTTTGGAATCTGGGGTGCGGGATTCTGGTACGGAGGTATAGGGGCCTGGTATGGGTAAGGATTTTCTAGAATCTCACTAATGAATACATCATTATCGTAATAGGGATCTAGAGGATCTAACCCTGGGTAGGCTCCTAGGTTTGGCATGGGTATGTCTTTGTGTATCGGGTAACGTTGCACACAGTCCCTATTGTCATCCCACCATGGGTCGTAATTTGGGTCTAAGGGATTTGGTGTCGGTACCCTAGGTATTTCCTCCGGGTTGAAATCATGCATTTCTACTTGATTTTCAAGGTTTTCTATCTCCATTGGTTGGTCAGGAATTGGTGGTTGTGGTTGGGGTGCTATCATTTGCTAGGATGTGGATGTTGGCTATACCCCTATTAATCATATCCTGGGCATAGGCATCGGTTTCTCTTTTGGCTGCGGCTAATGCTCTCTGGTCTTGTAACTTTTTTATACGCTTCCTACGTTCATGTGCCCCTCGACTGAACCATCCTTTCTTTTTCTGAGGGAATGGCTCCTCGGAATGAGCTTTTGTCGCAACCCCCCGATCCCAAATCCCCGGAAACGGGGGGCCGCGAGCCAATTTCGGTGGTATTGCGTGTTTGTCTAATTTGGCAGCGGAATTTTCATCAGGACCGTAGTTAGAAAATATTGGATCAGAGTAAAATACCACATTTTCATAATATTAAACACATGGGATAAAACCCAAGTTTGCAATACACACATTTTCATAGGAATAAATCCTATTTTTTTTTTTAATAAAAACATCTATTTTATTTTAGGTAACTTTATTGCCACTTTTCCAAGCCTTCAGTGCTGTCCAACTGGCTTATATTTGGCTTTCGCATTTTGTTACCTGAAACACGTTTAAAAACATTTTGTCAGTGGGAAATACTGGTGAGTGAATCCCAGTTTAATCAAGTTTAATAAAAACCATTGTACAGTATTGAGGGCGATCTTGCAATTACATTTGTTTCCAAGTTATATCAATTAACATTCATGGTACTGTCAGACCCGACTTGTGAAAATGTTACTCCTTGACCAGGTGGTAACAAATTTTGTATACAAAACCCCAACATACTCATGATAATTGTATCCTTACAAATACTTAATCACTGCTTAATTTCATTGTTAAGCATTTAAGGTTTTGTAAAATAGTTCACAAAAAGGTTAACAAAAAACGGATAAACTCACATTGCTGTCTTAGATTTTCTGTAAGGGTTTCCTGAGAATTATCTATAATTTACACAAAAGCACACGTGTTAGTATAATAACCCATTTTAACATTAGTAATACCCTCCCCGAGACGGCATTCCAACGACTACGTCGGGCAGAACCACGACAGCCGTTACGGAACCCTAGATCAATCGGGCAGAGTATCTAATACGTATCCAGGGGTTATAATACTTACAACGGAGCAGAACTTCGCTATTTAGAGGGTATAATACCCGAGTATAGTGTACACTACGTAATATTGAGAAAAAGAAAGAAAGTTTTGAACGAATTCGACTGAAGGCCCGAGCTCCCATTATATAGGGGCTGATCTTGAGTTTCTCGCGGTCCGCGTAAGAGTAGCCAAGGGGCTACGCGGCCCGCGTCAACGCTGGTCAACATCGTAGCTTGTCTGGGTCAGCAGGTAAGGTTGCTGGGTGTTGGGCCACGTGGCGGCCCAGGGTTTCGCCACATTTTACCTTGTCACGGCCCGCGTAAGGTTTGAGGTGTGGCTTACGCGGCCCGCCTCAAACCCAAAAATCAGATTTTTGATTATTTTAATAATATTCAAGATATTCGGGGTCCGTTTTCGCGTATGGGGTATATTTTAGGACGTATTGGGATATTTTAAAATATATTAGGGTGTCGGAAATAATCCGAGGGTGTCGGTTTAGAGTTCTTATAGCTTTAAACACGAATATTCCTTCTTTCGTATCAGCAGAGTACCCTGAGAGGGCAGGCTGAGAAGAGGCACCTTCGCTTATAGGCGAACCAGACAATTGACGGTATGCGTCAGATGGTCCTTGATCGCTCATACTGTAAACTAACAAATAGTCAAATAACACATAACAAGAAATACAATTATGCACGTATTCCCGTAATTTATTTCCAAACAATTTAAATTTTGATGTCAGCAGAACGCTTCTGTGGCTGAATCAGTGGCTTAGCTCTGACACCACCTTCTGTCGCAACCCCCCGCCCCCCATCTGTCCCGGAACGGGCGGCCGCGAACTCAGTGTCGGTGGTATCGGTGTTTATTAATTTGGCAGCGGAATTTACATCAGGATCGTAGTTAGGAAATATTTTATCAGAGTAAAACACCACACTTTATAGAAATAAACACATTGGGATAAAACCCAAGTTTTCATTGCAAACTGATTTATAGGGATAAATCCCATTTTATTGAATTAAAACGCCTTCTTTATTTAGGTAACTTTTATAGCCACTTCTCCAAGCCTTCAGTGCTATCCAGCTGGCTTCTAATTGGCTTTCACATTGTGTTACCTGAAACGCGTTTTAAAAACATTTGTCAGTGGGAAATACTGGTGAGTGAATTCCAGTTTAATCAAGAAACATTAATTTAATTTAATTTAAACATTATTGAGAGCGATTACAATGTTTATATCTACCCAATTACTCATTCAGTACTGTCAATTCTGACTGGTGGGTCATATTACACATTTTCTAACTCTTTGTCCAATGGTAACGTGTTCCACATTTTGTATACAAAACCCCAACATACCGGCAGTAATCGTAGAATTACAAAGACTCAATCATTGCTAAATTGCTTTGTAAAATAGTTAAGGTTTGGTAAAAACAGTTTGCAAAAAGAAGATTACTCACAAAAAGGTTTACACAAAAAGAAGGATTACTCACTTTGCTGTCTTAGATTTTCTGTGGGGATTTCCTGGGAATAATCTATAAATTACACAAATGCACACGTGTTAGTATAATAACCCATTTTAACATTAGTAATACCCTCCCCGAGGCGGCATTCCAACGACTACGTCGGGCAGAACCACGACAGCCGTTACGGAACCCTAGATCAATCGGGCAGAGTATCTAATACGTATCCAGGGGTTATGTTACTTACAACGGAGCAGAACTTCGTTAATTAGGGGGATATAATACCCGATTATAGCTTATACTATCAGAATTTCGTTGAGAGAGAAATGAATTGAGCGACGAAAACTGAAATCCCAAGCTCCCACTTTATAGGGCCTGTTTTGGGTTTTTACGCGGCCCGCGTAAGGTGTAGCCGAGAGGCTACGCTGCCCGCGTCAAGGGGAGTCAACGACGTAGCTGATCCGGGTCACAGGTTAGGTTCAACACGCGTCGGCCACGTGTCAGCACCGGAGCTCGCCTGGTTGTTAAGTTGTCGCGGCCCGCGTAAGGTTTAAGGTGTGGCTTACGCGGCCCGTCTCAAACCCAAAAATTAAATTTTTAATTATTTTTAATAATATTCAAGGTATTCGGGGCCCGTTTTCACGTATGGGGTGTATTTTAGGACATATTGGGATATTTTAAATATTTTTAAGGTGTCGGAAAATTTATGAGGGTGTCGGTTTTTCTTTAGGGTTGTTATAAATATCGCTAAAACGAGCCAAAGCTCGGCTCCCCAATGTTATCATTATTATTATTATTATTATTATTATTATTATTATTATTATTATTATTATATTATATAGGAAAAAAAATAAAATTTTGTCTGGGCTGAGTCTAAACGAGCTTTGTATTTCAGGCTCGAGCTCGGGCTCGATAACTAAACGAGCTCTTTTTCAGGCTCGAGCTCTGGCTAGTAGCTCTCGAGCCTCTAGGCTTGTTTACACCCCCTAATTCCGCCGTACCCTTGAACACAACCACACACACTCTCTCTCCCGCCCCTTTTATTCGGGCCATGCGAATCTCCGATGGTTTCACCAAATCAACACCGTCACCGTCTCTATTCCAACACCCCAACATCAACCCTTGAGAACCACAATTGAAACCAAGTGATCTCCAAATGATTTGGGGTGATTTGTTGAAACCAATGATATGAGACTCAGATATGCCCTTCTTTCGTTTTACCAACAATCGTTTTTCCAGTGATATATGTTACTTAGCATTACCAACGGAATCGCTGCCCACCACATAAAATAGGGACCACCAAACCAACTTTGCCCTTTGGATTCGAGGTCTGTTACCCGCCGCCCACTACTACAAAATAGGGCTTTTGCCACTGTATTTTTGGTAGCAAAACGGTGGCAATTGCCACCGTTTTGCAACCGAAAATACGGTGGCAAAAACACCCGTGTCAATTGCCCTATTGTCACCAAACAACGACCACTTTTATTTTTTGCTACCAATTTTTTGCCACCACAAAAATTGTTGCGACCCTCGAAGGAGCGGCCTTGTTTGCTCCCAATTTAACACCATTTTTTGCCACCTTGTTTGCTACCAATTTAACACCATTTTTGCCACCATTTTGGTAGCATATAGCCTCGGATATTGCCACCATTTAGCCACCGCTTTCATTGAAAATTTGCTACCATTTAAAGTTCTTTTTCATTGAATTTTTAGGTTAACAGGTACCATTTCCGTTTTGTTTCAAAACCTGTTTTACAGATTTTACATTTCTTCATTAAAATTACAGAACTGTATTAAACACTCTAATAAAATAACAAACCCCCAAAACTATATAAAACATCTCTGATTCAGTTTTTCCTATTTGAAAATCATATAAAACATTATAATAAAAATATCAACTAAACATCAAATAACCGTAATTATCCTATATGATAAACATCTCAACATTCAAAACCTAGTGTTTATAGCATATCTTCGAACCGTAGCTATTAACATAGCTTCAATTTGTGTCATCTTATTGAGCATAGCTTCTTTATCCACCTCATCTTTTTTCTTTTTCGGCCAACAACCCCACTTTCATCCCATTTAACCTTTCTAGTCTTCCTCTTTTTCCTTTTTCCTTGATGATCTTGTTCTTCATAGCCAAGTTCAGCTTTTCAATCTACAAAACAACCAATAAAAGGAATCAAGAAGTTAGAATTAAAGAAAACTGATAACGGGTCAATTTGGTTGAGAAAGAACAAAATCCAATTACATTTCAAGTGCTAGAAACCAAATAACATGTTCCCGTATGTTACATGATAAGAATGAAATTCTACCTACTTTCAACTCAACAGGAAATTCCCATACGTTCTCATTACATTGAAAGCTTCAAACGTAACACTTAAAAAAATGGATATCACAAACCAAACAAACACTATAACAATTGCAAACAATAAAAAATGCACATGAGAAGATAAAAGAAGTCTAGTATTTGTGAGAAATCAGGGCGCCTAGTATATTTAATCTTTTTCAAGTAAAGAATGTAAAGTTGTTACCTGAAATTGAAGGTTTCTGTCTTGTCAACTAGTACCTTGATCTTCTCACCACAATCCAAAACTTGCAACAGGGAAAAAACGTTCTTAAGAAAATTTAGTTGGCTTATTATTTCTATTTCTTGGTTTAATTGTACTATTCTTTATTAACAAAAAAAAAAAAAGATTAATGTGTCCATATTCATATTGTTAATCCGCAAAAGACAACCATAAAACTAACATATCTTACCCATTATAACATCAAATTTATATTTAGAAAATGAAAACTAACAAGTAGCAGAAAATCAAAAAACAAAAAAAAAAGATGATGAACTTGACCTTGATGAACCCACTCAACCATTGGAATATCAAAAACTAACTTAAATTATGAATTATTCATTAATAAGTTTGTTTTACGGTTTTTATTACTGCAAGAGATAAATATATCCATAACAATTTTCATTTATGTCTACCTTTTTCCACATCAATCACTCGTATAGGTTACAGATAAGATAAGTTTGATTAACTTTAATTCTAAGCTTGTTATATTATTCTAAATGACCAAAAAAGCCTACCAAAATTCAGCCCTTTCACAACCTTTTACTTAACCCAAAACCAAAATTACATCAACCCAATATAACCTGACTCAATAAACCCAAGAACAATAAAACCCAAATCTCGGTACGGTTATCGGGTTACATTTCCACCTTTGAAAACTCAAAGAAGCCAACCCGCTAAACCCGAAACCTGATAAAAAAAAAACTTGAAGAACACCTTAGATAAAAGATTAAAACACAAAGACATAACTTGACTCATTTCTTTCCAATTTGTGCACCAGTTACTCAACTCCAAAACATGAATTCCAACCAAATATGTGATCTACATGAACAACAATCAGACTGTAGATAATCAGGTGCTAAATCTATGGTTAAAAAGGTACTTTTACATTTAACTTGATAACAGATAATCAGAATCATAACCGAATTTTATGTACCCTTTAATCCGACTATCGTAAAGAAAAACAAGCAAACATCAGCTGCAAATAACTATTACATATAATGCATATACCAAGAAAATTGCAAGATTAAAGATGAATTACATGACACAAAAGCATACGTTATATAGTTACTAGTTAATTCAATTCCATCAACATAAAAAGGGCTATTTAATCTATATACGAGATCATTGCCATAGAAAACTATTAAAATTCAAATGGCAGACTCTACAAGGAAAAGCAATTTAAGGATAAATAATTCGCCAATCACAATAAGTACCCTAACAACATTCACAACCTAACTACAAATCATTCATATCAATAGAAATGGTGAAAGCCTATCTAATTACAAATCAAAGAATAAAAACAAATCGAATCCCCAATCCAAAATACAAATTGAAATTGAAACCAGAATCGTTCAACTAAACGATCAACAGATGAATCAAACTTAAAAATCGAATAGCTTCAATCAGAAAATGAGAATAGTTTTTTCACGAAAGTAGGATCAGTTCTTCAGATTTACGAACCTGTATTTATGGCAATCATGAAAGTAGGACCAGTTCTTCAAAATCAAATAGCCGCGAATTGCTAAGCCCTGTTGGGAGATGTGGAACGTGACTGTCAATTTTGGGGAGAGGTTAACTTGTTCAAAACCCTAGGAATTCTAAAAAGCCTTGACGGTCACAATTAACAAAATATGACCCGCGAATGTTGTTTTCCATGATTTTTAAAACAAAAATAAGTAATTTCCCACGAATTTGTGATAACAAATAAACGGTGGCAAAAGTTGCCACCGCTTAGCTACCGTATCAAATAAGCACGATTAATATAAGAGTAAGTTGCTTGATTTGCTACCTTTTTTTTTCTTGGTAGCAAACTTTGGTGACAATTGCCTATTTTTCTAGTAGTGGCCGACTTCTACCAACATATCATTCTCTTGTTTCGATTTGAGCAGCTACGAAGATGTTACCGTTGATGAATCTGAAATTAAACTCCCTACCACCTAATCATTGTATTTTCCGGACTACTGATCTAGGTTGAAGACCAACCAGAGCGTTCTTGTGGTTGTTGGACACCTATATGTCGTTGTTTTGGTTGGCTCAGGTGCAGGGGCGGACCTAATGTAGGTTGGGGCGTAGCACGGGCTACGGCTCAACTTTTTTCCGGTAGTGTAAAATTTTATTTTATTTTTTCGATTTTTATACTAAGGACACCCCTCAACAAGTACTAGGACACCCCTGAAAAAAAAATTTACAAACTGAAATCAAGCCCAAATAATACTGATTATATTAGCCCAAAAAAACAAATGATAGCCCAATAGTAATTAGCCCAAATAACCAAATAATAACCCAATAGTGTATTAGATTGTTGTGCTAATTGTGATTGTGAGTTGTGAGTATTCTTTATTTCTTTTCTTCTTGAGTTCTTGAATTGTTTAATTTCGATCTAAAAATTAAAAATAAACCTAGCCCAATCTAATATCTAAAAACTTATTGCCAATATTAATTCATAAAGCCTAGCCCAAATGTGATATGCTCAATATTGATTCGTTAACCTAAATACTAATAACTTAAAAAAAACTAGTTTATAAAATTTAATTCGGTAAGGCCTAAGGGCCTTTTTTTGGCTCACCTAGGGCACTTGAATTTTCAGGATCTGCCCCGCCCCGTAATGCAGGTAAAAAAAAATTCTGTTCTATAAATGTATCGTAAAAAAATTTGGGATACCCCTGAATATTTCTTCTAGTTCCGCCACTGCTCAGGTGGCTATTAGTTTTGCTTGTCGGAGCAGCGGCCAGCTGCTCAGGTGGCTTTTTTGTAATTGTCTTTTACGCACTGCGTTTTACGAATCGTGTTTTGTCTTACTATGTGTTTCCACCCATCGCACGCGTCCGTAACACGCGGCGGGCAAAATACTAGTTTTAAAACAAAATACATGAGTGTTAAAGGTGAATCAAACCTACCTGATGTTTGTATCAAATCTTAGAAATGAAAAGTACAATTTACTAGTCTAAAAGGGCCTAAATCTATATTTTATTATTTTATATCAAGTTAATACTAAGTATACTAAATCTTGTCAATACTTACTTTTTGTTGCTCTCTTTTTATATATTTAAATTAACAAATTTATATATTATTTATTTTTATTATTATAATAAAACTAATGTTAAGTTTATGTAAACTAGCTATAGAAAAGCAAATTACATGATAAATTAAGTTTATGTAAACTAGCTATAGAAAAGCAAATTACATGATAAATTTAATAACAATATATTAAAAAAAATAGTGATCAGTTATAAGAAAACCTATCAAAAACTCAAAACAAGAATTTTTGAAACTTTCTTTATATAAAATTAGTATCATCTAATGGCATTGTACTTTAAATAGAAAACAAATTCTTTTAAAGCTTATGAATCACACTCTAGTTTTGAATATGGAAGTGGGGTGCCCCCACATTCAAAATTCGTTACCAACATAAAGAGAAGAATCAGAAGAATCAAAGACTAGATATTTTATTTTTGATGATAAAAAATACCGTAATATAGCCATATATATATATGTTGAGCCTCTTAATATCTCACACCACTTTCGGCATTAATCGTCGATCTTTCTTTAAATATTTTAAATATGGGAAATGTGTGGCTTGTTAGGCAGGTCGAAGTTCCCTTGACGGAAAAACAATTAGAGGGTCTGATCAGAAGATTTGATACCAATGGAGACGGCAAGATTAGTCGGAACGAACTGAGGGTAGGTTTGAAGGGTCTTGGATTACGTTTTGCAGGCTTTAGAGCGGGTTGCGCTGTGCGTTATGTTGATGCTGATGGAGATGGTTATATCAGCGATGATGAGATCAACCAGCTTGCCAAATATGTTTTCAAGTGGGGCATTACTATCACTTAATTATGTGCTTCCGTATGTGTAGGGACTAGATGTATGAAAACATACTTTTTATTTGTTTTCGTGTGCCTGCCTTTCATGCTGCTAAGTTGTATGTAGGTCAAGTGTGAACTTGCAACCGTCTTCATACAAGAAGAATGAGTTGTATAGCTCGTTTGTAAATTATAACGTGTAAGTAATATTACTAGCCTAACTTCTTCTTTAACTAGTTTCTCAAGAGTGGTAAAAATATTTGATTTTACAAGTTGGGATTTATACAAGCCCCCCGGCCGCTGAGAAACCCACCGTCAACACCTCCGGCCGCCGAGAAACCCACCAGGATTCCTCAGTCAACCACATCCTAAACATTTTCAGATAGCAATAATCGCTTTATGATACTATATATTTTACATTCGGCTATTGTTTCATCTCTCGTCAAAACAAGTGATTAAGGGCATGTACCAGCTAGGATTTTTATATATTAAAATTATATTAACGGACAAGTAATAGCAAGTCACAAGCTCTTCGGATCAACCCAATCATGCCCCGATCACCTATTCCGCTGCGGGTCGGGGTGTGATATTTAATGCAATGAAAGTAGTACCAAAACGGGTAGGAGCTGGACGAATGATTCTATCCAACCCTTTCTCTTTCTTAACCAATTCAAGGGCATCTTGTGATTATAAATAAAAACAGTAACCCTAGATGCTAGTTTTACCAACTTTGCAACATTCTCTAACTCTGAAATATCTTTTAACACTAGATTAAGGCAATGAGCCGCACAAGGTGTCCAAGTAATTGAAGAATGTCTAGCACATAACAATTTACCAGCTTTCTTGTAATTAGCAACATTGTCGGTAACTATCTGAACCACATTCTTAACCCCAACCATTTCAACAACCTCAGCAAACAAGTTACACAAATTCTTAGAATTGCTCTCAATATCTTATGCGTCTACGGATTTAATAAATGAAATCCCTTTCTCACAATAGACTAAGAAATTAATCAAATGGCGTTGCCTAACATCTCTCCACCCATCACTCATAATCATGCAACCATTTTCTATCCGGTCACTTCTATATGAATCTCTTAATAACCCAACTTCTATATGAATCTCTTAATAACCCAACTGAAGTTTTTACATCTTTCAACAATTGACCCTTAAAGCATGATAGTTAGGTGCTTTGTAACCATAATCTACAGATGCTATTTTATCTAGTGCAAGTTGAAAATAAAGAGAATTACAAGCATTGCTAGGTATACAAGCATCATAGAACCACATAGCAATAGCCAAGTCAACAAATTGACCCTTAAAGCATGATAGTTAGGTGCTTTGTAACGATAACCTATAGATGCTATTTTATCTATTGCAAGTTGAAAATAAGGAGAATTACAAGCATTCATAGGTATACAAGCATCACAGAACCACATAGCAATAGCCAAGTCAACATCATGTACCTTTTCTTTACATTACATAGCTTTTTTAATAGTAGGTTGAGAAGGATCGTTTATAGCTTTTGTAAAGAAAGGATGCAAATTCGATTTTGCTTTCCTCCTTCCCTTTTGCGTTTGGTCATTTATTTCATCAACTTCTTCGTCGTCTATGACGTCAACACTAGATCCAACGGCAGTAGACTTACCTCTCGATTTAACTTCACTTTCTTTCAGAATTCCTTGCAAAGTAAACCGAACATTCGCCGGTACCTTTTTTACAAGGTTCTATATCACCTTTAATGCCCGCAAGGTGTTTCTTCATTCTAGTTATTCCACCACCACGCATCATTTTTTGACAAAAATCACAAATGTGTACAGTTTTACCTTTCTCATCGCTTTGAGAAGTGACATAATCCCACGCTTTATCTGAGGCTCAGTATGGCTATCTTCCATATTCTACAAAACAAGTAACTTTTTTAAGATATATAATCGTACATGTGCATAAACAAATCCATAGATCATCATTTCATTATCAACATATGGTTTTAAAAGTTGTGCAAAAATAAAAAAAACTCAAACTATGCTTTTATATAAAAAAAACTAATTCTTTGCCATAGGAAAATTTTGTCATGTTATGAAACATGTGCTTTTCAACTAAAAGAAAAAAAAATATGTTCCAAAAAAAATTGAATAAGACAAGCCATCATATTAAACAATTAAACAGGTATAAATCATCAAAGTATTAGCTATTAAGCAATATGAAGTTAATGTTAATATGGTGAATCAAAGAAATCCAAGATATAGTCACATTAATAATTTAATTAATTGTACCATGAAATTCCTGGTTACTTGTCGTTCCCGCTTCCCAGAAAGAAAACAAAAAAGTTCACAACTCTATACGCAGTACCTGAATGACTAGTTTGCTGAACTTCGATGAACAGAGAGTGCAAAATTGTTGTTTTTTGTTAGTTTTGAGGACAACCTTTGAGTCTTTGATCGAAGTGGGCAGTGGGCACTAGGTTAAATTACGAATTAAGAAGGTCAATTGTAAGTTATTTTGGGCCGCTAATAGTCCGTATTTCATGCTTGGCCCGGTACCGGCATCCGGTTTAACCAAATATACCGCTGGTATAATATATTTGCCGCTGCCTCAAAGTATAGGCATGATTCGTGCCGCCCTTTCATACGGCATCCGGTTCAACCGGCCGGTATGAACCGGTTTAGAAAACATTGGTCAAAATGTGTCATGAATAGTTGCTGCACAAAAGTGCAGCACTGAAAATGTGGCATTTATAAAAGTTTAACTAATGGCGGATAATTAAGCCCATGTTGGTCTAGATATGCATATGAACTTTAAGGAATAATTCACACTTAATAGGGTGTGATTAAGAGTCTCCATGTAGTTGTATTAATGGGGATAAATTGTTGGTATATGTATATATGTCAATTGGCAGCTTGACTTCTTAAAATCAAACTGACCTATAATAGAATTGAATGATAATGTTGTATAAATCCATAAGGTGTGATAGTCATAATGTTGGATGACTAATCTAATCATCTTGTGGATATGCTGTGATAGCTTGACTCTTGGAAAGATAGGTGGGAGCTTGGAGAAGAATATTTCAAACGGGTCAAGTGCGGAAGGAAGCTCAAATGGACGCAAGGTAAGTAAAGCTTACGCCTTCTGGAATAGAACCACTACTTATGTGACGGAAAATATTTTGGTTGATAGCGAGGGTTATTACAATAGATTGAAATGACTAAGAGCCGGATGTGGTTAGCCGGTTAATTGTTAAGATAAGACCCTATGGTGTAAATCATATCTGGGTCAAATGGGTAAATCTTTCGATAAATCATATATTGGTGATAAACGACGAATTGTTAAGATAAGACCCTATGGTGTAAACCATAAATGGGTAAAAGTTATAATGCATCATATATTGGCGATAAATGATGAATTGTTAAGTTAAGGCCCTATGGTGTAAGCCATGAATGGGTCAAATGGGCAAAATTATGAGCGATTGCAATATGTATGGTTTTATACTTATGTTAAATCGATTGAGATAAAAAGGGAAACATGATTGTTTGATAATGAAACGGGTCCATTAAACCACAATGGGGGTTCAATCACTTAAGAGGGTTATTGTTGATACACTTTTGTGTGGACGCGACACATTCGGTTCGAGCCTTTAACGGAATGAAGACCAAGTCGGATATCCTCCTATCCCACTTGGGTCCGACAAGTTTGTTCCGTTTAATTTGTAATGTATAAACAAACAATGCATGTTGCATTTAGGGTTGTATTTATTTGTGTGTTTAGTTAGTAGGCTGGGCTAATCCTTCTTTGGGCCTAAACATTCACTTGGGCCAAAAGTGAACTTCCTGCACATGACGAAACACAAAGTGTTTCTTCCATGAAAGACAAAAACATGAAGAAACACAATGTGTTTCTTCCATAAAGGACAAAGCCACGGTGAAACACAAGTGTTTCATCACACTACATGATGAAACACGACGAAACACCCTTTGTTTCGTCGTGTGTTGGGCTTCTTCAGGCCCAGTGTCTGGCCCAAATGTGTTTCGTCGAGCCCCCTTTCGTTTCGTCGTAGTTTAGGCCCAGGATACTATATAAACAGCTTTCTGGTTTCACTTTGAAACTAGATGAGAGAATACCCTGAGAGTTATACTGTCAAACTGTGTGTGTATCAGTTGTAATTGGTTCTCATCCCGTTTAATCAATAGAGTGTGTTTCATTGGTTAATCCGTGTTCATTACATTCTGTGTTTGGTTTGCACCATCACGGGGATTCCGCACCCGTTACCGTGTTTGTGAACAAGGATTCGGTTTTCGTTATCGATCCTCGGATTTCGGGACCTACAAGTGGTATCAGAGCTTTGGCTCTAATCCTTGTTTAAAACCAAACATATTTGGGTTTTTATCAAGTTTGAAACTGATTGTTTATGATTTTCTGAAAAGGTGTTCTTGAAAGTTTATATATTTTCTTGAAAAAGTCACTAAAATCAGTGTTTATGTTGTTGTTTTGCTAAAAGTTTGTTCAAAAACCTTGTTTGTTTGAGTGTTTACATATTAGCATTTGGTTTTTGTTTAAAGTTTTAAGCAAAATCGTGTTTCGAAAAATTGTTCGGTGACCGGAATCATCATAATCTTTGCCGGAAAACTCATATATTCATCAGATCTTCAAGTTGTTCATATTTTTCTTGAATAATTGGCTTTGTTAAATTATCATTCAAGTGTTTGTGGTTAAAATATAATTCTTTGACTTTTGTGTTCTAAAAAAATCATGATGTTTATTTTGAAAGTAGTGTGTTTGTCAGAGCATAGATAAGGCTTTGTTGAAAATTGTGGCTTTGTGTAAGAAAGGGATAAGATTTTAAAAAATATCTCACAAGGGTCCTTTCTGTTTCGTCACTGCATTAATATTCTGGTTCGTCGTTCATTTTAATTATTCAGATCAGTCAACGTGTGGTCACCAGTCAACTATTTCGGCTGCATTATTTAATTCACACAAACCTGAGTTTCGTCGCAGCAACAACAAATCTGTTTCGTCACAAGTATCAAACAATTTCGTCGGACTAACAAAGTGTTTCGTCGATCCTCATACTTCACACCTGTTTCGTCGGATAACACACATCAAAAGTCAAACAAATCATTTTCGTCGATCAGCACACATAATTTGTTTTGTCACATCTCATATCATACTTGTTTCGTCGACATGATCTTATAATTTGTTTCGTCATCATCAAATCAGAATCCAGTTTCATCGGACCTCATCAATCAGTTTCGTCGAGATACTTGTTTTTTTTTTTACAGAAGGTTTGCAAAAGTGTGATAACAGTCTGTTTTCAAGTGTGTGATCAGTTTTTCACATACATACATCAAACATGAGTTGTACTAGTCCTTGGGATTGGAGTACGGATCCACAACCAGCTCAAAAATAGATGTCGATGGCCGAATATTTAGCGAGTACCATACCTCAACAACAACAAACTATTAGTTCAAGTCAATGGGCAATGGTGTCGAATCAAAATCAGAGCATTCAAAATCTTTTGCTTAGTGAGAATGAGACGGGTAGCAACAATCGCCCGCCAAAGTTAAATTACATGAACGACTATCCATCATGGAAGGGTCGTTTCCATAATTACGTTCAAGGGCAAAACACAGAATTATGGACGTGTTTCACCTCTGCATTTAGTGAAGCTCTTGAAGAAGCAGGATCAAATGCGACAACTTTCAATAATATGCAAGAAGCCGACAAAAAGGCATATGATCTGGAGAAGAAGGCGTATGCTATTCTCACTCAAGCACTTCACAGAGACATCTTTCATCAATTCTCATATTGTAAGACCACGAAAGGTTTATGGGATGCATTGGTAGCGAGAGGAGAAGGAAATGCAGCTACTAGAAAGATACACCATGATTTATTGAAGAAAGAGTTTGAATCATTTCAGTTCTTGGAGAATGAAACTCTAAATGATATGACTTCTCGTTTTTATCATTTGATTAGTGAAATGAGTTCTTATAGTGTTGCTGCAACTCATCCAGAAATGGTTGCACGATTTGCTGATGCTCTACCTCCTAGGTGGAGTCCATTCATCGAGCTTCTAAAGCATACGGGCGCTCTGGATGCAGCCAATGTCAGTCTTTATGAATTCATTCAGAAGTTGGAGCACAAGAACGAAGAGGAGTTTCGGAAAGCTAAAAGGATTGCAACTGCACCTCCTCAAAACACAGAAATGTATTTGCCTGGTTTTGGTCCTTCAGCTAGTTCTAGTTCCGTTCAGCAACCGAAGCTTCAAATGGCATTTGTGTCAAATACAAGCTCATCTCCGTTTCCACAGTTTAATCAAGCCCAACCATAGTGGAATCAAAGTGCTTACATGTCACAATCCATACCCCAACCTCAAGCCCAACCACAACAACAACAAGCGCATTATACCAACAATCCTTCACCCCAAAACACCAACACTGTCAGAGTTGATACTTCCAATCTTTCAAAAGTCAGTGTAGAAGTTGCAAAGGAACATTTGGAACTTCTCAACACAATGTTCAGTTCCTACTGTGGATTGGTAGCAGGTCAAATTGGAAACATCAATATGACCAATGAAGATTATCAGCAGATAGATCGTGATGAAAAGGAGTTAATGGATATCAAGTGGGCGTTTGCAAGTGCTGTTAGAAGGGCAAAGGATTTCATGACTCGAACTGGAAGAACTTCGTTGGAAGGCAAAAATGATACGAAGTACGGGTTCAATAAAGATGCGGTTACATGTTACAATTGTGGCGAAAAGGGTCACTTCAAACGTGAGTGCACCCTACCAAGCAAACAAGGCAATCAGAATCCGTTCAGAAATCAGACGAGTACTTCTAATGCAAATCAAGACAATCGTGAAAGAAGGATAGTTGTTGGTGCACTTGTGTCTGTACTTTGTCTGTTTTTTTGTAATGATATAAAACGATGTCTTTTGTAGTCGTGTTACGTCTTAGATGTGTTTATGTGTGTGCTTAATGTAAGTTTGACCAGTCAACCATCCTCCTGGTTTGACTTGGTCAAACAGTTAGAAAAAGGTTTGTAAGTTGTGTAGGTCGAAGGATGAGTCATCGAAGGATTGTTTATATCCTTCGATGAGCTCGAAAGATAATCTTCGATGGATATAGATGGACCTCGAAGGATGCCAATCCTTCGAGGTATATGTGGATCCTTCGATAGGCTGTATCTCGATAGATGATCTTTCGATCAGTCTAATTGATCCTTCGACCAGACTAGCTGTGAAGGTTATATATACTGTTGTAATATGTTCACTTCATGGTGTGAGTGAACTTAGTCTTGTAGAGAGCGTATTTTCAGTTTGGTCAAGGGCTGTAACCGTGTCCACTGAAATACAAGAGAAAACTTTGATATCTTGTGTGTCTACCCTTTCTCTTTGTAGCTTGTGTTCTCATATAAACTACCGGTTTGCATTCTAGCTTGGATTCCGCACTTGCTAGTGTGTTAAACATAACAAGGATAAGGTTTAACCTCAACCTCCGAGGGACCTACAAGTGGTATCAGAGCCGTGGCTCTTTTCCTTGTTAAAAACCGAGTTTATACAAGACTTTGGAGTGTTTGGACAAAACTCACACGGGTCTTTCGATCAAAGATCCTTCGGCTGTTTGTTATCCTTCGAGATTTTAACATAGTTTGTGAAAAATTAAATTTTAAAAAGGGAAAACTTGTTTTTTTTTTAAATTTTAAATATATTTTTCACTTAAAATATTAATTGTCTTTATAAAATGGGAACAAACGGTCAGTGGGATCCAACCGCGTGGACTCAAACAACTTTGACTCCACAATCATCAGCTACGCAATCTCAGTCAGATTTCAACAAAAATGCATGGATGCAGGCTATTGCCCCACCTCAAGCTGCAATGATAACTGCAAATCAATGGGCATTGGTCACAAATCAAAGCAGCAGCATTCAAGCTATGATGCAGAACGACAGTGAAACTGGTACAAGCACAAAACCGCCAAAGCTGAATCACATCAATGATTGGGGATGGTGGAAAGAAAGGCTGAGAACTTATGTTCAGGGGCAAGGTCAAGATCTATGGATGTGCTTCTTTACTCCATTTGAAAATGAATTGGAAGTTGCAGGATCTAATCCACAAACTTACAGCACTATGTCTGAGGAGGATAAGAAGAAATTTGAGTTAGAGAAGAAAGCATTCATGATTCTCACACAAGCTCTTCACAGAGACATTTACCACCAGTTTGTTTACTGCACGACTACTAAAAGCTTGTGGGATATGCTCACGTTACGATGTGAAGGAAATGCTCAATCTAGAAAGATCAAGCAAGAATTGTTGAAGAAAGAGTTTGAAGGATTCACGTGTATGGAGAATGAGACTTTGGCAGAGTTATCTACAAGGTTCCATCATTTGTTGAGCGAGATGTTTGCCTTTAGAGTTACTGCCACTCCACAAGAAATGGTGAAGAGATTTGCTGATAGCTTACCAGCAAAGTGGAGCAGTTATCTTGAAATTCTCAAAGAAAATGGTGTTCTAGACACAATCACTGTGTATGAGTTAATTCAGAAATTGGAGAACAAGGATGTAGAAGAAAAGCTTAAGGCAAAAAGAACACTAACTCCTCAAAATCCAGAGATGTACTATGGGATTGCAGGAGGCATCAGTGTAGAAAAACCAGTTTCTCAACATGCGAAGCTTCAAACAGCCTTCATCTCAAACACCGGGCCTTCCACAACAAATCAGTTTGATCCTTCAGCATACATGATGTTCTCAAGACCAGATTCTTCTTCTCTACAACAGGATGTGCAACCTGCTCCTCAATTCACACCACCGCCTTTCTTAGACCCAAGCAGAGCTCAGCAGCAACAACCGCAACAGCAAGGGTTTTATGGAAGCTCTTCAAACTTTCAAGCCACTTCCAATCCGAACACAGTCAGATTAGACACTTCCAGCTTTTCCAAAGTCAGTGTCGAAGTAGCCAAGGAGCATATGGAGATGTTGAACACCTTGGTTAGTGCTTATTGTGGATTGGTTGCAGGTCAGATTGGGAATATCAATCTAACCAATGAAGATTATCAGCAAGTGGATAGGGAAGAGTTTGAAATGATGGATATCAAATGGGCTCTTGCTAGTGCAATTCGAAGAGCAAAGGAGTTTATGGAAAGGACGGGGAGAACCAACTTGAATAGCAACAACAACACCAAGTATGGTTTTGATAAGAATGCTGTCACTTGCTTCAATTGTGGTGAAAAGGGTCACTTCAAGCGGGAGTGTCAGAAGCCTCCTAAGCAAGGAAATCAGAATCCCTTCAGGAATCAAGGACAGCCACAACAGCAACAGAACAACAATGACAGATCAATAGTGCCGGTTGGAGGAAATGCATCTGGATCCACAAACACTAATCCCCACAGAGGATTGGTTGTTCAAGCTGATGAAATCTGCAATTGGAATCTTCAGCTTGGAGAAGGAGGAAATGGTGGAACAGCATGTTATGCTAAAGTGATTGAGAAGGTAGTAGAACCCGTGTCTGCTGGTGAATCTTCAGAAGATGAAGATAGTTCGGGTTATAGTGGGAGCATGGATGGGGAATCACTTGATGCTGGTGATTTATCAAGTGATGCTTTAGATTTGGAAGTTGATGAGCTTTTGGCTGAAGCTGAAGCATTATGCAAGAGGAGATCTATTCTTTGCCAGAAATCTGCTGGAACTTCCGAGAAGCTTGCTCAGTTCTTCTCTGAAGATGGATCTTTTTCTTTCCATTCAGCCTTTATGGCTAATGTCGACAGTTCATCAAGTCAGGTATGTGTCGATGAACCCACTGTAGTTAGTTGTGAAAATTGTGATAGCTTAAATGTTAAATATGCTGAAAAGGAAAGTCAGTTTGAAATCACATACAAACACAATCAAGAATTGATTGTAGATCTTTCTAAAGCAACTGAAGCTAACTTGTTTTTAACCAGAAATGAAAAGGAATTTAAAGTAACAATTGCGTCATTAAAACATGATGTTTCAGAATTACAAAAGGCTGTTTTGCGAAAACAACATGCTAACAACAATCTTATTGACACAATTGAAAAGCAAATGGTAGAGTTGGCAACAGCTCGATGTGAATGTGAAACAATTAAGCAGAAACTGGAAAGCTATTCCAATTCCCGCTTTGTATTGGATCACATCATTGACGTTCAAGAGAGAAAGAAAAAGGGGGATAAACCATGTATTGGATTCAAATCATGTCCTCCCCCAATGAATCACAATTACTCCAAATTGCCTGATGACGAGGATATGCCCCGTTTTGAACCTACTGTGCCACTCGGTCTAGATGACTTTGCAGCAGGCCTCGGGTTCACAACTGGTACATCATCCTCGGGTCAATCAGAATCTGAGAATGTGACAGATTCATCGTGTGTTAAGGAACAGAGTCCTCCCATTGTTGAGGATGCTGATTCTTCGGATGATGAATCTGAAGAGATTGTGAAACAACAGTCTAACTCGGTTACAACAGATATTCCAATTGAGAATCACATCCTGTGTGATCCACCAGTGAAACCGAGTAAGACTGAAACGTCAAAAGCAATGGAGTCCCTTGTATCTAGCCGTGAAGAGAATAACTTGTTGTACACGCTCAAAGGAGATAGCAAAATCTACTCTAACAAAGATTTTCCACTTAAAAATGTAAATCAAGATTTAATTGAGCAAATTTTTGAAGGATGCACTGATAAGTTTTTGGGGAACAAAAGTGGCAAAGTTACCGTCACTCAATGTGATCCAATTCCGTGTGAACAAATTAGAAAACAATACGGAAACCAAAAACTACCAATTGAGCGAAAACAACAAGTCAATTCCAGAAAGGGTAAGGTACAGGGAAAGAAGGCTCAGAACAAGAATGTTCAAGCACCTAAAGTTCAGCAGCCTAAGACTGAACAACCAAAGGTTCAACAACCTAAAGTTGAACAGTCTAAGGCTACTCAACCTAAGGCTGCACAACCTAAAATTCAACAATCAAGGGTTGAGCAACCTAAGGTTCAACAACAAATGGTGCAAAACAAAAGAGCTCCTGTTAAGAAGCAAGGACCGAAAATGAACTTTGTTGGATCCACGGGTTCAGACAAACTTGAAACATTTCAGGATAAATCTAACCTTGAGTTTATACAACAGTTTAGAATTTTAAAACGAAATGATCAGAATAATTACACCCAACACACCAACGGATGTGATTTAGGCCCAAGCACGTCTAGATCACAAAGTTCATTGTCTGGTTCTCCGTCTGGTCATCAACATGTTTCTCCGAAGTTTGTAGAGCGGAGAACATGTTTTGAATGTGGGACAGTTGGGCATATTGTAAGATATTGCCCACACGTGCAAAAGCTGAAGTCAATAACGAGTGCTCCCCAAGAAATCGATTACCGAAAACGATCAGTTTCCCCTAAACAAGACCCACGTGTCTTGAAAGAAAGGGAAAAGAAGTTAAAGCAAAAGAATCAAAAGGTAATTGAAAGGGCCTTAAAATCAGAGGTCAAAGAAGAAAAACCTGTACAAGCAAAATCTGAAACTGTAAAACCAGTAAATGCTAAAACAATAAATTCAAATGCTGGTAAAGGACAAACAGCTTGGAAGCAAAAGCAGGTAATTTAATCAGGGGGAGCACCACAGGTTCTTTTTCCTAATCATCAAGTGATTGAAATCACTTTCCTTGATGATCAAGGACGACCCAAGTCCACAAAGGCTTGGGTCCCCCTCTCAAACTGATAAGTTAACTGTATGTGCAGGCGGCTCCAGGAGGAACTATTAATAGTCATTGGATTGTTGATAGTGGGGCTTCCAGGCACATGACGGGCGACTACCGTCTTCTTTTCGATGTGCGAAGTATAAGAGGAGGATATGTTGCATTTGCTGGAGACAAAGGAGGGTATATCACCGGCGAGGGAATGATCTCAAATGGAGTTGTGAGTTTCGACAAAATCAATTATGTGCAACAATTGGATCACAATCTCCTAAGTGTTTCTCAGATCTGCGACAAGAAGTTCACCGTGCATTTTGATGATGCCGGTTGTTATGTGCTGAAGCCAGGATTCAAGATTCCCGAAGAATGGATTCTCTTATCAGCACCAAGAGTTAATGATTTGTATGTCCTCGATATGAGCCAAGCAATAACCAAGTCCAATCAAGTTACTTGCTTTATTTCAAAAGCCACTGAAAAGGAGACGATCTCTTGGCACAGACGGATGGGTCATATTCACCTCAGAAAAATGAATCACCTTGTCAAAAACAATCTGGTGAGAGGTGTAAATGTGAAGAATTTTCAACTTCAAGATGTCTGTTTGCCGTGTCAGAAAGGGAAGCAGATCAAGAAATCACATCCATTGAAGAAGGTTAACACTGTAAACATGCCACTCGAACGTCTGCATATGGACCTTTTCGGCCCAGTCAAACACAAGAGTGTGCACGGGGAAGTTTTCTGTTTGGTAGTCACTGATGACTATTCAAGATTTTCATGGGTTGATTTCATGGTCCACAAGAGCGAAACTCCAGAAATTCTAAAGAATTTGATCACCTTGTTGGAAAATCTTTATAATCTAAAGGTGAGGCGAATTCGAAGCGACAACGAAACCGAGTTCAAAAACAGGGTTATGGATGAATTTTGCACTGCAAAAGGAATCCTTCATGAATATAGCTCTCGGTACACGCCACAACAAAACGGAGTCGCTGAAAGAAAGAACAGAACCTTAATTGAGACTGCAAGAACCATGTTGGTTGAGTCTCAGCTTCCAGTTCGATTCTGGACTGAAGCTGTTGCCTCGGCTTGCTACACGTTAAACAGGGTTCTCACAGTGAAAAGACATGGCAAAACGTGCTTCGAACTTCTACACAAGAACACTCCTGACTTAGAATATCTAGAACCTTTTGGTGCACCATGTACCATGATTGAGCCTGACGGGAAGTTTGGTGCCAAAGCTATCGAAGGTTACTTCCTTGGGTATGCTACTCCTAATCTGCGAGTATGGAACCTGACTACCAAGAGGATTGAAGAGTGGGGTGAAGTAAGAGTTCAAAGATATTCTAATCCTCCGAAGCCTTCTGGAGATCCATGGATGTTCGATTATGATGGTCTTTTCAACTCATTCAATCTGCCGACATTTGAAGATGACAATGCAATTGCTCAAATGTTGTCTGAAAGCGAGAATGCGACTGGCTCTCAGTTAGCTCGCCCAATCATTGTTGACTCACAAGCATCTTCTTCTGTCAACAATCTCGCTTCAAATGAGGTGTTTAATGATGCTGTCGACTACAATTTGTCATCGGAAGATGAGGAGTATGTTGATGCAAATGATGGTGAAGCACGGGGTCCGGTTCAAGGTACTTCAGAAGCAACGGATCCAGTGTCTGCGCCAATTGTCCAAGAAGAAAATGCATCATCTTCTACAACTCAACAGCTTCAAAATGATATCGGGAATTTAAATATCAATAACTTGAGGACCAATGTTGAAATTCCTCTAGTTCCTGAAACCCGAATTCATAACATTCATCCTCAGCAGAATATTATAGGTGATGTTCTCAGTGGTGTTAGGACAAGAAATCAAATCAGAAATAACGAAAATGCTGGCTTGTATGCTGAGATACGAGAATCGGGACAACAAAATGATTGGTCTTTCGCCTGCTATGTTAGCCAAGAAGAGCCTAGATCTTGGAAGGAGGCATTGAAAGATGATTCCTGGGTGGAAGCCATGCAAGAAGAACTTCTGCAGTTCGAGAAGTTGGGCGTATGGAAATTGGTTGATAGGCCCGATAACTACAAGAAGATCGGAACTCGTTGGGTGTTTAAGTGCAAGAAGGATGACCGTGGGATTGTTGTCCGAAACAAAGCAAGGTTAGTTGTTCAAGGCTTCAGTCAGATAGAAGGTATTGACTACAATGAAGTGTATGCTCCTGTTGCACGTATGGAGGCTATTAGAATCTTTCTAGCCTACGCATCCTTCAAGAAATTCAAGGTGTACCAGATGGATGTTAAGAGTGCATTTCTACACGGAGTAGTCGAAGAGGAAGTATATGTCGAGCAACCACCGGGGTTTGAAGATCCATTACATCCTGACAGAGTTTTACTACTTAACAAAGCATTATATGGTCTTCATCAAGCACCTCGAGCCTGGTATGAGACACTGTCTACCTACCTACTGAACAACGGGTTTAGACGGGGTTTGATCGACTGTACCCTCTTCATCAAAGAACAAGGTGAAGATCTTCTGTTGGTACAGGTATATGTCGATGACATTATCTTTGGTTCTACCGATGATAATTTATGCAAGGAATTTGAGAAAGTGATGCAAGATCGATTCGAGATGAGTGCGATGGGTGAAATGACGTTCTTTTTGGGTTTGCAAGTTAATCAGTCCGAATCTGGAATTTTTATCCATCAAACCAAGTACGTCGGAGACATCTTGAGCCGGTTCCAGATGTCCGATTCGAAGCCAATCTCTACTCCTCTTCCGCAGAATCACGGGATTACTCCGGATGAAAAAGGGGAAGCTGTGGATTCTTCACTCTATCGTGCTATGATTGGATCTTTAATGTATCTCACTGCATCAAGACCCGACATTATGTATCCAACGTGCCTTCTCGCCAGATACCAAGCAAATCCGAAGGTCTCTCACTATGCTGCTGTCAAAAGGATTTTTCGTTATCCGAAGGCTTGCCCTGACACCGGGTTATGGTACCCTAAGGATGATAACTTCGATCTCAAAGCTTACAGTGATTCTGATTTCGGCGGCTGCAAGAAAGATGGAAAATCAACTACAGCAGGATGTCAGTTCTTAGGCAATCGCCTAGTCATTTGGCAGTGCAAGAAGCAGACATGTGTGGCTACGTCTACATGTGAAGCGGAATACGTTGCTGCGTCTAGTTGCTGCTCCCAGGTTCTATGGATCCAACAACAGATGCGGGACTACGGTTTTGAATTCCTAACTACTCCTATTTTTTTTATAATGAAGCTGCTTTACAGATCACTAGAAATCCTGTACAGCACTCAAAAACGAAGCACATCGATATTAAATATCACTTCATACGTGATTGCTTTGAAAAGAGACTTATCGATGTGGTTCACATTCATACCGATCACCAACGTGCCGACCTTTTTACCAAAGCTTTTGATAAATCAAGATTCGATTATTTACTTTTGGTAAACGGCATAAAGGTGAAGCAAGAGTAACCGACATCGGAAAATCGTTTTTGTAAATATTTTTCTTAAAAAAAAAAAAAAAAAAAAAATGTTGTGTCTTTATTTTCTTTGTTTTTAAATTTTAGGGGGAGAAAGCTTCAAAGAAAATTCAAAAACATTGGAAAACCGCAAAAATACAAAAATATGTCTTTACTTTATTTACTTCCTGCATTTAAGGGGGAGAAAATTCAGAAAAACACAAAAACAATAGAAAAACAAAAATGAGTTTCTTGGCAAGATAAGAGAAAATGATATTACATCAGAGGTCGGTCGAAACATGTTTCTGGAAATCATAAGAAAATAAAATAAAATAAGTAGCTCTACTAATGATGTACCGGTAGACTCACGATCATTTTAAAGTGTGCAGGGGATATAAACATAACGAACTGAAAACCGCGTGGGAACCGCTCATTGGCATATGGTCTTGGTACCGAAATTTCGTTTGATAGATTGCCGAGGTTCTGAGATATTTGGGGTTTATGCTGTTTATCATCTGGGTATCATGGTTGTATCTTTTACCGAAAAATAACGGGGACGCAAGTCTAGATCTTCCATGATACCATACATACGTGTACATATTGCATTCGACCTCAATAAGTGATAAACAATCACATGTCCAAACAAATAAGTGATAAAATATCACATTTATCCGGGAGTCAAGTTCGTCTCTCTGCTGTACGAAAGTACTGACCTGTTCACGGACTTGCTCCTGTGCCCTCATGCATATGAAAATCAAGTTCCTCATCAATAAGTGATTCTATCACATAGGGCTTGTTTTCAAATCAAATAAGTGACTTGTTCACATTTTATATACGTTAAAAACGGATGATAAATGGTATACTCCCCAGTAAGATGAACTCTCGTGCATACCTTGATACGGGAATGTGTCGTGAGTGGATGAACACCGGTCGGTAAGTATAAATCATACCTTAACGTATCTCAATGCATTATGATTACACTTGATCGCTGAGTTTAAGTGGATAACAATATCGGTAATTGTGGTAGAATACTTATCCTCTTCTGTAAAAGAATATTAAAAGGAAATGTGTTTTGACAAAAGACCGCAAACTGATATGATTCTCTTCGCCAGAAACTCGCAAAAATATTGTTGTGTTTGTACATATTTATTTACTGCTTAACTTTAGTGATTAACTTTTATTGTCTTTTTAAACAGTTTTTGTCGTTTGGTGCATATCAGCACGACATTAGCGGTGATGTCGTTTGATAACATTCAAAGGATTCTAAAATTGTTGTCTTTTATTTGTTGTCTTTTATTTTATCAAAATCCAAAAAAAATTTCAATTTAATCTTATTTTTGATTAACCGATGTTGGTACTCGATCAGATATCTGACAAGCCGAAATACTTCATAAAACTGACCTTTGCAGAACTTCATAACGGACAATTTTTCAAAACGGTCATTTCTGAAAGTTTTTAAGATTTTGAAGGGCTTAAATTGAAAATTCCCAAAAATCCAAAGTGTTGGTGGAAATCTGATCCTTCGAGGAAGCAATGGCCCTCGAAAGATCAGAAGGTCAATGAAAGTCAATGAAAGTCAATCATCTCAGTCGAAAGATGAATTGGTCAACAGACCTTTATGAAAGATGGATAAGGTCGAAAGATATCCTTCGAGGATTCCCACAAATATCCTTCAAATATCTGGTATCTTTCGATCCAGATAGGGATCCTTCGACCCAAAGCTGATCTTTCGAAACACCTTTTCATCTTTCGAAAGGTCATCTATCCTTCGAGACGGTTCGACTTTCGAGGTCAGAGTATAAAAGGGTGTCTTCTTCTTCACTTCATCATAACTGATCATTTTCACTATTTCAAAAACCTCCATTCCTACCGAAACTCTGCCAAAATTGAATCAAAAAGTTAGATTATCAGGATTTCATCTACAATCTCGGTAGGATAACCCTAATACACGGTTCAAACAACAACATAAACATTTCATCTGATCATGTGTGTTTTGTTTTGTAATGTGAATATGTTTGTTGTAGGTTTTTGATGTTTATAATGTTATATCTTGACTGTTGTTTTGTGTTTCAGAGTCCTTGTCTTGATTTTTGATGGTCTGAAAGTGTTTTGTGTGTTCTTGAGTGAATCGGTTCATGTGTGTGGTTGTATCCGGGTTGGGGTTTTGTGTCCGGGGTTGGGTTTGATATTGTTTTGTCTGTTTTAAGTGTCTTGTTAGTAATGTTTTAAATGGTTTGATGTTTGATGTACCTAAATGATCTGAAACCACTTAAAACACACTTAAAACTGTCACCGAAAAACGATGAACAGTGTCGCCGAAAAATCGCCGATGAACAGTGTCACCGGATCATCCTTCGATCTCGAAAGATGATGTCTTAACCTCGAAAGATGGCCTGCAAAATATCCTTCGAACTGAGGATCGAAGGATACTAAGCCTTTCGAAGGATCATCCTTCGGTTGATCAGATCTTTCGATTGATCAAATATCTTTCAAAATTTTTATCTTTCAAAAGTTGATCTTTCGATAAGGCCTGTCATCTTTCGAAGCATATAACATCTTTCGATCAATGTGTCATCCTTCGATGCCTAAATGGGATCTTTCGAGACAGAACACTTAGAAATTTTTCAAGAAATTGAAATCTTTCTAAGTGTGAAATTCTTGTTGACTGTTGACTGTTTCTCATTACGTGTCCGTGTTTTCATGAACAGAAATGGCACCGAAAGAAAAGAAAGAACGGGCAAAACCAACCAAGAAAGAAAAATCGGAAGTTGAATCTATGTCGGAGCCACGACACAACATGGCCGCGTATTTGCAACCGGAAGACAAAATCAGTCCGGAATTCACGGGAATAATGGAGTATCTTCATCGCACTCGTATCAACTATGCAATCACTACACAGCACACTGCTTATCAGTCTCATATCAAGGAGTTCTGGAATTCGGCTGTGGTTGAGACAGTGAACAACCAAGAAGTGATTAGGGGATCAGTTGCTGAGAAACCCGTGGTGATTACAGAAAACACTATCAGAGCACGTTTGCAACTAGGAGATCAACCAGAAGATTCTACTTCTATTGATTTACAATGTCAGCGGGGCTTGCTGATGAGGTTACGGTACAGCGATAACGTTCTTGCAAATCAGATCAACAAAAAGTTTATGCCGCTTCGATACAAGCTCTTATTGCATATCCTTATTCACTGCCTGAGCAACAAACGATCTGGATATGATCTGTCGCCGATTGATTTAACGGGATTGTTTACGGCTTTGATTCTGAACAAGCCTTTCAACATATCACGCTATATTTTCGACAATCTGAAAGAAAATGCTCGAAGGCCACTCCCGTCAGCAACTCAACGAACATCTACCAAGTTTTGGCTATATCCTAGATTCCTGCAGATGATGATTGATGAACAGATTCCTGATCTTCCTAAAGCTGAAGCAGATGTTCTACCTGTCAATCCGATGAATGAGCGTACACTGCTGATTTTCAAATCCATGTCCAACTATAAGGAATCGGATCCAATTAGAAAGCTTATTGGTCATCTCGATGTTCCGGCCTACGAGGCACCGCAGAACAACAAATGGCGTCGAGATGCGAGTGATTCTGATGATGAAGAGCCAAGGTTAATCGCTTTGGCTACCACGCAGCTCGGGGCTAAGCATGGTATTAAAGCATCGAGCAGGAAGTCTGCTGGCAGTTCAAGTGTTGCAGCACATGTTGAAGTCGATGTGAATGTTGCTGCAGAAGAAGTTCAGGGAGTGTTTGTCGATCCTGATGCTCGTGTTAGTGCAGGTGGAGCTGGCGGTGCTGCAAGTCGATCAGGTGATGTTGCGGCTGACAAAGGTAAAAGTAAGGTGGACGAGCCAAGGAGGTTGGCAGATGAAAGCAGTTCGTCTTCTGATGCTGAAGGAGGTGCTGGTAATGATGATTCGTCTTCTGAGGATGATAATCCTCCTCCTCCAGGGATGCGTAAGGCTTATGATCAGCGAGGGAATTTTCGTGGTTTTGAAAGTATTGAGAAACCGGTGAATGTCGCAGAATCTGATAAAGACGATGATTATATTCCTGCTGCTCCTGGATTACTTAGAAGGAAGAGGCAAGCAAGAAGAGAGGGTACTCGTACTTCTAAGAGATCAAGGGGCGGATCAAAGCCAACAGGTGAAACGGCTGGTGATGTCACTACATCTGATCCGATTCAGCATTCAACGCCTCCGGAGCAACAGCTGCCTCCTATCAGTGAACAATTAACTACATCAGAGATGCTGGATCTGATCTCTTCTCCACAGACGTCTTCTGGGGCACGCACGACGCCTGTTGATCAACAGCCGCCTGCAACCCCCGTCTCAGGTACACATCCACGTCCTCCTCTTGTTATTCCTGGTCCAACAGGTACTTCTGGTCCATCTGGCCAGACTGGTTTCTCAGGTCCTGAGCCCTCACGGCCTACTCTAGCAGAAACATTATCTGGGTTGTCTGATGCTGAGAAAATTCAATTCCTGATTGAACAAGTAAGTGAACTGGGTACCTTAGTCGGTCGGAATACAAGAAAGATTGAAGAATACCGTATACAGCGAACACATGATGCTGAGGCACACAACAAGCTGGTCTCACTTGTTAGTGCTCAGAATGTCAAGATAAGAGAACAGGCTCAAGAGATAGAAAGACTGAAAGAAGCTAATAAGGCTCGTGATAGAGAGGTTGAGATAATGAAGAAGCATAGTACTGTGCTAGAACGTGAGGCAACAACGTTAAAACAGAAGCATGAAGAGCTGTCCGATCGCTATAAGAATCGTGATGATAGATTAATGGAAGCCTTCAAGCCTGTTCAAGCGAACTTTAAGAGATTTGATCACAAAGTTGTTACACTTTGGAATGAACGGTGCAAAACTTTGGGCATCGCTCCTTCAAGGCGTGGCGATGATAAGGATGATGATGCAGCAAATCCTGATCATCCAGCTGCCACAGGTTCCGGTGCAACTGCATCTGGTGCTGCAGGTGGGTCTGGTACATCTCAAGATGCTCCTTCTGCTCCTCCAACAGCTACTGGTCCTTCTGAGCAAACTGAAACATTGGAAGCTTCAGCAGTTTTTGAACATATTAGTCTTGAGCCGGAAGCGTTCACCGATCTCCCTGAATCCTCAACTGTTCAACAGTATCATCCAGTCACGGGTGAACTATTAGAAGAGGGAGAACATGTTACTGAAATGTCTGATGAATGTGTGTTAGCTCTAACAGCAATGGATGAAGTTGATGTGACCACGATCGATGCTACTCCATTGGTTCCGGACGAAACCGATTTCTCTACGATTGAAGAAATCTTCATCGGTTCGGATCCGGAACGTCCCGTTTATGTTAGTCAAGATAATGTGGAGCTTAATTCGCTTGATGATGATTTTGTGGAAGCAAAGACAGCAGAATCTTCTAATCCTTCTTCAGATTCTCCTTCAGTTCAAGAAAACCGTGAAAAGACCGTGAACGAATGGCGAGCGGATTTCCTAGCTAGGAATCCTCCTCCGCTGGATCAGGCCAACTACATGATTCTGGAAAGAAATCAGGCTAGGGGTCGTATTATCAGCTGGATGTTCATCAAAGAGCTTCATTGCATGGTTGTGAAGCGAGAATGCGGCCTTCAGTACTTCAGGTCTCTTCTCAGCATTCTTTCACTTCCTTATTATGATGTTGCGGTTTTGGCTCAGCTGGAGGTAATTAATCGAGTCAACGACCAGATGGTGGATTTGTTTGCGAAGAAGATCAGATTGGAACGAAGAAAAGGATGGAAGGACCCTCTATACAAGCCACAGTTTCCTCGATACGAGCCAGTCAGGTTCACGCTAGATCCAGAGACAAATACTGCTCGTTATCGATTGGTTTATGATCCTCCAAAATTGATGAAGAAGATACCATTGTTGAAGATGAAGACAGACTTTCTGGGAAACTTTCGTTGCTGGGTTTATGATGCAGAGACTGGAGAAGCCGTGATCTTATTCCGAGACAGTCAGGAGAACTTTCGAATGATAGATCCGATGTGGATTACTAACATGTCCAGGTCGGATATTATTGTTCTTAAGGATCACGAGATCAATTACTTGGTTAGAGATCGTGAACAAGCAATGAAGTTTCAGAAGATGGCCCGGTATTGCTTCAACCTACTGGTGAATGCGGGAAGTGCATGGTCTACGCATCACTTAACGGTTGAAAGGACGTCAGAGACTTGAAGACACAAAGATCGAGACAAAGCTACAGCCAAGGGGGAGTTTGTTGGTGCACTTGTGTCTGTACTTTGTCTGTTTTTTTGTAATGATATAAAACGATGTCTTTTGTAGTCGTGTTACGTCTTAGATGTGTTTATGTGTGTGCTTAATGTAAGTTTGACCAGTCAACCATCCTCCTGGTTTGACTTGGTCAAACAGTTAGAAAAAGGTTTGTAAGTTGTGTAGGTCGAAGGATGAGTCATCGAAGGATTGTTTATATCCTTCGATGAGCTCGAAAGATAATCTTCGATGGATATAGATGGACCTCGAAGGATGCCAATCCTTCGAGGTATATGTGGATCCTTCGATAGGCTGTATCTCGATAGATGATCTTTCGATCAGTCTAATTGATCCTTCGACCAGACTAGCTGTGAAGGTTATATATACTGTTGTAATATGTTCACTTCATGGTGTGAGTGAACTTAGTCTTGTAGAGAGCGTATTTTCAGTTTGGTCAAGGGCTGTAACCGTGTCCACTGAAATACAAGAGAAAACTTTGATATCTTGTGTGTCTACCCTTTCTCTTTGTAGCTTGTGTTCTCATATAAACTACCGGTTTGCATTCTAGCTTGGATTCCGCACTTGCTAGTGTGTTAAACATAACAAGGATAAGGTTTAACCTCAACCTCCGAGGGACCTACAATAGTAGCAGTGAGCAACAATCAGAACCAGTCTGGACCATCAAACTCCAATCGAGCATTGACCGTTCAAGCTGATGAAGGGTGCGATTGGTCTGTACAATTGGGAGATAATGATCAAGGAGGTGGAACTGCATGCTATGTAAAGATCATCAATCACATTAAGCATGTTCACAGGGAAGAGTTTTCTGAAAGTGATGATAGCTCGGGATATAGTGGGAGTTCAGATGAAGAAAGCTCAAATGCGGGAGATTATAATTCTGAAGATGGATCTTTCTCTTCTCAGACTGCCTTTATGGCTAATGTCACAGCTTCTACAAGTCAGGTAAAATCTGAAACTCCTAGCATATGTAGTGATTGTGCTGATATGAAACATGAATGTGATAGAGTGAAACTTGAATGTGATACAATTCATAGTCACAATCAGAGTTTGGTTATTGAACTGTCAAAGTGCAAAGAGGCAAACATGGCCTTAGCTCAATGAAAAGGAGTTTAAAACAGTTATTGAAACCCAAAAGAAAAGTGTTTCCGAATTAACAAAAATTGTTTTCAACAAACAAATTGGTATTAATAACTATATTAATATCATTGAGGAAACCAAGAAAGAGCTAGCCGTGGCCAAGTGTGAATATGAAGCGATCAAGCTCAAATTGGAGAGTTATTCTAACTCCCGATATGTGCTCGATCACATCATTGACGTTCAGAAACTAAAGGGAAACGTTAAAGGCGTTGGTTATAAGTCGTGTCCGCCCCCTTTGAGACACAACTATACCAGAATGCCCGATGAAGAGGATATGCCTCGTTTTGAACCCAGTGTGCCTCTTGATTATGAGGAAGTTACTACTGGCCTAGGGTTCAAATCGGGCAGTTCTTCAAGTACATCATCTAAGCAAATAGAAACTTCAACATCTACGAAACAAAGTCCTCCAATCATTGAGGACTATGAGTCGTCTGATGATGAATCAGAATCAGATGTGAAGGACCAGGATGAATCACTTGATAAGAAGAAGGGAATAGAAATTCCAATTGAGAATCATATTCTTTGTGATCCTCCTATTCCTGGTGTGAAACAAGTTGCCAAACAAGTGATTAATCCTGTCAAGGAAGTAAAAGAATCTGTGTCTACCGTTAAGAGTAATAACGTGTTGTACACTTTGGTTGGCGATTCTAAAATCTATTCAGATCATGATTTTCCAATTAAAAATGTCAATGCATCTTCGATTGAAAAAGTTTTTGAAGATAATACAAGCAAATTTTTGGGAAAGACGATCCCTGGAGTTGTTGTGACTCAATGTGATCCCATTCCAAAATCCAAAATCAGAAAACAATTTGGAAGCAAAAAATCCCCAACAAAGCAACAACCTTTTGCTAATAAGGGTAAAAAACCAGCAAGGCGAGCTCAAAAGCCTAATGTTTCTCAATCAAAATCTGAAACAAACGGAGCTCGTAACCAGAAGAAAAACAAGGATGTCAAGTTTGTAGCATCGAAGGGTACTGATAAAATTGAGACTTTTGAAAACAAATCAAACACCGATTTTATCCAACAAGTCAAGATTTTAAAACGTAACAGTCAAAACAATTACACTCAACATACAAACGGGTGTGATGAAAAAGCAAGTACATCAGGTTCTACAGGTTCGACATCTGTTGGTCGATCAAATTCTCCTAAGTTTGTGGAAAGGAGAACGTGTTTTAAATGTGGGGAGTTTGGGCATATCATTAAGAACTGCTCAAACACTCCTAAAGAGAAATTTGTGGAAAGAGCACCACCTGGAAAGGTTCACCCACAACGTCGTCCTGTTTCACCAAAACATGATAAAAGAACTGTTAAAGAACAAGAAACAAAACAACTACGTCAAAACGTCAAAGAAGTTGAAAAGGCGTTAAAACCGGAGGTTGTCCAAACAAAGTCTGTTAAGTTAGAAATTAAAAATGAAAAACAAAAACAGATTTGGAAACCAAAATCGGTAACTGTTTCAGGGGAATCTCAATCCATTCCGAATCATCAGGAAATCGAAGTCACAATCCTCGATGCTGAAGGATGACCCAAGTCTATTAAGGCTTGGGTCCCCCTCTCCAACTATTCTCTGAGTGAGTGTGTAGGATGTTCCAGGAGGAACTATCGATAGTCATCGGATTGTTGATAGTGGAGTGTCCATGCACAAGATCGGCGACAAAAGAAATTGTTGCCTTTGGTGGAGAGAAAAAGAAAAGAAGACAGAATTGTCTGTCGAAAGAAATTTAAAGCTTCGACAAATTGAAAATCATTCCAAGAGTTTGATTGTTCAAGGCTTTAATCGGGTCCCCAGGATAGATTCAATCAAAATGTACGCACCTGCAGCACGTCTGAAGATTCATAATCCACAAGATGAACGTGCAGTGTACATTTCTTCGCGGTGTTATTGAAGAAAATGTGTTTGTTGAACAAACCAACCGGGTGTGCGGATGCCTTGGCGTGGATTGAACAACCGCACACTACTTCTGAAAGAGAAAGATAAAGACCTTCGCTGGTGCAATATGGAAGACCAGCCGGAACCAAAGGTTTATTATCTTGTTGCTGTGAAGAGTTTTCTCGGGTTAATTAAAGTAGCTACAAAGAATCGACTTTGACATCCACACCGGGTGGATATCCAGTTTGGGAGAGCGCTCAGATTCCTTGCAATGCACGAAGCAGTTGCAGGATACGGTTTTAAATTTCTAATCTCTCCTATACTTGTCGATATTTAAGCTGCTTTTTGAATTATTATCATCTCGTACAACACTCTTTGGCCAGTCACGTTGATCTCGAATATCACCTCACACGTGATTGTTTCACTATGAAACTCGTCAACGTTGTCATGGTCCACACCGCTTACCGACGTGCCAACTGATTTTTCCAAAATTCGATAAATCATTTCTGACAAAAAATTAATTTTGGTAAACGGCATTGAGGTAAAACATGAGTTAACCGACATCGGGAAATTGTTTTTGTAAATACCTTTGTGTTTTAAAATTTTATCTTAGTTTGTTGATTTTAGGGGGAGTAAATAAATCCAAATTTGAAAATTCAAAAACATCGAAAAATTTCAAAACTCAAAAACATTGGAAAAACAAAAATGAGTTTCCTGGCGAGCAAAAGAGAATATGATAGTAAATCAATGGTCTGTCGAAACCTCTTCGAAGTGAAATGCAAAATGAAAAACGATAAGCAGCTCTATATAAGATGTATCGGTAGGCTCACAATCATTTTAAAGTGTGCAGGGTGATATAAATCTTAAATCGACTGAAGACCAGGTGGGAACCGCACATTGGCATATGGTCTTAGTACCGAAATTTCGTTTGAGAGATTGCCGAGGTTCTGAGATATTCGGTCTTTATGCTGTCTTATCATCTGGGTATCATGGTTGTATCAAACCGTAAAAATAACGGAGACGAAGTCTAAGATCTTCCATGATACTATACATACGTGTACATATTGCATTCGACGTCAATAAGTGATCAACAATCACATGTCCAAACAAAATAAGTGATAATATATCACAGATTCTTTGCGGGAGTCAAGTTCGTCTCTTTGTTGTACGAAAGTACTGACCTGTTCACGGACTTGCTCCTGTGCCCTCATGCATCTAAAAATCAAGTTCCTCATCAATAAGTGATTCTATCACATAGGGCTTGTTTTCAATCAAATAAGTGAGTTTCTCACATCTTTTATACGGTCAAACAGATGATAAACGGTATACTCACCGGTAAGATGAACTCTCGTGCATACCTTGATACGGGAATGTGTCGTGTGTGGATGAACACCGGTCGGTAAGTATAAATCATACCTTAACGTATCCCCTCGACATGATTACATCTGATAAGTTGAGCTTACGTGGACAACAATACCGATAATCGTTATAGGATGCTTATCTATATGTTAACTAATTGAACAAAAAGAGCGTTTTGGCATGACCGTACACTGATATGATTCTCTTACCCTCGAAACTCGCAAAAAGAATGTCTGTAAATATTTGTTTACTGCTTTTAGTTTCTGTATCTCTGTATATATTTATTTATTGCTTTCCGTCTTTACATTTGAAAAATAAAAAAAAATTCCAAAAAGATTTTAGGTGTGTTTTAATATAAACTTTATAAAATCCAAAAAGATTTTGCTTCTAGTTTATTTTTGATTGACCGATGTTGGAACTCGAGTCTATCCTACCCAAAATCCTGATCGTAAGCCGGAAAACAATTGCATCTTCAAAAACAGTCGAAGTTAACCAGTTTTGAAAGGTAAAGGATTAAAATTGATCATTTTCTAAACTTTCAAACTGTTGTCGGTCGGTAGTTGATTGAGATTTGATCTCATATGTGTCATTTGTTTAAATGTTAACTATATTCCAAGCGGCTGTTCTCATTATGCGTTTAGCTTTCTTGCCTGTGCAGATGCTAAAGGCTAGGAGAACATGTTCGATGACAAGCTTTGGAATGAAGACACGAAGTGGAGGCACTCAAAGGATAAAATGATCGAGTTACCGCTGACCCTTCATCAACACCACAAGGATCTGAAGAATTGACAAGTCAAAAGATTCACGAGCATAACTCAATGGAGATTTCAATCTAAGGGGGAGTTTGTTAACACACTACCTAAATGAAAAGGGAGTTTGTTGATACACTTTCTTCTTACGACGCGTGAAGACTTTGAAGATCCTCCGACATGAAAGACATGGAAGTCGAACCATCACAGCAGCATCCAAGGGGGAGTTTGTTGATACACTTTTGTGTGGACGCGGCACGTTCGGTTCGAGCCTTTAACGGAATGAAGACCAAGTCGGATATCCTCCTATCCCACTTGGGTCCGACAAGTTTGTTCCGTTTAATTTGTAATGTATAAACAAACAATGCATGTTGCATTTAGGGTTGTATTTATTTGTGTGTTTAGTTAGTAGGCTGGGCTAATCCTTCTTTGGGCCTAAACATTCACTTGGGCCCAAAGTGAACTTCCTGCACATGACGAAACACAAAGTGTTTCTTCCATAAAAGACAAAAACATGAAGAAACACAATATGTTTCTTCCATAAAGGACAAAGCCACGGTGAAACACAAGTGTTTCATCACACTACATGACGAAACACGACGAAACACCCTTTGTTTCGTCGTGTGTTGGGCTTCTTCAGGCCCAGTGTCTGGCCCCAATGTGTTTCGTCGAGCCCCCTTTCGTTTCGTCGTAGTTTAGGCCCAGGATACTATATAAATAGCTTTCTGGTTTCACTTTGAAACTAGATGAGAGAATACCCTGAGAGTTATACTGTCAAACTGTGTGTGTATCAGTTGTAATTGGTTCTCATCCCGTTTAATCAATAGAGTGTGTTTCATTGGTTAATCCGTGTTCATTACATTCTGTGTTTGGTTTGCACCGTCACGGGGATTCCGCACCCGTTACCGTGTTTGTGATAAACAAGGATTCGGTTTTCGTTATCGATCCTCAGATTTCGGGACCTACAGTTATTGATGAAAGTTAATAACTTATTGACTATTTTGTACTAATCTCTAAGCGGTGCTTATAGTTGTCATTGGATAAAATAGTCTATAGAGGTAAAACATAGAAGTTAAATCTTGATAGTTGTTCTCATGAACTAGAAATGAGTAAAGTTATCATTTGGTAAGTCAAAGGTAAGTTCACGCCATAATTGTCCAAAACTTGACCAAACTACTTTTTAATGTCGAAAGATAATTATGGATGTGAAAGTGTAAATGGGTCACGCCATAATTGTTATACGTTGAGAATGGTTTAGAAGCAAAAAGCGGAGAAATTTGAGGATTTGAGACTTGAGTGCTCAAAACCTCATAATGGGTTGTATTAAACCCAAATTAAACTAAGCGCTCAACACAAATGATTTCATACCAGTTGGGGAATGTGAGAAATATAGCAAGGGAAATAAAAACATTGAGCTAGAATGCTCTTTGCTTGTAACAGGTCGGATTGGGTAAAACGGCAAACCGAAGGATGGTATTGGAATGCTAAGGTTTGCCCAAGGAACCAACCATAATTGCGATTGTAGTTGGGAGAAATTAAGGAAAACCTTGACAAGAATATACGAGGATGAACTAGAAAGTCTAATGCCCCCTAACGGGTCAGTTTGGGAAAAACACCAAATCGAAAAAAGGTAGTGAAAAATTAAAACAACCCGGCCCACGTAGTGGATTTCGGGTTTAAAGATGGAAGGGAGTAGTCCTATGTGAAATAATTTTTGTTTGGACCAACTTGGGTATAAACTTGGTGAAAAATTGGCTAAGTTTGGGAAAGTTGGAAAACACTGGTAATTAATATTCTAGAAAAGTGCCTCCCGCACGACACACCGAGGAGAAACCAGGCTCCCCCATGTGGTGCGGGAGAACCTTGAACAAAAAAAACATTGTTTTTTTGTTGTTTTGAAATGTGTTTGGTCGTTTAACTTAAACACTAATCGTTTATATGTTATCCCATGCTAGGTAAAATCTAAGTTGAGTACCGGATGAAGATCAAGCCACAGCAGAAACCGAACAATCCCGAAGGCTCCTTAACTTCCGCTTTTCTTTAATGTTTTCTTGGGAATTTAATATGACTTCTAGTGTTATGCAACTAAACTTTTAAGTTACATTAGCTAAATCTTCTTTTGTGAAGTATGAAATTGGGTTAATTATTAAATGAACTTGCGAAATTTTATATACATTATAAGTCTGGGTCTTACAGTCGCGCTGCTAGTTAGTTAAATTTCTACTCCGCAGCCGCTATGCTGCTGCATTGAACGCCTCATGTAGGATTACAGGATCTGTCATTGAAGACTATGGATGGAAAAATCAAGCAAAATACATATTTGTGGCAAAAGTTTGGATTCTTGAATTGATCGAAGCACGTTTATTATTTACCTTATTGGTGTTGTTGTTGTTTTCCTAATCCAAGCTTCTGGTTTCCATACAAAATTTTAATTTTTTTATATATAATATATTAATAATGATGATAACATTGATGAGCCGAGCTTTTCCTTGTTTAAGCGATGTTGAAGTGAGCCCGAGTCGAGCTTTTAGCTCATTTAAGGTTGTTCTCAAAATAGTTCGAGCCGATTCGAGCCGAGTTCGAGCTTTGGGTTTTACTAGCGAGCCGAGCTCGAGCTCAAAGAAGTAGGCTCGAACCGAGCCGAGCTCGAGCTCGAGCTTCATAAAAACCTAACGAGCCGAGCTCGAGCCTGGTCGAGCTCGGGTTCGGCTCGGCTCGTTTACACCCCTAGTAACCGAATCCTTCTTTCACTCTTTTACTGTTTTACAAAATGTTGAAGTAATGTACTTGCCATATGAATCTGCTAACAACTCTTACTAAACAAGGGTGTATACGAGCCTTGTTTAATTTTAGGGGTATTGGATTTTAATAATCCAAAGTTTCACCCATTGGCCACTAATAATTCCAACTTCAAAAATTCCCTGTAATAATCCCAACTTGTATGATTTTGGCCACCAATGATCCTTGTCTAACTGGGTTAGTTAAAAGTGACGTGGCAAGTGACGTGGCAGCTGACGTGTTTAAAACTTGAAAGATTTTGGCCACCAATAATCCCAAGTTTCACTAATTGGCCGGTAATAATCCTCCAGTCACCACCATTATCTCCTCCAGTCACCACCATCATCTCCGACCACCTCCTCCTCCTCCACTGCCACCACCATCTCCTCCAGCCACCACCATCATCTCCGACCACCACCTCCATCACCTGCCACCGGAAACCACTATCACCTGCGACCACCTCCATCACCTACCCAACTCCGGTGACCTGCAACTTATTCCGACGACCCGTTTTACCCCTAAAACCACCAAACGAGACCACCACCAATCATCTCCGACCTCCAATAATCTTCTCCGCTTCTCAAAAGTTTAAAATTTCCACCATCTATGCAACTCCGGTGACCTGCAACTTATTCCGACGACCTTCTTTACCCCTGAAACCACCAAAGGAGACCACCACTTGTCATCTCCAACCTCTAATGACCTTCTCCGCCGCTCAAAACTTCAAAATTTCCATCATATCTAGGTATCACGTTTTTCCGGTGAGGCGGTTGGAGTTGTGGATGGCAGTTTAATGGTGGTGGCCGGAGGTTGGAAGGGTGGGGTGTTCGGTGGATATGGTGAATCGTAGGTGATAGTGTTTTTCCGGTGCTGGAAGACTGTGGGTGGAGGTGGAGGTGGTCGGAGGTGATGGTGGTGGTCGGAGATGATGGTGGTGGCTGGAGGAGATGGTGGTGGCAGTGGAGGAGGAGGAGGTGGAGGTCGGAGATGATGGTGGTGACTGGAGGAGATGGTGGTGGCAGTGGAGGAGATGGAGGTGGTTGGAGATGATGGTGGTGACTGGAGGAGATGATGGTGGTGACTGGAGGATTATTACCGGCCAATTAGTGAAACTTGGGATTATTGGTGGCCAAAATCTTTCAAGTTTTAAACACGTCAGCTGCCACGTCACTTGCCACGTCACTTTTAACTAACCCAGTTAGACAAGGATCATTGGTGGCCAAAATCATACAAATTGGGATTATTACAGGGAATTTTTGAAGTTGGGATTATTAGTGGCCAATGGGTGAAACTTTGGATTATTAAAATCCAATACCCCTTAATTTTAAAATGCTCGAGCTTGATTGGTTGAGAGCTCTATTTCTAAATTATTTATTTAATTAATAATTTTAATCAGTTGAATTTTTATAGTTATTTTATTTTAATATGTGTATGATTACAATTTGTATATATAACATAAAGTGTATGATTTATTTTTTCATCATAATTATATCCACACACACTTATTAAACAAAAATATGTTTAATATATTAAATAAAAGTTATACAAATAAAATGTTTGTTTATGCTTGCGAGCCGGCTCGATCCCGTTTATTAAACGAGCCTCAATAAAAGCTCAAGCTCGAGATCGCTTAACCTTGACTTGATTCGAGTTTTTAACAAATGGATCTCGAGTAGCTCACGAGCTGCTCGACTTGTTTAGTTGGAAAATGAATTAAATTGGAACTGAAATGAAATATCTTGAATTATAAGTAAAGAAATTCAAGATTCCTTCAAAATTGCGAAGGAATTAAAGCAAAGGAATTGGAATCTCACACTCTTAGCTCTCTCATCAACACCATCCTGTGGCAGATCTAGAAGAAAAGTTCAAGGGTATCCTAAATTTTTTTTTGGACCTAGGGGTATCATAATATTTGCTCAAGATACATAAACGTTGCAGAAAAAAAATTTACAAGAATATACACTCGGCCAACAAAGTTGATGGATAGACCGGGCTACCCCTACCATCCACATACATCCGCCCCTAACACCATCATCACCAATACCATGACCATCGTCACCACTCCTATCATAGCCGCCTCTGTGATCATATCTGCCCGAACTGTGAATAATCTAAACCAAATAAACAACCAGCATCCTACAAGAGGACCATATCATGAATTCCAGCTCAGATGCCCCTTACAAGTTACAAATGGCACATCTTCAAGGCATCAAAGTGGAAATAAAATATGGTGAACTGAATATGCGTACCAGTTCTTTATTAATTAAATTGTTAACTTTATACCTGCTAATCTCTATCCTGATCTTCATACCTAGCTTTAATGTATTAACAAACCATTTTTTGGCATCACAACAATATTGTTTTGGAGATCAGGTTCTTTACTTTTCGTAACAAAACTGTTTTTTCTTAGAATCAATGATTAATTTATGAGTAATGAATCTTTAAAGTTTCTCCTTTTACTACTGCAAGTTAACTAGAGTCTTTATAAGACCAAAAAAACAATATATTCTGATATCTATTTCTATTTTGTCCCTTGCGAGTTGCGTATAACTTAAAAATAAAGCAAACCACCGGCCAAGTCACGTTTTATGGTAAATGTCTTTGAAAATGATACAAACCCACTTGTTGAGTACTCATTTCACCAGCCTCAACCATTGAAGCTCTACTATTGGAATAAAAGACATGAACATTTTTCAGTGATAGATTCTATATTTTTGGATTGTGTCAAGCACAAGACCACCGGTTAACTGGACCTAGGCTCCAATATGCGTACACTTAATAGGGATGCATGATTCTTTATGCAAGTCTAACTTTAGTTAGGGGCACTCCAACTAGAACTTTGGGGTTAGGCAGAATAATAGAAATTACCCTTTCAATTTTGACGAAGATTCTAACAAGTTGAAACCATACAGCAACATGTGATGAGCAACATTGTTTGTAAAACTTTTTTCTTCTGTTTACATCGAAATTTGAAAGTTACTTTTGTAAGTACTTAGTTTAATTTTTTATTATTTAAATGTTTAACCAAGTTAAAACAATTATTTAAGTAATTTATTTGTTTGTGTTAGTTATTTATTTGTTATTACTTTTCTGATAGGAGCTATGAAAAAAGTTTATATTAAATAGTTCGAACACCTTGGGAGAGACAGATCTTAGGTTTAAGTCCCACTCACAGAAGGGAATAAAAAGAAATTTGCCGTTAAAAAAAAAATAGTTCAATGTTATCATATGATTATAATATGCTGATTTTGTTAACCCAGCCCGTTTTGATCAAACCCATATTTTGCCCCTTAACCAGAATTTCTGAATCCATTATTTCTTACGTATACAATCATGAATAAGAATCACTACTAAAAAGACACAAGATGTGTGGACATTATAAAAACTAAAAAGACACCAAATTAGTGGGCTATTTGCATCTTGACCGCTTTTTCGAAGATTATAGAAAGGCTACTACAAACCAAATATCTTTACCAGGTGCACCTATCCATGCCCTTGGAACCTTCATTACTATAATAGCTAACCATTTTTTTTTTCATGCAATTAGTATTTCATTCCAATCATCAGGGCAAATTACATAAGGATAGCAGGTAGACGAGCAACAAACTGCGCTGCCATCCCATTATTTAATACTAGAAAAAACTATTTACGAAGACCGAAACATATCCGTTGCAAAGGGCTATGGCGATGGATTTGAGTATGTGGCAGATACTTCAGTTATTTGTAGGAACGACTCCAACTTGTACATTTGATCTTTTAATGAAAAGTTTGATCTTCTAAGAAAACTATATAGCAAATGATAAGTACAATTTTGAAGAATTACCTTTTCAAAGATGTTGACAAGGCTTTTATCATATCAAAAAGCACCCCCTCTCATGTGAAGATACAAAGATAAACAACAACAACAACCATACCCAGTAAATCCCATAGGGATAGAGATGCTGCTTCCAGAGAGATCCTCGGCTAGAAAACGAACAACAAACCAACACACCAAGTCAAAGAATATAGAAAGAATACATAAATAAGAAGTCGCCTATACCAAGAAAGTGATCAGGGTGGCATAATATAATGTGAATCATGTATAATGGCATACAACATCATTTGGGCATAAACACAATGTAAATCATGTATAATAACATACAACATCATTTGGGCATAAACACAAGAAGGCAATCACCGGAAAAGTCCCTTAAAGAATAGGAAAAGCTTGCGTCCCTGAAATACACCTAAGACCTTACTGCAATATCCTCTAGAAGTCCTTAACCCTAATCCTACGCCTCCACGAAGTCCTATCGTGGACCATGTCCTCAGAAAGATGCAACTCTAGTAAATCATGCCTAATCTGCTCATCACATGTCAGTTTGGGTCTGCCTCTTCCTCTCCTCCCTTCCACAGTAAGCGTTTCCACTACTCTAACTGGTGCCGTCGCTTCCCTCCGCTTCACATGCCAAACCATCTCAATCTCCCCTCCTTAATCTTCTCCGATATACTAGCCACTCCTAGTCTTTCCCTAAAAACCAAAGATAAACAATGTATAAAATTACTATTCTTTTACTATTTATTTCAAGTTTCATTGTTAACGCTATGTGTTTTGGGGTAACGTTTCACACCGTTCCAAGGGGTGTAAGTGAAGCTTTGGTGAATGCAAGCGTGATGTAGTTCACGCCGCAAAGGAGAAAGATACTAACGTGATGAATGTGAACTAATTTGGAGGGGCCAATAAAAAATTCCAATTGGTAGTTACTTTTTATTCACCCAATCAATTTTTTACAAATCGACCCATTTTCTTTTTTTATTTATATAAATTTAAATATTATTTTAATAGTTGGTAGATATTGAAAACACGTTCAAGAGTTACACTGTGCACTGACAAAAAGTAAGAAAGTGATCCGGTGATGTGGCAGTTAAAAAAATGTGAAAGTAGTCCACAACGGAAAGCCTAAGTATTGAGTGTAAAACCCAATGTTTTCAGAATCGGACCGGAGGTCGACCCGGTCGCCTTACGGGGTCAAAGGTCGGACCGGTCCGACCGGATTTTAGACCCGGATTACGTCATAAATATATGAGTAAATTACAAAACCCGTCCTTTATGTTGACATCTAATGACCGGTCCGACCGGATTTTAGACCCGGATTACGTCATAAATATATGAGTAAATTACAAAACTCGTCCTTTATGTTGACATCTAATTACAAAGTGTGTCCTTTGTCTTTAAAAGTGACGAGATTCATACTTTATATTTACAAAACGTAACACATTATGTCCTTTACCCCAAACTCAGTTAAATTTTAATGTTAAATCAGGATATATTGGTAATTTTACTTAATTATATAGATTATCTCTAATTATTAAAACAAAAAAAAATTAAAAAAACAAAAATATTAAAGGAACAAATCATCAGATCTCTCTCTCATAACACTATCTCTTTCTCCCTCTCTCTAACCACCACTCTTAGCACCACCACCACCACCATAAACAACCTTCCATCTTCTCACTCACCACCACTCTAGCCACTGCCACCCGGCCACAACCACCAACCGGCCACCGCCACTCGGCCACCGACAGCCCACCGTCGCCCAACCACAACCACCGCCACCCGGCCACCGTCGCCCAACCACAACCACCACCCGGCCACCGCCACCCAACCACAACCACCACCCGCCACCCATCCCTTCAATCTTAGATCTGTTACTCTGTAACGCATCCGCCGCCACCGCCTCCTTTAAACACTTCTGCCACCGCCTCCCTTAGAAACACCTTCCCGTGGTCCCTCTCTAGGGTTTGTTTGTGTGTTTAAAGCTGGGTTTTTGGGTAATCCTTAGACATGCGTTTGTTGAATTAGAGTGTTCATAAGTGTTTGTCTGGATCTGGTTTTTAGTCAATTAAGTTAGAGCAAGAATTAAGGGGTTTGTTTGGGTTAGAGTTTGAATTGATATGAAGTTTGAATTGGTTGCTGGCTGGTGGTGGTTGTGGTTGGGTTTGTCAATTAGTCAAATGTGTATGCACCTTTGGTTGTACTTTCTTTTTCTGATTGGAACCTGTTTGTTATAGCCTTTATGTTTGGAGAATTGTGGAGATTGGAGCCAATGGCGCTGCAAAAGAAGGTAATGTGGCGAAGGGAAATGGAATGGCTTTTATCAGTTCCCTTGCGGAGGAACATATGAAGTTATGGTTCCACATCTAGGTCAGATTTGCATATGAATCTCCCTCCTTTAAAAAAGATAGACGCTATGTTAATCGGTATGCTAGACGGGTTTTGCAATAAGGAGTTCTGTTACGTTGATCGGGTTTTGCGGTGGCCGGGTGGCAGTGGCTAGAGTGGTGGTGAGTGAGAAGAGGAAAGGTTGTTTATGGTGGTGGTGTTGCTAGAGTGGTGGTTAGAGAGAGAGAGAGAGAATGAGAAAGAGGTCTGATTTGTTCCTTTTTAATATTTTTGTTTTTTTTAATTCTTTTTTGTTTTAATTATTAGAGATAATCTATATAATTAAGTAAAATTACCAATATACCCTGATTTAACATTAAAATTTAACTGAGTTTGGGGTAAAGGACATAACGTGTTATGTTTTGCAAACATAAAGTATGAATCTCGCCACTTTTAAAGATAAATGACACACTTTGCAATCCGATGTTAACATAAAAGACGAGTTTTGTAATTTACTCTAAATATATAAAAATATATGTAAAATATTCTTACTAGCAGTTTGTAAAATTTTGTCAAAGAAACAATTAAAAATAAATATATATATTATATACACTTGGTCATGATGGAAATTAATTGATGAAAAAGGCGAAAGTCAGAAATGTGTGGCTCCAAGTCAAATGTGTTAGTCCCAAGATAATATTGAAAACAGTTTATAAAGAGCTTTTCTTGGGAAAATAAAATCAACAATAAAATATACATAGTCTTCTTCCTTCTTCTCATTTTCACAGATAATAACAGTTGGTTGGAGCTTCAAACACTGTCGGAGACTTCTAAATCTTTGTATTTTCTTTCTTCTTTCAAGTTTAGCAATAAATAAACATGACCGGTCCGACCCAATAGCTATGACCCGCCGGCCCGACCGCCCGGCAACCGGTCCGACCACCTGCCAATGTCGAAACGGCTGAAACCAATGAACTGGCCCGCTTTAGTCTCCGGATCCCGGCCGGACCGGTCCGGTTTTTAAAACATTGGTAAAACGTCAAGGTTTAGTGTTTTTTAAAGTACAAAGTCAAGTGTTTTATAAACTGATTGTATTTCTTACATAGATAACCTATGTAAACTCGGATGATGATTAGTGAAAGTAGTCCACAACGGAAAGCCTAAGTATTGAGTGTAAAACCTCAAGGTTTAGTGTTTTTTAAAGTACAAAGTCAAGTGTTTTATAAACTGATTGTATTTCTTACATAGATGACCTATGTAAACCCGGATGATGATTAAGCAAGAGATTGGTTGATGTAAGTTAAATGTGAAAATCGCACAACTTCTAGTCTAGAGTAAACTGCAGTTTTTATCCCTAAGATTTGATCCAAAAATCAGAATTCGTTCAAACGAAAAGCCTTTAACTCTCTTGGTGCTTGTTGTTTCAAAGTTAATCACTTCTAATCCAATTTACCAACTTTGTTTGATTTTCTCTATTAATTCTCATGAAATCACCAAAATACCATAATTTATAAAATAATAAGTAAATAATAATATAAAATAAATCCTTGAACACGGCCACTATCTCTCTCTCTCTTTCTCTCTCCCCTCCTTTCTACCATAACACTACTAATATGCCACTACCACTCCCTATATTCGAGCCAAACGAATCTTTGATGGTTTGACTAAATTAACATCGCCACCGTCTATATTCCAACACTCCAACATCAACCCCTGAGAACTACAATCGAATCAAGTGATCTCCAAACGATTTGGTTCTAATTTGGGGTGATTTGTTTGTTAGTGCATATTATGTGACAACAACTTACTAGATAGGTTGTTGTGTCTAATCATGTAATCGTCATAATGGCTTAATATAATTTGGGAGAACTTATGAGTTGGGAGGACTTAGGCAGTGAACGATCTTGTGATAAGTTCGTTCAAGGGCCCAAGCCCAAGCCCACACGAGGTGTAATACCTGGATTTTTTTCTATATCTTATTATTATTATTATTATTATTATTATTATTATTATTATTATTATTATTATTATTATTATTATTATTATTATTATTATTATTATTGTAGGTCCTGAAACAGATCTTGAACATAAAGATTTCTTGTTTCTAATGGTGTAATAAGTACGGAATCCGAGTTAGACCACAAACCAAGCAAGCGTATGAATCAATAACACAAGATATTCACGTTTAAATGCTCATATATTGATTCGGACAAAGTTTAGTTACCATATTACACAAGAAATGCTCTGAACACTCTATCATCACACACATTCTGTTTTTTGCTCTTTTAATTTCAAGTGATAGTGTTTGATATTTATACTAGCACAACAACATATTCAAGCAACAGAGACAAGCTCCAAACGATAGACACCATGTTCAAGCGATAGTGCTATCGTTTGGAGTCTATATCACACAACAGAGACTTGTAGTTGGCTCCTTCAACTGGTAGCATGCATAATTAAAAGATATCAAGTCTTCAAATGATAGCCATGTGTATCGTTTAACATATTCAGGTCACTTGATCTTCATGTCACATGGATATTGTTATTTGAGTCAAACGGCAGAGGAACGCCGTTGACTTCAGTCACAAACGAACAGTCACAAGCTGCATCAAAAAATGCATCAACAACAACAACAATTATTATTATTATTATTATTATTATTATTATTATTATTATTATTATTATTATTATTATTATTATTATTATTATTATTATTATTATACTACAAATCCGACCCTAGATTTTTATATAACAACGAAATCAAGCAAAATAATGTGATAAAACTTTCGTCTTTAAAGTCACATTATATATATACATATACATACATACTTGATAAGTTGAGTAAGTTTACATCTTAACAACTTATTTAAATAACCCATAATTTATGAATCCAAAAGTGGGTTATAAACATATGTCTCATCCTCTAACATACCAAGGCTCGAGCTGACCCCTTTAGTCCTTCACTAGTGATTTACCTGGATAACATTATATAAATAACTATTAGCCAACACTAAGTGAATTCAACAGTAACAATATAATAGTGTTTTCCAACCCACAATTTTAACCTCCAATCCACCACCATGTTCTATCCATGGCAAATTATTATTTATAGCCACATGAATTCAATCCTCTACTATATTTTGCTCATGGTAATTACTTATATCTATATCTATACTATTATTATTATTCTTATTATTATTATTATATAATAATGTATATTAGGTGGACAAGAAGGTAATTTAACTTCATTTGAGAAGGGCACCATTGTAAATTACCTAAAAGCTTAAGACATATTAATACATAATTTAGTAAACTTCTAATTAATTGCACTAAGTGCACATCCTCAACAAAAAAAAAGGGTAATGCACGGTACCCCTGACCGCGGAGGGGATAACCCCTCCCAGGCCGACACCCGACAAGCCACATCCTCAACAATAGTTATTGACAATATAGAAAAAAATGGCCCGAAAAGGGTTCATTACATTAACTGATCCTAGAGATAACCTACTTTTTTTTTTCTCAAACAAGTCCGGCTCAGAACCGGTTCGGGTGTTTTTAAGAAGTTTTAGATCTGATCTTGGCCAAATCGGTATGGGATAGAAACCGGGTTGGGCCAAAAATAAACCAAAACAAAAACGTTTATTATTATTATTATTATTATTATTATTATTATTATTATTATTATTATTATTATTATTATTATTAGGAATAGTGGATTTTAATAATCCCAACTATTTCCGTTGACTGGTAACGGTCTCAACTTTAAAAATTTCAACTAGCGGTCCCATCTTTTCACATATTGGCCTTCAATGGACCCTGACTAAAAGAACCCTAACGTCGTTAGTCTCTGGTAGCCGGAAAAACGTTTTTGGTTGAAAAAGGTTTCTAAAGGTCCGATCTATGGTTACAAACAGGTTTGGGATGAAAACTTTGAGTTTTCCGGCCAAAAAGAAGTTTTCCGGCGAAAAAAGATTTTTCCGGCGACCTTAATAATTGGGGGCTTTTTACTAGAAAAGGTTCCTAAAGGTGCTTAATAAGGTTACAAAGGTTGAGTTTTCCGGTAAAAATGTGTTACTGCATATGTCAGTCGCCTACGTCTTGATGTACTAGAGCTTCTTAGCGTCAAATATGAATTATGTATGAAAACCAAGCTCATCCGTACGGAGGAGCATATCCGCACAGATGAAGCCTATCCGCACAGATGAGCAGGTTCGTGCGAGGGTGTTTCACTAGTTCGTACGAAGGGAAACAAGTATATATAGTAGGTAGGACTGAGTGAACGAAGAGAGATGTGTGTGAACTTGGAGCGAAGCGCTGTTAAATTTATACCGCGACTGAAGATTGTTTATAGAACATAGAAAATTATGAAATCATGTGTTTTTGTCTACGTTTGATGGATTCCGCACAACAAAATGGAGTTATTCGGCCAATAACGTTTTTTCCGGCGACCAGAGACTAGCGACGTTAGCGTAATGTTAGTCAAGGTCTATTGAAAGCCAATATGTGAAAAGATGGGACCGTTAGTGGGAATTTTGAAGTTGGGACCATTGCCGGCCAATGGGCAATAGGTGGGATTATTAAAATTCATTATTATTATTATTATTATTATTATTATTATTATTATTATCATCATTATTATTATTATTATTATTATTATTATTATTATTTTGAGTCTTATAATGTTTACTTTAGGTTTTTTATTATTGTTCTTTTTACTGTTCCGTCTACATTTCTATTTAAATTTCATTCAAATTCAGTGAGTCACTCGTCGCGTTTCGTGGCGGGTCACTTCTAGGGGCCGTTTGGAAACATCTGAATGGTTAAGTGTTAAACCAGTAAGAGGTCTGAACCATTAAGGTGCTGTTTGTTTTTTGGCCAGAAGCACTTCTGGCCAATAATGTCTGCGTCGCGCAGACACGAGCAGACCTTTGGGTCCTGCAGCTTGTTTGTTTTCCAGAAGCACTTCTCACCTTTTACCTCTTCCCCACCTCTTCCCCACGCAGACATAAGCCCACCTCTTCTCACCTCTTCTCATCTCTTCTCTCTTTCAAAACACAGACACTCTCCACATCTCTGTAACATCACCTCCACCACCACATCTTCGCCACCACCTCCACCCCCACATCTCCACCACCACCTCCACCACCACTCTCCACAGACCTGCATAAGAGGGAAAGAAGAGAGAGAGACCCTAGAGAGAGAGAGAGGGAAAAAAGAGAGAAATCGGCGGTGATGGGTTTGATGTTCTTCATCTTCAAACAAAACCCCCAAATCGAACGACGACGACGGCGGTGGTGGGTTTTGATGTTCTTGGCAGTGGTGGAACGACGAAGGCGTTGGTGGTGGTTGCGACGGGGGTGGGTTCTTGGAGTGGGGGCTAGGGTTTGCGGTGGTGCTTGGCTTCGCGGCAGGAGACAGGTGGAGGTGGCAGGTGGTGCTTGACGGTGGTTGTTGGTTGTGGTGGTGGCAGGTGGACGGTGGAGGAGGTGGTGGCGGATGGTTGTGGTGGTGGTGGTAGATGAAGGCAGAGAGAGAGGAGTGTTTTGTGTGTGTGTGTTGTATGTGTTGTGAAGTGGTTTTTGTAGAAGTAAAAAAAACAAACCCTCTTCTCCTTGCAGACTGCAGACCTTTGGTCCATCTCTTCTCCTGCAGATGCCTGCAGATGTGGTCCGCATACTGCCGACCTTTTGCATCTGAAAAAACAAACACCACCTAAGTGCTGAACCAGTAAAAAGGTCTTAACCATTAAGAGCTTGTATAATGCTTAACCGTTCAGAGGCAAATGTCTAACCAATTTAGATTAGAGGTCTTAACCATTGAGACTCTGTATAAGGCTTAACCATTCAGAGCCAAATATCTGAATCATTTAGACATCTGCTCGTGAAACAAACAGTCTGAACCATTAAGTGCTGAACCAGTAAGAGGTCTGAATTTTTAAGAACTTCATTAAGAGGTAAAGAAACAGCCCTTAAACTGTGATTATTCCCCATCACGTTACACTCATGACAAAATTTATCACACTATATTGATTCAACACCCACCACGTTACACTCATCACAATAATTATCACACAATGGTTATTTAACACCCATCACATTACATTCGTGCCAATAATTGTCACATGATAATGATTTAACCCCACCATAATACACCTATATGAATATTTATTTTCCCCCTTATATTAACATAACATCATTTATTTTACTTATGTAAATAAAATCATATATACACAAGTTTATCCACACAAATAGCCATATATTTAATGTCACATAAAATGATGTTTGGGGAGTTGTATGAACTCTTCTGCACGTCTAGAGAATTCTTCTAGTAAATCCTTTCTTAATCGCTTTTTATCTCCTATAACCAATTATCTACAAAACTTAATACCCAATACCTACGTATGGTACACTTAGTCGTATTTATATCTCGTTAACTCTTAATTACTTACCAATCATTAATGTTGTTATTATTGATTGGTAAGTAATTAAGAGTTAACGAGATATAAATACGACTAAGTGTACCATACATAGTTACGTTCATTTAATATTTAAAATAAGGATAATTATATAGGTTGTTTCTTACACATTTGTGACAAATCCTTAAATGTCGTAAGAAATGTGTCACAACTTGCAATGGATTTAAGCATTTTGTCATAAATGCGTAGGAAATTGTATTCATACATGGATTGTTTCCTACGCCTTTCTGACAATTATATTTAAAAGAGTTAATTACACAAATGAGTCCTGTGGTTAATACCTAATTTCGCCTTTGGGTACTAACTTTTTTTTAACAGGTTTAGGTTTTATGGTTTCAATTTTGTAATATCTTTGGGTACTAACACCAAAACTAGTTAATTAATGACTAAAATACCCTTGCATTTTTTTAAGTTTATCAATGTAACACATTTGGGTACTAATAACTAATTTTATTTAAGTTTAAATCAATTTTACAAAATCTATTTATTTTTTTTTATTTTCATCTTTTTATTATATCTCTTAAGAGTTAATTACATAGTTAGTCCCTGTGGTTTGCACAAAATAACATACTTAGGTACTAATAGTTTAAAATCACATTCTAGGGTATTAACTTTTCATTTTTTAACATTTTGAGGTATTAAACTTATTTGTAGGTTTAAAATCGCATTCCATTAGTACCTAAGTATGTTATTTTGTGCAAACCACAGGACTAACAATGTTAATACCCTAGAAGTTAACACCTTCAAACGTTACAAAATGAAAAGTTAATACCTAGAAGGTGATTTTAAACTATTAGTACCTAAGTATGTTATTTTGTGCAAACCACAGGGACTAACTATGTAATTAACTCATCTCTTAATTAACATAAAATCTATTTATTTTTTTTATTTTCATATTTTTATTAAATTTCTTATTTAACATAAAATCTACTTGTTATACCAGTATTTTTTTAAATAGATTTTTTAAATAAAATCTACTAGCTATATAGTTTTATGTAAATTAAATTTCTTACTTGTTTTAAATAATGTAAACCTTACTCGTTTTCAATTTTGGATAGATATGATTGATAATAATAAATATCTTTCATGTAAAAAAAATAAGCCATTTTTAACTCGTTTTTTTTGTTCATTTACATTTTACTATTTTAGAACAATATTTAATATACATAAAACTACATAGCTAAGTATTTTAGATAAAACTATATAGCTAGGTATTTTAGATAAAACTAAAAAAAATTAAGCCTTTTTTAACTCGTTTTTTTTTTGTAAAAAAAAGATATTTAATTTACATAAAACTATATAGTTAGTAGATTTTACTGGTGCAACTAGTAGATTTTTTATAAATTAAATATTTTTCTAAAATAGTAAAATGTAAATGAACAAAAAAAAAACGAGTTAAAAATGGCTTAATTTTTTTACATTAAAAGATATTTATTATTATCAATCATATCTATTCAAAATTGAAAACGAGTAATGTTTACATTATTTAAAACAAGTAAGAAATTTAATTTACATAAAACTATATAGCTAGTAGATTTTATTTAAAAATATATATAAAAAATACTGGTGTAACAAGTAGATTTTATGTTAAATAAGAAATTTAATAAAAATATGAAAAAAATAGATTTTATGTTAATTAAGAGATATAATAAAAAGATGAAAATAAAAAAAATAAATAGATTTTGTAAAATTGATTTAAACTTAAATAAAATTAGGTCTTAGTACCCAAATGTGTTACATTGATAAACTTAAAAAAAAGAGTTAATTGCCATTTTAGTCCCTGTGGTTTGAGCCATTTTGCCAGTTTAGTCAAAATGTTTCATTTTTAACATCTGGATTCAAAAAGGTTTCATCGTTTCCATTTTGGTCCAACTGGCTTAACCCCATCCATTCACCTCTGTTAAATCAAGGGCATTTTAGTCATTTCCCAAACTATTTTAATTAACCTTTTAATATTACCCTTCCTATTGATAAATAATGAATAAAGAAATACATAAATTATATATATGTAAGTTATAACACACAGCTGCATCACATTCAGTATTCACCCTCCATCTTCACTATAGCCTCACCACCACCACCGCTAACACCATCACCACCACAGCCTTACTACCACTAGTCAATAGTCGGAGTCGGAGCTGGAAAGCTGGTACCACCTCTGAACACCTGCCTGCTGCCATCCATCTTTCTAACCACCGTCGTATCACCCCCGTCGTCCCACGATACCACCGCTGCAACACCACCGAATCCACCCTACACTCCATCATAGCCCCCCTCTGGAACAACCACCACCATATTCGCCGGCGACGGTTACTTCACCGGTGGAACAACACCACCACCAAAGAACCTCCACCACTACCGTCAACACCACCCAATCGGAAGATTTTCAATAGATCTGATAAAATTTTAACATATCTGGAAGCCACTGATGCTGTGACAATGGTGATGGTGACCATGGTGGTTAATGGTGGAGGTGCACGGTAGAAAGAAGATGCTGACGGTGAGTGGTGGTGTTGGTTCTGGTCCTTACGATTAGATCTTCCGACCACCATCCGATCGTCTTCTCTGGCCACCATCTTTTCTTCAACAAAACACCATGTGTTTTAAAAACCCAAACCCAAACACCACCACCACCGTACCATTGACACCACCGTTACCAGCCACCAGACACTTTAGGGGTTTAGGGGTTTCGATACGGTTTTGGGGTTCTTGTCGCTTTTGCTGATTATTCACTTGTGTTTTGCTGATTATTCAATTGGGGGTTTCGAAACAGAGTTCAACGCTATCAGATTTAGGGGTTTCGATTCGGTTTTGGGGTTCTTGTCGCTTGAGTTCTGTTGTAAAGTTGGGTGTTTCGTTGTAGAGTTGTAGGGTTTATATCGCTGGAGTTTCAGCTGCGGGGTTCTTATCAGATTTGGGGGTTATGGGATGCTGGTGAGGTTAAGGTGGTGGCCGGCTGAGATGTGTTGATGGTGGGGTTGGAGGTGATATGATGATGATGATAGAACAGGGATAATAAATAACAAAACCCTAAAATGGTACTTTAATAAAAGCCTTAATTAAAATAATAGTGGAAATGACAAAAATGCCCCTTGACTAACTGAGGAGTATGGATGGGGTTAAGTCAGTTGGACCAAAATGGCAACGATAAAACCTTTTTGGATCCAAATGTTAAAAATGAAACCTTTGGACTAAACTGGCAAAATGACCCAAACCACAGGGACTAAAATGGCAATTAACTCTAAAAAAATGAAAGGGTATTTTAGTCATTAATTAACTAATTTTGGTGTTAGTACTCAAAGGTGTTACAAAATTGAAACCATAAAATCTAAACCTGTTAAAAAAAAGTTAGTACCCAAAGGCGAAATTAGGTATAAACCACATGACCCATTTGTGTAATTAACTCTATTTAAAAATAAGCATTTTGTGATAAATGTATAGGAGTATGTTTATTTTATAATTATTATATACTAGCTTTATTATTATTTATAAATATAATAGTATATATGTTTAATTCAAGGATATTTGTCGGAAATGTGTCACAAGTTGTGACGCAATCCCGCCGGATGGTTTATTTTAGAGTTAAATACATGGTTAGTCCCTATGGTTTACACAAAGTCACAAATCAAGGTACTAATAGTTTAAAATCACATTTCAGGGTATTAACTTTTTATTTTTTTAACAAACCTGGGTATTAACGTTAATTGTTTGTTAAACTATTACTACCTAAGTATGTTATTTTGTGCAAACCACAGGGACTAATTATGTTAATACCTCCAAACGTTACAAAATGAAAAGTTAATACCCTTGAAGATGATTTTAAACTATTAGTACCTAAGTATGTTATTTTGTGGAAACCATAGGGACTAACTATGTAATTAACTCTTAAAATTAAGAGTTAATTACATAGTTAGTCCCTGTGGTTTGCACAAAATAACAAGCTTAGGTACTAATAGTTTCTGATAACATTCTAGGGTATTAACTTTTCATTTTGTAACGTTTGAGGGTATTAAGCTTATTTGTAGGTTTAAAATCACATTTTGTTAGTACCTAAGTATGTTATTTTGTGCAAACCACAGGGACTACATATGTTATTACCTTAGAAGTTAATACCTCCAAACGTTACAAAATGAAAAGTTAATACCCTAGAAGGTGATTTTAAACTATTAGTACATAAGTTTGTTATTTTGTGCAAACCACAGGGACTAACTATGTAATTAACTATTATTTTAATTAATAAATAAATATTTTGTGAGAATTGTGTAGGAAATATTATTATTTTCCATTATTTATTTTGCAATATTTATTTAGTAAACAATAATAATTAACCTTTTATAGATAATTTGTGACAGATTTGTGACGCAACCGTCAATTAATTAGGGTTTTCTTATTTTTTGTTAGAAACTTGTCACAAGTTGTGATGGAATTCCGACGGATGGTTTAAGTTAATTAAAAAATAAATATTTTGTCATAAATGTGTAGAACGATATTATTTTCCCTTATTTTTTTGGCTTATATAAATAGTGAAGAGTTCAAATGCGTAGAAACTTTTTGTCATAATAAAAAGGAAGAAATTTCAACCAATAAGAATTTCATTTTACATCATTTAATTTTTGTATTTAATATTAGTGTAACGGTATATTGGTAAACTTAGATCGATCATTAATTGGTAGTCTTACTTTTTAATAGCTAACTACATTAAATTTGTAAGTTATTTTAAAAAAAAACATATTTTTTCAAAAAAAGAAAAAATATATAATTTAAAGTGTAGCATAAATTACGAGGTGTGTAGGATAAATTTCAATATGTGTAGGATAAAGTTCAAAACATGTAGGATAAATTTTGATGTGTATAAACAAAAATTTAAGTGTGGAGGATGATAGTGTTTATGACTAATTAATTAGTAAAACATAATAATACATGAGTTGAGAGAAAAACTATTTAATGTTTTACATTTATACCATTTGTTCTTTTTCTTCTTAATTTAATTTTATTCTCAAATGTACTTTCCCCTATATAAATATTTATTCGGTAAAGAATGATAATTAACCTTTTGTAGATTATTTCCGACAGATTTGTGACGCAACTGTCAATTAATTATGGTTTTCTTACTTTTCGTCGTAAACGTGTAGGGAACGATATTATTTTCCCTTATTTTTTTGCTTATATAAATATTTATTCGGTAAAGAATAATAATTAACCTTTTGTAGGTTATTTCCGACAGGTTTGTGACGCAACTGTCAATTAATTAGGGTTTTCTTATTTTTCGTCGTGGATGCATCAAAAATTTGTAACAAAACCTTGATTTTTTTTTTAGGAAATTCTTTATAAAAGTGTTGTAATCTGTGACGAAAAAAATTGTGTAGGAAATTGTTCCATTTTCTAGTAGTGATTGTCGGGTAAGTATTTTACCTCCCTATATCAATGACTCGAGTACACGAGTCTAGTGTTCGCTACACGACTATTCTTTTGTGATCGAAGATCTACACTGTAGTCACCTCCGTAGATCACCACTACTTTTTTCTTGTTATATGTACGTGTGTATTTATTTCAGTCGACAACTTCTCTATATGACTTACATTAAATCACAACTTCTGTTGCTTGTGGCAAAGTCTACGATTCAGTCAATATTTTGATTCCTGGCAAAGTGGACTTTTAGCTGGTAACGTGGAGGCTCTAAATTTGTATAGCAAATAATGAATTATGGATAATTCATGTTCTATATCCATATAACTAAATTATGGTGATGATCACGTAGCTTGCCTATGATGTCATTTATTCTTAAGATATTCATTTCAAATTATAAGGAAACCAATTAATTTAATTTCATGTTGTATGTTTAAACGTATTTATTATGTGTCGTCTCTATACATAAAATATGTAATCGGTGGTCTATTTATTTGTCTAAATCCTTAAACGATGTTTAATAGTTTCAAACACTTGTTTCAATATCTCAAAACTCAAACGATCATTTCTTCTGTTAAACAACCCGTTTAAAATGTAACAAAACAACTAATATATTATTTTTATATTTATATATATCCTGAAGACGGGATGTTACATGAAGATATTATGAATTTATGCATATTAGATTCATAGGGTTTAGGCAGTTCTAGAGTTCTTCCCAACTATAGTTCACGAGTTAGAGTTTGGCGTTCGTCTTGAATTGGTTGTAATCATCTTGTTATACTCAACAGAAGAAAAGTTTTTGTGATTGTGTGTATTTGTGTCTAACGAATTACTTGTTTATTACGTTGTGTGATTGTCCAAGAGGATTTCGCACTCTTAGATGGTTATCAATCTTGTTATAAATCCAGTCACATGGACCTACATCATTTTTTCTGTGACATCTGTTACCCACCACTGCCAACGGTAGAACCGCCCACCATCGACAGCAGGGACCTAAAGATCAAATTTGCCCTTTCGATTCAAGGTTTCTTATCAGTCGCCGACCCCTACCAACAAATCAATTCTCTTCTTTTGAGTTGAGCGCCTGTGAAGATTTACGGTCAATGAGTCTGAAACTAGAGACAAAGTGTTTTAAATTTTGAAACAACATTTAACAAAGTGTTAAAGAGGATGAAACATGATGTTTGAACCATACCTTAGGAAAAAAAAAACTATACTTTACCCTGTAGTCTAAGGGCCCAAAACTATATTTTATATAAAGTTACTGAACCTCTGGAGTTCTATAGTGAAGTTCGTTTACTTTTTTATTACTATCTTTTTATTTTATATATTAACTCTTTATATTAACAAATTTATTTATGATTCAAATAAAACTGATGTTGGGTTTATGTAATTGTAAACTATAGAAAAGCAATTTGCATGACAAAATTCATAACAGTTATTATAAGAAAACCTATTAAAACAAGAATTTCTAAAACTTTCTTAATATTATAAGAAAACCTATTAAAACAAGAATTTCTAAGACTTTCTTAATATAAAATCATTATTGTTTAATAGAAAACAAATTCTTTTTAAAGCTTATGAAAGAAAACAAATTCTTTTAAAGCTTATGAATTACACTTTAGTTTTGAATCAAAGTGGGGTGCCCCCACATCCAAAATTCGTTAACAAAATAGTCAAGAGAAGACTCAGATGAATCAAAGACTAGATATATTTAGTTAAAAGTTAAAGATATTAATTCTGTTGATACAAAAATACCGTAATATAAGAACATATGCCCATATAAGAACATAATACGATTCCATATGCCCATACACTGTCCATATATATGTGTATATATATATGTTGAGCCTCTAAGCATCTCAAACCACTTTCAGCATTAACCACAATTGATAATAACATAAGGCTCATTCTATACGCACCCCCCCTTTCCTGATTATACCCCCCTTGTGAGAGGAAAACTGTCGGTCCCACGCAGGCCCCACCTGTAAGTATGCGAGGAGGGTGGCAACTTAGACCAGCGGAACTTCCCTTGACGGAAGAACAGATAGAGGGTCTGATTAGAAGATTTGATGCTGATAAAGACGGAAAGATTAGTCGGAAGGAACTGAGGGTAGGCTTGAAGGGTCTTGGATTACGTTTTGCAGGCTTAAGAGCTGGTCGCGCAGTGCGTTATGCTGATGCTGATGGAGATAGTTATATCAGCGATGATGAGATCAATGAGCTTGCCAAATATGTTTCCAAGTGGGGAATTTCTATCACTTAATTATGTGCTTCCGTATGTGTAGGGACTAGTTGTATGAAAACGTACTTTTTATTTGTATTCGTATGCTTTTCATGTTGTTAAGTTGTATTTAGGTCAGTGTGTGTATGCAACCGTCTTCGTATTGTGTAATCGGGTACAAGATGACTGACTTATATAGCTCGTATTTAAATTATAACGTGTAAGGGGCTCTTTGACAAATATGTTTGTGAACTGTTCGACGGGAAGTTCTTTATGTCTTACTAAATGAACGAACACGAACAAGAAATTATGTTCGTTAAGTTAAGCGAACGAACATGAACAGAGGTGGCGTTCGTTCGTTTATGTTGGTGAATGTTCTGTGTTCGTTTATGTTCGTGAGCGTTCGGTAATGAATTCATTTATGTTCGCTCGTTAATGTTTATTTGTGTTCGTTCGTTTAAAGGTTTTGTATGTTGTATTTTTGTTTTATTGTGTCTAGTTTTAAATTTTTGAAACCCTAGTTATCTTATACGTCTCCCACAACACCCCTCACTTCACTATTTCAATTATAGTTTGTGTTAAAGTTTGACAAACTCTTAATTTTGTCTTAAGTGTTTATTTATTTTTTGTGGATTCTTGGTAATGTTTGTGATGAAAATGCAGATTTTATTCTAAAATGAATATTGTATTCATTTGTGCTCATAAATGTAGTTTGGGGGGGGGGGGGGATATTCCACGGTCTTCCCAACCGCTGGAATGATCACACTCCACAAGCTAGCTTAGCCCCATAGCTGCCTGGGGGTGAATACCCAACCGAGAGCGAAGAGCTTGGCTGTGGGATGCGGACACCAAGATTCGAACCCGGGACCTCTAGGGAGAGGGTGGGTGAGGCTGGCCAACTGGGCTACCCCAGAAGGTTTCATAAATGTAGTTTGTGTTCATGAACATGTTCGTTTCCTTAATGAACACACGAACAAGAAATCTCGTTCGGTAAGCGTTCGTGAGTAGTTCATGAACAAGCTTGTTTTTTTAACGAACGAACACGAATAAGGCCTTATTTGTGTTCGTCCGGTTCATTTACAACCCTAGTTGGTGTGTATAGAGAGAGAGAGTTTTGGGATGGAAGAACAACCTAATCTTTGTTGAGGAGGAGGATGCATCTATTTTTAGAAGCCTTATGAGCTTAACCCTAATGGGCCGATTCCAATTTGGGTTGCCAAGATTGGATTCGTCTAAATTTGGGCTTATCGTATTAGGCCTTAGTTCATTTGGGAGGGTACCTCCAGTGGCGGATCCAGAAATTTTTTCCACTGGGTTCACTTTTTTAGGCTCTCGAATTTTGGTCAACTTGACGTTAGAATTCCGGCCAGGTCAGGTTGGGCTTTATCACTAAAGTCACTTTTTTTTTCCTATGATGCTTTAGAGCATTCCCGTCCCATTCTATCATCGTCTCTAAAAAACACATTTCTCTAACTCTGTCCCTAAATTAATTTGTAATAAATTTTTACCGAACTAATTCAAGTCAAGACGGGTCCGTGTCAGAACCATATATCTAATGGTTATTTTAGTTTGTGTTGATACACTTTATGTGGACGCGGATTGGCTCGGTTCGACTCCATTATGAAGTAAAGACCGAGGACAAGATATCCTTCTATCTTGACTCGGTATGACATTTACTTTGTACGCATTGTAAATCAGCTGCGCGTGTGCAGACTGATAGTTGTTTATTTGTAATCACGCTCAACTGTTTTAACTTTGTTATATTTCTGTATTTGTGTGATGCTTGACGAAGAGTCCAATCTTCGTCATGATCCATTCTTGGCGAACCTCAATGTTCGTCGATATGAGTGTGTGACGAAGGTTCTATCTTCGTCACACATAACCTTCATCACATCAAGGTTCGTCATGGGACAGTATATATAACAGGCATTGTTCATCAGTTTTGGGCATGAGAACATAGAGAAACTGAGAGTTTATCGTTCAAGCATTGTGTGTATATGTTTGATGTTGTTCTCGTCCTTTTAATCTAAAGTGAATCTTTGGTTATCTGTTGTGTTACTTGCTTTACTTTGTTCGGTTTGCACCGTCACGTGGATTCCGCACTCGTGACCGTGTTTGTGATAAACAAGGACTTGGTTTTGTAATCGATCCTCCGAGAAAAACGGACCTACAGTTTGGGTTTCGCAAAATCCATAAACAGATATACAAATTCGAGTCAAGAAGGGTCTGTGTCCACCTTTAAACCTTTCACTCTTCCACCAATATACAAATTCATGCTAAAGTTTCTAATCTTAAACCAAATAAAAACCATAAAAACTAATATGACATTCCAAGCAAATAACAAAAATTCTCAGTCCTGATCCACTGAAATTAAAACCTACGAAAACCCAAATAGTTTTGCAAGTAATAACAGAAATCAACTACAAAGTAAGACTAAGTTTCAAATTTATAATACCTAAATAATACTAAATACCATATCTCAACTACAAAGCATCTTTCAACAATTTACACATACTAATCAACAAATCAAGCAATAATTATGAAAAAAAGTTATAGAAAAAACACCGGAGAGCGAGAGATATTTATGGGCGGGTCGGCGGTGGCTGCCGGAGTTGGACGATAGGGGGACGTGGGGTTCACGATGACGAAGGGGCTGTTGTTTGCGTGGGTTCTGCTTCTGTTTCTAAGACGGAGAAAGATAGGGAACTATAACGAATTAAAAACCCAAAGAATGAATCCAAAAAGGCAAAAGCCCAATTCATTAATTTAGTTTTAAAAAAATTGCAAACATGAAAACGTTTGGAGGCGGAATTGAAATCGTGACACATTGGATGGAAAAACAGCGCCTAATCAGATGACAAGTTTAGCTGTTTTAGCTATGGGTTCACTCCATAATTTATTTATGGGTTCACCTTATATTTAATATGGACATTTCTACTAATAATTCAAAATCAAATGGGTTCCTGGGAACCCGTACCCTTCAATGTAAGTCCGCCCCTGGCGTACCTCTACACTATGAATGAGCTGCGAACTAATACATGCTAACAATCAATGGCAGAAAAAAATAGAAAGAATTCAAGTTTAGATTGCTATGATCAGTTAACAATCACTATGTTTGTCTTTGTGACATAATGATGTACAAAGTCAACTTCATTTTTTTTTGAAAACAGAATGATGATAAAATAAGAAGCGTTTTTTAAAACGGAATGATGATAAAATAAGAATAACTAATGAATATCTCGAGCTTTAGAAAGAATCCCTTGCTTGAAAATGGTAGAAGTTAATGAAGAATGTAATGATACGGTAACAAAAATGGTAGATGAAGAAACATAATTACCACCCGTTGCAATGCGGCGAGGATTCGTGTAACACCTCGTAAAAACACGACCAATGATATATCGACACGTGTACTAAACCCTAATAAAGTCAAACGTTGAATTTGAGGGACTAATTTTGCGAAAAATCAAAAACTTTGATTATAGAAGGACTGGGAATGTTAACATGCTTAATATAAGCCTCTGAATAACATTACACGGCAATCATATTCACAAATGAGCCACTTGTTGATTGAGAGGAAACGTTTATGCAATTATTTGAAAATTTGCGCGTCGAAGGGTTAAAAGCGTCAACATTTAATTCTTACCTCTAAGTGACCTTTTAACAAACCAAGAGCTTCATGATAATTGATTACACTCTCGGGAATGCCTAATATTGACCATTAAGGGCTTTTATGTCTATAAGCGAAGATTACGCGCAACTTTGCAAATTAGAGGGACTAAAAGCGTCAATACGTTTAATTATACCTCTGAACGACCTTTTTACGAACCCAAAGCATCGTGATGTTTAATAATACTCTCGAGAAGGTCTAATATTGAAGAAACACTAGTTAATTGACCGGAATCAAGTTATCTAGGGGGTTTGAATCTGCATAAAATGGGTGTAGTTCTCTCTCGTCCGATCTGGTTTGGACAGTTCTTCTTCTCCGGCAGCTCTGCAAAACAAAGCACCGTTAGCCTCGTCAAGGGGAGAAAGGAGTTCTCTCCTTGACTCGACTCCGGCGTGAGAATAAGTAGGTGTTTTTTGGAGAAGAAATAGTATTGAAGAAGTGTGTGTCACTTGAATTTCATACCTGAATTGTTCTCATATTTATAGCCGAGAGTTTTGGGCGGGAAAAATCGTTGGTGAAATGTGGACGGAAGATGCTAACCCCGTAAGCGGTTACACTTCCTTCTGTTAAGCTTCTCGATCCGACGTGAGAGCACACGGATCGCAGTTTTGATCTATGGCTGGGGGTTGCCACGTGGAAAGTGATAAAGTGGAGGTTTCTTTCCAATTACATGCTATCATTGTGATTTCAGGGATGCCTGAAGTGATGACACGTGTCCAGACGGTTATAACCGTCCTAGTGGTGCACGATTGAATGTTTCTAGAAGATTACTGCTGTAATCTGGTGCAACTCTTTATCGTGTGGTATCAGTTGGGTAAATAATATCCAAGTCTGGATATTACTAAGCGGAAGTGCTTGACTTAGGATTTTCATCCTTTATGAAAGCGCAAGGATCCATGATTTCCTTTTGGCGCGCGAGTGTTGTCAGTTACCTGTCTCTTAAGCCTTTCTTTTGTAAAACCAGTGCGCGCCCGCGCAAGGTAAAAGGGGCTGAAAGACGAGGTTGTGGTATGGTCCCAAGTACTTATTATGAGGTTTTTGGGACCTTACCCCTTCAATTCCCCCCAGTCTAGTGTTGCTCCTATGCAAATAAGTGGAGCACTGGACTTATGAGAGGGAAATGCTTTTTTGGCACGAAAGTAGGGAATCTTCTATGAGAAGATTTACTTTGCTTTTTATAAAGATTTTTTGAAAATCTTTGACTTTAGATGTGGTTGATACAGTACAGACTGAGTGACAGGCTATCACTGTCAGTTATCCCTTACTGTCCGTGTTTTGTACGCGCGCGTGAACTCACGTTTGTGTTGATTTTCACTCGCTCTGCCGTTTGAATAACTGTGATATTCGGAAAAGGTGTTATGGCAGTTACCGATGCTATTTATTGCGGTGAGTATATAAGTTTGTCTGAGTTGCCTCTTTCTATTAATCATTGCTTTGTTGAAAAAACTTCTCCTCTTCCTTTCTTCATTATCTGTTAAGGAAAGGTTTGTCATTTCTTCTTCTTATGTCAACCGTAGAACACCAAGAAGACCTATCTGAAGAAATGTCTGCTGAACTTCCACCGCTAAAGTGGCCCAGAGCAACTTTCGATGGTTTGGTTCGGAATCTTAGATTCACGGAGAACTGGGGTGCCCTGTACCCTGAGGAGGGGCAGACAGCGGCAGATGCTCCGGCTGGGTATATCACTCTTTTTTGGGATTTTTTCTGTGACGGCAACTTTCGCTTTCCTGTAACAAAATTTTTCTTTGAAATCCTTGAGTATTACAAGTTGCATATCTCCCAATTGCACCCTATTGGCATGGTTAGGGTTCGACATTTCGAGTTTGTGTGTCGAACGATGCATATTGAACCGATAGTCCCTCGATTTAGGGTTTTTCACCAAATGCATTGTACCCAAGGGTTTTACTGTTTTGTTCAGAGAGCGTCTTCAAAGAAGATTTTGCAACATCCTCCGAAATCCTTCCATGATTGGAAGCAAAAATTTTTCTTTATCAAGGCTGGAGTGCTTCCGGTGAGGATGGTTCTAAGGGGGAAAGAAGATGTTCCTATTGAAACTATTCAGACCCCTGTTGACGAGAACTGGTATCAAGATCTGAAGGATGTTCCCAATATCGCTTTACCGGAGAAAGCTCTTGTCGGAGCCAGTATGAGCTTGAATTGGAAAATGGACCGTGATGACAAGCCGGTGTATACGGAGGATGGTCACGGTAAGATTGGGGTTTTTCCTTCTTCTCTTTCTCTGTTGTTGGTTTTTTTTTTTTTTTTTTTGAATTTGCCCTTTTTTCCCTTGTAGTTGTTTCGCTGTATGTTGTTGCGTTCAAGAGAGAAGGCGGAAAGATGGGTACCATTAAGAAGAAGCCTGATGAAGAGCTCTGGTACCATAGAATTGTAAAGAATTTTGTTCTTCCGCGGGATGCGGATCTGTCTGTTCAGCTGCTGCTGGCGCTGGTAAGCTATGTGTTTATTGGTTTACTGTTTGCTTTTTTCTTGCTGCACTTCTGAGTAAATTGTTCTTTGCGCTTTCGTAGGTGAGTTGTCAAACTTGGGCATAGGCCCTGAAAAGAAGAAACGCACGACGACCGGTAATGTTGCGCCTAAAAAGAATGACGCTGAAACAATTCAACCTTCCAAAGTTAAAAATACTGGAGGAGAGAAGAAAGGTACGCGCCGTTCCTCTGACTCCTGGTGTGATTATGTGGTGGTTTCTGACTCTTTGGAGGGTCTTGCGCCTGCAGTTACTATTAAGAAACCAAAACCAGAGCCGAGGGATACCGCCGATATCCCTCCATCCAACCCAGATGATCCTATCGACTTGGAATCTAGTCCTGAGCACCTGGTGCCAAGGGAAACAGACTGACGCTGAAGCTGGAGGTCAGCCCTCAAAGAAAGTCCCAAGGAAGAAAATTACCAGGAAAGGCAATCTGGATGCTTTCATTTCGGAATCTGCTCCTAGTAAGCGTTATCTTCACTTCTTTTCCTTATGCACATTAGATTTTTACAGACTTTGTTGTTTTTTCAGAAGTTCCTGTTTCTCTTGTTTCCACAGAGTCGCCGCCTGTGGTTAATGAAGAACTTCCACCCTCTCCTCTGCGTGCTTCCACTGTTGATCAGTTAAAAACCTCTGAGGTTCCTGAGGGCGATGCGGAGAAGACTGTTGAGGCTGACAAGCCTATTGACGTTACTGCGGAAGTTGAAAAGGTTATTAGTCCAGGGGTTGTGGATGGTGCTGGTAATCAACGAACTCCTGAAACTGTTGCTTATGAGGAAAAGAAAACTGCTGAGGAGATTCCTGCTTCAACTTTTTCTCCTAAACCTTCTGATGCTATGCCTGAGCGCGTGGAGAAGGTTACTGTTGAGGAGCACAGCTCGTTTTCTGATGCGGGCAAAAATTCTCCAATCCGCCCAGAGGAAACTCTGGGGGATTACTATTATAGAACTTATTCAGAGAGAGATGCTTCCGAGCTTCACGCCCCTGTTTGGAATTTGAAAAAAAGGTGATACTTTTTCGGATTGGCGCGTGTGCCAAGATTGGTTGCAGGGGATATTTCCGCCTGGAGAGATTAAGTTTCAAGAAAGCCGATCTTACGAGCAAACTTATCGTGCTTATCTTGAGGAAACAGCTTCTCATGCATCGACCACTCATCGTATAGTGCGCGAATGGCACAGCATGCACAAGGAGTGGGATGCTTTCCAGGTGTCCAAGAAGATATTTGCTGCGGATGAAAACCGGATTGACGAGTTGAAAGCTAAATTGGAAGATGGTCAAGCCAAGTTTGAGGCTGATCGGAAAACTGAGGAATGGTCCGTTGCGGGTTGGAAACGGAAAGCGGAAGCTGAAGCCACCCTTCTTGCTGAGGAGCGCAAGAACTTTAAAAGGATTTGTGAAAAGGATAATAATGAGAAAATAGGTCTTCGTACTGCTATTAATAATCTCAAAGCTGAAGTTGAGAGATTGAAGAAGCAGGATGCGGAGATCGAAAAACTGAAAAAAGAGAAAGCTGAAGCCGAAGCTGCCCGTGATGAGGCGCGTGCTCACAGGGAGCGCAGTGAACAACGAGAGGTACATGCCCATGCTACCCTTGCTCTTAGGGATAAAGAGATAGAAGAACTTACTGCTATGCTATCTGATCAGGAAGAACTCAAGAAAGATCTGGAACTTGCGCATTCCGAGGGAACCGAGACCTCACGCCGTTTGACTGAGACTGAAGAAAAACTTGAAGCTTCTGAAACGGCGCGTGCGACCATAGAGAGCGAGTTTGAACCTTTAAAAAGTGATATGCAGTGGTTAAAAGAGCGTGGGATTGCCTGTGTAAGTTGCTTCTTATTTTTCTCTGTCTTCTTCTCCCTTTTTTCTTTTTGTGCATCCAAGAGTTTTATTCCTTCCTACTTGTAGGTTGCTGAGTCAGTGCTGAATTCTGAGGAGCTGGATAAAACCGTTGCGCGTTTAGTTGTTGCCGCGCGAAAAGACGGATATTCCCAGGGATATACTGAGTGTTCTCAGCATGTGAATAGTGCTTTGAAGGTTGATTGGGATATCAGCAAGTCCGCAACTTATGGCGCTAACACTGATGCTAAGCTTACAGCTTTGAAGATAGAATTCAACAACTTGCAGCTTCCCGTTATGGATCTTATAAGTGTTGCGCTGCGATCTGATGATCACGTAGCACGGCTAAAGGAAATCTTTCCGGATGAAGGCGAAGATTTAGCTTAGGTTTTTTGAACAATTTTCTTGTAATGTTCGGGATGTGTATCCCTTTGTGAATGTGCTTGATGCGCAAGTAACTAAAACACTGCCGTGTTTGATAGTTTTTAAGGCGTGTTTGTACGCCTAGAATAGTATGTCGTGTTTTTTAGTTTACAATATTTTGCATGAATACAATTACTTTGATTGAGTAAGGAGAATGAAGTTGGTATAAAGCTCATGTGTGAACTTATGGTCGTTTGTGACGTGATCACTGGCCGTTCATGAGGCTTTGTTTTGTAACTACCATGATGTTTTTGCGCTTACTAAAAGAAATTGCATGCACCTTGTAAGAAAAACACAAGAATAATAAAAACTCTGTTGTTTATTTCTGGATAGGGCACAGGGGCCATTACAAAGTTTTTTAATAAATATATGGGACTTAACTTACTCTATTCTCCTGCTTTGTCTTAATAAATCATGTCTTTCTGCGCGGAGATCATATAATTTCTTCTTAGTTTTTCGCCCTTTTGCTCGGGCCTTCGTCGCCTCGAGTTATCTGCTTTATTTCCTTGCGCACATTTTGCAGCAGATGTGTGAGCTCGCCGCTTTTAAGGGCTTTCTCAATCTCGGTGCGCAAGGAAATGCAGTTATTGGTGGTATGCCCATTGTCCTTGTGATATTCACAATATTGGGCTGGATCTTGTCCGCGCTTGTTTTTCATGGGGATTGGAGGCTTGAACTGATAATCTTCGGTGATCAAAACTTCCGCCGGGGTCTTAGTTAAGGGAGTCCATTGTCTCTCCCTATTCTCCTGTTTGGTTTCCCTTTGCGCAGTAAGCTTGTTGATTGTTGCTCGAGCATCTTCAGATGAATGGTTGCCTGAGCCAGAATCACGCCATGTTTTCTTGAACTTCCTCCCGCCAGTTGAGCTTAACTTGGAAGGTCTGTTGTGTGGTGGCAGCGGCCTATTAGTGGTAAGGCTCTTTTCTGTTTGCGCATAAACCTTAGCGGCTGCCATCACTTTCTCCCAACTCTTTAGGAGGCCTTCCGTCCCAGACAGGACCTTGATCATATCATCGCATCTGACCGCGTATTTGAACTGTGCGCGGATCAGTTGCTCGTGGACTCCCCCGATCTCCAACACCTCTTTGTTATATCGGGTGATAAAGTCCTCTAAGTTTTCGTCGTCATGACGCCAAATGTTCATTACATCGGACGTGTCTCGGACAGAGCGCCGTTGCTGACTGAAATGAGTCAGAAATTTCTTGCGCAGATCTTTCCATGATGTGATGTTCCTGATGGGTAAATTATCGAACCAGATTCTTGCAGCGCCAGTAAGGGTCTGCACGAAAAGATGACACCATAACGGTAGAGTCCAGCCACCTACTAGTCCTGTGCTTGTAAAAACCCTCAAGTGGTCATCAGGGTCCGTCAGCCCGTTAAATTTACCCACGTTGGATGGTAACTTAGCTTTCTCAAGTGGAGCCAAAGCTATTTCCATGATGAACTTTGAATTTTCCGCTGCTTCCGCAGGGCGGTAAATCAAATCATAGTTGTGTTCAGCCTCAGGGTTGTAAACCGCACGAGGTCTGCACTTGTTGTAATTGGGCTGCAATCGGTTAAACACACTGGTACTTTCACCCACACGGTAAGTTGGATCAGATTCATCGGTGTGGGTGTTTCGTTAGGTCCCAACCTAGTGTGAACTGATTGTCTTCGGTGAGGGTGTGATTCATCTCGATATTCTCGTTGACGACTCCCAGACTGGATATACTCATATCTCGACGGAGATTTGGAATATACCTCTGTGTCCTCGATGTGAGATGGGCCCTCACGTTGAGAAGCATGAGCACGAGATCCTGGTCTTCGCGACTGAGTTTGAGGTGCAGTTTGTGCACACAGCTGTGTGTATACTGCATTCAGAGTCCCTTGAGACCTGACATACCAGGAGATTGGAGTTTCTCCTGGAGGCAGAATTGAGTGAATAGGGTTCTCTGGTAGCACCCCTGGAGTGACAGGTTCATTTACTCGATTGGACTGAACCTCGGTGTCATCCGAGGCATCCTCTGGAATTCCTTCCACCTGAAAGTTGTTTCCGACGTTCGGCCGAGGGCCGGTTTGCCGATGAGACGACGTTTCTTCCATATGCAGATGGAATCAACAGGGTAGATCAAAAAACGAGAGAAAATTGGATGAGACAGAGAAATCAGTGTGCGCCAATGAAGAAACACTAGTTAATTGACCGGAATCAAGTTATCTAGGGGGTTTGAATCTGCATAAAATGGGTGTAGTTCTCTCTCATCCGATCTGGTTTGGACAGTTCTTCTTCTCCGGCAGCTCTGCAAAACAAAGCACCGTTAGCCTCGTCAAGGGGAGAAAGGAGTTCTCTCCTTGACCCGACTCCGGCGTGAGAATAAGTAGGTGTTTTTTGGAGAAGAAATAGTATTGAAGAAGTGTGTGTCACATGAATTTCATACCTGAATTGTTCTCATATTTATAGCCGAGAGTTTTGGGCGGGAAAATTCGTTGGTGAAATGTGGACGGAAGATGCTAACCCCGTAAGCGGTTACACTTCCTTCTGTTAAGCTTCTCGATCCGACGTGAGAGCACATGGATCGCAATTTTGATCTATGGCTGGGGGTTTGCCACGTGGAAAGTGATCAAGTGGAGGTTTCTTTCCAATTACATGCTATCATTGTGATTTCAGGGATGCCTGAAGTGATGACACGTGTCCAGACGGTTATAACCGTCCTAGTGGTGCACGATTGAATGTTTCTAGAAGATTACTGCTGTAATCTGGTGCAACTCTTTATCGTGTGGTATCAGTTGGGTAAATAATATCCAAGTCTGGATATTACTAAGAGGAAGTGCTTGACTTAGGATTTTCATCCTTTATGAAAGCGCAAGGATCCATGATTTCCTTTTGGCAGGGACTGTTTACAAAAATAAATGTCCACGCAGGGGCTAATAGAGACAAGTCCTCGTAGGGACTAAGTACAAAGATAGATGTCCACACAGGGACTACATACACACATAAATAAGTGTCCACGCAGGGACTTGATTTAAGCAAGGAAATACAATAATACATATTGGGATTTAACGATCCCGTTTCTTCTTTCCTTTCAGCAAACTCGCTAAGCCACTCATGAATCCCTGATTCTTCCTACGTTCCCTCTGGAAGTCTTGCTCAACTCTTTCCAGCCTTTGACGGAGATCCTCCTGCTCTGGAGGGGAAAACCGTGGTGGCTGGTGCTGTAGTGGTGGTTGAGCAGGTGCTTGATACCCACGAGTTGGGTATCCCATTCCCCAAGGGGTTCCATATGGTCCCTCAGGATTTTGGGCAAGGTAGTTTGATGCCACTTGGTAAGGATCCTCAGCATAGTTATAGTTAGTGTATGCCGGCGGTCCGTATGGATTGTAAGCTACTGGACCAGTATATGCAGGGATAGGGTTACTAAAACCCGTTGGTTGCGGCTCAACAGGTGCCGAATTCACCTCCGGCACTGGAACTGAAGGTCCACCCATCTGTGGGTCTTCATATAGTGGCGGGTAGTGGCTGCCACTAGAGTGTTGAGGGGTGCTGAAATGAAAATCCCCTCCTCGTGCTGACATCCGTGCGCCAGTCCTCCTACGTCTTGGTGGTTCTGGAGGCGCTAGATTAACTGGCGGCGGTGGAGGTGGTGGCGTGACTGCCACAAAACGTGGATCCCCAGAGGGATCCTGCTGCTGCTGTTGCTGCTGCTGGTGAGGCGATGAATGGTGAGATGGTGTAAAGTACCACTCCCACCGGTTGAATCGTGCCTGGTAACTATCCGGACCTTGGTATGGTGATCCGTGAAAAGACGAACAATCAGAGATCTCAACAGGATGGTTCGGGGTTCCGGTTGCAGGCTCGACGGGATCCGTGTCCTCGTCCATGTCCATCGCTTGATCACCGGAAAAGTGATCCTCCGGTCCTAGTGGGTTAAAGCCCCCTTGTTCTGGTAGGTAGTCTGCCGGGTTAAACTGGCCCTGAAAGACAGGGGTAGGGTCACCGAAGGAATTGTGCGATAAGGATCGCTGTAGAGGTATGCATGAAGGTTGCGGGTTGTTGGGCTCATTCTCCGACTGAGGCCCATAGTTGTGATGATATGGAGGCGTTGAGCTATGCGACGTAGATCGCCTGGCAGGCTCCTCATAAGTCCTCCAAGGTTCTCGCGGATCGGCACTCCTTGTAGAAGAAGGAGTTTGCCGGTGCGAAGGCCCGGCCTCGTGGTCGTTAGGGGCGCTGATTGGCTCTTTTCCTCGTCCTCCTCGCCTGAATCTTGGCGGCATTGTTAAACCTGTCAATATAAACAAAGGTAACAACAAGGAAAAATAAAGGAGAAGGTTAAAAAAAAACATTTTGGATTATTCCTAAGTTCTTTGTCTAGACTCGAAGATTTAGGAATGTGCAATTGTGTCATTGAGATTAAACACAAAAGGCTAGTGTTTAATTCACTGAATGTTGGCTCTGATACCAACCTGTCACACCCCGATTTCCACGTGTCACCGGTGGGCCCGGTGGGGAGTATCGTGACGTGGTTGGCAACATAATAGTCAAACAACACAATATGTAAATGCACAGCGGAAGCAATTGAAAGATATAATTCAACTGAATAAAATATTGTTATATCATGTATCACAAACAGTTGAAAGTTTATCCACAGGCGGATCGAAATAAATAGGAAATAGTAGTTCAACAGACGATAGGCATCTTAAGCTTGCGAGACTCTTTATTGATGCTAAGGAGAGAATCCAGCCTATTATGCTTAGTACCTGCATTTAATCTTTTTGGGAAAATACGTCAGTTTACACTGGTAAATACAATCAACTGACTCATTTTAAAAATGATTAAAAATTGATTTGGATGCACATGGCATAAACATTTTATAACTTGGGAGAATTATTTAATATATAAACTTGTAAAAGAATTACATGTTCCTTATGCGTTCAGTAGCCCGGATCGTGCCGGGTTAAAGATCAATAGACACACCACATTAATTATATAAGACACCGACGGGCGTACGCCTACGCCCCGTTCTGAGGTCGTGGCCATTTCGTAAAATGATGGCAGGGATATCTGGGACATGGTCATTAACCCCCCAAAGGCTTTAAGTAAACAAAACAATTTAAACGGGTCATCTCGATAATACTTAACCACCAATCGATTAAGGTCGAATGCCCGACCAAGCGGTATTTTATATACCGTACCCCAAGCCCGTATAAGGGAAAATAAGTTAAAAGTATTTACCTGAGCAAAGTAATAATCACAATAAGCAAATGCTAGTATCTTTTACTGGTCCTCCTAATCTGGAACGAAGGTTTATAATAACCTATTAGAATCCTAACGGGTCTTTAGTTAAGCTTAAGCTTAGACCGGTTAGTTTTAAAGATACGGTTCGTACGCACGATTAAGCGAAGACCGGATAGAATGTGATTTAGACCCTACAAGTTTGAAGACTTGCTTAATATGGGTATATTATACACATTCTGGATTTTGAGATAAAACCGATAAGGTTTGACCCGCTTCGGCTAATTTATGTAAACTAGTTACCTAAACCGAACCGAACGCGCACGAAGCGTAACGGGTAACCATAAGAGTCCTAAACAGGTTTCCTAAGTTAACATGCCTTAAATATGTTGTGATATCAGTAGGATACCTTCCATTATGCCCAAAACGAGTTTAACCTATAATTAAGCCCCGTAAGGGTATTTTGGTCATTTTAAAGATTATAAAAGGGATTAATTAAGCTCCTGTGATTCATGTCTGAATTAATCAGTAAAATGACTTTTCTTAATAGGTCATATCAGTTGGTGTTAAGTCCTTTGTGACAAAATGGTTTTAAACCCTTACTATGCCTTTAATACGCTTATAAAGTCGTTTTAAGCGATTTACGGGTTAAAATAGGAATCTGAGTTATCAGGTCAGTTCATAAGGTTCAAAACACTTCATTTATTATTTAAAATCAGTAGCAATTGGATTGGTAGCAAATGGACTTGTAAAACTCATTTTATGGCCGAAAAGGTATAATCGGTATTTACCGAATCAAGGCACTAACCCTAGCTTATGATCAGTTTAAAAATAATTAAAAATCTTCAAAAATCCCAAAATATTATATTACATCAGTGGGTAAAAGGTTTGGTGTCAAAAATTGGGTTTAGATAGGCTTTACGCTAATGACGCCGTTTAACTAATAAAAAAGCTTTCTAATTACGTCATTGAGCATAACTCCTAATCTAGACCTCCAATTGACGTGAAAATTTACGGACATGCATATTAATCAGTAGCAAAGATTATTGTCTTTTCACATTTCCAAAATTCTCGTTTTATAGTCATAAGGGCATTATGGTCCATATTTAAGCAATTAACGGAAACGTCGGACAATTAGAGATTCGAGTGGTATAAACGCAGAGGGTTATACAATCATGTAACTAGGTCCTAATGGAACTTTAAGGCATGTCTAAACCTATCAAAATCGGGTCAGAACCGAAGTCAAGGCAAAAGTCAAACTATGCGCCTTTCGGTTCTGAATCGATCCAAAACAGAAAGTTGTCGAATCAAACAAGCTTAGACAAGTTCTTATACTTATTACCAATTTATATGAATGATAAATAGGTTACACGCCTTTTACATTGTTAGTTATGCGTTAAATCAAAGTTTAGCATTTCTGTTGACTTTTTCTAATCATCTTTGACTCGACAAATGACCTAGTTTGGATGGGAATCGATGGGTGCCCTTTTAAGGGTTTAAAGCCCACATAATTACCAACTTATAACTACCTTAAGTTTGCCTAATCGCTGGACCATTAGCGATTAATTAATAAGTCAACCGTTAATTACGACGGTTTGACTTTAAGGCTATAAACTAAGCAAAACTTAAACAAGGAAGGTTGAGGATACTTACACAAGTCCTATGAACGATTTGGAATGCTTGAGGATGGTCCTTGTGCTCCAGGAATGCTCATATGTTGGAAGGAATGAATGAACACAAAGTTGCAACTTTGTGAGACTTTATATATTGATCAAAACTCATTTGATTGTTGACATGTAAGTCTATAAATGTTCATGGATGTTTGCAAGTGCCCTCTAGTGTCTAAAAACCAGTATAGGAAGCCCATGGTATTGATAAATGGCAAGGTAAGTCGGTTAAGATGTTATAAGAGCCACCTGTGGGTTTTTCTGTTGCTGGGCATCGCTTGCGCACCGTAAGGGATGTGCTTGCGGTGCGCAAGCCTTTAGCAGAAGCCAACAACTCTTGTTCGTTCAAGCTTTGAAAGGGCAAGTGGTGTATAACATGTTTTGGACGTGAATTATTCAGAATGGGGCCTCCTACAAAGTACCTTGAACAGTTTAGATCCCTTTAATGATGTACATTTGTCTTGGACAATATCAAAAAGTCGTAAACGAAGGGTTGTCATGATTTTTCTTCGTAGGATCCCACTCATGAAAATATGGATCCATTATTGTTAGTATTTACCGGGTTTTAGAATATCAGATGTTTTCAACAATTCAGGGTATTGGGATTTATAAATTGGTCGTTCAGAGGTATTTTAATTAACACGTCGACGCTTTAAATCCTACCATACATCTTTGACTAGACCCGGGTTTCTAACATTTTTGTCTTCTATGCCACGTGTCATTATTTTATTACACACGAATTTTCGAGGTGTTACATGCCTGAAGTGATGACACGTGTCCAGACGGTTATAACCGTCCTAGTGGTGCATGATTGAATGTTTCTAGAAGATTACTGCTGTAATCTGGTGCAACTCTTTATCATGTGGTATCAGTTGGGTAAATAATATCCAAGTCTGGATATTAGTAAGCGGAAGTGCTTGACTTAGGATTTTCATCCTTTATGAAAGCGCAAGGATCCATGATTTCCTTTTGGCGCGCGAGTGTTGTCTGTTATCTGTCTCTTAAGCCTTTCTTTTGTAAAACCAGTGCGCGGCCGCGCAAGGTAAAAGGGGCTGAAAGACGAGGTTGTGGTATGGTCCCAAGTACTTATTATGAGGTTTTTGGGACCTTACCCCTTCAAATATGGATTAGATAAGGCTTCGATGCTATTAAACGATGATATGCGCAAGTTTGCGCATTAGAGGGACCAAAAGCGTCAACTTTTGAATCTACACCCTTTGGTGACCATTTAAGCAAACGGGAGCGTTGCAATATTTAAGTATATGCTCAGGAATACTCAATATGGGCCACGGAAGGATTGGATACCATTGAGCGACATTTCGCGCTACTTTGTGCGATTAAGGGACTAAAAGCGACGACTTGCGAAAATACACCTTTGAGAGGCATTTCGATTAAACCGGAAACTCCGCTATGCTTGGTCGTACTACCAAATGCGCCTAAGGTTGACCGTTAGAGGTTTTGAACCTTATATTAACATATTAGGTGAAATTGGAAATTTAGGTGTCAAAAGCGTCGATATTATATATGAAGCTCAAGGTAATGAAGGGGCTGTTTTTGACAAGCGATGAAACTAGTGTCTGACTAAGCCTGCATCTGTGGACTGCCAAGCTGCATATCAGTAGAACAAACCGTGGTTAAATCGTCGGATCGCTTGATATTCGATCATCATTTTTTTTAATTAAAAATAATCAAACCTTGTAGGGACCTTTATGGCATAACCTCAAACTTACTTCTGGAACAGGCATGAGTTAAGAACCATGAACCGTTGAGCTGCACTTCTAGGCCATCTAAAACAGCGTTTGTAGCTGTTAAAACTATTCTATGCGCGCGGAATTGAAGACACGGACCAAAACTGCAATTGCTGCAAACTTACAGATCTGGGCCAAAGTTTAGGCGGGCCGCGTAGTCCACTAAGGCTGTCTACGCGGGCCGCGTCCATGTACAGCGAACAACATCCAGTTTCATTGCTGTTTGTTTTGTTCTTCACACTCAAAACCATTTTTTTTTTGTTTTCTAGGGGCTGCTAACAGATTCATAAAACCAGAATACACTTGTCACAATCTCGTTCACTCCAAAATACTATAAACAGGTGATCCATTCTTCATAATTTTCACTTGCACATCCTTTTAAGCTGCTCTTGCTCTCAAGCATAGAGGATCCTGATCGTTATGGAACCTCTTTTGAGTTCTCTTCAGTCCATTGGACCCCTTGTAAGTGTCCTTTTGTGGCTAGTTATTTTTATTTGGCTTAAAAAGCCGAAAAGTCAAACGTTGCGATAAACGCTTTGATTTTTAAACGGTCGAGCCATCGTTCGCAACGAACATGGCTACGTGATCGTAATTAGGTAGGTCTTAAACCCTCAAAAGGGCACCTCCTAATTATCACGTTTGCTTAGTTAAATGTCGGGTCAAAGTAATTAAAATAAAAGTCGAACGGTTTTAAATAAAATTCATAACTAATAATGTAAAGGCAATAAAATCAGTTTTGTCACTTTAATAACTTGGTAAATATTAAATGAACATGTCTAGGCATCTTCAATCCGACAATACTGAGTTTGGGCTCGGTTCGGAACCGAAAGTCGCAAAAGAAGACTTTTGCTTTGACTTTCAGTTCTGACCCGATTTAGCTTAGTTTAGATATGCCTTAGGGTTCCTTTAGGACCAGGTTATAGGTTAGTATAACCCTCTGAGGTTATACAACTTGGTTCCTATTTAATCCGATTCATTTGCATGTTTCCGTTAATTGCTTAAATGTTGACCATTATGCCCTTTTTATATTAAAACGAGATTTTTGAAAATGTGAGAGGACAAAAAACTTTATTACTGATTTATAAACATGTCCTAAAAATTTGACATCAGTTTGAGGTCTAAATTAGGAGTTATGCTCGATATCGTAATTTGAAAGCTTTTTATTAATTAAACGGCATATTTAGCATAAAGCCTATTTAAAACCGAATTTTGACACCAAACCTTTTACCCACTCATGTAATATAATATTTTAGGATTTTGAAGATTTTTTTATTAATTTTTAAACTGATCATAACATGAGGTTCTTGCTTCGATTCGGTAATTGTCGGTTATACCCTTTTTACTAATAAAATAAGTTTTACATAACATTTTGATACCAAATCTTTTTCTACTGATTTATTATGTTAAATAAAATATTTTAATCCTTCTGGACTGATAAAAATCTCAGCTTTCCTTATATAACCTGAAAATCGCCTAAAACCGACTTTTTACGCAATTTAAACGCATAGTATGGGTTAAAACTATTTTTGGCACATAAGACTCAATACCTACTGATGTTTTAAGTAAAATTTTTATACTTTAACAGTAAGTAAAAGTTTTGAACTCATATTCCTAAATTTGACCTTTAAAACTTATGTGAAATGACCAAAATGCCCCTACGGTGCATAGTTTGGTTATAAATGATATATTTCACATATATGCAATATCTTACTGATATAACCTACTAAAATAAATATTTTTACTGATCAGTTTAGAGCAGAACCTCAGATTATTAATAAACCTCTTTTATAATCTTTAAAATGACCAAAATACCCCTACGGGGCTTAATTTGAGTTTAAATTCGTTTTGGGCATAACGGAAGGTATCCTATTGATATCATAACATATTTAAGGCATATTAACTTAGGAAACCCGTTCATGACTCATTTGGTTACCCGTTATGCATTTATCGCGTTTGGTACGGTTTATGTAACTAGTTTGCATAAATTAACCGAAACGGGTCAAACCTTATCATTTTCACTTCAAAATCCAGAATGTGTTTGGTTTACCCATATTAAACAAGTCTTCATACTTGTTGAGTCCAAATCACATTCTAATCCGGTCTTCGCTTAATCTTGCGTTTTGAACCATATACCTCTCTTTAAAACTAACCGGTCTAAGTTTAAACTTAAGTAAGACCCGTTAGGAATCTAATAGGTTATTAAAACCTTCATTCCAGATTTAGGGGACCAGTAAAAGCTACCTGTACTTGCTTGATTGATTTACGGCTAGGAATAAATTTATATTTTTGCTCAGGTAAATACTTTTAACTTATTTTCCCTTATACGGGCTTGGGGTACGGTATATAAAATACCGCTTGGTCGGGTATTGAATTTTTAATCATATGAAGGTTAAATCATTGAGATAACCCGTTTAATCTGTTTTGTTTGTTTTAAGCCTTGGGGGGGGGGGGGTTAATGACCATGTCCTGGATATCCTCGGCTCATTCATTGAAATGGCCACGACTTAAGCACGAGGTGTAGGCATACACCTGCCGGTGCGTATGTAAAATAATGTACCCGCCTGTTCGAGAATAACTCGCCGTGGGATATATTATGTGGTGTGTCTATTAATATTTAACCCGGTATTCAACCCGGGCTACTGAACGTATAACAATCATATAATTCTTTTACAAGATTATTTTTAAATAATTATCCCAAGTTATAAAAGATTATTTGTGCCTTGTGCATTTAAATCAATTTTCTTAAATATTTTCAAAAGAGTCAGTTAATTGTATTTACCAGTGTAAACTGACGTATTTTCCAAAAGGTTAAGTGCAGGTACTATGCGAAATAGGCTGGCTACTCCTGAGTGAATAAATAAAGAGTCTTGCAAGCTTTAACACTTTAAAATCTGTTGAACAATATTGTCCTTTGTTTTGATCCGCCTGTGGATCCTTTTTCATTCCGTTTGTAATACTTATGTTACTTTCATTCGGTTTGTAATATTATTACTTTTAGACTTCCGCTGTGCATTGAACTGTGATAAATTGACTATGATGATATCAACTACGTCATGATACTCCCCACCGGGCCCACCGGTAATATGTGGAAATATCGGGGTGTGACAGGTTGGTATCAGAGCCAACGTTTGAGTGAATTAAACACTAGCCTTTGGTGTTTAATCTCAAATAACTCGGTATCACATTCATTAGACCTTCTGAGTCTAGACCTTACATAGGAATGCTCTCATCCCTATTAAGTAAACATTGCTTTCGATTTTATGTATTTTGAATATGTCGCCAAGCACAGAAGCTGTCGATAGAAATTCTCCAACTCCGAAGCCTAGAAATGCCAAGCTTCGTACCGCGGCTAGGATAAGCGTGCAACCAGTTGGTGGAAAGACCTTTATGGACCTTTTCCCAAAACCAAACTTGTTTAAACCCTTATCCAGACTACGGAGTCCATACCAGAAGGTCCCCGAGGCTCCCATATTGAAGATGATACATGTGGATGATATTAAACCCTAATTCTTACCTCCGAGTTTTCAAATTTCAAACTTAGACTATACTAGTCAAAACCTAATCTGTGATCCATGCCATTCCTTTAATCAGTGAATCCTTGGATTCTACTTCTACAATGGATCCTGATTTGAAATGTTACTTATTCGCTAAAATCTTCAGAGTCGATTCTGCGTACGATAAATAAAGATGAAGAAGCAATCAGAATAAAGAAAGGAAGACATTTGAAGACCCTCCTTCCATCATACTTCTTTTCATTTAAGTCCCTGTTTGGGCATTTGATTATTGTAGTCCTTTGTGGACATATTGTTACATCATAGTCCTTGTAGACTAAGCCCTTTTGATAAGACTCCATAAATATATACGTCTATCTATTAAAAATCCCTTTGAGGACATTATAATTCACTATAGTCCTTTCAAGGACATTATATTCAATAATAGTCCTTCCGAGGACATATCATTTCACTAAAATCCCCATATTGACATATCTTATAGTCCTTACATGGACTTATATTTAATTTCAGTCCCTGCATGGACTAATATTACCTCAAAGTCCCAATAAGGACTTATCTTCCTGTGTAGTCCATTCGTGGACGTTTGTTTATTATAATTCTCTAATGAACCTATCTTTTGTTTTAAGTCCTTTTATGGACGTATTATTTCATTAAATCCCTATGGGGATATGTTATTTCTAAATAGTCCTTCCGTGAGCAATAGATTTCATTATAAGTCCTTTAGTGGACATGATATTTCATTATAACCTCCTTGTAGATATGACTTTTCGTTATAGCCCCTTCATGGACAAACTGTTTTAATATAGTCCCTATACGGACTTATGATATTTTATAGTCCCTATGCAGACTTATAATTTCTTTTTTTGGGTCCTCTATGGACAAATATGATACTAAAAGTCCTGTTTAAGGCACTATAGTAAATTTCCTAATGATTTATTGAAAATTTTGGAAATTTTAAATAGGTATTCATATCGTCCTTTATCAACCCTTAGTATGAATTTTATTCGAACTTTATCTATCAGATAAATAATTTCAAAAGATCTTCTTAATGGTTTACCCCTGCCAAGTGGCAAGACCACGTTAATTGGCCAAAACTTTGGGTAGTTAAGGGTAATTACTCCTTCTACTAGGATAGTTAAGGGAGATACCCCTTCTATCCAGAGGTAGTGAACTATGTTCAAGCCTCCAAACCCATATGATCAATGCGATCATGGTATTATCGTGTAACCATTAAGACAAATTAATCCTTGTTAACATCCAAGAACATGTTAACACTCCTGGCAGTGTGACTTGAGAAACCACACCAGCCGTCAAGGTATTTGGACTATGTCCAAGCCTTAAAGCCTATATGATCGAATTAGATCATGGCAAGTATCATCAATGTGATGATTAAAATATAAACATCCGTTAGTGATGAAGTGCCTATGGGCTACACTTGTTGTCCATTAAGACAACGACAGTTGTTGTTGGTGCATAGATGTCTGTTAACTTCGTCTTTATAGAGTCTTGTATTAGATAAGATAGATCAGGGCACACAAAACGAGAAATCAGTATTTGAGGGTATTTCGCATGAAATGACCTTTATGTCATTTCATACGAAATTAGGTATTTCACACGAAATAAGAGATTTCACACGAAATTAGGTAATTTCGTTTGAAAGGTAATTTCGCTTGTACAATTTCGTGCGAAATTACTCACCCTATAAATACTTGATGTGCTGATTCATTTGGTACGAAATTAGCTATTCTGATTCAGAGCCGAGGTGCTGCCGATTTGTCAAACGATCTGTAAAAGCTTTGAAATCAATAAAAGGAAGATAATTAGAGAGAACCTAGCTGTATTCACGTCGATATCATTGATTCCGCCTTTGATAGTGATGTTAAACTCTTCCGATTGACTCGTTAGGGTCATACGACGATCCAACAAGTGGTATCAGAGCTCAGGAAGAAGAGTTTATACCAATTCAGCTTGTTTTCATCACTTCTACTCCTTCTTTTCAAAATTAAACGAGTTTTTACGGTTAAAATGGCTTAATTTTCATATATTACACGCGAAACACTGTTTTATTGAATCCTTGAAAGAATTGGACCAAAATTCGAACAAAAACCGGATCAATTTGACAAAATGGAAGCCGAAATGATGATGTCATCATAATTTCGCTCGAAATTGACATTGTAATTTCGCACGGAATTAAATTTTGTGGCTAATTTCGTCTGAAAGTGCTCATTATTTCATACGAAATTAGATTTCGCTTGAGGATTTCATACGAAATTACTGATTTAGCACCAAGAAGCTTATTTCGTTTGAAATTCAAGCTAATTTCGCACGAAATTATATTTCGTTTGGACAGTTCAAACGAAATCACTATTTCGTTTGAAACCCTGATTTCGTTTGAATTGATATTTCGTGTGAAGGCTGTTATTTTGTTTGAAGTTCTAATTTCGTTTGAACTAATTTCGCTCGAAAGTGTTTTTGTAAAAATCAAAAATTTTCTAAGTGTTTGTTGATTGTTTCAGATACGTGAAGATGGATGAGTTTATGAATCCTTTCAGTGACATGTTTGCTTTTACGGGAAACACCGGAGATGATACATCAAACAACACAAATGAAAATGCTCCTAATCCAAGTGCAAAGAAAACCCTGTCTGATGCTTTGAGTATGGAGAGTGCGTATGGCACATATAACAAACCTCCCAAACTAATGGCGATTGAAGAATACAATAGATGGGCTAAAAGGTTTGAAGAGTGGCTAAAAGCGTTTTCTTATCCAAGTTAGAAGAGCTTGAAGAATGGTTTCAATATGGGAAGATCGGATTATGAAAATATAACGGAGTCTGATGATGTAGAGATTTTTGTTGCTGAACAAAAGTGCATTGCATTGCTTCATCAGTCTGTGAGAGACGACATAATATCATTGATTGAGTACACAAATGCAAAAGATCTATGGGAGAAACTAAAAGTAAAATGTGTGGGTAGTGCTGAGATAGTTAAAAACAAAAAGAAGTTGTTAAGAAAAGAATTTGATTTGTTTGGATGTTTGAAAAACGAATCTGTATCTAAGATGATCGAAAGATTTGGGCATTTGAAGCTGGAACTTGAAAGACATGGAATCGTGTACACTCAAGAAGAGTTAGTTGACAAACTGTTTGACTCGCTACCGGATGACAAAGACTGGCAATACTTTGCTTTGATGCTGAAGAATACAATCAAGTCGGAGGATCTGACTGTTGATCTGTTAATCGAAAGATTGGAGAGTCATGAATTGGAGATCAAGAAATCAAACAAAGTCAACCATTCCTCTAATCAGCAGAATGTGGAGCTGTATTATCGAGGTAGTATGATTCCGAAGACTGTGTCTCCTAAGACAGCTTTCTCAGCTGAAAGTTCTAACACGTCAAATCAAGAAAGTTCAAGCAGTGGTTTTCATGGTGGTTCATCGTCAACTACTCAAAGTCAATCAGTTCCAAAGAATCTGTTTCAATGCAACATTGCTGTGGATCTAAAGAATGCTCAAAATTTCAGTGAAGAATCTGCAAAGCAGCAAATGGTGTTCTTAGAGTCTGTGCTAGAGTCTTATGAGAGCCTTGTTGCAGGCAAGATTGGAAACACTAACCTCACCAAGGAGGATTATGATCAGATCGACCCCGAGGAGATGGAGTTGATTGATATCAGGTGGTGTATGGCTAGTGCAGTCAGACGAGCGCAAAGATTCATGGAGATTACCGGTAGACATTCTATTGGTGGACCTTCAACCAAGCTTGGGTTTGATAAGTCAAAGGTCACGTGCTTTAAATGTAAACAAAAAGGTCATTTTAAAAGAGAATGTCGAAATGCATATGCTGATGATACGGCAAATCCGTTCCGTGAAGATTACTATAAAAGAGCAATCTATCATCAGAACAAATCCGAACCACCCAGAATGAAGCAGATAGAAGAAAATCCCAAAGAAAAATCAAGAGCACTTGCTGTTATTCATGACGATGAGGGATATGATTGGAGTCAAGTGTTACCAGAAGAGGATGCAGTGGGATATGCGTTTGTGACAAAGATTGTTCCTTTCAAAGACAACAGAACAGAAGAAGAAAAATTCGTCAACAGAAGGATGAAAGCCCAAAACAGGATGAGCAGAATCTATCGTACATACAAAGAAGCTAAACAGGCGAATAGATGGGATGCTGATAGAGAATGTTACCTTGATCCCAAGGGAAACATTGTTGTTGATCCAAATACTGTTGATGTTGAAACTCTCACTAAACAAATTGCCGAAGAAGAAGAAGTCAGACAGAGAGAGTGGTGGGGAGAGGAGAAGCTGATGAGAAAGAGAAAGAAAAAGAATTGCAGCCAAAGAAAATTGATGACAGGATTATTGACACGTCACAAGAGTTTACTGCTGAAAATTTGAAGAAGATGGCTGATAAAGTGTTTGCTGCGAAAGAGCTAGAGGTAGTTTCTGGTTCTGGCACTGAGTCTAAAACCAAGGTCAGTCAGATTGATGCAACCAATGAATCAGGTAAGAAAGCTAAAAATGAGAGCGACTGCAAAAATTGCATGAAAGACTGTAAGGTTTGTAGTACAATTGCTTACCTCAACGGTAAAAAGGTTGAAGAACTGACAGGAAGAGTCAGAGATGTTGAAAATCAGATCTTAAACCGTGACAAAATGTTAAAAGCTTCAAATGAAAGATTAAAAGAATTAACTGAGAAAATTGAAAATGATAAAAGTGACGTAGAAAGAATTAGGAAAGAAAACGAAAAATTAATTCATGAAAATCGTCAACTTTCAGAAAATTTTGAGAAGCTAAAACAAACGGTAAAAGATTCTGATGAAAGAAATGGTAACACATACAAGGAAAATGTTCAATTGTCTGGAGTTCTTAGGGTAAAAGAAGAGTTAATCAATCAACAACTGGATGAAATTGCTAAGTTGAAGCTTCAGTTTCAAGAAGCTAAAATTGAGAATGAACGCATCCAGTTGAAACTGAATAGTTACAACTTCGCAAGTTTTGTTCTTCAACATATCGTTCCTAAACCAATTGGGAAGAACAAAGCAGGCGAAGATGTTTATTCGGATGGAACTAGGGTTGGGTTTCATCAGGTTCCACCACCAGTTTTAAATAATTTTTCAAAGAAAAAATCAGGGTTGGTTAATGATGAAGAAGAAAATAAAGTTAAGCTTCCAGACACGATTGATGTCACATTCACTTCATCTTCCGATGAAGATAGTGTCCAATCTGAAGTTTTGAAAAGCATGGTTGAAAATGTTTTAAAGTCTGAAAGTGACACTACTGAGGATGATGAATGCTTTCTGGACAAATACATTCCGAAATCAAAATCCAAAAACAACTTATGTGAAGAATCTAATCTTGTGATGTACAAGATGGCAGGATCTGATAAGTTGTATTCGGATCGTGATTTTCCTTTGGAAAATGTGAATGTCGACAAATTGAAAAATGTGTTCAAGTGGGTTGAGATTGATGTTTGTGAACTTGAAGGTTTGAAACGTTCCAAACGGCAATTAAACTTTGAAAAAGATAAAGCTTACTAAAAAAAACTTGTTATACTGCCGTGTTTTTATAACAACAATCAAAACAGATGGTCGGGTGGTTATCAGGGGGGTAAGAATTATCAAAGAAGGAACTTTCAAAACAAGAAGTTTGTTGAGAAAAAGGTGTTTGTAAAAAGCTCGAGTTCGCATTCTGAGCAGGAATCTGAAATATTTTCAAAAACCAATGAAGAATTTTTTGAAGAAAAGGCAACACAGCCTCAGACCGAAGGCATAAATCGGGTAGCTGATACTCGTACATGCTTTAAGTGCAACAAAGTTGGACACATTGCATGAAAGTGCACCAACTTAAAGCCTAAGTCTGAAGTTGTTGAGAGTCAGAAAAAGAAAGCTGATGCAAAAGGCAAAGCTCAAATGGTTGTTGAGAAGAAAGTTTTGAAAAATGAAAACACAAAAATCAAAACTGAACTCGTAAAGAATGTGGTAACTAAAACTGACAAATGTTATAAACGGGTTGCTTCACCTCAACAAACATGGAAGCCAAAATCAGTTGAAAAGAAATCAAGTTCACCAAAACCAAAGGTTTCTGAGATGGAAAAACAATCGTCTTCTACCATTCCGGTAAAGATGAATGTTCCTTTGGATTATTATGAGAAACTTGAGAAACCAGAGTCTACTACTTCTGAAAAGAAATATGTACCAAAGAAAGACCAATCATCTGATCAACCTCTTAAAAATGATTTCTTTCTATATAAAGAGGTTGAGATTGGGTCTGAGGAGAGCTTAAAGATGAATGACAAGAATATTCCGCCACTATACATTGCAAAAACTCACCTAAATGTCAAGCTACCTGAGTCAAAAGAGGCTTGGGTGGCATCAACTTCTAACTAAGTATTTGTGATATGTGCAGGAGCTTCGAAGATCCGTTTCACGTTGGATTATGGATAGTGGAGCTTCTCGGCACATGACGGGGAAGAAGACCCTACTGTACGTTGTTCGAGGGTTTAATGGAGGATATGTAGGTTTTACAAGCAATCAAGGTGGTCGAATAGTTGGTGAAGGAACTTTATCGAATGGTATCGTCACGTTTGAAAGAGTAAACTACATTGCCGAACTTGAAAACAATCTTCTAAGCATCTCTCAGATTTGTGATCGTATGTATACAACGCACTTTACAGACAAAGAATGTTTGATCTTGAAACCAGGATTTGTTGTTCCCGAAGAGTGGGTTATCATGAGAGCACCTAGAGTCAATGATCTGTACGTGTTGGACATGAGTGTAGCAACTACTACCACGGGTCAGGCTTACTGTTTTATGTCAAGAGCAATGGAAAAAGAATCACAATTATGGCATCGAAAGATGGGCCATATTCACCTGCGAAAAATGAATCACCTGGTGCATAACGACTTAGTTATTGGTGTTCATGTGAAAGGTTTTCATCTTGAGGGGGAGTGCATTAGCTGTGTCAAAGGAAAGCAAAAGAAGAAATCTCACCCTGGAAAGAAGGTTAACTCTATCTCAAGACCATTAGAGAGACTTCATATGGATCTGTTTGGTCCAGTAAACGTCAAAGGCATAACTGGAGATCTCTACTGTCTAGTAGTAACAGATGACTACTCGAGATTTTCATGGGTATCTTTTCTGAAGACAAAAGATGAGACATTTGAAAGTTTGATGACGTTGTTCAGAAAAATTGAAAACTTGTACCAAACTCGAATCAGAAGAATCAGGAGTGACAATGGTACTGAGTTCAAGAACAACAAGATGGAAGAGTATTGCGATGAGAGAGGTATACTGCAAGAATTTAGTGCTCCTTACACTCCGCAGCAAAATGGAGTAGCTGAAAGAAAGAACAGGACACTAATTGAAACGGCTAGGACGATGCTTGCTGATTCAAAACTACCAGTCAACTTTTGGGCAGAAGCAGTATCAGCCGCTTACTATACACTCAACCGGGTTCTTACAGTGAAGAAATTCAACAAGACGTGTTTTGAGCTGATCAATAACCGCAAACCGAACCTGAAGTATCTGGAACCGTTTGGGTCTCCCTGCACAGTTCTAGAACCTTTTGGTAAATTTGGTGCAAAGAGCATTGAAGGAATTTTCGTTGGTTATGCAAGTCCATTAAAACGAGTCTTTGTTCCAAGCTTGAAGCGGATTATCGAAACACATAATGTTGAGTGTCAGAGTTATACCATGCCACCGCAGAATCCAGGCGACTCACGGTGTTTTAATTATGATACTCTGTGGATTCGTTTGACATTGAATAAGAACCGGATTTCTTTGACGAGTTGGATATTCTGAGAGAGTATGAAGAATAGCAAGAAAGGTTTCCAGCTGAGTATTCTAGACGTCAACGGCAAACTTCAAATGACGATGAAGCCGGTCCAAGTAATGCTGGTGAACATGATGATATTCAACAATCTTCAGAACAAGAACAAGCTCCTGAAAATCAGACGACAGTAAATGATAATCTAGAATCTGAAGATAGACCTATATTCGATCGTGGTGATTCAGATTCTGAGGGGGAGCAGATCCAGATTTCAAGTCAAACTATTCCAGTCAGTGAACAAGGTGCAAATCAGAATGTCACAAATTTGGAAGGCGAGGTAGATGTTCCAGGCGAGGTGATGCCGAGAACTCTTTCATATCATCCAGAAGAACTGATTATTGGAGAATTACAATCAGGCGTTCGCACAAGACGACAAATTGACCAAGGCTTTACATGTTTTTATTCTACAGTTGCTTCGTTACAAACTGAGTTTTCACTTAGTTGTTTTATTTCGCAGATTGAACCGCGAACATACAAGGAAGCACTAACTGAAGATTCTTGGGTCAACGCGATGCAAGAGGAGCTGAGTCAATTTGAGAAGTTAGGAGTGTGGAAATTAGTAGATTTGCCTGATGGTCACAGGAAGATAAACACCAAGTGGGTGTTCAAGTGCAAGAGAGACGATCGAGGGGTTATAATTCGTAACAAAGCTCGACTCGTAGTCCAGGGCTTTAGTCAGCAGAAGGGTATAGATTTCACTGAAGTATATGCTCCAGTTGCTAGACTTGAGGCGATCAGAATCTTCCTAGTATTTGCATCTTGGAAAAGTTTTAAAGTTTAACAGCTAGATGTTAAATCGGCGTTTCTCTATGGGAAGGTAAAAGAGGAGGTATATGTCGGACAGCCACCGGGCTTCACCGATCCAATCCACAAAGACAAGGTTTATTTACTGGATAAAGTGGTGTATGGTTTACACCAGGCCCCGAGAGCTTGGTACGAGACTTTGTCTCAACACTTGCTAGCCAACAGCTTCATCCGTGGAAAAGTGGATGCCACTCTCTTCACCAAAGAAGTCGACGGACATCTTCTGATAGTTCAGATATACGTGGACGACATCATATTTGGGTCTACAAATGAAAATTTGTGCAAAGATTTTGAAAGAGTTATGAAGCAAAAATTTGAAATGTCATCGATGGGTGAGATGAAATTCTTCTTGGGACTTTAAGTTGATCAACTGCCTAAGGGAATTTTCATACATCAGACGAAGTATGTTCATGATATCTTAGAGAAATTTGGGATGTCAGGTTCTACTCCAGCTTCCACCCCGTTAGCGACGAACCATGGGATAAACCCTGATCTCACCGGAGAGAAGGTAGATGAAACGTTGTATCGTTCCATGATCGGATCGCTGATGTACTTGACTGCTTCAAGACCCGATATCATGTATCCAACCTGCCTCGCAGCAAGATTTCAGTCTAACCCGAGAGCTTCGCATATGGTGATTGTGAAACGGATATTACGCTACCTGAAAGGAATTCCATCACTGGGGTTGTGGTATCCAAGAGAAGGCTATTTCACGCTCGAAGGGTATTCCGATTCCGATTTTGGATGTTGCAAAGTTAACGCTAAATCAACAACAGCAGGGTGCCAATTTTTCAGACCACGATTGGTTACCTGGCAATGCAAGAAGTAGACCTCTTTCGCTTTATCCACATGTGAAGCCGAATATGTATCTGCTAGCAGTTGCTGCTCTCAGATCTTGTGGATCCAGCAACAGATTCGCGACTATGGTTTTCAATTTCTTAACACCCCTATCTTTGTTGATAATAAGGAAGCGATAAACATCACTAAAAATCATGTTCATCACACTAAAATGAAACACATTGAAATTCGTCATCACTTCATCCGAGATTGTTTCGAGAAGAAGTTGATACGAATTGAGAAAATCCACACCGACGAACAAAAAGCTGATTTATATACCAAAGCTTTTGATAAAACTCGTTTTCAATATCTTTTAAAATTGAACGGTATGATGCTTTTATCGGTGTCGGAGGAGATTCTTGGCATAGATGAAGGTACCACTGTAGATGATGTTGAGAAGCAATCTGCAATGGTTTGTCGATTTTTTACTTGTTTTGGTATTTAGGGGGAGTAAATATTTTCAGAAAATACAAAAACAGTAAAAAATTTCAAAAATCCAAAAACATGAGATATTTTCAAAATACAAAAACAATAGAAAACCGGAAAAGAGCTTGTGTAAAAAGGGAAAATGATAGTACATTAGCTTGACAGTTACGGTATGCTAAAGATATGTAAAGTTTAAAAGCCTTAAACAATCTCGCTGATGATGTGCCGATAGGTTTTTACACATTTAGTAGGTTTGTTCGGGATATAAACCTAAATCTTTACTTGCTTATTTCGTGGGGAACACTACTTGGATATATAGGTAACCCCTGAAATCTTGTTTGAAAGATCCCTCTTTCTGAGATACTAGGTCTTTATACTCAGTGATATCTGGGGTATTATCCCGGGACTTCTGATATTGTGGAAGCAATGGCCTAGTCCCCGTATAATACTTTACGCTTGCTTGAAATATTAGCATCTCCCTCAACATAAAAAATGATGAAACATTGAAAAATGCTAATCATGTGCTGTTGAAGAAAAGATCCTCTAAAGGGGACATACCAAAAGTCGAAGCCGTCATCTCTCTGATTTTGTGGAAGCAATAGCCTGAGCTCTCACGGCCGTCGCATTTAACCCCTTACAGATATCATCTGTGGTATACTCACCTGTAAGACTGAATATTGGGATCTGGATACGGGAGTATATTCAAGAGGTGGGACACATGAATGAGTTTAAGTTCTTAATTCATCTAATTCGTATCCTGAACAGATTGAAATTTGTGTGAGAATTTAAGTGGATCATTATATCGACAATCTAAGTGAATTGTTTAATTCTGAGTATGAAATCTAAGCTTAACGGTACTTGTGACTTGTCGAATAGCTTATATGATTCTCTAACACGCTCACCAAAAATATGTTTGTAAATAGCTTACATTTACTGCATTTTATTTTTGTTTAGCATTCTAGTATAGAAACTTTATTCAAAATCCAAAAAGATTTTACATTTCAGCTTTATTTTCCGACAAACCAAAGTGGAAAGCTGATCTTCAGATTCGAAGATTGAAGAAGATGCAGGAAGTTTCTGAGCTGGAAGATGAGTTGTGAGTTTAATATGATTAACCTGTGAAATTTAAAAGTCAAAACAACTTCATTTAGTTGAATCTTGTAATTTTCAGAAGAAAAAAAATGTTTTGAAACTTTGTTGAACAAAAGTCAGTTTTGTTTCGTACTGGATCAACCAAGGTCATTAAGTTGGACTTGGTAGATAAATTGAGTGCCTAGGGTCATTAATTTGGACCTAGTTACTTAAGTGGAATTCTAAAAACTAATAACAACAACAACAAAAGATGTTAAAAAGAGAATAGATTGTAATGTTATATTCTTGAGAAGCAAGTAACAAGATCCCCATGGCAAAGAAAGTGTAAAGTTTGAACCAGAATTCAAGCTCCAGCATATTGAAAGGGGGAGTCTACATTCTGGATCAACATTAAAGGGGAGTTTGAAGAGTTTTGAAGATAGAGATTGAAGGATGCTTACAGTGTCAGACAAATTGGACAGAGAAGAAGATAGATCAAGACTAAATTAGGTATTTCACACGAAATAAGAGATTTCACACGAAATTAGGTAATTTCGTTTGAAAGGTAATTTCGCTTGTACAATTTCGTGCGAAATTACTCACCCTATAAATACTTGATGTGCTGATTCATTTGGTACGCAATTAGCTGATCTGATTCAGAGCCGAGGTGCTGCCGATTTGTCAAACGATCTGTAAAAGCTTTGAAATCAATAAAAGGAAGATAATTAGAGAGAATCTAGATGTATTCACATCGATATCATTGATTCCGCCTTTGATATTGATGTTAAACTCTTCTGATTGACTCGTTAGGGTCATACGACGACCCAACAGTTGTGGTCTATGAACCCCTGTCTAAAGATATTGGACTATGTCCAAGCATAATAGTCTATATGATCAATGCGATCATGACTAATATCAACTGATACGATGATCGTATTATTTTTGAAGTACAGGCTTAAGCCTTCCTATCTTCATAGTGAGATTTTTAAGATGTACTTTGCGACTCGATAGTTATGGTTTATGCATAAATTTTCGGTGATTTAGATAACGAAACAAGAGTAATACAATAAACACATGGTGGATACGCCGCTGGTACTTCCTATATATAAGTGTTTATTGTATTACCCTTCGTGGCATTATCCCGAATCACTAGTAGGATTTATGTCGCCTACGGGTTATATACTATACTGTCCATTAGAGACATTGCCAAGAGTGGCCGTTATGGTTCATCGTCAAAAGGTGATGGGCAATGCCCAAGCCTTATAGTCTATAAGATCGATAAGATCGTTACTAAAATACTCGACTGCAATAATTGAATATATATATACATGTGTATATATGTAAACATCCATGTAACACCTCGTAAAATTACGTCCAATGATGTATTGACACGTGTACAAAACCCTAACAAGGTCAATCATTGACTATGAAGGACTACTTTTGTGAAAAATCAAAAACTTTGATTATGGAAAGACTGGAAGTATTAACATGCTTAGACTAAGTCTCTGAATAACCTCGCACACATTCATATTTTCATATTAAGCCACTTGTTGGATTATCGAAACCGTTTGCGTAATAAACCGAAAGATTTGCACGGTAAAGGGTTAGAAGCGTCAACATGTTTAATAATACCTCTGAATGACCTTTTAGTGAACCCGAAACATTATTATATCTAATCATGCTCTTGAGAATGCAAAACATTGGCCAATTAGGGCTTTAATGTCAATAAGTATCAATACGCACAAGTTTGTGCGTTAAAAAGGGTTGAAAGTATCAACATGTTAATTCTTACCTCTGAGTGACCTTTTAACAAACCCGAAGAATCTTAATATTCGATAATACTCTCGGGAATGCCCAATATGGATAACATAGGGCTTTGACACAATAAAGCTATCATACGCGCAAGTTTGCGCGTTAAAAGGACCAAAAGCGTCAATATTTAAAACTACACCTTCGAGCGACCATTTAAGCGAACTGGTGTGAACTGGAGTGTCGTAATACTTCATTATACTCCATTATACTCTTAGGAATGCTTGTTTTTAACCTTGTAAGGCTTTTACGCCATTTCGCATTAATACGCGCAAGTTCGCAATTTGAAGGGTTAAAAGCGTCAATATGTCAAACTAGGCCTCTGACTGACCCTTTTAATATATCGAGAAGTTTATGATGCTTGGTTATACTCTTGGATGTGCCTAATGTTGGAAATTTAAGGCCTTGTGTGCTAAAATCATCGTTTCGAAAGAATTCGGAAGTGCAGGGGCCAAACTTGTCAATAAAAGAAAGTTTTGGTGAGCTGGTCTGGTCCTTACGGACCGTATACCCAGACCCTTACGGTCCGCAAAGGATGCCCAGTAATAGAAAACTAAAAACCAGCTTTGGTTTGCCTCCTTGCCTCACACATTTGATTCTAGGGGCCTTTGATGGTTTAGAAAAATGGTATTACACCTGTTATGATCTTGTTAAACCTCCCTAACACTTGTCAATATCCTATGCAACTCCAAACACTATAAATAGAGGTGAAATCTTTTATTTCATTTTACCATTTCCTTGAGTTCTTGCTCTCTAGACTCAAATCTGAGGATCCTGATCAATTGGAACCACCTTTTGAGTTCTCTTCTGTTCTAAGGACCACTTGTAAGTGTTCCTTTCATGCTTAGTTATTTTGTTTGGCTCTTAAAGCCAAAAAGTCAAGCGTTTTCGATAAACGCTTTGACTTTTAGTTAGACCTTGTATGGTCAAGTCATGGTTCGCAACGAACATGGCTACGTGATCGTAATTAGGTAGGTGTTAAACCCTTAAAAGGGCACCTCCTAATTACCACGTTTGCTTAGTTAATTGTTGGGTCAAAATAATTAAAATAAAAGTCAAACGAGTCGGTTTATAAAATTCATAACTAATGATGTAAAGGCAATAAAATCAGTTATGTCACTTTAATAACTTGGTAAATATTAATTGAACATGTCTAGGCATGTTCAACCCGACAATTCTAAGTTTAGGATCGGTTCGCAACCGAAAGTCGCAAAAGTTGACTTTTGCTTTGACTTTCAGTTATGACCCAAATTAGCTTAGTTTAATTATGCCTTAGGGTTCCTTTGTGACCATATTATATGTTAGTATAACCCCCTGAAGTTATACTACTTGGTCCCTTAGAATTAGAGTTCATATGCATGTTTCCGTTAAATGCCTAAAAGTTGACCATTATGCCCTTTTGATATTTAAACGAGATTTTTGAAAATGTGAGAGGACAAAAACCTTTATTACTGATATTTAAGTATGTCCTAAAAGTTTGACATCAGTTTATGGTCTAAAATGAGAGTTATGCTCAATATCGTAAATGAAGACTTTTTTATTAATTAAACGGCATATTTGATATGAATCCTATTTAAATTCAAATTTTGACATCAAACCTTTTACCTACTAATGTAATATAATATTTTGGGATTTTTGGAAATTTTTATTAAATTTTAAAATGATCATAACATAGAGTTCTCGCATAGGCTCGGTAATTGACGATAACGCCCTTTTTGCTAATAAAATGAGTTTTATACATCCTTTAGATGTCAAACCTTTTTCTATTAATTCTATATAATAAATAAGATATTTTAAACTGTAAAGGCTGGTCAAAATCTCAGATTTCCTTATTTAAACCGAATATCGTCAAATACCGACTTTTATGCGATTTAGGCGCATAGTATGGTTTAAAACCATATTAGGCATCTAAAGCTTGATACCTACTGATTTTATGAATAATTTTTTATACTTTAACAGTAAATAAAAGTTTTAAACTCAGATTTCCAAAATTAACCTCTTTTATAAACATTAAAATGACCAAAATACCCCTACGGGGCATAAATTGGTTTTAAATTCGTCTTGGGCATAATGGAAGATATCCTACTGATATCAGAACATATTTAAGGCATATTGACTTGTGAAACATGTTTATGACTCATTTGGTTACCCGATATGCACTTTACGCGTTCGGTACGGTTTATGTAACTAGTTTATATGAATTAACCGAAACGGGTCAAACCTTATTATTTTTCACTTCAAAATTCAGAATGTGTTTAGTTTACCCATATTATACAAGTCTCCATACTTGTCGGGTCTAAATCACATTCAAATCCGGTCTTCGCTTAATCTTGCGTTTTGAACCGTAAACCTTTCCTTGAAACTAACCGGTCTAAGTTACAACTTAAATAAGACCCGTTCGGAATCTAATAGGTTAATAAAACCTTCGTTCCAGATTGAGAGCCCCAGTAGAGGTACTTGTGCTTGCTGATTAGAATATACGGCTGAGTATAAATTGCATTCTAAGCTCAGGTAAATACTTTTAACTTATTTTCCGTTATACGGGCTTGGGATACGGTATTATTAAAAATACTGCTTGGTCAGGTGTAGAAACCTTTTAATCGGCGATGATTAAATTGCATAATCCCATTTTAATCAGTATTGCTTGATAACAAATAACATTGGGGGTTAATGATCATGTCCTGGATATCCTTGGCTCATTTAAAAAGTATAAATGGCCACAACTTAAGCACAAGGTGTAGGCATAACACCTCCTGTTGCATATGTAAAAGATATACTCACTCGTGAGGTAACTTCTTGTGAGTTATATTTGTGGTGTGTCGATTAATCTTGATCGGTTTGTATAATCACCGGCCCTAAATGTTGGACAAACATGTAAATCTGATACAAGATTGTTATTAATATAATTGTCCCAAGTTATAAAAGAATTTTTGTGCCTTGTGCATTTAAATCAATTTTCATAAAGATTTTCAAAAGAGTCAGTTAATTGTATTTACCAGTGTAAACTGACGTATTTTCCAAAAAGGTTAAGTGACAGGCACTGTACGTAAATTGGCTGGGCGCTCAGGGCGTTAATAGGGAATCTTGCAAGTTCTAAACGTCTAAAGTCTGTTGAACTGTGTTTATGTTTTTGTTTTAAGATCCGCCTGTGGATCCTCTTACATTCCGTTTGTAATACTTATGTTACTTTCACTCGGTTTGTAATATATTTTACTTTAGACTTCCGCTGTGCATTGAACTGTGATTATTTAACTATGATGATATCAACTACGTCACGATACTCCCCACCGGGCCCACCGGTAATACGTGGAAATATCAGGGTGTGACAATCCATTAGTGATGTCCTATGATTTGCCTATGTGCCAAAATGAATCGTCTTTTAAGACGATGACAGTTGTAGTCTATGACTCCTTGTCCAACGGTGAAGAACTAGGTTCAAATCTTAAAGCCCCTGATCTAATAAGACTGCAGCTCATAAATTAATGTCCTCCGTGACAGGCTTTTGTTGCCATATCTTATAATGTCCCTTGCGACTAGGCCTTCGTGCCATATGATTGTTATGTCCTTCCAGACGGACTCATAATTCATATTTAAAAGTCATTGTGGCAAGCCTTCAAGCCATCAAAAATTGTTAGTATAACAAAGACAGTAGTGACATTGTGATCCCCTGTCCAAAAGGAAATGGACTCGGTCCAAACCCTAAAGGCCATTAATGGTCCTTTTGTGACCTAGGCTGAATGTAATTGATATGCATACAAATGACATTCATTAGGAATGTTTATACCCTATTAGCCGGTATGGTTTAAGGATACCACGGCTAAAGTATGTTGGTCGTCAGGACGATGACTAGCTATAGAAATGCAAATAAGCAATTGTTTAATTTTGGTGTTTAGTGCTAAGCTTCAAGTATGTCAAAATTGAATGAGACAAATAACAGTCGCGATACTGATAATGCGACAAATGTGAAACTCAAGGTTAATAGAGTTAATCTCCAAGCTGTAACTGATGCAGCTGTTAGAAAGATTATGAGAAGGGTCATGAAAAGGTTTGAAAAGCCGAATGCTACTTGCTCTAAATCATAATTCCCTGCTCATGAGAAGAGTTTTGCTCACACTTCGAATGCGAAGAACAAACCAAATAAGATGACAAATAGTGAGGAGTCGCGTTCCTCTAAAGGATGTACTTAAAAGTACCTTGTCTCTTGCAAGACAAAGAGACTTCAATGGCGAAAAAAGGGAGCCATTGATTTCGTAAAATTCTTGGATGAAATGGAAACCATTATGGACATCAGTGGTTGTGCTGAGAAAGACATTGTGAGATATGTATCATAGTCATTCAAGGGCAATGCCCTTAATTGGTGGAAGACTTTAAGGAAATTACAGGAAAAATACTCTTACACAATTTGGGAAGGTCCAAGTTCATGGACTAATCAGAAAAATCGATTGACTGCGACACGGAATGGAAATGGTGGAATAAGAATTTTCTGACTCTCACCATGAAGGATCTAGACTGTCGACAGAATGTTACAGACTTTAGTTTATTATCTGAGATAGTGCCCTATTCGGTTAACCCAAAATCTAAGCTTAATGCATTAATTATGGATGGTTTAGCATCGGTAATAAGAGGACACATTAAGGTTTCAAAGCTTGCTTCTTATAAATCCATTATGGGTCTATCTCAACTACTCACGTTATATAGATTAAGAAATAAAACAGTCGAAGCTGAGACTGCCATAAAACTGTCAAAGATTTTATAGCTAAGTATAGAAGGATTAAGAATGGAGGCGCCTAAACCCTCCTGATGAATGTTAGAGGCAGTTCGTATCAATAATGACACCAGATAAATCCCTTATTGTGATTTTATTGCTGAGAGTTACGTTTGGATTCAGGTGCTACTGAGTCTCTCATAAGACCACAAGCTTAGCAAACTTTTAGAATTTTCCTATAAGAACCCCAGATATTAAGTGTAAGGTAAAACTTACAGGCGAAATCATAGGAACCATTTCTTCTTTTCCTGTCAAGAATCTTCATTCCTAAAATTCTAGAGTACTCTTTCTCCAAATGGAGTACGTTAATATATGTGATTTTATTTTATTATCTCATTGATTTCTATCAACTGCGAATACCAGACTGTATGATAAAAGCGCCATATGAGGATTGGTGTATCTTAATGTGTTCCATAGATTGCTTCCATGCCTGATCAGTATGGAGGTTTAATGCATGGGACCAGTGAGATATCCCAATGGTCATATTGTACTAAAGTCAGCTAATGGTATTCAATGAAGATATCCAGAATAAAAATGTCCATGTAAGTGTCTCTAATTAGGGTATCCATGCTTCGTAAAGAAAATGTGTCATTTATCTGACACAGGCAAAGATAGATGAACCGGAGCTTGAGATTTGGAATATCTCTGTAATCTTCGTGTGTCTTGATTATTCTCTCCAAAGAAGTACCATGTTTACCTTCGAAGACAAGTAGAGTTAAGATTTACATCCCGCTTAGGGCTGCATCATTATGAAATCTCCATGTCGGTTAGTACCAACAATAATGGAGGGATTGAAACCCTAATCATATGAATTGCAAGATAAAGCTTCATGAAACCTAATTCATAATTGTGAGAGCTCCGGCATTCTTATTTCAGAAAGACGGTTCGTTATGTTTATGCATTGATTACCGCAACCCTATTTAAGCAACAATTAGGAATCGCCATCAGCTGCCCAGGATCGTCGATTTGTTCGACTAACTATAAGGATTAGCTATTCCTTAAGATTGGTTCAAGCAGTAGTTGGGATAACTATCTCACCTTAAATAAGCTTTTCTATAATAGTTGTTATATAAATATCAAGGCAGCTCCTTTGGAGACCTTGTATAGATGAAATGTCGAACGTCCATTTGATGGACAGAATAGTGGTAAATCCAATTATCAGGATCTGAAACTCACCCTGGAGACGACAGATAAGACCATATAAATTATGATCGTCTGGAAAATTCCAGTAATCGGCGGAAAATCAATAATTGATGAAAGTCGCAAACCTCTTAAGTTCTTGTTAAAGAATCAGATTCCACAGAAAGTATCACCCTTGAAGAGTGTGCTGAATTTTAAATTTAACGGGCTAGTTAAGCTCTGGATATATGTTGAACCATTCGAGAAAAACCGAGTATGTCAAGATCGGTAGCCGGTAAGCTGAAACTTACCTAAGAAGCTGGATGGTAATCACATGGTGCTCTACACTAGTGATTTAAGGATATGTCTAGCCGTTAAATCGATAGCATTAAGATGTGCAGAGTAATGAAAACCTATGGGTTGTTGAGAAACCAGTATCGATTTAGGATCGACAGGATTAAAAGCTCCAAAAGATAGCATATACCAAGGGTAAAGGTTAAATGGGATACCGTTGGGATCCCGAATATATACGAGATGTCGTATTTACTTTGTAACAAACGAACTCCTATCCTTTTTAGCAAATCTCGAGGTCGAGATTTATTTTAAAGGGGTGAGGATGTAACATCTCGTAAAAACACGACCAATGATATATCGACACGTGTACTAAACCCTAATAAAGTCAAACGTTGAATTTGAGGGACTAATTTTGCGAAAAATCAAAAAAATTGATTATAGAAGGACTGGGAATGCTAACATGCTTAATATAAGCCTTTGAATAACATTACATGGCAATCATATTCACAAATGAGCCACTTGTTGATCGAGAGGAAACGTTTATGCAATTATTTGAAAGTTTGAGCGTCGAAGGGTTATGTCGCAACCCCCGATCCCTAATTCCTGGGAATGGGCGGCCGCGAGCCAGTTTTGGTGGTATCGTGGTATTAGTCTAATTTGGCAGCGGAAATTTTCATCAGGACCGTAGTTAGGAAATATTTTGATCAGAGTAAACACCACCTTTTTATAACATTAAACAAATGGGATAAAACCCAAGTTCATAGTACACACGTTTTCATAGGAATAATTCCTATTTTATTTAATAAAAACATCTATTATATTATAGGTAACTTTATTGACACTTTTCCAAGCCTTTAGTGCTGTCCAGCTGGCTTCTATTTGGCTTTCACATTTTGTTACCTGAAACGCGTTTTAAAAACATTTGTCAGTGGCAAATACTGGTGAGTGAATCCCAGTTTAATCAAGTTTAAATAAAAAGTCACAGTGTACAGTATTGAGGGCACATCCACAATTACATTTGTTTCCAAGATATAACAATTAACATCAGTGGTACTGTCATACTCAACTTGTGGAAATGTTACTCCTTGACCAGGTGGTAACAAATTTTGTATACAAAACCCTAACATACCCACTATAATTGTATTCTTACAAATACTCAATACGGTTATTCGCATGGAAAGATATGTAAGGTTTTGTAAAACAGTTCACAAAAAGTTTACAAAAAGTGGATCAACTCACAAAAAGGTTTACACAAAAATAAGGATGACTCACATTGCTGTTTTAGGGTTTTCAGTAAGGATTTCCTGGGAATAATCTATAATTTACACAAAAGCACGCGTGTTAGTATAATACCCCAATTTTACATTAGTAATACCCTCCCCGAGACGGCATTCCAACGACTACGTCGGGCAGAACCACGACAGCCGTTACGGAACCCTGGATCAATTGGGCAGAGTATCTAATACGTCTCCAGGGGTTATAACACTTACAACGGAGTAGAACTTCGCTATTTAGGGGTATAAAACCCGACTATAATGCCTCTAATTCAGAAATTGTGATTTGAGATTTGAGAATGAGCAACGGAAAGTGAAACCCGAGGCCTCCTTTATATAGTTGCTGATTTCGACTCCCACGCGGCCCGCGTGAAAGACAAGGGTCGCTTACGCGGCCCGCGTCAAAGCTAGTCAACGGGCTAGCTTGTCCGGGTCATCTACTAGGCTCGACACGATGCTGACACGTGTCGGCCTGGGATGTCTCCGCGTTGTAGGTCTCTCGCGGCCCGCGTCAATGTAAGCTTAAGCTTAAGCTTACGCGGCCCGCCTGAACTAAAGAAATCAGCGGAGTCAGGTTCCAGCCTTGATACCGCCCGCGTAAGCTTGAGGTGAGGTCCTACGCGGCCCGCCTCAGCTTAATTTTTATTGTTTTTCATTTATTTTAAATGTTATAACATAATTCGGGCTCGGTTTTCACATACGGGTTGTAATTAAGGACATATAAAGATATTTTAACATATATTACGATGTCGGAATATTTGAGAGTGTCGGTTTTTATTGAGGGTTGTTACATCCTCCCCACCTTATTTTAGAGCTCGTCCTCGAGATCTACTGGAACAAGTGTGGATATATCTTTTTCATTTCAGCTTCAAGCTCCCATGTATACTCCGATCCTCTTTTGGAGTCCCACTTCACTTTGACTAAAACTAGTCTCTTGTGCTTGAGATTCTTGACTTTCCTGTCTTCAATTTGTAGAGGCCTTTCTACAAACTTGAGTTGTTCATTTACCTCTATATCTTTAAGAGGTACTACTAGTGATTCATCAGTTAAACACTTTTTAAGATTAGATATATGAAATACATCATGTATTCCTGTAATTTCCTCTGGCAGTTGTAGCTGATAGGCTACAGGTCCTATTCTTCTAATAATCTTAAAAGGTCCAATATACCTGGGACTTAGCTTTCCTTGTTTGATGAATCTTACTACTCCTTTCCAAGGAGAGACTTTTAACAATACTTTATCCCCTACTTGAAATTCTAATGGCTTGCGTCGGTTATCAGCATAGCTCTTTTGTCGATCACGTGCGGCTTTCAGTCGTTCCTTGACTTGAATGATTTTGTCAGTTGTTTCTTGCACTATCTCAGGTCCAGATAATTGCTTTTCCCCAATTTCTGCCCAACAGACTGGGGTTCGGCACTTTCGTCCGTAAAGTGCTTCGAATGGTGCAGCATTGATACTCGTGTCATCATCATCATCATCATCATACTCAGTAAATCCCACCAATAGCAAAGCAAAGGTAGGGTCTGAGGAGGGTAAGATGTAGACAGCCTTACCTCTACCCCGTAGGAATAGAGAGGCTGCTTCCAGTGAGACCCCCGGCTCGATAGTAGTTTTGCATCAAGCCTTGGACATAAGGCACATAACACTCGGCAATCGGGACAAAGACCGATTAGTGCATGTACCCTTTTGTCTTTCAGCTATCAACGCCACCACATGATGCATGATTAACCGTCCTCCACTTTTAACGTTATTTTCACGAAATTAGTAAAATAACGTTAAAATTAGTGTACTTTTACTTTTGCCCCCCGATGGCCCACACATATATACATTATATGCGCATACCGCAAGCGGGGCGTGAGCATTGATACTCGTGTGATAACTATTATTATAAGAAAATTCTATTAAAGGTAAGTGATCGTCCCAATTACCTCCGAAGTCAATCACACACGCTCTAAGCATGTCTTCCATCGTCTGGATGATTCTTTCGCTTTGTCCGTCCATTTGAGGATGGTAAGCTGTACTCAGTTTTAACTTGGTTCCCATTGCCTTTTGGAAACTTGACCAAAAATGAGAGGTAAATCGACTATCCCTATCAGAAACAATTGATAAAGGAATGCCATGTAAAGAAACAATTTCATTTACATACAATTTAGCTAATTGTTCCATACTAAAAGTTTCTTTCATTGGTAGGAAATAAGCTGACTTGGTTAGCATATCTACAATCACCCAGATTGTATCATTTTCTTTCTTTGTTTTGGGTAATTTAGTAACAAAATCCATTGTTATTAATTCCCATTTCCATACTGGCATTTCTAATTGCTGTAACAAACCTGAGGGTTTCTGGTGTTCAGCTTTAACTTATGAACAAGTTAAACATTTAGAAACGTAAGCTGCTATGTCCTTTTTCATTCCTATCCTCCAAAAATTCTTCTTTAGGTCCTGGTACATTTTATCACTACCTGGATGCATCGTATACTTAGACTTATGGGCTTCTTCTAATATACGTTGACGTAGGTTTCCTAATTTAGGTATCCATATTCTCTTTTCATGGAATCTCCAAATTCCATCTGTCCCTTGTTCTAACTCTTTTAGCATACCTTTTAGCTTTTCAGTATCTTCCTTGATTACTAACTCTTGTGCTTTTCTAATTTGATCATTTAAATATATTTTTAGATTTAATTTAAGAGAACGTACCCTTTTTGGTTTTTCATGATACTTTCGGCTTAAAGCATCTGCCACTACATTTGTTTTTACTTCATGATACTGGATATCACAATCATAATCACTAAGCAATTCCATCCAACGTCTTTGTCTCATATTCAACTCTTTTTGCCCGAAAACATACCTTAAACTTTTGTGATCAGTAAATATGGTAAACTTACTACCATAAAGGTAATGTCTCCAAATCTTAAGGGCAAAAATTATAGCTCCTAGTTCTAAATCATGGGTAGAATAATTCTCTTCATGACTCTTAAGTTGTCTGGATGCATATGCTATAACCTTTTGACCTTGCATTAACACACATCCATAACCTAACTTAGATGCGTCACAATAGACTACAAAGTCTTCAGTTCCTTCTGGTAACGCTAGTATAGGTGTATTAGTTAATCTTTTCTTAAGAATTCTAAATGCTTCTTCTTGTTTTGGTCCCCATTCAAACTTAACAGATTTACAAGTTAACTTAGTCAAAGGAATGGCTATTCTAGAGAAATCTTTAATAAATCTTCTATAATAACCGGCTAATCCTAAGAAACTTCTAACCTCGGTTGGTGACTCAGGGGTTTTCCATTTGGTAATTGCCTCGATCTTTGTTGGATCTACATGAATTCCTTCATGGTTTACTAAGTGTCCGAGAAATTGAACTTGTTCTAACCAAAATTCGCACTTTGAAAACTTAGCATAAAGCTTTTCCTTTCGTAGTAAACTTAAAAGTGTGTGCAAATGTCTTGCATGGTCTTCTTTATTCTTAGAGTAAATTAGAATATCATCTATAAATACAATTATGAATTTATCCAAATATGGCTTACATATTCGGTTCATCATGTCCATAAATGCAGCTGGGGCATTGGTTAAACCAAATGGCATGACAGTAAATTCATAATGACCATACCTTGTTCTGAATGCGGTTTTAGGAATATACTCTTCCTGTACCTTTAATTGATGATATCCTGACCTTAAATCGATTTTTGAGAAAAATCGAGCTCCTTGCAGTTGATCAAACAGATCATCGATTCTCGGTAATGGGTACCGATTCTTAATCGTAACCTTGTTTAATTCACGGTAGTCAATGCACATACGCATTGATCCGTCCTTCTTTTTAACAAATAAGATTGGCGCTCCCCATGGCGATGAGCTTGGTTGTATAAATCCCTTTACTAGCAATTCATCTAATTGTTTCTTCAGTTCCTGCATTTCGGCGGGTGCCAAACGGTAAGGTGCTTTGGCAATTGGTGCTGTTCCTGGTAGCAGGTGAATTCTGAATTAAACTTCTCTGTCTGGAGGTAGTTCTGGTAATTCTTCTGGAAAGACATCTGAAAACTGAGACACTACTGGAATGTCTTTTAATTCTTTTCCTTTAGTGTTAGTGATTATAGAAATCAAATACACTATAGAACCTTTTCTTATAGAACTTGCAGTTTTCATCACAGAGATGAATTTTGTGGATCTAAACGACTTATTTCCTTTAATTGTGATCGTTTTACCTTTAGGTGAAATTACTTGAATTGACTTTTGATCACCTAAAATACTGGCTTTATTGGCTATTAACCAATCCATTCCTAAAACAACATCAAATCCTGCCAGATTCATTGGATAAAGGTTTGCCCTAAACGTTTGGTTTAAAATTTCTATTCTTGCTCCCTGCAAGATTTCAGAAATCCTAATAGTTTCTCCGTTAGCTGTCTCTACTAGACATTCTTGTGGTAGTTTAGTTAATGGCTGATTTAGAATTTTGCAAAACGATGTATTAATAAAACTTAGGTTTGCACCAGAGTCAAATAATACTTTAGCAAATACATCATTAACTAAAAACGTACCAGCTATAACGTCTGGGATCATTTTAGCTTCTTCTGCAGTTAGAACAAATGCTCTGGCATTTTTAGTGTTCTTGTTGTTCGCAGCTGGAGTCAGTTTTGGACAGTTTGGCTTGATATGACCTTTTTCTCCACAGTTGAAGCACAATCCATTACTGGATTTCCTCCTGCAATTTTCTTCCTTATGTCCTGGCATCTTGCAAAAATTGCAAAGAGTGGAGCATTTTCCCGAATGCTTTTTCTTGCAGACCTTGCAGTAGCGTGCAGAGGTAGAACCTACGTTCCTACGGTTGAAATTCCCAGAACAGAATTCTTGGGTAAGCCTTTGAGTCAAGTTTCTCTTCTGATCTTCTTCTCTAGTACGAACTAGTTCATCAGTCAAAGTATTGGCTAGTTCTACGGCTTCTTCTATGGTTTGGGGTCTAGGTGCCTTGACTACATGTCTAATTTCTCCAATTAATCCCCAGATGTAACGGGAGATTAATACCGGTTCGGGTGATGCAAGGGTTGGAACTATCCTAGCATATTCAAAGAATGTAGTAGTGTACCCCTTACTATCTACTCCATTCATTCTAAGATTTAGGAATTTGTTTGCTATTTGCTCTTTTTCATTAGGAGGGCATAATTTCCTTTCCACTGTATTCCTAAATTCTTCCCATTCCATATTATAAACCTTATCACTTCCTCTAGACTGGAGGATAGTGCCACCATTCTAAGGCTGAATTCTTGAATAGATTGGAAGCAAACATTATCTTGTCTTCTTCCGCACATTTACTTATTTTCAAAACAGCCTCAGTCTTTTCTATCCAGCGTAGGGCTGCAATAGGTTCTTCATTGCCCGAGAATTCTATTGGTTTACAAGACCAGAATTCCTTGTAAGAACAACCGTTAGGCACAGTTCTTCTTCTTTTGGGAATAGGCATTTGAAGTACAGGGCCATTGTTCACACTGTGTTCTGGTTCAATTGGTCGCTTACTGCTATGTTTACTTTTATTATTCGCTTCTTGAACCGTTTGAATAATAAATGGCATTGCATCTATAATTCCTTGTGCCACTATGTGTTGTACGGCACTATTATCCATTTGGTTTCCATCGTTATTGTCGCTTGAATTCTCATTAACCACGTTAATGTTACTCTGGTTATCGTTATTCAGATTATCTTGATGTCCTTCGTCGACCATCTGAATTTTAAACATTTACCCCGTATTAATATCACAAAATAATGTTTAACATAGTCAATCACATGACACGCAATTTAACCAAAAGCGTCGATCATTGCGACTTACTCTATTCATATACTATGCGTCTATTACACACTAGTACTGAAATAAAATTACAATACCAACTGAAATAAAATTACACACTAATAATAGTAGGCATCCGTACACACATATTTTATTTTTATGATATTATTATATTATTACTACTACCGTTTCCTCCTTTCACATTCCCTGATATGGATTCATCCAGAAATCCATATTGCGTTCGTCATACTTCCAGACGAGACGCTCTCCCACCTGTCGCATTCTCTCACTGCTTTCTAAAATTTCCTCACCAAAAGTCCTAAGTTCTTGGACGTTTTCTGCACTCATTGGGGGTGCAGGTTCTAGGACTGGGTTTGGAATCTGGGGTGCGGGTTCCTGGGTAGTCTCCTAAAGTTGGCATAGGCATGTCTTCATGCATCTGGTAACGTGGCACATAATCCCTATCATTGTCCCACCAGGGGTCATAATTTGGGTCTAGGGGATTTGGTGCTGCTACCCTTGGTATTTCCTCCGGGTTGAAGTCATGCATCTCTACCTGGTTTTTAGGGTTTTCTAGCTCCATGGGTTGGTCAGGCATTTGTGGTTGGGGTGCTATTATTTGTTCTAGGTTAGGGTCAGCTGCAGTGGTTGCTAATATGTGGATGTTGGCTATACCCCTATTGATTATATCTTGGGCATAGGCACCTGTCTCTCTTTTGGCTGCTGCTAATACCCTTTGTTCCTATAACTTTTTCATACGTTTTCTACGCTCATGCGCCCCTCGACTGAACCATCCCCTTTTCTTTTGAGGAAATGGTTCCTCGGATTGAGCCTTAAACACAAAGATTCCTTCTTCCGTGTCAGCAGAGTACCCATAGAGGGCAGGCTGAGAAGAGGAGGTGCCTTCGCTTCTAGGCGAACCAGACAATTGACGATACTCGTCAGATGGTCCTTGGTCACTCATACTGTAAACTAACAGATAGTCAAATAACACATAACAATTAAATAAAGTTATGCACGTATTTCTGTAATTTATTTCCTAACACTTTGCATTATGATGTCAGCAGAACACCTCTGTGGCTGAATCAGTGGCATAGCTCTGATACCACCTTCTGTCGCAACCCCCGATCCCTAATTCCCGGGAACGGGCGGCCGCGAGCCAGTTTTGGTGGTATCGTGGTATTAGTCTAATTTGGCAGCGGAAATTTTCATCAGGACCGTAGTTAGGAAATATTTTGATCAGAGTAAACACCACCTTTTTATAACATTAAACAAATGGGATAAAACCCAAGTTCATAGTACACACGTTTTCATAGGAATAATTCCTATTTTATTTAATAAAAACATCTATTATATTATAGGTAACTTTATTGCCACTTTTCCAAGCCTTCAGTGCTGTCCAGCTGGCTTCTATTTGGCTTTCACATTTTGTTACCTGAAATGCGTTTTAAAAACATTTGTCAGTGGGAAATACTGGTGAGTGAATCCCAGTTTAATCAAGTTTAAATAAAAAGTCACAATGTACATTATTGAGGGCACATCCGCAATTACATTTGTTTCCAAGATATAACAATTAACATCAGTGGTACTGTCATACTCAACTTGTGGAAATGTTACTCCTTGACCACGTGGTAACAAATTTTGTATACAAAACCCTAACATACCCACTATAATTGTATTCATACAAATACTCAATACGGTTATTCGCATGGAAAGATATGTAAGGTTTTGTAAAACAGTTCACAAAAAGTTTACAAAAAGTGGATCAACTCACAAAAAGGTTTACACAAAAATAAGGATTACTCACATTGCTGTTTTAGGGTTTTCAGTAAGGATTTCCTGGGAATAATCTATAATTTACACAAAAGCACGCGTGTTAGTATAATAACCCAATTTAACATTTGTAATACCCTCCCCGAGACGATATTCCAACGACTACGTCGGGCAGAACCACGACAGCCGTTACGGAACCCTGGATCAATCGGGCAGAGTATCTAATACGTCTCCAGGGGTTATAACACTTACAACGGAGCAGAACTTCGCTATTTAGGGGTATAATACCCGACTATAATGCCTCTAATTCAGAAATTGTGATTTGAGATTTGAGAATGAGCGACGGAAAGTGAAACCCGAGGCCTCCTTTATATAGTTGCTGATTTCGACTCCCACGCGGCCCGCGTGAAAGACAAGGGTCGCTTACGCGGCCCGCGTCAAAGCTAGTCAACGGGCTAGCTTGTCCAGGTCATCTACTAGGCTCGACACGATGCTGACACGTGTCGGCCTGGGGTGTCTCCGCGGTGTAGGTCTCTCGCGGCCCGGGTCAATGTAAGCTTAATCTTACGCGGCCCGCCTGAACTAAAGAAATCAGCGGAGTCAGGTTCCAGCCTTGATACCGCCCGCGTAAGCTTGAGGTGAGGTCCTACGCGGCCCGCCTTAGCTTAATTTTTATTGTTTTTCATTTATTTTAAATGTTATAACATAATTCGGGCTCGGTTTTCACATACGGGTTGTAATTAAGGACATATAAAGATATTTTAACATATATTACGGTGTCGGAATATTTGAGAGTGTCGGTTTTTACTGAGGGTTGTTACAGGTTAAAAGCGTCAACATGTTAATTCTTACCTCTGAGTGACCTTTTAACAAACCGAGAGCTTCATGATAATTGATTACACTCTCGGGAATGCCTAATATTGACCATTAAGGGCTTTTATGTCTATAAGTGAAGATTACGCGCAACTTTGCAAATTAAAGGGACTAAAAGCGTCAATACGTTTAATTATACCTCTGAACGACCTTTTTACGAACCCGAAGCATCATGATGTTTAATAATACTCTCGAGAAGGTCTAATATGGATTAGATAAGGCTTCAATGCTATTAAACGATGATATGCGCAAGTTTGCGCATTAGAGGGACCAAAAGCGTCAACTTTTCGATCTACACCCTTTGGTGACCATTTAAGCAAATGGGAGCGTTGTAATATTTAAGTATATGCTCGGGAATACTCAATATGGGCCACGGAAGGCTTGGATACCATTGAGCGACATTTCGCTCTACTTTGTGCGATTAAGGGACTAAAAGCGACGACTTGCGAAAATACGCCTTTAAGAGGCCGTTCGATTAAACCGGAAACTCCACTATGCTTGGTCGTACTACCAAATGCGCCTAAGGTTGACCGTTAAAGGTTTTGAACCTTATATTAACATATTAGGTGAAATTGGAAATTTAGGTGTCAAAAGCGTCGATATTATAAATGAAGCTCAAGGTAATGAAGGGGCTGTTTTTGACAAGCGATGAAACTAGTGTCTGACTAAGCCTGCATCTGTGGACTGCCAAGGTGCATACCAGTAGAACAAACCGCGGTTAAATCGTCGGATCGCTTGATATTCGATCATCATTTTTTTTATTAAAAACAAACAAAACTTGTAGGGACCTTTATGGCATAACCTCAAACTTACTTCTGGAACCGGCATGAGTTAAGAACCATGAACCATTGGGCTGCACTTCTCGGCCATCTAAAACAGCGTTTGCAGCTGTTAAAACTGTTCTACGCGCGCGGAATTGAAGACAGGGACCAAAACTGCAATTGCTGCAAACTTGCAGATTTGGGCCAAAGTTTAGGCGGGCCGCGAAGCCCACTAAGGCTGTCTACGCGGGCCGCGTCCCATGTACAGCGAACAGCAGCCAGTTTCATTGCTGTTTGTTTTGTTCTTCACACTCAAAACCATTTTTTTTTTTTTTGCATTCTATGGGCTGCTAACAGATTAATAAAACCAGAATACACTTGTAATGATCTGGTTATCAATTCCAACACTTGTCACAATCTCGTTCACTCCAAAATACTATAAATAGGTGATCCATTCTTCATAATTTTCACTTGCACATCCTTTTAAGCTGCTCTTGCTCTCAAGCATAGAGGATCCTGATCGTTATGGAACCTCTTTTGAGTTCTCTTCAGTCCATTGGACCCCTTGTAAGTGTCCTCTTGTGGCTAGTTATTTTTATTTGGCTTAAAAAGCCGAAAAGTCAAACGTTCGATAAACGCTTTGATTTTTAAACGGTCGAGCCATCGTTCGCAACGAACATGGCTACGTGATCGTAATTAGGTAGGTATTAAACCCTCAAAAGGGGCACCTCCTAATTATCACGTTTGCTTAGTTAAATGTCGGGTCAAAGTAATTAAAATAAAAGTCGAACGAATCGGTTTTAAATAAAAATCATAACTAATAATGTAAAGGCAATAAAATCAGTTTTGTCACTTTAATAACTTGGTAAATATTAAATGGACATGTCTAGGCATGTTCAACCCGATAATACTGAGTTTAGGCTCGGTTCAGAACCGAAAGTCGCAAAAGTAGACTCTTGCTTTGACTTTCAGTTCTGACCCGATTTAGCTTAGTTTAGATATGCCTTAGGGTTCCTTTAGGACCAGGTTATAGGTTAGTATAACCCTCTGAGGTTATACTGTAACACCCTTGTTATAATTTAACGTTTATCGTATAATTTAAACTCATAATCATGTAATTATAGTCACAAATATACTAAAAATACGGGCTTGTTAAAAACTTTTACAATTTAAAGTGATATAACATAATGTGGTTTAATTCGTCGTTATAGAATATCGACAAAACAACGTTGCGGAAGCTTTGTTTAACGTGTGTTCGGTTCTTGCTCGATGCTTGATCTTCATTCGGGACTCTCGACATTCACCTGTGATCAAAACTAACTTAAAGGTCAGTTTTGATAATTAAATAACCAATATAACAAGGAAATTAGGAAAATCCAACATTTATATCTTGATCCACAAACAAACAATTGATTTCTGGCCTCCACCGTAACTTACGGTGGTCACCGTAAGTTACGGTGGCCCCTGAATGTTCATTTCCCCTACCGTAAATCAGGGGTATCCTACCATAGCACTTTTGGCTCCACCGTAACTTACGGTGGCACCGTAAGTTACGGTGGCCCCTGCATCCAACCTTTCCATTTTGCCACTTTTTTACACGAAAACTTTCGTATCTTTCAAACCGCTTGTCCGTTTGACCTACCGTTTCTTCCTACGTGATTGTAATTTGATTCCCCACCTTATGAGGTTAAATCCAACATCCGGTTTAACAAAAATTCAGACTTTTAAGTCTTCGGCTAATTACCCTTTTTACCAAAATTTGACCCGTTCGTAATCTATCAAGCAAACAAGTCTATTTGACCCTTATTTCTCTTAAACCTATTAAATTCAATGATGTTTAACATTTTAGGGTCCAATTACAGGTTTATATACCTTCTTTAACCCATTTTCACTCATATGCTTATTTTGACCCGTTAAGGGTATTTAAGCACATTTAAATCACAAATCACTTTCATTCGATTCTAAATACATATGTCCATATTTCTTATCAAATGATCACCCACCACAACTATATATGTATTGGGTTTAATGTGAATATCTATATGTTCCGAGTTTTACCCCTCGGATTACCATTTTACGGCAAAGACTCATATAAAGCCCTTCGACTCAAGAATTTATGTTTTTCACTATCTAACTTATCCTAAGCATTTATATAATCATAAAACTTATTTCCGAACCACCTTTAAGGGTCGTTCGTCCGAATTAGCTTACAAGGGCAATTTAGTCAATTTTTCATCCTTCTTTAACTACAAGGGTCCTTTAAATACTTGATTGACCCAAAATCCGACCCTTTTAACTATAATCTTATTTATAAACCCATGTGCTTCTAAAACACCACGAACATAATTCAATTTATTCGGTTTACCTTAAAGATAACCGAGTATCTACACTTTAACCTTGTCTAACTCCTATAGAACTCCAAATTCTACATGATGAGTTGTGTTATTATACATACCTGGCTCGGATCAATATATTGACCCGTTTCAATACCTTGCCTTAGTGGCTGTTAAGTGATAGCGCTGTAAACATCCATATGATATTCATTCCTATAATCATATAACTCAACGAACCATTAGTCGATATTGTCAAAGGGTGATAATTTCACCTTTTGACCCGTTTATCTATTTAGTGATCTTCGTCACTTTAACTAAATACCAATTTCATCTATTATGATAATTTAAAGTCTACTAGTGAAAATAAGTAATCGAGCGTATCGTAACGAAACCATAGTTACGTACCTTTAAAGCATACTTTTCAAGCGTGTATCACCTTCGGCTTGTCCACTTGACGACCCGGATTCTTTACCTATAGAGTTCCATTCACAACCTAATTTAGAACTCTTTTTATCACCAAAAATCGGACAATTCATTATAATATTCAAATCTGCGTTTTTGTCCGATCTTTAACGTTTTACTCCTCACTTAGGCGTTTTAACAAACACCTAGCGGGTCAGATTATTACATAACCATTACTAGGTTCTTGACATGTTATTTTCATCTACATCCACTTCAATTAACAAATCTATACTAAATTTTAACATTAATAATTTCGGATTCACCACATGAATTCAGATTTCACTAGAATAAGAACCATAATTCTAGTGTTTATTTAGTTTCTACAAACTAACTAATCACCTTCAATGGTGATTATAAACCCCACAAGTATAATGCTAGATTTTAACAAGAAATCATCTAGGGTTTATCCCTAGATGCCATGTTACTTCTAATTCCATCCATGCAAGACATAATCAAGCTCAATTTCAGTTTTTCACAATTAACCTAGAACTTGAAAATAATCAAAATACTAGAATTTTGGATACCTTGTGATCCCTTCAGTGAGGTGATCACTAATTCGTGTTTAGAACTTGATTTGGGACTGAATTGAACCTTCAATTTGATCAAATTTGACATGCACTAGGGTTTGGTGGGGAGCCAGTGTCGCCCCCTGTGTTCTTGTTCGACCAGGACCTCCATTTGAGGTGTTTGGTTTTATTTTTTTTTTGTTTTAAAACTAATAATAATAGTTTCAAATTTAACAACATTGGTCCCTCCCCTTTTGTTTAACTTATATCTTTGGCAATTTAACTTTATTCATGCTTTAACACAAGACAACCAACTAACTAGGTTATTTATTTCCTAGTCAGTTTAGTAGGTTCGGGAAATCATAACCCGTTAAATTGGGCCTTTTATCTATCCTATTTTTCTTGAAAACTCTGATTCACTTTAAATAAATATTAGGATTATTCAATTTATTCCTAATATTTGCCGGTTTACTTTTACCACTAACGGTACTTTCCCGTCTTTAGTATTAACGGGGTTTAATTACCAAACCCGATTTCGGGGTGTTACAAGTCTACCCCCCTTAAAGAGGTTTCGTCCTCGAAACCTTTCTTACTTAGTTCATGGAGTTTTAAACTCAATGTATTTGACCTGAGTAATCTCTTAAGCATTACTCATACTTTACTCAATTGTTAGTATTACCAGAAAATATAAGGTAATATCTTTTTGGTTACATAACATCTACGTACCTCATATGACATAATGCAACTTGAAATAACGTAATCTCGTTATTTTTACTAGTTTAGTTAATTTAGCGATACCCATTGCTTTATATATTATCGAACTCTTTGTGAATCCGTTACTTTGACACGTTTAAAGGTCTTTAGTGAAATCTTTCACTTTTAGCAACAATTTCTTTTGTTTTCAAATTCATTTATTCGGTTTAGTTATACCGAATCCATCGCTTACAAGCGAACCAAATTTCTTGATTTGAATTGCTTGCCTTAACCGATCTCTTTAACTAGGCTTATTAGCCCAGTTACTCTTTACCGCTCGCTTGGTTATAATGTGATTTTACTTCACATTACATTTCCTAACCGTGATCGTGTCACATCATTTTTAATTTATATCAACCTTTCATTTTCGAAAAGATCTCTTTTCGAATATATCGTCTTGCGCCTATCAGCATCAAGACTTGAATCTTTCATGCTTACTATTCGATTTCCTATCAGAATTTATATTTGTAAAAATGTTATTTCTTACTAAAACTGACTTTTAGTCTAACGTTTTTCTCTTTAACTATGTCAATTACTCATATCAAGGAAATTGACAACTCATAATTTATTGTTTTCCGTTCTCGTTTTATGCGGGGATTCGTAACAAGTTCCCTCATCTTATACTATTGTCCCGTAGGTTCCTTCACTTAACCTCGTAGGCTATTTCTTTAGATTTTTCACCTTTTTTAAGGCGAGGCCCTTATGATCCCTTTGCTTTAATTCTTGTCCCGTGGGTCATTTTCGCCCCGTAGACCTTTACACTAATTAATATCCCATAGGTTATGATGATCCCATAGATCATCTTTTATTCTAGTCTTTATTCAAATGTGTATACGTTTATATACACATATGGCGTTAAGGCACCCCTTTTTATGTTTTTAATTATTCACCTTTACTTTTTGGATTTCATTTGACCTTGACCGTAGTCTAAGGCTACATTGTTTTCTTTCGAATTATCTTTCCGACTTCTCGACTTCTAACGTCAATTTACACGTTGGTTTTCTATACACTTACCGTTACCCGGTTCTTACCTGTTGTAACGACTCTCATCAAAAGTCATAATTATTAAATTAATTTGACCAATAGGAAACCCTAATTGAGACACCCAAGTAATTCTACGCGAACCCTAGAATTTTCAGAATTTTCAGAATCAGGATCAGGGCCCCTAAAACTCAGGGGGGGCATTCCCTACTTGATGATTATCTATATTTGCGTGTTCAGAAAGTTGAAATTAATAATATCGTCGACTCAGCAGGCCTACTCCCACGCGTGGCTACCCTATAGTGATTTGCTGTCTCATACGGACCGTAACATTGATAACCTTACGGACCGTAAGCTATCATACGGACCGTAACATTGGCAGCCTTACGGTCCGTAAGCTTGTCCAATTTCGTGTATAAATAGCAGCGTTTGGCACTTGCTTTCTGGTGTTCAAACGACGAGAGAATTCATAAAATTCTTCGAGTTGTTGTCTGTTTACTTCAATTAACACACACGAATCTTCAATTAAGTATAGCGGGGTGCTGCAGAACAGGGTATTAACTTAATCGCTATTACGATTCATTGTTCGATCGATCCATATATCCAATGGATGTTTAAGTGCCGCCCACATTAGGGTTATACTTTATCGTTCGTCATTAATTTGACGGATTGTCGTTAATTCGATAGGTAAAGTATTATACTTTGTCGTTCGTCGTTAATTCGACGGATCATCGTTAATTCGATGGATGAAGTATTGCACTTTGTCATTTGTTGTGAGAATATGATCTCGTGAGTTATCGTAAAATGCTATATTAAGTTACTTACCTAGTTCGTGTGCATTAGGTTAAAAAGGCTAATCAATAGGCTAAACTCTGCTCAAATTAAATCTGCAATATATCAAGGATTATCTGTAGACTAAGCTTTGGCCGTAGAAATCTGCAATGTGAGTTCATTTCTCTTTTCTCACAGTTTGTGAGTCCATTATATTTTCTCACAGTTTTATCACCTTTTTGTGAAACAATTATATTTACAAAGATTTTACAGAATCTTAAATAATTACCAGTTATACTTACAGTAAATTAAGTTTTTATATTAAACTGCTGGTATGAAAGATTTTATATATTATTTGATTCTTATTATTATTTGCCAGAAAGTTAGTTAATATTATCATGATTACAATAACATTGGAAATTATGTATTTTACTAAGATTATATTTTAGTCTTAGTCACGTTAAAATATTAAATAATGATATTACCATTATTTAATTAACATATTTGATAAGTTATAGTAATTTGATATAAATTGATATATGTCATTTTCTGGATTAATTGGTTTATGCCAAAAGTAATATATTTGACAAAGAAATGTCACGGGACATCATTATGTCTGAAGACACTGGTTGAGAGAATGATCAACAGTGTTATGAATAGAAATTACTAGTTGAAAGAATGATCAACAGTAATATAAACTGAGTTACTAGTTGAAAGAATGATCAACAGTGACATGACCGAAAGCACTAGTTGAGAGAATGATCAACAGTGTTATAGAATCATTAGTTAAAAGAATGATCAACAGTGATATGACCAGAATCATTAATTGAAAGAATAATCAATATTGATATGATTATAGTCACAGGAATCGCCTAGTGACAGATAAATTGAATAATAGTCAAATAGAATTATTTGATGAATTCACTATCGGACTAAAGTGAGTCAATAATTGATATGATTACTGTCACATTGGAACTGTCATTATTTGACAAATACTGAGTGAATTGGGTAAATATAAAAACCTTAATATTGTAAGGTATAACAATATATATTTATAAAATGGAATGAATTCACTCAGTGTTATCGCTGACAAAACCTTTTTAAAACATTTTTCAGGTAAGTGGAATAAGAGCTGGATACGACACTAAAAGGCTTCAAGAAGTGGCTTATTTTATTTAAATCAAATTAAGAAATATTGTAAACAAAATTCACTTTATAAAATATGGGTTTATCCCATCTCTTTTAAATAAAAATCCGGTGTTTTCTAAACTCTGATATTTTTCCTAACTCACGGTCCTGATGAAATTTCCGCTGCAATGTTTTTAAAAACCGGTACCGCTGGACTGTTCACGGCACCCGATTCCGTCCAGGGTGGGTCGGGGGTCGTGACAGAAGGTGGTATCAGAGCCAAACTCAAAAAGCCACTTGTTTAAGCTAATTAGGTGTTCTTTTTAAATACCTAAACTTAAACAATAAAGTTAGGAAACTGATACAAATTAACATATGTGAATATATATATATATATATATATATATATGTTAATATACACAGATAATATCCTGGAAGTATTGTTTGTTTTCTGTGATGTTAATATGTGAAAATGTTTACAATTCAGATGTCGAATGAAGTACCACATAATCCAGAAGTTCATGTTAATAATGAAAATCCTTTGGATAAAAATGCTATAGAAAATCTAATAGCCCAAGGAATAGCTAATGCTTTACCTTCAATAATTAAAGCTGTTAAAAATACCGTAGAACCTACCAAAGTTGTGAGTAGCAAGCATACTCGTGACGATGGTTTTAGCCATAGTGTCAATGGAGGTAATGATGATATTATCAAAACCCCATTTCCCAAGAAAAAGAAGGCGATGACTCTAGGGTGTACCTACAAAGAATTTTTAGCCTGTAAACCAACTGAGTTCGCCGGTAGTGAAGGAGCCACAGCTGCTCTACGATGGTTGGAAAAGACGGAAGCTGTTCTTACAATTAGCAAATGTGCCGAAGAAGATAAGGTAATGTATGCATCTAATCTTTTCAAGGAAGAAGCCTTAGAATGGTGGAATACAATTCTTCAGGCAAAAGGAAGTGGTATGGCTTATGCCATGAACTGGGAAAAATTCAAGGAAATGACAGAAAGGAAATTCTGTCCTCCTTATGAAAAGGAACGAATAGCTAACAAGTTCCTAAATCATAAAATGATAGATGTGAATTGTCGTGAATATACGACTACGTTCTTCGAATATGCAAGAATGGTACCAACTCTGGCTTCGCCAGAACCTGTACTAATTTCTCGTTATATTTGGGGATTAGTTAGTGAAATCCGAGACATAGTTAAGGCCACTAGACCACAGACTATTGAAGAAGCAGTCGAACTAGCTAACATGTTGACAGATGGACTAATTCGCACAAGAGAAGAAAACAAGAAGAAAGAGTTAGCCCAGAAAATTTCCCAAGAATTCTACAAGAAGACAGGAACTGAACAGTCATTGGAGCAACCTATCTGCAGAAGCTGTAACAAAAAGCACTCAGGAAAATGCCGTTTTAGGAAAACATCCTATTGTAACTTCTGCAAGATGGCCGGACATACAGAGGAAGAGTGTAGAAGGAAAACTACTGTTTGTTTCAATTGCGGAGAAACAGGACACATCAAACCATATTGCCCTAAACTAACCAAAGCACTTGACAACAAGGCCAGAACAACAGACGGAGCTAAGAAGAACGCGCGAGCATTCGTACTTACTACGCAAGAAGCAGAAATGATTCCAGACGTAGTCGCTGATATGTAGTATTTAAGATAAGTTATTATTTGACCTTAGTACAAGTAAAAGTTTATAAATAAATATATTCTGTCAAGAATTTCATCTATTCAAAACCTTAACAGAATTGTTTGGTTTTCACTGTCACTGAATCATTCATTTGGTCACGATCACCTTGTGGTGACGTTATCACAAAATTTGAAGCCTGTGCTAATCTCGTTGCATACGGGTTTAATTATTTATTTATATTGAATCCACTTTGTTGTCTTATTCTATAAAATCAATCTTAACACAATCATGTGCTAAGATAATGATACACAAATTTCATTTCATATTTCAGTGTATCTCTTAAAGATTTTTATATCAACAATCGAGCATTTCGTAATCCTTATTGTTTTATCATCTTTGATCGAAGAACATTATTCAAATATTTTGATTTCAATCTTACTCGATTTATTTGAAACATTCGGATTCACTTCATTTGATTTAAAGCATGGTGAAATTTGTTTCATTCACCATTACTATTTTCAATTCCTATGACACCTTGTGGTGGCATTTTCTTTAATTTGAATCTTGAGATAATCTCATTTTCATTCCTGATGAACGAATTTTAATTTCTGTTGGTTCATCATCTTAAACAGTCTTAATACAATTATGTGTTAAGATAAGTGTACACAAATTCATATCATATACCGGTGTACCTCTTAACGTTTCTTTCATCATTTATCGAAATTTCTAAAAATTTCATCTGGTCTTATCATTTGAAAATCCTATTCGAACTGAATATCCAAAATTACTTCATTAGAGCTTTCAGTTGATTTCACGGTGAAATTGTTCAGTCACCGTAATTATTGAATTATTTCAATCCTTACGACACCTTGTGGCGTCGTTATAAACTTGTAGCTTGAGCTAATCATAAGCATACGAATCTTTCAAAATCACGTATGTATTTCGTTTGACTCATCAGTTGAAAGTAGTCTTGATGCAATTATGTATCAAGACAATGATACACTAAACTCTATTGTATTCCAGTGTATCCTTGCAAATTCAATAATATCAACACATTGATTTTCTCTTGTTATGATTCGATAGTTGACAAAATATTTTCGTGCTTTTATTTCATTTTGAACTTGTTGATTCTGAGTCTTCTTCAGTTGCCAATCAAAGTAAGTTTTCTTTTGACAAAAGAATTTTTATTCGATTCTAAAAAATTCTTTACATTCATTTTAAATATCTATTTGATCATATATCTTTTGGATTGAACCTAGTCACATTGGAAATTATATCATTTCATCTCATTCGTTTGACATTAATTTCTTGAATTAATTCAGTTGAACCTTTGAAATCCTACCTATTGTACAACTCATATTCACAAAATTCGATACTGTGTCATCTACCTTAATATTGTTTTTATTGATTAGAATATGACATAAGTCTAAAAGAAATATCATAACCCAAAAACACATGGAAGCTGGAACCTGAGATGAAGAAAAAGTATTCTTACTTATTCCAGCAAATCTCGAGGACGAGATTTTTATTAAGGTGGGGAGAATGTAACGACTCTCATCAAAAGTCATAATTATTAAATTAATTTGACCAATAGGAAACCCTAATTGAGACACCCAAGTAATTCTACGCGAACCCTAGAATTTTCAGAATCAGGATCAGGGCCCCTAAAACTCAGGGGGGGCATTCCCTACTTGATGATTATCTATATTTGCGTGTTCAGAAAGTTGAAATTAATAATATCGTCGACTCAGCAGGCCTACTCCCACGCGTGGCTACCCTATAGTGATTTGCTGTCTCATACGGACCGTAACATTGATAACCTTACGGACCGTAAGCTATCATACGGACCGTAACATTGGCAGCCTTACGGTCCGTAAGCTTGTCCAATTTCGTGTATAAATAGCAGCGTTTGGCACTTGCTTTCTGGTGTTCAAACGACGAGAGAATTCATAAAATTCTTCGAGTTGTTGTCTGTTTACTTCAATTAACACACACGAATCTTCAATTAAGTATAGCGGGGTGCTGCAGAACAGGGTATTAACTTAATCGCTATTACGATTCATTGTTCGATCGATCCATATATCCAATGGATGTTTAAGTGCCGCCCACATTAGGGTTATACTTTATCGTTCGTCATTAATTTGACGGATTGTCGTTAATTCGATAGGTAAAGTATTATACTTTGTCGTTCGTCGTTAATTCGACGGATCATCGTTAATTCGATGGATGAAGTATTGCACTTTGTCATTTGTTGTGAGAATATGATCTCGTGAGTTATCGTAAAATGCTATATTAAGTTACTTACCTAGTTCGTGTGCATTAGGTTAAAAAGGCTAATCAATAGGCTAAACTCTGCTCAAATTAAATCTGCAATATATCAAGGATTATCTGTAGACTAAGCTTTGGCCGTAGAAATCTGCAATGTGAGTTCATTTCTCTTTTCTCACAGTTTGTGAGTCCATTATATTTTCTCACAGTTTTATCACCTTTTTGTGAAACAATTATATTTACAAAGATTTTACAGAATCTTAAATAATTACCAGTTATACTTACAGTAAATTAAGTTTTTATATTAAACTGCTGGTATGAAAGATTTTATATATTATTTGATTCTTATTATTATTTGCCAGAAAGTTAGTTAATATTATCATGATTACAATAACATTGGAAATTATGTATTTTACTAAGATTATATTTTAGTCTTAGTCACGTTAAAATATTAAATAATGATATTACCATTATTTAATTAACATATTTGATAAGTTATAGTAATTTGATATAAATTGATATATGTCATTTTCTGGATTAATTGGTTTATGCCAAAAGTAATATATTTGACAAAGAAATGTCACGGGACATCATTATGTCTGAAGACACTGGTTGAGAGAATGATCAACAGTGTTATGAATAGAAATTACTAGTTGAAAGAATGATCAACAGTAATATAAACTGAGTTACTAGTTGAAAGAATGATCAACAGTGACATGACCGAAAGCACTAGTTGAGAGAATGATCAACAGTGTTATAGAATCATTAGTTAAAAGAATGATCAACAGTGATATGACCAGAATCATTAATTGAAAGAATAATCAATATTGATATGATTATAGTCACAGGAATCGCCTAGTGACAGATAAATTGAATAATAGTCAAATAGAATTATTTGATGAATTCACTATCGGACTAAAGTGAGTCAATAATTGATATGATTACTGTCACATTGGAACTGTCATTATTTGACAAATACTGAGTGAATTGGGTAAATATAAAAACCTTAATATTGTAAGGTATAACAATATATATTTATAAAATGGAATGAATTCACTCAGTGTTATCGCTGACAAAACCTTTTTAAAACATTTTTCAGGTAAGTGGAATAAGAGCTGGATACGACACTAAAAGGCTTCAAGAAGTGGCTTATTTTATTTAAATCAAATTAAGAAATATTGTAAACAAAATTCACTTTATAAAATATGGGTTTATCCCATCTCTTTTATATAAAAATCCGGTGTTTTCTAAACTCTGATATTTTTCCTAACTCACGGTCCTGATGAAATTTCCGCTGCAATGTTTTTAAAAACCGGTACCGCTGGACTGTTCACGGCACCCGATTCCGTCCAGGGTGGGTCGGGGGTCGTGACACCTGTACTTCTTTACGTCCCATTACCCGGGTTCTTTTATTTCAATGTTTTTAACGCCTATAACTCCTTTACATAGGTTTATTAATATTTCGCACTTTTATTTATCCGATTCGCGCTTACTTACTTTAGCAAGTGTCATCCTTTATTAAATTTGTTTGACTTGTTCGTGTGAACATTCATCACTTATGAATGCCAAACTTCAGTCTTTGTTTGACCCGTTCAGCTTTGAAATAGCTAAGCGTAGTTATTAACATTTCTGTTTGCAAATTCTCATTGTCTTTCATTCATGACTCATATTCCGAGTCTTTTGACTTTCTATCTCACGTTCCCGTCTCTTGGTTTACGCATTCTTTCCAAATCCTACCCATTCATCGGGTATCTTTACCGTAATCAATTTCAAGTAACCATTCTTATATGGTTTTAGACGTTATTTTAATTTATTTGGTCGTCTTAGCGAGATCCATCGCTTTTATTCAATCAAGTCCTTTATTCTTTATTCGATTCGTTTGACTTGTCCATGTGAATTTCAACACTTGTGACAGTCAAACTTTTATCCCTATGCCTTAGCATTCCTATTGGTCAGTCTGTATTTTCTTTTTACTTGATCTTTGTCCCTTCTCTCGGGCTCGTTATTCTTACGTAATACGCTTCCGTCATCCGGCTTACGTTTACGTTTACTATCAAACATCTTACTTATTTGATTAATTTGGGTACCATTTAAGTTAGTCCCATTCACCCCACCCTTACTACATCGGACATAAATGTGTCCGCTACAAGAAGTTCATGGTATCATATGCAACTACTTACTTGGCCAGAGTAAGCGATTAACACATGACACGCATGACCTTTTTATAGTTTTCACATCACACCCCATGTAAGTAATGCCTCTATTTGTTTCTCTTGGAAACAATATCCCGAATACATTTTCTATTCGGGTTTTTCCAAGTTTTTAATCTACATATGCAACTTTCAATTTCTATATATTTGTTGCATATTATTATTTGTGAAATTATATTTAAAATGTGCACCTGGTAATGTTTGCCTTAACGGGCTTTCTTGCCATTACTTATTTGCGATCGTTACGCGATTTAGGTCCTTGATGAGTATACTCTTCTTGTCATATCTCGGACCATTCCATCATCATACCCACAATTCGTTTGACTCTCGTCGTCTTCAAACGCGAGTGTCCTTCAATTAAAATATTCACAAAAGTTAGTACCGTCAACTTTAAATAATCGCCCGTATTATAATACAAGGCTTTTTTTACTATACGCGTCAACGCGCGTATTTTTGCCAACTATCTCAGTCATTTTAATTGGGGTAACGTGTATCACACGATAGCCCTATGTGTTGTTTACAACACTTTAGCAATGCTAAACTATTACATACATGTACTTACCGGATTTGCGATCAAGCCTCGAACCGAACACCAATCTTTATTAAGAGCATAAGGTTTAAGTCCAAGCATAGCTTTCCCGCCATACTTGAATCTCTTAAACCAAGGCTCTGATACCAACTTGTAACACCCTTGTTATAATTTAACGTTTATCGTATAATTTAAACTCATAATCATGTAATTATAGTCACAAATATACTGAAAATACGGGCTTGTTAAAAAATTTTACAATTTAAAGAGATATAACATAATGTGGTTTAATTCGTCGTTATAGAATATCAACAAAACAATGTTACGGAAGCTTTGTTTAACGTGTGTTCGGTTCTTGCTCGATTCTTGATCTTCATTCGGGACTCTCGACATTCACCTGTGATCAAAACTAACTTAAAGGTCAGTTTTGATAATTAAATAACCAATATAACAAGGAAATTAGGAAAATCCAACATTTATATCTTGATCCACAAACAAACAATTGATTTCTGGCCTCCACCGTAACTTACGGTGGTCACCGTAAGTTACGGTGGCCCCTGAATGTTCATTTCCCCTACCGTAAATCAGGGGTATCCTACCGTAGCACTTTTGGCTCCACCGTAACTTACGGTGGCACCGTAAGTTACGGTGGCCCCTGCATCCAACCTTTCCATTTTGCCACTTTTTTACACGAAAACTTTCGTATCTTTCAAACCGCTTGTCCGTTTGACCTACCGTTTCTTCCTACGTGATTGTAATTTGATTCCCCACCTTATGAGGTTAAAATCCAACATCCGGTTTAACAAAAATTCAGACTTTTAAGTCTTCGGCTAATTACCCTTTTTACCAAAATTTGACCCGTTCGTAATCTATCAAGCAAACAAGTTTGTTTGACCCTTATTTCTCTTAAACCTATTAAATTCAATGATGTTTAACATTTTAGGGTCCAATTACAGGTTTATATACCTTCTTTAACCCATTTTCACTCATATGCTTATTTTGACCCGTTAAGGGTATTTAAGCACATTTTAATCACAAATCACTTTCATTCGATTCTAAATACATATGTCCACATTTCTTATCAAATGATCACCCACCACAACTATATATGTATTGGGTTTAATGTGAATATCTATATGTTCCGAGTTTTACCCCTCGGATTACCATTTTACGGCAAAGACTCATATAAAGCCCTTCGACTCAAGAATTTATGTTTTTCACTATCTAACTTATCCTAAGCATTTATATAATCATAAAACTTATTTCCGAACCACCTTTAAGGGTCGTTCGTCCGAATTAGCTTACAAGGGCAATTTAGTCAATTTTTCATCCTTCTTTAACTACAAGGGTCCTTTAAATACTTGATTGACCCAAAATCCGACCCTTTTAACTATAATCTTATTTATAAACCCATGTGCTTCTAAAACACCACGAACATAATTCAATTTATTCGGATTACCTTAAAGATAACCGAATATCTACACTTTAACCTTGTCTAACTCCTATAGAACTCCAAATTCTACATGATGAGTTGTGTTATTATACATACCTGAATCGGATCAATATATTGACCCATTTCAATACCTTGCCTTAGTGGCTGTTAAGTGATAGCGCTGTAAACATCCATATGATATTCATTCCTATAATCATATAACTCAACGAACCATTAGTCGATATTGTCAAAGGGTGATAATTTCACCTTTTGACCTGTTTATCTATTTAGCGATCTTCGTCACTTTAACTAAATACCAATTTCATCTATTATGATAATTTAAAGTCTACTAGTGAAAATAAGTAATCGAGCGTATCGTAACGAAACCATAGTTACGTACCTTTAAAGCATACTTTTCAAGCGTGTATCACCTCCGGCTTGTCCACTTGACGACCCGGATTCTTTACCTATAGAGTTCCATTCACAACCTAATTTAGAACTCTTTTTATCACCAAAAATCGGACAATTCATTATAATATTCAAATCTGCGTTTTTGTCCGATCTTTAACGTTTTACTCCTCACTTAGGCGTTTTAACAAACACCTAGCCGGTCAGCTTTTTACATAACCATTACTAGGTTCTTGACATGTTATTTTCATCTACATCCACTTCAATTAACAAATCTATACTAAATTTTAACATGAATAATTTCGGATTCACCACATGAATTCAGATTTCACTAGAATAAGAACCATAATTCTAGTGTTTATTTAGTTTCTACAAACTAACTAATCACCTTCAATGGTGATTATAAACCCCACAAGTATAATGCTAGATTTTAACAAGAAATCATCTAGGGCGTTTATCCCTAGATGCCATATTACTTCTAATTCCTTCCATGCAGGACATAATCAAGCTCAATTTCAGTTTTTCACAATTAACCTAGAACTTGAGAATAATCAAAATACTAGAATTTTGCATACCTTGTGATCCCTTCAGTGAGGTGATCACTAATTCGTGTTTAGAACTTGATTTGGGACTGAATTGAACCTTCAATTTGATCAAATTTGACATGCACTAGGGTTTGGTGGGGAGCCAGTGTCGCCCCCTGTGTTCTTGTTCGACCAGGACCTCCATTTGAGGTGTTTGGTTTTATTTTTTTTTGTTTTAAAACTAATAATAATAGTTTCAAATTTAACAACATTGGTCCCTCCGCTTTTGTTTAACTTATATCTTTGGCAATTTAACTTTATTCATGCTTTAACACAAGACAACCAACTAACTAGGTTATTTATTTCCTAGTCAGTTTAGTAGGTTCGGGAAATCATAACCCGTTTTACTTTAAGTCCCGTTAAATTGGGCCTTTTATCTATCCTATTTTTTCTTGAAAACTCTGATTCACTTTAAATAAATATTAGGATTATTCAATTTATTCCTAATATTTGCCGGTTTACTTTTACCACTAACGGTACTTTTCCGTCTTTAGTATTAACTGGGTTTAATTACCAAACCCGATTTCGGGGTGTTACATATACAACTTGGTTCCTATTTAATCCGATTCATTTGCATGTTTCCGTTAATTGCTTAAATGTTGACCATTATACCCTTTTTATATTAAAACGAGATTTTTGAAAATGTGAGAGGACAAAAACCTTTATTACTGATTTATAAACATGTCCTAAAAATCTGACATCATTTTGAGGTCTAAATTAGGAGTTATGCTCGATATCGTAATTTGAAAGCTTTTTATTAATTAAACGGCATGTTTAGCATAAAGCCTATTTAAACCCGAATTTTGACACCAAACCTTTTACCCACTGATGTAATATAATATTTTAGGATTTTTGAAGATTTTTTTATTAATTTTTAAACTGATCATAACATGAGGTTCTCCCTTTGATTCGGTAATTGTCGGTTATAACCTTTTTACTAATAAAATGAGTTTTACATAACATTTTGATACCAAATCTTTTTCTACTGATTTCTTATGTTAAATAAAATATTTTAAGCCTTATGGACTGATAAAAATCTCAGCTTTCCTTATATAACCTGAAAATCGCCTAAAACCGACTTTTTACGCAATTTAAAATCATAGTATGGGTTAAAACTATTTTTGGCACATAAGACTCAATACCTACTGATGTTTTAAGTAAAATTTTTATACTTTAACAGTAAGTAAAAGTTTTGAACTCAGATTTCCAAATTTGACCTTTAAAGCTTATGTGAAATGACCAAAATGCCCCTACGGTGCATAGTTTGGTTATAAATGATATATTTCACATATATGCAATATCTTACTGATATAACCTACTAAAATAAATATTTTTACTGATCAGTTTAGACCAGAACCTCATATTATTAATTAACGTCTTTTATAATCTTTAAAATGACCAAAATACCCCTATGTGGCTTAATTTGAGTTTAAATTCGTTTTGGGAATAACGGAAGGTATCCTATTGATATCACAACATATTTAAGGCATATTAACTTAGGAAACCTGTTCATGACTCATTTGGTTACCCGTTATGCATTTATCGCGTTTGGTACGGTTTATGTAACTAGTTTGCATAAATTAACCGAAACGGGTCAAACCTTATCATTTTTACTTCAAAATCCAGAATGTGTTTGGTTTACCCATATTAAACAAGTCTTCATACTTGTTGAGTCCAAATCACATTCTAATCCGGTTTTCGCTTAATCTTGCGTTTTGAACCGTATACCTCTCTTTAAAACTAACCGGTCTAAGTTTAAACTTAAGTAAGACCCATTAGGAATCTAATAGGTTATTAAAACCTTCATTCCAGATTTAGGGGACCAGTAAAAGCTACCTGTACTTGCTTGATTGATTTACGGCTGGGAATAAATTTATATTTTTGCTCAGGTAAATACTTTTAACTTATTTTCCCTTATACGGGCTTGGGGTACGGTATATAAAATACCGCTTGGTCGGGTATTGAATTTTTAATCATATGAAGGTTAAATCATTGAGATAACCCGTTTAATATGTTTTGTTTGTTTTAAGCCTTTGGGGGGGGGGGGGGGGTTAATCACCATGTCCTGGATATCCTCGGCTCATTCATTGATATGGCCACGACTTAAGCACGAGGTGTAGGCATACACCTATCGGTGCGTATGTAAAATAATACACCCGCTTGTTCGAGAGTAACTCGCCGTGGGATATATTATGTGGTGTGTCTATTAATCTTTAACCCGGTATTCAACCCGGGCTACTGAACGTATAACAATCATATAATTCTTTTACAATATTATTTTTAAATAATTATTCCAAGTTATAAAAGATTATTTGTGCCTTGTGCATTTAAATCAATTTTCTTAATTATTTTCAAAAGAGTCAGTTAATTGTATTTACTAGTGTAAACTGACGTATTTTCCAAAAGGTTAAGTGCAGGTACTATGCGAAATAGGCTGGCTACTCCTAAGTGATTAAATAAAGAGTCTTGCAAGCTTTAACACGTTAAAATCTGTTGAACAATATTTTCCTTTGTTTTGATCCGCCTGTGGATCCTTTTTCATTCCGTTTGTAATACTTATGTTACTTTCATTCGGTTTGTAATATTATTACTTTTAGACTTCCGCTGTGCATTGAACTGTGATAAATTGACTATGATGATATCAACTACGCCACGATACTCCCCACCGGGCCCACCGGTAATATGTGGAAATATCGGGGTGTGACAATTCGTTAGTTATATATCATATTAGATGAAAGTCAAATGTTTCTTACATGACCGCGAAACCGTGTGTAAAACATAGAAAAGAATAACTAAGTTGATCTTTGACCCGTGCGTTGCGACAGACTTATTAAACGGGAGGAAATAGACGCGCTGCGACAGACCTATCAAACGGGAAAAGATAGATGAAAAAATGTTGAACCCCACACGCACGTTGCGGCATTTTAACTCGGAAAATTTAGAACGAAACGTTAAACGGAAAACTTGCGAAAGATGAAAAGTATAAAGGACCAAAGTTGAAAGTTAAAAAGTGTTGGGGTTAAATTGTAAATGATTAAAAGCTTTAGGTTAAAAGTAAAAAAATCAAAAGGGTTAAATTGCAAAAAATAGAAACTTTTGAATTATAAGTGAAAAATCAAACTAATCAAAGGGTTTAAATTACCAAAGAATGAAACTTTAGACTTAAATTGTCAAAATTGAAACTTTAGGGTTAGAAAGCAAAAAATCCATTTTTTAAAAAAAATCTCCCAAAGGTACAACTACCATAAGCACATACATGTTGCTTATTTATAATTTATAAAATAAAATATAATAAGGCATGTTAGACTAGCAAGTTAAAAGTTGAGGATGGCAATGACTGTTCAAAATGTCCGTGGCTCGTGGATCACTTGAAGCTCACTTAAAAAACCCTCAAAAAATCTCGCTTGAAATCGGCTCATCTATAAATGAGCTTGTAAAGAAGCCAAACCCGAGCCAATAATCAAATATAAGTAAATGTACCACATCCGTATGATCATTAACATTTTCTAATTAAAAATATAAATATAAAGATACATAAGAGCCATGAATTACTTTACTCTTATTGTATTGGTTCAACGTTTTGCTTCGGATCAGGTTTCAACGAGCCGAGCTCAAGTCTAACAATTCAGCTCGATAAATACATAAGTTAGCTTGGCTTGGTTTTCAAACGAGTGTAGCCCAACCTTTCCCTAGCTTGATTCAACTTAGCTCAACTCGTTTATAGCCCTAGACATGACCCCAAACACAACATGAACATGAAGATAATGGGTTGTTATATAATTATTAACCTCTTAGTTAGCTTCAGGGGCGGATCTAGTATAGAAAGACCGGGTTCCCAGGAACCCGGTCTTTTCGGAAAAAAACGTTTTTTTGTAGTGTAAATCTTGTATGATTTGGAAAAAAACGTTTTTTTGTAGTGTAAATCTTGTATGATTTGGAAAAAGGAACCCAGTGATTTCTCCGGCTGGATCCGCCACTGGTTAGCTTGGTCATTCGTTTAGCATGTTATATATTTATAAATTTGTATCATTAATAAAAATATTATTAGAGTTAATTGTGATTTTCGTGTCCCCGTGCTATGACAGAAATCTTGGTTCTAAACCCTAGATTTTTTTTTCTTTAATGTTGCTATTTCTGCCCCTCAAACTAACTCCGTTAAGTTTTGTTAGTAAATGGAAGGTGTAACCAATGACATGATACCGTACCCGAAATCGCAAAAATGGGGGTACCGGTACAGAAAGTGTTCCGTTCGGTACAGTACGTATTCAAAGGTAAATCAACCCAAAATACTAGTACCATATTGAATGGGTACCGAACTGAAAGTACCAATCTTGAAAATCGCAAAAATAGGAACCAAATATGGTCTGTATAGTACGGTTTAGTACCGGTACCGGTTCGATCTTGATACCGGGTACCATATGCTCATCCTTACTCCTTGTGTACAAATTCTTAAAAAGGGCAGGGCCATTGGTACTAACTTTTTTTTTTTTGGTACTAACTCTCTAGTCCTTATCAAACCTTGCCAACAATTAACTAGAAGCTGTAACTCTTGCCAATATTTATTAACCCTGTTATAAAGTTTAAATAAATAATTAGCGTCTAAGCAATTCCTAGACTAGGGTTACATTTCCATTCATGGTCCCGATTGGTGAGACCAAAACCCATTGTCTAGACGGATTATCCGGTCTTTGATTTTAAATTGGTCAAAGGATAACTTTGTGTTTGTGAGTTGTGACACTTTTTGCAACAAAAATGTTGGAATTGAAAATTATTTGAATACCTATAGGGCTATAGTACATGTTGCAAACGTGGGAGAAACACGTTAAATTATGTATATGTTTTATAAAACAAATCAAGTAATAAAAGTTGTACGTATTAATTCTTGAGCTGACTAATATCTTCCCCTTATTAAAGATACGTATGGTGTTAATAACATAATCATTTTACTAAATCCCCACTTGGTAGGAGGCTTGGTTTTCCCGGTATCACTTTTGGTGGATTATGGCAATGAAGGATTTGAGCTAGGCCTTGAGGTTGTCAGTTCGAATCTCGAGCCCACCTGGGTTTTCGTCGCACTGTGTGTTACGTCAGAGAGTTCTGCTCTTATGGTGGCACAACGACTGTAAGTGGCAGACAGCGGTATGGTTTCCCGAGAGAACGCCCAATCCAAACTCTGCAGCCAACGTGGACCTGGCTTCTACTCTTATGATGGTACTACGACTGTCAAGTGGAAGCCGGCGGTATGGTTTCCCGGTGAACGCCCAAGCCAAACTCTGAAGCAAGCGTGAACCTAGTAAAAAACAACATAGTCTGACTGGAGTGGAGCAACAAGACTCTCCTCACCGTTAAAAAAACATTAATAGACTTTGTTTCACGTAAATATCAAACAAACATTTCTGACACTTTACCAACCTACCATTCTTTCATTTTAATATAAACAACCGGATAAAATAGAATCTTTATTAGACCATGTGTAGTGGTTAAACAAAATAATGCCCCCACCATGGGGCGTTTTGCGACACGTGGCAGTCCAGTCAGCATGGGGCATTATTGGGGGTTATTGCAAAAGTGGCGTAGTGGGAATAATGCACAATAACGCCCCTTCCAATTATTTTTTTTTTAATTAAAAACTTAAATAGTGATTGGTGGGGCCAGAGAGAAAGCTGCTGCTCCTCCAATATTATTTTTAATTTATTGCAAAAGTGGCCTCCATTAATTAAGTTGTCAGACCATGTGGGGTTAGCTCAATAGTGATTGGTGGGTGCAAATGTCTTCCAGCGTTTTTAAAACAACGCCATTGAATTTTTTTTCAAAAAACCACGCCAAACAACGCCCCATGTAATGGGGGTGCGGCGTTTTATAGCGTTTTTTTCAAAAAAAAATTAAAATACCGTCGCCCCACTACGGGTGGTCTTAGTGTTTTTTTAAAGTGGAAACTAAGTTTTTAGTGTGGTTCAGTGACTCCAAATCTCCAATCTTGAAATACCAAAGAGATTTCAGATGGAAACTATATGTCTTTATTGTTGGGGAATTTCGATTGCCGGATGATCAGAAAGGCGTGTAATCACTCTCAGATCAAATTATTTCGGTGGTTCACCCGAATAATTCAATCGGATACAACTCTGATTTCGAGAAATTGAACCAGTGTATGATCGTGTGTGTGAAATTTCGAACCAGCTCGACCCCAGCCAGGGGCTCTGCCCCTTGGACCCCGCCAGGGGCTGCCGCCCCTTGGACCCTGCTCCCAGGGGCGCTGCCCCCGGACCCCCACCAAGGGGGCGCTGCCCCCTTGGAACCCCCGTAGAGTACGGGCTCCGCCCATACATTTCGAATTATAATAACTCAAACAAGCGTGCACTCCCGCACCTCCTAACTTGCTTGATGTGTATTATTATTCGCCTTGATCACCAAGTCAATCCCCGATTACACTAAAATATCTAACAATCCTCCCCCATTTTAGCGTAATCCTTGATTAACTTAAACAAATTCACAAACAATCAAACTTATGCATAAATGAAATATCGCGACGATTGAACTTGCAGGTCTGAACACATACCTTGGGATGATGCTACTAATGTGTTTCAATTTCTAGATGTTAAGCTTTCCACATTGAATTCAGCACCTAACGTCATATTAGGTGGGAATTGGGTATCTTAACACGAGAAATCTCAGGTAGACTTTAATCCCATCCCTACAGCCGCCTTGTGCACAAGATCTCTACTTAACTCTTTGGTTAAGTGGTCGGCTAAATTCTGTTGAGTTCTCACAAACTCCACCGATATCACCCCATGCATGATGAGCTCACGAATCATGCTGTGTCTAACACCTAAGTGTCTAGACTTCCCATTATACACTTGGCTATAGGCCTTAGCCAAGGTAGCAGCACTATCACATCTAATAGATATTGGTGATATAGGTTTAGGCCACAATGGAATTTCATAAATCAAGTTTCTTAGCCACTCAGCTTCTTTGCCAGCTGCGACTAATGCTACAAACTCAGACTCCATTGTCGAATCAGTAATGCAAGTCTGTTTCTTAGATGCCCAAGATATGGCACCTCCTCCAAGCAGAAAAGTCCATCCACTCGTGGAAGAATGATCTTCCTTGTTTTTAATCCAACTTGCATCCGAATAACCTTCTAAAACCGAAGGAAATCCAATATAGGTCAAACCATATTTCATGGTTCCTTTCAAGTACCTAAATACTCGATTCATTGCTTGCCAATGACTTGCACCTGGATTGCTAGTATACCTACTAAGCTTTCCAACCGCATAAGCTATATCCGGTCTAGTGCTAATCATGGCATACATGAGGGATCCAATGGCCCTTGAATATTCAAGTTGGCTTACAGCTACACCTTCATTAGGTGAGAGCTTAAAAGCAGGATCCATTGGAGTGCTAACCGGAGAACTATCATGAAAATTGAACTTTTTCAATATCTTCTCAATATAATGAGACTGAGAGATAGATATGTCATTGTTCTCCCTTTTGATCCTTATACCAAGGATCACTTCCGCCTCCCCCAAGTCTTTCATATCAAAACAAGATGACAAAAATTTCTTTGTTTTATCAACTTGATCCTGGTCAGTACCAAAGATCAACATGTCATCTACATATAGACAAATTATGACTCCTTTCCTAGAATCATCAAATTTGCTATATACACACTTGTCTGCTTGGTATAATACAAAACTATTAGACAAAACCACATCATCGAACTTTTGATGCCACTGTTTTGGTGCTTGCTTTAAGCTATATAGTGACTTAACTAGCTTACACACCTTATGCTCATTGCCAGGCATAACAAAACCCTCTGGTTGTTTCATATATATCTCCTCATCCAAATCACCATTCAAGAAAGCAGTTTTTACATCTATTTGGTGAATTACAAGATTGTGTATTACAGCCAAGGCAACCAACAATCTAATAGTGGATATTTGTCACACCGCGACCACGTAAAACAACAAGACGTGGCGGAAACGTCGGGGAGTGTTGTAACAGAATTAATTGTTTCACAACCATGGAAATTAAAGTTTCGTTTTATTCATCAAACAAGCGAGTTACATTGTCTTTAAACAAGAAATAAAGAGTACATAACATAAATTAACTAGTTCTTGTCTTGTTTTAAGTCACTAAGGCACAGGTCCGCCTAAGTGTGTCTCGATAAGTCCTATGCATCAACTCCTGAAAACACATGTGAAAATAGGTACGTCAGCATAAAAATGCCTGTGAGATACATAGGTTTTGTGAAAATAGGTTTCATGACTTTTAAGTTTAGAAAGAGTTGTTTAATAAAGTTTAGTCTTGAACCTTGTAAATTGATTTGTTTTGTAAATCTTTTGAAAAACAATAAGTTCAGATGATATGTATAAATAAGAGAATAATGTATGGTTAAATGAATAACCATGTAAAATGAGTTTGTATAAGATAAGTTGTTTGCGAAACAATGTATTGTGAAAAGTATGTTACCTAAGGCATATAAACTACCTATCATACAACTAACTAAACGTCATGACCATAAGGTATAACCTCGGAAGGTTATACAACTATGGTCACCAATTGTGTTTGGTCGAATCCTAATGATCGACCAAACGGGTCGGGTTCGAAAGTATAAGCGATTGATTAGATCGCTTACCTTTACGACCCTAGACAAGCACAAAACTAAAAGTGACGAGCTAAGCACGTTAAAACATGCTTAACTAAGTTAGAAAATAAGTTTGGTATCAAAACAAACGGTTTTGATACCCATAAGTAGTTTGGTTACAAAATACGCAAGAATACGTATTCCGGCCGAAACTACGACTCGTCACTGAGCCTAGATAACGTGGTAATCAGTAGGTATAGTCACTAGGGACTATACCCATCGTGATTACGCTCACGTTATGAAGTTCAATCGAACTTCATGTTGACCATAAACTGGTCAACGCAGAAAGTCAAACATAGTTTGACTTCCGGACTCGAAAAGCGATAAAAGAACGAAAGAACACGTCCCCGCAAGCTAATCTTGATCCAAGTAGCCCAGGTATGAAGCAATGGCTTCAACTTAGAGCTTCTTAGATCAGATTTGTGGGTTTTTGGAGTTGAGATGGATGGGTATTTATAGGAAATGGACCACCGTTAGGATCGTTTCTCGAAAACCGAGCTTTGATCTCATCCTTACACTTGTTGAAATGCTAAGGTACATCAAATGGCCCCCCAACATCAGAGAACAACAAGTGGAATTGGGTTTTTGAGTGGGTAACAGCTGGAAACAGGCTGGAAGAAGCTTCTGATGTTCTGGGGACTCCTTACGGACCGTAAGGGTGAGGGCTTACGGTCCGTAAGCCAGCAACTTTGGCAGATTGACAGTTTTGGTCCCTGTTGGTGTTTAGAGCTATTTCCGACATGTTTAAGGCCCGTTAACCCCATTTCAAAGCTCTAAAATGAAGTTAAAGTATAGGAAACTTAAAATGTGCTCAAAAATATCTCGGATTTCGGTTCGTTTGGTCGTACGGTCGCGATGTTCGCTTAATTACGACGGAATGCGCATAAGCGCGAAAAAAACTATCCAAATTGCGTGACGAATGGATTTTTCTTATGCCAAACACTAAAATAAAATATTTTAGTGCTTACATAAATTTTTGGATGTCCGGATGTATTCAGAATGTAAGTTATGCACGAAAGTGCAAACTGATGAACTTTTTGACGCTTTTAGTCCCTGAATGACCCAAAAGTTTATTTTAGCACACCGAACCCCTCAAAGCCTATTTCTAAGCTATGTAGAGGATATTTATGGTATGTTTAACTTATGGTCATATTCCGTAATGTCTGTTACAGTTCAAATTGGCATACTTTCGCAGTTTGTCAACTTTAGTCCCTGTAAGCGAATAGACTTGATTTTGCTATACCAAAGCCTTCAAAACTTATTTCTAAGTTATGCAAAGGTTATTTAAGGTATGTTAAGCCTATGTCACTGTTCCGGAGTGTTTGTTGCATTAAACTGGTTATATTTACGCATCGGTGCGCGTATAACCTTCCAGAAAGCGATTTAGAGCCCGAAATTGAACAAGAATTGATATGTGCAAACGATACACATATTTATATAAATCCCAAGTATGAAATACAATATTTCATTGGTTTGGTATTTGTTTGATGGTTGAAGTGACACAGGTGTCATAGTCTCCCCTACTTTAGGAAATTTCGTCACGAAATTTAATTTTAGGAGAAACTTGTGAGGACAACGGTGATGTTTTCGCTTTGAATGAATCCCTAGAACCCTAAGTAGAACTCTGGGCCATGATAGGGTTCTTAGCGAAATTGTTAATCCCTCAAAGTGAAGTCCTTGTAGTAGCAAAACATGGAGTTTCAAACTATGGATAGGAGAACGTTTCCCATGAAGACTTATCATAGGAAACTTGAATTCAGGATTGGGAAGTAATGACATCGGTCAAGGTCCAAGACTTCTCTCGTATCATTACTCTTGTCACTATCGGTCTTAACACATGACAAAACTTTCTGTGGTTTCTGTGCACTGAATTCCATAATTATGTAGGCCTCCATAATTACGTAATTCCTTGCACAGTCCGCACGGTTCATTTCAAAATGCGTAGGGGAAAAAATCAAACGAATAATCCTGTGGTGATTTAACTAGACTACAATAGTCTCTTTAACTAGATCACCAAAGGATCTATTAACTAGATCAACGGACAATCTCTTGAACTAGACCACCAGAGGGCCTCTTTAACTATATCAACACATGATATCTTTAACTAGATTGACGAATCAATCTCTTTAACTAGATCAACGAATGATCTCTTTAACTACATCAATGGAGGATGTCTTTAACTAGATTGACGAATCAATCTCTTTAACTAAACTACCCAAGAGGAATCTTTAACTACATCAACGGAGGATGTCTTTAACTAGATTGACGAATCAATCTCTTTAACTAAACTATTCAAGAGGAATCTTTAACTACATCAACGGAGGATGTCTTTAACTAGATTGACGAATCAATCTCTTTAACTAAACTATTCAAGAGGAATCTTTAACTACATCAACGGAGGATGTCTTTAACTAGATTGACGAATCAATCTCTTTAACTAAACTATTCAAGAGGAATCTTTAACTACATCAACGAAGGATGTCTTTAACTAGATTGACGAATCAATCTCTTTAACTGAACTATTCAAGAGGAATCTTTAACTATAACGTTGAAGCCCATCAAGGATTTAAAGTAGTACCTTTGGATATCCTACTATGAATCCCTTATACGAAGATATGGAAGATTCTACGAGGATTTGGATAACAAAAATTTGGATCACATAAAAAGGGAACACATAAGCACATAATCACATAATTGTTTAATTTGGCCTTAAATTTGTTATCTTTGGACGCGGATACTTAAAACACACCAGGAATCCAATCCGTGGATTTCATTTGGCACTTTAATCATTTTTCAAGAATTTATCTATGAAGATAGGATGATCTTCCAAAAATTCGATTTTGTTTTCCAAGAAACATCATATTCGAATTAAGGTACACAATAATTTTAGGATTTACGGAAATACCCTTAGGTACCCTATTAAGGATTTATAGTGGTACTTTGGGTATTCGTCCAGTGTTGGAACTTGCACCTTGTACTTAGTTTCCTTGGAAGAAACGGGTACTTAGGAATTTCGTGGAAAACGTAAGAGATCATAATATAGAAAAAATTTTGGGGGGGGGGGTAGTATGCTTTTCAAGGAATACGATTCCTTGATTGTAGGTATTGTAGGGGATATGTCGTTTATACATATAACCACATAAATACATTGCAATGTAAATAAAAGATTTATTTATAAACAATGATAACAACTGTTTCATGGACCTTGACAACAAAAGAAAATAATATATAAGACGTGATTATTTCTAAACGGTGTTGTCTTCTAGTCGATCAGATGCTCATCCCTGTGCTGCATTTGCGTTAGCAAGCTTTGGGCAATTTCTTCGGAAATGGCCCATCTCACCACAATTGAAGCAAGGACCTGGTGGAAAACGAGCTTGAGGAGGATTTACTTGAGGTTGGTTTGGACCACCTTGGTTTGGGGTAAATCGACAAGCATTTTCCAGGTGACCGAGTCGCCCACATGATGCACATAAACGACACTGTAGGTGAGCTAAGTGGTGTGCATTACATTTGCTGCATATCGGTGCAGTACCGGCATAAGGTTTCCTTGCAGGAGGTTGAGTTGGTTGGTTGCGGGTGTTTTGGTTGGGTTGAGCAGCAATCGCACAATTCTGCGAAGCCTTACGCTTCTTAGAAGGTTCGGTTTTGCTTTCCTTGGTTTCCTCCTGAACATTAGCTGCTTGTTTCTTATCGCCTTTCCGAAAAAGTTTGCCCTTTCTGATCTGAGATTCGGTTAGGGTAGCAGATAATTCAATGGCCTGTCTAACTGTGGTAGGATTACTACCAGTAACAATGTCCTGAACTGGGTCAGGGAGACCATCAATGTATTTTTCGATCGCCTTATCCAAAGGCGTAACCATGGTAGGACACAACAGGCTCAGCTCCTCATATCGATCAGTGTAGGCTCGATGTTCACCGGTGTCTTGCTTAAGATCATCGAATTCCCTTTCCAAAGCCCTAAGTTCATGACGAGGACAGAACTCCTTCATCATCAGAGCTCGAATCTCTTCCCATGTTTGAGCCAGTGCCACATCGGCACCCCTATCTCATCACACCATTTCACCATGTCAAAGCCCGTTTCTCAAAGACACCAGATGCGAAATCTACCTTTCGCTCATTTGGGCATTGAACATGCCTGAAGGTGCTCTCTAGACTCTCGAACCATTGCAGAAGTGCAGTCGCTCCTTGAGACCCAAAAACTTTGATGGCTTAGCCGAGTTGAACGTCTTGAAGTTGCAGGGGGCATTATTGTTGTTGAGGGATTGGTTACATTGAGTAACGATGTTCGGGATTGCAACAGTCATTTGCTGTGTAATGACAGCTGCCAGCTCCTCAATAGATACCTGATTTTCGCGTCATGGAGGCATTCTAAAAGGGGAAACAAGAGAGAAAACAAATGAAATGGCATTGGGTAAGAATAGGATGTTACAATTACCGACCTAAATCATGGGTGATGGTCATTTGTTTGAACCACGAAGCAAACAAACAACACAAAGGCTGAGTCAAAGCAAATAGATCCTCATAATGTATCGCGAAGACATGCTCGCCTATAAGTGGACACTCACCCCAAGAGTTCCCAGGTAAGAGTGACTGGTCCGATTATGTGGATTTGTACGAACACTCTAGCCTTAGACAGAAAACCCAGGGTACAGGCATTCACTCTTCCAGTTTGCACGTGTTCACACTATTTAGGACCCAAAACTTTGATGAGAGTTTTGAAAATTCAAAGGGGTTCAAAACCTTATAACAGAGGGTTCAAAACCTAGTAATCAATCATCCTAGAACAGATGATTAGTTTTCAAAGCGGTTTTGAAATTTATGTTCTTGTTGTGGTCGTCGCCTAAGGATAGGTGACGGTATTGTTTTATGACTAAACGCAAGTAAACTCGCGTTAGGGTCCTAGGAAGGTTATAGACTAGGTCAAAGTATTACTAATAACCTAATTCCCTATAACCATTGGCTCTGATACCATCTTTTCTGTCATACCCCGACCACGTAAAACAACAAGATGTGGCGGAAACGTCGGGGAGTGTTGTAACAGAATTAATTGTTTCACAACCATGGAAATTAAAGTTTCGTTTTATTCATCAAACAAGCGAGTTACATTGTCTTTAAACAAGAAATAAAGAGTACATAACATAAATTAACTAGTTCTTGTCTTGTTTTAAGTCACTAAGGCACAGGTCCGCCTAAGTGTGTCTCGATAAGTCCTATGCATCAACTCCTGAAAACACATGTGAAAATAGGTACGTCAGCATAAAAATGCCTGTGAGATACATAGGTTTTATGAAAATAGGTTTCATGACTTTTAAGTTTAGAAAGAGTTGTTTAATAAAGTTTAGTCATGAACCTTGTAAATTGATTTGTTTTGTAAATCTTTTGAAAAACAATAAATTCAGATGATATGTATAAATAAGAGAATAATGTATGGTTAAATGAATAACCATGTAAAATAAGTTTGTATAAGATAAGTTGTTTGTAAAACAATGTATTGTGAAAAGTATGTTATTTGTATGAAATGTTATATGCCTAAATTGAAATGATTCAAATAACGCTACGATATGTAATACCATACAAGCACTTATATATAGGAAGTACCAGCGGCGTATCCACCATACTTGTATCGTATTACACACGCCTCGTTACTTAAATCACTTACCCAAACCAAACCACCAAAGTAAAATGTTTATGTATAATCAAATGTCAAAATGTTTATGTGAGAACCATGTCTAATGTCTATGTCTAATGTCTATGTCTAATGTAAATCATGAATTATGTATATCAATGTCAAAATGTTTATGTCTAATGTAAATCATGAATTGTGTATATCAATGTCAAAATGTTTATGTCTAATGTAAATCATGAATTTTGTATATCAATGTCAAAAATGTTTATGTATGGTAAGTGAAATATATCAACTAAACCATATGTAAAATGCACAAAAACAAGGTATTGAAGTAAAACATGGTTTAAATCAAAGTTATGTTTTGTGGAATAAATGCATGCTATACTGATATAAACATCTATGCGGTATTGTGAAAATGCATACATCCAAGCCTTGTGACTGTGGCGATAAACCCCTAAACGAATTTAAAGGTCTATCTTGTTGTTATGTTTATCGAATTCGGTCATTCCTTCCACCCAAACAAACCTAGGGTTCAGGAATGGGAGTTGTCAAGTCCTATGGTACCATTACCTACTAACGAGCGGCGTAGCTAATGTTAATGAATGTACATTGTCTCATTTGAACAAACCAAATGTCATACCAAAATGTAAGCATGTGATGAATAACAAATGTACTAAGTATGCAACAAAGGACATACATAGCATAAAATGTAATATAAAACAATGTACTAAGTACGCACACAATGGGCATACATAGCATAAAATGTAATGTAAAACAATGTACTAAGTACGCACACAATGGGCATACATAGCATAAAATGTAATGTAAAACAATGTACTAAGTACGCACACAATGGGCATACATAGCATAAAATGTAATGTAAAACAATGTACTAAGTACGCACACAATGGGCATACATAGCATAAACACAATGAAATCATGTACTATAAATGTACTAATGAACATAACAAGTATATGATGTGAAAACAGGAAAGCATGAAAGTAACAAGTAGGCACATGTGTTTCACCCCAAAACAATTTGAAAACGGTAAAAGAGGGGTCTATGTACTCACTTGAGATTGCTTAGAAGTCCTAGGATAACCACCAAGCAAGCTAGAAGATCACGAAATCAAACGGTACCTAATATAGGTAACTACATTAATAAACCGTACCTAAATCGGAGGATCGGATAGAATGAGGGCTCGTAAACCAAATGAGTATGGGAACTCATGTAAAATGGTTTAACAAAGCCTACATACTAAAATGAAACCTAACCTAAGTGCTTACGACCCATTACGACCTGTTTAGGTAGCTTATGCTACTATAACGCGTCGTTCGCGTGAAACGCGTTCGGATCACCTAACTAGTCCTATGATAAGTAAAATATGCCTTAACATGTCTAATATTGTTGCCGAATCAGTTTAGATGTCGAAAGTTATGTTACATATGCTTAAAATAAATTTTGGCGTAAAAAGGGTATTTTGGTAATTTACCTAAGGCATATAAACTACCTATCATACAACTAACTAAACGTCATGACCATAAGGTATAACCTCGGAAGGTTATACAACTATGGTCACCTATTGTGTTAGGTCGAATCCTAATGATCGACCAAACAGGTCGGGTTCGAAAGTATAAGCGCTTGATTAGATCGCTTACCTTTACGACCCTAGACAAGCACAAAACTAAAAGTGACGAGCTAAGCACGTTAAAACATGCTTAACTAAGTTAGAAAATAAGTTTGGTATCAAAACAAACGGTTTTGATACCCATAAGTAGTTTGGTTACAAAATACGCAAGAATACGTATTCCGGCCGAAACTACGACTCGTCACTGAGCCTAGATAACGTGGTAATCAGTAGATATAGTTACTAGGGACTATACCCATCGTGATTACGCTCACGTTATGAAGTTCAATCGAACTTCATGTTGACCATAAACTGGTCAACGCAGAAAGTCAAACATAGTTTGACTTTCAGACTCGAAAAGCGATAAAAGAACGAAAGAACACTTACAAAGGGTCCCCGCAAGCTAATCTTGATCCAAGTAGCCCAGGTATGAAGCAATGGCTTCAACTTAGAGCTTCTTAGATCAGATTTGTGGGTTTTTGGAGTTGAGATGGATGGGTATTTATAGGAAATGGACCACCATTAGGATCGTTTCACGAAAACCGAGCTTTGATCTCATCCTTACACTTGTTGAAATGCTAAGGTACATCAAATGGCCCCCCAACATCAGAGAACAACAAGTGGAATTGGGTTTTTGAGTGGGTAACAGCTGGAAACAGGCTGGAAGAAGCTTCTGATATTCTGGGGACTCCTTACGGACCGTAAGGGTGAGGGCTTACGGTCCGTAAGCCAGCAACTTCGGCAGATTGACAGTTTTGGTCCCTGTTGGTGTTTAGAGCTATTTCCGACATGTTTAAGGCCCGTTAACCCCATTTCAAAGCTCTAAAATGAAGTTAAAGTATAGGAAACTTAAAATGTGCTCAAAAATATCTCGGATGTCGGTTCGTTTGGTCGTACGGTCGCGATGTTCGCTTAATTACGACGGAATGCGCATAAGCGCGAAAAAAAAACTATCCAAATTGCGTGCCGAATGGATTTTTCTTATGCCAAACACTAAAATAAAATATTTTACTGCTTACATAAATTTTTGGATGTCCGGATGTATTCAGAAAGTAAGTTATGCGCGAAAGTGCAAACTGATGAACTATTTGACGCTTTTAGTCCCTGAATGACCCAAAAGTTTATTTTAGCACACCGAACCCCTCAAAGCCTATTTCTAAGCTATGTAGAGGATATTTATGGTATGTTTAACTTATGGTCATATTCCGGAATGTCTGTTACAGTTCAAATTGGCATACTTTCGCAGTTTGTCAACTTTAGTCCCTGTAAGCGAATAGACTTGATTTTGCCATACCAAAGCCTTCAAAACTAATTTCTAAGTTATGTAAAGGTTATTTAAGGTATGTTAAGCCTATGTCACTGTTCCGTAGTGTTTGTTGCATTAAACTGGTTATATTTACGCATCGGTGCGCGTATAACCTTCCAGAAAGCGATTTAGAGCCCGAAATCGAACAAGAATTGATATGTGCAAACGATACACATATTTATACAAATCCCAAGTATGAAATACAATATTTCATTGGTTTGGTATTTGTTTGATGGTTGAAGTAACACAGGTGTCACAATATTCTTGCTACAGGAGCATATGTATCAAAGTAGTCATTTCCTTCCTTTTGTCTAAAGCCTTGGATAACCAATCGGGCTTTAAACTTTTCAATTGAACCATCTACTTTCATCTTCTTCTTGAAGATCCATTTACAACTCGACCCCAGCCAGGGGCTCTGCCCCTTGGACCCCGCCAGGGGTTGCCGCCCCTTGGACCCTGCTCCTAGGGGCGCTGCCCCCGGACCCCCGCCAAGGGGGCACTGCCCCCTTGGAACCCATGTAGAGTACGGGCTCCGCCCGTACACTTTGAATTATAATAACTCAAACAAGCGTGCACTCCCGCACCTCCTAACTTGCTTGATGTGTATTATTATTCGCCTTGATCACCAAGTCAATCCCCGATTACACTAAAATATCTAACATTTATGTTTGTTTCAATTTTTATTCAAGTAATGATTCTGTCAATACTTCAACTCACATTTAAGCTAGCATAATCTTTCATATTTCGCTCTCGCGCACATACAGTTTATAAAAGATATACCTAGTTAGTTTTAATTGTTTCTCAAATTAGAAGTGAAGAAAAGAAGATGTTATAGAGCCTAATTGTATTGTTCATAAGCATTTATTTGTAAAGGCTTATTGTTCCAATATTTATCCTTTCAAGTGGAGCATAATAACTAGAAAAGCAAATAAAAAGGTAAGATTCTGCCTTTGCTTCGGCTTCGGCTTGGGGTGGGGCTGTTCTATTTTTATAAAATGTACCTTTCCAAAGAAAAGCAGAATAAGTAGAAAAGAATATGATTCGAGAATCACCATCCTCGCATTCCTCTTTTGGGCCTCAATTATTGAAGCTCTATTGTTGGAATCATGATATGGATCGACTAAGGCTATAGGGTGTGAGGGGCATGGTTGGGTCATTAATCGCCACGTAGGACCATTAATGGATTGCTACACCAACCCCTTGTTTCATCCACCATGATTCTCATGGATTAACCCATGGCAACCATGGGCCTCCTTTCCTTATTCAATATTTTCTTTCCTTTTTAGAAAAATGAATTAAAGTAATATAATAGTGGTTTGAGTCATGACCACACCCTTAGGGTAGTGGTTTTGGATGATGGATTAAAAGTAGGTGACATGGCGCTAATGTGGAGGGTTGTGGTGATCATGAGGGTCATGACCACACCCTATAGCCTAATAACCAATACATAACTGACAGATTTTTTCAGTTAATTGACTAGTCTTTTTTTTTTTCCAGTTAGTTGAGTACGTTGCGTTTATGCAGCTTGCAACCGATTGAATTATTCTCGATGTGGGGCTGTGATGCAGCGGCAGAAGATGGGATAGATTTCCCGGTAGTAAGTTTGACCGTAAAACATGAGCCGCTCAAGAATGGGGACCCGAAAAAAAATCACAGATAAATTCTGATTCTGATACCATTTTTTACAAGGGAAAATTACTAGAAGAGAAAAAGCGACCTTAAAAGCTAGCGGAATACACATTTTTCAAAGCTAATGGGCTAAAACATACACTTCGAATGACAAAATTAGGAAGGGGCGAGACCCCTTCTCACCCGAAGTTCTGCCCGTGCCTTGGCAAAACAGATAAAGACAAAAAAAGCCAATCGATCAGGAGATGCCAAATGGGTATCTGCTGGCAAGTGAATCTTAACCTCTGATTTATTTATTTATTTTTTGAACGACAAATTTCTTTACTCCTGTCGTTTGTGAGACTTGAACCTAAGACATCACCCTCCCAAAGTATTTAAAGACATTGCCTTTGACAATGGACCACCACCCCATTTGTAACCTGTGATTTATTTAGTTATGATTTCTAGTTAACTTTTATAAGAGATTGACAAGAAATTCTATGGATTGATCCATATTTCAGAATTTATATTAAGTTTTCCAACTTACTGTTCTTTGTATGCTAAAAGTTCAAAGCGTACAAGTTTGTACAACATCCAGTTTTATTACTATATGCCACATTTACGACTTTTTTTTTTTTTTCTGATAAAATTTCTGTTCTTTCATCAGGAAAATCAAATATGTCCACGTAATCTTTTGTGCTTTTTTTAGCAAGTCACGTAAGTAAAAAAACAAAACATCTAACCTATGCAACCGGTTTCAAAATTTTATTTAGAAAATGTTCACAATGATGTACAAAAATGCCAAGTAGAGGAATTTCATATGCAAAACAAAAGTGGAGACACTTTTGCGAGAAAAAAAAACAGAAAATAAGTTGGTTTCTTATGATATTTGTCCTTATATATGTTATTGTTTAATCAATTTTGTTATGCACATATTTTTTTTTAAAAAAAGCCACGTAAGTAAAAAACAAGAAATGTAACCTGTGCAACCGGTTTTAAGTTTTTATTTTTAGAAAATGTTCACATTATTATCATGCTATAAATTTATAACATGTTGGTGTTTTAGTGAGTTGTACTCTAAGGTTAGTGAGTTTTCTAAAATTTTTTTTGAGTTTTCACTTTTAATCCAAATGTTTTCATTTTCTACATTTTAACATCTTTGGTTTTATTTTTTACTTTTAACACAAATTTTTCTATCTTTTGTAATTTAACCCCAACATATTTTTATTTTCAAGTTTGATCCCCATATTTTTCATCTTTTGCAAATTTTTCGTTTTACGTTTCATTCTAATTTTGCGAGTGAACACGTCGCAACGTGTGTGTGGGTTTCAACTAGGGATGAGCAAGTGGTATCCAATACCGATCCCATCCCGATCCCGATCCCGAGAATACCATACCGAAGGGGTTTCTGTACCGATATCGGTATCCACTTTTAGGTATTTGTCGGTATCGGTACGGTATGGTATCGGTATAATACCGCATTTTACCCTTAAAATACCGATACCGTACCAAACCGACGTATTTCGGTATCGGTACCCATTTTTCACAAAAATCGGGATCGGGATTTGTCGGTATCGGGACGGTATGGTACCGGGATCGGTATTTGCCCATGCCTAGTTTCAACCTTTTTCCGTCTATTTTTTCGGGTTTGGCAGGACTGTCACAACGCGTCTATTTTTCCCTGTTTGACAGGTTCGTCACAATGCGCATGGTCTTAGATCGACTTGGTTATTCTTTTCTATTTTTACGTTTTAGTCTAATTTCTTCGTATTATCATGCCGCAACGGGCATGCGTGATTCAACGATTTTAAATATGATTTTCGTTTGGTGTTACTCTTTCCTTTTTATTTATTTTGTTTTTACGAGCTTTTTCGGTGTTGTTGATCGCTGGTAGTTGTGTAGCATTAGTGCTACTTGGCACGGTTTATGCCCCCGCCGCAACGCGGGGACACTTAATACTAGTTTAAGTTAAAAAGTACCAAGAAGAAGGACTTTAATATGTAAAAAAAGAAAAAAAGAAAAAGTGGGGAGACTAGCTTGTATTGGTTAGCTTAATGAAAAACAAAATAACTAGTTTTGTTTTGTCTTTTAAACATTCCGATAACCTTTTTAATAAAAGAAAACGGAGTTTGTTTAAAAAAAACAAGATGGTAAAGAATTGAAAAGCAACATAACACCGGTACGAAAAACTTGACATGAGAAGACTCAAGGGTTCACATATATGACCCACATTCACATATTTTTGGCACACGTGTAAATATTTTAGGTTTCTTGTAAAATTGTAAAGTTTACATTCTTCTTTGACTGTGTGTATAAATTGGATGATTACTATCAACCCAACATCCATCTTTCCAACACAACTCTTCCTTTCCCTTGAGAGAATGCCCAGAAGGGGTTGGACTAATTGGAGACGACTCGAAGCATCCTTACCAGAACACCAGATGAAGAGTATTTTCAATGCATTCGACACCAACGGAGATGGCAAGCTCAGTCGGAAAGAATTAAAGGTGTGCTTGAAAAAGTTTGGCCTTCATTTCGCGGGCTTCAGAGCCTGGCTCGCAATTCGTCATATTGATGCTAATGGTGATGGTATGATCAGCGAGGACGAGATAGATGAACTCATTAAATATGCTTACAAGTGGGGACTTATAGTCACTCCTTAGAGTGAAAATACAAGAATCCATATATATTAAGGATGCATGCAACTGTTTTCATTTTCCATGGTGGTTTTCTTAAAGTGGTCATGTTTAAGTACGTTTGTGAACTTACAAACGCTTTGTGTAAGATAATTAGGATGTAGTACACCCTATTGAAGGCCACTGTGATTTATCTAATATTTGTCTTGCTAGTTTCTGTTCAACTAATGAACTTTTTTCATTTGTTTTTTAGTTAAACCTTTCTTGATTTGCCAATTGAATAGATGCTTTATTGTATAGTTATTCAAACCTATTTGCACAATACATTAATAGGATGAGGATCAATATAGAACACTAATTATTATGGATAAATTCCAATGTTCTGATACTGTCAAAAGATAAGATGCATTGCATTATTATGGATAACTGAGAACACTATCAATGAATATATTTCTGTTTCAATACTATCATTGAATATATTTGTGTATCTATCCTTTGCATATCTTTGTCATTTAAATATATGAAAATAGAGTTTTTATACCTTTTCTCAAATCTTCTCCTGCATCTTCTCTTCTCTATCTGTTTCTTTTTCTTAAATTTATTCCCAAAATCATCTAATACTTCCTGTCCTTCATCTTTTCCTCTATCTGCAACCGACAATGTCTTCTCCCTCATTCAACAGCTCTTATTTCACAATCCATTTCTCTCCCAAACTAACTAATTTGGCAAATCTGCTATTAAGCTTGACAATGACAATTATCTTGCCTGGAAACATCAAATCCTCACCTTTCTCAAAACAATGGGATTACAATCATATTTGAAGAGAGATATTATACCGCCGGCACGGCAGTAAACTCACCCGAACGTTTAAACTGGGAAAGAGCAGATGGTTTTGTCACTTCATGCATGAATAAATAACACGCGGGTCAAATAGACCTGATCCATTTGTTTATGATCGACCAAAAAAACACATATGTGTATAATACAATTACATTTAAAATATAAAATCTTATGTCAATTTCTCTTTTAAAGTTATAATTATGACATAAAATACACATCCAATTTAATTTACAACATAAAACAAATTGTAAAAAAATATAATATAATACAAATCAATTAAACAGATCAACCTGCTAACCCGACCGGGTTGACCCGAACTTGACCTGTTTAGCTAAATGGGTTCGCGGGTTGAACATGTAACTGACCCGGACCCGTTTAGACTAAACCCAAACCCGTGTTAGGTTCGTGTCAGAAATTCATACCCCTACTTATATCCTTTATCCAATACATTTAGTGGAGAGTTCAAATGAGAAGAAATTTTTTGTAAGAATAAAAAAGAATAAATTTCAACTAATAAGAATGCTTCATTTGACTTCATTTAATTTTTGTATTTAATATTAGTGTAAGGGTATATTGGTAAACTTAGATGGATCATTAATTGGTAGTCTTCCTTTTTAATAGCTAACTACATTAAATTTATAACTTATTTTTCAAAAAGAGAAAAAATATATAATTTAAAGTGTAGCATAAATTACGAGGTGTGTATGATGAATTACGAGCTGTGGTAGGATAAATTTCAATATGTGTAGGATAAATTTTCAAAACATGTAGGATAAATTTTGATGTGTGTAAGCAAAATTTAAGCGTAGAGTATGATAGTGTTTATGACTAATTAATTAGTCAAAGAAATAATAAATGAGTTGAGAGAAAAACTATTTAATGTTTTACATTTGTATCCTTTGTTCTTTTTCTTCTTAATATAATTTTCTTCTCAAATGAACTTTCCCCATTAAATGAGAAGAAATTATAAAATAAGAATAAAAAGAATAAAGGGTATAAATGTAATTTGAATAAATCATTTAATGAGTTTATTCTTTATTTTTGCTATTCAAATTAATGAACCCTAATCATTAAATGAGTCATCCTTCAAAATAATTTTGCATCTTACACAATAAAAACAATCATGCACATGATCCTACATATTCAACGTTTCCTACATCATAAAAACAATGTTTCCTGCACCATAAAACCAATGTTTTGTTGTAAGATACATAATGTGTAAGACCCCAACACTTTTAAATAATTTTACGACTTATAATAAAATATGTGTAGAACACAACACTTTTAAATAATTTGGTCACTCCTAATAAAATTAGTGTAGGACCAACACATTAATGATGGTGAGGGGGAAATTATGGTGACATTAATAAGATTTGAGTAACTCTTTATAAAATTTATTAGTATTCTACATCAAAATGTCCATCCTACCCTTATTAATTAATTAAAGTATTAATTAAAACTAGACAAAAATTATATCTTAATTCACAACCATTGATCAAAAAAATATAGGGCTTAATTTAATTTATTTTTCTTCTTGTAAGAAGATTCTTCTCAAATGAACTTCCCCCTACATTTTTATTTGTTTATCTATACTTATATTAAAAGAAATCAATAAGTGACCCATGTAATTTATTGAGGGTATTTACTTTTTTATTTTTCCGTCTCTTTTTTCTATTTATCTTAGATTAAATAATAACTGATATTAAATCTTATCCAACTTTGGATGTCGAATTGAATTAATATATTTTTCGAATAAAATATTATTCTCAAATTTAAAATTTAAATTTAAATTTAAGATACTATTAAATGATACAAATTATTTATCACGAAAACCAAACTTTGTATAAATATATTATTTATTTATATTTTCACTATAAAAAAATTATTCTATCGTTTTTATAAATCAAATGTTCGGAATTGTAAAAACATTTTATCACTCAAAATGGTTACTAATTTGCTTCTTAAATAACATATCTTCTTTTCAATAACGTATCTTCTTAAATAACGTATCTTCTTAAATATACATCGGGTATTGAGTATATCTGTTTGTTTTTTTAAGTTATAATTTTTTTATTATTTGGTATATAAAATCAGCTTTATTCAACCCGTGTACTAAACGAAGTTTTTAAAGATATAACTTTTTTATTATTTACCATCAATTACATTTATTTAACCCGTGTAATACATAGAGTTTTTAAAGATATCACTTTTTATTATTTAATATACAAAATTACATTTATTTAACTCGTGTAATACACAAGGTTTTTAAAGATGTAACTTTTTCTATTATTTACAATACAAAATTACATTTATTCAACTCTTGTAATACACATGGTTTTTGAAGCTATATTTTTTTATTATTTAACATATAAAATTAGATTTATTCAACCCATAAAATATACAAGGTTTTTTTTAAGATATAATTTTTTTATTATTTAGTATACAAAATTACATTTATTGAACTCGTGTAATACACAAGGTTTTAAAGATATTATTTTTTCATTATTTGGAATATAAAATTACATTTATCCAACCCGTACAATACACGAGGTTCTTAAAAATAAAACCTTTTTATTATCTAAGATTTGTCCAAATTTGCCATTTTAGTCCAAATAGTTTTTTTCGCCTATAGGTCCTTGACTTTTCCCTTTTGCTGCCATTTTGATCACATACCCTAACACTATCCAAAAACCCCATTTTTAATAAGGGTATTTTGGAGATTTTCATTTGAGTAAACTGCCATTTTGGTCCCTGTGGTTTGGCCAGTTTTGCCACTTTAGTCCAAATCTCAAACTTATTACATCCAGGGCCCTGTGGTTTGCATTTTTTTCCATTTTAGTCCAAAACTCAAATTTGACCAGATTTCCCACTTTTGACCCCCTGTTTTGTCCTTATCCTCAGGGGTATTTTGGGTATTTTGTAATATTATATCTCAAATTTAATAAATATAATGCCTGATTATCATCATCTTCAACATATCATCATCTTCAACAGACATCTCTCTCTCTCCACTGTTCATCATCTTCAACACCATCATCTCATCTTCCTTCATCATCAACATCACCGTCCCCGCCATCTTCATCACCATCATCATCACCATCATCTCACCACCGTCGCCGCCAACACCACCGTCGCCAACACCACCGTCGCCTCCATCTTCATCACCATCATCTCATCTTCATCACCATGGCAGTTTCATATCTGAATCGAAATCAGGGGTTTGAGCTTTGAGTTTCAGCTTTGAGTTTTGAGTTTGAGTTTCAGATCTGAATCGAAATTAGATGTGTTTGATTGTTTTTGATTGATTCGGTATTCTGATGTTGTTTGATTGTTTGATTTTCAGATCTGGTTGATTCGGTATTCTGATTGATTCGGTTTCTGATTGATTCGGTATTCTGATGTTTCAGATCTGAATCGAAATTAGATGTGTTTGACTGTTTGAGTTTCAGATCTGAATCGGTATTTTGATAGGAGAGAGAAGCAGATATGGTTGATTCGGTATTCTGATGTTGTTTGATTGTTTGATTGTTTCTGATGTTTTCATTTCAAATTAGGCTTGTTCACCATGAGGCTGTGATGATTTCACCTAATCCGAGCTTGGCGTGGCAGAATCGGAGCCTCGTTTTTTCTTGAAGATGTTCTTGATTTTCTGGGTTTTAATGATGAACTTTGAAGATGTTCTTGATTTTCTGGGTTTTGTTGTTGTTGAAGAAGATGGTTCTTGATTTTCTGGGTTTTGTTGTTGTTGTTGTTGTTTTGATGATGATGTTTGATGATGTTCTTGAAGATACAGATCTGAGCCTTGTTTTTTCTTGAAGATGTTCTTGATTTTCTGGGTTTTGATGATGAACTTTGAAGATGTTCTTGATTTTCTGGGTTTTGTTGTTGTTGTTGTTGAATTGCTTTAAATAAAACATAAATGACCAAAATACCCCTGCACTAAAGGACAAAATAGGCAGCTCTCAACAGTCAAAAAGGGGGTTTTTTGGATTTTGGACTAAAATGGCAACAAAATGCAAACCACAGGGCCCTGGATGTAATAAGTTTGAGATTTGGACTAAAGTGGCAAAACTGGCCAAACCACAGGGACCAAAATGGCAGTTTACTATTTTCATTTTAAATCTTTTCAATTGCCATCCTGATGCAATTCTAAAAAATCAAAAAATTCAAAAAAATCCAAAAAAATCTAAAAAATAAAAAAAATTATAAAAATAAAAACAAATTCTAAAAATAAAAAATCAAAAAAATTATAAAAATTCTAAAAAATCAAAAAAATTCTAAAAAATAAAAAAAAATCACAAAAAAATATGAAAATAAAAAAATTCTAAAAAATCAAATAAATTCTAAAAAATCAAAAAAATTCTAAAAATTCTATAAAATCAAAAAAACCTAAAAATCAAAAAAATAAAAAAATCTAAAAACTCAAACAAACATATTTTAAAGTTTCAAATTAAAAAAAATGACGATATATTCCTCGTCCAGACGAATATATTTTCAAGTTTTATTTATTTTGTTGAGTGAATGAGTGGTTATGATGGGATAGAACCATTTATCTATTAAAAAAAATAAATTTCATTTTAAGTTGAAATCTTTCACAAACATTCTTACATTTCCACATTCATTATCACCCTTTTGGCTTTTTAATATACCTTTTACACTAATATTATTGTAATAAATAGTTTTACTATGGAAGCATATATAAAAAGGCCAAAAGGGTGATAATTAATATGGCAATGTAAGAATGTTTGTGAAATATGTCAACTTAAAATGAAATTTGTTTTTTAAATGGATTAATGGTTCTATCTCATCATGACCACTCATTCACTCAACAAAATAGATAAAACTTGAAAATATATTCGTCTGGACGAGGAATATATCGTCATTTTTTGAATTTGAAACTTTAAAATATATGTGTTTGAGTTTTTAGATTTTTTTTTATTTTTTAGAATTTTATGATTTTTTAGAATTTTTATGATTTTTTTGATTTTAGAATTTTTTTTTTTTTTGAAAACATAGATAAAAAGGCCAAAAGGGTGATAATTAATGGGGAAATGTAAGAATGTTTGTGAAAGATGTCAACTTAAAATAAAATTTGTTTTTTAAAATGGATAAATGGTTCTATCTCATTATGACCAATAATTCACTCAACAAAATAGATAAAACTTGAAAATAAATTCGTCTGGACAAGGAATATATTGTCAATTTTTGAATTTGAAACTTTAAAATATGTTTGTTTGAGTTTTTAGATTTTTTTAGAATTTTTTAGATTTTTTAGAGTTTTTTTGATTTCTTAGATTTTTTTTATTTTTATAATTTTTTTTATTTTTATAATTTTTTTATTTATGTGATTTTTTAGAATTTTTTTGATTTTTTAGAATTTTTTGGATTTTTAGATTTTTTTTAGATTTTTTAGATTTTTTTTTTATTTTTTAGATGGTTTTTTTAGAATTGTTTTGATTTTTAGAATTGGATCAAAATGGCAATTGAAAAGACTTAAAATGAAAATCCCTAAAATACCCTTGGTTAAAAATGAGGTTTTTGGATGGAGTTAGGGTATATGATCAAAACGACAACAAAAGGGAAAAGTTAGGGAACCAGAGGCAAAAAAAAAAAAAAGTAATTGGACTAAAATGCCAATTTGGACAAACCTAAGGGACTAAAATGGCAATTAACTCTATTATTTAATATATAAAATTACATTTATTCAATCTGTGTAATAAATGAGATTTTTAAAGACGTATTGTTTTATTATGTAGTATAGATTCAACTTGTGTATAAATGAGGTTTTTAAAGATATATTGTTTTATTATGTAGTATAGAAAATTATTTTTGTTTAACAAATGTAAATACAGGTTCTAATATAGTATGTTATATACAATGAGTAGAAATTGATGCTAATTTATGGGATTCAATAGTGGCCGCCAAACGTTCAATGAACCCTTCGACCGGAAATTCGTTTACGTTCTTTGATTAATTAAATGAACAAACATGAACAAATGTTGTGTTTGCGAACACTAGTTCATTTACCTTTGTTTATTTAAGTTTGTTCACGTTCGTTCATTCGGTCACTATAGGTTTTTATAAGTAATTTTTTTTTAGTTTTTAGCTTATTGTGTGTTTGTAAACAAGTTTAATGCTAAGTGAACAAACATAAACATGACTTTATTCGGTTTAATACCACTACCTAGTTTACAACCCTAATAGTGGCCCATATGTGTAATGGTATGGAGGATCCAGGAGGTGGTAAAGGGTGTAAGAGTGAAAAGTTAATTGTCCTTACGAAATAACTAAATGATAAATAAAAGCATTAAACCTTACATGATAATACTTTTTAAATAACCCTTTATAAGATCTAAAGAGGAACATTTTTTAGAAATATTGGAAACTTAAATGTGATAACCAATTAATCTATTTATTAAACGGGTCATATTTAGGCTGCCCATTTAATAAATAAGTTAGATTAGCTAACTCAAACTTTCTTGATTATTTTTCTATCACGTCAGACATTATCAGGCAAAACAAGACATTGTCTTTATAAACAAGACATTGTCCTTATTAAACGACATAAATTGTCAAGTAAAACATGACATTGTCTTTATAAACAAGACATTGTCCTTATAAAATGCGATAATAATTATATGACTCAAGTTTACATATGTTTGACACCTATGTAATATTGTAGCTTTTTTTGAAAATGTGAAATTATATAGTGAGCAATTTTATGTTATATTTTGTTCTTTCCAAGAAAGGAAAGTTACATTTTTTTTTACCATCCGTAGTGATATGATATTTGGGAGGGTTTTTTTTTTTTTTTTTGAATTCCACGCCCCTCCACACCCAAAAACCACCCTCTAGGCGTTTTTTTTTTTCAAATAAAATGGTTTTGTCATTTTTTTTCAACGCCCTGCTTCAATTCTTTTGGCCAATCACCTGTTTCCACGCTCCATTTGTCTAATAACATTTTTTATGGCTTTTTATTTAATTCTATTACATCACAATGCCCACATCCCCACTACACCCATTTTAGAAAACACCACATAATCCTCTATTACTATTAGGCTGCAACATGGCGCAAAACGCCCAAAGGTAGAGACATTATCACTACACATGGTCTAAGTGTGGAGAATCTTTTAACATGCCTACGTTTTGACGGAGATTTAATTACAACGCTCACAATGTGGGAAGTTCACAAATCCTAAAAATTATCTTTTTATGTTATATCGGATTTTCAAAAAATTTTCTTAAAAATCTTGACTTTTTCAATAATGTATAAACTTTCACAAACCTGCATTTCACACTCCATATCATCACATACTTTTACACCTATTTTAATATATATCAAATCAATTTTAGATTATTTTTATTTTATATTCCATTTATAATTATATAATAACAAATAATTAAATTAAATAGAAGCAATAGAAAAACATTAAATAAAAATTAATTATAAATATTCCAACGGCTATATATTTTAACGACTATGTTCCATTGACTATATTATATCGACTATAAGTTGATAACATATTCCAATCGTCATTTTCAATTCTCAACTTTCAGATTACACTCCAAATTCAGTGTGGGTAAAGGATATCCATGCATTTGACCAAGAGTTTGAGTGGCAAAAAAAAAAAAAAAAAAAAAAAAAAAAACCAACAAAAATTGGCTAGTTATCATTATAAGAGATCTAATTTTTTGGTCATTAAGGAGTACAAAAAGAAGCGTCGAAAAATGACAAGATATGATCTATTTGAATCTAAAGTCTCAATTTCAACAGTAAAAAAAGGGGTATTCCTTATTTCGAAATGGTTGATTATGAGATATTTCGATATTATTATTATTATTATTATTATTATTATTATTATTATTATTATTATTATTATTATTATTATTATTATTATTATTATTATTATTATTATTATTATTATTGAGTTGTGGATATTTCGATACATATAAAAGATCCCCAAAAGGGGTTTTTTATACTTGATATGTCTGCTTTGACTCAAATGAATGTTATGAAGAAACCTCAATTATGTTATGTTCTAGAAAAAAAGTTACTTGCGTTTTTTCCCTCCTGCTGAGAAAGCATTTATCGGCTCATTTCTTAAAATACTTCAATTGTATACGCAAGAAACAGGCCAATTCAGCAGCTTTTTGTTCCATTTCTCGCGGAGTAAAATTCTTATTAGTACGAGTCAACGAAATGGCTCCCTGGCCTCTGATATCCATATAAAAAACACGCCGAGCATAAATACCCTCTTTAAGTTCTATTCTGACGGATTGAATATATATCTTTTTAAGAAATCGAAAGAAAGACCCGACGATTTTTTTAGGGAATCCCCAACGAAAAATACACACTATTCCGTCTTTTATATCAAATCGATCATAACCACTACTTACATTCCACGAGAATGTGCACCACAAATAGGAGCTAATAAAAAAAACCCGCGATCCTATAAAAAGACATCTCAATTCCTTGTGAAAAAAAAAAAAACGATTTCCTGAGACGGAAATAAAAATATCAAATTTCTACCAAGATAACTCGAGGTTCCAACCAACAAGAATCATATTTAGCCAACTAAGTATTAAATGGACGGATGAAGAATGACAAGGTGTTTGGTCAACTAAGAATTAGAGTCGAGCACATCTCTAATTCAGAGGATGGGTACGTAAATGACCTTGAAGAGGAATGCGTATCACATCCAGAGGATGGGGATGACGATGAGCGTTTGACGAACTATGACCTATGGGAATAAAATGCTCAATGAATTCAGATTGCTCATTTGATTCAATCAAACATATTTGATTAAGTTTAAATATCAAATTTCTACCAAGATAACTCGAGGTTCCAACCAACAAGAATCATATGTAGCCAACTAAGTATTAAATGGACAGATGAAGAATGACAAGGTGTTTGGTCAACTAAGAATTGGAGTCGAGCACATCTCTAATTCAGAGGATGGGTACGTAAATGACCTTGAAGAGGAATGCGTATCACATCCAGAGGATGGGGATGACGACGAGCGTTTGAGGAACTATGAGCTATGGGAAGAAAATGCTCAACGAATTCAGATTGCTCATTTGATTCAATTAAACATATTTGATTATGTTTAATTCTTTAGTTTTTTTTTTAAATTAAAATTATGTAAATTCTTTTAAGTCTATGTAGTTTTTTAATGTATATTTATGTAGGTTTTATAAGTTTATTGGCATATTTTTTCTTTTTACTTTTTCGCGTATTAGGGCCCAACAAAGTTGTCCAATACTCTTCCGAAGATTCAGACTTCCGATTCAACCCTTGGTGCTGGACTAGCCTCACAATGTACACGAACAAGGTGGGTTTGTCAAGCTTTATTCACGTGTGTTTCGGACGAGCAAATATATCCACATTATGGGTGCTTTTAGTTCAATTTTTAAAGCAGCCTTGGGTTCGTAGAAAAAAATGATTAATCTCAACTACGTGGCTAGAATGTAGATAGAATGTAGCATTTTAGCTAGTTCTTAGTTGAGGCTAAGTTTTTTCTATAAACAAGCTTGAGTCCTAACATTTGAAAGTCACCATCAAGCTTGAGTACTAACATTTGAAAGTCACCATCAAAGGTTGGTCATGTTTCTACTATACCTACCACTAAAAATCTTTACCTAGCACCTTGCTGGTGCAATTTCGTTTGTTCTCTTGTGGTGATGAATAAAATATAACTTTGCCGTCATTGTAATAATATATTAAAGAGTAAATTGTCAAAATCGTCTCTAAGCTTTGGACATGTTTGTCATTTTTATTCAAGACAACTTTTTTGTACCATATAGTTCATTTTTGGGATTTTTTGCCATTTTCATCCAAATGTCTGACTTTTTTGCCAAAATCGTCTCTGAGATTTGGGATTTTTGTCATTTTCATCCGAATGTTTAATAGAAAATATAAAGCAAATTATATGTTTGTATGAAAATGACAAAAATTCCAAAAGTGAAGAACTATATTATACAAAAAAAAATTGTTTTGAATAAAAATGACAAACATGCCCAAATCTCAATGACGATTCTGGCAATTTACTCTATTTTATAATATAAAAGGTTAAAGCTGTTCAACACGACTCTTCAGTTTGATCCAATCATAGATGATATGGATCACACACCCGGATTAAGTGATTAACAAACTTGTGTACATAGTTAATAATTGAACGTTACTATGACGTTTTTTAAGATGATTGGTATGTAAAGATTTTTATTGGTAGGTAAAGTAATTTGATACCATTTTGTACGCACTTTATCAAAGTTAAAATTACTTTATTGTATCATGCTATATTTTTTAGGCACAAAGCCACTTAAGAAGCTAATATAATAAGCATGTGGAGAAATATTTATGTATTTACTTTTTTTTTCTTTTTGAAAAGAAACTGCTTTATGTGTACTTTAGACCCGTGATTCTCTTTCTCAAGTGCGAAAAGCTCAGCGACCATAAGGTCGCTTTTGAGTTACGCGGAAGTTAATTACACATATATATCAAACAATCAATATTATCTTTTGAAATGCCTTAAACTCGTGGGTCTCATCCGTTGAATTTACTCTTTAGCAAATAGCTCTTAGACTCATCCGTTGAATTTATTCTTGAGCAAATAACTCTTAGGGGCTCTTTGGTAGCCTCTTAGTAATTCCATTACGAGTTTACCTCTGAATTAGTCAGCACTATGTGTGGTTGGTCCACTGACTAGATACCAATTAATTAGTTAGTAAGTCTCATATCCATTAAGTTTTAAAATGATTTAGAATAAAATTTTATCCTTTTATTCATTCACATGTGTTCATAACCCTCGGCTGACCAACCACGCACCACCTCCTCGACCCACCATCACCTCCACCACGCACCACCAACCAATCAGGCCAAGCCACCTGGTTAGTCCTTTTACTAGTTCAAAGTCTCTTACTCAATCAGATCTCTTTATGGCTCAACACTTACTAGCACATATGTCGTTAAACAACGCCTTAGATTCATAAATTAAAATATACACAACATAAAAGCATACAATCCAAACATTCAAGTCAAATACAACAACAAATTAATCATCTCAAACCAAGATGTGAACTTTGATGACGGTTATGGATTCCAGATCTGAAAACAAACCAAGTTGTTAACTATATGCATCCATATACTTCAAAATCAATGGAAACCAATTCTCATGGATAACCATCCGAAGAAACAAAACCTTTAATGTGTTTTTCTTACCTTTGAGTCGAATGAAGCACCTGAGCTCAAAAATTTCAAGTTTCACACTAAAACAGATCCAAGCCTCCCCTAGACCTCTTGAGTAGGGAATGAGAATGAACCACCAAAAAAAAAAAAGAATCCAACTCGAGAACCCCCCAATAAAAGGCATTTCTCCTACTAGAATTCTCTCTAACTCTTGATCTCAAAATGGTAAGGTGAAGAATGAGAGAGTTGTGATATAATGCCCCATTTAGGGTTTTGCCAAAGTTACCCCTTATGGGCCTTAACAAACATTACTCATATGTAGTTGACCCCCCCCCCCCCCCCCCCCCCCCTTAAAATTTGAGGTGTTACATTAATTATTCAGAAATATATCTAATCGTGTTGAAGTCTTTTTATGCCTTATTATAGAACCCTATAGAGGTGAATGTGTTATTTTGATTTTCATGCTAATGTATGTAAGATCTTTGCTTTTTAAAAGTATTTCTTACTAAAACATGCAAAACACAATTAAAGAGTTATATTGCTTGAGAGGATGTTACACTACTACAGAAATAGGTATTTGCTATGGTCAAATTCGTAGCAAATCCATAGCAAACACCCATCTAGCTACGGATTTGCCTCGGATTTGGGCCGTAGCTACAAGTCTCGTCGCTAATTTATTTGCTACAAACTTTAGCTACGAAAATTATATTTGCGACGGTTTTAGCTACAAAAAGGGTCGTCACTATTTTAGTCACCAATTTGCTACGAAAAAATTGCTACAGAATTTTGCTATGAATTTTTAGCTACAGAGGTTTTTAGCTACGGTGACTTTTAGCTATGAAATTTTGCTACTGATTTTTAGCTACGAAGTAGTTTTGCTATGAATGTAAAAAACGGAAATTTGTTATGTATTGCAACCATTTTTGCTATGGGATCACATCTGCTACGATCTTAGCTACAAAACGGTGCGTTGCTATTTTAGCTACAAATTTTGCTACCAAAACATTCGTTACAAATTTTTAGCACGAAATCTCATTTACAACTTTTGCTACTGATTTTGCTAGACTCTTTTAGCCACAAATTGCACTATGGAATTTACCTACAAAATTTTACCATAACTTTTGCTAAATATAAAAAAATATTACTAGCAAAATCTATAAAATTATATAATTCAACCAGTACGTATACAAACAAACACAATTCAACCCAAAAAATTATATAATTAAACTTTATATAAACCAACAAAATTGTACATATTATTCAAATGAAATACAAAATTATACAAATTCTCTAAATATGATACAAATTGTGTTCCCTAATCACAAGTTTAGAATTCTGTAATGTCTAGTAGTTAGACATCATATAGACCATCCCATTTGATGGGTAAGGTTTATGGATATTGCTATCTCTTGAATTTTGAGCACAAGTCCAAGATTCATCCATCGTTGTCATGCCCATCTAATGAAGTCATTTGTACATATAAAAAAAATAGCAAATTCATTAGTATATAAACTGTAAATTCAAAATGTGCAAAGATAAGAATTTAATAAGTAGAGATAAAGGTGTACCACTGTTCCATGTGAGGCATACCTCCATCAATCTGAACCAATGTACATTGTCTAAGACTATAAAAATATTTGTATGCAATTTTATCAGCCTTGTTTCGTAAGAAGAAATGAGAGAATGTCCTACATAATCTCTAAAAAATTAATAATAACACCATTTCCAAGGGTTATAAAACCATTTCCAAGGGTTCTTTTCTAGGACATTAATAAACTACTTGATTCACAAAATTCCTTACTTCGTTGTACATCTCAGCCAAACAAACAAACGAAAGTTGAGGCATGCATGAATCAATGGTTGTCTCCTTGTGTATCCCCAACATCAACATCTAGTTGGGGAAAATTATCAAACAGTTGATGGGCCTGTTGTTCATAAACATGAATGCTTCACAAGGTTTTAGTAGTCCTACAAACCAAACCAGATGGACTAAATAGAAGTAAAGTATAATGAAATTAATATAATAGAAACACTTATCAATTGTTAAAAGAAAATATACCGGTTGTTTCGTGACCAAGAACTGTGATGACGGATTGGTATTCGTTAGATGGAAAGAGTGAAGGGAAGAAGATTTTAGAGAGGCATGAATCTAAAGACATAGAGAATGTAACTATATATTGATTTAAATAGGGTAATATGGGGGGGGGAGTTGCTAAATTGTTTTTGAAATTGAGAGGGAACTAAAGTAGTTTTGGGGGAAAGTGGGTTAGTGGAGGGAAAAAAGAGGTTTTAGCAGAGGGAAAATGATTTTATGGGATGTCATAAATTCATTTTTGTATTTTTTTAACAATTAACTAATAAACAAAGTGTTACGACAAATAAAAAGTTGAAACCCAAATTATAATTTTTTAATAAAAGTAGCATCATAAGATAATACATTTTTTTAAAATTGTTAAAAGTAATATAAACTACATTACAAGTTTTTTTTATTACTAGACAGGCATATTTTAAGTGTTAAAACCTAAAAAAAATATATAATTGCTCAGGTAGAATTATTATAGATTTTTTTTTTCAACTAAAACACATGCTAGATGATCCCCCGCTTGTGGCATAATGGTAGAAGATTTGGGTTTTCCAATATAGACTCAAGTTCAATTCCCACTTGTGTCATATTGGGGTGGATATTGGGCAATGATGCTGACAAAACCACCGGGGGGGGGGGGTTGATCCTGAGCCGCACCCCGGTTTTCATACGACTGTTACTTTAGCGAGGCATCTCGTGTGGAGGCAGTACGGTTTTCGGGGAAACGCCGTAACCAAATCTGGCCAACCCAGCGCGGGCCCGGTTAAGACAACGTAAGTCTGGGCAGACTTAGCTAGGGCCGCCGATTAGGCGGTGTGACATTGGGTCACTAAAAAAAGTCACCGTTCAAAAAAAAAAACACATGCTAGATGAAAAATAAATAAAAAAATCTTCATTTCTCATGTTTAGAACGTTAAGATCGTTTTGTATTTGATCCTTACAATATATACACACACTAAGGATGAACAATTCGGTACTAGTAGCGAAAAATATCGTACCGGTCGAATTTCAGTACAATGAGCGAGTACAAGGCAGGTGCCTGACACGAATATAAATTATATCTAGTCAACCAATTAAAATAAAACATAACCATAGTTTTGCTAAAAAAAACTAAAACGATGGGAAGACCGTAATTTCGAACTCGGGGCAAAATCATAATTTTTAACGGGGGTAAAATCGTAATTTGTCAAAAGCTAAAAGAGTGGCAAGAATGTAAATTAGAATTAGGGGCAAAATCATAATTTTGAAAAGGGGGAAAATCGTAATTTTAAACTGTGGGTAAAATCGTAACTTGTCCGGGCCAATGTGGGAGTGACGGACAACTGCTTGGCATTGTTCCCCTCATGGTCTTTGAAGTATACTAGTTTATGCCCCGCCCGCGTTGCGGGGCGCTCGGCCAAATATTCTCTACCAATTAAAATAAAACACTATTAAAGTTTTGCTAAAAAAACGAAATCGATGAAAAGACTGTAATTCTGAACTCGGGATAAATCGTAAGTTCAACTGGGGTATAGTCTAATGTTTTAAAAACCCGGTTCAAACCGGCCAGTTGTACCGATTGAACCATCCGGTCAAACCGTCCGGTACACCCGGTTGAGCCGACCGATACACTCGGTTAAACCGTTTTTGAGCCAAATCCGGTACGGTATAAAAACCGGATTTTAAAACATTGGTATAATCATAATTTGTCAAAAGCTACAACGGTGGCAACATTGTAATTTTGAACTGAGGCAAAATCGTTGTAGGACCGGTTTTAACTCCGAAACGATTGCGAAACGAACGTGTGACGAGCGGAATCCGTACACAAACGTGACCTAACACACACGACGTAATATAAACGTGATTCTATTAGAAATTTAACAAGAACAAGCACCTTGAATCACTTTCTCTCTAGATTCTCTCTCTAGATCTAGAGCTCTCCTAAACACAAATGAGTCAAAAGTCTAAATTCTAATACTAAAGCTCCTATTTATAGGCCTTGGATTTTAATGAGATTTCTCATTAATTACAATATTGCCACCTTGCCTTTTGTCTAGATATTACATCATAACGACTCGTTTTCTTCTGTTTCTTGCTACGGCTCGGATTGACGAAGGCTATAGACATAAATGCACTAACAGACTCCCCCTTGGATATTGCCGCAGTCAATCTCGATCATTGAGTCAAACTCGTAGCGTCTTCTTTTTCTCTCTCTCTTTGAATCTTCTTGAACAGAATCCCGGTGGATCTGTCTTCAGCTTCAGTTCTCCTTTTTGTAAACTCTTTTCTTCATCAGGCTCCCCCTTTCGTCAAGCTTCCGTGCTTTGGGATCGACACCTTGCTTTTCGGTTACAAGCTCCCCCTTGCTTTGAGCTCGTCTTCAGACTCCCCCTTAGACTCAGCTTCCGGGATCGTAGTCTGGTACAACATCTGCAATTCTCAAACATTTATAAGTAACAACATTTTGAACATTCAATTTTCCAGACATCATAATCTGGTTCTATTCAACTTTCTAAAACACTCCTCCTATGAACAATCTTCATAGATTTGGCAGTATTTAAGTATCCAAAATCCCTCACAGTTAATCATCCAAGTCCAAACTAATGACCTTGGAGATATCACAAACTGTTTTTGATTTTTGATTTTTAATTCAACTTTCAAATTAATGAACTTGTTTTATTTTCAGAAACACAATCAACATACTTAGATTTTGAAACTCAGTATTTCAGACATCGGTTGTCGAAAATAAAGCATAATCAAAAATCTTTTTGAATTTTTCTGAAAATATAAAGCAATAAAGAAATATGTACAAACATATTTACAGACCATATTTTTGTTTGAGTTTGCATCAGAGGATCATATCAGTTTCTGACAAGTCACAAGTACCGTTGAGCTTAGTTACACATTAAGAATTAAACAATTCACTTAGATTGTCGATATACTTGTCCACTTAAATTTTCATACAAAGTTCAACTGATTCAGGATACGAATTAGGTGTTTTAAGAACTTAAACTCATTCATGTGTCTCACCTCTTGAATATACTCCCGTATCCAGATCCCAATATTCAGTCTTACAGGTGAGTATACCTAGATGATATCTGTAAGGGGAATAAATTATAGTACGAAACCGTGAGAGCTCAGGTCAGAACTTCCGTTCAGCAGAGAGATGACGGTTCGACTTTTGGTGTGTCCCCTTTAGAGGATCTTTTGTATTACAACAGCAATGACTATCAATTTTATTGTTTCATCAATTTGCTGAGGGCGACGCTATATTTCAAGCAATGCAGAAAGTATTCTCCGGGGACTAGGCCATTGCTTCCGCAAAATCAGAAGTCTCGGGATAATACCCCAGATATCACTGAGTATAAAGACTTAGTATCTCAGAAAGAGGGACCTTTCAAATGAGATTTCAGGGGTTACCTATATATCCAAGTAGTGTTCCCCACGAAATAAGCAAGCAAGTTTGAATTTAGGTTTATATCCCGAAAAAGTTTACTAAATGTATAAAAATCTACCGACACATCCACGGTGAGATCGTTTAACACATTTTAACTTTCCAATTCTTTAGCGTACTGTAACTGTCTACTGATGTACTATCATTTCCTCTTTTTACACAAAAACTCAATTTTTGAATTTTATCATGTTTTTGGCTTTTTCAAATTTTCTAATGTTTTTGTATTTTCTGACAATTTTTCTCCCCCTAAAATGCAAAACCATTTAAAGAAAATTTGACAACACGATGCTAAAAGCTTTGTCTCGCCATCCATTTTCTGCTAACTGTGCTCTGTTTTGCAGAAAAACTAATATAAAGTACCCCCATGATTTACAACCCATTGATTTTCGACAGTTTGAAAACCGTTTTTCGATCTTGTGAAAGTAATCATGTTTGTTCAGCCGTGAGGGTTTTGGCGTATTCAATCAACACATATTTTTTATTTTCTATTTTTGACAAAAATTAAAAACAAACATATTTTTGGTTTTTCAAGTTTTTAACAAACTAAAACATATTTTTGGTTTTTAATTTTTCAATTTTTAGGGTTTTGAAAATATTGTTTATTTATGTACATAATGAAAATAAACTTCCTGTTTCAACCAACACAGGATCCAACAGCCTCCTCTCCTCGTTGTGCCAGGCTGCTCCAACCTCCATTCTCGCAATCTTCAAATTTGTTGAGCACCTGCACAATCAAACTACTTGATTACTTGAAGCATTTTGCCCAGGTCTGTTTGACCTTAGGCATTTCAACACAATAATTTTTATTCAATTTCGGAAAATCTTTGTCATTTTTCACAAAAATCTTTTCAACTTTTACTTCAACTTTCTCATCTTTTACCGAAGTCACTTGTTTCTTAACAGACCATGTTTGACCTTTCGGCGTACCTCTTTTATAAAAATGAGACTCTTTTTGAACATTTTGTTTTTGAATAACTTTTGGTTTCCAAAACTCTTGTGGTTTTGTCATATCAACAGTTGTTTTCCAACTTTGTGTTGTTCTGACTCTGGGTGTGTGAGAATTCCAGGTCTGTCTTGAATCGGACATAGTCTGTTTTAGTTTCCAAATTTGATTCGAAGCAAACTTGTTTGTGTTGTACCTCCAAGTTTGTTTGGAGTCAAATCTGGTTGACCTTTGTCTCACATTCTCAGATTTTTGTTTCTCAGCATCAATCTTCTTTATGTCAACATCCACAGGTTTCAGATTTGGACACTTGCGAGCAAGATGTCCTTTTTTTATCACATTTAAAACATGTTCTCATGGACACATCTTTGACCTGTGGTTGTTGCTTTTTCTTTTGAGCTAGGAACTCTTCAATAGACTGTTGTCCAATTTTAAGTTTTTCCTCTTCATCAAAACTTTTTCCTTGAACAAAATTCATTTTCGTCTGAAAATTCGGAGTTTCATTTCTTTTCCAACTTTGTTTCTTCTTATAACCCAACCCAGCCTTCATGTTTTTCTTTTTGTAACTAGGTTTGTTATACGAACCTCTATGACTCTTACCAGCAAACTTTGAAATTTCAGACTTCTCAATCTCAACCATTTTGAAAACTTTATCAACCTTTTCTGAAATCACATTCTGAATCGGGAATACAACATCTAAGAACAATTTGTCCGATCCAATCATGGTATAAACCAATCCTTTTGAATCATCATTCAAACTTTTCTCGGATTTTGTGTTTTTCAGATAACTATCATGAAGATTTCCCTCATCTTCATTCTGTGATTCAGATTTAGATTTACCTGTATCAACCGACTCTTCTTTCAATACACTTTCAACGACTTTACCTACCACCTCTGAATCATGAGAATCATCAGATTTGGAATAGATTATGTCAATGTTGTCTGGCAATTGATCTACCATGTTGAAAGCTTTTTCGACCTTTTCCTCATCATAAAATGCAAATTTTCCTAGTGGTGGAACTTGATGAAACTCTGAGCCAATGCCTTTCTTGTTTTGCTCAGACTCACCATCTCCCGGTTTTATATTGAAAATACGTTCAAGCACATATGACGACACATGATAACTTTTCAACTTGTTGTTATCCTGTTCTAAATCAGCAATCTGTCGCTTTAGCTTAGCAACATCCTCAATATAAGAATTAACAACATCTTGTTTTATAGAATACATTCGTTTAAGCTCTTTAGTTGTTTTAGAAAGATAATTCATTCTTGATTGAGCATTTTTCATTTCATCTTTTACTTTTTCGTATGACTCTTTCGTAATATGATATGCTAATTTCATTGAGTCATATTATTTCTTCATTTCTTGACAAGCAATTTCTTTTTGTGAACATTCTTCTGTCATTTTAGAAACATTTTCTTTCAAAACTTCATTTTTTGTTTCTAATTTTTTACATTTTTCTGAAAGTTTTTCATCATTTTCTTTAAAAAAAATTTCTTTTTCTAGCATTTCTTTGCATTTTTCTTTAAAAATGTTTTCAATTTTAGTGAATTCAAGATCTCTTGTTCTGAATTGCTCATCTTTTTCAGTACAAGCTCTGCACGGTTCCATGCATTTCTTGCACTGATCAATCGTTTTTAAGATTTCAGAATTAGAATGTACCTCAGTGATTGGCACTTCGGTGTTTGATGCAGTTGCCTCAGTTTGCTTTTGATCAACATCATCTTGCTTTTCTTTAACATCAACTTCATCACCAACATTACCAGCATCCACATTCTCATTCTTTACTTCTTCTTCTGTTTTCTTCACTTCTTCTTCAATATGTTGTTCTTCAGTAACAGCTTTCTCAACATCTTCATTCACAACAACTTCTTCACTTTTGATTTCCTTCATAACCTCAACTTCAACAGAGTTTGCTTTAACCTCTTCAGCAACTTTCTTCAGATTGTTCACCATTTCTTCAACACTCTTCTTCATTTTCTCTTCATCCCTTTTTCTCAGACACGATGTCATAGCATATCTGATCTCCTTTTCATGCCTTTTAGCATATTTGTCATCTTTCAACACATTTCTATAGTATTCAGCTCTCAAAGGAATTATGAGAAGAACATCATCAAAGATTATGTCTTTCTTTGGAACAATTGGTTCTCCTTCTCTGTTGAAGTAACACTCTCTCTTTTTATCCCATCTTCTGTTGCTTACTGCTCTCTCATACTCTTCTTGCATTTCATCCATTCTGTTCAACACAATTGGTTCTCCTTCTCTGTTGAAGTAACACTCTCTCTTTTTATCCCATCTTCTGTTGCTTACTGCTCTCTCATACTCTTCTTGCATTTCATCCATTCTGTTCAACACAATGTTTCTTTCTCTATAGGTCTTTTCTTCCAGAATCTCTTTTCTAGTCTTCTCTTTGACCTCAGCAACAACATTTTCTTCTTTGTTTTTATTTTCATCTTGAATCTCAGCAACAAAAACAAACTTTCTTTCTTTTGTTATAGCTTTGCCATGAGCTGTTTTTCGAACATTCTTCAAACGATCTTCTTCTGGACATATCTCAGACCAATCAAAACCTTCATCATCTTGAATTACAAAACAAGCTCTAGATTTAGGTTTATCTTCAATCATCTTAGGCTCTTCTCTGCTTCGATGGTAAATTGCCTTTCGATAATAGTCATCGTTGAAAGGACGTTCATTTCCTTCAGCAACTTCAGAGTTTCTGCATTCTCTTTTGAAATGACCCTTTTGCTTACATTTGAAGCAGGTCACTTTGGATTTGTCAAATCCAAGCTTTGTTGATGCACCTCCAAGAGATTGTTTCCCAGTAATCTCCATATACCTCTGTGCTCTTCGAATGCAACTTGCTAAGCACCAACGAATGTCAATGAGTTCCATCACTTCCGGATCAATCTGGTCGTAATCTTCTTTGGTTAACTCTGAGTTTCCAATTTTACCAGCTACAAGACCTTCATATGATTCCAAAACAGATGCAAGGAAACTCATTTGCTGCTTAGCTGCATTGATGCTCATTAGCGGAGAATTCTTCAGTTTGAGAGCGATGTTGCATAGAATCTCCTCAGTTTCATCAGGATTTGATTTCGAAGATGAATGATATCCAGAATGATGACTTGTTGAAGCTGTTTGAGGTTCTTTCATCTTCTCACCACTGAATTGTCACACCCCGGATTTCCACGTGTCACCGGTGGGCCCGGTGGGGAGTATCGTGACGTGGTTGGCAATATAATAGTCAAACAACACAATATTTAATATGCACAGCGGAAGCAAATGTAAGATATATTTCAACTGAATAAATATTGTAATATCATGTATCACAAACAGTCGAAATTTTATCCACAGAAGGATCAAAAATAAATAAGAAACAGTAGTTCAACAGACGATAGGCATCTTAAGCTTGCGAGACTCTTTATTGATGCTAAGGAGAGAATCCAGCCTATTACGCTTAGTACCTGCATTTAATCTTTTTGGGAAAATACGTCAGTTTACACTGGTAAATACAATCAACTGACTCATTTTAAAAATGATTAAAAATTGATTTGGATGCACATGGCACAAACATTTTATAACTTGGGATAATCATTTAAATATATAATCTTGTAAAAGAATTACATGTTCCTTATGCGTTCAGTAGCCCGGATCGTGCCGTGTTAAAGATCAATAGACACACCACATAATCTATTTATGCACTGACGAGTGTACGCCTACACTCCGCGCTTAGGTCGTGGACATTTCGTAAAATGATGCCAAGGATATCCGGGACATGGTCATTAACCCCCCAAAGGCTTTAAGTAAACAAAACAATTTAAACGGGTCGATCAAATATTCAATTAACCACCATACGATGGAAGATTTAATGCCCGACCAAGCGGTATTTTATATACCGTACCCTAAGCCCGTATAGGGAAAATAAGTTAAAAGTATTTACCTGAGCAAAGTAATAGTCACAATAAGCAAATGCAAGTAGCTTTTACTGGTCCTCCTATTCTGGAACGAAGGTTTATAATAACCTATTAGAATCCTAACGGGTCTTTAATTAAGCTTAAGCTTAGACCGGTTAGTTTTAAAGATACGGTTCGTACGCATGATTAAGCGAAGACCGGAATAGAATGTGATTTAGACCCGAAAAGTTTGAAGACTTGTTTAATATGGGTATTTCATACACATTCTGGATTTTGAGATAAAACCGATAAGGTTTGACCCGTTTCGGCTAATTTATGCAAACTAGTTACATAAACCGGACCGAACGCGCACGAAGCGTAACGGGTAACCATAAGAGTCCTAAACAGGTTTCCTAAGTTAACATGCCTTAAATATGTTGTGATATCAGTAGGATACCTTCCATTATGCCCAAAACGAGTTTAACCTATAATTAAGCCCCGTAGGGGTATTTTGGTCATTTTAAAGATTATAAAAGGGATTAATTTAGCTTCTGTGATTCGGGTCTGAATTAATCAGTAAAATGACTTATTTTAACAGGTCATATCAGTTGGTGTTAAGTCCTTTGTGACAAAATGGTTTTAAACCCTTACTATGCGTTTAATACGCTTATAAAGTCGTTTTAAGCGATTTACGGGTTAAAATAGGAATCTGAGTTTCCAGGTCAGTTCATAAGGTTCAAAACACTTCATTTATTATTTAAAATCAGTAGCAATTGGATTGGTAGCAAAAGGACTTGTAAAACTCATTTTATGGCCGAAAAGGGTATAATCGGTATTTACCGAATTAAGGCACTAATCCTAGCTTATGATCAGTTTAAAAAAATAATTAAAAATCTTCAAAAATCCCAAAATATTATATTACCTCAGTGGGTAAAAGATTTGGTGTCAAAAATTGGGTTTAGATAGACTTTACGCTAATGACTTCTTTTAAATTAATAAAAAGCTTTCTAATTACGTCATTGAGCATAACTCCTAATCTAGACCTCCAATTGACGTGAAAGTTTACGGACATGCATATTAATCAGTAGCAAAGATTATTGTTCTTTCACATTTCCAAAATTCTCGTTTTATGGTCATAAGGGCATTATGGTCCATATTTTAAGCAATTAACGGAAACGTCGGACAATTAAGGATTCAAGTGGTATAAATGCAGAGGGTTATACAATCATGTAACTAGGTCCTAATGGAACTTTAAGGCATGTCTAAACCTATCAAAATCGGGTCAGAACCGAAGTCAAGGCAAAAGTCAAACTATGCGCCTTTCGGTTCCGAATCGATCCTAAACTGAAAAATTGTCGGATCAAACATGTTTAGACACGCTCTTACATTGATTACTAATGATAAAACAGGTTACACGCCTCTCACATTGCTAATTGTGTATTAAATCGCAAATTACATTTCTGTTGACTTTTTATCATCATTTTTGACCCGACAAACGACCAAGTTAGGACGGGAATCATAGGGTGCCCTTTTATGGGTTTAAAGCCCACATAATTACCGACTTATAACTACCTTCAATTCGACTAAACACAGACCCATTCATGATCAATCATTAAGTCAACCTTTAATTACGACGGTTTGACTTTTAAGCTATATACTAAGCAAAACTTAATTAAAGAAGGTCAAGCATACTTACAAGTGTCTAATGTATGATTAGGGATGAGTTGGAAATGCACTTGAGCTCCAGAATTGATCAGGTGATGAGTGCAAGAATGTTTGCAACTTAGGAGCTTTATATAGTGATTTAAACTCCTTAGATTGTTGACATCTAAGGCTACAACTGACCATAAATTACCCACAAGTGTCCCTAGTGCCCTAGGAACTTTTTAGGGGTCGCCCATGGCAGTGGAAATATCAACAAAGTCGGTTAAAACATTCAAAACAGGCTACTGCCGGTTTTCTGGTCGCTGGGCAACCCTTGCGCACCGTAAGTGTATGGCTTGCGGTGCGCAAGCCTTCTGCAGCAGCCAAAAATCCTTGGCTTTTCAAGCATTCGAAGGGGCAACCATATATTATGAATTTTTTGGCTTCTATTATTCAGAATGGGGCCTCATGAACATGCCTTGAACAGTTTAGATCCCTTTAATGTTGTACATTTGTCTTGGACATTATCAAAAAGTCATAAACGATGGGTTGTCATGCATTTCTTCGTAGGATTTCCATTCTTGCAACTTGAATCAATTATTGTGGGTATTTACCGGATTATATCAGATGTTTATAATAAATATTAGGGTCTTGGGATTTATATGAGGTCGTTCAGAGGTATAAATCAACATGACGACACTTTTAAATCCTGCCATACATCTATAATTGGATCCGGTTTTATAATACTTTTGTCTTACATGACACGTGTCGCTATTTTATTGAACACGAATTTTTGAGGTGTTACATCCTCACCCCCTTAAAAGAAATCTCGACCTCGAGATTTACTGAAACAAATGAGGGTACTTTTCTTTCAATGTGGATTCAACCTCCCACGTGTACTCGGGACCTCTACGGGCATCCCATTTTACCTTTACAATAGGTACATGCTTCCTTCGAAGCTTCTTAACCTGTCGATCCTCGATCGACAATGGTTTTTCCACAAATTTCAAGCTCTCATCTATATGCACATCTGTATGTGGTATGACTAGCGATTCGTCAGCTAGGCATTTCTTCAGATTGCAGACGTGGAATACGTTATGAATACCACTGAGCTCTTTAGGTAAGTTTAACTTATAGGCAACTGATCCGACACATTCGATGACCTCGAAAGGTCCTATGTACCTCGGGCTTAATTTGCCTTTCTTACCGAATCGCATCACTCCCTTCCAGGGTGATACTTTAAGCAACACTTAGTCACCTACTTCGAATTTTATAGATTTACGCTTTGGATCTGCGTAACTCTTCTGCCTATCTCGGGCAGCTTTGAGACGGTCACGAATCTGGACCCTCTTGTCCGTCGTTTCAAAGACTATCTCCGGTCCTGACAATTGGACATCTCCAATTTCCGCCCAACAAACGGGCATTCTACACTTTCTACCGTATAAGGCCTCGAAAGGCGCAGCCTTGATGGTGGTATGATAGCTATTGTTGTAGGAGAACTCGATTAACGGCAGGTGGTTATCCCAACTACCACCTAGATCAATCACGCATGCTCGAAGCATGTCTTCCAAAGTTTGAATGGTACGCTCACTTTGCCCGTCCGTCTGAGGATGGTAAGCCGTACTAAAATTTAAACGTGTGCCCAAAGTTTGTTGGAAACTTTTCCAAAAATGTGACGTGTATCTAGTATCCCTGTCGGAGATAATAGAAACAGGTATGCCATGTAAGGCTACAATCTTATCCACGTACAACTGGGCTAACATGTCGGAGCTATAAGTCTCCTTAATGGGTAGGAAATGTGCTGACTTAGTCAGTCTGTCTACGATTACCCATATGGTGTCATTTCCTTTCCTTGTTTTTGGCAACTTGGTGATG